>CM060940.1:174663824-177063824 GCA_030765085.1 Allium cepa
GAATCCATACACCCGCGGTTGTGTTTGCTTTTTCGATGCGAGTAAAATGAGTATAAACTTGCTATGTTTGGAGTCAATAATTTTTGAAGATGAATAGTGATCTTGGGAAAAGAAATGAATTTGGACTAAGTCCATTTACCCAGCCTATAGAAGCTAACCCCTTCATATTTTTATTCTCACTTTCATTTCCATGTTCTCTCTTCTTCCTCTCCTCTAATGGCTTCTCTAATTACCCCATAACCACCTCCTTAATCCCTATACCATAAAACCATTAAATAAATTTTCTAAAGTCAAAAAAATCACCATAATTCCTCTCTTTCAATTCTCTAGAAAAACCATGAAGGGATCGGATTGAGTTAGAGTATTGGTGGAGATCTCGAATTGAAGGGACCAAAATGATGGGTTTTGGTGATTTTAAGATTGGTTTGGAGAAGAAGAGGTGAGTTAGATGATTCTCTTATTAAATTTGTGCATTTTACTCCATTAATTCATTTTTCTATAATTATGAAGTACCATGGAATGATTTGGAGATTTCTATGCTAGGGTTTAGACTTGTATTCATGTTACAAACATGTTTTCCTTAGCTAATTAATTGTTTAGACTAAGTTGAATCGATTTCAAAAAAGTTAGTAAGATAATTAAGGGTTTAAGAATTATACACCCCTCATTAAAGTGATTATAGACCCTATAAGCCTTAATTGCCATCTGTAAAAAGACTTTTTGATTTTATAAATGAAGTATATATTTAATAAAATGAATATGAGATTTTATAAAACAGTAAGAAAACGAATACTTGATTTTTATTGAAGTGATAAAGTATTTTAAAGGCAATAAAGTGATTATAAGCTAATATGATATTTTATAAAATGGTTTATGATTTTATAAAAATGATATAAAGAGATGTTTCACTCTTATTAGAAAGATTACTAAATTTAGTAATATTTGGTTGAGTTATAGTTGAATTACCTATTTGAGTACACGTGTGAGTGTACGTGCACTAGCGAATATATGCATACGTGTATTCAGAGTTAGACAACAATCAAAACAAACTCTTGTGTTGTAGCTAGAATTGTTATGGGAGTTGTGTTGTATAAAGATATGATCATTTGTGTTTTAATTATATATGCGTATGGGAATGACCGTATGTGTATATAAGCATGTTAAGAGTGACCTCATGTGGCCAGCGACCACCGACTGTGCTAAGTTACATAAGAGAGTACTAGGTTGAGTGATTGCCTCGATGAAACTCAAATGTATTTGTGTTGTGATGTGTGTGGTTAAGTATACATGTGTACCTAGGCGTGCATAAACGAGTGCATCGACACACATATGGGATACACATAAGGCAAGATGAAAATTCATATTATTTAAATTCATATTTGAGATCTCTAGATTGAAGAGGATTTTTCCACGGTCACAATGGAAGAAACAACAAGCCATTTGGAGCTACAGATTGAAAGTTATAGACTTTAAGGGAAACTTTTGTCCATGCAAGCATCCAGACGTCTGAATTTAATATCCAAGAATTTGGAAAAGTCCAAGGGTAAACAAATAGGAATTAGTGCATTCTCAAGGTTTTAGATGTCTAGAACACCATTTAGATGTTTGGATTTAAAATTTAGACATCTGGATACCTGTTGTTCGAACCTTATCGATCGATCGATTGAAATTTTAAAATGCAATATCTTTTGCATATGAACTCGGATTGAGGCACGGTTTAGACTAGCATTCATCATTTTTCAAGGGCTGGTATCTAAAAAAATTTAGTAGGTTGACTTTGATATTAAGGCCCTGTGAGACCCAACCCTGTACATATTCTAAAACCATAGATTTTGAGGTAGATCGAGTGGGTATACCAATGGAATATTATGACATTGAGGTCATGTGTTCTATTTAAAATGTGATTTAGGTTAGTATGGGGTTATGACAGAGTTAATTGGTGGGATTTTAGGTCGTGATGACAGGTGTCGTGAGCGGAGATTCCATACATTACATGTAGAGTGAGTTCGTACCTTAAGATTTTGATCTTAGGGTAACACATGATTTTTTTGGTTTTGACTTGTTATGATACACCTAAGGTATGGACTTAAGTGACCTACCCATGGTATGGACATAGGTGACCTACCCAAGTATCGACCTTGTTGTGGTGTACCTAGAGTGTTGTTAATGGCCATGACACACTCGAGACGATCTTAGAAGGACCGTGAATAGCTTTACCTTATTGTGATCGCTTGAACATTTTTGGGTCCTACATTCGTAATCTTAGGAACATTTGGTCTTAGGATTAGTTACCATACACGTTGTGGCATACCGATTTTGTCTTCGCGGTAGTGACCATACCGTTATGGCGTACTTATCTGGTCTTAGTAGTAGTGACCATACATGTTGTGGTGCACTAATTCGCTCTTAGCAGTGGCAACCATACGAGTTAGGGCGTTTCTTATCAATCTTAGCAGTAATGATCGTTGTTTTGGGATCAAAGTTGGATAATGGTATATTTGTATTATATTATTAGTAGTTTTGGGATAGCATAGTGTAATAGAAGACACTGTACTAACTTATTATTACGCATGAACGACAGTTTACATGTGATCCCTAAGTTTTGAGATGGATTTACTGTACTTGTTTACAAGTAGTATGGATTTCCCCCAAGCCATGTGATGCAGCGCAATCACCAGATTCACCTAAGGTTCTAAGTCGGCCACGATCTAATGACTTGGGTCGGCTACGACATAAGGATACAGGAGGAGCACCACGAGATATCAAAATAGCAACACGAGTGGAGAATGTGCAAAGCTTAATTCGGCTGCGACTTAAGGGCTTAAGTCGGCTACGACTTAACAACGCAAGGGAAAAGGAGCTACGACCTAAAGGGTCTCGAGCTAAAGAGTTACGACCTACGGAAGAAGGTTAGGTCAGTAACGACCTAAGGAAGAAGGCATGGACCGACCTAATGTTAAACCGCTTCTGGAAATAGGACGTAAGCCGCTATGGACATAAGTTGTTTGTAACTTTTAAGTCGTTCGTGTTTTGAGTCGTATATGATGTTGTGTCGCTGTGTTGTATATATGTGCTGGTATGTCGGTATGTGTTGGT
Source organism: Allium cepa (assembly GCA_030765085.1). Lineage (NCBI taxonomy): Eukaryota > Viridiplantae > Streptophyta > Magnoliopsida > Asparagales > Amaryllidaceae > Allium > Allium cepa. The sequence goes on from CM060940.1 coordinate 174,666,921, forward strand.
TTGTTAAGTCGCGTACGACCTAGGCTAAGCCGTAAGTCGTGTGGCCTGATGAGATAAGTCGTGGACGACTTAAGCCAGGTCGGTGGTACTGTTTTGTGAACCGTGGGGTGTTGTAGCCTATAAATAGGCATTGTGTTGGTCATTTGTGAGGAGGTTATATTTGAATAAACTTTGGTTTGTGAAGCTTTGTGCTTTCATTAAATTGGTAGTTGAGTGTGATCTCCTATCTCCACTTTCGACATTCGAGTGCGCTCGAATCATCGTTTGTTGAAGCCGATTCACGGAATCTTGTGCGCAAGATCAACGTCGAAGAATCGTAGATCTCTTTTCACGGTATCGTGCGCGATCAACGTGTCAGAGATAGCTAGAATTCGGTATCTTCAGATCAACGAATTTGGGCCTTTCAGTATCATTCAATCCATCGACTGCTACTTTTCACAGTTACATTCGTTTTCACAATATCCGCTGCGTCAAGTTTGGTATCGGAGCTAGACTTAGCCAATCATAGCTAAGCCGAGACTTGGAGCCAAGGAGTTTGAAGTGAGTTGAGCCGAGACAAGTGAAGGCCGTGACTTGTTGTACAAGTTAGAGTTGAAGTTTGAATTGTAAAGTATTTGTGTTTGATTCGATCATGTCACCAAGGAGAGCTAATCGTCATCAGAATGTTGAAGCTTTGTATAGAAGAGAAGAGGCCGAGCAAATGGAACAACGTATTAATGAGAAGTTTGATGAAGGCATTGGAAAGTTAGAGAAGTTGATGAATGACTTGAATCAAAATCAAAGGAGGAGATCACCAATCTCAAACCATGGAGGACACCGAGTTTCGCCATCGGTTACGGAAGCGAGAAGGGTATCACCGCAATCTTTTAGAGAGAGAAGAGAAACATCAATTTCATCCAGGAGAGATCATCATGACTATGGACATGAAGAGAGAAGAAATCCACGTGAGTTTGAAGATGAGCCATATAGAGATGAAGAGAGACATAGTAGAAGAGACATGCATGATCGAAGGGATGTTGATGGTCGAGATCGATATAGACCTACATTTGATTATGATGAAGAGGGTGATAGAGCTAGCATTCATTATCGAGATCGATACCAAGTCCGAAATTCATATCGGAATGTAGATGATGATCGTCGATGGGAATCAGGTATGAAGATGGAAATTCCAGAATTCAAGGGTGGAATGGTTGTAGAAGAATTCTTGGATTAGTTGTCAAATGTTGAAGAGATCTTTGATTTCAAAGAGGTTTCGGAGAATCGTCGAGTAAAGTTGGTTGCTACTAGGTTCAGGGGGAGAGCTTTGGCGTGGTGGCAGCAGACTAAACTTACACGAGAACGGACGGGGAAGTCGAAGATTGTTACATGGGAGAAGATGAAGAAGTTAATGAAGGCTACATTCTTGCCTTACAACTATCAATCACTCATGTATCAGAGGTTGCAGAATATGAGGCAAGGGACGAAGACTGTTAATGATTATGCTGATGAATTTTATCAACTCATTGCCGGGAATGATATTATGGAGGCGGAAGAACAGTTGACTGCGAGGGTTGTTGGAGGTTTGCGAATGCAGATCCAGGATATGGTTAATATGTTCAATCCAAGATCTGTGGCGGAAGCACACCAAAAGGCGTTGGCTTGGGAGAAGCAGGGAAGGCGTGGAGGTGGTGTGTTTACTAATTCCAATAATCCAGTGAAGGGTGTCAGTGGAAGTTCTAATGTTTCTAAACCTATTAGTAAGCCAGTAGTGAAGGAGGGTGAGAAGGCAAAGGTTAGCAGTGGTTTAAAATGTTATAATTGTCAGGAGTTGGGTCATAAAAGCAATGAATGTCCAAAGCCGAAGAAGAGAGCAATGTTAGCTGAGGTTGAAAATGGGGAAAAAGATGCTGAATGTTCTAATTCACCTTATGTTGAGGAGGAGGAAGAGTTGTCCGGAGATGAGGGGTGTAATTTGATGATGAGGAGAAGTTATTTGGCACCGAAACAGGAAGAGGAAAACAGTTGGTTGAGGAATAACATATTTCAGTCCACATGCACTATTCTGGGAAAGGTTTGCAAGTTCGTCATTGATGCTGGGAGTTGTGACAATATTATCTCTACAGAAGCAGTAAAGAAGTTGAACTTGAAAACTGAGAAGCATCCTAAACCGTACAAGCTAGCATGGTTAAGGAAGGGTGGTGAAGTGAAAGTTGGACGAAGAGCTTGCGTGAATTTTTCAATTGGGAAGAAGTACAAAGATGAAATCTGGTGTGATGTTGTAGACATGGATGTGTGTCATCTGTTGTTAGGCAGACCATGGCAGTTTGATAGAGCAGTGCAACATGATGGTCGTGCTAATAGCTATAGTTTCATGTTTGAAGGTACTAAAATTACTTTAGTTCCCAAGAAGCAACAATAGAAGGAAAGCAAGCTGGAGGAGATTGAAGAGCTGGAAACCTTATTATCTTTGAAGGAGTTTGTCAGGGAAGTCGAAGAGGAACCTGAAGTCTACTTGTTGATAGGGCGTGAGAGTAGTGAAGAGGTTGAAATTCCCGAAGAAGCGAAACCAGTTTTGAAAGAATTTGAGGATGTATTTCTAGAAGAGTTGCCCAAGGAGTTACCGCCACTGAGAGACATTCAACATCAAATCGATCTTGTTCCGGGAGCAGTATTACCGCATAGACCACATTATCGAATGAGTCTGAAGGAACATGAAGAGTTGAGGAGGCAGGTGGAAGAGTTGCTTGAGCAGGGACGTGTGCAGGAAAGTTTAAGTCCTTGTGCGGTTCCAGCCTTGTTGGTACCAAAGAAGGATGGAACATGAAGGATGTGTACCGATAGTCGGGCGCTGAATAAGATCACTGTGAGGTACAGATTCCCAATGCCGAGATTGGATGATTTATTAGATCAGTTAAGCGGAGCTACTATCTTTTCGAAGATTGATTTGAAAAGCGGATATCATCAAATTCGAATTAGACCAGGTGACGAATGGAAGACAGCTTTCAAGACAAGAGAAGGGTTGTATGAATGGCTGGTTATGCCGTTTGGTCCTTCGAATGCACCAAGTACGTTCATGCGGGTGATGAATCAAATATTTAGACCTTTTATCGGGAAATTCGTGGTGGTGTATTTTGATGATATTTTGATATACAGTGGAAGTCCGGAGGAACACTTGCATCATTTGAAAGAAGTGTTGATGGTACTACGACAGGAACAATTTTATGCTGCAACGAAGAAATGTGTGTTTATGGCAAGGAGTGTTTTATTTCTGGGATATGTTGTGTCAGGAGAAGGTATCCAAGTGGATCAGAATAAAGTCGAAGCAGTCAGGAATTGGCCACAGCCGAGGACAATTACGGAAGTGAGAAGTTTTCATGGGTTAGCATCATTCTACCGAAGATTCATTCCACACTTCAGTAGCGTGATGGCACCAATTACTGATTGTATGAAAGGAAAACAATTTTATTGGTCGGAGGAAGCTGGGGTTGCTTTTAAGAGAATCAAGAAACTGTTGACGTCAGCACCAATTCTTGTATTACCAGATTTTCAGTTGTTGTTTGAACTACACACGGATGCGTCAAAGGTTGGAATCGGAGGGGTGTTGAGTCAGAAGGGACGTCCTATTGCATACTTTAGTGAGAAGATATCAGGGGCGAAGATGAGATATAGTACGTATGATGTGGAGTTTTATGCTGTAGTGCAAGCAGTGAAACATTGGAGACACTATCTGTTCCATAAGGAGTTTGTTCTTTACACAGACCATGAAGCTTTGAAGCATTTGCAGGGGCAGAACAAGATTTTAGCAAGGCATGCATCATGGATTGCCTATTTGCAATAGTTTACTTTTGTCGTGAAGCACAAATCAGGGATAACGAATCGCGTGGCTGATGCTTTGAGTAGGAGGAGTCATTTGTTAACGACAATGAAAGTTGAAGTGACAGGTTTTGAATTATTGTCAGAGCTGATTGAAGAAGATCCTTACTTTAAGAAGTTTGTTGAGAAAGTCAAGGAGGGAAATACTGATGAATTTGTGTTGATGATGGTTTCTTATTTAAGGGGAATCAAATGCGTGTACCGGATTGTAGCTTGCGAATGAAGATAGTAAAGGAGCTTCATGAAGAAGGACATGTGGGTAGAGATCGAACATTGCAGTTGATTTCTCAATCCTACTATTGGCCATTGATGAGGAAGGAAGTTGAAAGGTTTGTTCAGAGATGTCACGTTTGTCAAGTTTCGAAAGGAACAGCTACAAATGCGGGTTTGTATATGCCTTTACCTATTCCAGCAAGACCATGGGTGGACATTAGCATGGATTTCGTGTTGGGTTTGCCAAGGACTCAAAGGGGAAATGACTCTATATATGTTGTGGTGGATCGTTTCTCGAAGATGGTACATTTTATTGCTTGTAAGAAGATGGCGGATGCTGTTCGTGTTGCTCAGTTGTTCTTTAAAGAAATCTATCGTTTACATGGGTTGCCGGAGTCTATTTTTTCAGACAGGGATACCAGATTTTTGAGTCATTTTTGGCTAAGTTTGTGGAAGATGGTTGGAACGAAACTGAAATTTAGTAGCGCTTACCATCCTCAAACCGATGGGCAAACGGAAGTGGTTAATAGATCATTGGGAAATTTGTTACGATGTTTGGTGAAAGATAATCTGAGAAGTTGGGACATGAAGTTATGCCAAGCAGAGTTCGCACATAATCATGCAGTTAACAGAAGCACAGGTTTCAGTCCATTTCAGATTGTATATTCAAGTTTGCCAAGGGGACCGTTGGATTTAACGATAATACCACAACCGAGGGGGACAGTTGAACGAGCTGTTGATTTTGTTCAAGGATTGGCGGAATGTCATAGAATCGTTCAGGAACGATTGGAGAAGTCGAATGAGAAATATAAGAGATTTGCAGATTTGAAATGACGAAGTATTGAATTTAACGAAGGTGATTTGGTTTACGCAGTGTAGACAAAAGATCGTTTTCTGGTAGGAACGTACAATAAATTGAAAGCGTGGAAAATTGGTCCAGTTGAAATTTTGAAGAAAATCAACGAGAATGCATATAAATTGAAGTTACCAGACGATGTTTATACATCTGATGTTTTCAACATCAAACATTTAAGTCCGTATTGTGGAAACAAGATTGTTGTGGGAGAAGATGGTGAAAATTCGAGGTCGAATTTCTGTCAACCGGGGGAGAATGATGCAGCGCAATCACCAGATTCACCTAAGCTTCTAAGTCGGCCACGATCTAATGACTTGGGTCGGCTACGACATAAGGATACAGGAGGAGCACCACGAGATATCAAAATAGCAGCACGAGTGGAGAATGTGCAAAGCTTAAGTCGGCTACGACTTAAGGGCTTAAGTTGGCTACGACTTAACAACGCAAGGGAAAAGGAGCTACGACCTAAATGGTCTCGAGCTAAAGAGTTACGACCTACGGAAGAAGGTTAGGTCGGCAACGACCTATGGAAGAAGGCATGGATCGACCTGATGTTAAACCGCTTCTGGAAATAGGACGTAAGCCGCTATGGACATAAGTTGTTTGTAACTTTTAAGTCGTTCGTGTTTTGAGTCGTATATGATGTTGTGTCGCTGTGTTGTATATATGTGTTGGTATGTCGGGATGTGTTGGTTTGTTAAGTCGCGTACGACCTAGGCTAAGCCGTAAGTCGTGTGGCCTGATGAGATAAGTCATGGACGACTTAAGCTAGGTCGGTGGTACTGTTTTGTGAACCGTGGGGTGTTGTAGCCTATAAATAGGCATTGTGTTGGTCATTTGTGAGGAGGTTATGTTTGAATAAACTTTTGTTTGTGAAGCTTTGTGCTTTCATTAAATTGGTAGTTGAGTGTGATCTCCTATCTCCACTTTCGACATTTGAGTGCACTCGAATCATCGTTTGTTGAAGCCGATTCACGGAATCTTGTGCGCAAGATCAACGTCGAAGAATCGTAGATCTCTTTTCACGGTATCGTGCGCGATCAACGTGTCAGAGATAGCTAGAATTCGGTATCTTCGGATCAACGAATTTGGGCCTTTCAGTATCATTTAATCCATCGACTGCTACTTTTCACAGTTACATTCGTTTTCACAATATCCGCTGCGTCACCATGTTTGTGGAGAGAGCTAGCCGTGATTTAGTAATTCATGTTTATTTGTATATAGTTTTAACATAGAGTGTTTGGAGATAGTTCCCTCACACTAGACTTTATGTCTGACCCGTGTTTCGTCTTTATCTGCTTATGTCATGACAGCTGTAACGGCCCTGACTCGACCTTCGAAAATCGGCACCGAATACGACACTCATATTCAAATGCCACGGATCCAAATGTCGAATCTGGTTCGCCGGAGCTTATAACACCATTAAGTACAACACAGAGGAAGAAATAAATATCAATATATATATATATATATATCATTGATACAATGACGGATACAATATCTGGTATAATATGATACAACAGAATGATACAACATATATCAATACTATAAGAGATACAAGACACAGCGGAAAGAATAGATAACACCAGCAGCGGAATCATAACTCCAAAAGAATGCATCGCCAAATTCAATGCTCCAATCCAAAGCTAGCTTGAACCAACATCACGTTTCACCGAGATAAGCAAGTCTCGTCCGAAGACTGGACTAACTCTAAATGATCTACTAAACCTGACTATCTGAAAAAACTCAACTCTAGACTGCCCGTATGGAAAATTGTGGGTACTTAGAGTTTAGGAAAGGAATAATAAACTCCGAGTCAAGCATGGGACTGGTATGAGTAAAAAAATAGTTTGGTCTTTTAAAAAAAACAAAGAATTTAAAATAAATTCGCAATGCTTTTTAGAAAATGAAACTAACATAAGGCCTCCCGCCGCACACACCATGCAAACACAGAATTGGAGGAGATTTCTCCTTATGATAGTCAAACATGCTTGATACGAGAAAATTTCTTTGATATTATTATTATAAGTGCACGGTGTGGAAAACATTTCGAAAGTATAATATAAATCTTAGCCAGCATAGACATTCCGAACTATGCCTACTATAGCTACCATCTAAACAGTGGTGACCACCATAAGTAAATGGCAGGTTCTACAACTAAAACTGTACAATGCACGTATTGGATGAATGGATTTCCAACAAATTATCGAGCTAAGGAACTTCCCACTGTCCATGGGCACGCCTCTGGCGGGACGTCCCGAGAACTTAACCAGCTCTCTGCCAACACAAGACCGGGTTACCTCTGTAACTAGGTAACTACTTCTCAAGCATGCCACCCCCGGTCCTTTGGGACCTTTATCCGAGGCGCCTCTAAACCACAAAGCAACAACCACACAGAAATGAGATTGAAGCCCACCACATAGGTAAATATCTGGGCTCCATACCATGATACCACCCTTTACCAAAAGGGAATAACACACCCTAAAGGGCACGACCCTCATAACCTTGCCGTACCTTTCCTGTTTCGACCATTTCCGGGTTGTGAGGTCCTGATGCAGTTTCGTCCACAAAGCTACGCTTCATACAGAAGCCATGCTCTGATCACAAATGATCAACAGATGATCATCAACAGACAACAACACTCAGCATGCCACACTACCAAATTGGGAATATATCGTTGATGACCTTCAACTACATAACCTCTGAGCTCGTACGTCTCAGACAAGGGTGTTAAGCTAAGAGAATAAATTTTCCGCCACCAACGGATACGTATTTGAAAGAAATCTGCTTTATACCTCAAAATGTAGTATTAAATACGCAACCATACAAGTCTGTTTCGGGTTCGAACAGAACCGAAGGCACTTCGTAAGAACCCCTTGCAAATCCGGGTATTCACAATCCCAATCGGACTTCCCATCACTTAGGGAATCTCTATACCGTAGCAACTCGGTGCAGAGACAATCGATAGGTTATCCTATCGTTCTCGCAAAACACCCGATCTTCACCCCAGGTCTTCAGATGCAATCCATAAAGTCGTATCATTATTCGAAATGGGTTATATGACACAAGGTCCTATCCCGGCTAAACCGAATAATGAGCGCAATATTTAAAAACATATGGATATGGGATTTCAGTTAAGTCACAACTGATAAAATCCAAACTTTCTTTTGAATGGTTAAAGAAATTATCATTTCAATTCTTTTAAACAAAAAGATTTATGTCACAAAGTTCACTTTCACAAAGATCCATTTATGGGTTTTTAAAACAATTTCCTTTTCGATTGGATTAACTTATTAAGTCTTTAGATCAAAGATTTAACTTATAGCTTTCAAACCGTTTCCATAACTTGGAAATCATTATCATTTCAAACTAGAAATCCTTTTAACACAATTTAGAAGTTCATTCCTTATATGAAAGCTTTTACTATTTGAAAACAAATAGTTTTCATTTCAGAAAAATCCAATTTTATTTGCACAAGTTAAAGCCTTTGAATTTAAATTCAAATTCCTAAATTAATACATTTAAAAATGGTTTAACCCATATATAACTAGTATAAAATCTTTAATCCCTAGCTCTAACTCATAGAATTCAGTTTCAAAATTTGAATTTAAATTTAAATCAAATTATTTAAATTTCAAAACGTAATCAAGTTATTCAAAGATAAATTTTATCTTTAAAATTAAAAAGCTTTTCACATTTAACCCGATTCCATTTACAAACCGTTTGAATTCAAATGGTCTATTAAAAAATCATTTCAAAAATCTGCGACTTAATCGATTTCCTCATGAAATCCATATTTGTGTGTGTATGGTGTGGTTCAGGGGTTTAACACAATAGTGCAACAACATCATCATCACAGATCAAAACACAGAAATATAGTTGATAAGCGGTATAAACTATAACGCTTATCATTTATTCACTGATCATAGATTAATAACAAATGTATCACAAATAAATGAACAAATTACACACAGCTCAATCCACAGCACAAAATATCACAGATCAGATAGGTAAATCAATTCAAGGCATCTCATACAATACAATCATTCATAAGTAGGGTCAAGTATTCAATAATTATTTATAAGTATGATCAATTTATTATTTAATCTTATTTAATTCAATTTATTTCCTATTAAATTAATTACTTATGAATTAATCATCCAATCCTGATTAATTAATTACAAATCATTTGATATAAATTAATTAACTAATCGCCTTAATTAATTAAATTATTCTTAATTAATCATATTAATTAATTTAACCTTTAAACCAATTACATAATTAATTAACCCCTTAATTAATTATTTCAAGAAATTAAACCTTCAATTACTTACCATAAAGTAATTACACTTACTCAATTTCATAAATGATTATCATAAATTAATTAATCTAACTAATTGTTAAAATTAATCACATTAATTAATTATTTAATAATCCTTAGTTAATTATCTTCATTAACTAATAACATTTCTTTAATTACTTTCTTAAGAAATTATCTTAGATTAAATCATTATTAATTGTTTCTAATTATAAATTAATCTAAAGTATTAATTTATAAATTAAAAAATTATTCCTTAATTATCTTATTAGTTAAATCACTTAATTACCTTAATTATCTCTAAGGTAATCCATTTCTTTATTAATGACTGCATTAACATTAAAGTGGATTTAAAACATTACACTTTAAATTTAAATTCAGATTCCATTTTAAATTTAAGATTCAAAATGATTAACCAATTAAACATTACAAAATTTAAATTCCATTTGTAAAAATTTTAAACAATGTAAAAAAACATTCATTACTTATATAAGAAACTTATATAAGAAAAGTTTTAAACTAGATTACGTAATTTTTTATTTAAAAATTAAGCTTTAAATATATATTAATTATCTAACTTGCAAATTCAAGTTAAAACAATTTATTTAACTTTCATTCAAAATTAAGAAAACCTTGTATACAAGAATTTTACATAAAACAAATTTAAACATTTAGTTGGAAATAAATTACTTTTTTTAAAAGCTATTTAATTTAAACTTGTTTGAAAACATTCAGATTTAAGAACTGATTTAAATTTCCATATTTGAATTCAAAGAAAAACATGAATCCATTAGATTAAACATTTATTTTAAACCTTTGATTTAAATCTTTGATTTAAAACCTTGATTTTTATATTCTTGATTTAAAAATCCAAATTCATTTTAGAACCTTAAGATTCAAAAGTTTATTTGAAAACTGAACTTAACTTTGAATTTAAATCCAGTTTAAATTCTATTTTCAAATTTTTAATTAAATTTAAAAATCTGAGAACTGTCAGGTTTTAAAAACCTAAAAACCACATTTTAAATATTTTAAAAAACTTTATGATTCAAAGTCATTTGAATCTAACTTCATAATAGATTTGAACTTCTTTTAATCTATCATCACAACTTTAACTTCATTTTAAATTGCTCTTAAATTCAAATTTACAGCCAGGTCATCAAAAACCTGCCACCAGACCCATACTCGAGCAAACCCCAAATTGCTTCAAGTCACAACCTATCTTACTTCGAGTAAACACTCGAATAACCCGAGTAAATCCCGAGAACAATTCCCACCCATCCCAAAAAAGATCATCAGAAAATCAAATGCACGGTGCACATGCACCGTGGCTCTGGCCAACTCCAACCACCTTCGATAGCCTTCACACATCAATGACCACCACCAGAAATGATCACAATCGTCAGAAACTTCACAGCCACTCGAAATCGAATTCGAGTGAACTAATCTAAAACCTGTAAACATGAACAGACCTCACCTCCAAATCTGTCAACGTCTCGCCTCCTTATCTCCGACCACCAGAGGCATCACAACTCCGGATACGACTTCGTCAATGACCAAACTACCATCCCCCGAAGCCCCGAAACACTTGACCATCTACACAAGCTGTGGTAATCAATTCATTTAATCCAGTAAAAACTAGGGTTCTAGGTAAAAATTCGCCACTGCTGCTTCCTCGATGAACTGCACCACAAACAAGTATTTTTCCACTACTCTCTGATCACTTCTCTATCATCAGAGAGAAACCCGACCCTCCAGCATACAAAGATCATCAGAGATCATCAAAACCCCATATTTTGATGAACCCAGCACTGTACCATTAATCCCAGACTAAAAATTATGATTTTAGTGTTAAAAATCATGTTTTAGTTTATGAATGCAAACTATAATCCTGAATCAATGAATTACTAAGTTTGAGTTTCACTTATATATATATATATATATATGTTTGCACTGTTGTTTTTGGTTTACAGAGGCGACCAAGCTTTAATTTGACTTGATTCAAATTTTAAACCTTGATCTATGTTAAATCAAACATCCTTTGTTTGTAATCTAAGTTCTACCAACAATTAGTTCTAGAGAAAATAAATTTAAAACTAAACAGAAGAACTGGAACTATAAACAAAGTAGGTTCTGTTGGAAACAAACATGCATACTTCATTCCTATATGTACACAGCAGATTCACACAAATCCATTTCAACATCACTGGCATACAACTAAATTTTACTTGAAAGTTGACAAAGTGAAGTTACTCACATGTGTTCTCCAGAAGAAAGAACAGAGCTTCTTTTTGACACAGACTTTGAAATTTGCTTGCTGAAATCATTTCTTCAATCTTCTTCTTTTTTTTTGATGAAGTTGTACGATGTTTAAGGTTTTGAAAATAAAGGAAAAGCTTGCTATATATTTTTTGGTTTGCTATGTGTTGACGAACGAATAGAAATGAGGAAGATTGATATATAGAAAAGAAATGTACAGGGCGTTATCATTTTGTTTGTACAACATTAGAGATTTTTCCTTGTTTTGTATTTTGACTAAAGATTTTTCTTCTTCTTTTAGTTGGTGGCTGAAATGATATTATGGCGTGCTGCGTTAAATTTTTGTTGTCTTGTTTTATAAGCTCATGCCTATCTTCTTTTACTTGTTCCATTTGTACATAGATATTTATTTTATTTGTTTCTTGTTTACATTCAGCCAATTTGTCTTCTTTTTATTTATTTTAAATCTACATACTTATCTATATACATTTGTTCAACTTGAATAGATAACATTATCTTGTTTTACTTTTTATATATACACTTCATTTGTTAGTACATATTTAATTTGTCTTGCATTCTTTTGTCTTATTACTTCATAGTATATAAACAAATTCTATAGTTAATATGTTGTTATAATTTATTTTAGTGTAACCACTTTATATTTTAATTTATCTTATATATATCTATTACTATTTCTAACTTAAATATTTATTTTTAACTTTATTATTTATTTTACATTTACATTCCTATACATGTATATATAGATATTTAACTTCTAAAGGAATCGTTTTTAAAACTTACTTATACTTTGATAAAATAAACACACATATTTTATATTATAAAATATAGAATTTAACTTTAAACATCGTTTGAAAATTATTTTATATACATATTTATTTTCAAATATCCAGATTAATTCTCAATTAATTCATAATTTAACTAGAATCTTATATTATACCAATTAATTTCACCATTTTTATTCAAAAATTAAATTAATTATTAATTTAAACTCAGCAAAAATCCGGGATCGTTACAACAGCTCTCAGATACTCGATTGAGTAGTTCGAAAGTAAGGTGCTTTAGGGGATACATTATTAGAGTGCATCGATGGAGCATTTTGAAGGTATGGCATTGATATTTTGATAAATATACTTGGTAGTTCATTTGTAAATGATAGACTTATTATTTATCTGCGAGACTGTTGTGTTAGATATTTATTCAGAACTCCACGTTTATTTGGAGTTGATGTATTTTGACTATTCTATATCAATATTTATATTTCAGTTGCTTCCGCTAGTGTGATGTCTTATGAATCGTTCTATTATGTTCATGTATATTCAGTATATTCAGTATATTATACGTTATCATTCCGTTGTGAGATCTTATCGATGTCTTGGTTTAGTGTTTTGTTCTAATTTTACCCCGAATATCTGTCTTTTCGGTATTCGAAGGTCATGCGATGATGTAAGGCACATACTTTTGGGTATTACAAAGGAAGGATTATTACAGCTGGTATTAGAAGGCTCAATACTCGTACCAAGTAGACCAGTTTGAGTTATCAATCTAGTAGTAGAAGATACGTTGAAAGAGTGTGATTGTATTTTTCTACTATGTAATGTTGTATGCACTGCTTGTCTTATTGAATTGATTTGTTTCTACGGTTGGTTGTTAAGGTATTTCATCAGACTATCTGTGTAATCGGATGAAATACAGGAACGACTATAGATAAGTAGTATGAGATTCATGATTAGTTAAGGGACTGTTTAACCACCGCAAATGATGTTCCATGGCCCATGAACATTTTCAGCTAACTACGGTTAGCACCAGAAGTGGTGTGGCCTTTTGGGCATTAGTATTTTTTAGCTCCATAAGCTTTAGACTCTTCAAAGGAGTACTGGAATTTTGTTAGCCTTGGAGGGGTGCTATATATGAGTGCGAAGACTGTTACCAAGACACGGTCTAGGACACATGCATAAGAGGGCTTCCATCGATATAAGCCTAGGGCATGTTATCGTGAGTGAGATATTATTTCTTGGCATTTTGAGAAGAGAGGCTTTGGTTGGGTGGGATGTGTTTGTTAGACTAATAAGCATAACTATGATTCGAAATTTATTCAGGCATCCCTTTAAGTTCTCAATTCATTTCTGAGATTGAGAAGAGTGTGTGGCTTGAGTATTCCATCCATTCTAAGCAGGATAACATATCAATGAAGGGGGATTGACTGGTTCAACCTTTTTTTTGGGTTTGAGGTGGTGGGCACTCCGTTGTTGTGGGCAAAGAGATTTGCCTGGCCCTTATGCGTTGGTTAGGGGGTTCATTTCGTAGCCTTACCCTTGTTAGGGTCCACTTTTGAAGATCTTATTGGGATGGTTCACCTTTGTGAGAATCCCCATGAGATACTGTTGAGTTAGTGAAAATGGGAAGAAAGAAAAACTCCAACCAAGATGAAATGACCATGATATAACAAAGATTGAGCTTGTTCGAAAAAGTAAAGCTGGCCTTGTATGTCACTCCTATGGAATATGGGAGGCATTTCACTATGAAATGTCACCAAGCTAAAGAGAAGAATAAATGACTTGATTCCAATCAGCTTGATCACTTGAAGAAGGACCGTCGTATATTTTCAAAGGGTGTGTAAGTGATTATGACTTGTGCCTTTCAAGCGTTACAGGGTCTTAGTAGGCTTATGGATTAGGAAAATCAGAAGGAGCTTAAGTAGTAAGATATGATCTACTTTTGGAAACACACTTTTGTTCCTTCCGACACTTGAGCGTTATATATTATCTGTTGTTGGTTACTTGGTAGATAGGCTAAACTTGACACCTTTGATAGTAGGTAGTATCTTCGGTAGAGATTGGCCTTGTATGAGTTAACTTATTCATAAAGTTGAAGTGAAGCGACCAATGTGTTACCATTCGAACTTGATGCACGAGCTTTCAAGTTGAGTGGGTTTTGTCGATGAAGTGTGACTTGGATTTATATTCAGGTAAATATTCAATGAATGCCCAATAACCAGCAGAGACCAAGCAGATGCCTTATGAGCGTTTTCCTAGAATTGTGGGGGTTATAATTGTTTTCCTTGTTTTAGTAAACATTAGGTGATGTGAGTAATCCCATGCACCGAGAGGGATATTTTCTAAAGATTGGTCTAGTCACATACCAGCTCTTAATTTGTTGTTCAAGCTAAGATTTTTTTGGGTGATTTGCACTTAGGATAGGATTTTTCACTTGATTCCGATAGACAAGCACTTGAGTCACATTCTTGGAATGAAAAATAAATTTCTAAAGCTCGACCTTAGTCATGCCAGGAGATTTTAATAGTTGGATCACGGAATCGGATCAGAGTTCGCATGGATGAAGTCAGGTGACCGACCCTGATTTAACAAAGAAATCTTGCAAGAAAACAGTGGGTTGAAACAAGTGCCGTGTCATTTGGAATGATCTTTAGAAATTATAAATTTTAGTATAGTATAATAATTACATGGGATATTTCGGGGAGGATATCTTGACTAATTTTGTGGCGATTCGGATAATCTCCTAAGTGATGAGATGATACTTTCCTAGGCGAGTGTCTTCGTACAATTTGTTATTATCCTTATTTTCATTGTGCGGTCGAGGTGAGTTTAAACTCGAGCAAGCCTAGGCAATTGTAAATCTTCATTTAATAATGATTTAATTAGTATAATTTTCTCTTCTAGATAATGAGTTTTATTCGAAAGAAAAGCAAAGTTGAGGCACTGATTGATCGGCTTATTCGAGAGTTTTAAGACTCGATGATCCTGCATATCGTACTAGTTTTCCTCTTTATAACATGAGATGTAACCGAATAGGGTTACACCTATTAGGCATTGATTCCTTTTGAACGAAGGGTGGACTCATTAGAGTTTTTAGTTTAACATGAGCGTTTGACTCTTGTGGTTACCGGGCATGTTAGTATAGTCTCTTTTAAATATTTCATTGTTTTGTCGCTTGCTATTGCTTGTTGTTTGTTATTGCTTGTTGCTTGTTGTTGTTGCTACGGCTTATGTTTTCTTACTATTATTTTATATTGTTTGTTTTTTGATTTTGCTATTAGATGATTTCTATTGTTGGTTGATTCTTGTCAATTGTTTGTTTGCATGTTTAATAATTTGTATGTCGATTATTGTTGCTTGCTACGATTTAATCATTGCCCGTTGCCTGATTTCTGTTTGTGGCTGATTGTTATTGATTGATTAGATCTTAATTATATGATATATTAACCGCATATCATCGATTGGCAATAATGAATTCTACCTTCGAGGGTTTACTCTAGGGTAGTTAGATATATCATATTGTTCTTATATTAGTGACTGTACATAGTATTGTTCTTATATTAGTAATTATACATTGTATGGATTTATATTAGTGGTCATGCTTATTATTGGATCCTGATAAATGTTTGAGTACGTTAGTGTATTGGCCCTATTTATCTGAAATTGTTGGACCACGATAAGTGTCCATTGTTGATTCTACCTGCTAGTAATGATAGGTATCGGTTTGTGTTACATAGTAATTTGGAATAGATCGCCTATTATCCATGCCCGCTATGTGGCAAGATGTGATCTATACTAGTCCACTGCCATTTCACGTGACTTAGACAGTGGTATATTTTGAGACTGACACACTTAAGCTGATTCTCTAATTGATTTTCGTGTATGACTATAATAGTATTGGGTACTAAATAGAGGTTATACATGTTTGAATTCCATGTTTGTACAATCCTCTTGGTATAGTACAATTAGGTACTTTAGAGTTGATATATAGCTATTTAAATGCTTATTTGCTTCGACTCGCATTTAAATAATAAGAAGCTTTCTTAAGAAGGATATGAATTTTTGGGAAATGTAGGTTGGCGTAGGTCATCACATATTTCATAGTGTGTGATGCATTCTAATTTCAAAGTTCCACAGTCCTGAAAGCATAAGGGAAGGTACTGTTGGAACTTTCCGAAACTGAGATTCGAAAAGTTTCGTCATTCCTGTTACATTCTTGCACTCATGTGAATTTGGAGGACGAAATTACTTTAAGGAGAAGAGAATGTAACAACCCATAATTTTGATGAACGAATATTTAAATGTTTAATTTAAATATTTAATAGTTAAGCGACAGAACGCCTCTTATACTTGATTTTTACAAACGAACGAATCAGGACTTAATACACCCATGGTTGGTTTTGCTTTTTCGATGCGAGTAAAATGAGTATAAACTTGTATATATTAAGAGTTGATAATCTTCAGAGATGAATAGTGATTTTGGAAAAAGAGATGAATTTGGGCTAAGTCCATTTACCTAGCCTATATGAAGCTAACCCCTTCATATTTTCATTCTCACTTTCATTTCCACATTCACTCTTCTTCCTCTCCTCTAATGGCTTCTCTAATTACCCACTAATCACCTCCTTAGTCCCCAAAGCCTAAACCCATTAAATGAATTTCCTAAAATCAACTAAAAATCACCATGATTCCTCTCTTCCAAATTCTCTACAAAACCAACGAAGGAATTGGCTTAAATCAGATTAT
Source organism: Allium cepa (assembly GCA_030765085.1). Taxonomy (NCBI): domain Eukaryota; kingdom Viridiplantae; phylum Streptophyta; class Magnoliopsida; order Asparagales; family Amaryllidaceae; genus Allium; species Allium cepa. Next base: position 174,683,959 of record CM060940.1, read on the forward strand.
TGTTGGAGTACCCAAATTTAAAGAGATGTTTCACTCTTATTAGAAAGATTACTAAAATAAGTAATATTTGGTTAAGTAATGGTTGAATTACCTATTTGAGTATATATATGTGTATGAGTGGGTATGCACATACATATATTCAGAGTTAAACAACAATTAAAAGAAACTCTCTTGTTGTAGCTAGAATTGTTAAGGGAGCTGTATTGGAATAGAGATATCAACATCTTTTTTGAACTATATTTGCCTATGGGAATGACCGTATGTATATATAGGCATGTTAAGAGCGATCTCACGTAGCCATAGTGACTAGGTTGCATGGGAGAGTATCGGGTTGAGTAATCGCCCCTTTGAAGCTCGAATGTATTAGTTTTGTGATGTTTGTGGTTAAGCATATGTGTGTGCTTAGGCGTGCACAAATGAGTGCATCAACACATGTATGGGTTACACATATGAGAAGAAGAAAATTCAAAATATATAAATTCATGATATGAAGCCTCTAGATTGAAGAGGACTTTTCCATGATCACAATGGAAGAAACGGCGAAGCTAAGGATTGAAAGTTATGGACGTTTGATGTGCAGTAAATGTGCATATTTTTACCACCATATTTATTTTATTTAAATTAAATAAATGATCATATTGGGTATTTTAACTTTTTTTTAACCAAAATTCATATTAATTCCAAATTATCACATATCCATCTTCATATAGGGGCAAAAAGGTCATTTGTGTGCATATATTTCTTTGAGAAAAATTAATTGAAATTTTTTATATATTTTTGTAGGAATTTGGTCTCAAATAGGAGTGGTTTCATGAAGAAATATGCATGCACAAAGAATATAAAGGAATGAAGATGGAAATACGTCAAAGTGAAGATCATGGAGGACCTCACCCACCTACCTACCTTAATGTACAAATTAGAGACTAATGCACATGCTTTTGGAGTTAATGGTTTCATGTAAACTTAATGGGGGATTAAGACATGTTAATGATTACTTGGCCTCCACACTTCATAAGGAGCATTTTGGGCATTCCCCAAAAATATGAATTAGGGTTTCATACATGTATAAATACCCATATGTTACATGAAAACATCTCTCTCTCTTAGTATCTCTTAGGCCCCCTTCTCTTTAGTTTGGTTTAGATCAAATAAAAGAAAGCTCTCTTTCTCTTTTCATGGCTACTTAGCCATTTTTATTTTATGTAATTTTCTTTTCTTTTTATGCAATGTTAATTAGTGTTTCCTTTTACTTACATGTTCATTTCCTTTCATGCTAGTAGTGTTGATTTACTTTTATGCAAGTAGAATAGTTTTCTTTTCATTTGCTTTCATTTTTCTTTCATTTTGCTTTCATGTTGTTGCTACATTTGTTAATAAAATGACAAATAAGAGAAGCTAAACACCTTTAATTTAGGGGTAGTGAAGCTCTCTAATTAATGTAGCTTCAACTATTTATTAATTCATGCTCTCTTTTTGTGCTTAATGATGATGATGGAAATGGTTTACTAGTTGTTTTTGCTTTGAATTTTGATAGCCTATATTGTTGACACCAAATAGGCTATGCTTAAACAATCACTAACACTAATTGCCTCTTCATCAAAATATGATTATGGCAAAAGAAAGTGGTTTGAAATTAAAATTTGATGGTCTATATTTCTAATCCATAGTTAATAGGTCATACTTAAAATAGATTTCATTTTCATTTTCATGTCATTGTCATCAAAGTTAGTAAGTTCTTTAAGGGGTGTGTTATAGTTTGATGGCTTATGTTGGCTAATCAATATCACAAATATGCTATACTTATGATAAACACATCAATTAAAGCACTAATGACGATAAAAGAGAGATCATGATTTCATATGTGTTGAACTACATGATCTAGAGAGTGGATTTATTTCCTAAATTGTAACTTAACTCTTATATTTGCTTCTCTTTTCTTTTAGTTAGTTCTCTAATTCTCTAGCTTAACTTTCACTCGACTTTGGTTTAATTTGATTGAATAGAATTTTAAAATCATCAATTCCCTGCGGATCGACCCGTATTCGCCACGTGCTACATTTGTACACCGTGCGCTTGCGGTTATTTTTAATTTAAATTCGTTTGACGGTTTTCTAAACCGATAGAATTTCCGTCGACGAACAAGTTTTTGGCGCCGTTGCCGGGGATTTGTTTTGATTTAATTTTCTATTCTTCGAATTATTTTCGTTTGATTTTTATTGTGCATTTGTTTGAATTAAAAAAAAAATTGTGTGTGTTTGTGCTTGCATTTTTGTTTTTGTGCTTCTTCTGTAGTTCTAATTGCAATTCTATAAAAAAATATACACAACTTCATTTTAAAAAAAAAAGTTTCATTGCCATTGCTTTTCTCATTTTACATTTACAATTTTCGTATACAACTTCAATTTTCATTTTACAAATTTCTGTACATACTTTTGCATTACTGTCAGTTCCTCCACTTCACCTTCTGTCAACTGTAACTCAGACATCCCCAAACACACTAGACCATCAAACATACCTCTTCAAAACTGCCATCACCAGCACACTACCCCTCCACAATACCTCTGAACCTCTCTGCACTTCATATCTCCATCACATACAAAAAATTCACATCCCTTTACCACTGCATCACATACAACCATATTCCCTTTCATATTGAAGTTCATTACTCTCTGCAGCACCCCACAACAGTGTCACTGCTTTGCATCTACCCTGACTTGAAGTTATCCACTGCAAGCAAAGCATTCCTCCTCCAATCTCTACACTCACCCACAAACACTGACTTCAAGTACCTCTGCACCCATCTCAACTTTCAACCTGAAAACACTTTACTGCCCACAAACAAACTGCCTACTATTCACACACATACCCACAGCCTTCTGTCCAACTTCCTATAACCAAAACTGCCCATCCACTTTTGCCATAACCACCATCTACAATTCTTCCTCCTCCTACACTGATTCCACATTCTCCTACCTGACCAACCTCCCTGTCCACAGCCTCCGTCCATCACTGTCTCTACTCCCCTGCATTTTCAAATACCACTGTCAAACTACACAAACCATACTTCATTCACTGCTTCCTACCGATCTTGCAACCACCTGTCAACTCTCCACGACACAGTAACCAACTTCCACCCTCCAACTATCACTTGCCTAAATCACTGTTGCAATCACTATTTCCTGTTGCTCTTAACTTGCAACAAAACTGTGCATCAACCAACCATCTCCTCCATCAAACTTCTGCCATACATTGCTTGCATCCCCTCAAGCTCATCACGTGGCCATTCATCCTCACAGAGCCCCCCAAAAAAAACCTGTCTTGACATCAAAGCACTTCATACTGCTCAACATACTGCTCGACATCAGACCACCACATACACAATATCCACCGCCGACTTCTGCACATTCGCATTTCATTTCAACAGTGCTGCTACCGCTCCAAACTGCCGGCATCTCCCATATTTTCTTCATCACAACCCAAAAATAACTGCAGTACCACTACCGTACCCTCTTCAAACCAAACCAACAACCTAGAAAAAAAAAGAGTAAAAAACTGCTTGTTCCTCACCACGAATTGCAGCAGTCGAACCAGACTACACCAATAACAGCCTCTTCACATTCTCATCAGCCATCTCCCATTGCCGCACTGCACATATCAGTGCCACCCTTAATTACCACTACAATCACCTGTCATCTGCTCCAGCAGCATCTTCCACATAACAGCAATCCATTTCCACCTTACAACCTTCCACCTCCAAAATTCTAAGTCACCACGATTTCACAACCAACCGCGATATCAACGCCTGAAACTCGCTTCAATTGGGACCCCAAGCGCGGCCGCTCCACTCGACTCACCTCAAATCGCCGATCCCAATCATCAGTTAAACAGAGGTGCTCGATTCTTGAATTCGATTTGGTTTGCTTTATGAAAGAGGCGATTTTTAATTTCATTTTCTGAAGAGGATTTCGTGCGAGGTTATGAATTTTATTTCTTCTGATATTTGTTTAAGGATGTGGTTTTAATTGGGCCGGGCCTTGTAAAACAAAGGAGTTTTTTTTAGCCGTTTCTCTCTAAAAAAACACAAGAAGAGTTTGCTTTTGGTTTGTTTATTTTGTTTTAAGTTTAAATAATTTTTTTTTACTTTTTTTTAAGGTTCCATCCTTATATATATAAACACTGTATATATATTGTTTAAGTTTCAGGTAGCAGGTAACAGAAGTGCTTGTTAAAGAGTTGCTTGCTTTGTTGAGACTGGCAAAAAAAAAACTGCTTGCTTATTTATAATTTTCTTCTTATTTGTCTTGCGTTGTATATATCTATTTTGTTTGTCTTGCATTGTTGATTGCTTGCATTAAAAAAATAAATCCATTCGTAGTTGCATTGTTAATACACGTTTAATTTCTGTTTTGCATTTCATCTTAGAATTTTGATTAATAATAACGGTTAGACATCAATAACATTTAATTGGATATTGACAATTTGTCTTCTTTGAACAATTTAACTTCTTGGTGTCTAGGCTACGGCAGAGTAATAACCATTTATAAATGTTACGGTGTTTCGTAAATATTATAGTGGTTGTTCCTCTGAAGGTACTTGAACCTTCGGCTGCATTGCTACGGTGATTCGTGGTGCACCCGATAAATCCTGCCCGTTACCTGGCTAAGAACAATCTTGTTTATCTAAGACAATTTGTGATTACACAATTTTGAGTTAACTTAGGATAAATCATTTGTAATTAACCACTGCATTCATTTAATTGCATTAGTTCATGCATATTTAAAAAAAAAAATTCTAAACCCAAAACTAAAAAAATTTGTAAATGTTATTTTTCCTTTGAAATTTTTAAATCCTTTTTCCTTGAAATCTCAAAAATCCAAAAAAATTAGAAAAACAAAAATCCAAAAAAAAAAATTATAAAAATTTTTCAAAAAAAAAAACCAAAAAAAAAAAATCAATTTCCCTTTTGAAAAATAAATTCTATTTGTAAATATTTTTCCTTTATAAAGAAAAAAAAAGAAATTTCTTGAAAATGTCCGAATTTCCATATTCACATGAATTTTACGATAGTTGTGAAAATCAATATAATCCATATAATTTCACTTCAAATTCTTATGGATATTACAACAACAACTATTGTTTGAACAATTTAAGTCTTGAACCACAAAATTTTCAAAATGATGAACCCTCAACTCTTGAAAATAGCATTTCGTCGTTACTTGAACTTTCTACGCAACAAAATCAAAGTACAAATGAGTTGTGCGATTCATATTTGTGCTATAACTCGAATCAAGGTTTTCAAAATAATCAAAATTTGAATTCTCTTCAAAATTCAAATGATTTCGAGTGTAACCCATGCCAATTCAATTTCGAGTTTCAAGATGAATTTCAAAATCAAGACGAAAATGTGAATCAATTTTCGAATAATTTTGGCAATGGAAATAGTTTCAATAACGATACGATTGAAAACTTTGGCTATCAACAAATTCAAAATGAAAATTTTCATGAATTTGATTTTGTTGAGCAAATGGAAAAAGATAACGGGGATTCATTACTTGAAAAATACAAAACTTTTCGTGAAAATCATAAACAAATCTCAACTTGCGAAGAATCAAATAATAATCTACTGTTTATCGAAATTGGCAATTCTTGTTCTCAACAAGTCCAAATCGAAAATTTTCAAGTTAATAATTACAAATTTGACTTTGTTGAGCAAATGAATGAAATTTACGATGAACATATGAATTTGTTGATTAAAACATTGGAAAATTTTCGTGAGAAACAACATCAAATTTCAATAAGTGACGAGTCAAACAATAATCCATCTTTTACCCAAATCGATGATTTTCAAATAAAAACTTTTGAAATTGATAATGACGATCTTAATCAAGTTGTCGAAAATAGGGTAATTAAGTTGGATTTCAATTCTTTTAAGGGTGCGAAACTCGATTTAAACTTCGATCTTCCTTTCTCTGAAAATTTGAATACGACAACTTTGAATTTTAAACTCGATTTTCATGATGAAGTTGTTGATAATCTAACAAAGGAATTCGAATTTAACAAACATGAGTTTTATGCACTTTTCGAAAATGAGTCATTAAATTCCGATGGGGAAAATTTTGATCACCATTTTGATTTTGAAATCGATAATTTTGAAGAAGTTTTCAATGATGAGTTTGAACTTCAATTTGGTGAAAATAAACTTGAATTTCAATCAATTGTTTTATCAACCCTAAAAATCATCGAAAAAAAAACAACACGTTCAATTTTCGATAAAACGACATTCATTTTTCCAAATCAACATTCAACTTCGAAATCTTTTATGGTTTGGTTTTTCGTGCTTAAGCTGTGTCTCACACAATTGACGAGACAAATGAATCGGTCTTTAGAAGACCGTTTCATTTACTTTTTGACTGTATACTTTCTCATCTCTTGTAAATAATAATCTTTCATGTAAATATTGGATTTTTATTTTATTTTTCTCCTTCCACTTGGGTTGACTGTGGGGACACAGTCAAAACCAAGTGTGGGGGGGGGGGGGGAGGGGAAGGAGACTTATCTTCAATTTTTTTATTTTTCATGGTTTATTTTTGCTTTAAAATTTCAAAAAAAATATCAAATCACAAAAACAAATTTTCTTTTGATTTATTTTTAAAAGAAACACTAAGATAAATATATGTTTTTGGTTTATTAAATTGAAATATAAGAAAATTTATTTGTCTTAACAAAAATAAAAATGAAGTTTGATTACAAATAGTAAATGGTTTAACTAGTATATAGGAAGATTCATACGTGTTAATTATGAAGTACTTCCTAATTGAAAATCTTTGTTTTAAAAAGTGGTTGATTTAAAGTAAAGGATACAACATTTTTTTTTGCCTTCTAAGTTAAATGGTGATAAGATGATTTTACAAAACTCGCTCTCTCTCTTTTTAAAATAAAAAAATAAAAAAATAATAATATCCAAGTATTCACTCTCATTTAAAAGTCCTCACGGTTATGCATGGGTGAACTACTTGAAATCTTTGACTATGTGCTTTCACACTCAGTTAAAAGTCCTTACTGTTATGCATGTATGGAACACACGTAAAAAAAACAAACATAATAAAAACCACCTACGGTCGATAGGTGTATGTACGGAAGTGTGTGCACTCGCCATGCTCTGTACTCCCCTCACATAAGCCCGAAAGGCAATGCATGGGTGGTATATCTGGCCTCAGTTTACCTAAGCTAGGTGCGTAATTTTTCTTGCAAATAATGAGAGAGCAAGCAATTGAAATCCTAGCATTACTTTTACTTAGTTGATTTGATTTGTTATTGAAAAGAAATGAAAATACCACTTTGATAAACTTTGATAATCATTAATGATCCATTTCATAGTTACAATGTGTTATTAACCAAAACAACGAGTTAAACTATAGTCTATTTGTTATGATAACTTTGTTTTTATTGGAAATATTGACGAGTAAATAACTTAAATTCCAAGATAATGACCAAAACCTATATTTAACTTATTTGTGTCAATTTAAAAAGAAATCCTTCATTTGTAAATATTTTCAAAAACTCACATTTGTCTCTTTGTAAATAAATAATGCATTTTGTAAATATTTTCATCCCGCACTCGGATTTTGTGGGTAGTATCCGCTGAAAACCCTCACGAGACAACACTCGTCCTACTGGGGACATCCAGAGGTTTAACGGCTTGTTGCATATGCTCAATGCAATGGTGCTCCCTACGAAAACGGATTTATCTTAGTTTTAGTTTATTCGAGGACGAATAAAAAGATAAGTGTGGGGGTACTTGATGTGCACATAAATGTGCATATTTTTACCACCATATTTATTTTATTTAAATTAAATAAATGATTATATTGGGTATTTTAATTTGTTTTAATCAAAATTCATATTAATTCCAAATTATCACATATCCATCTTCATATAGGGGCAAAAAGGTCATTTGTGTGCATATATTTCTTTGAGAAAAATTAATTGAAATTTTTTATATATTTTTGTAGGAATTTGGTCTCAAATAGGAGTGGTTTCATGAAGAAATATGCATGCACAAAGAATGTAAAGGAATGAAGATGGAAATAATTCAAAGTGAAGATCATGGAGGACCCCACCCACCTACCTACCTTAATGTACAAATTAAAGGCTAATGCACATGCTTTTGGAGTTAATGGTTTCATGTACACTTAATGGGGGATTAAGACATGTTAATGATTACTTGGCCTCCACACTTCCTAAGGGGCATTTTGGGCATTCCCCAAAAATATGAATTACGGTTTCATACATGTATAAATACCCATATGTTTCATGAAAACATCTCTCTCTCTTAGTCTCTCTTAGGCCCCCTTCTCTTTAGTTTAGTTTAGATCAAATAAAAGAAAGCTCTCTTTCTCTTTTCATGGCTACTTAGCCATTTTTATTTTATGTAATTTTCTTTTCTTTTTATGCAAAGTTAATTAGTGTTTCCTTTTACTTACATGTTCATTTCCTTTCATGCTAGTAGTGTAGATTTACTTTTATGCAAGTAGAATAGTTTTGTTTTCCTTTGCTTTCATTTTTCTTTCTTTTTTGCTTTCATGTTGTTGCTACATTTGTTAATAAAATGACAAATATGAGAAGCTAAACCCCTTCAATTTAGGGGTAGTGAAGCTCTCTAATTAATGTAGCTTCAACTATTTATTAATTCATGCTCTCTTTTTGTGCTTAATGATGATGATGGAAATGGTTTACTAGTTGTTTTTGCTTTGAATTTTGATAGCCTATATTGTTGACACCAAATAGGCTATGCTTAAACAATCACTAACACTAATTGCGTCTTCATCAAAATATGATTATGGCAAAATAAAGTGGTTTGAAATTAAAATTTGATGGTCTATATTTCTAATCCATAGTTAATAGGTCATACTTAAAATAGATTTCATTTTCATGTCATTGTCATCAAAGTTAGTAAGCGCTTTAAGGGGTGTGTTATAGTTTGATAGCTTATGTTGGCTAATCAATAGCACAAATATTCCATACTTATGATGAACACATCAACTAAAGCACTTATGACGATAAAAGAGAGATCATGATTTCATATGTGTTGAACTACATGATCTGGAGAGTGGATTTATTTCCTAAATTGTAACTTAACTCTTATATTTGCTTCTCTTTTCATTTAGTTAGTTCTCTAATTCTCTAGCTTAACTTTCACTCGACTTTGGTTTAATTTGATTGAATAGAATTTTAAAATCATCAATTCCCTGCGGATCGACCCGTATTCGCCACGTGCTACATTCGTACACCGTGCGCTTGCGGTTATATTTAATTTAAATTCGTTCGACGATTTTCTAAACCGATAGAATTTCCATCGTCCGAACAACGTTTGAAGGAAATTTTTGCCCATGATAGGCATCTAGACGTTTGAATTTAGTATCCTAAAGCGTGGATAAGTCCGGGGGGCAAATATATAGGAATTAGTGCATTTTCAAGGGTTTTAGGCATTTGGAACACCGTTCAAACGTATGGCTTTAAAATTCAAACGTCTGAACAATGTTTCGGATGTCTGAATACCTATTATTCAAATTATATTGATCGATCGATCGAAATTTCAAAATACGATGTCATTCCCCTACATACTCGGATTGAGGTGTATTTTAGACTAGTGTTCACCATTTTCGAGGGATACTATATGGGAAATTTGATAGGTTTTAGAGTACACTGATTTCGAGGCCCATTGGGACCCACCCGACACGTATTCCGAAGCCATGGATTTTGAGGTAGAAGGGGAGATATATTGAAAGAATATTACGACACCAATGTCATGCATTCCACTTAGAATGTGATTTGGGTTATTATGGCATGTATTCTAAAGCCATGGTGACTGGAGCCGGGCATGTTGACTACATACATCGCATAAGGAGTGAGTCCGTACTCTGAGATTTCGACCTTAATATACGATTGGTTTGGTGTTGACTTTTTATGACACATGGTGTTACTTGTTATGACACACCAAAGGTAGGGACTTATGTCACCTACCGAGGGCATGGACTTAGGTGACCCATCCAGGTGTCGACCTTATTGTGGTGTACCTAGAGTGTTGTTGATAGCCATGACACCCTCGACACCGTCTTAGAGGGACTATGAATAGATTTATCTTGTTTTGACCACTTAGATGTTTTTGGGTCCTATATTTGTAATCTTGTGAAAGCTTAGTTTTAGCAAGGGACCATATGCATTGTGGCATTCCTATTTGATCTTAGTATTTGGTGCCACACGTGTTATGGCGTACCTATTTTGGTTTTGGCAGTGGTGACCGTACGTGTGGTAGTATGCCTATTTGGTCTTAACAATGAGGACCATGCACATTGGGGAATATCTTGTCGATCTTAGCAGTAGTGATCATCGTTTTGGGATCACGGTTTGATCATGGTATATTTGCACTATATTATTAGCAGTTTTGGGCTAGCGTAGTGCAACGGAGATATTTTACAAAATTGTTGTTATAGGAGAAGAGCGGGTTATGTATGAACCACTACTTTTGAGATAGGTTTATTGTACTTGTTTACAGCTAGTTCGGATTTTCCCTAAGCCACGGTTGTGGAAAGGGTCTGCTATGATTTAGTAGTCCCTGTTTATTTGTATATAGTTTTAATATACAATATCTTGAGATAGTTCCACTCACACTAGAATTTATGTCTGATCTATTTTTTGTCTTTGTCTTCTTATGTCATGACCACTCTCAGGTATGTGATTGAGTAGTTCAGAAGTCAGGTGCTTTTTGGAGATACTCTATTAGAGTGCACAACTGGAGCATTTTGGAGGCATGGCATCAATATTTAGAGATATATGTATTTGTTGTTTTATTTGTACATGACAGACCTGTTATTTATATACAAGACTGTTTTATCAGATATTTATTCAAAACTCTGTTTTTCTTTAGTGTTGATTTATTTTGACTATTATGTAATGATATTTATTTATCAGTTGCTTCCGTTAGTGTAGTCTCTAGTATATCGTTATTTTATTATGTTCATGTATATTCGGTATATTATATGTTGTCATTCTACTATAAGATCTTATCAACATTTTGGTTTAGTGTTTTATTCTAATTTTACCCCAACATTCTATCTTTTGTGGTATTCTAAAGTCGTATGATGATGTAAGATGCATATTTTAAGGTATTGCGAAGGGCTGGTTGTCACACACTACACTGGTTGGAACTCCATACGGTCACCTCATTTCTTTAACATATTTGATGCTAGTATTGCTGTCATTCTCATACTCTTCAGTGGAGTAAGGTGCATACTTTTCATGAGATGATCTAATATAACCCATATGCTCTTATTTTTTCTCCTACTCCAAGGTAATCCATACATAAAATCCATAGATATGCACTCCTACTTAAACTGCGATACATCCAATGGAAGTAATAGCCCACTTTGCTTCTTCTGTTCCACCATCACTCTTTGGCATGTAATATACTTCGCCACATATTCTACCACATCCCTCTTCATCCCTTTCCAATTGAATATCCTCTTTATATCTCAATATATCATATCTCCTCCCGGATGAATAGTCGTCCTAGAATGGTGACATTCACCTTCTACTAACTCTATAAACTATTATACACATAGCCTCCCATCTCTTCTCAAGTAACCCTTTTCGTGTTTGGAGTAATGATCCAAATGGCCCGATCGTTCACCCTATCCTAACTACTCCATAATGCTAAGTAACGACGTGTCTTGCCTTTGACGTAATATAGTACAATCCATCAGTGTTGGTCTAACTTCTACCATTGCTAATAATTCAGGTGTATACTCCAATTGGTGTTAGAAATCAACTTTGGTATAAACTCCAAATTCTTTGATTCTAGAATCATTGCATTCACCTCTACATGCCTCCTACTTAGAGCATCGACAACTACGTTTTCCTTCCCTGGAGTATAAGAAAATGCAAAGTCGTATGACGGTAAGAGATCCATCCATCGTTGCTACTTCAAATTCAAGTATTTTGAGAAAAGAAGTATTTAAGAGATTTATCGTTCGTAAACAACTCAAATCACTCATCAATAAAATAATGTCTTAGAAATTTAATGCAAATACAATGGCAACTAACTCTAAGTCATATGTCGGATGATTATTTTCATGATTCTTAAGCTACCAACACACATATGCCATTACCTTCTCTTCTTTCATAAGAACACTAAGATCGGTACTACATGCATAAGTATATATGGTGAAAGGTTTGGTATCATCATAAATTACCAAAACTAGAACACTCATCAGCAACTCCTTCAACTTAACAAATGTGGCTTCGCATTTTGAAGTCCAAGTATAGGTTGGGTTCTTCTTAGCCAAATGGGCCAGAGGTGTCGATATCTTTGCTAAATCCTTAACTAATTTTTGGTAGAGTCAAGATAAACCCAAAGGAATATAAACCTATGAAGTGTTCTTTGGCACCTTCCAATCCCTAACTACAGTCACTTTCCCTGAGTCTACTGTTAATCCATCTACCTATAATACATTCCTGAAGAAATGAAACTCATTTATCCATAAGTGACATTTAGAGAACTTAGCCTTCAACCTATTTCTCCTCAAGGCATCCATCACTTCTCTCAAATGCATTTCATGCTCATCCTCGCTTTTGGAATAAATAAGAACATCATCCATGAAGACCACAACAAACCCTTTCAACTGCTCCTATAACGCTCTACTCATCAAATCCACAAAACTAGCCGAAGCATTAGTCAACCCGAATGGAAGCATGACCAACGCCTAAAAGAATCAATCAAACATACGAAAATCGGTCTTCGGGATTCTTTCTTTAGATACTCTCACTCGATGAAACCCAATTGTCAACTCAAGCTAAGAGAAACCATTCCACAACTAACTAATCAAAGAGTTTGTTAATGCAATGTATGGGATAGCGGATTTTCGTCATCAACTTATTTAATTCTCGATAGTCAAGCGTAACCTTAGGGAACCGTCTGCCTTAGTAGCCAAAACGACAGGCTCTCCCCATTTTGAAATACTTCTCCAAATGAATCTGTTCTGCAATAATTCAAAAATTTGCTTATCCAACCTCTCTTTTCGTTCAAAACCATATGCCCAAATAGCGTCACTACAGGCCTTACATCTTTCTCGAGATCATTATGAAATTCGATTTTTCTTCAAGGAGGAAGAATGAAAACTTCTTTTTATACATCTAGATAATCCTTCACTATGAAATAAAAGATAACTCTTCTTGTGATAGGTTGAGTGAATACAAATATGGCTTATAACAGAAATACTAGGTTCACAACATAGAATTAATCAAGTCCTTCACCCTTCCTCAATAGAACCACCCTCCTATCACAATCCAAAACTACCCATAGGGAGACATCTAATCCATTCCTAAAATCAACATATACGTTGAAAAGTTTAGTACATATGCATCATAGCAGAACTCTACACCACGTATAACATACTTTAAGCAACGATGTAACATCAATGAATGGGTCAATTCCCCAATAGAATTAGATATAAAAATGGATTCGTGAACAATGTTAGGTTAAAGGGCTAAACTATTGATGAATTCCCTTGCTATAAATGAATGGGACACACCAGTGTTAAATAAAGTACGAACATGAGAATCATATAAAGTCAAAACACCTTCCATCGCAATCTATTTTCCCTTCTCCTGAGTTGTTGTCGGTGCAATACTTGAGGTTGGAATGACATCTACAGCATATGCCTTAACTGTTCAACCTTCATTCTTCAAAGCTCGGCAATCTCTCTTTATATATCCAAACCGATCACAATTGTAGCATTTCACTTCCCACTTTGTTAGGTCCTCCTTACAGTCCTTTGATGAATGCTCCACCTAGTTATAATTGTAATACCTACTCTTTAGAAGGTTTATCCTACAGTTCTTTGCAATATATCCTACCTTCTAACATCTATGACAAGTAATCACATGCCTTTTATCTAGTCTTCCTTGTAGTCCATCTCCTTTATGTTTACCTATTGCTGGCCCTATCATCCTTTAACTTGTTCCTTAGCCAAATTTCTATTTAGCTAATTCAATATTGCTACCTCTACTAGTCCTTCTAAGGTAACCGCATAAAAAAATCAGATTCAATGCAAGCTCCCTTGAGGCGAATTCAAACCCTTTGCAAACTTCAATGCTTTCTTCTTATAGGTATTCGCCAACTCAAAACAAAATCTAGCCCCTTTATTAAACTAACTTATATACTCTTTAACTACCATCTCTCCCTGATTAAGATGAACAAACTTCTCCAATTACAAATCCCCTCAGCCTTAGAAATGAATTTTGTCTAAACTTCATCTTCAACATTTCCCTAATTAATGGTATTCTCATCTTCTTCTGTTGTCACACCTCCCTCCAACACGTTGCTCTACCTTGCAAATGCCAAGAGGCTAACTATATCCTAGTAAAATCTCTAATCCCTAACAGGTTGAAAATCATTTCACAATTATTAAGTCATGCCAAAGTCATCGAATATGGTTCTGTCTTGACAAAAGGCTTCCATCACGGCTAGATAAATCCCTACATAATTAGAAAAGTATATCTTAGTGGTGTTTGGGCTGGAAACACACCATGTTTGGTAGTGGTAGTAGTGGCTATGGGTTATGTGGGGTTGGTACTAGCTTGGCTCATCGCTTGGATATAGCATCTAAACTATACTAGAATATTAACTATAGGAATATCCAATACATAAAATCGAGTGCTAATCCATGCCCTTGCCTTTTCCCCAACAGCATTAGCTGCGTAGATCTATGTTCCATTTTCGATTGAATTACTCATTTTCAGCTATCTGTAAAAAGGGGTTCATTAGAAACTCCTCAATAGATAGTAAACATAACTGGTACAATACATGGTGTGTTCATACGTACTTAACTCCTACAATATACACACACAACATACATACATATATACATACATATTTATGTATGTTTGTATATACAACAGAAAATACAATTACGCTCTCTCAATATGTTTCCAGTTCCTGTTTCAAAGGTAAGTTTTACACTAATACCAAATGTAATAACCCGCCTTTTCGACCCCCGATTCAAAGCCCTAATCGACATCAACACCTCGAGAACCAAAAAGGATGATTCGTTGGGCTATGATAAATGAGCATGTAAAGATCTAACTAATAAATTTTAGAGTCTCATAGCAGAAAGAAACAAAGTATAATGTCAACAACCATAATTATATCGCATTAAACCATAACATGTTCACATTGTCACATACATATTTCTATACAATACAAATAAATCCCAATTAATATACATAATCAAATCCAAGTCACAACACTTATTTACATCATATATAATATGTACAAATGTATCCCTCTCACATACCATCTTGTCTCTAAACTCTACCAACTTGGATATATAAATAAAGAGGAAAAATAGGACTGGGTCAGATATTAGTCTGGTGAGTGAGCCATACTTTACTCTTACATATTACAAAAATAATACTATACCATGATATGAGTCTATTACTCCATCACTTCATGACATGTTGGTAACATTGTGCCTAATTAGCATATACATCTAATCATATCGTAACACATCTACATGGACTCACTTCCCTAGACTTGCCTCATGCGCCACAGGGTCATTTGTTGTCCACCATTACATCAATTGCATGTAGGACTCACTTCCCTGGACTCACCTTATGAGATACTAGGTCGCTTGTTGTTCTAAAACAAGCTAGACTCACGCTCTGGACTTCCCTCCTACACTACAGGATCGTCTTCCATCCATCCTCTACACTGATCCACCGAAGCATTATAGAGCAGCAATACAATTCTTAGACCACGTACTCATGACTCTAGTCCATATCTTGGGTTGCCTTTTGGACTATAGGCTTGTACATGTTTACATACACCTTCGCATCATTTTCTATACATAAATAACACACAAATCTATCTCGAACAACGGTCAATATCACATACATACACTTGAGTTCGTAACATCGCTAGTTGCATTGGCATTAGCCTTTAAATGCTTTTAGAGAACAAAAGAAACAAGACTCAAAATGATAAATGTTATTATATATCAGCCCATCAGGGACTAGGTTCTAATCTGTGCGTAAAAATAGGCCACCAGTGGACCGACGATAAAGACTGGTGGACCAACCTACACGAAAGCTAAGTATTTCCTGGCCATGGATTTAATCACACCATGTTGTTTCACCTCCAATCACCTTTGTTCCACCTTTGGTCCCCTAAGAACCTCCCCAACATCTAACCCTACATTTCTATATCTGGTTTTACATCAATTGAAGAGGTATATACATTAAATTACAAGAAACATGTGAAATCTAGTTTTTAATTTACCTTATATACAAATCCCTCCCGAACCCATGTTTAGATCTAAATTTCAGTGATTATAAAGTGTTAACTACACTAATGTAGACAACAAATCATCGTGATAGGATAAATATTTCATTATATTCAGAGGAAAGCTTGAATCATTCACTAAAATTGCTTCTCACTGCCCAGGCCTCCGTTGTACATACTTTTGCTCCTTTAAGCCTTAGATTATCGTCTCTAAAGAAGTATAGGTGTGTGCACAGCCTTCATTGTTAGCTCAACATTGTCTTTGATTTTATGCGATTTTGTTGATGTATGAGAAAGATAAGTTGATTTCAATTTATGTCTACAAATAGGAAAAAGGAGAAAGAAAGAAGAAGTAATTATTTTCTGATCGGAAAAGTATTTATGCGATTTAGTTTATGTAAGTGAAGAGATAACAACTATTGCTTGAATTAAAATTTTAAACTGTAGCACCCACTTAACTTTACACATATTCATCCATAATTCCTTCATATGGACTCCAAATAAGGCAAAACAAAATACTGCGCAAATTAGAAAAACAAGATGGTTGCAATGTTAATGATTTCATCATCAAATTCAAAAGTTGGAAAAATGACCATTTTGCCCCTCTTTATTTAATATTTTTTATTAACACATTAAATTCAATTATTTTCAATTATTATGTTAATAATATATAACTATACTATGTATACAAATTTTCATGTTATTACAACCACGACATTGAGTAACCATTGATTGCACGACATGATTACTTGAGTTATCATATATCTAAAGCGTTTGAGTTAAAAATGGAAGACCATGTGATGGTTTCTATGTTGATATGGATGTCACGTAATGTAGGTACTATCGTGTCTAAACCTCGACACCCTATTTATACTTAGATGGAGCAGTATACCCTATATTGATGTAGTATATTGTCATATATTGTGTTTATATGCTAACTTATTAAGGAAGGAGTAGGTCAGGTATATTTCTCTATACCAAATGTTCTTAATGTACTGCTAGACTTATATCCATTTTTAAGATAATAGAACACCCACATTAGACTATCGTCTGATCCGAGGTTATCTGCATTGCTTCTTATATTCTTGGATACTCTTAAATGAGTAGATTGAGAGACATATGGGAGATAATACATAGAGTTGTGCAGAGGACGAGATGGAGGCTGACTCTTTCCTATATATGTTATTTTATTGAAGCAACCATCACTTATCTCCAACTTAGTGATATGGAGCTATCTAACACTTATCTTATGTATAGAGATAGTTATTTAGAGTTTATTTGATGTATAGAGATGTATAAATGCTTATACTACTTTTTATAATTTGATGAACTTGTATTACACTTCGAAATAATATCTATTCTAGTTCATTTGATTATGATGCTTTCTTTCCTATATTATATCCTCGTTGATTATTATATTTTCTATGCAATGTGAGAAATACCAAAAGACCATTAATGGATATATTTTACATTGATGGTTTCCCTCAATCCATTGGGTATCCTAATAGAGAACTATGGTATCAGATTGGTATTTGGATACTGAAGGTGGAAGGAGGTCGTCACATGTGGTGTCAGAACTTAGATTGAGCGAGCCTAACTTTCTATCGTAGATCCGTTAGAGATGAGGTAAGAGATATGCCGTAGAATGGATTGAATCGATATATGAGAGCACATACTTGTTATATTTTCATTTTTAAAATTATATATTATGTGTGTGTGTGTGTATAATGTGCGTGCATGCATAAGTGTGTGCAGGTGTGTCTATATGTATACGTGCATGTTTGTGTGTATATATATGTATGTTGCAACATTAGTACTACATATGTTGGTATCCTTTTTGGGACGCTGATCATTCCTATTACATATTGTAAGAATGAGCCAACGGAAAAGTAACGTGGAAAGAAAGTACATGTCAGGAGTTGAAGTTGGTATTGGCAACATGGCATCTATTAACCCTAATATGTCGACAATGTACACTTAGATAATGACGAACTTGATACAAAACAACTAAGATGGAGCTCCTGATGTGGCAGGTGGGGGTGCTCATGTGCAAGACCATCAAGTAGACTTTGATAAGCTCAATAAGAACTATGCTAGCCATAGAAGTAAATAATTTATGCGAAGATTCTGGTATTGAGGTGTAGAATTGGCTAGATACTTGTGAGCATATATTTGATAATAGGAGTTAGAAGACGCTTAAAAGAGGAAGTTTAACTCATGATAAATTCAGGGTAGAGCGATGGATTGGTGGAATGCTATCACTACTCCCAAGTATCATTTCACTTGGGTCCATTTAAGGATTTCCTTTAGGAAAATTTCATTCTATATTCTTAGAAATTGATTATGTTAAGGAAATTTGCTGATCTGGGGCAGTGCAATATGTCTATTTTAGAGTATGTAGCTGAGTTCAACTCTTTGTGAAATGTGGGATGTCATTCATCGACACTCCATTGAAAAAAACGAGAAGTTCATCATAAGTTTGAATAATTATCTTAGAGAGAGACTAGTAAGCCATATTTGTGAGAGATTTGAAAAGATAGTGGAGAAGGCATTGTGGCATGAGAGCGTGTATCCAAAGTCGAAGCTAATTGTTGTTCCTAAGGAAGAACCAAAATTGCAAGTAGGCGAAGGTGGAAGATGAAGCAACCATTAAAAAACAAAGTGAGGAAGTGGTTGCTAAATAACGATGGTTAGAAGAAGGGCTATTGGGAGCCAAATTGCTTTATTTGTGGAGAAAGAGGACATCTCAACAAGATTTGAAAAAGCGAAGAGAAGAAGTGCTTCAACTAATTTTTTTTTGGACATATCAAGAAGGATTATCTAAAAACACCAAAGGATAAGCAGGCTGTGAAGGCTTATGCATTGAATGCTCTTCCTACTTTGTTGAGTGCTCCATCGGTGAAGGAAAATTGGGAAGGGCATCACGATCCAAGGTATGCTTTCCATTTATTATATACGTTTTCTTTTTTGATACCAGGTCATCACATTCGTTTATTATTAGTAACCTAGTAGATATGCTAGGAACCTTATCTATCAGATAAATCTTCGACAATGTGGAATCCTTTAGGTGGTTAGGCTAATTTGATTATGGTTTGTCATGACATTGTTTTATCAAGTCATGGATGCATGTTTTCCAGTGGTTTGATTGTGCTTGGTTTTTTTGTATTTGGCATTATTTTGAGGATGGAGTGGCTTAAAAGATATAGAGTAATGGTTGACCGTGAGAGGTTATTGGTGAAGATAGGTAGTGATAATGGGCATAAGCTAGAGTTGAGATATATGACTAAAGATTCAGTGCTAGTTAGTCTTTTGTATTCGCTCGAGATATCGGATGATGAGTTGTCATTAACACTTATAACATAGGAGTATCCTGATGTATTGAAGAAGGTTTCTTATTGATGTAGCAAAGGATGTTAGATCAACTATTATGGTTTTGAGAATGATGGCACCCAAAGAGCAATGGGAACTAGAGGTGTAATTGAATGATCATTAAGAAAAACGTTTATTTATAAGGGTACTTATGAGTAGGAGAACCTATAGTATTCGCCACTAAGGCGGATAGCTCTTTAAGACCATATGTAGACTATCATGAATTGAATAAAGTGACAAGAAAGAACAAGTATCATTTTCTAAGAAGGTGTTTTGTCGATCTGACATGTCATTCCATGCACCATTGGCATTATACGAGTGGTTGGTGATGTCGTTCAGGCTAATCAATGAACCAACATACCGTATCGATTTTATGGATCGCGTTTTCAAAGATCAGCTAAATAAGTTTATACTTATGTTTGTCGAAGATACGCTTATCTATTCATGGACAGAAGAGAAACACCGAATGCATTTGAAAATCGGGCTTGAGACTTTGAGAAAACATTAACTAAAGGCTAGGTTTTCAAAGTGTCAAATGTGAAGGGGAGAAATGAGGTCCTTGGGTCATGTTATTTCTAAGTAAGGCATCACAATTGATCTTGCCAATGTAGTAGTAGTCCAAGATGGGAAATACCCAAGAGTGCGACCGATGTAAGATGTTTTCTTGGATTAGCTAGTTATTATAGAAGATTCATTAATAACTTCTCTAAGATAGTTGTACCATTGACTCACTCGATGAAGAAGAATCAAACCTTGGTTTAGGATGTAAGCTGGGCATACATTCGTTGGTTTAAAAGAGAGGTTAGCAAGTACGTTGGTGTTGGTCATTCTAGATAGGAATGAGAATTTACAGTATATACAAACGCATGTGGTTATGGACTTAGGGCAAACTGATGTAGAGGACTAAAGTTATGGCTTATGCAAGTTGCCAACTAAAACCACAAGAAAGAGACATCTGAGCCATGATTTAGAGCTAGTTTCCATAGTATTTTCCTTGAAGATGTAGAGGCATTACTTGCTGTGAGAAAGGTTTGAATTATTCACCGACCATAATCACTGAAATCCCTTTTCTCATAGAAGGACTTTAACCTTCAATGGAGACGATGGTTAGAGTTCTTAGCCTCATATGACTTTGACATTTCCTATATGCCTAGTAAAGGATAATTAATTGATTAGGAACATGTCAACCTAGAAGCCACATTCCTGGAGTGGACGCAGTAAGAATGTATAGCTATATATGATTTTCGACCAAAGTATTAGCTAGAGCAAGAGATATTTGTGAGCTTGACTATTACACTTACTCTGATAGAGCGGGCTGGTAATAGTCAAAGGTGTGATGCTAGAGTAGCAGAGATTATTACTCAGCTTGAGGAGGGAGTAGAGTCTGAAGATTCTAAGCATTACAGATTTTACCAAGATGGTTTGATCTGTAGAATGAGTGATTTTACCTATCTGATGTAGATGAACTTAGAGATGAGGTGCTATGAGAGTTCCATCATTTAATGTTGATTATATATTCTAGAGGAAATAAAATGTAAAGAGATATTATGTTGTGACCCAGGATTTTCGACTCTTTAAAATCGACATCAATACGTTTACTGTATAGCATGCCGAATATTCAAGTGCTGGAAGTACCAACTGCTAGGGATGAAGACAAAAAGGGATAGAAGAAAACAGAAAAACAATAACATAGAATCTCACAATAGTAGCGGAACAATATATAATAGATAAATACAGATCTTTACACAAAAGATACTATATCTATTAATATACATACAATCATCAAAGTACAACAACCAACAAATCAATGTAGATAGTTGTAGTAACTTGTTCTCATAAGTGCTGAATATACAACATACATACACAGTGGAATATAATCAAGTACGTGGAATACGCCTGAAACCCTCCAGCTCGTCTCCAGAGCTCCATAGAATCCTAACCTAAATCTGTAATACTCGGTCTGACCCGAGCATTATAATAAAATAACACCTGAGTAATTCTTGAAAACCAGCATGAGAAAACTCAATCAATTTGAATTATTACTGTTATCACAATCCTTTGAAAACAAAGATATCTCATAAGACCGCGTCACACGTAAACACGATGGGTTTTTACCTTACAATTACCAAAACATTTTATATCAAAATAATCCGATGTTATAATAGTGTCTATAGAAAATAAACTATACAATAGCTGAAAAGCTTGCATCTCACATTTCAGCATAATTGGTATACAACTAAAATTGTAATACTCGTACTGAATATTGGATTCCTTACCATGAAAGGGCTATTAGGGTACTGCCCGCCATAGTACACCTCTAGAAAAATGTACCGAGATCGAATCTATCGATCACTGCCAATATAAGACCGGCCTACCCCTTACTGGATAGTACCGAATAAGATCACCACTAATGGGCTCCAAAATGCAACAGCTAATAAATAGTGATGATGATAAATGTCCAATCTAGATGGGTGATGATAATACCTTAATTGGAGCGACTTACATAGCCTTGCTGCATCTCCCCTGTTTTAATCATTTCCAGTTGATGAGGCTTGAGGCTATGTATTAGCTTAAGAATAGAATTCATATTTGGAATTCTAACACTGCCTTCCAGATCACATTGCAAACAATAACATTCATCCATACAAGTTATTCCGAGTATGAACAAAACTGAATTCCCAAAATCACCATTTTCATTAACTTCACGATATCACAATTCGTAATGCATAAATCGAATCGAAGTGGTTTTCAGATAATTAAATCCGATTTCGGTCTCTTGGAAACGAGTATCGAATTTGGCCAGATTTGGTAGTCAGTTATTGAACTATCAAATTAGATAGATAAATAGTCATTAGGCCCATATTATAAATTTTCCAAATCATTTATTTTAAAATATCTTTACAGGGATATATATTCAAAATCTCTTTCAATAATTAAAAATTTTTGAAAACAATTCCAGGTACTTCTATCCATAACAGGATATTTTCAAATCATATCTTACTTCAACGCATAGTGAAATATTTCCGAATTCAATTTATAATCAATTACTTGGAAAAGTATCTCGATATAAATCCTTCTTTGCTAAATATTTCCAAAAAAATTTCATTTCAACACTTAGGAAAATATTATAAGTCTATTTCCAAAAATCATTTCTAATATCAATACTTAGGAAATATTTCATAACTTATCTCCTAATTTCTTGAATAAATTCCTTTTACAATTTCCAAAACCGATTATACTTGTTTAAAATCCTTACTAACAATTTATAACTTCTTTTAGGAATTCCGATTTATTTCAAAATTCTCGTATCTAAACATTTTGGAAATTTCTCAAGTTTCCAAAATTTCATTATAATATTTTCTCTTATAAAATCACAACCCTTTAAATAAAACACGATTTACAAATCTCGAGAGTATTCACAATTAAGTTCAGTCAATTTCCAAAACTCTATATTATAAAATAATTATTTTAAAAGAATAGTAATAAATTTCAAACTATTTAAGTGATTATTAAGATATCAAACCGTTCTTAAATTACAACAAGTAATTACCACTTCACTTGTAAATAGTACTCATCGATTATAAAGCTTATTAAAATTCACTTCAACTAATATTAAATACTCGAGTAATTACTTTTCGAAAATATTTTAATATTAATAATAGTTTTTAACTCCATATCACAATAAAAAAAATCTCTTTTTAAGACTAACCTTAACCTCTTTATAATTTTTTTAATTCAACATATCCATTTTTATATCTATAAATCACTCTCAATTTATCACAAATCGATCTTCATTTCCAATTTTATAACCATTTCCAAATTCCAAAAAAGAATCCACTATTTCTTTCTAATCCGATTACCATATCTCATTTTAAATTCACACATTGAACTTTATATTTCTAACTTATCAAATGATAATCATTCCACTTTATTTATAACATCGTCTACAAATTTATAAACTCATTTTCAACTTTTCTCTGTTAATGGCAGATTTTTTTAAACAACTCCATTTATAAATCTTTTTCTATTTTAAATTTTATTTAGAAATCTATTTCTCAAATAATCCAAACTATATTCCAAATTCTTTCAAAAATCTTGATTTCGACTTCCATTCCCTAGTTTAAGAAATCTCGTTTAAAACTTATCATTTAAAAATTCCTTGTATGGATTATTTAAAAATATCTATATCGCAAAAACTTTACAAGATAATTAAATTAATTTCCAAAATCAAATCTTCTATTTAATTTAAACTCGTCTCTTACTTAATAATCCAAAATTAAGTATAAATATTATTATTTCCAAATTCTCCTTTTGATTTCTTTTCAAATTCAAAAACATTATTTATGGTATTTAAAATACCAAAATTAAGGCTAGTGTTAAAATAGCATCTAATAAGTCAAACATATGACAATCAATCTATAACAGATTATCCCCACGCATCATATATCACTATATATGAAATAAAATCAACCACTTTAAGGAATCCAGTTGGATCCCTCTAACATGTTTCCCAACATCCGCAGACGTTATATATATATATATATATATATATATATATATATATCATAAAATACCAATCCTGCTTCGAGTCAGGATATCGCGGTAATATAGGGTCATCCGCTATTATGCGCAGCACATAGTGCCTCATATGCTCCAATCGACGGGAAATATACCCAACTACTTATATATATATACTAATATATATTATATAACATTCAACTGATAATAATATATCAATTCAACCAATCATCCAATAATTAATTTTGATAGCTATAAATTAAACCAGCCAACCAAATTGAGTGAGATTTACCCACCATGATTTTTAATTTGCAATCCGTTGCAATTTTAAATTAAATTAAACTGACGTTCAGTTTGATTTAAAATCCTAGTTGACTCTAAAAATTAGTACTTAATCATTTGTTAATAAAGATAATTAGCATTTAAGTGTTAATTAAGTAAGTTAATTATAATTTTTTAACTAATTGAAAGTTAATTATTATTTAATTATTAATTGAGGATTAATTATTATTTAATTATTTTTATTATTTATTAATTATTAGAGGGTTTAGTTATTAATTAATTAATTTCAAATTAGGTTAAACTAAATTAAAAATAAATTAAGATTAAGTTGAGTTTTAAATTATTGTTTAATAAAGGTAAAATTTATTATTTAATTATTAATTAAATATTTATTTATGGTTATTAAATGTTTAAGTATTGTTAAATTATTTATTTAAAGGATAATTATTATTTAATCATTTGTTTAAAAGTTAATTATTATTTAGTTAATAATTAAAGGTTTAATTAATATTAATTAAGGAGTTAAACTTTATTTAATTATTGAATAAAGGTTTTAAATATTAAATTCATTTATTTCTAAATATCATTTTTTAAAAGCAGTTTTCTTTTGCAAAAGTATATCAAATCAAAAGATGTCAATTTCCCTTAAGTAACCTCCAATGAATATTAAAAACCATTCTACTAATTAGTTTGTAATAGTCATCTATTTGGTAAAATAAATCACAGTTCTGTCATAATTCCCAAGTATATTATAATGACATCTGTTTAAGCAGAAATGAAACCCAGTTCTGCTATTTTGGTAACTTCGACATCCTTTATGTGATTGATTGTTATTGGTCGATTCCCTTTTTCCTATCAGCTTGTTATTAGAATACCCATGTTATGACTTGGATAAGTTAAATATTTAAATGAATACTATGTCAATAAGCCTCTGTCTAATTTTGTAATTCAAATAACTCATTTATCCTTTTTGAAAAAGGGTTTAAAGTTTATTGTCATTTTAAATATGATATTTAAAGGATAATTAAGCAATGATTTTACAAAAGGTGCTTTTGAAGAATTGAATATTTTTAAAATGATTGTTTAAAAAAACTGTTTTGTTAATATGGTTTAAAGATAATTAAACGAAAGATGTTTTTAAATAGTAACTTGTTGTTTAATTAAATAATTTTTTCTTAAGCAAAGTAATTTTATTAAATGAAATTTATTTAAGGAATTTTGTTTTAAAATAGGGATATTTATAAGAAAGTTTTATAAATGATTCTGGTGATTTATAAAGAATTATATAAATGGTTTTGATATCTATAAAACAAAAGAGGTTTGTAAATTAACTTGGAGTTTTATAAAGAGTTTCATTAATGGGTTTGGGGTTAAGTAAAGGAGATTTCCATTAATGGAAAGAGATTTATTAAAAGGATTTATTGAAGAAACTTATAAAAGAAACTGAGATTGGATTTCCTTAGATTTCCCCTCTTAATTTTGGTGGTGTGGATATTTGTTCCATGCTTAACACCAAGGTAATAGTATTTAGTTTTATCTCTATCTCTGTTCTTCTTAAATAACTTTTATTGATCTTTTTAATATTGGTGGTGTGGATATTTGTTCCATGCTTAACACCAAGGTAATAGTATTTAGTTTTATCTCTATCTCTGTTCTTCTTAAATAACTTTTATTGATCTTTTTAATATGATTTCGAAACAAGAAATCTTTCATAAATGTTTTTTGAATATACTTATACTAGTGATATAAGTATATGAATATTATGTTCAATATTTTAGAATGAGATTTAAATAAATGGAAGTTTTATTTTGAGGCTTAGTGGTTGCTGGATAGCTAAATCTCTGAATTGTTGTTGTTTGTGTATTTTATAGTTAAATAACCGACTATCAAACCTTGACATGTTTTTAACTCAAGAAGTAAGTTGTGTATATTCATTAAGGACTCAAATATCTGTTGCATCCTTCGAAAGAACCATAATTGAGTTAGCCAGAACTTATCGCTTAGTTTGGAGACGCTAGTTGCCGGATTTATCTGAACCACTCCAAACTAATAACGTCCATGATGAAGTATGCTATGGAGCTATACTATTCTTCTTGAGCGTGATTCCAAAATGGAAAATAGTAATATTCAACGTTGTTTAGTCTCGAAATAACTTGTATGGATGAATGATTGCACTACATCTCTGCCTAGAGGGCAGCGTTAGCATTCCAAGATGGTCTGCCATCAAAAAGGTAAATCGTTACCTCACAAACCTCATAAAGTCGGTAATAGGTAAAACATGGTAGAACGTAAGCCTATATGGGTTGCTCCTATTAGGATATTATAATTTCTTATCTGGATTGTATATCTTGAGGTGTATTACTTCGGTAGGTGGTTCCTTACCTTGCAATTAATGGAAATCCATTTTCCATAAGCGCCTTCAGTTTTTGTTGATCATAAGGTAAAAATCCGTCAGGTTTATGTGCGACGTGGTCTTATGAGATACCTTTGGTTTCAAGGTTTTTGTAAAGTTAAACTTATGCTTTACTCACACCAAACCCATGTCCAACCTGAAATTTTATCTTCTTTCCGTAAAACTCTTGGGTGCTCAAATTTGTATGGGTAGCCAAGTAATTCAGGTTTCCAAGGATGCATTTTTGAAGGAGCTTGGAGCAGATGGTTTCATCGATAGCTACTTATTTTTCTTGTTTCCGTTGTGCTATATGTATTTTGTATCAATTAAGTTGGGACAATCAATTATAACTGTCCCAGGGTAGAAGTTGTACTATTATGACTCAGGTGTATCATTTTGAAATGACTATGTGAATTTTTACATTGAGTAATATATATATATATATATATATATATATATATATGTATATGTATTGTTATGTTGCGTTGTAAGATTATATGTTGTTTAGTTTATTCTTGACATCTCTTTTCTTTCACCCCAAATGAACTATCTTTCGTTCGACTAAATTATTGGTACATTAATACCCAACACGTGTTAAGTGTTGTCTTTAGTAGTAAGAAAGGCAGATTATTATAATATGTTTCTCATCTCGGCAAAAAGCAACATACTCGAGTTGCCCAGACTGAATGATATAGTATTAGAGAAACAAATAAGAAAAATCCAATTAACAAGATTAACAGTAAAAAATAATAATGGACAGTATATCATATCTTAAAATATGATACAATATCTCTTACATACATATCCTACCAGTACATGGCTATGCAATACAAGAAAAACATGTCATCCAAATCAATTATGTCCCAATATAGGTAAAATAAATATCCTCTATGATCATCGTTGGTTTCTCCACATCATAGCCCAAAGCACATAAGAGCATAAATCTACCTGTAAAATACCTCAGCTTGACTTGATGTATATAAGTACATAACAAACCTCCAGTCAGGATAGAAACTAGCTGTGAGTGTAGGTGTGCTCAAAATAAAAGACAATGAGATTGTCAAGTTTATATATGCTACACACTACATAACTTTATTTGGTTATTAAAATAACTTTGTCAGTATAGTGTACACCTACAAACAATGCCATATAAGCTCTGTAACTAAAACCATTTCAAAATAGATTTCCAAAGTCTTTTTCTTCGCAATAACTCCCCCAAAATTGCTTCAAAATGGTTTTCCAAATTACTTTAACAAAATCACTTCATTCGCAAAAATCCAACATATTTTGAAATTATATACTAGAGGTCCTCTTTGCAAATGATGTCAAAATACCGATTTTGTACACAAATAATTTATTATAATATTATCTCTCAATTTGTGTAAAACTAATTATTGCAATATTTTTCTTAAATTAATTTGCAAAACCCGATTTATCCAAAACACCTTTCTAAAACATTCTGCAAAATAGCATCCACCCTTATTTATTTAAATTGCTACTTATCCATTTATCAAAACCAGTATCATAATATTCCCTAATTTTCATCAATACTAGATTTCACAATACAAAATGGTTTTACTGAATCTGCTACAAAATATATATCCTAGTACAGTAGATGTTAGTCATAATAAATCATCTAAATCGACATTCTACAATAGAATCCATTTTTCCAACCCCTACAATTCTAGCTCTACATATAAAAGGTATTACCTTTAAGCAATATGTATTAAAAGCAACAAATATCCAAATTGTTTATAAAATAAAGTAATAACCCCTTTTATAAAGGCGAAACCACCAAAACTATTTTTAAATAGGGAGATGCACAAAATTATAATTTTAATTCTTTCAACTGAGAAGTTCCCAGTAATAGTAAACACAATCAAAATTCCTCTGGTTTATTTTCACAAATCACTTTATTTTACCAAATCAATATTATTTCATCAAAATCAACTTCATAATATTTTATAGTTTCCTAAATCCAAACTTTATAACGAAAATTCTGAAATCTCAATTTCAATCTGAAAACATGTTTTTCACAATAATTCATATTTTAACAACGCTATTGGGTGTGAATGACCACTAGCACAATGGTGCTTAATTATGCTTAACTACTAATATATTGCTATTGTTAATTGTCCATATCAACTCTAATTATAAATTTCAATAATACAACAAATAAACACCTTGTATTCTCAAATCTATACGTCAAAAGTATTCAAGGATAACCAAATATCATTTTTAAGCAGAACGATGTTTTATTCTGCTAAAATAATCAAATACCAATTTTAATCCTTCAAGTAATTAAAGCTTCCAATATAATCAATACCATAATATCAATATTAAGCTATTCAACTATCAAGCCTTAACTTATCAATTCTATCATCAAGCATCAAGAAACAACTAAATATGCATTAATACCTAAACTAAAATATAGAAAAGGTGGTTTAGAAGTAGGAGAACTCGTACGTCCTCATAGACATGGCTTTAGAATTAAAATCTTATTTATAGGGGTTTAGTGTATAACTAATAGAATAGCAATACTCATAACTTTATCTAGAGATATCTTGATTTGGAGATGAAATTTGAAGCCCTGGCTTGCTTGAGAATGATGGTGAAAGTTAATTTCTTTAGGTTTAGGAAGGAAAAATATGAAGAAGCCTTAGTTAATTATAGGCCTTTTTTTGGTGGATAAGCCTCAGGGTATAAGCTAGGATAGGATAAGGCTTTAGGATAGGTTAAAATAGAAATAAGTTGAAGTAAAATGATTATTTCTAGGATAGGCTTGAACAAGGATAAGCATGGAATATTAGTTAAACGAGAATTATTATTGCTTGTGATTTAAGTGTTTTAGTAGGTTAAATGAGAATGATGTTTTAAGTTAGAAAATGGTAGTCCAATAGGGGAGTACGAAATTACCAAATTTTCCTTTAAAATAAATATATACCCTTTACCTCTTTTAATCAAAACGCTTTAAAATCAATAATTCATATCAAATCTACTCTAGGCATTTTGTCAAAGTTTTATTTCATTCTTAAACAATTTTTCTATTCAAATAAAGTTTAAAAAATATTTTAATAGGTTTATTTAATTTAATTTCATACAAGGATGTTATATGGGAATTAAACCACAATTGATCCATTTGTCCGTTTACACGTCTTTGATTCAAAAATGTATTATATATATATATATGTGTGTGTGTGTGTGCATATATATATTGGTGCATGTTTTTAAAGTAAGTTTGACTATTTTATATGTTTTGAATGTTAAATTATAATTATAAATCTAGATTTAGTTAAGGAAGAGTTTGAAATTAAATTTTGCAGTTCTATACAAAAGCCCATTTTATGGATTTAAGTTGAAATAACGTACATATATAAGTATCCATATAAAAATAATTGCAAGTTATGTTTTAAATTTAAAAACAACATACAAATGTAAATTTTGTAATTTATTATATATATATATATCTCTACATGTATGTTTAAATTTAAAGTTAATAAAAACCATAAACTTAGGAAGGAAACAAAAGATTTAAGATTTTACATGAAAGTCCACTTAGGAATTCTAGAATGAAATAACTTTAATCATGTTTAAAAATATAATAAAAAAAATTATATTCAAAATAAAACCATATAACATAAGAAATCAATTTTCAAGGTAAGATTTAATAGTTAATGTATATGGTTTTTTAATATTCGTGTATAAAAGTGTCATAAAATTATATCACTTAATAAAAATAGTTTTGCAATCAATTTAAAAAACAATAATTTCAATAAGGTGTATGAACTAGGGAGTTGTACTTTTGTGGAAACCAATTAATGTGTCATCGAGAATGGCAATGTGGCATTCAAAGTGGGATTTGTCATATGAAAGTTCAAGTGTTACTTCAGGCCTTGCACGTTAGAAATGACAAAAACAAGGTAGATGCGATAGGGCTAAGTGGGTCGCACCCATTAGGATATGATGATCACCTTTCTGGATCTCCCACTATATTTTGGGTTTGCTGTAAATGCATTGTAATCCCATAAATAGGTCAGAAACGACCAGGGTGATGGGATATTTAGTTTAGCTAGAAGAAGTTGTTCAACGTTATATGTTATATGTGACTCACATGTGCATAC
This sequence comes from Allium cepa, assembly GCA_030765085.1. NCBI lineage: Eukaryota > Viridiplantae > Streptophyta > Magnoliopsida > Asparagales > Amaryllidaceae > Allium > Allium cepa. Next base: position 174,714,980 of record CM060940.1, read on the forward strand.
ATACACATATATACACCTTTGAATTAACATTCACATTTACTAATTACTAATGGTAAATTAAATAAATGTTTTGATATTTATAAAGGAGAGTAATGATGACATATCTCCATCTTAGTCCAAATTATCATCCAAATATGCTTCCTTAGAGTCAAAGAAAGAGGCATTAAGTGATGGAGGTGATGGCATGGGGGTGGGCCGTGCACATAGAAGGGGGAGTGGTGGCGGTGAAGGGGAAAGATGATGTGATGTTTGGGCAAAATATCATGATATTTTGATTCAAATTTTACCTATAAATTCAAGGCACAACTCTTCACTTTCATTCACACTTCCTTCTCTAATTTCCAAAGCTTTCTTCATCTTCTCATTCCTCTTCATGAATGGTTTCCATGGCCTCTTAAGAAAATTTAAAAATACAGTCGAAGTTCTGCCAAAATAAGTCATAGTATATAAAGGGATGTACCACATCGAGTTTGAAGCCGAGTTAGTAATCTCCGCTTCTTTTCCACCTTGGCTATGCCCACATGAGCACTCCTCCACCCTTACAAGCCCAAGGTCGAACCCCTCCAGGAGTCCTAGAGTAGGATTCATAAGCTCTGGTTTAGGAATAGCGGAGCTATAGTCGACTTTATAGCATTTAAAGTTAGATTGGGAAAGCTATTAAGTGAGAAACTCTACTAATTTATTTTATAAAATCTATGATGATATGATTTCTATGCTTTTTTATGATGTTTGTTTATCATGTTTGGATATGACAATATGTTTGCTTGGGTATGGAAATAATTCACGTTAAATATACGTTGAATTTACACGAAGAAACCACTTTCTTCTTATGAATTACAAAGTATTACGATATTGTTAAACCACTTTAAATGTGAATAAAATGGTTTATAATTGTTTTATAATCATTAAAATTCATTTTTGCGAAGTTATGAAAAGATATGAAATTGGAGTTAAAATACGGGCGTCGTGTAACGGCGGCTTGCGATTTAACGCCACAAATGTTAATTCATTGTGTAGAATGGAATATAGCTTGGAATTATTCAAAATAAGAATTTTACAAACTCTTATAACTATAGTTTTGAAATAAAGGATAAAAATAAATATTTCATTTTATAAATTTTGAGACATTCCCAAATAAAGTTTCTGAAAACATCACATTTTGGCCGTTCATAAAATAGGGATTTCAACTCTTTAAAGTGGATGTTTTTTAATCTTCAAAAAATATGAAATAAGTTTCATAGATATGTTAAAATGTTCAAAAAATAATTTGATTTATTAAAATGGACATAGATAAAAAGAAATCAGTGTTGGTCAAAGAAGCTTTAAATCACTATTCGTAGAGGTTTTTGTAACGATTTTGTAATTTTTGAAAATCATGGTTTAAACTTAATTTTCCTTCCCAAATCTTTTATGAATGGTTTTCAAATAAAAAAAATCATTCTAAGGATTTGAAGTTGATTAAATAACTTGACCGCCTTATGGGTGATAGAGAGATAGTCCCTAGATCCGAGCATGGACAACCAATGTTTGGGCTCCACTCAAGCTATCCGGACTAGATCAACTGAAGGGATAACTAGTTTGTTCTACTCAGACTGCATTTGCTTAAGACAAAAGATAAGAGATTTGGTGTTTTCCAAAGGTAAACCAGATTTTAAAATAATTAGATGTTTGGTAATATAGGTAACATTCTTGTTAAATTCTATATTAAATTCCGAGGAGGGAACTCATACTATCCATGAGAATTTAAAAGGTGATTTCACCATTATTCGACTAATAGTATAGGTTGAATATCGAAATTATTATTTGTTCGTACCTGTGATATTGGTTTTGATGACAACAACTTTAGCAAATCATATAAAATATAAGTACTAATGTTTTATCAAGGTATATAGTATATAGTGTAGGATATATGACATGTGTTGATATAAGAAGACTGTACAGTATCAAGTAAAGATTGAAGAGTTAATGATGTTGATATAGAGACTCAAGAATGAAGACTCATGAGTATTCAATAGTTCAAGATTCCAAGATACTCTCGATAAGTCTAGAATATTTGTTAAAATTCTTATAGCACTTGATCTCTCTTTCATCTCTCTCTATTTTTAAGCACGTTTTTAAATATTCGTCTCAAAACAGCTTTCAAATAGTTTTCAATTTCTAATATTTATCATTTTAGTTTTTAATATTTTACCAAGTTATTATTTTTATTAAATTTTGATTTATACTAGTTTATTTTTCAAAATTCTTATCATATAGTTTTACTTAAGTTTTATTACTATAATGTATATATATTATATTTAAACATATTTACAAAGTATAAAATTATTTCACAAAAAAATAAATTTTCAAAATTATATTTTAAAATATTTTTCAAAATTGCAAAGAGCATGTCGACATACTCTAACCTTATATGTCCATATACTAGCCCAGAATTTCAAAATTCAATTTTCAAAAGAAATGTCTATTGATCATATCTCTTCATGAATAGACGTGACCGTTATTCCTCTTTAAATACCCATTTTTCCAACGAACTTTTTAATCACTTTTCATTGTTCCTCTCCACTATTTCCACTCTCTCTCATTTTCTAAGACAAATTATAACCATACTCTATGGAATTTCAACTAGAATCAAACTCCATTGCCATTAGTTTGATTCTCTATCATTTTCTCTCTTATTTCCATCAACTCTCTCACTCTAATGAAGATCTAAGTGCTACTCAAGGATTATATGATCATTTGTAATCAGAATTGATGTGATGAACCGTCTTTCTCACCACAGAAAGTCGCATCATCTTGAAGAAAGAAAAGGATAGAAAATAGAGAAGAAAGAGAAGAAAGAAGAAACAACATCAGAATCTCAACAACGGAACGAATAAATTACATTAATAACATAAATATTACATAGTATACAACACTAATCAGAGTTACACAGAATTTACATCACATACTAGACAGTTATCAACACCTGTCTAGTTATACAACTTAATACAACTCATACAAGAGATACCAACATAGAGAACACACAACGGAACTATATATCTAACGCCGAAGCCTCCTGCTCCATTGCTCCTCCAAAATTCGTCAAATCTGACCTGAATCCATAGGCTGCTCGTAAAAAATTGAGTACCCAAGAGTTTAAGAAAACAGAAGATAAACTCTGGGTCAGACATGGGTCTGGTGTGAGTAACAGGTTAAAGTTGCTTAACTTTGAAAAACCTTTGAAAAGAAAGGTATCACGTAAGACTTCCTACACATAAACATGGAAAAAAATTTACCTTACGCTAACCAAAACATTTGATAGGAAATCCAGTGATATTATAATAGGTCTAGGGTTTTCAAGTAAATATGAAATAGCTGAAATTGTTACATTCATTAAATTCCAGCTACTAGCAACAAAAGTAGGTAATACAATCAAAACCGTTGGCACTTATTGGATTTTGGATTCCATCAATGGCAGGGCTACCGGGGTACCACCCGTCACAGTACGTGGCCTAGATCAACGTACCGAGGATCACTCCCAATCCCCTGCAACACAAGACCGGAACCATCCCTTACTAGACAGTCCCGAACAAGACAACCCCGCAATTGGCTTACGTTCCAACCGCCCACACAGCCGAATAAAAAGGGACTTCTAGACAGGGGAAAATCTCGTCCTACTTGGGCATGACCCACTTAGCCTTGCCGCACCTCGCTTGTTTTAGCCATTCCCGATTGATGAGGCTTGCGACTACGATTACCTTTAGAGAACTCATCTCTTAGAATGCTCATCGTCCACCTAACGGTGTTCTGAAAGCATTCGATCCATACAAGTTCGTTCCGGGTTCGAACGAAACCGAAGGCATTATCTCGTTACACTCATTTCGGAATCACCCTCAGAGTTAACAATGATAACCCTTGCACTCTAAATATTCATCTCGAATCTGAAAGTACTACTCCGTCAAACTCATCTCAAAATCCCCCTCAGAGTTATGCTGACGAATATAGTTCTTACACCTCGAGTCTTCACTCTTCACATGAGATTCACGATCTATCGTTAATTTGGATCAATGTGGTTTTCGGATATCCAAATATGGAAACCCGATCACGGTCTCATCGAAATCCAAAGCGTTTCCTTTAAGGCCAAGTTGTTTAAAGTTTAAAACAATTCAATTATCTATATACACAGATAGATAATACATAGATTCACAATAGATAATCATTATTATTATCACAACAGATAATCCATATTATCATTATCAAAAGGTAATCCAAATCATCATCACAATGCAACCAATGCATCCATATCACTCAACATTTCTCATCTCATATATGAGGTTCAAACCATTCAAGGCAAACAACATCATTCTTTCATATAAGCAATGATTAATAATCACGCCAAATATAATAAATTTAAAATGAATTAAATTATTACATCATTTCTAATTAATTTAAAATGAATTAAATTAATTACTTCATCAATATAAATCTTGCTTACATTACCATTAATGAATTATCAATCAATTAAGTAATCATCAACCAATGATTCATTTTAATTAATCATCCCTGATTAATTCATCTTTAATTATATTCAAGTAATTATCCACTAATTAATTTCTCAAATTAACTATACTTAACCAAATACAGTAATTAATCTTTAATTACTTTCTTAATTAATTATAAATTAATTACATTACTTATTAATTAATTACATTACTTAATTCCTTCATTTATTAATTATTTCTAAATAAATCTATTTTTAATTACATCATTAATCATAATAATTAATGATTTCTAATTACATTTTCTTTTTAAATTAATTAAATTAAGTAATTAATCATTATTTAATCCATAATTGTTAATCACCCTTGATTAACTCCATTCGGTAATTAACTACCCTTAATTACTTCACCAAAATAAATAAATTACTCCTTAATTACCTCCAATTAATCCCTTGATTAATTTTACAAAGTAATTATACTCAAATTACTTCATCAACAAATTACTTCAATTAATTACATATAGTAATACCCATTAATTACTTCTCTAAGTAATTACTCTTCATTAAATTACAATAAGTAATTATACTTCACAAATCACTAAATTATTATTCTAATTAATTAAACTGAATTAATTAACTTAATCTAATCAAATCAAACTCAATTAATTACAATTAGTAATTAATTCCTTAATTACTTCCATAAGTAATTATACTTAACAATTTACACAAATGATTATCTTTAAATTAATCAATCTAATTTATTATCAAAAAATTAATCAAATTAATTAATTATAAATAATCCTTAGTTAATGACCTTCATTAACTATTAACAATTCAATAATTATTTTTCTAAAATGATTAACTTATTTTAATCATTATTGGTTACCAATTAATTAATCATTAATAACCCATTAATTAACCCCCAATTATTTAATTAATTAAGTGTTAACAATAACTTAATTAATCCTTTATCACTTGATTAATTTAATTACTAATCATTAATTAAAATCTAATCTTATTACTTAATGAATCTTAAATAACAAGTTAATTATTCTAAGAATAATTAATCTTAAACTTTGAAGATTAAAACCCTTAATTACTTTAAGTAATTACTCATTTCATTAATTTATTAAAATAAATTACTTATCCATTTAATTAGCCTAATAATTAAACGAATAATAAATTATTAAATTATAATTTAACTTCAACAAGTTTTAAAATCAATTAAAAACCTTTAAATCTACATGATAAATAATATTTTTCTTATAAAAGAAATTTTACAAGAGTTTAAAACAAATTTCTTTTTAAATTCAGACATTTAAATTTTACTTATCATTTAAAATTATTAAAATACTTAAATTTATAATACTTAAATTTAATTTAAACCAAAGATTCAAATTCAGATTTGAATCAATTTAAACTTTGTTTAAAACATTCTTTACATTTAAATTTTAAATTTAAATTTCTTTAAAAACATTTTTAAACATTTAATCCCTTTTTAAGTTATTTAAACAAATTTGAAATTAAAAACTTAATCATTTCCAACTATGATTCAAATTAAAACTGGAATCCATAATATAAAATTAGATTTATAACATATTTTAAATCTTTGCTTAATGATTTAAATTTCAGCTTAAATTTAAAAACAAGACAGGTTTTTAATCTGAAAACTAACTCGAACCCCAAACGATTCACTCGAGTAAAACACTAAATAAACTCGAGTAAACTCGAGTAACCTACCACTAGCATTTATTCAAAACTTACAGTATGTCAGGTTTAAACTAAAACTTGCAACATTCAAAATACCCGAGCCCTCAACCAAATTACTACGAGTTCAAAGACCCACTGCTTCGAGCACAAACACACTTCAACCCGAAACACTCTCGAGCAACTCATTCTTCCCTAAACCAAACTGACACAACACGATCACCGTTCACCGGCACCACCGCTGCAACCATCTCCGACTTTTCGCGACGACACTCGCAAGTTGACGACCATCCCTCAATCCAATCCCGACCATCCAATCGATAGAAAAATCACAAAATCAAAAACAAGCCTCGAGCTCCAAAACTGTAGCAATGTCGAAACCTGAAAATCACCAAATTCTCTCGCTGCTGATCACCAGAGAAGCTACGCCTCCGGCTACTAACTCCTCCACACTCCATCAATCATCCACACAAATCTAGAAGCACTCGATCACCTATAGGGGTTGCGGTGATCAATTCTTTTCCAGATGAACAAAACTAGGGTTATAATCTTCAATTCAAAATCCCCATCACCTCACTGCTTTAATGCTTCATTGTAATAGCCCGCAAATCCGTACCCCTTGAGTTTACACTATTCTACAACAATCAACTCAAGTTGCACAGAAATACGAACCATTTGGGTTTAAGAAGAAGAGGTAGAAGAAGAGAAAACAAAAATCAACATCAGAATCTAACCATCGCAGCGGAATAAAGTATAATAGGTAGTAAATAATCTTTACTCAAAATCAAATATATCAGTTTACATATATTACATCATCAGAGTACATCAGTCACAACTCACATCAATAACATCCAATGGGTACACAACAACTCAACAGCGGAAATATATGTATATACAAGTACGAGAATACGTATCGTCATCCAGCTCGTCTCCTGAGCTCCACAGCATCATATCCTGTATTCTATAATACTCGGTCTGACCCGAGCATTACAGTTAAATAATACCCGAGTCAGTCTGGAATACCAGCGTGAGAAAATCACACCCAATTGATTTTTAAAGTTCAAAAATCCTTTGAAAACAAAAGCATCTCGTAAGACCACGCCACAAATAAACATGTCGGGTTTTTACCTTACGATAGCTAAAACAATTTTTATAGAAATCCTCTGATATTATAATAGGGTCTATTTACAAATACTTATAAAATAGCCGAAATTGTTACATTCATTAAATTCCAGCTACTAGCCATCGAAGTGGGTAATACAAACAAAACTCGTACAAGGCTCGTAGGGAGAATGGATTTCCAACAATGACTAGGCACTGGGGTACCATCTGTCACAGTACGGGGCCTAGATCACCGTACCGAGGACTACTCCCTTCATCCCCTGCAACACAAGGCCGGAACCATTCCTTACTGAATAGTCCCGAACAAGATAAACCCCGTGGTTGGCGCGACCAACCACCCACTAAGCCGAAATATATATAAGGGACATCTAGACAGGGGAATTATCTTGTCCTGCTTGGGCATGACCCACCTAACCTTGCTGCATATCCCCTGATTTTCAGTCATTCCCATTTGATGAGGCTTGAGGCTAAGCGTTACCTTTTTTAGAACGTTTTACTTAGAATGCCCATCGCCCACCTGACGAATGTTTCGCAAGCATTCATCCATACAAGTCCGTCCCGGGTTCGAACGGAACCGAAGGCACTATTCCTACTACATCCATTTTGGAAATATCCTCAGGATTAGTAGCGACTAGCCCTTGCACTCCAATGCTCCATCTTCGAATCCAAAACGTTTACACGAAACGTACAAACCGAATCGAAGTGGTTTTCGAGAAATTAATCTCGATCCCGGTCTCTTCGAAACGATCAACGCATTGTCCAATATTGATAGTCGGTTATTTAACTATCAATTAATATTCACAAACATCCATCAAACAATAAATAATTTCTCAAATTATTTATTTATCTCAAATATATCCTCACAAGATATATTTCTATTTTCAATCCTTTGAAAACAGTTTTCAAAACATCTTTCTTTTTAGAATAAACCTTCCCAAATGTTTTCTATCTCCTCTGAAATTACCAAGCACAAAAAATAGATTTTAAAATAATTTAAAACATTTTGCTTTGAAATATAAACTTTAAAATACTTAGGATAAAACTACTTAAATAATTTGTTAAAATTACATACTATATTAATTTAAGAAAATAAGGTCACTTTATAAAATATAAAACCAGGTTTTCACTTTTAAAACAAATACTAAGTCACTTATAAATAATTAATGCTATAATATATTAAAGGAAATACTTGCTTTAGAAATTAAATATTAGGAATAATGAATTTTACAAAACTTGCTTTCTTTAAAAACAACTTTAAAGCATTTAATTTATATTTACAAATTTACTTTTAAAAACGTGTACTTGGTCATCCAGAGAGAATTCCAACTTCAAGCACTTAAATCAATTTCCCGAATTGATTTCCAATTTATTCGATTTGAAATAAATTTCTTTACTTGCTCGGTTTATTTCAAAATTCATTAATTATGGATTTATTATTATTGTCATTATCTTCCGTTTGATTTTAAATCTCTTAACTGAATATACAAATTTTCAGATTTTCCAATTACTTCTTTATTCCTTCCAAAAATTTAAATCTTGAATTTTTAATAAATGTTTTGTTATTTTAAATAATAACCTACAGTTTAAAATTCATTGACTTCTTGTCATTCAACATTTCCTTTCTATAATCTAGCTTTGTTTATTAAAATTTTAAAGTCCCTTTATTTTATTTTTCTCATTCATTCTTAAACTTATTCAAATTTTCTATAATTATTTTCTTACAAACTACTCCTTTTATTTACCTCCCCAAAATCTAATTTATAAATATTGTTGATAGTCCATTATACACGATTATATTCAATCGAACCATAGCATTCAATCTTTCAATAAAATTCATCAAAGGATATCACATAATCACAACAGAGGGAATTAAATAATTTAAAATAAATGTTGAGGGATCCAGTTGGATCCCTCCAACCTGTTTTCCCTGCATCCACAGACGTTAGCACAATATAACATATCAAGTCCAAATATCATAATATATCACATCAATTCATTCAAACAATTATTTAAATTTAAACATTTTAAATTTAAATTTAAACTGAGTGAGATTAACTCACCTTTGATTTTATTAGCATCCATTTCAATCCAGCTTGCCTCCTCGATTTTAACCTTGTATAAATATTTATATGACTTATTAATATTCGAACCAATTGAATAATTAAATTTCCATTTGGTAAATTTAATTAACTAGTGATTTTGTTTTATTAGTTCTCATTTTAGTAAATGATTTATTAACATCTAAGATAATCTACCAACAATTTTATCAATAAATAAATTATATTTACTAATAATTAAATTCAAAATGATCACTGGGGTTTAAACCAATAATTTAATTTTTAAATTAATTTCCCTTTTAAATAATCTTTAATATCTAGAATAGTTAAAGAAGTTTATCAACAATTTATCACCTAATCCATTTCTTCCTTTTTTTTTTAAACAAACTAGTCCCTTTCAATTCTTATATATATATAGTATCTCCTATTTTACTGTTTATCAATTTTTAAATATAAACAGCACTCTATATCTTATTGTAAAAATAATGTTTTCATTTCCTGTATACATTAAAACTAAATTGAGGATAACCTAAAATTCAAAAATTTCCTGACATTTAAGATTTTCTTTTACTGTAAATAAATTCTTGTATGTAAAGTATTCAGATAAATTCAAGGAAACAATGATACCTCACAACACACTCGAACAGGATCTCCCCCTCGATTGTCGCCGATGAACCACGACTCGGCTTCGTGAAGATAATCGCGACTATCAATTTCCTTTTTCCAACATCGGCCCTCACTGCCATCACCACAAACTCACGGAGCCGCCCACCCCTACATCGAGTCGAACGCGACCACCTTAAGCAACCGCGAGATCCCCCAAACCTCGACGCTAGCTGCCTGATTTCCCACACGTTCGCGACCCAAACCCTAACCTATTTCCCAAAACGAGATTGCGATACCTGGAAACTCGAGAATGAGCTCGTTGATCTGGTAAACTAACAAGGAGGTCGCGAATTGAAAAGGTGAAGAAAGGAAAATTTGATTTGAAGACAGCGCGACCATTTCCCTTTTGATTTGAATTGGTTTGAGTCTCGTTCGATCTTAGCTGAGGAGAAATAACGAAAGAAGGAAGCAATAGAAAAGTTGGGCCATGGATTTATTATCGACTATTGAGTTTTGAACTGATTCGTTCTCTGTAGGAGGCCATTTGGTTTCGAAAACCAGCAGTTGTATTTAGTGAGTTACCCTTTTCGAGTAGTTTACGCAACAAGCTTATTATCATTATTTCTGATCAAATCGTAACTTGAGAAGACGGGAAGAAAAGGAAGATGGGTACGAAGGAGACACGATGGAGGTAGCTTGTACTTATTGTCGATAAATGAAAACTGTTATATTTTATTTAATTCCAATTTGCCTTAGAATAAATTTCTGTGCGTTCATAAATCGTACGCTCCCACTACAACTCCGATCAACACGAAATTTGAAATCCGATAACAATTCGATATTACGGACTCGATGGAATTGGTTTCGTCGAATTTCGAGACTGCGTCTCGGAAAGCTATTTTTAAATTCCATTTAAACGATATGAATTTTAAAACTGAATACAACACTGCCAAATTCAATTCTAACACCCTTACTATTTCACTATCATTAATATAAATTTTATAAGCCTTCAAATTATTTTAATCGGCTTAAAATTCAAGATTCAATAAAAAATTTTCCTAACTTCAAATTATTTAATCCAATAATTGAATTATCAGATAAATTGTGATATTCGTAATTCAAGTTAAAATTTGCTATATTGAATACTTAAAATCAATCAAATATTCCGGTTTTAAATACTCGAAAATTCCGGGTCGTCATATTCATCCTGTATTTTTCCTTGATTCCTCGATCATCACTCCATCACCAGAGAAACCGCTGGCCACTCCGACCACCTAGATTGATAGATCTAACTTTAAAAAAAATTCTGGTTAAACCAGAAATACCCAATCAAATCCAAACTATAAATTCAAATTTTTGTTTTAAAATTCATGTCATTGGTCATGTAACCGGTTGATAATCTTAAATCTAAGAATCTAGATGATTAATTTCTTACTTTCAAAAGATTGATCTGTTGTACTTAGTGTTTTACAAAGACAGTACAGTTTTCATTTTATTTTTCATATTTAATAAAATTAAAACTTTAACTTATATTACATACATTCAGTAATGAATTTATAAAGAGCATACACACACTCTTATTTCCAGAGTAAATAAACAAGTAAATTTATACTTAAGTTTATTTAATAAAATGTTACTCACAGAATTGTATGAGCAGAGCACATTCTTGAAAATGCTTGAAACCTAAAAGTTGCTTTGACTTAAAGACTTCAAGGTTGCTTCTTGTTTTGCTTTTTAAAAAATGCAGTTTGCTTTTAAAATATTTATCTTATTTTTTTACTGCAAATGCTAGCTTCCTGATGCATGCTTCCAGATAGATAAGAAAAATGCGGGCTTTGATGAAGTTCAAAACAGAAAAGCAGGATCTTCAGTTGCATGCAAGTTTTAGAGTTGCAGATTTGATTTTTCAGATTGATCTTTGAAGAAGCTACAGGTTTATGATTCAGATGGTTTTGGTTTTTTTAGAGGTAACATTAGTTTCAGCTGGGTTTTGAGGGGGAAACTACAGATTATGTTTGAACATTTTTTCTGTTTTCTTTTTCCTTGAAGAAGTTTGCAGATCTTTATTTTGGTTTGAAGATGAATATAAAAGAAAAAAGTGATTTTAGAGGAGATGTGTTTTTATAAGAATTTTTTTTGATTTCATTAAATTAAAAGAAAAATAAAAATAAAATAGGACACTTGTATTCTTAGTTTAACATTTGTCGCTTATTTGATTTATGCCTTACACATGTCTATTTGGCTATTAAGAAGCTCACACATGTAGTTTAAGTACATTAAATTTTAATTTTAATTGTTTATAAAAACTTTTAAATCTTAATTTATTATTTCTTATGTATATAAATTTCTTCCCTTTGTAATTTAAAAAGAAATAAAACAAAACAAATATAAATATAAGCTTAATCAAATATTTTTATGTATTTATTCCTTTAAATTTCAAAACATTGAATTCAAAATTAAATTAAATTATAAAACCTAATCTAAAAATCAAGTTACGTATATAGATGCATATACACTACCATTAAATTTAAAAATAACAAAACCGATTTTTATAAAAATCTATTTATGATTATAAAAACTAAGTATATAGTTACTATTTGAAAATAACAAATTAAACAATTTTAAAATGATTTATAAAAGAGATTATAAATGACTCCTATTACTCAATATATTAAGATCATTTGTAAATTTTAAATTTAAATTCTCATATATAATTTCAAGCAATATTTAAAAAGAAAAATAAAACAAAACTTTGATGTTAAACTAATTTAAATTCATATTTAAGCTAATTAAAAATTTAAAACAAATAAGATTTACTCTTAAGTATTTATCATAAAATTATTTATTAAATTGCTTTGAAAAGCTAAGTGTCAAATTTAAATCAGAATTTCTAATTTATTTAATATAAATTAGAATTAGAAAGTTGATTTGTTTACTAATTTCCAAATCAAAGTTTATTAATTACAATATATACAATTATATTTATTACAAACAGAAATCAATTTATTTTCTTTTTAAAAGATAAAATCTACCAATTTAAATGTTTATTAAATGATGATTATTAGATCAATTCAAAATTTATTATCAAAAATTTAATTTTTAACACAGATTATAAAATTTATATTGCCTAATTTCCGGGATATCACATTCCTCCCCCCTTAAAAGAATTTCGTCCCCGAAATTTAAAAGCAAGGGTAATTTAATAATATATCTTAAGATTTTATTTTAAAACACAAGCATATATTAATCATATGCTAACAACCATAGCAACCAATTCATTCAAACAAACAAATCTAACTATCCAGACAAAACTCTGGATATGATTTTCTAGAGTTTCCCAAATATAAATTCCGGGATACTCACTCTACAGAATCCAAACAATCTATATTACTAGACTACAAAGCTCCTATCCAACAAGATCTACAAAACTAAAAAGGATATCAGACTACAGACAAGTCTGACTCAACAATCACATCTTCCTGAAATGTTGGTTCCACAACCAAAGATAGATCCTACATGTACTCCCTCAGAGATACGTGAAACACATCAAATCCCATTTATCCAAACTGACAGTTCAACCTTGAAAATCAAACACCAATCCTTACAAAAACACAGAAAAGGTCCAAAACATCTCGGAGCTGACTTTCCCAGTCTTTCTCAACTTTAAAGCTCCTTAGATCGGAGAAAACTTACCCAAAATCAAATCTCCGACTCCGGAATCCAAATTCCTTTGTCTCTTATCCACAAACACTTCTGATGATCCTGGGCTTCCTTCATCTCTTCCGATCAGCTCAGCCTTTGCTGATGTCTTTGGAACAAACTGGACCAAAACAATCCAACAGAATGATCTCTTCAAAATCAATTCCAAACCAAGAACACCAACTCTACTCCACAAATATCACAAGACTAACTTACTTCTCCTATCCGGAAAAGAAAAACAAAAGCACTCCCAAACTACTTCCGCTGCACAACTCTGATCTGAAGTAGAAGAAAAACTCGAGCACAAACTGGACAACGCATCTCAGAAATATGGTTCAACATATCCATAAAAGAAAACTCAGATGCCCCACCTGATCCTAAGCTGCTTCACCAAACCTCTCTCTAGAAGTCCTCCTTCAACTAAACTGAACCATCGGTAGCACTCTTGGAATCCAGTCGATAAGAAAACTCAACCTCCTGATGCGGACAAACTTCTGATAACTCAAGAGAACACTCAAACTATCGCAAGTCACTTTTGCGATCAACCAGTCCAATATCCAAAGAAAACTGTTCTCTCTTTACCAATCAGAATAGCTTACGCTTATCTAGCCAATCCATCAAAGAAATGGATCCACTCTGCTGCTTCTGAACTCCGCCTCCCGAAAAACTGCAAACCGGAAGACCTTCTTGCTGGCACACAGAATATTCCGAGCTGCACTGCTGACACCGACGCCAAAGACTTCCTAATCCAAAGCTCTTCGAGAAACTCAGACCTCAAACCAGACAGAAACATCTTGCTGAACCCAGCCACAACATCGAAGCAGATATACTTCCTAAGCTTATTCCAAAGAAAAAATCTTCGGATACATCCATAGGCACTGCGTCTCATCACACAACTACTAGTTCCTGAGGTATCAAGATACCATTATTTTCTTCTGCCCAACCGACAGATCCAAACTCTACTCATCCAACTCAAAGATGAACTCCGAACCTTTACAGGTTACCTTCAGAGATCGATGAAATCTCTACACTCTGCACAACTCACTCGAGACGGTATTAGGTCTACAGTCTCGACAGATCCACTTCCAACCTCAACACTCAAACTCCATCCAATGGTAGTAGTCGTGTTGCACACCCCACTACCTTATCTACCTTTATAACTTATATTTGGAAACCTAAACAGGTAACCCAAAAAATAGGTAGAAGTGTATATATATATATAGACACACACACACACACACTCACAAATACGCTCTCTCAAGAAAGAAATCACTTCATAGCCTAGGTATTCACTCAACCTAGCGCTCTGCTACCACCTGTGACGATCCGACTTTCTCACCACAGAAAGTAGCATCATCTTGAAGAAAGAAAGGGATAGAAAAGAGAAAAGAAAGAGAAGAAAGAAGAAACAACATCAGAATCTCAACAGCGGAACGAATAAATTATATTAATAACATAAATATTACATAGTATACAACATTAATCAGAGTTACACAGAATTTACATCACATACTAGACAGTTATCAACACCTGTCTAGTTATATAACTCAATACAACTCATACAGGAGATACCAACACAGAGAACACACAGCGGAACTATATATCTAGCGCCGAAGCCTCCTTCTTCATTGCTCCTCCATAATTCGTCAAAGCTAATCTGAATCCCTTGGCTACTCGTAAAAATTTAAGTGCCCAAGAGTTTAAGAAAACAGAAGATAAACTCTGGGTCAAACATGGGTCTGGTGTGAGTAACAGGTTAAAGTTGCTTAACTTTGAAAAACCTTTGAGAAGAAAGGTATCACGTAAGACTTTCCATACATAAACATTGAAAAGTTTTTACCTTACGCTAACCAAAACATTTGATAGGAAATCCAGTGATATTATAATAGGTCTAGGGTTTTCAAGTAAATATGAAATAGCCAAAATTGTTACATTCATTAAATTCCAACTACTAGCCACAAAAGTGGGTAATACAATCAAAACCGTTAGCACTTATTGGATTTTGGATTCCATCAACGGCAGGGCTATCGGGGTACCGCCCGTCACATTACGTGGCCTAGATCAACGTACCGAGGATCACTCCCAATCCCCTGCAACACAAGACCGGAACCATCCCTTACTAGACAGTCCCGAACAAGACAACCCTGCAGTTGGCTTACGTTCCAACCGCCCACACAGCCGAATAAAAAGGGACTTCTAGACAAGGGAAAATCTCGTCCTACTTGGGCATGACCCACTTAGCCTTGCTGCACCTCCCCTGTTCTAGTCATTATCGGTTGATGAGGCTTGAGGCTACGATTACCTTTAGAGAACTCATCTCTTAGAATGCTCATCGTGTACCTGACGATGTTCTGAAAGCATTCAATCCATACAAGTTCGTTCCGGGTTCGAATGAAACCGAAGGCATTATCTCTTTTGGAATCACCCTCAGAGTTAAAGACGATAACCCTTGCACTCTAAATCTACATCTCTAATCTGAAACTACTACTCCGTCAAACTCATCTCAGAATCACCCTCAGAGTTATACTGACGAATATAGTTCTTACAGCTCGTATCTTCACTCTTCACATGAGATTCACAACCTATCGTTAATTTGGATCGATGTGGTTTTCGGATATCCAAATATGGAAACCCGATCCAGGTCTCATCAAAATCCAAAGCGTATCTTTTAAGGCCAAGTTGTTTAAAGTTTAAAACAATTCAATTATCTATATACACAGATAGATAATACACAGATTCACAATAGATAATCAATATTATTATCACAACAGATAATCCATATTATCATTATCAAAAGGTAGTCCAAATCATCATCACAATGCAACCAATGCATCCATATCACTCAACATTTTTCATCTCATATCTGAGGTTCAAACCATTCAAGGCAAACACCATCATTCTTTCATATAAGCAATGATTAATAATCACACAAAATATAATTAATTTAAAATGAATTAAATTAATTACATCATTTCTAATTAATTTAAAATGAATTAAATTAATTACTTCACCAATATAAATCTCGCTTACATTACCATTAATTAATTATCAATCAATTAATTAATCATCAACCAATTGTTCATTTTAATTAATCATCCCTGATTAATTAATCTTTAATTATATTCAAGTAATTATCCACTAATTAATTTCTCAAATTAATTATACTTAACCAAATACAGTAATTAATCTTTAATTACTGTCTTAATTAATTATAAATTAATTACATTACTTAATTCCTTCATTTATTAATTATTTCTAAATAAATCTATTCTTAATTACATCATTAATCATAATATTTAATGATTTCTAATTACATTTTCTTTTTAAATTAATTACATTAAGTAATTAATCATTATTTAATCCATTATTGTTAATCACCCTTGATTAACTCCATTCAGTAATTAACTACCCTTAATTACTTCACCAAAATAAATTAATTACTTCTTAATTAATTACCTCCAATTAATGCCTTGATTAATTTTACAAAGTAATTATACTCAAATTACTTCATCATCAAATTACTTCAATTAATTACATACAGTAATTACCCATCATTTTCTTCTCTAAGTAATTACTCTTCATTAAATTACATTAAGTAATTATACTTCACAAATCACTAAATGATTATTCTAAATTAATTAAACTGAATTAATTAACTTAATCTAATAAAATCAATCTCAATTAATTACAATTAGTGATTAATTCGTTAATTACTTCCATAAGTAATTATACTTAAAAATTTACACAAATGATTATCTTTAAATTAATCAATCTAATTAATTATTAAAAAATTCGTCACATTAATTAATTATAAATAATCCTTAGTTAATGACCTTCATTAACTATTAACAATTCATTAATTATTTTTCTAAAATAATTAGCTTATTTTAATCATTATTGGGTACGAATTAATTAATCATTAATAACCCATTAATTAACCCCTAATTATTTAATTAATTAAGTGTTAAGAATAACTTAATTAATCCTTTATCACTTGATTAATTTGATTACTAATCATTAATTAAAATTTAATCTTATTAATTAACGAATCTTAATTACAAGTTAATTATTCTAAGAATAATTAATCTTAAACTTTTAAGATTAAAACCCTTAATTACTTTAAGTAATTACCCATTTCATTAATTTATTAAAATAAATTACTTATCCATTTAATTACCCAAATAATTAAATGAATAATAAATCGTTAAATTATAATTTAACTTCAACAAGTTTTAAAATCAATTTAAAACCTTTAAATCTATTTGATAAATAATACTTTTCTTATAAAAGAAATTTTACAAGAGTTTAAAACAAATTTCTTTTTAAATTCAAACATTTAAATTTTACTTATTATCTAAAATTATTAAAATACTTAAATTTATAAAACTTAAATTTAATTTAAACCAAAGATTCAAATTCAGATTTGAATCAGTTTAAACTTTGTTTAAAACATTCTTTACATTTAAATTTTAAATTCAAATTCAAATTTCTTTAAAAACATTTTTAAACATTTAATCCCTTTTTAAGTTATTTAAACAAATTTGAAATTTAAAACTTAATCATTTCCAACTGTGATTTAAATTAAAACTTGAATCCATAATATAAAATTAGATTTAAAACATATTTTAAATCTTTGCTTAGTGAGTTAAATTTCAGTTTAAATTTAAAAACAAGAGAGGTTTTCTAATCTGAAAACTAACTCGAACCCCAAACGATTCACTCGAGTAAAACACTAAATAAAGTCGAGTAACCTACCACTAGCATTTATTCAAAACTTACAGTATGTCAGGTTTAAACTAAAACCTGCAACATTCAAAATACCCGAGCCCTCAACTAAATTACTTCGAGTTCAAAGACCCACTACTTCGAGCACAAACACACTTCAACCCGAAACACTCTCGAGCAACTCATTCTTCCCTAAACCAAACTGACACAACACGATCACCGTGCACCTGCACCACCGCTGCAACCATCTCCGACCTTTCGCGATGACACTCGCAAGTCGACGGCCATCTCTCAACCCAATCCCGACCATCCAATATATAGCAGAATCACAAAATCAAAAACAAGCCTCGAGCTCCAAAACTGTAGCAATGTCGAAACCTGGAAATCACCAAATTCTCTCGCCACTAATCACCAGAGAAGCTTCGCCTCCGGCTACTAACTCCTCCACACTCCATCAATCATCCACACAAATCTGGAAGCACTCGATCACCTATAGGGTTTGCGGTGATCAATTTTTTTCCAGATGAACAAAACTAGGGTTATAATTTTCAATTCAAAATCCCCATCACCTCACTGCATTAATCCTTTATCCAGCATTTTTCCTTGATTCCTCGATCATCACTCCATCACCAGAGAAACTGCTGGCCATCCCGACCACTCATATTGACAGATCCAACTTAAAACAAAATTTCTGGTTAAACCAAAAATACCCAATCAAATCCAAACTATAAATTCTAATTTTTGTTTTAAAATTCATGTCATTGTTTATGTAACTTGTTGATAATCTTAAATCTAAGAATCTAGATGATTAAATTCTTACTTTCAAAAGATTGCTCTGTTGTACTTAGTGTTTTACAGAGACAGTACAGTTTTCAATTTATTTTTCATATTTAATAAAATTAAAACTTTAACTTATATTACATACATTCAGTAATGAATTTATAAAGAGCATACATACAATCTTATTTCCAGAGTAAATAAATAACTAAATTTATACTTAAGTTTATTTAATAAAATGTTACTCACGGAATTATATGAGCAGAGCACATTCCTGAAAATGCTTGAAACCTGAAAGTTGCTTTGACTTAAAGACTTCAAGGTTGCTTCTTGTTTTGCTTTTTAAAAACAACAGTTTGCTTTTAAAACATTCATCTTATTTTTTTACTGCAAATGCTAGCTTCCTGATGCATGCTTCCAGAAAGATAAGAAAAATGCAGGCTTTGATGAAGTTCAAAACAGAAAAGCAGGATCTTCAGTTGCATGCAAGTTTTATAGTTGCAGATTTGATTTTTCAGATTGATCTTTGAAGAAGCTACAGGTTATTATTCAGATGGTTTTGGTTTTTTAGAGGTAACATTAGTTTCAGTTGGGTTTTGAGGGGGAAATTATAGATTATGTTTAAACATATTTTCTGTTTTTTTTCCTTGAAGAAGTTTGCAGATCTTTATTTTGGTTTGAAGATGAATAGAAAAGAAAAAAAATGATTTTAGAGGAGATGTGTTTTTATAAGAATTTTTTTTGATTTCATTAAATTAAAAGAAAAATAAAAATAAAATAGGACACTTGTATTCTTAGTTTAACATTTGTCACTTATTTGATTTATGCCTTACACATGTCTATTTTAGTGTTAAGAAGCTCACACGGGTAATTTAAGTATATTAAATTTTAATTTAAATTTTTTATAAAAACTTTTAAATCTTAATTTATTATTTCTTATGTATATAAATTTCTTCCCTTTATAATTTAAAAAGAAATAAAACAAAACAAATATAAATATAAGCTTATTCAAATATTTTTATGTATTTATTCCTTTAAATTTCAAAACATTGAATTCAAAATTAAATTAAATTATAAAACCTAATCTAAAAATCAAGTTACATATATAGATGCATATATACTACCATTAAATTTAAAAATAACAAAACCTATTTTTATAAAAATCTATTTATGATTATAAAAACTAAGTATATAGTTACTATTTGAAAATAACAAATTAAACAATTTTAAAATGATTTATAAAAGAAATTATAAATTACTCCTGTTACTCAATATATTAAGATCATTTGTAAATTGTAAATTTAAATTCTTATATATAATTTCAAGCAATATTTAAAAATAAAAAAAACTTTGATGTTAATCTAATTTAAATTCATATTTAAGCTAATTAAAAATTTAAAACAAATAAGATTTATTCTTAAGTATTTATCATAAAATTATTTATTAAATTACTTTGAAAAGCTGACTGTTAAATTTAAATCAGAATTTCTAATTTACCAAATATAAATTAGAATTAGAAAGTTGATTTATTTACTAAATTCCAAATCAAAATTTATCAATTTACAATATATACAATTATATATATTATAAACAGAAAATAATTTATTTGCTTCTAAAAGATAAAATCTACCAATTTAAATCTTTATTAAAAGATGATTATTAGATCAATTTAAAATTTATTATTAAAAATTTAATTTTTAACACAAATTATAAAATTTATATTGCCAAATTTCCGGGATATTATAATTGAAGTTCTGTGTTTGTAGATCTCTATCAAATTAAAGTTTGATATACTTGTGCATGTGACTGTAGCCCGTGAAATCAATTGGGTGTGCTTAGTAGCCATAAATTTCATGGGTGTGCTTGTAGCCCGAAAATCAAGTTGCCCTACCCAGAGGCCGGGATTCTAGAGGTTGTGTCTCGTAGCCCTAAAATCGAGATTGGATTTGTATTTACTAGTTGAAAAGAAATCCATAAAGGAATTGTATGGGACTGGATGTATGGTATCTCCGAACCATTATAAAATCATGGCATGTTCTTTCCTTTTACTTTTACCACATTTACTATTTATCTACTTTGATTCTGTGATTGTTAATCTCATTATTCTAAGTCTAATTTCAAAGGATTCAAAAAATATTCATATAAATTAGAAAACACTATTCACCTACTCTCTAGTATTAATTTAGCCTTAAGATCCCCATTCTACAATCTTATATTTGGTATCAGAGCATTAATTATCAAAGTATTCATAAACTGATTTTTGAAAAGTTCTAATGGCATTCTTTAATGATATTTTAACACTATTTTCAAAAGGATAATTTTTAAAATCATCTTTACAATGTTTCATAAATTGCATCTATTCATTATGAAAACTCAAGTGATCTATTAAAAAGGAATAAATTGTAGGAATAGATGTGTTACATGTCTTTTCATGAACAAATATCTAGTAATCAGATACAACAAATCAAAAAGGATAAAAGTATATCGGATAATGGTTGTTCAAGGAACATGACTGGAAATCTAGAGATTTTGAAACATATAGTTAACAAAGAAGGAGGATTAGTCAATTTTGGTGATAATCTTTAAGGATATGTGACTGACATCGGTAATTTTAAAACTCCTACTTTTTCCAATGTTTTGTTAGTTAGGAATTTAAAACATAGTCTATTAAGTATTAATTAGTTGTGTGATAAAGGTTTAAAATTAAATTCGTCGAAGATAAAAGTCACATTGAAAATAATGAGTCAAACATTATCTTTGAAGGTATTTGGAAACGAAACATTTATTTATTAAGTATAAAAATCTCAAATGATAACTTATGTCTTTAGGCTAAAATAAGTGACCCTTATATTAGCATAAAAGATTTGGGCATTTGAATTTCAAACTTATTTCTAAGCTTGGCAAAAATTATTTAGTTAGAGGTCTTTCCAAAATGAACTTCAGAGTTAATAATCTATGCGATGCATGTTAATTAGATAAAATTAGAAAAGTTCATTTAAATATAAAAAAAATATGATTTCTACTTCTCCTCCTCTTGAACTTCTTCACTTAGATCAATTTGTTTCCTCTCAGATACAATCTATAAATCATAGTAGATGTGTATTTATAATCGTAGGTGACCATTCTAAGTTTATATGGTCGATTTTCTTAAAACTTAAAAGTGATGCATTTGAAATGTTAAGGTCATTGTTAAACGAACTCAAAGTCAAATGTCCGGAAAAATTAAAACTATTTGAAGTGAACATGGTGTAGAATTCATAAATGAAAATTTTGACAATTTCTGCAACAAGAAAGGTATAATAAATAATTTTTCATTTCCAAGAACACTACAACAAAATGGAGTGGTAGAAGGTAACAATAGAATGATTCAAGAGTGCGCTAAAAAATGCTAAATGATAGTAATTTACTAAAGAATTTTTGGGCCGAGGCAGTTGATACTATATGTTTTATACTAAATAGAATTTTAACAAGGCCATTAACTAAGAAAACTCCTTATGAACTATTTTATAATAACAAAACTAAAGTATCATACTTTTGAGTTTTTGGTTGTAAATGTTTTATTTTAGATACTAAAGTTAATTTAGATATTTGATGCTAAATTAGATAAAGGAATTTTTGTTGGACGTTAAAATAGAAGTAAGGCTTGTAGAGTTTTCGATACTAGGACTAATATGATTGAAGAGACACTACATGTCTCATGTGATGAAAATTTCAAAATTCATAATCAAAATATTGATGAAGAAGAGAACAATGATAATGAAATGAAAGTAATGAGAATACCGAAACTTATAATAATAATGAAAATTTATACATAATAGAAGAACTAGATACTTAAGAGATCATCTTATAGAAAATATACTTGGTAATATTGAATTTGTTGTTAAAATAAGAAATTAACTAAATAAAATGAGTAATGTAGCCTTTATTCCAACCATTGGACCTAAAAATTCAAAACAATC
Source organism: Allium cepa (assembly GCA_030765085.1). Lineage (NCBI taxonomy): Eukaryota > Viridiplantae > Streptophyta > Magnoliopsida > Asparagales > Amaryllidaceae > Allium > Allium cepa. The sequence goes on from CM060940.1 coordinate 174,738,109, forward strand.
ATCTACAGATGATTCATGGGTTCTTGCTATGTAAGAAGAATTAAATCAATTCACTAGAAATGATGTATGGAATTAGTCCTAAGACCTGAGGATAAGTCTATTATAGGCACTAAATGGGTATATAGGAATAAAATGAATGAACAAATAGAAGTCGTAAGAAATAAGGCTCAAATAGTTGCACAAGGTTATTATCAAGAGGAGGGCATAGACTTTAATGAAACCTTTGCACCTATAACAAGATTAAAGGCTATAAGAATCTTACTTGCTTTCACTAACCATAATAATTTCAAATTATATCAAATGGATGTTAAAGTGTATTTTAAAATGGATTCATTGAAGAAGATGTATATGTAGAATAACCCCCACTTTTCGAAGATGAAAATTTACCAAATCATGTTTGCGAATTAAAAAACCTTTATATGGTCTAAAATAGGCTCCCAGAGCTTGGTATGGTAAACTTAAATCATATTTATTACAATTAAATTATGAGACTGGCTAAGTAGATAGTACTCTCTTTATTAAAAGAAATAAAAATGATATCCAATTAATACAAATAATGTGGATGATATTATTTCAGACCTACTAACAAAAATCTAAAAAAAGAATTTTTAGAATTAATGACTACGGAATTTGAAATGAGTCATATGAGAGAACTAAATTATTTTCTAGGATTAGAAATTAAATGACTAAGTTATGGAATTTTTATTAGTCAATAAAAATATGCTAAATACTTAGTTAAAATTTTGGCATGGAAAATACCAGTGCTAAACTAACTCCTATGGCAACTAATGAAAAATTAAAAAAAGAAGAAAATTCAAAAGACATAGGTCAAAAACTATACAGAGGAATGATTGGATCACTACTCTATATAACTTCGAGTAGACATGATCTAAATGTTTGACCCTGTGGAAGATATCAAACTCAACCTAAACAAACTCATTTAAACTCTGTAAAACGAATTTTAAGATATGCTGATAACACATTAGACTATGAACTCTTTTATCTAAAAGATTATTCATTTGAATTAATTTAATATAGTGATGTTGATTATGCCGGTTGCAAATCAAACCAAAAGAGTACAAGTGGAACTTATCACTTTTTGGGTCACTCTTTAATTTTTTAAAAAGCAAAATACCATCTCTCTTCTATGACTAAACTAGAATATATTTCAACTGCATTAGCTTGTTCACAGGTGTCTATATGCAACAAACTCTAAGAGATTTTGGTTTAAATTTTACTAAACCACCAATATATTGCAATAATACGAGTACGGTTAATCTATCTAAAAATTCAACTCATCATGCTAGACTTAAACATAGTGATATAAGACATCTTTTTTTAAGAGATAATATAATATATCACTTGAATTTATAAGCACTGAAAATCAAGTAGCTGATATTTTGATGAAACCATTGAACCAAACATCCTTACAAAGTTAAGAAGAGAATTACACATTTTTTCTCTATTGAAAATTTAAAAAATTATAAAATAAATTTACATAATTAAATATAAAAATAAAATAAACAAAATTTTCAATGTATGTCGACATACATGACCACTATATATCGACATATCATGACAAAATTTGGTTTTTAAACTTTCCCTCTAAAATTTAATTTGGTGGTTATATAAACACCAATTTTGACTTTCTTCCTAATTTTCTGCCTTTTTACTGTTCTTAACTTCTAAAATAAATAAATCATGGAATCCTCTTCAAATCCAAATCATAATTCAACATTTTCCTACCATTCTCCTTCCCTTGGACCCTTCCAAAACACTACTATGGCAAAAGTTATCAAATTGGATATGAAGAATGTTCCGGAGATTTTGACTGAAATTCAAGTCGTACAAGTTCATATGTAGAAAGAACAAGAGAAACAAAGAAGGATTATACATAATCTTCAAAAATATCTATTGGATAACCCTATGAATCAATAATTATTGAAAATGAATCTGCAAATTTAGCCATTCAATATCCTCTTCAAAGAAGCGAAGAAGAAGAGAAAGAAGAAGAGGAAGAGGAAAAAGAAGAAGAATAGAAGGAATAGTACACAGAGGAAGATGAAGAGGTTCAATGCGTTGGGGAAATTTGTTATGACCGAGATGGAAATCTCGTTGAACAAAAGGGAAACTTTTTCCTTCTTTATCCTTATTGTCCCAATCATAATTCTCCCATCATTAAGAATTATCGTTAGAATAGGACTTCTTCCTAGTTCAATTCAAGAATAGTGTGTATTTTAATTTTAATCTGACTTTACTGTATATATGGATTAAGTGGTTTGTAAATATGATAATTGAATAAATATATGGTATGGTTTGGTTACTATTAATGATTTATGCTTCGCTTATCATTTCTTATATATCATTCTTGTCATTTTGCATTTCATGATCATATCACTTATCGTTTATACATACATATATATATATATATATATATATATTATTATAAGTATATAGTATTTATTTAAAAGGGAGTTAGAATTAGTATTAAGAGTTAGGACTAGAATTATAGTTATTGTTAGTTATTTTTAATCGATGCCAAGGGAGGAGAAATAGATGAAATATTAGGCATAGATTAAGGGGGAGTTTTATGTGGGAGTTATATTATATTTTATATACAATGTTTTCATCATAAAAATGAGGGAGATTATTAGTACCTGAGATATTGGTTGTGATGACAACGATTTTAGGAAATCATATAAATATAAATACTAATTTTTTATCAAGGTGTTAGCCAAAGAATGGATCAACACCATGGATTTAGTATAAAAGCACCAACCTTGTTTATTAAGGTAAATAGAATAAAGTCAAGAATAAACAATGTTTAAGTCAGTAGTGATCCAAGGTGGGTATGTCAATGGTGATCCAAATTGAAAAAGTTTCGGGTGCTAAAAGGATGGCTCAAGGTAGCGGCAACGCGAGGAAAAGTTGGCGGCAGGAAGCTTCAACGATGGATGGCAGCGATTGCGCGAATGGAGCTAGGTTTGGATTGAATTTAGGTCAGGTCGCATGAGAATTAGCTCAAATCATTGAATGGAGATATGAGCGCAAGTAGATCGGCTTGAATGGAATAAATAAGGCAATGCCATAGAAAAATATGCTAAGTCCTTGGATTACTAGCGATCCATGGACTATGGATCGCTAGCAATCAATTCAATAGAAACTAAGTTTTTCCCAATTCACCAAGCATGATCTAAGTATCTTTTGCAAGCCTCTTGAAAGTTATGGGATTGAAATTTATTCATTGTTATAAGCTATGACGATTCCCATCGGAATTCAACAGACGTATGAATAACTAGAGCCAAATTCGCATGATGGCGCCAACACAAATCCTCGATCCTCAAATGAGAACTCAAAAGTAGTAACTTCCATAGCACGCCTTGTTTCCAACGAAAGCACTCTAGGGGCCAAGCGTTATTTGGTTTTTTTACCCAACATAATTCAAAGGAAGTTAGAACATCTACGATGAGTCAGAGCAACTCAAGAATCAACCAAAAGGACTAGAAGAATCAACCAAGAGAGATCTAAGAAAAAGAAGTAAAAAATCTCACAATGTGATGGATCGCTAGCGACCCATCTCCTATGGATCACTAGAGACCCATAAGGGTTGCTTATGGATCCTCCAGTTCTCTTGCACCATGATCTAATGTGTTTTCTATGAATGTCTACTAAGTTTGATGGAATTCCAAGCTAGTTAGATCGAGAAGTGAGCATTTATCTGATTCCATCAGTAGTGCAATGCAGTTAGTACATGAATCATCATCAGAGCAAAGCATATAGTAATGAAATTACATGAGAGCATCTACGTAAGAAAGGAAACATGATCCAAAGAGAATGAACCAAAAGTACTCTAACCCCTTGGATCGTTGGCGATTCATGCCCTATGGATCGATAACAATCCATCAGATTGGGTCGAATTATTCTAGATATTAAGAGCGCCTGTGTACCTTCGAATGTGAGTCTTTGACAAAGTGGCTTTAGCCCTAGTGCTATCTAACCACTATAAATATAATTCTACCGTCAATATAAAGAGGAACTTCAGGACTGGCTACCATAAGTCCACAAAAACTATTATGTACTCTTCTCCTCCCATACAGCATTCATCTAAAGGGTTCACTGTGATTCTCCAGTGAACTCTAACACTGGTGACTCAATCTAACATACAAGGTCCAATCAAACTAAAATCAGATTCAACTTTTAATTATAGCCAGTTATTATCAAAAGTTATAAAGTGGACATAGGCTTCGTTAACTGCTGTACCACTATAAAAATCTCTTGTCTTTTTTACTTTACCTGCAAGTTCTTATTTCTTGCCTCTGTTCTATTTTCCTTGATAAACAAGGCTGGTGCTTTCATATTAAACCTTGGGTGTTGATCTATTTTTTGGGTTAACATTTGGTGCTTTCATTGAGATCTAAATTTATGCTTAGATTTTTCTATCTACTTTGGATCAGATATGTTCAGAAGTCAGATCATCAATCTCTATTTAGAATATTTGCGTTTAAGAACCAATGGCACCAGGAAGAAAGAGAACAACTTTAGAAAGATCCATAGGTGCTACCATTGCTGGAGAAGAAACGAACCCTAGTAAATTGAAGTGAACAATCCGAACAATATGTAGTTAGGAGCTAACTCCAGTAATTAGATTCCAGGATCCTCCATTCAGTATGAAGTTGTCACTGGAGTTGAGTTGAATAAAATGTTGACGAAATAAATAAAAAAATGGAAAACAACTAAAGGGCCGTAATGGAAAAACCGAATCCCCTATCGACCTTACAATCTCATGTTGCTCCAAGACCCATGACATAGCTTGCGTCTCCTGTGGAGCAATAAAATTCTTCCGTTTCTAGCCTAAACAGGAGAAACAGGAAGCAGCCATAGAAATGAGTGATAGGTGGAACCGTGAGAATCAATGTGGAAGGAAACACAAGCACACCACCAACTGCGAGGCAACCATCTACGAACTTAGGGGCAAAATCCCCATCAGAGGATATAGTCATGGATCTCTCGGACTTAGAAGATGGTTAGTGACTTGACGATGGCAAGTTGGAAGGAATTACCAATGCATTCAATAATGCAAGGGAGATCCCAACTACCGCCATCAGACCAACCGTAAACCAACGGAACCACGAGAGAGTTACGCTCCCAGAGGCGGGAGAGCCTAGGCTTTAGCCTACTCACTATGATTGTTTGCAAAGCCAAACACTCGATGTAGTTACTGACAGCCTACCCTTGGATTACTGGTCATCCGGGGCATATATTGTGGACAAGGTCAACCGACTGGAGAATGAAAGTAAGGATAGAAAAGATAAAGAATGGGGATCCACACTAAGTCGAACTTCTTTCATTGATGAGATTTTGAATGAGCGGTACCCTGAAAAGTTCACTATACCAACTATTTCATCTTATGACAAAACGAGAGACCCAAAACCCCACTTCTATATGTACAGTCATACATGGATGGAGCAAACGCTTTAAATGTCGTTCAATGTAGATGTTTCCCAATTTTTCTAGAGGGAATTGCTTACATGTGGTTCACCAGGCTTCTGGCTAGATCCATCTCCACCTTTTATCAACTAGCAACAATATTCGTTATCAATTTAGACTTCACATGGCACAGCCTAAAGCTGTGATGTCCTTATCCAGATTATTCCAAGGAGGGACCAAATCTCTGAAGTTTTTCATGAACCCGTTCAACACTGCGGTAACTGAAGTAAGTAATCTAATTGAGGATATGGTTTTCTTGCCTTATTCCATGCAATTCACCCCGAGACTAAATTTATGATATGGATCAAAATTAGAAAACCCACAACTAGGAAGGAATTCAACCAAAAGGCGAGCAAGTACTTGAGATTGAAAGGGGAAAAAGAATTGGAAAGGAGATCTACTTACCATTAACCGATTGACATTGGGAATAATGGTATGGTGATGAACCAAGATATAAACACCTCCTCTACCAATGAAGGGAACACATGAAAAAATGTGAATTAGAAAAGAAAGAACCAGATTACTAACAAGTGAAACGGAAGTAGAAAGTGACTCAAAGGTTTGCGGCCCGAAGTATACACCCCGCTTAACGATACTCTAGAAAACATCTATCTCGTAACATAAGGGTCGAAAGAATACAAGATGCCGCCTAAAAGGAAGCAACTGAATAGCAGAAGCACTCTGGAAAGTACTACCGCTTCCATGAGGCACATGGCTATAACATGAACAAGTGTCGTCACCTGAAGAACTTGATCGAGGAGTTGATTCGGGAAAACAAGCTCCAGCGGTATGTGAGGAAACCACTAAATCCTAACCAACCTATAGCGCCCCAAGCTCCTATAAACCAAGGGAACCATGCAGGAACCAGCAAAGAGGGACTTAGACGGACTGACTAGAGACTCATCATTAGAACGATATGTGGAGGGTCCCATACTGCTTAGAAGAGTTAGGGAGAAATGGAGCGGTATCTAAGCTCATTAAAACACGCTTCGAAAGATGCGTGCTTTGCAATCGAAGATGGAACACCTGCTAAGCAACAGAGAACCCTAAACCACGATATAGTATTTTGGAACCGAGACAATGAGGGAATGTAAGCTCTAACTCTCGACCCCATGGTTGTGACAGTAGGAATCGGACCCGCCATGGTCTGACGAGTATTGGTAGATAGCGGCAATTCTGTGAATATCCTTTTCACATGCACCTTTGATTAGATGAAGATCAGTATGAAAGATGTATCCGCCTGCCAAACAAAGATTCATGGATTCACTGGTGAACTCAAGCAACCTACCAGAACGATTGACTTACTCAAAGAACTCAAACAAGACAACTGAAGGGCTACCCTCATCCAAACCTTTGGGATCGTAGACGAGATGTCCACTTACAATGCCTTCTTGGGGCGACCTGCCTTGTAGACTTTAGAATTTTGTTTTAGCTCAATGGTGTCTAGCTATGAAATTTTCGATGGAAAATGAATTTAGATTAATCAAGGGAGACCAAAGTGCCGCTAAGGAATGTTATATCGCAAAACTATGTGAATCTAAAAGAAAAGAAAAGTGGAAGAATGTAGGGAGAACTCTCCATATTCATGAACTAGCTAAATAGCCACTACAAAGCCGTCCCTGGCTTGGGGAGCATAGCTGATTCAACGAGACTTTGGACCCTAGAAAGAAGAGTTCAGGGGAGGAACGGGAAACACCGGTAGAATTGACAATATCTATCCCAGTTGATATGGATGACCTAACACGGTCCTTAAAATTGGATCGCACCTCGAAAATAGGATGCGAATGGAACTCATTAAATTTCTTCACGAAAATCCATATGTACTCGTTTAGACACATTTCGATATGTGCAGTGTGTCATCGACTATACATTTAACATTGATCGTAAGTATACGCCAGTGATGTAGAAAAGGCACAACCCAGGACCCGAACGGTCCAAAGCACTGGGAAAAGAAGTGGACAACTGATGGAAAATGGCTTTATCCGTGATGCAACTTACCCTGAATGGGTATCTAACCCAGTCTTGGTCAAGAAGTCCAATGGAAAATGGAAAACTTGTGTCGACTACTCGGATCTGAACAAAGCTTGCCCAAGGGACAACTTTTCTCTGCCCATAATCGATTAGCTTGTGGATAGGACAGTTGGACAAGAACTGCTATCATTTATGGATGCACACACATGGTACAACTAGATCATGATGCACGAACCAGACTAAGAAAATACCAGTTTCATTACCGACTTGGAATTGCATTGCTATAAAGTAATGTCGTTTGGCTTAAAGAATGTTAGGGTAACTTACCAAGGATTAGTAAATGCCCTATTAAGCGTCAGATTGGGAAGACAATGAAACCTTGCTGAAATTTTATGTAGGTGATATGTTGGTTAAGTCATGCATAGCTGCAAATCACTTAGAAACCTCACTGAAATGTTCGAAATACTCTACAAAATGTGCAATGAAGCTTAATCCACTTAAGTGCCATTTATGGGTAGCCTCGGGAAAGTTTTTAGGATTTTTTGCGAGCGCTAGAGGAATCAAAGCAAACCCGAGAAAATTACCACTTTGCGAGAAGTTGAGGCCCAAGGAATAGGAAACAGTTACAAAGCCTAAATGGAAATGTTGCGGCATTGAGCTAGATTGTCTCAAAAGCGACTGACAAATGTATACCATTCTTTAACGCACTAAAGAAGGGAAAGAAAAATTCCAAGTGGAATTAAGCTTGTCAAACTAGATTCAAAGAGCTTCTATGACATATGGAAACCCTGCCAATCTTGTCCAAGCCAGTAAACGGAGAAGATTTGTACATCTATTCAGCAGTCTTGCCATATGCATTGCGTGTCGTGCTCGTATGAGAAGAAGCTGAGATCTAGCGACCCATATATTACATTAGTGAATGGTTCGTTAGAGTAGAAAAGAACTATCCAAAATTCGAAAAATTAGCATATTGACTCTTAATTGTGTCCAGAAAATTACGACTGTACTTTTAGGCACACCTTATCAGAGTGCTGCAGATCAACTCTTAAAAGGAGTATTATACTGCCTCGAGTCCTCTGGATAGCTTATCAAATAGATCATCGAACTGAGTCAGTATAAAATCACATACCATCCTAGAAAGGTGATCAACGGGCAGGCATTGGCAGATTTTATTCCGAATTTACAATACGAGATAGTGAGGAAGGAATGATTTCAGAAGTAGAGACACATTGGAAGATGTTCGTCGATGATGCGTATAACACCTTCTGCTCAGGATTGGGGGTAGTGCTCGAGACTCCCGAAGGATGATCCGTTTGCTATGGCTTATGCTTGAAATTCCCTACAATAAATAAGGAGGAAGAATATGAAGCAATGATAGTTGGGCTAAAGATTATGAGGGAAGTCGATATAAAATCCATGCACATCTACATCGACCCTTAACTTGTCGTCTATCAAGTGAAAGGCGAATACCAAGCTTGAGGGAGGGAGAACCTCATCTCGTATCTATCTAAAGCACATGAACTACTAAATGTCTTCGAGCATTACACAATAACTCATATCCTAAGGGAGCAGAACACGAAGGCGGATTATCTGGCCAAACTGGCCAGTTTTGGAGAAGCTCATTCAATGGGATGGTCCTAGTTCAAATTTTGACCACTCCGAGCATAAGTGAAATGGACATCGGCTAGATTTTTGAGACAACCAGAGAAATGGATAACATTGATTAAAGGCTACTAATCACAGGAGCTCTCCCTATGGACAGGAACTAGTGGAAAAAGCTTATCCAGAAGGCATGTGACGCCCCATCTCTGTACTCACGCTAGCCAAGGACACTGCAGAGTAATGCCGTCAAGTAGCACGAAGAATAAGGCTGTTGAGGAGCGACCATTCGTGTAATTGCTTTGTGCGAGCACCGATATGTCAGATAGTTAACATGCATTTCATTTCAAGAGGAAATCCGACATACCGATACAAACTCAAAACTACTGCACAGTGGCTATACATAATCTTCGGAAAAAAATATAGAAATAAGCATAACACAAATCAGTTATAGATATCCATACCACAAAGGCGGAAATAGATATGAATATATCACACAGAAGCGTATACCAGAGTAGTGGTCAAAGAAGATCCACAATATCACAAAGGAATAGATACAAGTGCTACACAAAAGAATAGGTATACATCAAGGAGTCTCTATCTCGTATTTATAACAACAAAGACTACTAAACAAGAATAGTTAGCAAAAAGTCAGGTAATATTCCCTGATGAGGAGTCAAGCAGAAGCACCTGCAACACCTCGGTCTGGCCCGAGTATTATTCAGTAAGGAAATAATAAAAGGATCGTTCTAGCTATAAATATCAGATAAAATGAGATAGGATAAGAGATACGATAAAAACGTATGATAGCAAAAATATCATACTACGACAAGTATACATTACATAATAACAAAACTCATACTATATCTCAAGAAATCTCAAAGCACTGAAAAGAATGTCATATTCTTTATTTTATTCACCAAACCACAAACATTGACAAATATATCAATGTCAATCGCAAAGTTGGTGAAACACAAATTCTAGAAATCATCAATTGGAAATCCAGAAATCACAAAGGGGGAGGCCTATCACAAAATGGGAGCGTAAAAACTCACCAACATGTGTATCACAAAACGAAACGCTATTCCATGGTCACTAACCATCTAATTTGAGCCGAAGTTCCATAAAACGGTCCGAAGAACTTTGAGCCGAAGCTCCACAAAATGGTCCAAAGACCTTTGAGCTGAAGCTCCACAAAACGGTCCGAAGACCTTTGAGCCAAATCTCCACAAAACGGTCCAAAGACCATGGGTCGCTACCCCACAAAATTGAGCCGAAAATCCACTAAAGGATCTTCATAGATCCACAAGTGTAAATTATACTAAGCTAGTAAATAAATGAGTTAGGCTTCATGTCCCATAATCATTGGCTTAACTTAATTATTTACAAACAAATTGTGGACTTCCACTCGAAAATAAGTGTAAACTATACTAAGATAGTAAATATATGAGTTTAGCTTCATGTCCCATAACCACAAGCTTAACTTAAATATTTACGAACAGATTGTAGATATCCACTCGAAAGTTGTCACAAGAGTTCAATCGAACAAGTCCAAGAATGAACCGATAAAGTAAACGCAAGCGTTTCATACCACTTGTTTTGCTAAGCCATTTAATTAGATTTCTCATACGAATGAGGTAAAGGTTTGTATACACTAATAGGTTAGAAAATGGTTCTATAAACGAGTTTGATATTGAAAATAGTGTTGAAATCGTCTTAATGAAAGAGTTTTGATATTTACTACTAGTATAGAAACCTTTGCATTTTAAAGTGACAAATCACAAAATTGATTGAAAAAACAACCAATCATCAAAAATTCACATACGAAGACGTGAATCAAATCCATCGAAATCGATATCGAATCCATTAAATTGGAATTTCTCAAAAATCCCAAAAAAGAAGTCATCAAAGCCGATCATAAATGATAACAACAAATCGGATCAACACGAATCGCTCAAAATTGGAAATCAACACAAAATAGGCAAATTGGGCTGAGGTAAGCAGATTCAGTCGACTCGACCAGGGTGGTCAGTCGACTGACACAAATCCTGGAACTTTCTGTTTCCAGGATCAGTCGACTGAACCAGGGTGGTCAATCGACTGAATCATGCCTAGAAACTTTCGGTTTTCAGGCTCAATCGACTGACCCAGAGTGGTCAGTTGACTGACACTGGCCCAGGAAAATTTGTGGGTCTGGTTCAGTCGACTGACCCTCTGGTACAGTCGACTAAACTGGAAATTCCAGTGTTTTTCAGCCTAGCCCCGAGGGGCAAAATAACAACCAATTGGTGATCGGACGAGCGATGAATGCTATGGGTTTATGCAACCTGGCCCTATAGGCTCTTCGATACGCCATCAAAAGCATGATCAACATCAAAGCTAGGATGTTTAAAGATTTAACTTCAAAACACCAAAAATTGGAATATTCATAAAACCAATTCAAATCAAAAGCAAATAAACATGAATAGATGTTAGGACTTCATACCTAACAAGAAAGATAGATATAGACATAGATGTGAGGTAAAAATCTCACCTTTTTCTCAAAAACAACAAAGGAGATGCTTTTTTAAAACTAGGCAAGATCAACCACTTTTCAATCCCGACTCAAGAATATTTCAATCTAAGCTTATAAGAAAACATTTCCTAAGTTAGGGTTTAGGAATTTCTAAAAACGGAAGAGGGATTGAGATGGAGAAGATGCTTACCTAAGCTTCTCTTTGAATTTGGAGCTAGAACTTGAATTTGCAAAGAAGCTAGGGCTTAGGAACTTTAATTTCCAATCTCCTCCCACATTGTTCCTATGCTTGAATTGTTAGGAATTATTATGAAGGAATGAAGAGGAGTGGAGTGGAGTTGGGTTGATAGTTGGGGTTAGTGGGCTGAAACCCAAACCCAAAGCCCTAAATAAAAATGCCAAAATTATAGCGAACTCCAAACATATCGATGTTTATACTCAAAATAGTCGCAAACGGCATTTTGGACTTAATGGAAGTGGTCTCGAGTCCTAATTTGACTATTTACAAAAATTAGCCTTTTTGGACTTTAATTAGACTAACGATGCTATATTTAAATAAAATATTTAAATATACAATTGTAAAATATGTGGGTTGTTGCAGACTCCCCTCCTTAAAGAAATTATATCCTCGCAATATTTAAGAAGAAAGCAAAGAGTAACAACCATAAAGGCATATCAACACAAAAGAAAATTTGAAATAAGAAGTTCACCTTAAAGGTAGGTGAGACTTCAATTTCTTCAATAACACCAAGCTCACGAATAAAAATCGGAATCCCTAAGGCATTTCCGTAGTTGAGAAGCGTGAAACACGTCGTGAATAGTAGAAAATTAAGCAAGTAATAAAAGGCGATAAACCATGGAACCAATGCGTTCGGTGATGGGAAATGGACCAATATATCGAGGTGCTGATTTTCCCGATCGACTGAAACGCACAACACCATTCATAGGTTAAACACGAATAAACAAAAAAATCTCCCACAGAAAATTCTAATTTCCTTCTTCGGTTATCGGTATAGGATTTTTGCCTACTTTGAGCTTCTTTCATCCTATGACGAATAAGGTCAATCTTTTCTGTGGAATCACGAATAAAATCAAGATCTAAAACCAGCTTCTCACCGGCCTCGAGCTAACTAGAAGGAGATCGACATGGCCTTCCATAAAGTGCCTCAAAAGGTGACATACCAATACTAGATTGGAAGCTATTATTATAGGAAAACTCAACAAGTGAAATGTGATCTTCCCAACTTCCACTAAATCAAGAACACATGCAAGAAGAAGATCTTCAAGAGTTTGATCAACACGCTCGGTTTGTCCATCGGACCGAGGATGATAAGCCATGCTAAAGATAAGCTTCGTTCCCTAAGCTTTTTGAAGACTCTTCTAAAATCCACAAGTAAACAATGGATCATGATCGCTAACAATAGAAGTAGGAACTCCATACAATTTAACAATTTCTTTAATAAAGAGCTTTGCTAGAAGAGTTACGGTCCGATTGGACCGAACGGGAAGAAAATTGGCGTATTTTGTAAGTCTATCACCTATTCCCATTGGCTATCATGGCCCGAACGAGAATGGGGAAGAATGTTAATAAAGTCCATGGAAATTTTGTCCCACTTCCAAATTGGAATGTCCAAGGGTTGCAATAACCCACCAGGCCTTCGATGTTTGGCCTTAACAAGTTGGCAAGTCATGCAACATTTAACAAAGTTAGCAATATCAGACTTCATCCCATCCCAATAATAGAGTCGCTTCATATCCACGTACATTTCACTACTACCGGGATGAATGGTAAATTTAGAACGATGGGAATCTTCTAAAATGTCTTTACGAAGATCACTAATATTTGGCACGATATATCTACCAAATTTTCGAATGCCTCCACGAGCATCGATATCAAAGTCTTTCAACCCTTCAACATCAATCTTATCCCTAAAATTTTGGCTAAGAAAAGCCAATTTGGTATCTAGCTTTTAAGCTTCAAGGATGCGGTCTAAAAGAGACGGATGAGCCTCAAGGCTACATAAAACAAGAGATGAACAGAAATCAGATTCATGATCTAGAATCTCACAAGTCGATACAGTCTCGAGATCATTCCATTCGGATATCATCATAGAAACAACCGCTTGTTGCTTATGACTAAGGGCATCGGCAACATGATTTCCCTTTCCGGGAGAATAAAGGATATCAAGATCATAAGATGCAAGGAACTCAAGCCATCGTTGTTGATGCAAAGTTCTTTATGAGAAAATAGATACTCCAAAGATTTATGATCGGTGTAGAGAACAAATTTCTCTCCCAAAATAATGACGTCAAATTTCTAAAAGCGAAAATAATAGTCGCAAACACTAGATCATGAGTGGCATACCTAGTCTCGATAGGCTTTAATTGTATAGAAGCATAAATGATAGAACATTCTCTTTCACAAGAGAACAACATCCAAACCAATACAACTAGCATCGGTACAAACAATAAAGTCTTGGTTCCCTTCGGGAATCACAATAATAGGAGTATCAGAAAAGAGTTCTTTTAAATGATCCTCTTTCCCAAAAAGCTAAGACTTTCAAAATTACAATTAACATTATGTAGTCATCTTTGTAGAATTTTTTTACTTATTCCAAGTGAAATTTACTGTGTTTGATTGTCTCATTATAGCGTTTAGGAAATTCCTATCAATAACGTTGATCAAGCACATCGACCAGAATTCTTAAAGCACTCAATGGGAAAAACAACACAAAACCTTCTTCTTTATGATAAAAATACTTCTTGAAAACTTTACGAATATTCTTTGTTCGTTTGAAGAAAAAAATCCAATTATACTTATAAATAAATCTTATGAAAAAGATATGCAAAATTTTAAATTGCTGTTTCCATACATAATCAATAAATTCAAAGACGAACTCATCGAGATATTGGCTGAATACTCGATTTATAAGATGGATGGTTCATCAACCAAATGGCATAACAAGCCGTTCATAAGAATAATAATGATTGCGGAATGCGATTAGTTGAACGCTATCATCCACAACTCATAGCTAATGAAAACAGGTGGCAAAGTTGAACTGAAAAGACCTTAACACCACTCAATAGATTTGCTTAGGTGATAATCCTAATACAAACTCAAAAATACCGGAAAATTCACAAACGACTTGAATGAGAGAAATAACATTTCTTCAACAAGTGGGTCTAGAAAATGAAATGATGCCACGAATTGGAATCAAAATCATGTAGAAAAAATAGAAATCCACTTAACAGATTAAAAATGTCGAAGATGGATAGTCCACACGGGACATAGGATATGGCTTCATATTGATTAAGCCAATCCTTGCACAAAAATCGATTCCGAAGCCTAAGTTAGGCATAACATGCAAATCGGCTTGAAAAGAATAATCATATAAAATAATCTTGACATCTTTTCAAAGCAAACTGAGCCTTGCGGATCCACTATTCGGATAGCAATTCTCAACGAAGTCATAAAGCCTAAAATATTTAAAGAACAGAAATCAACAAGTTCTTTTGATATAAAAATAAGGAGATGAACCCATATCAAAAAAACTCGAATCAGATAATCACAAAACAAACGCCACCAAGGATTGAATGAGAAATACCCTGATCACGAGAAGTGTTACTAGGGAATTGCACTACATTGAGCTTTCCCTCCTTCCCACTTTGAAGTATGGGAGATGCAGTTATATGGTGGCCGAAATTTTTGCAATAGCGACAATAAAGTGGTTTCGGACACTCTCTTGCATAGTGGTCCGTGGAACCACAATTGTAGCATTGTCCACGACTAGAGGTAGGAGCTTTTGCTACCGGGGTTTCTTGTTCTCCTTTCTTCTTACTTTGAAGTATGGGGCATGTAGAAATATGATGATTTGAATTTATGCAATAGCGACAAGAAATAGGCCTTGGACACCCATTTACATAGTGGTCCTTAGAATTACAATTGTAGCATTCTCCGCGATTAGGGATTGGAGTCTTTGCTACCGAAGTTTCTGACCTCCCTTTCTTGTTGGGACTAGGGATTTTGAACTTAATATGCCTCTTCTTGCTGTTATTGAGGCTTTTTTTGGTACCTCAACATCACCATCACTTCCCTTATCGGCCTCTTCAAGTCGAAGAGCGATATCAACAAGCTAATCGAAAGGAACTTCTAGTTTCAGAGGTAAAACCTTTATGGGGTTCCTACTCAAAGCATAGATAACCTTTGATTCTTTACAAGATCCAAAAGTTGTTGGGCAGATATGAAAATGCCATCTAGAGAAGGACTGTTGGATTGACCAGTGCTAGGACTGCTAGAACTAACCATCTCTTCTTCTTTAAGAAACAAAGAAAGAAGAGGAAAAAGGTTATTCTCAGAATGAATATCAAACAAATCTTGATTGACAAAACAAGGCATCATAAAAGAATTTAGGATAGTATGGGTCCAATGACTCGAATAAAATCCTAAAGCACGACTCCTATGAAGGACTTAGGACGATGATCGTTGCAAGGTTATTCTACATTATTCCGAAGTTTGGCTCCGATACCATGCTGTGACGCTCCACCTCTAACTCACACTAGCCAAGGACACTACGGAGTATTGCCGTCAACTTGCACGAAGAATAAGGCTGTTGAGGAGCGACCATCCATGTAATTGCTTTGTGCGAGCGCCGGTATGTCAGATAGTTTAACATGCATTTCATTTCAAGAGGAAATTCGACATACCGATACAAATTCAAAGCTACTACACAGTGGCTATATACAATCTTTGGAAACAAATACAGAAATAAGCATAACACAAATCAGTCATAGATATCCATATCACAAAGGCGGAAATAGATATGAATATATCACACAGAAGTGTACATCAGAGTAGTGGTCAAACAAGATCGACAATATCACAAAGGAATAGATACAAGTGCTACACAAAAGAATAGGTATACATTAAGGAGTCTCTATCTCGTATGTAAAACAACAAAAACTACTAAACTAGAGTAGTCAGCCAAAAGTCAGGTAATGTTCCTTGATGAGGAGTCAAGCAGAAGCACCTGTAACACCTCGGTCTGACCCGAGTATTATTTAATAAGAAAATAATAAACGGATCAGTCTAGCTATAAATATCAGATAAAACGATATATGAAAAGAGATACGATAAAAACGTATGATAACAAAAATGTCATACTGCGACAAGTATAAATTACATAATAACAAAAATCATACAATATCTCAAGAAATCTCAAAGCACTGAAAAGAATGTCATATTCTTTATTTTATTCACCAAACCACAAACATTGACAAATATATCAATGTCAATTGCAAAATTGGTGAAACACAAATTCTAGAAATCATCAATAGGAAATCCATAAATCACAAAGGGGGAGGCCTATCACAAAATTGGAGCATAAAAACTCACCAACACGTGTATCACAAAGCTAAACGCTATTCCATAGTCGTTCACCATCTAATTTGAGCCGAAGCTCCATAAAACGGTCCGAAGACCTTTGAGCCGAAGCTCCACAAAATGGTCTGAAGATCTTTGAGCCGAAGCTCCACAAAGCGGTACTAAGACCTTTGAGCTGAAGCTCCACAAAACGGTCCGAAAACCATGGGTCGCTACCCCACAAAATTGAGCCGAAACTCCACTAAAGGATCTTCATAGATCCACAAGTGTAAATTACACTAAGCTAGTAAATAAATGAGTTAGGCTTCATGTCCCATAACCATTGGCTTAACTTAATTATTTATGAACAAATTATGGACTTCCACTCGAAAATAAGTATAAACTACACTAAGCTAGTAAATATACGAGTTTAGCTTCATGTCCCATAACCACTAGCTTAGCTTAAATATTTACGAATAGATTGTAGATTTCCACTCGAAAATTGTCACAAGAGTTCAATCGAACGAGTCCAAGAATTAATTGACAAAGGAAATGCAAGCGTTTCATACCACTTTTTTTGCAAAGCCGTTTAATTAGATTTCTCATACGAATGAGGTAAAGGTTTTTATATACTAATAGGTTGGAAAACGATTTTATAAACGAGTTTGATATTGAAAATAGTGTTGAAATCGTTTTGATGAAAGAGTTTTGATATTTACTACTAGTATAGAAACCATTGCACTTTAAAGTACAAATCACAAAATTGATTGTAAAAACAACCATTATCAAAAATTCACATACGAAGACGTGAATCAAATCCATAGAAATCGATACCGAATCCATCAAATTAGAATTTCTCAAAAATCCCGAAAAAGTAGTCATCAAAGTCGATTATAAATGATAACAACAAATTTGATCAACACGAATTTATTAAAATTGGAAATCAACACAAAATAGGCAAATTGGGCTGAGGCAAGCAGATTCAGTCGACTGGACTAGGTTGGTCAGTCGACTGACACAAATGATGGAACATTCTATTTTCTGGTTCAGTCGACTGAACAAGGGTGGTCAGTCGACTGAATTATGCCTTGAAACTTTAGGTTTCCAGGCTCAGTCGACTGGCCCAAGTGATCAGTCGACTGACACTGGCCCAGGAAAATTCCTGGGTCTGGTTCAGTCGACTGACCCTCCGGTTCAGTCGACTGAACTGGAAATTCTAGTGTTTTTCAACCTAGCCCTCAAAGGGCAAAATACCAACCAATTGGCGATCGAACGAGCGATGGACCTAGGGGTTTACGCCAATCAACAACCCGGCCCTATAGGCTCTTCGATACGCCATCAAAAGCATGATCAACATCAAAGCTAGGATTTTTAATGATTTAACTCCAAAACACCAAAAATTGGAATACTCATAAAACGAATTCAAATAAAAAGCAAATGATCATGAATAGATGTTAGGAATTCATACCTAACAACAAAGATAGATATAGACATAGATGTGAGGTAAAAATCTCACCTTTTTCTCAAAAACAACAAAGGAGAAGCTTTTCAAAACTAGGCAAGATCAACCACTGTTCAATCCCACCTCAAGAAGCTTTCAATCTAAGCTCATAAGAAAACATTTCCTAAGTTATGGTTTAGGAATTTCTGAAAATGGAAGAGGGATTGAGATGGAGAAGATGGAGAAGATGCTTACCTAAGCTTCTCTTTGAATTTGGAGCTTGAACTTGAATTTGCAAAGAAGCTAGAGCTTGGGAATTTTAATTTCCAATCTCCTCCCCCATTGTTCCTAAGCTTGAAGTGTTAGGAATCGTTATGAAGGAATGAAGAGGAGTGGAGTGGGGTTAGGTTGATTAGTTGGGATTGATGGGCTGAAACCCAAACCCAAAACCCTAAATGAAAATGCCGAACTTCTAGCTAACTCCAAATATATCGATGTTTTTACTCAAAAAGGTCGCAAAGGGCATTTTGGAATCAATGGAAGAGGTCTCGAGTCCTAATTTGACTGTTTTCAAAAAGTATCTTTTTCGGACTTTAATTCGAATGCTATATTTAAATAAAATATTTAAATATACAGTCGTAAAATATGCGGGTTGTTACAAGGCACCATGATTTGTTATGTAGGATGAGATACTTTATCGGAGGGGATTCTCTACCCCCTTGCTTAGATATGTGACCAACAATGAAGCTTGTAGAATCCAAATAGATTTTCATGAACGTGACCGTAGAGATCATACCGAAGGACAAACCCTTGTAAAGAAGGTTTTACGGTATGGTTACTGTAAGCCAACTATACACTCCGATGCCGTAGGCTATGCTAAATGTTGCGTTCAATGCCATAGATTTAGCAAGATCAAAAGAACCCTTTCGAAGCAACTGACACAGGTTAGCCCATGGTCGTTCGTAATCTGGGAAATCGATTTGACTGGCGCATTACCAATGGCTAAAGGGTGGCCAATGCTATTGTTTCTGTTGACTATTTTACCAAATGGGCCGAAGCGGAAACGCTGGCCAACATTACCACAAAGAAAGTCATTAACTTTGTTGCTAAAAATATTATTTGCAGGTGTCAGGTGCCAAAGAAAATCATCATGGACAACGTGACTCAATTCGAAAGCACCGAGTTCAAAAACTTTTGCAAAGCTTAGAAAAGTTTTTCCGCTGTTGAACATCCCCAGGAGAACGGGCAAGTGGAAGCAGTAAATAAGATCATCAGATCCACCGTCAAAAAACGACTAACTAATGCAAAAGGCAATTGAGTCGATGAACTTCCACTCGCACTATGGGCCTTTGGGACAATTCACAAGTCTAAAACTGGGCATACTCTATTTTCCTTAGCATATGGTTCAAAAGCAATGATCGCAATTGAGCTAGAAATCCCTTCTCGCTGGAGGCAAAACTTCAATCAAAGGCCGAATGAACAACTCCTACTGGAGTCACTCGATATGGTCAATGAGAAGAGAAAGGAGTCCAAATTAAGAGTTGCTGCTCACCAAAAAAAGGGTCGCACGGTACTTTAAGTCTAAAGTTCATAATCGCACCTTCGAAGTGGGAGACCTTGTCCTTAAAAGAGTCGACCCTGTGCCAAGTGCACTCAGACCAAATTGGGAAGGACCCTATGTGATCGGTTAGAACCTAGGTGAAGGCACATTCAAGCTAACGACCATTGGCATAATCCAATTCCCCGTGCATGGAACAACGAATTGCTGCATTATTACTTTACCTAAGAATATCTTATGTATTTCCTATTTCCAGCAAATAAGCCATCCCGGAATACTAGAGGCATTATAAACAGGCAAAACTTGCCCAACTTTCATTAATAAAATTGCTTTGCTTTCTGAACCAATGAAACAGTGTTCACAAAAGTAACCAGCCGAGTCGACGGGGTCAAATCGACTCAAAATCATCCGATCGCTGCTTGAGATAAAGGTATCGCACTCAAGTATGGCCCACTTACCCAACGGGTTGATGAAAGTAAATCGACTCAAATTGTTGGATCGGTGGAACTCGATACCCGCCTTCTAAGAACCGTTGCTGATCCAAAATGCCAGAAAGGTCCAAATAAAAGCTGCGCATTTCGTATGCCACGTACCGCTTCTTGGATTATGAAATCACATCTAATCAAGCACGACTACCAAAGCCGTGCACCCTAATAAGCCACGCATTACTTCTAAAGCCCTAGAACCATGCTTTGAAAATACGAACTCCTCAGTTTACCTAAAGAATGGTAACGTCGAGAAGTCCTAAACCATTCTGGATCGACGGGTCCTATCAATTCTATATGTCACACATCTCATAAGCCGTGCACACTCTTAAGTACGAGTATTGTCTCGGCAATACCAAAAAACTCATCTATGGTAGGAATAACAAGAATCAATCCACACCCACCATCATGAGTAATGGGTATGAATCCAGCAACGTCAAACGACTAGAATGGGTGGAGAAATCTGATTGTTTATTGACAATATGTCTAAAATCAAGGAGCTCAAATTGCAGGTTCCCAAAGATAGATACAGCAAAATAGGTTCGGTTGCAGGCATCTAAAAATTGGTTGGACCAACCGGTCATTTATCAAATATTTGATGTAAACAGCCCTGCGAACTAGGGGCACACACATCAATACTAAAAAACAAAAAAACTAAGTACTTCATAGTTCTGTTACTCCAAAAAAAGAATTTTAGTAGTATTCACAAGACTAGATAAAATAAAATAACAGTAAATAAAATCGGCATGGGTGCATCAATCGTAGATAAGTAGACAAATAAAGTTATTATTAAAATGCCAGCATTATAATGCTTATAGCATTTTCTATACGAAGTCAAAATATGGGGTCCATACCCACACAATATCGGCAAACAAAAGAGGAAAATATAGGTGCTACAACAATCAAAGTAATAAGTGCTAACTCTGCACTCGAACAAAACATATGGCAGAATATCCCAAACTAGCACCATTGTTACCCAAGCCCGTCGATGCTTCTTTCCACCCTCCTGTTTCCACCTTTAGTTAGACGTTTCTGCTTCCTCTCAAAATCCCTGCGAGGAGTAGTGTCGCTGCCTGCAATATCTACTATCTCTTCGGTGTCAGCATCTCATCCCTTCTTTCCAACCTTCTCGAAAGACTCTCCCTTGGCCTTGCACTTTCGGGATTTGTAAGTGCTCCTCGAAGATGTCCTCTCCTCGACCTTTTACTTTTTAACGACCACCATTTGATGCTCAGATTTATGTAACTGGCTAGCTTGATCTCCTGCTCTCGAGCTTCAACTACCAAGAAACCGCTCTCCAAAAATATGGAAGAGTCATCTAGGCCATGCAATGCAGCAATCTTCTTGGATTTCGGCCCTAGTTGTAAGCCAAACACAGGTGCAGATATTGAAGCACTACAGGAACAAGTGTCGAGGTAGTTGATATAGTGGCAAGCCCAAGCATCAAAGTAATCTGTAGGTCAGTGGGAAAAGAAGACGGACCTATAAGATCAAAAACGAAAGCATTAAGTTCATCTAGTTCTTTTAGCGTGGGCTGAAAATTCTTAAACTCGAGGGTAATTTGAAGGTCACCTGCATTAGAAGAATGGTCGAGAATTTCAATCTCATATTCCATGCATTCTTCTTCTTTTGATGGTTGCACTATCTTTTGAGAAGTTCTAGGGCCACCCAACTCCTGGAGAAGCAGATGGCATGGCAGTGCCAACCAAACTCGCTAACAATCGCAAGACTGTTTTGAAGTTTCTCCAAGCCCCGAATAAAAGGCTTCGGCAACGTTTTGGCAGTCGTAGTCGTAGCAGCATCGACAACTTCCTGTTCCCTCATAATTTGAATGATCTCTCGACTCTCTATCAGGGTTTTTTCGATTCTTCATTGAAGTAGGCATCCTCCAACCCTTGCTCGATATATACATTCCCGTTCTTTTGAGAACAGGCCAGGATTTCTTTCCAAACCACAACAAGAATACGTGGAAATTTAGGGCCCAATATTGAGGCTCCCTTGATGCAGCAATGAGTTAATATAGAAATTTAAGATGGTATCATCCATCTTCTCAATCTTGTTTTCAAAAGTATCCTGCAAATCAAAGTAATCCGCTTTACGGCGGCCTTCTCCACTTCAACTCAGGACTACTCGGTGCTAAGCTTTGCGACCCTTTCCTACAACGAAGAAATCATTTGAGCTTGATCAGAAATGGCCTTTTCGCATGATTCCACAATTCCCTTGTAATCGGCAATTGTCTTTTTATAGGATTCGACAACTTCGTCATGATCATCGATGGTTTTCTTCTAAGCTTCAATGATCATGTCACGGGCTTCAAGCTTCTCTTTTAGCTTAACTTCGTCTGTGCGGGCCTTCTTGAATTCATCTCAGAATACAGTCTCTATTTTTTCTTGGTCCTCTTTCAGTTCCTTCGGCAAATTAGCGATGTTCTTACTCTCTTGGAGTACAACGTCCTTCTCCTGCGTTTATCGCTCGATTCTAGCATCATGTTATGCTAACGTCCTCTCATAATCATCTTTCTCTGATTCAAACGAGAGGATCTTTTGATAATTATTGCAGTTCTAGTCTGTCATCTGCTTGCATAGCTTTCCCAGCCCTCAGCTTGGTCTGAATCACTTTGAATCATCTGAAGATGGGGCATATAGGAATCTTTTCTGATTGGACGTAGGTCGTAGTCAAACTTAACTCCCTTTAGAAACCACCTAGGGAGCTTCAAGTCTAGGGGAACCAGATGGAAGAATATAAGCTGGCCTCCTGCGAGAGCGTGAAGGACTAGAAGCGGGCACCACTCGGGTCGAAGGAGCAAAGGCTGAAGATGAAACTTGGACAGTAGAAGCCATAACATCTATTTCGATAGAGATTGAGGCTAGGGAAAAAGTTTGATGCTCAAAGGCATGAGAACTGCGATCCACCTTTGGCTTCTTGGGCGGCACTTCTCATTTGTCAGAAAATTTTCTCTTCTCGTAGCCACTTTTATAAATCTTACTCTATTCTTTGTCGTCTCGACGACGTGCTTCGGCTTCCAAGTCCTTTCGCCTTCTCTACTCCTCTTCGGATTCACGGGGCTAGTAGCGACTTGAAGACCATCTTGACCAACATTGCGAGTTAGTGAATTGTTCAAGATCATTGTAAAGACCACGGCCTCTCATGGTACCTGATATGAGAAATGAATAAATAACTTCAACAACAAGAAATGGACATAAATAATGAAAGTTGTAACAACACAAATTATAGTGGATCCGAATTTTTCGCAAAAAAAAGCTAAAATCCAAGCCCACTGAAGCCTGAGTTAGGTATCTGGTATCTTGCAAATAGGCAAAGATAATACTAAGCCTGAGCTAGGAATCTGACTACAATATAATAATAAGTAAATTGTAATGACCTGGATTTTCGATCCCGAAAATTCTAGATAGTTAGGAAAAAGAAGAAATGAGGTAGAAGAAGAAACAGAAATGAAACACAGAATCTCACATTTGTAACGGATTAAAATATAATATCAAATAATAACAGTTATACAAAGGAAAAATTGTATATGTAAATTTACATTTTATACATAAGAGTTACAACCACTACACAACACTGGAAAGTTAAAATTAACTTGCTCTATAGATACAACAATATATCACAGCGGAAATACCCCATACGTTCCTGCCATCCGGATACTCTCCTGAGCTCCAGAACGTTGTTACCTGAAAATCTGTAATACTCAGTCTGACCCGAGCATTACATCAAAGTAACACCCGGGTCAAGATTGAAACCAGCGTGAGTAGGCCCATATAATATGAAATACCAAGCTAAATAACTTAAAGTGAATTACCAGGGTTACTCGTACTTTTCTACGAGTTCTAATCTAATTTAAGTCAATCATTTATCTCAAAACAATATCCAAGAATCGTTATCCAGTTTATATATCCATGACACTTAACTTATTTCATTCTAGCCTGTTTGCTTCTAACCAAACTATAAAGAATTACTGAAAATTACTAATCGAAGTGGTTTTGGGTATTTACTGATACCGACCCTGGTCTCTTCGAATTCAATATCATTTCTAATCTAAGTTGTTAGGTTTTCAAACAATACAATTCATATTCAGGATATCATACCACACAACAATTTATGTCATGGCATATTCCATTAGAGACATCAACAATCCAAGTCATCTGATATCATTCAACCATCCATAAGAAAGATTTGAATAGATATATAATTCCTAATTAATTTAATTAATCTCCAATAAATTAATTGCCATCTTTAATCACTTAGATTACCTTACAATCCTGCTTACTTAACATTAGTTAATTACAAACCAAACAATAACTCAACCTTTAATTATCCATCATAATTAATCTTCCTTAATTAATTTTCTCTAATTACATTAGCCATAGATTAATTATCCTTACCATCTACATTAATTAACCTTCAATTACTCTCATTAGTCAATTAACTATAATTAGTTACATACATAAATTAATTAATCTTTAATTAATCATATTCATTAATTAACCTTAACTAATCTCATTCAGTAATTGACTATCCCTTAATTACTTACATTAATTAATTTAATTAATCAATTTTGCAAGTAATTATCTTGAATTAATTAAACTTAATTAATTATCTTAAATTAATTACCTTAATTAGTCATCTCATATTCACCAGTTTAAATTAATTCCAATCATTAACTATTCTCTAATTACTTATACTAAGTAATTACCTTTTTATTATCAACATCAATTAATTAATCTACATTAATCTCATTAAGTGATTAACTTAAGATTAATTTCACTAACTAAACTCAATTACTTTCTTAATTATCAAATAATCTTGGAATTAATTTATCATTAATTGATTATTTAACTTAAGATCTTTAGTTAAATTAATGATAAAACATTTATTTTCTCAATTCCCACTTATTCACATTATTGATAAAGTTTAAATAAACTTAAGAACTGTCTTAATTAATTTTAAGTTATAATAAATTACATAACTTTTAAATTAACCAATCATTTTAAATAGCATTATTATTTTAAAGAAATAGTTTAAGAATCGGTTTAAAATTTGATTATCATTTAACTTTAAATTTTTGTCACCTCAACATTTACCCGAGCCCAAACTAATTTTTCCCGAGCCTCTCATGAACTCGCACGCGAATGCCTTCCTCGAGATAAACACGAGAAAAATCGAGCTAGTACTCGCGCCTTTCTTCTTCCCTAAAGACTCAAATTATACAAGACATTGTTAACATGCACGCATGCATGTGCATGTTAGGAATTCGTCTTTCCAATCATCGACGACAACTCCAACATGTCAACGATCACCTCTTCAATGGTATGACTGCCCAGATCTCTGAATTTTGCCAGAGAAACAAAATCGATCCACGACCACACTCAGGAACCCACCATCATGAAAAATCAACTCGTGCCACCCTAAATCGTTCACCAAAAAATCTGCCCTTCCAACCAAAGATGCATCGCAAGACCATCCTCAATTTCCCACATATGTGATTGAGTTCGTGGCGACGACAAGGCCGAAATTGCCACCAAACCAACCACGAACAAATGCTCGGTGTGATAACCTGAATTTTTGTCATCTGAAAATTGGTACTTAACTAATTTTGTTGAAAAAATAGAACTTTGGATAATTAGTATATATTTGGATATATATATATATATATATATATATATATGAAGTTGAACAAAAAAAAAATAACTTATGTTATATATTTATATATTGTAAAAAGAAAAGCTTTAGTTTAAACTAATAAATAAACCATGTTTTCAAATTTAATATATAAATTATGATTTGGTAAATTTTGTTTGAATTCAAATACCTTTCAAAAGCTATTTAAAATTTAATCATACATTTCCAAAACATTTAAGGTTAATGTTTATTTTGTCTAAAAAGATATTTTGCTCAAATAAGATTTAATTAAAGGTTTATTTCTTCTATTTTTAATACTCTTTCTTTTTAATTTAAACCTGTATGAATTAAATTTATATATAAGAGTAATCTTTACAATTACTATAAACATAAGAAATTAATATATTAAACAAGTTTAAAACACTTGTCAATTAAGGAATTTATGAGAAATGCATTTGTCAGATATGGATGATTTGAATCAACAAGTGGCAATGATATCTTTTAGTTGGAAATGAATAAAAATATTTTATAATTCAGGCTGATCATATTTCCTCTCTTGAAATCTTTTTCTTCCTTTTTCTATTTTCAAAAACTAAAAAGGAAAATCAAACTTAACACCAATAATATTTCAAACCTGAACTGAGTTATGCAAAAATTTAAGGCTTCACCAAGCAAGGTTTCAACTCAAATACAAAGATCAACTTCGGAATCAAATGCAATCAACAACGGGCTATTCATTTCATCAATGAAAAATTTCTAGACTAAGGGCAGGAGACTATTCTCTACTTTATAAACCTGTGAGTAAACCCTTGTTTTAACAATATAAATCTAGTGACAAATGAATATACACACCTTGATGCATGCAACAATGATATATTATGTATGTAGTTTTCATGAATATTTGGATAAGAATGCAACGATACACATATGTGACATGTCAGCGTATGTAACCATTTAGGTGGCCTCTGTACTTAGATTGCAGGCTGAAATTCAGTTCCAAAAATCAATCCTTTCAATTCAATGACTTTCAGATTATGATCATTGAAAGAAAACTGTTTGTATTCACCCTTTCTCGTTTTTAAAATTGTTTATAAGTATGAGTTGAAGGTAATTGACTAAGTAAATAGAAATTGACAGTGAAAACTTAATTCAAGATAAAATTCAATTTTTGAATTTACTAGTTTTGATTTTAAATATGGATTCGCAACTAGAAACCATGAATTTTAGTGTATAAATCATGATTTTTAGGTTTGTGATTAACGGAGAATTTCGAGTAAAAGGGAGAATGGAAAATTCTCGGACTTCAGTGATCGACGAAACAAGGATGGTCAGGGATCAGGTCAGAGGTGGCTAGGGAGTCGACGATGGTAGGAAAAATGGCGAATGAATTTATTAATAGCCTTGGTGGGCGCGACGAAGCTATTTAGGGTTAACTGTCTGTTTTTCGATCACCATTGTGACGACCCGGGATTTTGGCAATATTGTTTTAATAAGCATTTAACCTAATTAAATAAAATACAATCTTATCATTTTAAAAATAAATAAGACTTTTGGCCCTTTACCATATATATATATATATATATATATATATATATGTGTATTGTGAAGGAAACTCTAATTTGGAAATTTAAAATAAAGCCTTTCAAAAATATTTAAAATAAAAATCTATCTTATTCAATTTAATTAAAAGCTATACCTTATTAACATTTGATTTAAATATATGTACGGATGTAATCTAATTAATAATGTTTAAATTAAAATGAATCTTATCAATATTAAATATAAAATAAAATATATAAATATAAATAAGGTGTTTGATAGTTTAAGGTTAAAATAGAAATAAAAATAAAAATAAGGATTTATGTTAGAAATAGAAATAAATATATATGGTAACTACTATAGTTCTATGAAAACATAAATAAATACATATGGTAATTCTAGTAATATACTATGGAAATTCATATGTATATGCAAGAAGATTAAAAAAAAATATCTACATACATATCAAATAGGATAAGTATGTAAACAGGAAAGGAAACATGCATTTAATACTATCATCTCAAGCACCAAAATAAGGTTATTTCGAATATGTAAAAATAATTTCAGTTTCAGGAAAAAATCTTGTTTGGTCAAAGAAGAAGAAAAAAAATCTGATCAAACATAAGAAAAAACTATACTAGTAAACACCTACCCTGTAAAACCTTTCTTCTATTTATATATGTATATTTTCTAGTGCCTGCTCGTTTACAAAGAGAATAAAGCAACCAGAAAGAAAAAAGGTAAGCATCACCCTGTACAAACTCAAATACATCTCAACTAAATAAACAGGAAAATTAAAGGAAGATCAAACTGCAACTTTTCAAAACAGAATTGCTCTCTGCCCAATTTTTCAAGTGAGTAAACATACCATTTTAAAACTTAAATCTGTGCAAGTGATTCATAGATAATATTGTGTTTGCATATGTATTTTTGAATGTAGCTTTGTATATATATGAGTTGTTCTGTGCAAATATATTTTATCTGTTCTTCTTTGTTTTTAGTTACAGAGTAAATAGTTAATCAAAATTCAAAACATCATCGTCCAACCATATATAGGCTTACAGTTTAAAACAAAACAAGTTTGTTTAAACTTAAATTATGGTCCAAAAATTGTTTTAAGCATGTTGGTGAAATATTACAGCTATAAATTTAGTTTTACAGAGCAAAATTTATGTTAAATTCGAGTGTTATGAATTGTTAATTCAATTATATAACTTGAATCATCATCAGAAAATAGGATTTTTAAAACGAAAATGGGAACTTTTAGTTAAGTATATTAAGAGCAGTTTATAGATGAACCGAAATTGGGTTTTACTCAATTTCTGGCGACCGGAGTTATACTGGATGTTGAAACTTTGCAGGAAGCTAGATTGGTGGAAGTGGTGCATGATTGCCATGGCGTCGGCGATAGACCAATTGGGTTTTAAACCCTAGTTTTTTTTATACTTGAAAAATTGGTCGCTCTAGATCCTTTGGTGCATTGAGCTGCAAGTGAATTTGGGTAGTGATTGCATGGAGGCGAGATGTGTTGTAGCTAGAGTTTTGAGGCTTCCGATGGTCGGCACTGTTGGGACGAGGAGATTGGTGGTCGGTGTATTTTTGTCACGAAGCTCGAAACTGTCGTTTTACGTTCTCGTGTTTCATCAGGGTTTTTGGCTGATGCGTTCGAAAGAAGGATCGATATGCGACTTGTTGGTGATCGCCTCAGGTGATGGAAGTTCGTCGACGGTGGGTGCGCATGCATAGTTGGTCGTGTGCACGTTTGGGTATTTTGAACTTCGGGGAAGAGAAGTGTTTTACCCGAGTTCTTCTGGTTTTCGCGTGAGTGTTTTGTACCCTGTTACTCAAATTTTTTTTAACAAACATAAATAGGAAGAAGAAGGAGGACTTGGGGAAAATGGAGAGGAAACTCATGTTTTTACTCGAGCGAACCTAGGGATTTTCTCGGGTTTGGTATTCAAGGTGCTTAGCGTAATAAAATTGGAGTTAATCATCTTAAACAGATTTTAAGCATTGATGACTTAATTAATGCTTGATAATTTAAGTATAGAGTTTATTTTAAGTTTAATTAATTAAGTAAATACTTAAGAATGTTTTAAATCTTAATTAATATTTTAATTAAGTAGTTAGTGTAAGATAAGTGTTAAATTTAATTAACATTAAAGCTTTTTTAAGTTAGTAATAATTTGACTTCAAAGTTATTAAGGAAGATTGTAAAATGTTAAGTAAGAAGGTAATTAAGATAAATGATTTTTATTTACTTATTTTATATTGTAAGTAAATTAAGAATGGTAACTAATTTATAATTGTAACTAACTAAGCGACGTGAGATGAATCAATTTTTAATTTAAGATTGGTATTATCAACTAAGTATTTAATTAAATTATAATTAAAAATGCTAAATTAGCTAATCAAAGTTAATTAGTAGCTAATTAATTTATGATTAATCAATTAGTAATTAATGATTAATTAATTAGTAATGAATGATTAATTAATTAAGTAATGGGTAATTAAGGAGTAATTAATTAAATAATTAAGCTTTATTTAATTGATTTAAAAGGGTAATTAAGAAATGATTAATTGATTAAATGGTTTGATTAGTTATTAATTAAGCAGTATTAGTGATTAATTTTTAAGTAATTAACTTAATTTAAGATAATTAAATTAATTACGCCATGGATTAATAATACTGTTTGGATGTATGTATGAGTAGAATATCTAGATTTGTGATATCTATTTGGTGATACTCTGTGATACTATATGATATGCTTTGATATATTTATGATAATTGAGTATAATTTATTGGTGATATATGCTATATGAATTCAAAGTGTTGAATTTAATTGTTTAAACTATTAAACAACTTGACCTTTAAAATGGCGTTTGGATTTTGATGAGACCGGGATCGGGTGTCAGTTGTGATTATCCGAAAACCACATCGATTCAAATTAAACGATTGGTCGTGGCATCTCAAGCGAAGATCGAGATGGATTTTTAGAGTGCAAGGGTTATCGTCGTTAACTCTGAGGGTGATTCCAAATTGAGTGTAACGAGATAATGCCTTCGGTTTCGTTCGAACCCGGAACAAACTTGTATGGATTGAATGCTTTCAGAACATCGTCAGGTTGACGATGAGCATTCTAAGAAATGTGTTCTCTAAAGGTAATTGTAGCCTCAAGCCTCATCAATCGGGAATGGCTAAATCAGGGGAGGTGCAGCAAGGTTAGGTGGGTAGCACCCAAGCAGGACGAGATATATCCCTGTCTAGATGTCCCTTTATTTCGATTGTGTGGGCAGTTGTTGGCCACAACTGCGGGGTTATCTTGTTCGGGACTGTCCAGTAAGGCATGGTTCCGGCCTTGTGTTGTAAGGGGTCGGGAGTGATCCTCGGTACGGTGATCTAGGCCCCGTACTGTGACGGACGGTACCCCAGTAACCCTGCCATTGATGGAAACCCATTCTTCCTACGAGACCCTACGGTTTTGATTGTATTACCCACTTTGTGGCTAGTAGCTAAAATTTAATGAATGTAACAATTTCGGCTATTTTTTATTTATTTGAAAACCCTAGGCACTATTATAATATCACTGGATTTCCTATAAAATGTTTGGTTAGCATAAGGTAAAAACTTACCCGTGTTTGTGCGTCCGAAGTCTTAGGTGATACCTTTGTTTTCAAAAGATTTTCAAAGTTAAGCAACTTTAACCTGTTTGCTCACACCAGACCCATGTCTGACCTGGAGTTTATTCTTTTTTTCTTAAACTCTTGGGTACTCAAATTTTTATGAGTAGCCAAGTGATCAGGTGTTGGATTGTTGAGTTCTGGAGGAGCTTGGAGCAAGAGTCCAAATGTATCTATTTATCTAGTTCTGCTGTGTTAGTTAATGTATGTTGTATTTTGGGATGTATGTAATGGCACATATATATGACTGTCTTGTCGTATGATGTTATATAACTCTGATGTATGTAAGACTATGTAATAGTTATGTGATGTATTATATTTTGTTTCGTTTCCGCTGTGAGATTCTGATGATGTTATTCTATCTTTCTATCTTTACTAT
The DNA here is from genome assembly GCA_030765085.1 of Allium cepa. NCBI lineage: Eukaryota > Viridiplantae > Streptophyta > Magnoliopsida > Asparagales > Amaryllidaceae > Allium > Allium cepa. The sequence goes on from CM060940.1 coordinate 174,769,760, forward strand.
TTCTATCTCTTTCTTTTCTTATTGATGATACGTCTTTCTGTGGAATGAAAGGCGAGTTGCCACAAACATTTCAATCGCGGCAACTCGTGGTCAGGGAAGAATTGGAGGCGATCGCGGGTGGGGATTTAGTGGCATGGCATGTGACGAAGTTTCGATTGTGATCGCGAGCTTGTTGGTGGTCTGTGGTAGTGGTGCTGAGAGGTTCTAGCGATCGGCTTGGTTCTTGATACCTCTCGAACTGCTCGATTTCGTTTTGATGTTCATTACTAAGTTCTGAAGGATGGAATCACAGAGGAGTGATGTTGACGACTTATCTGAGGTAGTGACGATGGTCGAAGATGCGCTGACAACCTATGCACGTATACGCCGGTTATCCTGTGTCTGATGAATGTTCGAGAGTTTTCTTTCGGAAAGAATGGTTTTGTCATGAGTTTTACACGAGGAAAGAACTTGGATTTTGGATCGTGTTCGACTCAGGAATTTGACGGTTGCTGCCCGGTTTTTTGATGATGGTATCCTAGTATTATGCTGGGTTGATAAATAAGAAAACAAGTTTCAAAATTTATCTAATAAATAAATTTCAAAAGAAATATAAACCACGATATAATCAAAGCATTAACAGTTGAAACAAGTTTTCAAAATTTCGAATGATTTGGAACTGTTTGTTTAGATGATTATATAGTAGGTAATTCCTATAGGTTTTTAAAGATGATTTAAATAATGAAATTGAATAAATAAAAATTATTTAATAAGGATGTTAAGTTGATTAATGTAATCAATTCAAGGGAATAAATAATTAATTTAATTATTAAGATAATTAGTTAATTAGTTTGAGAAATCAATGTAAGGGGTTGATTTATTAATGTGATTAATTTCGGCAATTAAATAAAAGATGATAATTTAATTGAAAGTAAATTATTAATTGAAATATATTAATGATAACCACTTAAATTAAGTAAGGGTAATTAACCAATGGATAATTACTTGATAGAAGAAAATAAAAAAGGTTATTTACTTGGTGTAATTAATAAAAGATTGGTTAATTAAAAAATAATTAAGAAGAATAATTAGTTAAAGGGTAATTAATCAATAGTGATTATAAGATAATTAATTTGAGTAATTAATTAAGGATCAATGTAAGTAATATGGATGGGTAAAGGTTAATTAATTTGTGTAATTAATTAAGAGTAAATTACTTATTGTAATTAAAGGATAATTAGTCAAGAATGGTTAATTAAGATGGATAATTAAACGAAGATTAATTAGTAAATTTTTAATTAATTAATGATTAAGTAAAGGTAATCTAAGTGATTAAGGATTTGTAATTAATTTAATTAGAGTTAAAATAAATTAATTTTAGGAATGATCCATCTTGCTTATGAATGATATTTGAATGCCTTGGATTATTTGTTATCCCTGATATGTGATTGTGATGCTTTATGAAATGAAATGTTTTTGTAATATGATTTGTTGGGTTGAACAAAGATAATGTGATTATCTATGATGAATTGCTGTGTAAAAGTGACATCCAACATTTAAAATTTAATCACTTGAATAACTTGGGTTAAGATGACATTGGATTCGAAGAGACCGGAGTCGGGTATTAGTAAATGCCCGAAACCACTTCGATTCTTTATAAATTGACATGTGAAATCAATAGGTTGGAATGGAATGGTTTAAATGAATTGGACCATTTAATCTAAGTTTTGGTACTTAGAAATTGATGTGTGAAATAAGTGATGTCTACAACAAATTGTGAATTTGTAAATTTATACAAGTTACCCTCAGATTTTTATATAAGTTTTATACTCTTGTTAGATGGGTTTACTCACGCTGGTGTCCAGCCTGACCCGGGTGTTACTTTGATGTAATGCTCGGGTCAAACCGAGTATTACAGATTTTTGGTAAGGATGTTTTGGGGCTCAAAAGGCGAGCTGGATGACAGGAACGATGGAGAGTCTCCGCTGAGTATCTGAAACATGATTGTATTTGTCCTGTTTTTGTGTTTATATGTAACTCTGATGAATTAAAGTGTAATTTGATAAGTACAAGTTTCCTTTGTATAATTATTATTATTATTTAATATTATATTTTGATCCGCTGCGAATGAGAGATTCTGTGTCTTTTTTTTCTGTTTTCTTCTTCTATCTCTTTCTTCTTTCCTAACTACCTGGAATTTTCAGGATCGAAAATTCCGGATCGTTACATTTTGGTATCAGAGCTGAAGGTTAAGTGAGAACCTTGGCTCTAGTGGGATTACTCATTAAGGATAGGGTAAATGATACTCTAAAATGAGTTGAGTGTAATATATATATATATATATATATATATATATATATATATGAGAGCGTACTTGTTATTTTATTATATAATGGTTTTAAAGTAAATGATTTTTATATAAGTTTATATATAAAGCAATGATTCTTCTAACCATTATATATTAAGGTAATTGGTTGTTGTATTACATGATAATTTAATTATGAGAATTAAGTGATAATACAACCAAATAGTAATTAAATGAAGATAAGTTTGAAATAGATCCAAGCTGGAACTAAAATCCTGAATTTATAGAAGTAAGGATAAGATAAAAAGAAATTGGTATCCAAATATGATAATCATGGGTATTATCATAAATGATTGTTGTGTTTAATAACAAAATGTGTATTAATAAGTAAGCAAAATGAAACGTTTTAGGGAGGTAAAACATTTAGGCAAGTATGACTTATAAATTGGAACTAAAGATGACCTAAATTGTGAAGTTTTAAATTTGGGTCCGGAATTTGAAAATTGTTTCAAAGTGATAAGGAAATGATAAATAATGTTATCAAATGTATTTGAATGAAGGGTCCCGTTTCAAACTAGAGTTGTTTGAAAATTTAAAGGAATTTTGTCTAGAATTTAAAACCAAAGGTGGTTTCAAATTTAAATGTAATTTGGTGTGTAAAGGAAATAAATATGTATGTATGACGAATATACATAACATCAAAGATGGTTTGAAACAAACTCTAAATGTCGAGATTTAAATTTGGAAAGAGATGTGATACCCAAAGTGATAAATTTTTGAACTTATAAGTGGGAGGATTATTAATGAGGTTTAAAATTTGAAATGGGATTTCAAATTGGGTAAGGTTGGCTGGATCAAGTAAATTGAATTTAAATTTGGAAAGTTAAATAATTTAACAAACAACCTAAATTGGAAATTTCAAGATGAAATTGGGATTTAACTTGGAAAGTTAAAATGGTTTATTTGAATTGGGAATTCGGGTGATCTCAAAATGGGTTTGAGATCTAGAAATTGGAAATGGATGGATGTTTTAAAATATTTGATTGATACCATCCTATTGTTATTAATAATCTTTCAGCTGAAATTGGATTTGTTTAAACGAATAAAGAAAGGGGTATGGTAATATATCCATTATTAAGTTAAAATAGAATCATTTTGGACTTAAGATTTGAATGTTTATGATAAAACTCAAAGGTTTGGTTTCAAATTGAAATTTGATGATAAATTGAATTTAAAAGATTTAGTTATTTACAAAGGATTTGAATTATTTGAACTTTAAAATAGGTTTAAAATGGAATTTGAATTCAGAATTAAATGGTTTAAAGAGATAAGTTGATTTGATTAAAGTATTAAATCAACATTTAAAAATTTAACTCGAATTTATATAATTTAGGATGGTTTAAATTTGAAATTTGAATTGAATTATTTCAAATTTAATTTGATTTGAATGAATTGGAATTGTGATTGAAGATGGATAAGTTTAAAAATTCAAATGGAAAATTTGATTTGGATTAATTTGAAATGAAATTGAAGTTGAATGAGTTCAAATTCAAATGGGAATTGGGATTAATTCAAACTGGAATTGATATGAATTGAAATTGGTTCAATCTGAAATTTATTTGAATTAGTTGAAATTGTGATTAAAGTTGAATAAGTAAATTCAAATGGAATTTGATTTGAATATAGGAAAGAAATTGAGGATTAATTTAACTTGAATTGAGGTTAAACCAATTTCAATGGAAACTAAAGTATTCAAATTGGAATTTAGTCAATTTAAATGGGAGTGGAAAATTAAATTGAGTTGATGAGAATGGAGATTGGGAATTGAACATTTTAGCTCTGGACTATTTTCAAAATAAATTATTTTAATACAAATGAATTTTTCCAAGCTATTTACTATGTACAATCTTTCTTTTAAAAGCCCAAACTATTTTATACTTACTTTACAAATATTTTGGTACTATTTAACTATTTTACAACTGTTTTATAAACTAATTACTATCTTTCAACTATTTTATAACTAATTACTATTTTACAACAATTTGCAATTATTTAAAATTTCTATAACTATTTGACTATTTTCCAACTATTTTATAACAACTTAACTAGTTTACTGCTATTTTACAAACTAATAATTAATTTTTAACTACTATCCGTTTTAAATTTTTCAATCTATTTTCTAAATTTAAAAGTTGGTCAGAGTGCAAACTGTTTATGATTAATTACTAATTGAGATAAGGGTTAAAGTGATAATCTAAATGGAATTGAAACAATTGTGAATAAGTGAATAGGAATTAAAGGAAATGTGAATAGAAAGAAGAATTGTGGCTAATAATATATAAAGATAAATAGGTAGGATGTACGTATATTATTAAATTCGCATAGTGATTTGATCCAGATTCAATTTCGAGGTAGTATATCGATCCGAGCAGGGATTTTTCACTCGAATTTCGACAGCAAACCTGGATATGGATTGTTGATTGATTCTGGATATTCTCTATCATAGTTAGGCAATGTAAGAAGAATGACGGTTTCTGATCAAGAAACCAGATCTGAGTCCGCACTAGAAAGTCAGGTGGATGATACTAGTTCGGAAGAGAAATTGTATGATTGAGTGAGCGATCAGATTGGTATAGCGTATGGATGATTTGTGTACATCGTACGGATTTAAATGAAATTAATATTGGGAAATTTGTGGATAAGAAATGTGAAATGGTTTTTGAAATGAAAATTATATTTTGTGAAATATGCAATGAATAAAAGTGGAAATTGGATATTTCTATGGTAAAAATTTACTTTGGAAGTAAGTGATATGGTAAGTAGTTTTGTAAAGAGTAATCAAATTTGAATATTTGATTTGGAATAAACAAAGTTATGTATCTTTGTTATATATATGATAAACTCCCCTTGTTGAATCTTTTGTCGGAAAGAAAGGATTTTTTGGAAAGTATTTGAAGTATAAAAAGGAGTTTATACAAGTTTGAAATGGTCCAAAGATTTTTAAAAGTTATATATATATATATATATATATATATATATATATATGTAAAGGATCTTATGAGAACGATTTGGGAGAAAGGTTTTTGGAACCTATGGATTTTGGAAAGGCTTTTGATTTTTGGGTAAAATCAATATTGGAATTTGGAAAGCCTAGATGAGAACTATCGATTTTGGGATAATCGATTTTGAGAAAAGAGATTTATATGGGATTCATACTAGGTGTATGATTTGGAAGATACTATATATGCATAGTACAAAGTGTTTTGAAAATGGCTCGGAGAAAAAGGTGCTCCCTTGAAATGAACTTCTCAGGAGTACCATAGGTTGGTACTGCCTTGGGCCTCTAAGGGGGAGGTTCTAAAGTTGATCCTGTGAGGAGTCTGGACAAAACTTATTCCTGAGGATTATGTGTAGTATGTAGCTAAAGTCGAGGGCGCTGATGCCTACAGAGGCATTCGGGTTATGTTGTGACAATAGTGTAACTCGATGTCACTGGGATCTACTGCAAACCATAGTGAAAGTCATGTGTGCCACTGAGAGCCAACAATCTACGTCTGATTTTATATCGGTAGACTGCGACCTATGGTGACATGGCGAAAGTCGTGTGTGCCGCTGAGAGCCAACAGTCTACGTTTGATTTTATATCAGTAGACTGCGACCTATGGTGACATAGCGAAAGTCTTGTGTGCCGATGAGAACCAACAGTCTATGTTTGATTTTAAATAGATAGACTGCGACCTATGCGGGAGTGGAGAAGTTTTATTTTTGGTAGCGAAAATCGAGGGCGCTGATGCCTACAGTTACATGGACTTTTGCTGTGATGGCAACGTAACCCTGCAATGTAACTGCGATCTGTTGTGGGTTCCATGGCGTAATCGAGGGGTGTGGAGTGCCAACAGTTACGTTGGCTTTTACTGCGATGGCAACGTAACCCAGGATGTAACTGCGACCATGGATGAGGGTGATGATTTCCAGAGCATTCTCACCAAAGATATTTTGTAAAGACCCGTAAGTCCGTACTCCTTGAATAGACACTAATCTCCTTTGTTTAATTCAAGATGAACGAAAATACGAACCCTTAGGGGTTTTAAAAAGATTTTAAGAAAAGAAAAAGTAGAAAAGAAGGTAAAAAGAAGATAGAGGGAAAAGGAAATAGAAAATATTAAAATAGAAAGAAAAGAGAAGAGAAAGGAAACAGAAAAACAGAAGAAAATAGGACGGAACAGAAACAGAACACAACACAACAACATCAGAATCTCACAATTCGCAGCGGAACAACATATAATAATAAATGAATAATCTTTAAACAAAGAACTATATCAGTTATTACATTACATTTCATTACATCATATCATCAGAGTGTACAACAACAACAAACAACAAATAGTGCAGCGGAAAAAGAAATACTATATAAGTAATACGCCATGCCATCCAGCTTGCCTCCAGCAATTCCAGAATATCCAGAATATCCTGATAAACCTTAACTCTTGACTGCCCGTGTAGAAATTGGTGGGCACCCAGAGTTTAGGAAGGAAAACAATAAACTCCAAGTCAGTCATGTGACTGGTGTGAGAACTCAAAACAGTTTATTTATCTTTAAAATCAAAATAGAGGAATATTTTTAACTCAATTCGCAATGCTTTTAAAAATGAGACTACCATAAGGCCTCCCGCACACACACACAATGCAAACGCAGAATCGGAGGAGATTTCTCCTTATGATAGTCAAAGATGCTTGATACGCATTTAAAAATAACATTTGATATTATTATTAGTGCATAGTGTAGAGAAAATTCATTTCAAAAGTAGAATATAAATCTTAGCCAACATACGACCATTATCGTATGCCTACTATAGCTACTATCCAAACAGTGGTGACCACCATAAGTGAATAGCAGGTTCTACAACTAATACCGTACAAGTTTCGTATTGGGAATTGGATTTCCAACAAATGGTCAGGCCAAGGAACTTCCCATTGCCACATGAGAATGCCTCTGGAAAGACATCCCCGAGAACCAAACCAGCACTCTGCCAACACAAGGCCGGGTTACCCCTAACTGGGTAACTACTGACACGAGCACGCCATTCCCCGATCGTAAACGACCTTTCTCACGGGATCCCGAAAACCAACAACCACAAAGTAATAAATTCGTAGTAACCACATAGGTTAAATATCTGGGCTCCATACCATGATACCACCTCTATCCAGAAGGAAATGTACATACCCTAAAGGGTGCTACCCCTCAAAACCTTGCCGCATCTTTCCTGTTTTGACCATTTCCGGGGTGTGAGGTTCGACGAAGTCACGTCCACAAAAACATACTTTATACAAAAGCCATGCTTTGGGTCAACAAATGATCAACACAATGATCACTAAGATAGACGATCAAATAAACGATCCTATCACAATAATCAACACAATGATCATTTACAGCATCACTCAGCATATCACATTACCAAATTGGGAATATATCGCTGATAACTTCAACTATATAACCTCTGAGCTCGTACGTCTCAGAGAAGGGTGTTAAGCTAAAGAATAAATTCTTCGCCACCAACAGAAATATATTTGAAAGAAATCGGCTTTATATCTCAACTTGTAATGTCAGACACACAATCCATACAAGTCTGTTCCGGGCTTGAACAAAACCGAAGGCACTTACAAAGAAGTCCTTGCAATCCGGATATTCACAATCCTGATCGGATTTCCCATCACTTAGGGAGTCTCTATACCGTTGCAACTCAGTGCAGAGACAATCGACAGGTCATCCTATCGCTCTCGCAAATACCGGGTCTTCAACACCGATCTTCAATGCAATTCACAACGACGTATCACATATTCGGAATGGGTTATACGACCCCATGGTCCTTTCCCGGTTAACCCGAATAGTGAGCGCTTATTCAAAATAAGTGTAGCATTCACATTCAAACAAATCACATCAATTACCCATTCAAAGGGAAATATTGATAGTCGGTTATTGAACTATCACTGGATATGCACACATCACCAGTTTCCAAATAATTTTCCAAATTATTTATTTTCCAAAATATCTTCACTAGATATTAAATTTCAATACTTCAAAAATAAATCAATATTTATTTTTCTAAACCAATCCCACTTTCTTTTATAAATTCCTTAGTGAATTTATAATCTAAAGTATTAATGAATATACGACTTCAATTCGATTTATAATATTCATTTTCAATTTATCTTCAAAAAGATAAATTCTCTAATATTCACTTTATATTGGAAAACATTTCCATACTTATTTATTCATAAGTAATTCACAAATTTTATTTGTTTTCAACACTTAGAAAATATTCAATATACTTCAATCGAAATTAAGTATATATTTCATTCTTTAAGGAAATCATTCACTTAACATATTTATTTGGGCCAAAACGAATGTTGCGTAAAACATCGTTACAACAACCCAAAATCACTAGTATAGGGATTCGAAATTAAATAGATATATAAATCCCAATACTATACAAAACATTTCCTTTCGGAAATCATTTACTATAACAACAGTGTTATAGTCCATCATCTCCTTCTATTTCTCGAAAACGTCTATTTCAACATATAATTGTTGAAATCTATGGTTTCGAATCTCAACACATTTTAAAACATCGTTAGATCGTTTTAATTCTATTTGAAACATCCAAATCCAAAACAATTTCTTTAACATCTTATTCATTATTCAAAAACGTGAATATTCTTTGTTAACACATTTCATCCTTTTATTTATTTTAATTCAAAGGATTATTCACTATTCAAAAACGTGAATATAACTCCATTAATAGGTTTCCACAAATTTCCTTGTCAAAATAAGTCATTTGCGAATTTATAAAACAACGTTTATAAATTCCAATTCTATTTATTTATAAAAACTTCCTTTTTATAAATTCTTTTATTAACCTATTCCAGTTTATAACTCAATTATAAGCTAAAAGTTCATATTATAAGTTAAATACTTATAAAACGATTATTTACAAAAATCGTTCCTTCAAAGACTTTCCAAATCATAAATCTTATAACTTATAAGATTCATTTATTTAACCAAATCTATTCTTCAATTATAACTTCACAAATTTATAAATCTTACTATTTATAAATTTCATTTATAACTTCACCGTATAAAATTCTATAAATTCCATTCAATTATGAAATTCATTTTCACTTCATTCAAACACTTATAAAAACTCGTTTTATAATGTCCATATTTCAATTTATAAATATCCATTTATAAATCTCTTAATATAAATCAAATTATATCATTATTCTAAAACGTCTTTAATTTCCTTTATAATTTCACCATTTTGATTTATAAAATAATCAAATTTTATAAATCCAATATTTAAACTTTTCACAATGAATTCTAAAATATCTCGATTAAACTATTTTATAAACTCAATAGCATCATATTCTCAAAAATCAGTTTTTAACTATATTTCTCAAAAATCATAATTTTTATAACTTTAAAAATTATAACGTTTATTTATTTAAAATGAATCAATTCCAAAAATATAGTATATTTTCAAAAATCACTTTAAAATCATTTTAAAATCCCAAAATCTGGGTCCAATGATGCTACACACCAAATAGTCAATCACGACTACAACGATATCATATATCGATATGATAATCCACGAATATCAAAATATCCATAATCAAATAAATACTGTTGAGGAATCCAGTTGGATCCCTCCAACCTGTTTTCCTGCATCCAAAAACATTAGCACAATACCAATTTCGCTCCAGTACGAAATTATCGCGGTATATGTTCTTATTAAATATTATCCGCTTAATAACGGCGCAATAGGATCTCATCCGCTAAACAAAAAATGCGGGAAATCAATAACTCCAATATATACATCTGCCAATATATATATATTGCTATTATATATAATACCAATTTCACTGTTTATGAAATATTCGCGGTATATGTTTTTATTAAATAACATCCGCTTACTAACGGCGTATAATGTCTATTTTAACAAATCAATAGATATCAATCAACATTCAAACATGCATTCAAATATTTTAAATCTAACTATTTAAAATAAAATCGAAACTGATTCGATTGAGTGAGAAGTTCTCACCTTGATTTTAAATTCCGTTTTAGCGATTTATTTCGAATAAAATTAAACGGACGTTTAATTTTACCCAAAATTCTCACTAACTCCAAATGACTCCAAACCAACTCCATCGCGTAGTGCTCGTCCATACGATTCCAACGCAACTGGTTTCGCATTTTTTCGACCTCGTATGAAAAAGTTATGCAGTTTTAAAGATTACACGATTTATATATAGCTAATTACAACATTTCATAATTAATTTCCAACCTATCATTAATCATGGCCCTTGGATCTAAGGCAAACTACATCAGGCCGCACGCATCTTCTTCCCATCTTCTTCACGCACGCCCAGACCGTTACATGAACCCAACCACACCAAGTTAGGGTTTCAATTCACGAGCAAAATACTAAACTATATGTCGATCAGGGAGTTGCAAATCGAAGGCCTTCACTAGCTCTAGGTTCGGCCCCAAGGAGATGCAACTCGGCCACCTGAGGCTCCTAGGAAAACGTGCGCAGGCCTGAAGAGAACGGCCCCCTTTTCTCCTTCCTCGTTGCACATTTCCGATCATCACCGTATGGAATTCAAGATCTCATCGTGCTCTATAACTTTCGTGTTGAAAGTTTCTTCTAATTCTTCACGGATTGAAAGTAATTAAGGGATGAAAATCGAAAGATTCTGGCCTTTGAATTGTAACTGGCGGCTGTGCAGTTTTAATTAGGGTTTTGTGTATTTTTTTTATAAATTTTTGAGATAGTGGGCTATTTATAGAGAACCGATCGACACTATTCATCCGGAAATTCCGAACTCCGATTTACTCGCCGAAACTGACGTACCTAGGGTTTATCCCGCGTTCCGGACACAATGGAATAGGTTTCGAAAGCTAGTTCGGAAGTATGTGCGAGTTATGGCAATAAACGCTCAATTTGAATTAAACCGATTTAAGCGATTTTCTAGGCGTTTTAATTTGTACAGGACAAACGGTAAATCCGATTAACTTGAAATTTGAAACCTTACAATAATATCACATTACGGATCCGATGAAACTAGTTTCGTCGAAATCCGAGACTTTTTGAAAAATGGCTATTTTCACTCGCCAAATTTAAAATTAAAAATAAATCGATGCGTTTCGAGCTGCCACGATCAAACGATAGCTCCGATTGACACGAAAATTGAAATCCGGTAATAACTAACTATTACGGATCCAATGGAACTATTTTCGTTCAATTCTGAGACTGTTCAAAAATTGACTATTTTTACTAGTCGATTTAAATATTAAAATATTCAATTTTCACAAATTAACTTTTAATTCGATTTTAAAAGTTCTAAAATATCGTTATAACTTCAACATGATAAAATAAAATTTTACAAATCATTTTCAATCATATTTAACTCAATTATCAATTATTTCCATAATTTAACATATTAAATTATCGATTTAATTATTCAATTAAATCCAATAATTCAAATAAAAATTTATTTGACTTATAAATTCACTTATTAATATTTAAAATTAATTAAATATTCATATTTTAATTAATAAAAATTCTGGATCGTTACAATCTTCCCCCCTTAAAAGAATTTCGTCCTCGAAATTATAAGTAAGAAAAGTTATAGAATTTATTTACTTTCCAAAATCCATAATTAAACTTCTTACAATACTTTACTAAGTTTTCAAATCATACTTAATTATCTTTTCAAAAACAAACTATATCATTTAACTTTCAACTTCAAATCAAAGTTTAAAGTTTTCAAAAAAATTCCAACTTTCTCAAATTTTTTCTAACGCCTTAAATTTCCGGAAAAATTCGCCATAGTCTCCTTTGCGCGGCTCGATCCGAAAAAAAAAATGACAGTATATATATCACAAATATACATCTCATCAAGTAATGAGGCATCCCGCAGGGAAAAAAGTGTAAAAGTACGATATTTAATCCGAGATATGTACCTTATATTTTATTAGCAAGCGTATACGGCTAATATAGCGCAAAAGCGAGCTCCAAATGCGAAGCAAACGCGATCCGCACCTACTAATCACTCAACAAACAACATGAGAACATGCATATATGAAAATAATATCGATATACATCATATAGCAACATAATAACTATATATGTCACATAGCAAATGCAACAAACAACAAATGCCAACATCAACCATCAACCAACTATCATCCAACAAATTCATAATCAATATATTCATTTATATTCTCACTAATATTCAATGAATTGGTTCTCAATTTAATCACATTTGATTTATTTACATTGGATGTTTTTACTAACATTCATTCTCAATTAGTTTATATTCACTAATTCATATTTAAGTTGGTTCACTTCCAATTCAAATTCAATTCTGTTCAAATTTCACTTAACTTCCAATTGAATTTCAATTAATTTAGCTTCTAATTTCATTAATCAATTTCATTAACACTTAATGAATTATATACAATCAACTAACAATCATATAACAACCAAAGTATATTAATTACAACCAAATCCCTTTGCTTCACTTACATTCATTTTGGTTTAACACCTTTAATTAAATTGACTTCCATTCAATTTATTCATTCAATTCAATTACAAAGTTGAATTTTTATTTATATACTCAAGTTCATATTCATCACTTAACTTTATTACTTTACTTCGATACCAATATCAACTTCATTCAACAACTCTTAAGTTATATTCCATTTAACAAACATCACTTGTTTTTACTTAACTTAAATTCCCATTTATAAATAAATTCATATAGTTTCACTTTTTATATATATAAGTTTATTTCACAATTGTAAATCACTTTAATTATAATTTAATTCTTATAATTCTTTTACTTATACAATTATTCTTTTATTTAGATTATTCAAACATCTAAACAATCAACTTATATACACTTTAATAATTCTGAAAAATTATTCCTTTATATATAAAATATACTCAAGTAAATTTATCTCATTTACCCAACTTAAAGATCAATACTGTGTCGAATTGTTCTATTCAAGTGTTTAGAAACCCCTTCGATTCAGTTTCGAAGCTGCGCCGACGAAGGTTCATATACCACTCAACAAACCAATCATCACAATATAAAACAATTTCATATTCACTAACAAATACGCTCTCATAGCTATTATTACACTCAAATTCATTCTAGAGTACTACTGACTCTATCTCTAATGAAATATACCCAACAGAACCATGGTTGTCGCTTAACCATAAGCTCTGATACCAACTGTAAAGACCCGTAAGTCCGTACTCCTTGAATAGACACTAATCTCCTTTGTTTAATTCAAGATGAACGAAAATACGAACCCTTAGGGGTTTTAAAAAGATTTTAAGAAAAGAAAAAGTAGAAAAGAAGGTAAAAAGAAGATAGAGGGAAAAGGAAATAGAAAATATTAAAATAGAAAGAAAAGAGAAGAGAAAGGAAACAGAAAAACAGAAGAAAATAGGACGGAACAAAAACAGAACACAACACAACAACATCAGAATCTCACAATTCGCAGCGGAACAACATATAATAATAAATGAATAATCTTTAAACAAAGAACTATATCAGTTATTACATTACATTTCATTACATCATATCATCAGAGTGTACAACAACAACAAACAACAAATAGTGCAGCGGAAAAAGAAATACTATATAAGTAATACGCCATGCCATCCAGCTTGCCTCCAGCAATTCCAGAATATCCAGAATATCCTGATAAACCTTAACTCTTGACTGCCCGTGTAGAAATTGGTGGGCACTCAGAGTTTAGGAAGGAAAACAATAAACTCCAAGTCAGTCATGTGACTGGTGTGAGAACTCAAAACAGTTTATTTATCTTTAAAATCAAAATAGAGGAATATTTTTAATTCAATTCGCAATGCTTTTAAAAATGAGACTACCATAAGGCCTCCCGCACACACACACACAATGCAAACGCAGAATCGGAGGAGATTTCTCCTTATGATAGTCAAAGATGCTTGATACGCATTTAAAAATAACATTTGATATTATTATTAGTGCATAGTGTAGAGAAAATTCATTTCGAAAGTAGAATATAAATCTTAGCCAACATACGACCATTATCGTATGCCTACTATAGCTACTATCCAAACAGTGGTGACCACCATAAGTGAATAGCAGGTTCTACAACTAATACCGTACAAGTTTCGTATTGGGAATTGGATTTCCAACAAATGGTCAGGCCAAGGAACTTCCCATTGCCACATGAGAATGCCTCTGGAAAGACATCCCCGAGAACCAAACCGGAACTCTGCCAACACAAGGCCGGGTTACCCCTAACTCGGTAACTACTGACACGAGCACGCCATTCCCCGATCGTAAACGACCTTTCTCACGGGATCCCGAAAACCAACAACCACAAAGTAATAAATTCGTAGTAACCACATAGGTTAAATATCTGGGCTCCATACCATGATACCACCTCTATCCAGAAGGAAATGTACATACCCTAAAGGGTGCTACCCCTCATAACCTTGCCGCATCTTTCCTGTTTTGACCATTTCCGGGGTGTGAGGTTCGACGAAGTCACGTCCACAAAAACATACTTTATACAAAAGCCATGCTTTGGGTCAACAAATGATCAACACAATGATCACTAAGATAGACGATCAAATAAACGATCCTATCACAATAATCAACACAATGATCATTTACAGCATCACTCAGCATATCACATTACCAAATTGGGAATATATCGCTGATAACTTCAACTATATAACCTCTGAGCTCGTACGTCTCAGAGAAGGGTGTTAAGCTAAAGAATAAATTCGTCGCCACCAACAGAAATATATTTGAAAGAAATCGGCTTTATATCTCAACTTGTAATGTCAGACACACAATCCATACAAGTCTGTTCCGGGCTCGAACAAAACCGAAGGCACTTACAAAGAAGTCCTTGCAATCCGGATATTCACAATCCTGATCGGATTTCCCATCACTTAGGGAGTCTCTATACCGTTGCAACTCAGTGCAGAGACAATCGACAGGTCATCCTATCGCTCTCGCAAATACCGGGTCTTCAACACCGATCTTCAATGCAATTCACAACGACGTATCACATATTCGGAATGGGTTATACGACCCCATGGTCCTTTCCCGGTTAACCGAATAGTGAGCGCTTATTCAAAATAAGTGTAGCATTCACATTCAAACTAATCACATCAATTACCCATTCAAAGGGAAATATTGATAGTCGGTTATTGAACTATCACTGGATATGCACACATCACCAGTTTCCAAATAATTTTCCAAATTATTTATTTTCCAAAATATCTTCACTAGATATTAAATTTCAATACTTCAAAAATAAATCAATATTTATTTTTCTAAACCAATCCCACTTTCTTTTATAAATTCCTTAGTGAATTTATAATCTAAAGTATTAATGAATATACGACTTCAATTCGATTTATAATATTCATTTTCAATTTATCTTCAAAAAGATAAATTCTCTAATATTCACTTTATATTGGAAAACATTTCCATACTTATTTATTCATAAGTAATTCACAAATTTTATTTATTTTCAACAATTAGAAAATATTCAATATACTTCAATCGAAATTAAGTATATATTTCATTCTTTAAGGAAATCATTCACTTAACATATTTATTTGGGCCAAAACGAATGTTGCGTAAAACATCGTTACAACAACCCAAAATCACTAGTATAGGGATTCGAAATTAAATAGATATATAAATCCCAATACTATACAAAACATTTCCTTTCGGAAATCATTTACTATAACAACAGTGTTATAGTCCATCATCTCCTTCTATTTCTCGAAAACGTCTATTTCAACATATAATTGTTGAAATCTATGGTTTCGAATCTCAACACATTTTAAAACATCGTTAGATCGTTTTAATTCTATTTGAAACATCCAAATCCAAAACAATTTCTTTAACATCTTATTCATTATTCAAAAACGTGAATATTCTTTGTTAACACATTTCATCCTTTTATTTATTTTAATTCAAAGGATTATTCACTATTCAAAAACGTGAATATAACTCCATTAATAGGTTTCCACAAATTTCCTTGTCAAAATAAGTCATTTGCGAATTTATAAAACAACGTTTATAAATTCCAATTCTATTTATTTATAAAAACTTCCTTTTTATAAATTCTTTTATTAACCTATTCCAGTTTATAACTCAATTATAAACTAAAAGTTCATATTATAAGTTAAATACTTATAAAACGATTATTTACAAAAATCGTTCCTTCAAAGACTTTCCAAATCATAAATCTTATAACTTATAAGATTCATTTATTTAACCAAATCTATTCTTCAATTATAACTTCACAAATTTATAAATCTTACTATTTATAAATTTCACTTATAACTTCACCGTATAAAATTCTATAAATTCCATTCAATTATGAAATTCATTTTCACTTCATTCAAACACTTATAAAAACTCGTTTTATAATGTCCATATTTCAATTTATAAATATCCATTTATAAATCTCTTAATATAAATCAAATTATATCATTATTCTAAAAACTCTTTAATTTCCTTTATAATTTCACCATTTTGATTTATAAAATAATCAAATTTTATAAATCCTATATTTAAACTTTTCACAATGAATTCTAAAATATCTCAATTAAACTATTTTATAAACTCAATAGCATCATATTCTCAAAAATCAGTTTTTAACTATATTTCTCAAAAATCATAATTTTTATAACTTTAAAAATTATAACGTTTATTTATTTAAAATGAATCAATTCCAAAAATATAGTATTTTTCAAAAATCACTTTAAAATCATTTTAAAATCCCAAAATCTGGGTCCAATGATGCTACACACCAAATAGTCAATCACGACTACAACGATATCATATATCGATATGATAATCCACGAATATCAAAATATCCATAATCAAATAAATACTGTTGAGGAATCCAGTTGGATCCCTCCAACCTGTTTTCCTGCATCCAAAAACATTAGCACAATACCAATTTCGCTCCAGTACGAAATTATCGCGGTATATGTTCTTATTAAATATTATCCGCTTAATAACGACGCAATAGGGTCTCATCCGCTAAACAAAAAATGCGGAAAATCAATAACTCCAATATATACATATGCCAATATATATATATTGCTATTATATATAATACCAATTTCACTGTTTATGAAATATTCGCGGTATATGTTTTTATTAAATAACATCCGCTTACTAACGGCATATAATGTCTATTTTAACAAATCAATAGATATCAATCAACATTCAAACATGCATTCAAATATTTTAAATCTAACTATTTAAAATAAAATAGAAACTGATTCGATTGAGTGAGAAGTTCTCACCTTGATTTTAAATTCCGTTTTAGCGATTTATTTCGAATAAAATTAAACGGACGTTTAATTTTACCCAAAATTCTCACTAACTCCAAATGACTCCAAACCAACTCCATCGCGTAGTGCTCGTCCATACGATTCCAATGCAACTGGTTTCGCATTTTTTTGACCTCGTATGAAAAAGTTATGCAGTTTTAAAGATTACACGATTTATATATAGCTAATTACAACATTTCATAATTAATTTCCAACCTATCATTAATCATGGCCCTTGGATCTAAGGCAAACTACATCAGGCCGCACGCATCTTCTTCCCATCTTCTTCACGCACGCCCAGGCCGTTACATGAACCCAACCACACCAAGTTAGGGTTTCAATTCACGAGCAAAATACTAAACTATATGTCGATCAGGGAGTTGCAAATCGAAGGCCTTCACTAGCTCTAGGTTCGGCCCCAAGGAGATGCAACTCGGCCACCTGAGGCTCCTAGGAAAACATGCGCAGGCCTGAAGAGAACGACCCCCTTTTCTCCTTCCTCGTTGCACCATTTCCGATCATCACCGTATGGAATTCAAGATCTCATCGTGCTCTATAACTTTCGTGTTGAAAGTTTCTTCTAATTCTTCACGGATTGAAAGTAATTAAGGGATGAAAATCGAAAGATTCTGGCCTTTGAATTGTAACTGGCGGCTGTGCAGTTTTAATTAGGGTTTTGTTTATTTTTTTTTATAAATTTTTGAGATAGTGGGCTATTTATAGAGAACCGATCGACACTATTCATCCGGAAATTCCGAACTCCGATTTACGCGCCGAAACTGACGTACCTAGGGTTTATCCCGCGTTCCGGACACAATGGAACAAGTTTCGAAAGCTAATTCGGAAGTATGTGCGAGTTATGGCAATAAACGCTCAATTTGAATTAAACCGATTTAAGCGATTTTCTAGGCGTTTTAATTTGTACAGGACAAACGGTAAATCCGATTGACTTGAAATTTGAAACCTTACAATAATATCACATTACGGATCCGATGAAACTGGTTTCGTCGAAATCCGAGACTTTTTGAAAAATGGCTATTTTCACTCGCCAAATTTAAAATTAAAAATAAATCGATGCGTTTCGAGCTGCCACGATCAAACGATAGCTCCGATTGACACGAAAATTGAAATCCGGTAATAACTAACTATTACGGATCCAATGGAACTGGTTTCGTTCAATTCTGAGACTGTTCAAAAATTGACTATTTTTACTAGTCGATTTAAATATTAAAATATTCAATTTTCACAAATTAACTTTTAATTCGATTTTAAAAGTTCTAAATATCGTTATAACTTCAACATGATAAAATAAAATTTTACAAATCATTTTCAATCATATTTAACTCAATTATCAATTATTTCCATAATTTAACATATTAAATTATCGATTTAATTATTCAATTAAATCCAATAATTCAAATAAAAATTTATTTGACTTATAAATTCACTTATTAATATTTAAAATTAATTAAATATTCATATTTTAATTAATAAAAATCTGGGTCGTTACATATTTCCTTTAATTTCGAAAATGTTTTCGATATTTTCAATAAAATTATTTTCCAAGTATTTTCACTTGGTGTTGGAAATGGGTCTGCTAAGTACTTATAAATTTTCAGTCCTATGCTCGATCAACGTATGACCGAATTTCTGTGAGAACAAGGATGGACTAGTTGAGACATCAAGTTATAAAAAATATTTTTATAAAACTATTTTTGTAATACTATGTAGATTTTAATTCTAAAAGTGTTTTAAAAAATTCTTAATAACAAGAGAGTTTATAGGTTTAAAATGTTTAAAGAGTAATTTATCTGGTATAAGTATTTTAATAAATTATGCCTTCATTCCTTTCCGAGGACGAAAAATTCAAAAGGGGGAGGAAGGTGATAACCTGAATTTTTGTCATCTGAAAATTGGTAATTAACTAATTTTGTTGAACAAATAAAACGTTGGATGATTAGTATATATTTGGATATATATATATATATATATATATATATATACACACGAAGTTGAACAAAAAAAGAACGTTTTGTTATATATTTATATATATTGTAAATAGAAAAACTTTAGTTTAAATTAATAAATAAACTATGTTTTCAAATTTAATATATAAATTATGATTTGGTAAATTTTGTTTGAATTTAAATACCTTTCAGTAGCTCTTTAAAATTTAATCATACATTTCAAAAACATTTAAGGTCCTGTTTATTTTGTCTAAAAAGATATTTTGCTCAAATAAAATTTAAATAAAGGATTGTTTCTTTTATTTTTAATATTCTTTCTTTTTAACTTTAACTTTCATAGATTAAATTTATTTATAAGAGTAATATTTACAATTAATATAAACATATGAAATTAATATATTGAACAAGTTTAAAGCACTTGCCTATTAAGGAATTTATGAGAAATGCATTTGTCACAAAGGGATAATTTAAATCAACAAGTGGCAATGATATCTTTTATTTGGAAATGAATAAAAATATTTTATAATTCAGGCTGATCATTTTTCCTCTCTTGAAATCTTTTTCTTTCTTCTTCTATTTTCAAAAACTAAAGAGGAAAATGAAAGCTAACACCAATGATATTTCAAACTTGAACTGAGTTATGTAAGAATTCAAGGCTTCAGCAAACAAGATTTCAACTCAAATACAAAGATCAACTTCAGAATCAAATGCAATCAACAGCAGGCTTCATTTCATCAATCAAAAATTTCCAGACTAAGGGCAGGAGACTGTTCTCTGCTTTATAAACCTATGAGTAAACCCTTATTTTAACAATTTAAATCTGGTGATAAATGAATATATACACCTTGATGCATGCAACAGTGATATAGTATATATGTAGCTTTCATGAATATTTGGATAAGAATGCAATGATACATGTATGCGACTTGTCAGTGTATCTAACCATTTAGGTAGCCTCTGTACTTAGATTGCAGGCCTAAATTCAGCTCTAAAAATCAATCATTTTGATTCAATGACTTTCAGATTATGATCATTGAAAGAAAGCTGTTTGTATTAACCCTTTCTCGTTTTTAAAAATGTTTATAAGTATGAGTTGAAGGTAATTAACTAAGTAAATAGAAATTGACAGTGAAAACTTAATTCAAGTTAAAATTCAATTTTTGAATTTACTAGTTTTGATTTTAAATATGGATTCGCAACTAGAAACCATGAATTTTAGTGCATAATTCGTGATTTTTAGGTTTGTGATTAACAGAGAATTTCGAGTAAAAGGGAAAATGGAAAATTCTAGAATTTCAGCGATCGATGAAACAAGGATGGTCGAGGTTCAGGTCAGAGGTGGCTAGGGAGTCGACGATGGTACGAAAAATGGCAAATGAATTTATTAACAGCCTTGGTCGGCGCGCGGCGAAGCTATTTAGGGTTAACTGTCTATTTTTCGATCACCATTTCAATCGTGGCAACTCGTGGTTAGGGAAGAATTGGAGGCGATCGCGAGTGGGGATTTAGTGGCATGGGCAGGTGACGAAGTTCCGGTTGTGAACGCGAGCTTGTTAGTGGTCTGTGGTAGTGGTGCTGAGAGGTTCTGGTGATCAGCTTGGTTCTTGATTCCTCTCAAACTGCTCGATTTCTTTTTGATGTTCCTTACTGAGTTCTGAAGGATGGAATCTCAAAGGAGTGATGTTGACGACTTATCTAAGGTGGTGGCGATGGTCGAAGATGCGCCGACCATCTATGCACGTATAAACGTGTTATCCTAGCTGAGGAATGTTTGAGAGTTTACTTGGGGAAAGAATGGCTTTGTTACGAGTTTTACGCGAGGAAAGAACTTAGATTTTGGATCGTGTTCGACTCAGGAATTTGGGGGTTGTTGCTCGGGTTTTTGATGATGGTATCCTACTATAATGTTGGGTTGATAAATAAGAAAACAAGTTTCAAAATTTATCTATGTAAATAAGTTTCAAAAGAAATATAAACCACGTTCTAATCGAAGCATTAACAATTGAAACAAGTTTTCAAAATTTCAAATGATTCGGAATTGTTTGTTTAGATGATTATACAGTAGGTAATTCCTATAGGTTTTTAAAGATGATTTAAATAATAAAATTGAATAAATAAAAATGATTTAACAAGGATGGTAAGTTGATTAATTTAATCAATTTAAGGGAACAAATAATTAATTTAATTACTAAGATAATTAGTTAATTAGTTTGAGAAATAAATGTAAGGGATTGATTTATTAATGTGATTAATTTCGGCTATTAAATAAAAGATGATAATTTAATTAAAAGTAAATTACTTAATTGAAATTTATTAATGATAACTACTTAAATTAAGTAAGGGTAATTAACCAGTGGATAATTACTTGATAGAAGCAAATAAATAGGTTATTTACTTAGTGTAATTAATTAAGGATTGGTTAATTAAAGAAACCAATTAAGAAGTATGATTAATTAAAGGGTAATTAATCAATAGTGATTATAAGATAATTAATTTGAGTAATTAATTAAGGACCAATGTAAGTAATATGGATGGGTAAAGGTTAATCAATTTGTGTAATTAATTAAGAGTTGATTACTTATTGTAATTAAAGGATAATTAGTCAAGAATGGTTAATTAAGATGGATAATTAAAAGATGATTAATTAATTAATTTGCAGTTAATTAATGATTAACTAAAGGTAATCTAAGTAATTAACAATTTGTAATTAATTTAATTAGAGATAAAATAAATAAATTTTGGGAATGATCCATCTTGCTTATGAATGATATTTGAATGTATTGGGTATTTGTTATCCCTGATATGAAATTGTGATGCTTTATGAAATGAAATGTTTTTGTAATATGATATGTTGGGTCAAACAGAGATAATGTGGTTATGTATGACGAATTATTGTGTAAAAGTGACATCCAACATTTAAAATTTAATCACTTGAATAACTTGGGTTAAGATGCCATTCGATTCGAAGAGACCGGAGTCGGGTATTAGTAAATACCCAAAACCACTTCGATTATTTATAAATTGATATATGAAATCAATAGGTTGGAATGGAATGGTTTAAGTGAATTGGACCATTTAATCTAAGTTTTGGTACTTAGAAATTGATGTGTGAAATAAGTGATCTCTATAACAAATTGTGAATTTGTAAATTTGTAAATTTATACGAGTTACCCCCAGGTTTTTATATAAGTTTTATACCCTTGTTAGATGAGTTTCCTCACGCCGGTTTCTAGCCTGACCCGGGTGTTACTTTGATGTAATGCTTGGGTTAGACCGAGTATTACAGATTTCAGGTAAGGACGTTTTGGAGCTCAGAAGGAAAGCTGGATGACAAAAACGTATGGAGAGTCTCCGCTGTGATATTGTAGTATCTGAAACATGATTGTATTTGTCCTGTATTTTTGTTTATGTGTAACTCTGATGAATTAAATGTAATTTGATAAGTACAGTTTTCCTTTGTATAACTATTATTATTATTCAATATTATATTTTGATCCGCTGCGAATGTGAGATTCTGTGTCTTGTTCTTCTGTTTTCTTCTTCTATCTCTTTCTTCTTTCCTAACTACCTGAAATTTTCGAGATAAAAAATTCTAGGTTGTTACACTCGGCTTAATCCGTAGTTCACCATCGCTAGGACATTTTGGCGATCAGTAAAATCTCCGAGCAATTTTCCCAAAGTTGCCACCCTTTCATCTATTATTCGGCCAAAAAGCTACCTCTAATTCTGACTGTTTCGTCAGAAATTGATGAAAAATCAATTTTCGATCAACCCGCCTTTCCTAATCAATTTCTAAATTAAAAATTAAGATATGACTATTAAAAATCATCACTTACCAATTTAAATCCGTTTATATATATTAAAACTTGAAATCTGGATACCTGGTTTTCTGATATTAATTGGTCAATACTTTAAATTCTAATTCTTGAAATTATTACCTATCATATGTACTTGAAATTATTTTTAAAATTAATGTTATATTCATACTAACACTTTTCATTTAAAGATTATAACCTGAAATAGATTGAAAAATGAGGACAGGGTTTCTGAATCAAGTTATATTTAAAAAAAATCAATAGAACTGAATATATATCCTGACATGCCCAGGTTATCTCAGGTTAATATACATATAAATATCTTGATTCATCCATGCAAAGCTGTTTTTACAACATTTCACCAATAATCCATCACATGAATTATGATAATCACAAACTTAAGCTTTAAAGACAAGTTTACTCACCTGTCTTGTAAAAGCAGAGAACATGCTCCCTTATTTTGATCTGATTTCCAGTTTTGATGATGATCTAGAAATGCTTTTGTTTTTGAAACCTGTATTAGATTCTGATCTTAGCTTGTTTGATTTTTGAGCTGATCTTTGAGTTGTTTACAGGTTGATTTCTCTCTGGTTAGTAGCTTCCAGGATTGATTTTGATTCCCCATATTTTTTTTCTTTTTTTTTTCGCTGATTTTTATTTTATTTTCTTTTTGGAGAGAAAATGTTTTGACTTTTAACTGAAATCAGAATTTTTTTTCACAATATCATTTATTTCAATTTTTTTTAAAAAGAACTTACGCCACTTGTTTTCTATGCCTACATTTGTCAATGCATGTTATCCTTAGCTTCCATTTGTATTATACATGCTTTATGTATTTACAAATATTAAAACTTATTTTAAATATCTCTTGTTTTATATGTATTTATATTAATATATATTATCTTTAATAAATTTTGAAAATCAATATTGAATTTAAACTATAGCTAACCATTTAAAATACACACACACACACAGATATATATATATATATATATTATAACAGAGAATATATTTATTTGTAAAAGATAAATTTTACCAAATTGAATAATTATAAAAGAAGTTCATTAAACAAATACTATCCAATTTCAATAATTACAATAGGAGATTATCAAATAAATCTCTATCCATCATTTATTATAGTTCAGATCCTTTTTA
The DNA here is from genome assembly GCA_030765085.1 of Allium cepa. Taxonomy (NCBI): domain Eukaryota; kingdom Viridiplantae; phylum Streptophyta; class Magnoliopsida; order Asparagales; family Amaryllidaceae; genus Allium; species Allium cepa. The sequence continues at coordinate 174,794,418 of CM060940.1, forward strand.
TATTCATATCCAGATATATATATATATATATATATATATATATATATACATATATCAGAATTTTACTTGTTCCATTTACAAGTTAGTATTTTGTTAAATTTAATTGTATAATTTTCAATTAACAGATGTCTAAAAATTCGGGTTATCGCATTCCAAACCCCATTGAATCTTTTCGTCCTCGTAAAGGAACGAAGGCAGAATTTATTCAATACTTAAAATCAGATAAATTATTCATTGATCACTTTTTAAAACACTTTTAAAATCTATATTATATTGCCATAATAGTTTTTATAAAGATACTTTTATAACTTGATGTCTCAGCACTCTATCCTTGTTCTCATAGAAATTCGGGCATACGTTGATCAGGCATAAGACTGAAAATCTATAAGTACTTAGTAAACCTGTTTTCAACACCCAGTGAAAATACTTGAAAAATATTATGGTGAAAATATAGAAAACATTTTTTTTAAATAGAGGGAATATCTTTGGTAAGAATGCTCTGGAAATCATCACCCCCTTCCATGGTCGCAGTTAACCCGATGGTTACTTTGTCATCCTGGAAAAATCCATAGACAACTGTAGGCCTCCGCATCCCTCGTTTACACCATGGAACCTGCTACAGATCGCAGCTACAACCGGGGTTACGTTGCCTTCACGACAAAAACCCATGTAGATGTAGGCATCAGCACCCTTGAATTTCGCTACCAAAAAAATGAAACTTCTCCACTCGACCACTGATCGCAGTTTACCGATGTTACGTTGCCATCCCTACAAAATCAAGCATAGACTGTTGACACTCACCTCCACATGATTTTCACTATGGTCCACAGTTGATCGCAGCGACATCGAGTTACACAGTCATCACAGCTTAACCCAAATGCCTTTATAGGCATCAGTGCCCTCGACTTTCGCTACCCTATAATCCTTAGGACCTTCAGTTTGTCTGGACTTCCTCCTCGGATCCACTTTAGAGCCTCCCCCTTGGAATCAAGGCAGTACCAACCTATGGTACTCCTAAGAAGTTAATTTGAAGGGAGCACCATTTTCCCCAAAGCCATTTTCAAAACACTTTATACTATACACATATAGCATCTTCCAAATCATACACCTAGTATGAATCCCATATAAATCTCCTTTCACAAAATTGATTATCCCAAAATTGATAATTCTCAAACTAGGCTTTTCAAATTTTCAAAATTGATTTTTCCCAAAAATCAAAAGCCTTGCCAAATCCAAAGGTTCCAAAACCTTTTCCCAAAATCGTTCTCATAAAATCCTTTATATATATATATATATATATATAACCTTGAAAAATCTTTGAATCACTTCATACTTGTATACATTCCCTTTTTTATACTTCAAATACTTTCAAAAATCCTTTTCTTATGGCTATAGAATCAACAAGGGGACTTTATCAATTATATATACGTAACTTTGTTTATGCCAAATCAATATTCAAACTTGATTACTCTATAAAGTCACTCACCATATTACTTACTCCTACAAAGTAAATTTTTACCAAAGAAATATCCAATTTCCCCTTTATTTAAAGATATATTTCCCAAAATATACTTTTTGTTTCAAAAATCATTTCACATTTCTTATCCACAAATTTTCAATATCAATTTACCCGTACGATGTACTCATATCATCCGTATGCTATATCAATCTGACCATTCACTTGATCACACAATTTCACCTCCGAACTAGTATCGTCCACCCGACTTCCTAGTGTGGAATCAGATCTGGTTTCTTGATTAGAAACCGTCATTCTTCTTGCATGGCCATAACTATGATAGAGAATTTCCAAAACCAATCAAAAATCCATATCCAGGTTCGCCGTCGAAAATCGAGTGAAAAATCCTAACTCGGATCGATATACTATCTCGAAATTCTGTGCTCGAATCTGGATCAAATCACTATGCGAATAGAATAACATACATACATCCTACGTATTTATTTCCATTGATTATTAGCTAAATCAGTTCCCTTTTCTATTCACAATCACATTTGACTTCTATTCACTTATTCATATTTGTCTCAATCCCCATTTGGATTACACTTTAATGCTTATCTAAAATAAATATTTAACCATAAACAATTTGAACTCTTTCCAGCTTAAACCTAGAAAATAGCTTGAAATGTTAAAAATAGATAAGTAGTTGAAAAATAATTATTAGTTGTAAAATAACTGTGAAATATTTAAGTAATTATAAAATAGTCAAACGGTTAATAAATAGTTAGATAATTGCAAAATAGTTTTAAAATAGTAAGTAGTTATAAAGTAGTTGAAAATAGTAATTAATTTATAAAACAGTTGTAAAATAGTAAAATAGTTCCAAAATAATTATAAAATAAGTATAAAATAGTTTGGCTTTAGAAAGAAAGATTGTATAGTAAATAGTTAGGAAAAGCAGGTTTAAGATAGTTTATGTTAAAACAATTTATTTTGAAAATAGTCCAGAGCCAAACTGTTCAATTTCCCAATTTCCATTTCCTATCAATTTCCCATCCCATTAAATAGATTCCATCCTAATTCAAGTTAAATTAACCTCAATTTCTTTCCAAATTCAAATCAAATGTGACGACGCGGATTTTGCCCGCTCGAAAATCGACATCCATACTTCATATCGTATTCGAGTGTCATAGATTCGACCGTTCAAATCCGATTCGCCGGAGCTTATAACAACATTAAGTAAATAACACAGCGGAATAAAAGAATAATACATTGATATACAGCTTTGATACAATATCTGATACAACAGATGATCCAATAGATATCAATATACATCAGAGATATGATACAATAAAATAGCAGCGGAAAAGAAAAATAGATAACATCTAGCAGCGAAACAATATAACTCTGAGATAGTCTTCAAGGAAGGACTCCAAAAACTGCAACTCCATTTTCTAGAACCAATCCAACAATAGCTCGAACTCCCAAAAACGATGCACATAGATAAGCAAGTGCAGTATGATCCAAAGATTGAACTAACTCCAAATAATCCACTACATCTGACTATCTGAAAAACCCAACTCTAAACTGCTCGTGTAGAAAAAATTTGAGCACCCAGAGTTTAGAAAAAAAACAATAAACTCCGGATCAGTCATGGGACTGGTGTGAGCAACAAAAACAGTTTGTCTTTTAAAACAATCAATAAAAGATTTTAAAATTAATTCGCAATGCTTTTGGAAATGAAACTACCATAAGACCTCCCGCCACACACACAATGCAAACGCAGAATTGGAGGAGATTTCTTCTTATGATAGTCAAACATGCTTGATACGAAATTTCCTTGATATTATTAGTATAAGTGCAAAGTGTAGGAAAATATTTCGAAAGTAGAATATAAATCTTAGCCAACATACGACCATTATCGTATGCCTACTATAGCTACCATCTAAACAGTGGGGCGCCACCATAAGTAAATGGCAGGTTCTACAACTAATACTGTACAAGGCTCGTATTGTTTCTTTGGATTTCCAACAAATGGTCAGGCCAAGGAACTTCCCATTGCCACATGAGAACGCCTCTGGAAGGACGTCCCCGAGAACCTAACCGGATCTCTGCCAACACAAGGCCGGGTTACCCCTAACTGGGTAACTACTGACACGAGTATGCCATCCCTCGATCGTAAACGACCTTTTCTCGGGATCCCGATAACCAACAACCACAAAGTAATAAATTCGCAGTAACCACATAGGTTAAATATCTGGGCTCCATACCATGATACCACATCTATCCAGAAGGAAATGCACATACCCTAAAGGGTGCTACCCCCAATAACCTTGCTGCATCATTCCTGTTTCGACCATTCCGGGGTGTGAGGTTCGACGAAGTCTCGTCCACAAAGCCACGCTTTGGTACAAAGCCATGCTTTGCGTCAACAAATGATCAAAGTGATGATGACAAAGATAAATGATCAAACAAATGATCATATCACAAATGATCAAACAATGATCATTTCACAGCAACACTCAGCATGTCACATTACCAAATTGGGAATATATCGCTGATAACCATCAACTACATAACCTCTGAGCTCGTACGTCTCAGAGAAGGGTGTTAAGCTAAGAGAATAAATTCTCCGCCACCAACAGAAATATATTTGAAAGAAATCAGCTTTATGTCTCAAATTGTAATGTCAGACATAACAATCCATACAAGTCTGTTCTGGGTTCGAACAGAACCGAAGGCACTTCCAAAGAAGTCCTTGCAATCTGGGTATTCACAATCCCGTTCGGATTTCCCATCACTTAGGGAGTCTCTATACCGGCGCGACTCAGTGCAGAGACAATCGATAGGTCATCCTATCGCTCTCGCAAATACTCGGTCTTCACCATCGGTCTTCAAATGCTATCCATAATGTCGAATCACATATTCGGAATGGGTTATATGACACAAAGGTCCTTTCCGGCTAAACCGAATAGTGAGCGAAAATATTTAAAACATATGGAGATGGGATTTCAATTAAGTCACAACTTAACAATTCAAAACTTTCTTTCAAATGGTTTGAACCAATTACCATTTCAAATCTTTTAAACAAAAGATTTATTTCATAAAGTTCACCTACTTTCACAAATATTCATTCCCGGATTTCAAAACAATTCCGTTTTAAAAGGATTAATTCATTAAATCTTTAAATCAAAGATTTGTCTCTTAGCTTTCCAATCGTTACCAAATATTCGTTTTCAAAATTTGTTTCCGAATATTCGTCTATAACTTGGAAAATTATTTTAGTTTTAAACTTGAAATCCCTTTAATAAGATTTGAAACCGAAGTTTTTTTTATCATTTAGAAACAATAGTTTTATTTTGGAAAAACCCGATTTCATTTATACAAGTTGCAATCTTTGGTTTAAATTCGAATTCCACCCACATATAACCAATATATTTTTAATCCCTAATTTCAAATCATAGAATTCAATTCTTAATTTTTGAATTCAAATTTAAATCAAATTATTTAAATTCCAAAACTTAATCAAGTAAATTAAAATAAATTTTAACTTGAAATTCCATTCCAAAAGCTTTTCACATTTATTCCAATTCCATTTCCAAAACATTTGAATTTAAAAATTCATATTCAAAACTATTTCAAAAAATCTGTGACTTAACTGATTTCCTCATGAAATCCATAATTGTGTGTGTATGGTGTGGTTCAGGGGTTTAACACAATAGTGTACAACATCATAAATCCATCACAGATCAAATACAGAAATTTATTTGATAGGCGATATAAACTATAACGCTTATATTTTATTCACAGAACACAGATATATATATCACAGATAATAATCACATTTATCTCAGATAAATAAAATTACATTTCAGATCATAATACAATCAGTATATATCAAAAAGCATCAATATCAGGGATATCAAACAATTTTAATTATCCAGTCAAGTTCAAACATTTACAAGTGACTTTATTAATCAACTGATTAATTTAAATTAGATGTATCAGTTATTAATCCGGGTTAGTTATCATAAATTAATTACAAATTATCTGAAATAAATTCCTCTTTCAAATTTATTAGTTAACCCATTTATTTTTAACTAATCGATCTTAATTAATGAATCAATTACCCTTTAATTATTTAATTAATCTTAATTAATCACAATTGTTAGTTAATTCTTTAACTATTAATAAATAATTATTCTCAAATTTCTAATCATCATTCAACTCACTACATCCACTAATTACCTATTATTTACTTTTCTAAGTAATCATTTTTTCCCCCAAAGGATTGTTCTAGATTAATTAACTCAAGTAATTAACTTAAACTAATCTGATTAACTCACTTACTTACACTGAACAATTCATTCCTCAATTACTTATATTAAGTAATCATACTTAACAATTACACAATGATTGTTATTAATTTCAATAAATCTAAATTTATTGTTAAAATTAATCACATTGATTTTTTTAATATAATCTTAGTCAATGACTTTTATTAACTATTAAATTTCTTTAATTACTTTTGTAACGCCCCGAAAATTTTCGACTTTCGAAAATTCAACATCGACACTCACTTTATCGACTGCCGAGAAATCGAAGGCCGGAAACACGGAATGTTATTATTTTTAAAAAGAATTTAAGAAAAGAAAGAGGTAGAAGAAAATAGAAAAACAGAAAAATAGAGAGAAGAGAGAAAAGAGAATCTTTTAAATAGAACGGCACAGAAAGAAAACAACAGAACAACATCAGAATCTCACAATTCGCAGCGGAACAACATATAATAATAAATGAATAATCTTTAAACAAAGAACTATATCAGTTATTACATTACAACACATTTCATTACATCATATCATCAGAGTGTACAACATCAAACAACATCAAACAATGCAGCGGAAAAAGAAATACTATATAAACTAGTAATACGCCATGCCATCCAGCTTGCCTCCAGCAACTTCTGAATATCCAGAATATCCTGATAAACCTAACTCTTGACTGCCCGTGTGGAAATTGGTGGGCACCCAGAGTTTAGGAAGGAAAACAATAAACTCCGAGTCAGTCATGTGACTGGTGTGAGAACTCAAAACAGTTAGTTTATCTTTAAAATCAAAATAGAGGAATATTTTTAAATTCAATTCGCAATGCTTTTAAAAATGAGACTACCATAAGGCCTCCCGCACACACACACATGCAAACGCAGAATCGGAGGAGATTTCTCCTTATGATAGTCAAAGATGCTTGATACGCATTTAAAATAACATTTGATATTATTACTAGTGCATAGTGTAGAGAAAAATCATTTCGAAAATAAAGATATAAATCTTAGCCGACATAGACATTTCGAACTATGCCTACTATAGCTACCATCCAAACAGTGGTGACCACCATAAGTGAATGGCAGGTTCTACAACTAATACCGTATAAGTTTCGTATTAGGAATTGGATTTCCAACAAATGGTCAGGCCAAGGAACTTCCCATTGCCACATGAGAATGCCTCTGGATGGACATCCCCGAGAACCAAACCGGAACTCTACCAACACAAGGCCGGGTTACCCCTAACTGAGTAACAACTGACCGAATATGCCATCCCCCGGTCCTTTGGGACCTTTTCACCGAGCGCTCGTAATCAATTCACACAATCATAACAAAGTGTTTTCAACATGAGTAAGCATCTGGGCTCCATACCATGATACCACCCTTTTCCAGAAGGAAATGGACACATCCTAAAGGGTGCTACCCCTCATAACCTTGCTGCATCTTTCCTGTTTTGAACATTCACGGGGTGTGAGGCTCGACGTAGTCACGTCCACAAAAACATACTTTATACAAAAGCCATGCTTTGGGTCAACAAATGATCATAGAAATGATCACCAGGATAGACGATCAAATAAACGATCCTATCACAAATAATCAACACAATGATCATTTCAGCATCACTCAGCATGTCACATTACCAAATTGGGAATATATCGCTGATAACATTCAACTACATAACCTCTGAGCTCGTACGTCTCAGAGAAGGGTGTTAAGCTAAAAGAATAAATTCTCCGCCACCAACATAAATATATTTGAATGAAATCTGCTTTACATCTCAACTTGTAACGTCAGACATACAATCCATACAAGTCTGTTCCGGGCTCGAACAAAACCGAAGGCACTTCTTACGAAGCCCTTGAAATCCGGGTATTCACAATCCCGATCGAATTTCCCATCACTTAAGGAATCTCTATACCAGGAGCTACCCAGTGCAGAGACAATCGATAGGTCATCCTATCGCTTTCGCAAATACTCGGTCTTCAACACCGATCTTCAAATGCAATTCATAACGACGTATCACATATTCGGAATGGGTTATACAACCCCATGGTCCTTTCCCGGTTAACCCGAATAGTGAGCGCTTATTCAAAAATAAGTGTGGCATTCAAATTCAAACAAATCACATCAATTACCCATTCAAAGGGAAATATTGATAGTCGATTATTGAACTATCAATTGATATGCATACATCACCAGTTTCCAAATAATTTTCCAAATTATTTATTTTCCAAAATATCTTTACAAGATATAAAATTTCACACTTCAAAAATAAATCAATATTTATTTTTAAACAAGTTTCCCCTTTCATTTATAAATTCCTTAGTGAATTTATAATTCCAAAATATCAATGAATATTCGATTTCAATTATTCATTTTCAATTTATCTTCAAAAAGATAAATTCTAAATATCACTTCATATTGGAAAACAATTCCATACTTATTTAATAAGTAATTCACAAATTTTATTTATTTTCAACACTTGGAAAATATTCAATATACTTAAATCGAAATTAAGTATATAAATTTCATTCTTTAAGGAAATCATTCTCTTAAACATATTTATTTGGGCCAAAACGAATGTTGCGTAAAACATCGTTACGACGTCCCAAAATCACTAGTATATGGATTCGAAATTAAAATAGATATATAAATCCCAATACTATACAAAACATTTCCTTTCGGAAATCATTTACTATAACAACAGTGTTATAGTCTACTATTTCCTTTTATTTCTCGAAACGTCTATTTCAACAATGAATGTTGAAATCTATGGTTTCGAATCTCAACACCTTTTTAAAACATCGTTAGATCGTTTTAATTCTATTTAAAACATTCACATTCAAACAATTTTCTTTAACGTGTTATTCACTATTCAAAAATGTGAATAAACTTCATTAAGAAATCTCATCCTTTTATTCGTTCAAAGGATTATTCACTATTCAAAAATGTGAATATAACTCCTTTAATAGGTTCCAACAATTTTCTTATCAAAATAAGTCATTTGCGAATTTATAAAACATCGTTTATAAATTCCATTTCTATTTATTTATAAAAACTTCTTTTTTTTTATAAATTCTTTTATTAACCTATTCCAGTTTATAACTCAATTATAAACTAAAAGTTCATATTATAAGTTAATTACTTATAAAACGATTATTTTACCAAATCGTTCTTTTAAAGACTTTCCAATTTATAAATCTTATAACTTATAAGATCCATTTATTTAACCAATCTATTCTTCAAATAATTTCACCAAATTTATAAATCTTACTATTTATAAATTTCATTTATAACTTCACCGTTTATACTTCTATAAATTTCATTCATTTATGAAATTCATTTTCACTTAATTCAAACACTTATAAAAACTCGTTTTATAATGTCTATATTTCAATTTATAAATATCCATTTGTAAATCTCTTCATATAAATCAATTTATATTATTCTTTAAAACGTCTTTAAATCCCTTTATAATTTCATCATTCTCTTGATTTATAAAATAATTAAATTTTATAAATCCTATATTTTCACTTTTTATAATAAATCCAAAAAAATCCCAATTTAAACTATTTTATAACATCATTACTTCATATTTCTCAAAAATCAATCTTTAACTATATTTCTCAAAAATCATAGTTTTTATAACATGAAAAATTATAACGTTTATTTATTTAAAATGGATCAATTCCAAAAATATAGTATATTTTCAAAAATCACTTTAAAAATCATTTTAAAATCCCAAAATCTGGGTCCAATGATGCTACACATCAAATAGTCAATCACGACTACAATGATATCATATATCGATATGATAATCCATCAAATATCAAAATATCTGAAATCAAATAAAAACTGTTGAGGAATCCAGTTGGATCCCTCCAACCTGTTTTTCTGCATCCAAAAACATTAGCACAATACCAATTTCGCTCCAGTACGAAATTATCGCGGTATATGTTTTTAATAAATATTATCCGCTTAATAACGGCGTAATAGGGTCTCATCCGTTAAAAAATACGGGAAATCAACAACTGCAATATATACATATGCCAATATATATATATTGATATTATATATAATACCAATTTCACTGTTTATGAAATATTCACGGTATATGTTTTTAATAAATAACATCCGCTTACTAACGGCGCATAATGTCTATTTTAACAATCAATAGATACAATCATCACTCAATCATGCATTCAAATATTTTAAATCTAACTATTTAAAATAAAATCGAAACCGATTCGATTGAGTGAGAAGTTCTCACCTTGATTTTATTTCCGTTTTAGCGATTTATTTCGAATAAAATTAAACGGACGTTTAATTTTACCCAAAATTCTCACTAACTCCAAACGACTCCAATCCAACTCCATCGCGTAGTGCTCGTCCATACGATTCCAACGCAACTGAGTTTGCATTTTTTTGACCTCGTATGAAAAAGTTATGAATATTTGAAGTTTACTCGAATTTTATAAACATAAATCACACAACTTTTAATCAATTTTAAACTACAACCATTTTCAGCCACAGGATCCATCTCCAACCTGATCACAGCCCTCCATCCCCTCATCTTCTCCCACGTTACTCCTCTACAGGTTGAGGCCGTAACAAATTGAACCCATCACCCTAAATTAGGTTTACATTTTTCGATCACCACACTCAATTTGAACACGATCGGAGACTTGCGTTTCGAAGAGCATGACAAACTCCATACTCGGCCATAACCCTGGCCAACTCGGCCCCCTCCTCCTCCTAGGAATGCGTGCGCAGCTGTAGAGAACGGCCCCATCTATCTCCCTCCACGTTGCACCATTTCCGATCATCTCCGTATGAAATTAAAGCTCTCGTCGAGCTCTATGACTTTCGTGTTGAACACCTTGGCTAAATCTTTGTAGACTGAGAGAGATTGAGGGGGAAAGGAGAATGATTTCTGGCCATCCATTGGGGTAGTGGCGGCTAGGGTTTGTAATTTAGGGTTTTTTTTTTTTTTTAATTTATGAAGGGTAGGGGGTGTATTTATAGGAAAATCGATCGACACTATACATCCGGAAATTCCGAACTCCGATTTACGCACCGAAACTGCCGTACCTAGGGTTTATCCCGCGTTCCGGACACAATGGAACAGGTTTCGAAAGCTAATTCGGATATCTGTGCGAGTTATGGCTGCAAACGTTCAATTTAAATTAAACCGATTTAAATCGATTTCTAGGCGTTTTAATTTGTATTGGACAAACGGTAAATCCAATTGACTTGAAATTTGAAACCATACAATAATATCACATTACGGATCCGATGAAACTGGTTTCGTCGAAATCCGAGACTTTTTGTAAAATGGCTATTTTGACTCGCCAAATTTAAATTAAAAACAAATCGATGCGTTTCGAGCTGCCACGATCAAACGGTAGCTCCGATTGACACAAAAATTGAAATCCGGTAATAACTAACTATTACGGATCCAATGGAACTGGTTTCGTTCAATTCTGAGACTGTTCAAAAATTGACTATTTTACAGTCGATTATTAAATATTAAAATATTCAATTTTCACAAATTAACTTTTAATTCGATTTAAAAAGTTCTAAAATATCATTCTAACTCCAATATGATAAAATAAAATTTTACAAATCATTTTCAATCATATTTAACTCAATTTTTCAATTATTTCCATAATTTAACGTATTAAATTATTGATTTAATTATCCAATTAAATCCAATAATTCAAAATAAAATTTATTTGACTTATAAATTCACTTCTTAATATTTAAAATTAATTAAATATTCAAATTTTAATTACTAAAAATTCTGGGTCGTTACAATCTTTCTCCCTTAAAAGAATTTCGTCCTCGAAATTACAAGTAAGAAAAGTTACAGAATTTATTAATTTTCCCAAATTCATAATTAAACTTCTTATAATAACTTTACTAAGTTTTCAAAATCATACTTAGTTATCATTTCAAAAAAAAAAAACAACTACTATTGTTTAACTTTCAATTTCAAAATCAAAGTTAAAGTTTTCAAAATTTTCCAATTTTCTCAAAAATTTTCTAACGCCTTAAATTTCCGGAAAAATTCGCCATAGTCTCCTTTGCGCGGCTCGATCCGAAAAAAAAATGATAGTATATATATCACAAATATACATCTCATCAAGTAATGAGGCATCCCGAAGGGAAAAAAGTGTAAAAGTACGATATTTAATCCGAGATATGTACCTTATATTTTATTAGCAAGCATATACGGCTAATATAGCGCGATAGCGAGCTCCAAATACGAAGCAAACGCGATCCGCACCTACTAATCACTCAACAAACAACATGAGAACCATGTATATAGACAAATAATCTCAATATACAACATATATCTCCATAATAACTATATATGTCACATAGCAATGCAACTAAACAACATATGCAATATATATTCAACCATCATCCATAACTAATAATATTCATTCATATTCTCATTAATATTTAATCAATTGGTTTTCACTCTAAATCATATTTGATTTATTTACATTGGATTTTATCAACATTCATTCTCAATTTTAATTAGTTTGCATTCACTAATTAAATCCAATTCACATTCAATTCTATTCAAATTTATTTACTTTCTATTTGAATTCAATTTCATAGCTTTCAATTTTATTAACTCAATTCCATTAACACTTAATGAATTATATACAATCAACTAACAATCATATAACAACCAATGTATATTAATTACAACCAAATGCCTTTGCATATATTCATTCAATTTGGTTTAATTAAATTGATTTTCTTTCAATTTATTCAACTTTCCATAACATAAGATTTTAATGAATTAACACTTATATCCTTTATTCCATATCAACTTAATTCACATTCAGTTGATTTACATTCAATCCATTCATTCAATCCAATTACTAAAGTTGAATTTCATTTCATATAACTCAAGTTCACATTTAATTGATTAACATTTAATCCATTAATTCAATTCAATTTCATTCAATATCTCTTAAGTTATATTTCATTTTACTTTAAATTCATTTTTTATTTACAACTTATATTCATATAGTTTCATTTCTTATATATATATAAGTTTATTTCACAATTGTAAATCACTTTAATTATAATTCAATTCTTATAATTCATTTGCTTATACAATTATTCTTTTATTTAGATTATTCAAACAACTAAACAATCAACTTATATACACTTTAATAATTCCAAAAAATTATTCCTTTATATATAAAAATATAATCAAGTAAAATTATTTCATTTACCCAACTTAAAACAAATATTGTGCCGAATTGTTCTATTCAAGTGTTTAGAAACCCCTTCGGCATAGTTGTCGAGACCACGCTGACGAAGGTTCATATGCCACTCAATAAACCAATCATCACAATATAAAACAATTTTATATATTCACTAACAAATACGCTCTCATAGCTATTATTACACTCAACTCATTCTAGAGTACTACTGACTCTATCTCTAACGAGTAATACCCAACAGAACCATGGTTGTCGCTTAACCATATGCTCTGATACCAAATGTAACGCCCCGAAAATTTTCGACTTCCGAAAATTCAACATCGGCACTCACTTTATCGACTGCCGAGAAATCGAAGGCCGGAAACACGGAATGTTATTGTTTTTAAAAAGAATTTAAGAAAAGAAAGAGGTAGAAGCAAATAGAAAAACAGAAAAATAGAGAGAAGAGAGAAAAGAGAATCTTTTAAATAGAACGGCACAGAAAGAAAACAACAGAACAACATCAGAATCTCACAATTCACAGCGGAACAACATATAATAATAAATGAATAATCTTTAAACAAAGAACTATATCAGTTATTACATTACAACACATTTCATTACATCATATCATCAGAGTGTACAACATCAAACAACATCAAACAATGCAGCGGAAAAAGAAATACTATATAAACTAGTAATACGCCATGTCATCCAGCTTGCCTCCAGCAACTTCTAAATATCCAGAATATCCTGATAAACCTAACTCTTGACTGCCCGTGTGGAAATTGGTGGTCACCCAGAGTTTAGGAAGGAAAACAATAAACTCCGAGTCAGTCATGTGACTGGTGTGAGAACTCAAAACAGTTAGTTTATCTTTAAAATCAAAATAGAGGAATATTTTTAAATTCAATTCGCAATGCTTTTAAAAATGAGACTACCATAAGGCCTCCCGCACACACACACATGCAAACGCAGAATCGGAGGAGATTTCTCCTTATGATAGTCAAAGATGCTTGATACGCATATAAAATAACATTTGATATTATTACTAGTGCATAGTGTAGAGAAAAATCATTTCGAAAATAAAGATATAAATCTTAGCCGACATAGACATTTCGAACTATGCCTACTATAGCTACCATCCAAACAGTGGTGACCACCATAAGTGAATGGCAGGTTCTACAACTAATACCGTACAAGTTTCGTATTGGGAATTGGATTTCCAACAAATGGTCAGGCCAAGGAACTTCCCATTGCCACATGAGAATGCCTCTGGATGGACATCCCCGAGAACCAAACCGGATCTCTACCAACACAAGGCCGGGTTACCCCTAACTGAGTAACAACTGACCGAATATGCCATCCCCCGGTGCTTTGGGACCTTTTCACCGAGCGCTCGTAATCAATTCGCACAATCATAACAAAGTGTTTTCAACATGAGTAAGCATCTGGGCTCCATACCATGATACCACCCTTTTCCAGAAGGAAATGGACACATCCTAAAGGGTGCTACCCCCACTACAACAAAAAAGACTTTTCACAGCGTTTGAAAAACGCTGTTAAAAGTTTTCACAGCGTTTTTGAAAACGCTGTATAACGACATGCTGTCGTTGACCCTAAAGTTTTAACTGCAAAATATAAACGCTATCAAAAACCAACTTTCTACAGCGTTTTTTAAACGCTGTTAATAATTTTTCTACTGCAAGGTATAAACGCTGTTAATAGTTTTCTACTGCAAGGTATAAACGCTGTCGTAGGGATATGCATTTTTTTCAATGAATTGACAGCAATGTATAAACGCTGTTGTAGAGATATGCATTTTTTTTCCAATGAATTGACAGCAATGTATAAACGCTGTCGTAGGGATATGCATTTTTTTTCCAAAGAATTCAGAAAATGCTCTAGACTCAGTACATTACAATTACAATACTTTGTGCAATTCAGTTCAGATAGTACTCACTCCCCGGTTCAACAATAATACATACGGTCCAAAACTCTACAACATCTTAGTACAGGTTCAGGTTTATGACTTACAAGAATAGTAATAGTACATACGGTCATCTTAGTACAGGTTCAGGTTTTCATAACAAAAATGTAAAAACAACGGTAGCCTGTAAACAGGACAACCAACGTCAAGATACAAGAAATTGAATTACAAGAATAGTAATAGTACATACGGTCATCCAAGTTTGAACCCGTACAGAAAGTAGTCTTTTTTTGGGCCATCACCTTCTTAAGTCAAGCGACAACAGTGAAGAAGAGGAAGCAGCTACCTTTTCACGCAGGTTGAATTTCTTGGCAATTATTGGTCGAACATCTTCAACTCCTACCAAGCTTTCCAAAAATGGAAGTAATGAAAGCATTTTTACTTTGGCTTATCTGCATAAATACTTTGGCTTGCAGTAAATATGGTGATCTTAATTTAAAATTAAACATATTGAAAATTTTGGTGTCAAAATAAAATCAAAGAAGTAATGAATCTGCAAGTGGGAATGCTTCAGAAAACGCAAATAACCTAGACAGTGCAACTGGAACAGTTCAACTCCTCAGGAAAACAATAAGCATAAACAAAATCAAGAACAGGTGCAAACATGGAAGTTGATATACGGTGAAATACTGAAAGTGTAAGTGGTAACAGACTCCCATGATTCAAATACCATGGCTAGAGTGTCGTTACTAATAATGGTTGTTAAACAACATATTGTTTGAAGGTGAGGGGTCTTAATTCCCTCACTAGGAATAAGATGTCAAACAACATATTGTTTCTCTTAACGTTGATATCTTGGGCCTTATGGAGCATAAACTCTCAAAAGATAATCTAATAAGATTCTGTAACTTTATTAGCAATGAATGGGGAATAATACACAATAATGAGTGTGATAACAGAGGAAGAATATTACTCATGTGGAATAAAAATACTTGGCTAGTAACTACTGCATCGATTTCAAACCAACACATCAGCTGTCAACTAGCTAACAAAGGACGTTTCAAATGCATATTCCTATTAACCTACGTGAAATATTTGGTAAACAAAATAGAACAAATATGGAGAGACTTATCTGTTGATGCTTCGAATTCCTCACTTCATTGGCCTCTTGCGGGAGACTTCAACTGTATGCTTAACAACAATGAAAGGTGATCAACTAACAATACATTAAATATAGACATGGATTTCCAAACTTTTATTCACTGTAGGATTAAAGGAAATAAGAACTGTTGGGAATTTCTTTACTTAGCGAGGAGGTGCCAACTCCACTCTTTAAGTAAAATTGATAGAGTCTCGGGTAATTTTTAATTATTATCGTGTTTTCCACATCTGAATGTGTCGGTGTTGAATCATTCATCTAGTGATCGCTCACCGATGCACATTAACTTCATAAATTTTCCAACACATTAACTTCACAAATTTTCCAACACAATTGACATAGTTAATTTTTTTAAATATGTTTAATTTTATAAATGTATAATTTACAAAACTTGCTTTGCATTTTGTAAAAGTAAGTCAATTTTGGTAAAATTAGTTAATTTTTATATAAAAGTTTTATAGAATAGATTAATTTTCATAAATTTAGTTAATTTTTATAAAAATATAACTTAGTTAAAAATATTGTTAAAATTAATTAGTTATTATAAATTTATTTAATTTTTATAAAATTTTGACAGTATATAGAAATTTATTTAATTTTTATGAAACTTTAACTTAGTTAATTTTTTATAAAACATAGTTACTTTTGATAAATTATTTATGTTTTATAAAACTTAATTATTTTATTTATGGAAGTTTGAGCAGGTGATGGGAAGACAATGGAAGTTGTATTTGATGTGCAGTGGGGTTTGGGGCAACAGTGGCTGAGGAGAAGAGCAGTAAAGTTGTGTGAAGTGGTGGATGATGAAGTTGTATGGGTAATGTATAGGGTAGAACAGGGAAGGGCTTGTTTGTTTGGAAATATGCAGTAGTAAGGCAGCAAGGGTGAGTTGTTGGTGATAGTGGACAGTATATATGATGTCCAGGCAGTGGGAATAGGCAAGGATACAACTGAAATTTTGAAGCATTTTGAAGGCTATGCTACAGTTTACCTGGACTATGAAACAACTGAATATAAAAAATGCTTCAAAATTTCAGTATGAAATTACTGAAGTAACAAAACACATGAATTTTTTAATAAAAAATGGACTGGTTGCTCAAAGTCAAGGATACAATGCAATGTGTAATACATGTAAAGTATATGAGCTAGAGTTAAAATGCAATGTGTAATAAATAATTACTGTAATTATAGTACACAATTTATCAGTGGGTAGATAGTATTCAACCAAGTCAAAAAAGTTTCATATCTAAACAAAGCTTAAATTATACTTACTAGAAATCGATTCCATTATAACATTCGCAGCTTTTTACCCATTTTTGAGAAGCCCTCTTCCTTTTACTCATTTTCTGCATATAAAAAAAGATTATTGGAAGTGTGCAGGAAACTAAGGCAGTCCGATTTTTGCAGCACAACACACACACATATATAACCACAGAAGAAACATCACACATGTAAATATGAAAACACTTTGGAAATCTTAGCTTGATAAAAATGCATCTAATATATATTTATAAAAACAAAACGAAAGTAGTGTTCAAGTTCAGCTTTGCAAGAACAAAACAGCAGCCAAATTCCAAAATATCATATATATACTTATCGTCAATATCCATCACATTGGATTTTAGATTTAAATTCAATTTAAATCCTATATATTTTTTCTCTATTTTTAGGGATTAAATTTAAATAAACAATTAAACTTGAGTAAAATTCAAGTCATGTATGTGCATATATAAGTTATATAATCAAAAATAGATTGATATACACAGTAATGATCAAATTATTGAAGCTATATATCGACTGAGAAAGGTGAAACTAAATTTACTACCACAGAGAGGTTAGATTAGAGAATTCGTGTGAAGATTAGAGAATTGAAGCAAAAAACACCAATCAACCTATAAGTTTAAAATCATTTCAAATACATACAAAGAACACCATAGAGAAGTTAGAACGAAGGGAGAAATAGACAAAAGATGGTACCTTGATTCGAGAAAGATTAATTGAACCAAAAGTCAAAAAGGTTAGTTCATAGTATTCACGGATTATATTTTTGCAAGTCTATACCAAAATAAAAGATGATCAAAATTTTGATATATAATATCCTTATAAATAGAGGTAGTTAATTTTTATATTATTTTAGCTTTTATGTATGAATGAATGAATTGTGCATTTCATATTGATTATGAGAATTGTTGCTGTTACAGGACCTGGAAAAATTAAGGGAAAAAAGGAGAAAAAGTTATTCGCGCAAAACTAAATCAGTTTAACGTTTGTTCCATTCCATTTCTACTATGAAAAAATTACTAACCTAAGGAATATACATGTTGCCATTTAAAATGTCGAAGAATGAGTAGTAACCAAAAAAATTTCTTAGTAAAGATAACACCAGTTTTTTTAAAAATTGAACATCTTTTATTACGGTCAACACACATATTATGGTCAAATAAACGAAGTGTTAACTGCCACATTTTCTTATCAGTAATCAGTTGTAATTTAGAGTTCGCAGCAAGACAAAGGTATTATCATGTAGACGACCTACAAATTACATGCTGTTAGCGAGAGACTAATGCACATGATGTCTCGACAAATGAAGCATCCAGTGCTTATCTTGCTATCAGAAGAAGAGATAAAAAAGCCTTTTCTTAAAAGGGCAGAGAGTACGTGAGTTGATTTAAATGATATGTCTTGTCATCTAATTATGCAAGTATGTTAACAAAAAGAAGAGGAGGAGAAGGTAAAGTGGAGAACCTGAGAAAACTGGAACCTGGAACCTGGAACCTGGACCACTTTAACCTAAACACTGAAGAAATTTACATTGAACCAATCACGCACTACAACATATAGCACAAGTTATTATAAGATTGCACTTGCACATGAGAAAATATAATATAAAGTTAAAAACATACACCAATGGTAAGCACCTGATACATGCTTAGTATCGCCTCAAGTGGGAACCATCCAAAATAGTGCTTGAGCATATATAAAATGCAACATCAACCCTAAAAAATGAAATAGATAACATATGAACAAATAATATGTGTACTTACATGTATTATTTTGGGACTGCAATGTCTGTACATTCTTTGGGAAATCACAAGGTATAGCAATAAGGCTAAGATAAGGAGATAAAATTAATTTAACCGTTTAAAAAAGTCTCCCCACTAATAAGACAACTACCTTAGTCTGCATGCATAATAAGATCAACGTATTACACCACTACTATAATATGTACAAAAAAAACAACGGTCAGAGGACAAAAATTTGGTCAACATTTATTTAGCTTAAATTTTAAGTCTGGAGGATCTTTACTATCTGTAAGACAGTACATTTTCAAGTCTTACAAAACAGGTAAAATGGATAATAAAAACAGCCAAAATTGTAAAGAGAGAACATAAAAAAATCAGCATATTAGATGTACTAAATTTATTGGAAACCAAAATTGCATTCAGCATAGTAAATGTACTAAATTTGATATGCAGGTCATTAAATTATAAAATTACAATAGAGCATTATGATTACAGTAAATAATGCTAGATCATCGTAGTGTTGCCTTCATCAGGCCAATAGTTCTATCTAACCTTGGAAAACTATCCAAACATTGTGCCAAAGACAAAAAAGGAGAAAAATACATGTAAGCAAAAAATAATTCAAATTTGGTAAGTAATAAAAATACATGTAAGCAAAAAATAATTCAAATGAAATGATTTGCCAGTTAGAAGGGGATGTTTACCAACAGCTTGCCTTCATAATGGGTAGAAATACAAATGTCAACATATTACACTAACCATGAACACGTAGTAAAAAAAATTATCTACAAAGTTATTATTTTAATTAACTTGTTCACATTTGAAAAATTACCATTTAAATTAATTTGCATAATTTAGTCAAAGTATATCTGAAATACCATTGCCACACACATTAACACTTCCTTTATAATAGAAATCCTTTTGGAAACAATTAATTCAATACACGTACAACTCCCAGTTTACCTGCCAAAACGTATAATACATGGAAGCAGATAAAATTTGAAGAGAGATACGATGAACGCGAAAAAAGGTAATTTTTTTATTAAAACCATATCCACATCAAGCTGAGTAAAATAAGTTTGTAATGCAGGGATGAACATATATATATCTTTTTATACACATGTATAAGTATTTACATGTTGGTTAATAAGTGATTTAACAAAAATTGCTTGACAGCATGAATAAATAAATTAACAACATGTCAATCGACCAACGGGCAGAAATAGTATGAGGATGCATTGTACATGCCTATAGTAATGATGCATACTTTCCCAAAACTAAAACACAAACATAACTATCTAGAGCTAAATGACAGCGACCACAAGTTCTTCTAATGATTAAAACGATAACCAAACCATTACTTTTAAAACGATATTGGTTTGTGCAAAATTAAAAACAGCATTCAACTCGAAAACGCTGATACATATTGTTGTTGATAGGTACTTTTCTTGTAGTGGATGCAAGAATATCATCAGATGGTTGTTAGAATACTGCTAACTTACTGGATTATGAGCGTTCTTTTGGCGGTTTTGCATTTGAATATAAAGTAGGAACTAATCACAAATTAAGAAGACATTTCATTCAATAAAATGAATTATTTTGATCCACAAGAAGTGGAATCGACTGGGCCATAAGAGAATTGACATATACCTGAAAACAGCATGTGTGCAGCAAGCAATACTTCTCTAGCTCCTTCCTGGTGCAGCAAGTCTGCGCCTTTAGTAATAGTTCCTAACCACCAAACATGCCCAATATAAATACTAAATAACATTAAAGATAAAACAATACATATAAGCTGACTGATAATGAAAATTATTATGGTACATAAAAAAAGGATAATAATATGAATAAATTACCAGCAGTATCAATCATATCAGCCACCATCACAACCACTTTCTCCCTTACATCACCAATCAGGTTTAAAACCTGCAAGTACCAACATCTTTAGCTTTACACTTTGCACCACTAAAAATAACAATTTGGTGCTAATGATACAACTGTAATAAACATTTTATATCTCTCTAAACGAGTACATAGTAAAGAAAAAGGAAATTCCTCGACTAGCTGAATGAATACGTCTTTTGACATAAACAAATATTCGGGTAACCAACTCTTGATTTGGAATCTGATTCAATTTCAAGTCTTTTTTCCCTCTCTTTCTCTCCTTATCTCGTATATATTCCATATTTTGATGCTACCTGCACAAGTAGGTAGTATCATAGAAGCGAATAAATTATATGCCAAAAAGGAAATATGAATCTTATCGTGTTTATATGGCACAAGATGCCATAATTTTTAAACGGGGTTACAAGACCTGAGGTTTCTTGGATGGTGATGATTCTAGGCTTTCCAAATAATCCAGATACTTGAGAATTAACCTAGACTTACTATTTATTTTCTCAGCTGTCTATTGTGTAGATTTACAAGGGTGTAGATTTATAGGGCTGATAAAACCAAGGCATGTTTCATATATCGTATTTGAAATCAATGGCAGATCATGTGAGTCTTAGGGATTATATGGTAATTAATAATGGAATTTTTATATCATCTAGCTCCTATATCAAAAAGAAAAAAACTGAGATAAAGTTTATATACTACTTGGAAGATTCCTTGGGCGCGCAGCTGGTCATAATCAACAGGTACTTGACCATTTCGAAGTACCAATAGTGCATTAACATAATTATATGACTGCGTTATAAAAAAGGAAAAATATGAGTCTTTTTAGTTAATTAGAATTCAATACCGATTTTCTTATCTTATAGGTAAACTGGAGTCATATTAATCTAACCTCCCTGGTATAAGTCTTATATTTTCTCTTTTATTTTGCTCATATTTGGTTATTTATGCATACAGGTCATAAAGATCTTAAATTATATTTTGTTCTAAATGCACTATTCCATTTACTTTTTTTAGTACAACCTAGAAATTCAAAATCAACATATGAATCAGAGTAGTTCGACTAACGTAACGAGTACCTGAGATCGAAGTCCAAATCAAATCTAAAATTCCATGTTTGAATCAAAGTCCGAATAAACCTGAAACTCCGTGTCTGAATCATAGCCTAAATCAAAAATGGAGACTGCTAGAATCAACATTCTGACGAAAACAAAATTAATATGTGGTCAATGAATCCAAAAATAGAATAAAAGAGAAGAATTAGAGAAATACCTGAATCGATCGTAGTACTGAAACGAGGGATGTAAGGTACAATGAAATTGAAGAAGAGGGAAATCTAAGGGGAATGAAAATAAGACGAGGGAAAACATAAGTTTTTAACGAGAGAGGCGGCGGCAAATGCTTTGTATAGTAACCCTAGTATTTCTCAGCGTTTATGAGAAAATATGATTCAGCTGAAATAACTTTTAACCGCATCCATGGGAAGAACGCTGAGAGCAACTGCAGTTAAAAGTGGATTTTGTTGTAGTGCCCTCATAACCTTGCTGCATCTTTCCTGTTTTGAACATTCACAGGGTGTGAGGCTCGACGTAGTCACGTCCACAAAAACATACTTTATACAAAAGCCATGCTTTGGGTCAACAAATGATCATAGAAATGATCACCAGGATAGACGATCAAATAAACGATCGTATCACAAATAATCAACACAATGATCATTTCAGCATCACTCAGCATGTCACATTACCAAATTGGGAATATATCGCTGATAACATTCAACTACATAACCTCTGAGCTCGTACGTCTCAGAGAAGGGTGTTAAGCTAAAAGAATAAATTCTCCGCCACCAACAGAAATATATTTGAATGAAATCTGCTTTACATCTCAACTTGTAACGTCAGACATACAATCCATACAAGTCTGTTCCAGGCTCGAACAAAACCGAAGGCACTTCTTACGAAGCCCTTGAAATCCGGGTATTCACAATCCCGATCGAATTTCCCATCACTTAAGGAATCTCTATACCAAGAGCTACCCAGTGCAGAGACAATCGATAGGTCATCCTATCGCTTTCGCAAATACTCGGTCTTCAACACCGATCTTCAAATGCAATTCATAACGACGTATCACATATTCGGAATGGGTTATACGACCCCATGGTCCTTTCCCGGTTAACCCGAATAGTGAGCGCTTATTCAAAAATAAGTGTGGCATTCAAATTCAAACAAATCACATCAATTACCCATTCAAAGGAAAATATTGATAGTCGATTATTGAACTATCAATTGATATGCATACATCACCAGTTTCCAAATAATTTTCCAAATTATTTATTTTCCAAAATATCTTTACAAGATATAAAATTTCACACTTCAAAAATAAATCAATATTTATTTTTAAACAAGTTTCCCCTTTCATTTATAAATTCCTTAGTGAATTTATAATTTCAAAATATCAATGAATATTCGATTTCAATTATTCATTTTCAATTTATCTTCAAAAAGATAAATTCTAAATATCACTTCATATTGGAAAACAATTCCATACTTATTTAATAAGTAATTCACAAATTTTATTTATTTTCAACACTTGGAAAATATTCAATATACTTAAATCGAAATTAAGTATATAAATTTCATTCTTTAAGGAAATCATTCTCTTAAACATATTTATTTGGGCCAAAACGAATGTTGCGTAAAACATCGTTACGACGTCCCAAAATCACCAGTATAGGGATTCGAAATTAAAATAGATATATAAATCCCAATACTATACAAAACATTTCCTTTCGGAAATCATTTACTATAACAACAGTGTTATAGTCTACTATTTCCTTTTATTTCTCGAAAACGTCTATTTCAACAATGAATGTTGAAATCTATGGTTTCGAATCTCAACACCTTTTTAAAATATCGTTAGATCGTTTTAATTCTATTTAAAACATTCACATTCAAACCATTTTCTTTAACGTGTTATTCACTATTCAAAAATGTGAATAAACTTCATTAAGAAATCTCATCCTTTTATTCGTTTTAATTCAAAGGATTATTCACTATTCAAAAATGTGAATATAACTCCTTTAATAGGTTCCAACAATTTTCTTATCAAAATAAGTCATTTGCGAATTTATAAAACATCGTTTATAAATTCCATTTCTATTTATTTATAAAAACTTCTTTTTTTTTTATAAATTCTTTTATTAACCTATTCCAGTTTATAACTCAATTATAAACTAAAAGTTCATATTATAAGTTAATTACTTATAAAACGATTATTTTACCAAATCGTTCTTTTAAAGACTTTCCAATTTATAAATCTTATAACTTATAAGATCCATTTATTTAACCAATCTATTCTTCAAATAATTTCACCAAATTTATAAATCTTACTATTTATAAATTTCATTTATAACTTCACCGTTTAACTTCTATAAATTTCATTCATTTATGAAATTCATTTTCACTTAATTCAAACACTAATAAAAACTCGTTTTATAATGTCTATATTTCAATTTATAAATATCCATTTATAAATCTCTTAATATAAATCAATTTATATTATTCTTTAAAACGTCTTTAAATCCCTTTATAATTTCATCATTCTCTTGATTTATAAAATAATTAAATTTTATAAATCCTATATTTTCACTTTTTATAATAAATCCAAAAAAATCCCAATTTAAACTATTTTATAACATCATTACTTCATATTTCTCAAAAATCAATCTTTAACTATATTTCTCAAAAATCATAGTTTTTATAACATGAAAAATTATAACGTTTATTTATTTAAAATGGATCAATTCCAAAAATATAGTATATTTTCAAAAATCACTTTAAAAATCATTTTAAAATCCCAAAATCTGGGTCCAGTGATGCTACACATCAAATAGTCAATCACGACTACAATGATATCATATATCAATATGATAATCCATCAAATATCAAAATATATGAAATCAAATAAAAACTGTTGAGGAATCCAGTTGGATCCCTCCAACCTGTTTTCCTACATCCAAAAACATTAGCACAATACCAATTTCGCTCCAGTACGAAATTATCGCGGTATATGTTTTTAATAAATATTATCCGCTTAATAACGGCGTAATAGGGTCTCATCCGCTAAAAAATATGGGAAATCAACAACTGCAATATATACATATGCCAATATATATATATTGATATTATATATAATACCAATTTCACTGTTTATGAAATATTCGCGGTATATGTTTTTAATAAATAACATCCGCTTACTAACGGCGCATAATGTCTATTTTAACAATCAATAGATACAATCATCACTCAATCATGCATTCAAATATTTTAAATCTAACTATTTAAAATAAAATCGAAACCGATTTGATTGAGTGAGAAGTTCTCACCTTGATTTTATTTCCGTTTTAGCGATTTATTTCGAATAAAATTAAACGTACGTTTAATTTTACCCAAAATTCTCACTAACTCCAAACGACTCCAATCGAACTCCATCGCGTAGTGCTCGTCCATACGATTCCAACGCAACTGAGTTTGCATTTTTTTGACCTCGTATGAAAAAGTTATGAATATTTGAAGTTTACTCGAATTTTATAAACATAAATCACACAACTTTTAATCAATTTTAAACTACAACCATTTTCAGCCACAGGATCCATCTCCAACCTGATCACAGCCCTCCATCCCCTCATCTTCTCCCACGTTACTCCTCTACAGGTTGAGGCCGTAACAAATTGAACCCATCACCCTAAATTAGGTTTACATTTTTCGATCACCACACTCAATTTGAACACGATCGGAGACTTGCGTTTCGAAGAGCATGACAAACTCCATACTCGGCCATAACCCTGGCCAACTCGGCCCCCTCCTCCTCCTAGGAATGCGTGCGCAGCTGTAGAGAACGGCCCCATCTATCTCCCTCTACGTTGCACCATTTCCGATCATCTCCGTATGAAATTAAAGCTCTCGTCGAGCTCTGCGACTTTCGTGTTGAACACCTTGGCTAAATCTTTGTAGATTGAGAGAGATTGAGGGGGAAAGGAGAATGATTTCTGGCCATCCATTGGGGTAGTGGCGGCCAGGGTTTGTAATTTAGGGTTTTTTTTTTTTTTTAATTTATGATGGGTAGGGGGTGTATTTATAGGAAAATCGATCGACACTATTCATCCAGAAATTCCGAACTCCGATTTACGCGCCGAAACTGACATACCTAGGGTTTATCCCACGTTCCGGACACAATGGAACAGGTTTCGAAAGCTAATTCGGACATCTGTGCGAGTTATGGCTGCAAACGTTCAATTTAAATTAAACCGATTTAAATCGATTTCTAGGCGTTTTAATTTGTATCGGACAAACGGTAAATCCAATTGACTTGAAATTTGAAACCATACAATAATATCACATTATGGATCCGATGAAACTGGTTTCGTCGAAATCCGAGACTTTTTGAAAAATGGCTATTTTGACTCGCCAAATTTAAATTAAAAACAAATCGATGCGTTTCGAGCTGCCACGATCAAACGGTAGCTCCGATTGACACGAAAATTGAAATCTGGTAATAACTAACTATTACGGATCCAATGGAATTGGTTTCGTTCAATTCTGAGACTGTTCAAAAATTGACTATTTTACAGTCGATTATTAAATATTAAAATTTTCAATTTTCATAAATTAACTTTTAATTCGATTTAAAAAGTTCTAAAATATCGTTCTAACTCCAATATGATAAAATAAAATTTTACAAATCATTTTCAATCATATTTAACTCAAATTTTCAATTATTTCCATAATTTAACGTATTAAATTATTGATTTAATTATCCAATTAAATCCAATAATTCAAAATAAAATTTATTTGACTTATAAATTCACTTCTTAATATTTAAAATTAATTAAATATTCAAATTTTAATTACTAAAAATTCTGGGTCGTTACAACTTTTCTAAAGAAATTTACTTATATTAATCATTATTGATGATACATTGATTATCCCTTTAAGAATTCATTAGTCTACACTAATTATAGTAAACTCATCCATATTGATAGTTTAACTATTATTCACAATATGTTTGAAACCATTGATTTCAAATTTCCTTTTTGAATTTAAATTTAAATTTAAACTTATTTTTTTTAAATACCTAAGTTATAAAACTTAATTAATTCCAAAATCTCAAAACCAGGTTTAAATTTTATTTCAGGTTTAAACTTTTAAATTTCAGCTTGTTTAAATCTTCCATTTACAATTTCAAATCTATTTTTGAATTCACTTCTTTAATACACTTAATTTCTTTGAAATCATTAAACCAAATTGAATTTAAAACTTTTATTTTTATTTACAAACTAAGTTCTAATTTAAACTTGGATTTTATTTACATTTTGATTTAAAACTCAATTTTAAAAACCTTAATTTAAAATTTAAATTTGTCTAAAATTTCCAAAAGCAAGAAAATAGTTTCATGTTAAAACCCTGTAACAACTTTAACTTAGCAACTTCGTTCTTCCAGGCAAACAAATACTCAGGTAACGCCCAAAACTCGTGCACGTGCACAATGACGTTGGCCGGCTCCAGTCATCGCCGATGGCTTCTACACACCAGCCAGCACCCACGCATCCACCTTTGACCATCCAAACTTCTTTACGTGCGCGAAATCAAATTTGAGTTGTTCAAACTCAAACCTGGAAACGTGACCAGGTTTCCCCATCATCCTGGAAACACGGATCGTTCACGAAACGTCGACCACCAGGAAGCTTCAAACTCCGGCTACCCACTCTCCAATATCCCCTCTACACCCACCCAAAGTCACGGCGAACTCGGTCGCCTAGGCAAATCGCGGTGGCTTCACAAACCTAGCGACCCGAAAGCAATATTCGAACCCTAAATCGTTCTCATCCCAAAAATCCTCGCATTAGAAATTTTTTCCAATATTTTTCCTAGATTCGAAAAGGAGCAAACTACCTTCTCAACAAATTTCAACGATTAAAATTCATTGAACTAACAGAAATTGATAAAAACCAATTTTTAGTTCATTTATGAACTGCCCCTTGTATGCAAATCTAAAAATTCCCATTTTCGTTTTAAAAATCTTATCTTTGAATGTAGATTCATATTATATGATCGAATTAATGTTTTAAAATATTCGAGTTTATCATATGATCTATCTTTTTACTGTGAAACTGAGTTTACAGAGTAAACTCTTCGTAATCAAGCTTAAGGCAATTCCTAGATCATGATTTAAGTTTAAACAACTTATTTTGTTTAAAAATCCAAGGATTAATATTGAATAGATAAAATGTTTTTGGGATTTTGATCAAAATTTGTAAGCTTCGAACAAGAACAGAGCTGTTCAATGCTACAGATATACATATCAGATATGCAGACCTACATATTTTCATATACACAGATTTATCACTTATTATGCATAAACAAGGCATCATCCATCTCAGGACTTCACAAGCAAGCAGACTTAGTTTTTAATTTAAAATGTTACTCACCTCACAAAACAGAAAGAACAGAGGACTCAAGCCTGGAAGATTGAATTCGAAACTCTGGAATTCGAAACTGACTTGAATTTGAGATGCGTCAGATTTGCATATTTGCCCAGATTTGATTTGTTTGTTTGAGTTTATATTGTCTTCAGATTTGCTTAGCTTTTGATTTCCAGTTTGAAGAAAATATGCACAGGCTTTTATGCTCAGATTTTTTTTCTTTTGGCATATGGGGCTGATGCATACTATATATTGTACTAGAGGTATGGCATTAATTTATTGCTAGAGGTGTAATGTATTAGTTGCTTTAGTACATATTACTTTGTTTATCCCTTTATCTCGGCTGAAATGATGTTGTTATGTACAATATCAAAGTCCTTTTGTTGCAGCCTACTACTTGTCTTCATTTGTTTATACATAGATGCTTTATTTAACACTTATCATTGCTTGTTCAAATCTTTACAAGCTGCATACTATTTCTTGTGTTGCATTAATTACTTAGTACATTTCTTTTTATATTATACGTTTGAGTACATATCTTCTCTGGCAAGCTCAAGATCTTATATTTTCTTTTTTCTATTTTGCAAGCTACTACATATTTATATTTGTTTCTTGTTTCCTTCCAGGTCTCACCAGGCAAGACTTTTATTTTGTATAGTAGATATTGATCTTGTTTACTTCCTTTGCAAGCTCACTTATAAGTTTGCTTAGCTTGTTTTCATATTTCCGTACTTGAAGGTAATTTATTTTCACATTAGTCCAATTGCTTTGTATTTCTCTATACATATTTATTTTTAAAAACATTTATTTAAGATTTTATTTCAAATCCAATATATACAATATATTCACATATATACAAATTTTCAAATTCATATGACTTAATATATTTTTTCTATTTTGAACCGGGGAAACTCGCTGCCATTTATAATCAATTTTACAATTTTAATTCAAAAAAAATTCATTTAAATTATCAATGTAAATTCATAAAAATCCGGGGTCGTTACATCAAATTCTATTTGAACTTAAAATTATTAAACTTTAATTACAATTCCAAATTATTCCAATTAAATTTCAATTTGTACAAGCTTCAAATTAAATCTCACTTAAAACCATTTCGAATTATATAAATCCAAGTAAAATTCTCAAATGTTGGTTTAACCTCTTAAACCAAATTTACCTTTATTTTTAAAGTTTTAAAGCGATTTAATTCTGAGTCCAAATTTCAGAATTCTATTTCAAATTGTCTTTAGTTCCATATAAACTTGTTTCTAGGTTCAAATCATAGTTCAAATCCTTTTTAAATAATTTAATCCTTGAAATCTAATTTATTACTCAATTTTAACATTGAAACCAATTTTCAGCAAATTTCAGTTGAATTTTACCTTAGACATTCAAATCTTAAGTCCAAAATGATTCCATTTCTCTAATTCCAATTTTATTTCAATACCAAAATCTTTTAATTAACTTCAAAATAAGGCTTTATTCCAACTTTCATATTTCAAATTTCTATTAATATTCTGTCTTACTTATAAGTTCAAAACTTATATCACTTTGGGTTTTTACATCACACTTCAGGGAAAATCAAAACTCATCGCCTTAAAATTTATTTCAAATTATCTTCGAATACTATGTATACCCACACATATATACATATTTATTTCTTAGCCCAACAAGCCATACCTTAAATTTTAAGCCACCTTTGGTTTTTTAATTCAAAACAGATTTCTTTAAAGTTTTCTAACAACTCTTATTTTAAAATAAGATCACATTCAAAATATTGTCTGAATAATATTAATTATTATTTCTTTTAACATTTCGAAGCAATTTCAAATAGTTCCAGACTTGGAATTCAAAAATTCACAATTTAAAACCATTTTAATTTACAAGTCATACTTATCTAAATTGTTACTTCCTTAACACATTTCATTTTGCTTTATCAATTGTTTACTAGAAAACAAACATTCCATTATTAAACACAATAACCATTCCATATTCTGGTTTGAAACCAATTTTAATTTATCTTATTTGTATAGTTAATTTCATCCAATTCCTATTTGGTTATATATATATATATATATATATATATATATATTCATCACTTAATTCTTATCCAATTTCAATATCCAACAACCAATTTTCTTCAGATATACAATAATTAGAAAAGTTATCGCTTTACATGTAAAATATAAGATTTTATAAAAGTCATTCATTAAAACCATTTTTTAAACCTTTATATAAGAAAATAACAAGTACGCTCTCATATGTATGTATATATACATTCAACTCATTCTAGGGTACTATTGATCCTATCCTCAATGATTACACCCACTAGAGCCAAGGTTCTTGCTTACCCTTCTGCTTTGATACCAAATTAACGACTCGGAATGTTGGATCCCGTAAATTTCTGATAGTTAGGAAAAAGAAGAAAAGAGGTAGAAGAAGAAACAGAAATGAAATACAGAATTTCACATTTGCAGCGGATCAAAATATAATATCAAATAGTAACAGTTATAGAAAGGAAAAACTGTATCTGCAAATTTACATTTTATACATCAGAGTTACAACCACTGCACAACACTGTAAAGTGAAAATTAACTTTCTCCAGAGGTACAACAATATATCACAACGGAAACACTCCATACGTTCCTGCCATCTAGCTCGCCTCCTGAGCTCCAGAACATGCTTACCTGAAAATCTGTAATACTCGGTCTGACCCAAGAATTACATCAAAGTAACACCCAGGTCAGGCTGGAAACCAGCGTGAGTAAACCCATATAATATGAAATACCAAGCTAAATAACTTAAGTGAATTACCAAGGTAACCCGTACTTTTCTACGAGCTCTAATCTTTTTTTTTTCTTTTTTTTTGAAATGGTACTTTATATACAACAAATCATTGGGACAACATATCCTATGTCAATAAACGTTCGAAAGCAAGTTTCGAACTTGTGACCTCTTGCACCAAAGCCAGATCAATTAGCTACTTGGACAATGGTGCTTGTCATCTCTAATCTTATTTAAGTTAATCATTTATCTCAAAACAATATCCAAGAATCGTTATCCATTTTATATATCCATGATACTTAACTTATTTCATTCCAGCCTATTTGCTTCTAACCAAACTATAAAGAATTACTGTAAATTACTAATCGAAGTGGTTACGGGTATTTACTGATACCCGACCGCGGTCTCTTCGAATTCAATATCATTTCTAATCCAAGTTGTTAGGTTTTAAAATAATACAATTCATATTTAGGATATCATACCCAACAATTCAACACAAATAGGTAACCTACCTTATCACAGTTCAAACCATTCATATCACAGCATATTCCATTAGAGACATCAACAATCCAAGTCACCTGATATCATTCAACAATCCATAAGCAAGACTTTAATAGATATATAATTCCTAATTAATTTAATTAATCTTCAATTAAATTAATTACCAACTTTAGTCACTTAAATTACCTTACAATCCTGCTTACTTAGCATTAGTTAATTACAAACCAAACAATAACTCAACCTTTAACTATCCATCATAATTAATCTACCTTAATTAATTTTCCCTAATTACATTAAGTAATTAGCCATAGATTAATTATCCTTAACCATCTACATTAATTAACCTTCATTTACTCTCATTAATCAATTAACTATAATTAATTACATTAAATAATTACATACATAAATTAATTAATCTTAAATTAATAATATTCATTAATTATCCTTAATTAATCTCATTCAGTAATTAACTATCCCTTAATTACTTACATCAGTTAATTTACTTAATCAATTTCATAAGTAATTATCCTTAATTAATTAAACTTAATTAATTATCTTAAATTAATTACCTTAATTAATCATCTCATATTCACTAGTTTAAATTAATTACAATCATTAACTATTCTCTAATTACTTATACTAAGTAATTACCTTTTTATTATCAACATCAATTAATAAATCTACATTAGTCTCATTAAGTGATTAACTTATAATTAATTTCACTAATTAATCTCAATTACTTTCTTAATTATCAAATAATCTTGGAATTAATTTATCATTAATTGATAATTTAACTTAAGACCTTTAAGTTAAATTAATGATAAAACATTTATTTTCTCAATTCCCACTTAATCACATTATGGATAAAGTTTAGATAAACTTAGGAGCTATCTTAATTAATTTAAAGTTAAAATAAATTACATAACTTTTAAATTAACCAATCATTTTAAATAACATTATTATTTTAAAGAAATATTTTAAGAATCTGTTTAAAACTTGATTATCATTTAACTTTAAATTTTTGTTAGCCTCAACATTTACCCGAGCCTAAACTAAATTTTCCCGAGCCTCTCATGAACTCACACGCGAATGCCCTTCCTCGAGATAAACACGAGAAAACTCGAGCTAGTACCAGCGCCTTTCTTCTTTCCCGAAGAATCAAATTGTACAAGACATTAACGTGCACGCGTGCACGTGCACGTTAGGAACTCGCCGTTTCGATCATCGACAACAAGTCCAACATGTCAGCGACCACCTCCTCTAATGGTATGAGTACCCAGATCTCTAAATTTTGATAGAGAAACAAAATCATTCCATGACCACACTCAGGAACCCACTATCATCGGAAAAATCAACTCGTACCACCCCAAATCGTTCACCAAAAAATCTGCCTTTCCAATCAGAAATGCATCACAAACCCATCCTCAATTTCGCCCATTTGCGATTGAGTTGTCACGATGACGAGGTTGAAATTGCCATGAAAGAAACCACGAACAAATGCTCGGCTTAAACCCTAGTTCGCCATCGCTAGGACATTTTGGCAATCAATAAAATCTCCTAGTAATTCTCCCAAACTTGCGATCCTTTCATCCATCTTTTGGCCAAAAATCCACCTCCAATTCCAACTAGTTCGTCGGAAATTGATGAAAAATCAATTTCCGATCGACCCGCCTTTCCTCATCAATTTATGAATTAAAAATTAAGATATGACTATTAAAAATCATCACTTACCAATTTAAATCCGTTTATATAATTAAAACTTGAAATCTGGATACCTGATTTTCTGACATTAATTGGCATTACTGTTAATTCTAATTCTTCAAATTATTACCTATCATATATACTTGAAATTATTTTTAAAATTGATGTTAAATTCATATTAACACTTTTCACTTAAAGACTATAACCCGAAATAGATTGAAAAAGGAGGATTGGGTTTTTGAATCATTTTTTATTTAAAAATAATAATCAACAGATCTGAATATATATCCTGACATGCCCAGGTTGTCTTAGGTTAATATACATATAAATATCTTGATTCATCCATGCAAAGCTGTTTTCACAACATTTCATCTATAATCCATCACGTGAATTATGATAATCACAAAATTAAGCTTTAAAGACGAGTTTACTCACCTATCTTGTAAAAGAAGAGAACACACTCCCTGATTTTGATCTGATTTCCCGTTTTGATGATGATCTGGAAATGTTTTTATTTTTGAAACCTGTATTAGATTCTGATCTTAGCTTTTTTGATTTTTGAGCTGATCTTTGAGTTGTTTACAGGTTGATTTCTCTTTGGTTAATAGCTTCCAGGATTGATTTTGATTCTCCAGATTTTTCTTCTTCTTTGATTCCTCGATTTTTATTTTGTTTTCTTTTTAGAGAGAAAATGTTTTAACTTTTAACTGAAATCAGAATATTTTTTTTCACAATATCATTTATTTCAATTTTTTTTTTAAAAAGAGCTTGTGCTACTTGTTTTCTACGCCTACATTTGTCAATGCATGTTATCCTTAGCTTCCACTTGTATTATACATGCCTTATGTATTTATGAATGTTAAAACTTATTTTAAATGTCTCTTGTTTTATATGTATTCATATTATTATATATTATCTTTAATAAAGTTTGAAAATCAATATTGAATTTAAACCATAGCTAACCATTTAAAATATACATATATATACATTATAATAGAGATCATATTTATTTGTGAAAGATAAATTTTACCAAATTGAATAATTATAAAAGAAGTTCATTAAACAAATACTATCCAATTCCAATAATTATAATAGGAGATTATCATATAAATATCTATCCATCATTTATTATAGTTCAGATCCTTTTTATATTCGTATCTAGATATATATATATATATATAAGAATTTTATATTTCCCTTTTACAAGTTAGTATTTTAATAAATTTAATCCTTTTAATTTCCAATTAACATATGTCCAAAAATTTGGGTTATCACATAAATACTCACCAAGGTAATAACACTTTCTAAAGAAGTGTCTCAAAGTTGGAAAATTTTAGCCATCTATCTAATGCCTGGGGTGATATGAGGATGGGTCAGAACTAAAGTTCTGGTGAATGGACAAATTATACACTTCTAAGCATGATTCTACATTCTGTTTCCATTTTCTGTTATATTAGGTTTATTGGGTTTATAACACTCTCGCCTCTGTATGTGAATCGTACTATCTACTCCGTAGTAAATTAAGACCCATTAACCAACATAAACATGTAGCAACACGCCCAAAGACCGCATCAGTCCTATGTGCTACCCATAGTACCTTCCATATCTTCCTCGAAAAGGACTTCATCGTCTTGCTACGAAAGCGTCTGTAACTACATATGTAAAGGACAGCTTTGTGAGGCATACAATACAGATGTTCCATTGTCTGTTAGGAAAACAAAAAACTGTGTCTGCAGCAGCTCGCTTCAATGCTCGGATATCCAAAATGTACCATCCCGTGCATATATTAAGGACTACAGTAATCCTTCTATCTACTTCCTGAGCTCCGCCAACAAGGTCTACCTTGTATGGAACTCAGTCGGTGATTTTTATATCTATAAAGATCCACTTCATTTGGCCAACAATACAAATATTCTACTTGGTCGGTCTCTTTTCTCATCGTGGCCATGGCCCCACGCAGCCCACCATAACTAGTCGAAATACTTTTCTAGAGCTAAGTGGTTATGCCCTACTACAAACAATCTAAATCCAATTGGTTATGCCCCCTCATCCAATGTCTCGATAGTGAAAGAATCATTGGCCTGTTGGTTTAACTCTAGTCTTTCATGAACTCTCTCTGAATGATGATGGCTAGTATCCGCATGTGACTATCCTTATAGGTCCGGTCCATTATAACCTACTTGCAAACTAGAGTACGGTGTCATACAAATATCATACTACATCACCAACCTTTTGACTGCTTACAAAGGTCCGCTTCATTAGGCCTGCAATGCAAAAGCAGTCAAGGCATACTTTCATGATGGAACACCTACAGACCTGCCTCCGGGGGTGCAGCTTTGTTAGGCCAGGCCCCATAGGGCCAACCTAGAGCATCCTCACATCCCGTTGAAGTCTCGTACTTTATTATAGCCCAAAATAACTAAGTTGGACGTGCTCTTTCTATACTAAAAATCTACGATGAACAGCTTCGTTATGCTTTTTATCCCACTTTGGGCTACTTCAAACGCATTTTACCATTTTATTAGACCATACATCTAATCTTTTATTGCGCGTTTAGTTTACTTTTCTTATCCTATTGGCTACTTATTTATCTTAGTCAGTATGCCCAACCCCACACACATATGAGACCAATAGTCCTAGGCCTAAAAGGGAATGCTACCGGTACGGGCCATAGATATTATTTTTTCTTATTAAGTTAATTCAAGATTTAAGTTTAATAAAAAAGCCTCTTCTATTTCTTTCTTTTTAACTATAACCTACGTATAACAATTATATATTCAATTATCACTTTTATATTCTTTTCTTTCTTTTATAACCTACATGTAATAAATGTAATTGCAAGTGTCTCTTTTCTATTATAGTCTGTTTTCTTTTATTATGATACTAAATTTTCTTTAGTTCTCTTATATTATATAACAATCTTAACTGGGAGTACATCCACCTTTCATAAGTTACTTATCATAATAACCGCTTTACTTTTAACTCTACTATCTATGCAATAAATGCAGATCTAATCACATTTTCTATTTACTGTTTATAATCATGTAAATAATTAACTTGATTATTTCTTCTTCTTTAATTCATTTAACGCTTTGCATTATTCTCTTTTATTCTGGGAAGTAGTTCTATTCTATTTGGCTGGTTACAAAAACTGTGCTAAAAGTTCATTTCCATATTTTAGTACTAAATAACGCTATATACAATAACTCATAACTGCAAGACATTTCTTTTATTGTTTCTTTAATTATCGGGTAATGCAAAATACAGTAATGTCTCTATTTTGCACTAATTCCATTTTTGTTGCTTTTATTCTTCCAATTACATTTATCGTTATTCTTACGATATTAAACTATGGAAATGTATTCCCTTTTCTAAACCAACCAACTAATCTATCACTAACTTCTAAACCAAGATATTAGATCTTCCCCTTTTTAATTCATTTCTCCCATTTTAATATAATTTACTGTAAATTTCTCACTTTTAGGCTTATGCCTTTCTCTACAACTTTTAGGCCTAATATTAATTATATTTAATTGGGCTCCTTTTCTTTTCTTTTTTCATATGAATAACTTTTAAATATAAGTATACTTTTCTTACAAAATTTACAGTTTGAGCATAACTAGCTAGTAGAAACAATTACTGAAATTAGTCCAAATGCTGAATTAAGTATTTAACGGAAATCAAACGATATTATATATCACAAACATAAAAGACATATAATTTAAATCCACCCACCTGAAAGGAAAACACAACAAATTCCAAATCCAATTTTTAGTCTAGTTCTATTATCCATAGCCTTCCCTTTTTTAACTCTATTTGGATCCACAAACCAGAATTTATATGGATTTATAAATTTGGATCTAATTGGAGAAAAATAAACAGATAAACTAGAAAACAAGATTTGAAGAGTCACCTCATACGGATGACTTAATTTGGACATCTCTTCTTTAGATCAACGGTTTCTATCTCCAAATTACAAATCATAAAACCTAAATCTCGTATATTTGATTTCTGAAGAATTGGAGGAGAAAAAAGGGATAGCGCTTGCGCGCCCATTAAAAAAATATGAGTTTGAAGGCTAGCCCTATACGTTTATTTATAGAGAGCCAAAGCAACGCCATCCGTTCGTTTAAAGCGATTGAAATCTAGTCATTAAAAACAAATAAAACGTGTCAGTTTTAACGTGTCTAGCCTTTTTGTTTTATACGTATTAATTTATTTCCTCTATTTTTAAACGTTATATATTATTAAACGTTAACTTTTAACAATTTCCTATTCATTCTAATTAATTTCCGTCAATTGCAAATTTCATTCCCTTTATAACACATGTTTATTTTGAAATTCAAACGTTGTTAATTAATGTAAATTAATTTCCTTTAATTGCTGATTTGATTAACATTGCCCACTAATGTTAAATAATTACCCCTAATTGCTGATGTCAATTAATTTCCTTTATGATGCATGTCTATTATGAAATTCAAAAGCGCGTTTTTTCTGGAATTTATATGCGCATATATTTATAAACAAATATATTCACGCACATTTACACGTATAATTATTTTTCCATACGAAACTTCGAACGTAAATAACTTTTTCATACGAAGTCCGTTTGAAGCGTATTGTATATGTAAATTAATCAAAAAATTGCCACGAACACAATGCTATAAGATTCGTGCCATATTCTGGCAATTCCAAAAACACTCGTTTTCACTATTTTATAATTATTTTTATTATTTAATTATCTAAAAATGCGGGGTGTTACACGTGTGTAAGTGAATGTGACCCTAGTGAAATGTTCAATATGTCTTGGGCGGCCTAAAAGGACGCCACAACCTGAATTGAGAAGCGGCTATGGTAGAAATTGGGCTGACTGTGGACATTGTATGACCAGGGCGAGGAGATGATCCCTCGGATTCGAAATCTCCTCCCATGAGTACATCGATCTACGTAAACATTGCTCAAATCCTATAAATCAATAACGGTTTCTTTATGCAGAGAATCCTAAAGTCGCTCGGTTGTTGGGGGAGCATCTTTATCACGAATTTATCGGGGATGTGAATCCAGGAGAACGGGACTCATTCCAAGAGCTCCATCGCACGATTCGAAGTCTTCATCAACAGAACTTGTTTCGAATTCGTCATCACTAAAGGAGGAATAATAACTATTGTTGCTCTCATTTTCATCCTCCTCCTTTTCCATTGCCACTATAGCCTTACCTTCATGCGGCTTGAATTCTTCCTCCACCTCCTCCGGAACTCGGGGTATTCTAGCCAAGCAGCTGGCTTCAGTCGTAACACTGCTTCCTCCACTAGTTTCTTCGGTTAACTCGCCAGACGGACCTTCTCTTTCTAGGAGATTGCCTTCTTCGGAGTCGTGTGATGAAGACGTGAAGCATGTTCGTATTCTAGAATGGGAAGGAGACGGGACTTCGATGGCCATGGCAGATCTCCTGGGATGCAGCTGCCTATACCAACGCAAATTCTCGTCTATTAGCAAAAATTTGACCTACTACTCCTTGCCGTCTACGGCCTTTAGAGTATTGAAAATCGGATGGTGTGATGGATCTTTATTTGGCCTCAGAATAACTACAATAATTATTCGTTTTATCCGAAATCCTATAGCAATGTATTGAAACTCAATAAGTAAAAGAGAGAACTTACCCCCTCTCGTCCAAAGGTGGTTAAATCCCTCGGGACACCTAACAAAGAAACACTAGGTCTTGAATTGAGATGGACTACTTTGAAGCTGTATAATGATCTTGCGGTTTTGTTTGGCCTCGATGACGACAAGGTATGGACACTCGTCTCTCTTTTTGAATGAGAGGAAATATCTCAACTCATCAAAACTCGAGGCACAATCAAATGTTCGCATAAACAGGAACGTAGGTCAAGATCGCTTACCCATTAGGATGAATTCTAAATGGAGCAATTCCCAAGTTCAAAAGAGTTTCTTCTAAGAAGTTATTAAAGGGGGCACCGCTCCATTTAAGTATATATATTGGTGGCAAGCAGTATACCCCGAAGGCAGCATATGTGCAAACTCGTTCTTCGACAAAAGGCGTACATCCTCATCCGGAATGTCATGTTGTAAGAAAATGTTATGGAAGACCTTAGCAGAGATTACGGAGGAAGATCTCTCTGAGGGATTAAGTAGAAATCTGAAATTTGTAGGAGTCTGGTCTATAATCGGACCAAGCGGAGCCATCTGATCGTATTCAGCTCGCGGGACCGAAGAGGTAGGCGTAACTGATGATGATTCTACTTCTGAAAGTGCTGGACTACCTCCATTGAACTTACGGCGAGAGGATGGGTGCATCATTCTATACAACAGAATTTGCATCTAACGCGGTTAGGTAATTCTATCTTTAACAACAAATTGCCCTACGACACTCGAACTCTGAAAAAGTATCGATTTATGCTGATACATTGGGTTTCGAGTATAGACTGGGGCAAGTGTTGTGCTTTATTTATGTGAGATGGTCATGGTATCCTGAACACTACAAATGCTCTATCCTATGTAGATAGTTCACTCACAGTAAAGAAAGAAAAGAGCTTCCCATATCATTTATTAAAGTTATTTCTCCTACATTTTCCTATCGATCAACGATCGATAACGGATCCGTTGTACGTAGCGATGCGGGAAGCTCTTCCCATTTTAGGTACACCAAGTGTGCAATAATGGGACCAAACCGAACTCCCTGGAAGGCGATAACAATATAAGATGCATGCGAGAGTCTACCCTAAGATGTTATCACCCCCTCTAGTAGAACCAAAACCAATTGCGTGGCATCGGTGCAAGTCAATTTGATTATATGGATGAAGATAGCAAAACATGCTAAGCACCAAGGTATAACCCGAGTATCACTCCATGAAGAGCTCAAGACTCAGTTTACTATCTTCTTCTACAAAATTGTAATGAACTCGAATTCTCTACAACGATCAATCCAACATCATCACCAAATTGCAAAACGAATGCCAAATTCTACACCACTCACCTCAGGTCAAAAATCAAAGGGGAAGAATGGACAATGTTAAAGTCAACAGCGATTCAAGGTGCGTAGGTCGATGGCAATAAAAATCGATGAAAGTTCGGGTGCTAAAAGGCTGGCCCAAGACGGCGGCAAGGAAAGGCAAAGTCAGAAGCTTTGGTGATGGATGGTCGGCAATGGCTATTGTGCGAATGAAGTAAGGGTTTGGATTGAATTTAGGTCGGGTCGTAGGAGAATTGGCTCGAATTGTTGAATGGAGATATGTAGGCAAGCAGGTCGACTCGAATGGAATAAATAAGGAAAAGCAGCGGAAAAATATGTTAAGTCCTTGGATCACTAGCGATCCACGGATTATGGATCGCTAGCGATCCATACAATAGCAACCAAAATTTTCCCAATTAACCAAGCATGATTTAAGTATCTTTTGCAAGCGTCTTGAAAGTTATGGGTTTGAAATTGATTTATTGTTATAAGCTATTT
Source organism: Allium cepa (assembly GCA_030765085.1). Classification (NCBI taxonomy): domain Eukaryota; kingdom Viridiplantae; phylum Streptophyta; class Magnoliopsida; order Asparagales; family Amaryllidaceae; genus Allium; species Allium cepa. The sequence continues at coordinate 174,835,366 of CM060940.1, forward strand.
GACGATTCCCATCGAAATTCAACAAACGGCTGAATAACCCAAGCAATATTTACATGATGGCCTCAACATGAACCCTCGAACCTCACCACATGGGAACTCAAAAGAAGTAACTTGCAGAGCTCGCTTTGTTTCCAATGAAAGCATACTCTGGGGACATCCGGTTTTTGACCCAAATTCAAAGTAAGTCAAAACATCTACGCCGAGTCAGAGCAACTCAAGAATGAACCAAAAAGACTTGAAGAATTAGCTAAGAGAGACACAAGAAAAAGAAGTAAAAATCTCTTAGGGTGATGGATCGTTAGTGATGCATTTCCAATGGATCGCTAGCGTCATTAAGGGTTTGCACGTGGACCCTCTGGCCTCGTGGACCATGATCTAATAACTTTTCTAGGAATGTCTGCTAAGTTAGATGGAATTCCAAGCTAGTTAGATTGAGAAATGAGCATTCATTTGACTCTATCTGCAGTTAAATGCAATCCGTACATGAATCATCATCAGAGCAAAGCATTTAGTCATGAAATTACATGGAGAGCATCTACACAAGGTAGGAAACATGATCCAAAGGGAACGAGCTTTGACATGGAGAGCATCATTAGAGCAAAGCATCTAGTCATGAAATTACACGGGAGCGCCTGCGTACCATCGAATGTGAGTCTTTGAAAAAGCAGCTTTAGCCCAAGCACTTTTTCAGCATCTATAAGTGCAATTCTACGTCAACATAAGGACGATCTTCAGGACTGGCTGCCGAAGCTCTGCAGAAACTATTCTTCACTCTTCTCCTCCCATACAACAGTCATCTAAAGGATTCATTATGATTCTCCAGTGAACTCTAACACTGGTGACTCAGTCAAACTCACAAGATCCAATCAAATTATAATCAGATTCAACTTGTAATTGGAGTCAGTCAAGAATAAAAGTTATAAAGTGGACATTGGCTTCATTAACAACCAAATCAAAATAAAAATCTCTTCTCTTTTTTACTTTATCTTCAAGTTCTTATCTCTTGCCTCTATTATGTTTGCAATAATAAACAAGTGTAGTGCTTTCATGCTAAATCAGGGGTGTTGATCCATTTTTAGGTTAACATAAAGTATATATAGTGTAGGATATTTAATAGGTGTTGATATAAGAAGACTATACAATATCAAGTAAAAATTGAAGACTTAAAGAGCTGATATAGAGACTCAAGAGGGAATACTCATTAGTATTCAAGAGTTCAAGATTCCAAGACATTCTAGATAAGTTATAGAGTCTAGAATATTTGTTAAAATTCTGATAGCACTTGATCTCTCTTTCTCTCTCTCTATTTTTAAATAAGTTTTAAAGTATTCTTTTCAAAACAACTTTCAAATATTATTCAATTTCTTACACTTATCATTTTAGTTTTTAATATTTTACTAAGTTATTTTTTGTATTAAATTTTTATTTATAGTAGTTTATTTTCAAAATTCTTATCATATAATTTTACTTAACTTTTATTATGATTATAATGTATATATATTATATTTAAATATATTTACAAAGTATAAAATTATTCCACAAAGCGATACATTTTCGAAATAATATTTTAAAATGTTTTTCAAAATTACAAAGAGTATGTCAACATACTCTAGCCCTATATGTCAACGTACTAACCATGAATTTCAAAATTCAATTTTGAAAAGTTGTGTCTATTCATCGTATCTCTTCACGAACAGACATGGCCATTATTCCTCTATAAATACCTGTGTTTCCAACGAATTTTTCAATCATTTTTCATTGTTCTTATCTCCTCCTTCTCTCTCGTTTTCTAAAACAAATTATAACCATACTCTATCGAATTTTAACCAGAATCAAATTCCATTGCCATTAGTTTGATATTATATTGTTTTCTCTCTGATTTCTATCATATCTCTCACTCTAATCAAGATCTAAGTGCTATTTAAGGATTATAGGGTCATTTGTATTTAGGATTGAAGTTCTAAGTTTGAAATCTTTTTTAAATTAAACTGATATACTTGTGGTTGTATCGTAGCTCGTGTAATTAATTGGGTATGTTAAGTAGCTCATAAATCTAGTGGATGTGTCTGTTGCTCAAAAATCAAGCCGCTCTACACAGAGGTCGAGATTCTGGAGGATGTGTCGCTAGCCCTAAAATTGAGATAGTATTTGCATTTACTAGTTAAAAAGAAATATGTATAAGGAATTGTAAAGGACTGAATGTATAGTAACTCAGAACCGGTATAAAATCCCGGTGTATTCTCTCCTTTTACTTTTACTGCATTTATTATTTATCTGTATTTTAATTATGTGATTGTTGATCTCATTATTCTAATATAATTTCAAAATATTTCAAAAAGATCCATGCAAATTAGAAAACACTTTTCATCCCTCTCTATTGTTAATTTAACCTTAAGATCCCTATTCCGCAATCTTACAGTGTAGAGTATAATTAGCATAATTTTTATAGATCCCTTTTTGCTCAATAATGTTTTCCTATGTAATTACAAAGAAATGATTTGGTATTTCCAAAATCAAAAGGAGGTTAAACAATCCAGCATATGCTGAAAAAGGAAAATGGTTTGAAATATGACTCTAAAGATATTTTATCAAATATAAAGATAATAAACGATTGAATATTGATAACTATCATATTTAACATCTTTTTATCAATAAATGGTTCGAGAAACCGTGATCGGATTTGGGTGATTTCTATTCAAAAACCACCACTACAAGAAATCCGACCTTTACCTTCCAATATTTTACCTACCAATAGGTAGGTAAAAATGACCTTTATCAACCAATATTTAATGGTAGGTAAATATTGCCAATATTATAACATTTTGGAAGAAGATTGTCAACCAATAAATATGAGTAAGCAAAAAGTGTTACCTACGCATATAATGGAGGGAATTTTTTTTGCAATGACGCCTATATTCCCTCTTTTCATTTTAACTTTTCATTAAAAATGACACTGAGTTGTGTGATGATGTGTCAAAAAACCATATCCTAGAAATTTCATTCTTGGAATGAAGATTCATTTGTATATCCTATCAATGTTCCTTGTAAAATCACTAATTTATTCATTATTATTTTGAAATATGAAATAATTAGCAATTAATAATTAATAAACAGTAATTAAATTTTAACTAATTAATATTAAATATTAAATAATCATTTATTAATAGCTAATCATTTATTAATAACTTTTCGTATATTGCAATTTTTTCAAACAATTGACTATTAAAATGTAAGTGTTGCAATTTTTCTAAAGAGATTCACAGTTTCATACCAATATGTCATCATCCAAAAAGGCTAAAACGTATTCTCCTCAGTTTATTAGAGAAACACAATTCGTACCATCCCCTCGAGCTATGGATCTAACCGTTTATGTTAAATCAAATCTGACGGTACAAATCTCAATTCGCGTACACTACTAAAATAAGAGCATCAGAGGCACTTAATTAAAGGAAAAATAAGATAATTGCCTCTAATAATGCAAATTTAGAGGCAAAATAAGATAATCTATTCTATTACTATATATAAAATTGAATATTTGACCTTTGGTATCCTCCATTGTCACTTAATCTCAGTTGAAATACTACTCTATCATTGATTTGAGTTACATTTTTTCAGTTATCCACTTTATTTTATATTCCGCCACTCTATTATTGCCAAACCCTTCCCCTTCTTTTCTAAACTTCTTCAGGTTTCTTTCCCTAACCGTTTGTTTATTTCTTTCCCTAACCGTTTTTTTCTTTCCCTTATTGTTTATTCCTTCATTTTCAAAACCAACATTAATACAAGCGTATTATCTCTTATTCATTATTGTCCTTTTATTTTTTCTTTCATGCTATATTGTTTCTCTTCACCTCCTCTGTAATATTTCATATCGTCTATCAACCATCCGTTCTCCTCCACCATTTCGGCTTCACCACTTTAGGCCATGAAAACTAATTGCCCTTTCATATCTTCTCATCAAGGCCATTCTCAAATTATTATACCCTTTCAACCTGAGATCACTGGACTCTATTTTACAATTACCCTAGATCTATTTTCAAACCTAGAGCTTCATCCATTCAGTACACTCCATAAGATACATTTTTCCAATTCATTTGGAACAAATTATTTAATTGAATCAAACTTTATTCTTAGGCTTTAGTTTTCAAGTTTTTTCGTCGTATATTAGATTATATGTTTATTACCAAAACTAATTATGTGTAATTCTTTCTTTATGTTCCTTTCTAATTGCTATTTTAGATAAATTACGTAATTTTATTTTAGACTTTTTCGATGATAGAATAAATTGTATTCTCCATTCTTAATTAACCTCAGTTCAAATACCACTCTTTCATTGATTTGAATTACATTTTTGCAGTTGTCCCCTTTAATTTTTATTCAACCACTCTATTATCACCAAACCCTTTCCCTTCTTTTCCAAACTTCTTTAGGTTTCTTTCCTTAATCGTTTATTTCTTTCCTTAATCGTTTGTTTATTTCTTTCCTTAATCGTTTGTTTCTTTCCCTAATTGTTTACCCCTTCATTTTCAAAATCAGTGTTAATACAACCATATTATCTCTTATTCATTATTTTCCTTTCATTTTCCTTTCTTGCTATACTGTTTTTCTTTACCTCCTCTGTAATATTTCATGTCGCCTATCAACCATTAGTTCTCCTCCACCAATTTAGGTCATCAAAATTAATCCCTCTTTCATATCCTCTCATTAAGGCCATTCTCAAATTATTATACCCTTTCAACCTGAGATCACCGAATTCTATTTCACAATTACCCTAGATCTATTTTCAAACCTAGAGCTTCATCCATTTAGTACACTCCATAAGGTATAATTTTCGAATTCATTTTTAATAGATTATTTAATTGAATCAAACTTTATTCTTAGGTTTTAGTTTTTAAGTCTTTTGTTGTATATTAGATTATATGTTTATTATCAAAACTAATTATGTGCAATCCTTTCTTTAGGTTCCTTTCTAATTGCTATTTTAGACAAATAACATAATTTAATTTTAGACATTTTTGATAATAGAACAAATTCCTTGTTTTATTCTTTTATATTTTCATATAACATGAAGAAAAGTTGAAGAGTTCCTGGCATCTTAATGAAATTAGTTTGAGCAGTGTGATGCAATAGAACAAATCATATTATCTAGAATAGCTTGGCGTAAATTATCTTTATTATTTTATTCAATGTATTATGTAGGCACATTGAATACTTCTCTAAATGTACTTTAAGAAAGTTGATGAGTTGATCAGAAATAAGTAAGGTTAACAAATATTGATGGTTTTGAAAATATGTTGTGGCGTTGGAAGTTAATGTGACTGATCTAGAAAATATATTATAGCATTGCAAGTTAATGTACCTTAGTGGGACATTTTGAAATGAGAATGTAGCATATGAACATGGATGATAACGAAGATCCATTTATTTACAAGAATTTTAATTGGAAAGCTTTGGCTTCTCTACCAAGAAAATGGCATAATTTGGCCTTAATGATTTTTCGAATGTAATGTATTTAAGTCAGTTCAGATAAGTATTATTCACTTGAATATTTTTCACCTTATACATAGCGTTTTCTCTATTGTGGTGCGTAAGTTGAAAAAAGTGCCTGAGGTCTAACTATTGATATATAGGTGGCAAGGCTACTAAGGAACTCTATTGTGCTATGCTCTAATTTTATATGGTGTATTTATTGAAGCAAAAATAGGGGACGATGAGGAAGATAAGAGAGTTGCAAGTATACAGATACCATAAAGCGGCTTTAATGATTAATTAGATGTGAAATTTTGGTATGTTATTCTTACCATCTGCTTCATGTAAGTCTAAGAAATCATATAGTTATCATGTGTTTACTTATGTATATCAATCAATTTTCAGTTTTTAGATTAGTATTTCTTTGTATGCTTATGATTACACATCTATAACTTGCATATATTAGCACAAAAGTGGATGTTGAGGTTAAATTCAACATTAACAGGTTGAATAATAGAACCGACCATTTGATATTCAAATAGAAAAGTATTTACATGTTTTTTTATTTTTTTCATCTAAGTTTTATTACCAATTTGAAAATACTTGCAAATTTTATGTTTAACTTGCTAAATTGTTCAAGAGCTTTGCCATTTGAAATATAATTATATTTTCGTCTTTTTTTAATAAAAAATGTTCATTAGTAATTGAAGTAATGAATGTATTGACTTTATGTGTAGCATTATTTTTTTTCTTAATGATTTAAACTTAAGAAAATAATAATCCAATTTATATAATAGGAACACAAGTTTGTGACATAGTTGATGTTAAAAAAATATATGAACCATTGGATTCCCATCTGAATTCAACCCTTTGTGTAACCACATCGAGATCCAATGGTTAAGGTATGTAATGTTAGATTTTGTGTTAGATTTTATGTCTGAATAGCCGCTATATTATTAGATCGACTTAATTACTAGATATTTAGGTCTTGCTTTAGAATAGACCAACTTATCACAACTATATTTAAGTGTCAAATATGCATTGAACAAAATTGCAATGAAGTTTTAATAAATATGTAATCAAATACAAAAAATGTAACTTGAAACAACCGCGCTTCAGTAATGCTTATATATACACACACACACTTTGTATTCATGGTACATGACAAATGGATTATAAGATGGACAACATGGTGTATTACACTAACCATTTAAAATTATGACAACTCTATAAAAGTCATCATATCACCTGAACTGTAACTATAAATGTTAAAATATTTTAAAATAATATTATATGAATAAGGAAATCAAACTAATAGAAACAATAATAGTATTAACATAACAATATGTAGACATGTAATACATTTAATTTTAGGACCTAACATTCTTACAATCTTAGTACAATTGACTACTGATCGATGTCCTTACTAGTCTTTTAAGCGAAAGACTCGTTAGAGAGAAGATAGGACATGTAGTATAAAGTTAGGTAACACACAGTCAAATCATTATATTATAGACTAATATTTCATAAAACTGAAATTGATATTTAGATCATATATATTTTCTGTATAGACGATTGCAATAGACTCCCCAGTAATCAAATTCCTCGACATATTCAATACCGAAGGAACAAAAGGTATGTCATAAGATAAGTTGATAAAATTAGAACAATTAGGATATCAATGGAGAATAGATCTTATGCATCAGAGTCAGTACGTTGCTCAATTTGCCTTCAGATATGACTTCCATTGCAAAATATTTTCTTCATACATTAAGCCTAATTATTAATTGATGATTAACGAAGTATTCAATTTTTTATATGATTTTGAAATCGAAGAAAGCACGAGGAGTCTACCAATGTAAAAATGTTTTTCACGTGCAGTGTATTGATAACTGGCTCTTCAGTCATGTTTCATGTCAATTGTGTAGGAGAGACGTCTAATTTTTTCAAGTTATTTTCTATAAATTATATATACATGGGCAGCAGTTTTTTGTACATGTATAAGTGCGAATTTTATGTACACTACATATAAATTTGATTGAATATCACAATGACCACAGCTGCTTTGATTTGGAAATTTGTGTTGTCAATATATTAGTTTTGTAGATAATAATAATGTAAGTTTTTTCTTGTTTATTGCTAATATAGAATGTTTATAAACAGCTGTTATTATCTTTTACCAACACATACCCATCAAATTTGACTAAAATATGAATTGTGTAATAGACCATTAAAATGATGCCATGTGGGAGAATAAAATAACGCCACACGGTCCAATAATATTGTGCAACATAGACCAATAAAATGATGCCATATGGAAAATTAGATTACGTAACGTTGACTATTGAAATGATGTCACATGGCCTAAGAAAAATGATGCCAATGTACTAATTAAATGATGACACATAGACAAATTGTTGTTTGACACATGGACTGTGATATCCCGGAAATTTTGACAATAACAATTTAATAATTCATGTCAAAATTTAATTGATTTGACAACAATGTTAATAATGAATTTGAATTAGATTTAATAATCTTCTTTAAAATAAATATTTAGACTGATAATTTATCTTTAAAGGCTAATAAATTGTTTTCTAATTGTAATGTATACATATTTGTATATATTGTAAATAAGTAAACTTTGTTTTTAATTTAATAAATAAAGTCATGTCTACTAATTCTAATTTTTTTGGTAATTTTGAAATTTGAATTAAATTAATATTACGCTATTAAATAACCATATGATTTTAATACTCAAGATAAAAACTTAATTATTTAAAATTGATTTTAGCTTAAGTTTAAATTTAAATAAAAAGAGTTGTTTTGTTCTTTTAAAATATAGCTTGATAAAATAGGTAATTTATTAAATAAGAGACAAATTCTTTTATGGATTATTTCAATTTAAGAATGAGTTAAATTTAAACAATAATAATGATGAATGTCTTTACAAATGGATTTTTTTAATACAAAGAGAAATTGTTATTTTTAAATTTATTTATATATATGTGTGTATTTTGATAGAAAGCTATGATTTGAAAATTTAAAATAAAGTTTTTCAATAATATTTAAGATAAAACAAATTTCATAAATATTGACATAAGTATATAAACAATAAGTAAATTTAGTATTGATAGTTTAAGTATATATATATAAAAAAATATATAAACACACATGTTAAAAATGGAACTAAATACTTAGGCTAAAATTCATAGCAAAGACTAAAACAACTTTATATATTTGGACATAAGTAAAAACATTACCCAGGCAAGCAAAAGAAATAAATTAATGCAAAGCTAATAACAAAGTAAAATAAGTATCTATGTATCTAGAGAATGGAGACAAACCAGGTTTGTAAATATTTGTAACCTGTAAAATAAATAAGCAAGACAAAGAAAAGAAAATAAAGCATAACCAGAAAAAGTAAAATATGTATATAACCTGTAAGTAATTATGTAAGACAAGAACAAAGTAATAATAAAATGTTTATGTACATGCATAAAGTATGTAAGCAAGCCAGTTAAGGAATAAGTCAAAGAAAACATAAACTGCCAAGTAATCTTGTATGTAGCCTGTAAGATTACATGCAAGTACAAATAAAAAAGGAAGTGTTAAGTATATAGGAGTAGAGACAAATCATGTTTGTAATATTTGTTGCCTGTAAAATGAATATACAGGGTAAAAAAATAAGCAAACCAGACAAGTAAAAGAAGAAGCAACAAGCAAAATAAGATATGTTTGAAACATAAAGTACTTTTGCATTTAATTCTAGCACACCATTTGGTCTACTAGAAATGTATAAAAATCATTTCAGCCGAAATGTAAATCATGTCAGCCTACATTTGAGGAAAAAAAAATCTCTGAACAAAAGGAAAGGCCTATACCAGATAACACCCCTCTGTACAAGCATGTCTCCTCTATATATATACAATACTCTTTGTTTCATTTTCTTTCATAACTTAGAAAACCAAAAAGCAAGAAAGAAAGCATATCCATAAACAACATCATTCTACTAAACAAAAGCAAGGAGTTTTTAAAATAGGAAGATCAAAGCAAAGATATTTTATAGTTTTAGAAGTTCAAAACAGTTTTCAAAGCTCTGTCTTCATTCTTCGAATCGGTGAGTAACACACAGTTGAGTAGTTTAAGTATATATTTGTTCTGATGCAAGTTTCTCTGGAATTCAATTGTGTTGAGAATATTTCTTGTGTATAGCTGTGTGTTATGTGTGAATACAGTGATGAGCATCTCTGTATTCTATCTGACTTTAGTTTCAGGTTTAAAATCCTCATCAAAACTCATTTGCTCTTAATCAAAGCTTGATAAGACTTAAGTTGTGAATATAAAATGTCTGTTATAACATAGATTTAAGTTTAAAAATTTTATTTAAAAGAAAAACAATTTGTTTTGGGTCTGGAATACAAAATAACAGTGAAAAACTTACATAAGTAAAAACTCAATTTTTATAAATCATGAATTCAGGCATATGAATCAAAAACTAAAACAAAAGCTAGATTTTTAAAACTAAAATCACTATTTATAATTAAGTGTTGAAGGTGTAGTTCTGGGTTGAACATAATAGGTGAAATTGTGATTTTCTGGTGATCCAAATGTTTGGAGAGGTCCGGATCTTGGATGATGATGGGAGGCTTATTAGTGAATCAGGGAAAATTGGCTGGGGATAGATCATAGTTTGGTGCAGGTTGCGGTAGTGGTCTCATTTCTGGAACCCTAGTTTTATCCAGGCTAAGCGATTCGATCATCTCAACTTCTACATTGGATCAAGTGTAGTGGGGTTTTGAGGGATGAAAGCTTAGACGTGGACAAGGTCATGGCCGGAGTTTCAGCGTTTACGGTGGCCAGAATTTTCCAAGCGAGGCGATGTCAGGTTTTCAATGATGGTGCTCTGATGTTTTTTTCCAGGTTTGGGTCGAAGGCTCAATTTTGATTGCAAGCGTGGATGTTCGATTTGGTGAGCGTGGAGTGTTTCTGAGTCGTTCCTCGACGTGTTATGATCATTGTCGATGATCATGAGTGGCCAGAGCCGCCGTGCATATGCACGGCGTGGTGTTTGTCTGGTGATGGTGGTTTTTTGATTGTTTTGAGTGGATTAGGTTTGAATCGAAGTAGACAGGTTATTTTCTCGGGTAGGTGGGATCTTGGACTCGAAGCGGCTGATGGTGCCTCGGGTAATTTTCATGTAACAGGTTTTATAGAAAACCTGTTGTTCTGTTTATCTTTTTATTTGAAGATAAAGTCCAAAAGCTAAGTTCAAATGAAAAGAAGATTAAAGATGATATTTAAATCAAAGATTAATCTAGTTCAAATTAGTTTTGAATCCTAATTTAAAAATAAATAAAGTTTTATTTATATTGTTTTGACTACTTTAAAAAAAAAGCTTAAGTAGTTTGGATTTTCAAAAAGTGAAGTTTAAGTTGTAAGTGAGGTTTAAAATAAAAAGATTTAAATCTGGATTCAATATAAATTTGAATCTTAGATTTGAAATAAAAGGAGATTTTAAAATTGTTTTAAACAAATTTGAATGATAAAGTAAATTTTAAAATTTGATTTGAATTCAAAATGGAATTGTGTTTTTAATTCTTTTAATCTTCTATTTTAAGATAAATATTCGTTTACTTGCGAAATTAAAAAAGGAGTTTGGAATTGTTTTAAACTTGTTAAGATTAATTTGATTTCATTTTAAATCTTAAATTTAAAATGAAATTTAAAGGTAAATTTAAATTAAATTGTTTTAAATACCTTATTAATGATAAATTGATCATTAAATAGAAAAAGATTTTAAATACTTAAGGATTTGTAATTATTATGTTAACTAAATGGATAATTAATGACTTGGATTAATTAACTTAGTAATTAAGAGTTTAAATTTATTTAAATAAGATATAAGTTAATTAATTTGAGGTAAATCAGTTGGTAATTAAGAATCATTGATTAAATAAGGTTTAATTTTTAATTAATGATTAGTAATCAATTAATGAATCAATTAAGGATTAATTAATGAGTGATTAAGATTAATTAAAATGTAATTGTTAATAAATCTTAGTTAATCACTTTAGGAAAAGTAATTAAGGAAGTAATTACTCATTGTAATTAATTCAGTTTAGTATGAATTGTTTAAGTTAGTTAATTAAGTTTAATTAATTTAAATAATTTCTTGATGATGTGATAAGTATAATTACTTAGGAAAGCAATTAATGATAATTACTTGATGTAATTAACTAAAGATGATTTAATGATGAAGTAATTGGAGTATAATTACTTGTATAATTAATCAAGGGATTAATTTAAAGAAATTAATTACGGAATAATTAATTTATTTGATGGGGTAATTAAGGGTAGTTAATTACTGAATGATATTGATAAGGGGTGATTAATAAATGTGGTTTAATTGAGATTAATTACTTAAGGTAATTAATTTTAAAAGAATTAATTAAGATGGAACAGAAATCATTTATAAATATAATTAAATGATGAATTTAAGGATCGATCAATTAAGATCAATTAACCAATAATAAGTAACTAAAGAGAAAATTAATTAGTGTAATTAAAGATTTAAGTAATTAATTATAGTTAATCAATTTAATAAGTAATTAAGGGTTAATTACTTTGTTTGGTTAAGGATAACTCATTAGAGAAATAATTAAAGGCTAATTACTTAAATGTAATCAAAAGTTAACTAATCAAGGATGATTAATTAAAACGAACAATTGGATGATGAGAAATTAATTTATTAGAAATTAACTAATAGTTAATATAAGCAAGATTTATATTGGTGAACTAATTAATTTAATTTGCTTTAAATTAATTAGAGATGCAATAATTAATTTAATTCATTTTAAATTAATTATAGCTGATATGATTGCTTATATACGGATTGATGATATTGTTTACATTGAATGGATTGAGATCTCAAATATGAGATTAATGAATGCCATGTGAAATGTATTCTTTGATTTAAGAATATAGATAATATGGATTATCTGTTGGATGATAGTAAGGATTATCTGTTGTGATGATAATATAGATTATTTGTTTATATTGATGTTGATTATCTATTATGATATTGTGAATTAGCTATGTGTGTGTATATGGATAATTGAACTGAATTGTTTTAAACTTTAAAACAACTTGGCCTTAAAAGATGGCGTTTGGATTTCCATGAGACCGGGATCGGGTTTCCATATTTGGACATCCGAAAATCACATCGATCCAAATTAATCGTTAGGTCGTAAATTCTCAAGTGAAGATTCAGTGTGCAAGGGTTATCGTCATTAACTCTGAGGGTGATTCCAAAATGAGTGTAACGAGATAATGCCTTCAGTTTCGTTCGAACCCGGAACGAACTTGTATGGATTGAATGCTTTCAGAACATCGTCAGGTGGGCGATGAGCATTCTAAGGGATGTGTTCTCTAAAGGTAATCGCAGCCTCAAGCCTCATCAATCGGGAATGGCTAAAACAGGGAGGTGCAGCAAGGTTAGGTGGGTCATGCCCAAGCAGGACAAGATTTTCCCCTGTCTAGATGTCCCTTTTTATTCGGCTGTGTGGACAGTTGTGAGCTCCAACTGTCGGGGTTGTCTTGTTCGGGACTGTTCAGTAAGGAATGGTTCCGGCCTTGTGTTGCAGGGGAGCGGGCGTACTCCTCGGTACGTTGATCTAGGCCACATCCTGTGACGGGTGGTACCCTAATAGCCCTGCCATTGTATGGAATCCAATATCCAATAAGTGCCAACGGTTTTGATTGTATTACCCACTTTTGTGGCTAGTAGCTGGAATTTAATAATGTAACAATTTCGGCTATTTCATATTTACTTGAAACCCTAGACACTATTATAATATCACAGAATTTCCTATTAAATGATTTGGTTAGCGTAAGGTAAAAACTTACCATGTTTATTTGTGGGAAATCTTACGTGATACCTTTTGTTTTCAAATATTTTCAAAGTTAAGCAACTTTAACCTGTTACTCATACCAGACCCATGTCTGACCTGGAGTTTATTTCTGTTTTTCATACACTCTCGGGTACTCATATTTTTACGAGTAGCCAAGGGATTCGGGTTAGCTTTGACGAATTCTAAAGGAGCAATGGAGCAGGAGGCTTCAGCGTTGTAGATATATATAGTATTCCGCTATGTTGGTATCTTTGTGTTGTATTGTATATCGACTTGTATAACTAGATAGGTGTTTATAACTGTCTAGTATGTGATGTATTACCTGTGTAACTCCAATGGATGTTGTATATTATGTAAATACTTATGTGATTAATATAATTTATTCATTCCGCTGTGAGATTATGATGTTGTTATTCTTTCTTCTCTATCTTTTCTATTTTCCCATCCCTTTCTTTCTTCAAGATGAAACGAATTTCTGTGGTTAGAAATTCGGATCGTCACAGTTGGTATCAGAGCACTAGGTTGAGTGAATACCTAGGCTCTTGAGTGATTTCTTTCTTGAGAGAGCGTATTTGTAATTTTGTTAAATATATATATATATATATATATATCTACCTGTTTGTTGGGTTACCTGTTCGGGTTTTCCAATAAGTTATAAAGGTCGATAGGGTAGTGGTGTGTGTAACATGACTACCAATGGTTGGAGTTTGAATTTTTGAGCTTGGAGGTGTATCTGACGAGACTGTAGACCTAATACCGTCTCGAGTGAGCTTTGCAGTGATGGAAGATTTCATTGAACTCTGAAGGAAACCTATTAAGGTTCGGAGTTCATTTTTGAAGCGTAAGTTTGGATGAGCTAGAGTTGGGACCTATCGGTTTGGCATGAGCAAGTCTCGATATCTTACCTCAGGATGTAATAACTGTGTGATGAGACACAGTGACTATGGATGTCTCCGAAGATGTTTCTTTGGGACAAGTTAAGGTAATGTGTTTGCTTCGGTGTTGGGGATGAGTTCAGTAGAATGTTTCTGTTGGTTTGAGGTCCGAGTTTCTCGAAGAGTTTTGGATAGGAAGTCTTGGCATGTGAGTCGGCAGAGCAGCTCGGAGTGCTCTAGGTGCCATCAAGGTGATCTTCTGGCTTGGCAGTTTTTCTTTAGTGGGCTAGATTGATCGCAAAAGTGACTTGCGATTGTTTGAGCGTTCTCTTGGGTTATCTGATTTTTCTGGATGTCTTCAGGAAGTTAGAATTTTGTCTATGTCTGGAGATTGAGTTTGGTATCGACTGGATTCCAAGAGTGGTACCGATGGTTCAGCTTAGTAGTAAGATGATTTTTGGAGAATGAGTTGGTGAAGCAGCTCGGGTTTTGGAGGAACTTCTGAGTATCTTTAGTGGATCTGTTGAACCATAGTTCCAAGATGTGTTGCCCAGCTGGTGTTCATGATCATCATCAACATTTTCATATGCCCTGGTTAGAGTTGCGTAGTGGAAGCATGGTGGCAGCTGTTTGGTGTGGAAATAACTGGAATTTGCAGTGTTTTGGATTCATGAATTTCTACTAGAAATTTTTCAGGATCTTAAGACCAGATTGGAATGCATCTGTATTATCTTTCCATATGAGAGAAGTAAGATCAGTCTCTTGATTTTGGAATCGAGTTGTGTTCTAATTTTTGAAGTTAATCTTGGAAAGATCATTTTGTTGGATTGTTTTTAGTTCAGATTTGTTTCTGGGGGTATCAGCAAGGGTTGAGCTGATCAGTAACGGTGTAGGCAGCCCAGGATCGTCAGAAGAGTATTGTGAATAAAAGACGGAGATTCGTAGTTAGAGACTTTGTTGTTGTTGGGGTTTTCTCCGATCAATGGAAGCTATGAGATGGGATAAGATTGGGAAGCTAGCTTCGAGATATTTGGATCTTTTTCTGTTGTTCTTCTTAGGATTAGTGTTTGGTCTTCAGGAGTGGATAGCCAGTTTGGATAACTGGAATTCGGAGTGTTTCACGTATCTCTGAGAGAGTACATGTATGAGCTATTTCTGACTGTAGAACCAGTAGTTCAGGGAATTTGGTTGTTAAGTCAGACTTGAGTTTGGTCTGATATCTTGATTTGTTTTGTAGATCTAGAAGAGTGGAAGTTCTGTAGCTTAGCAATATTGATTGTTTGGATTATGTGGTGCGAGTATCTCGGCATTTTTACTTGGGAAACTCGAGAAAATTCTATTAAGAATTTTTATCTGGATAATTAGATTCGTTGATTAGTTGAATTGGTTGCTATGGTTGTTAGCATATGATTAATATATGCTGGTGTTTTTAAAATTAATTTTTAATTAGATTATTAAATTACCGTTGTTTTAATTTCAAGGACGAAATTCTTTTAAGGGGGGAGGAGTGTGATATCCCGGAAATTTTGACAATAACAATTTAATAATTTATGTCAAAATTTAATTAATTTCACAATAATGTTAATAATGAATTTGAATTAGATTTAATAATCTTCTTTAAAATAAATATTTAGACTGATAATTTATCTTTAAAGGCTAATAAATTGTTTTCTTATTGTAATGTATACATATTTGTATATATTGTAAATAAATAAACTTTTTTTTTAATTTAATAAATAAAGTCATGTCTTCTAATTCTAATATTTTTGGTAATTTTGAAATTTGAATTAAATTAATATTAAGCTATTAAATAACCATATGATTTTAATACACGAGATAAAAACTTAATTATTTAAAATTGATTTTAGCTTAAGTTTAAATTTAAATAAAAAGAGTTGTTTTGTTCTTTTTAAATATAGCTTGATAAAATAGGTAATTTATTAAATAAGAGACAAATTCTTTTATGGATTATTTTAATTTAAGAATGAGTTATATTTAAACAATATTAATGATGAATGCCTTTACAAATGGATTTTTTTAATACAAATTGAAATTGTTATTTTTAAATTTATTTACATATGTGTGTGTGTATTTTGATAGAAAGATATGATTTGAAAATTTAAAATAAAGTTTTTCAATAATATTTAAGATAAAACAAATTTCATAAATATTGACATAAGTATATAAATAATAAGTAAATTTAGTATTAATAGTTTAAGTATATAAAAAAAATAAAAATAAAAATATAAACACACATGTTAAAAATGGAACTAAATACTTAGGCTAAAATTCATAGCAAAGGCTAAAATAACTTTATATATTTGGACATAAATAAAAACATTACCCAGGCAAGCAAAAGAAATAAATTAATGCAACGCTAAGAACAAAGTAAAATAAGTATCTATGTATCCAGAGAATAGAGACAAACCAGGTTTGTAAATATTTGTAACCTGTAAAATAAACAAGCAAGACAAAGAAAAGAAAATAAAGAATAACCAGAAAAAGTAAAATATGTATATAACCTTTAAGTAATTATGTAAGACAAGAACAAAATAATAATAAAATTTTTATGTACATGCATAAAGTATGTAAGCAAGCCAGTTAAGGAATAAGTCAAAGAAAACATAAACTGCCAAGTAATCTTGTATGTAGCCTATAAGATTATATGCAAGTACAAATAAAAAAGGAAGTATTAAGTATATAGGAGTAGAGACAAATTAGGTTTGTAATATTTGTTGCCTGTAAAATGAATATACAGGGCAAAAAAATAAGCAAACCAGAAGAGTAAAAGAAGTAGCAACATGCAAAATAAGATATGTTTGAAACATAAAGTACTTTTGCATTTAATTCTAGCACACCATTTAGTCTACTAGAAATGTATAAAAATCATTTCAGCCGAAATGTATAAAATCATGTCAGCCTACATTTGAGAAAACAAAAAAATCTCTGAACAAAAGGAAAGGCCTATACCAGATAACAACCCTCTGTACAAGCCTGTCTCCTCTATATATATACAATACTCTTTGTTTCATTTTCTTTCATAACTTAGATAACCAAAAAGCAAGAAAGAAAGCATATTCATAAACAACATCATTCTACTAAGCAAAAGCAAGGAGTTTTTAAAACAGGAAGATCAAAGCAAAGATATTTTATAGTTTTAGAAGTTCAAAACAGTTTTCAAAGCTCTTTCTTCATTCTTCGAATCGGTGAGTAACATCACAGTTGAGTAGTTTAAGTGTATATTTGTTCTGATGCAAGTTTCTCTGGAATTCAGTTGTGTTGAGAATATTTCTTATGTATAGCTCTGTGTTATGTGTGAATACAGTGATGAGCATCTCTGTATTCTATCTGACTTTAATTTCAGGTTTAAAATCCTCATCAAAACTCATTTGCTCTTAATCAAAGCTTGATAAGACTTAAGTTGTGAATATAAAATGTCTGTTATAACATAGATTTAAGTTTAAAAATTTTATTTAAAAGAAAAACAATTTGTTTTGGGTCTGGAATACAAAATAACAGTGAAAAACTTACATAAGTAAAAACTCAATTTTTATAAATCATGAATTCAGGCATATGAATCAAAAACTAAAAAAAAACTTGATTTTTAAAACTAAAATCACTATTATAATTATGTGTTGAAGGTGTAGTTCTGGGTTGAACATAATAGGTGAAATTTTGATTTTATGGTGATCCAAATGTTTGGAGAGGTTCGGATCTTGGATGATGATGGGAGGCTTATCAGTGAATCAGGGAAAATTGGCTGGGGATCGATCAGAGTTTGGTGGAGGTTGCGGTAGTGGTTTCATTTCTGGAACCCTAGTTTTATCTAGGCTAAGCGATTCGATCATCTCAACTACTACATTGGATCGAGTGCAGTGGGGTTTTGAAGGATGAAAGCATAGACGTGGACAAGGTCATGGCCGGAGTTTCAGCGTTTACGGTGGCCAGAATTTTCCAGGCGAGGCGATGTCAGGTTTTCAATGATGGTGCTCTGATGTTTTTTTCCAGGTTTGGGTCGATTGCTAAATTTTGATTGCAAGCGTGGATGTTCGATTTGGTGAGCGTGGAGTGTTTCTAAGTCGTTCCTCGACGTGTTCTGATCATCGTCGATGATCACGAGTGGCCAGAGCCGCCATGCATATGCACGGCGTGTTGTTTGTTTGGTGATGGTGGTTTTTTGATTGTTTTGAGTGGATTAGGTTTGACTCGAAGTAGACAGGTTATTTTCTCGGGTAGGTGGGATCTTGGACTCGAAGCGGCTGATGGTGCCTCGGGTAATTTTCATGTAACAGGTTTTATAGAAAACCTGTTGTTCTGTTTATCTTTTTATTTGAAAATAAAGTCCAAAAGCTAAGTTCAAATGAAAAGAAGATTAAAGATGGGATTTAAATCAAAGATTAATCTGGTTAAAATTAGTTTTGAATCCTAATTTAAAAATAAATAAAGTTTTATTTATATTGTTTTGACTACTTTAAAAAAAAGCTTAAGTAGTTTGGATTTTCAAAAAGTGAAGTTTAAGTTGTAAGTGAGGTTTAAAATAAAAAGATTTAAATCTGGATTCAATATAAATTTGAATCTTAGATTTGAAATAAAAGGAGATTTTAAAATTGTTTTAAACAAATTTGAATGATAAAGTAAATTTTAAAATTTGATTTGAATTCAAAATGAAATTGTGTTTTTAATTCTTTTAATCTTCTATTTTTAGATAAATATTCGTTTACTTGAGAAATTAAAAAAGGAGTTTGAAATTGTTTTAAACATGTTAAGATTAATTTGATTTCATTTTAAATCTTAAATTTAAAATGAAATTTAAAGGTAAATTTAAATTAAATTGTTTTAAATACCCTATTAATGATAAATTGATCATTAAATAGAAAAAGGTTTTAAAGACTTAAGGTTTTGTAATTATTAAGTTAACTAAATGGATAATTAATGACTTGAATTAATTAACTTAGTAATTAAGAGTTTAAATTTGTTTAAATAAGATATAAGTTAATTAATTTAAGGTAAATCAGTTGGTAATTAAGAATCATTGATTAAATAAGGTTTAATTTTTAATTAATGATTGGTAATCAATTAATGAATTAATTAAGGATTAATTAATGAGTGATTAAGATTAATTATAATGTAATTGATAATAAATCTTAGTTAATCACTTTAGGAAAAGTAATTAAGGAAGTAATTACTCATTGTAATTAATTCAGTTTAATATGAATTGTTTAAGTTAGTTAATTAAGTTTAATTAATTTAAATAATTTCTTAATGATGTGATAAGTATAATTACTTAGGAAAGTAATTAATGATAATTACTTGATGTAATTAACTAAAGATGATTTAATGATGAAGTAATTGGAGTATAATTACTTGTATAATTAATCAAGGGATTAATTTAAAGAAATTAATTACGGAATAATTAATTTATTTGATGGGGTAATTAAGGGTAGTTAATTACTGAATGGTATTGATCAGGGATGATTAATAAATGTGGTTTAATTGAGATTAATTACTTAAGGTAATTAATTTTAAAAGGATTAATTAAGATGGATTAGAAATCATTTATAAATATAATTAAATGATGAATTTAAGGATTGATCAATTAAGATCAATTAACCAATAATAAGTAATTAAAGAGAAATTAATTAGTGTAATTAAAGATTTAAGTAATTAATTATAGTTAATCAATTTAATAGGTAATTAAGGGTTAATTACTATGTTTGGTTAAGGATAACTAATTAGAGAAATAATTAAAGGATAATTACTTATATATAATAAAAAGTTAACTAATCAAGGATGATTAATTAAATCGAACAATTGGATGATGAGAAATTAATTGATTAGAAATTGACTAATAGTTATATAAGCAAGATTTATATTGGTGAACTCATTAATTTAGTTTACTTTAAATTAATTAGAGATGCAATAATTAGTTTAATTCATTTTAAATTAATTACAGCTGATATGATTGCTTATATATGGATTGATGATATTGTTTACTTTGAATGGATTGAGATCTCAAACATGAGATTAATGAATACTATGTGAAATGTATGCTTTGATTTAAGTATATAGATAATATGGATTATCTGTTGGATGATAATAAGGATTATCTGTTGTGATGATAATATGGATTATCTGTTTATATTGATGTTGATTATCTATTACGATATTGTGAATTATCTATCTGTGTGTATATGGATAATTGAACTGAATTGTTTTAAACTTTAAAACAACTTGGCCTTAAAAGATGGCGTTTGGATTTCGATGAGACCGAGATCGGGTTTCCATATTTTGACATCCGAAAACCACATCGATCCAAATTAATCGTTAGGTCGTAAATTCTCAAGTGAAGATTCAGAGTGCAAGGGTTATCGTCGTTAACTCTAAGGGTGATTCCAAAATGAGTGTAACGAGATAATGCCTTCGGTTTCGTTCGAACCCGGAACGAACTTGTATGGATTGAATGCTTTCAGAACATCGTCAGGTGGGCGATGAGCATTCTAAGAGATGTGTTCTCTAAAGGTAATCGCAGCCTCAAGCCTCATCAACCGGGAATGGCTAAAACAGGGGAGGTGCAGCAAGGTTAGGTGGGTCATGCCCAAGCAGGACAAGATTTTCCCCTGTCTAGATGTCCCTTTTTATTCGGCTGTATGGACAGTTGTGAACTCCAACTGTCGGGGTTGTCTTGTTCGGGACTGTTCAGTAAGGAATGGTTCCGGCCTTGTGTTGCAAGGGAGCGGGCGTACTCCTCGGTACGTTGATCTAGGCCACATACTGTGACGGGCGGTACCCCAGTAGTCCTGCCATTGTATGGAATCCAATATCCAATAAGTGCCAACGGTTTT
Organism: Allium cepa; assembly: GCA_030765085.1. Classification (NCBI taxonomy): domain Eukaryota; kingdom Viridiplantae; phylum Streptophyta; class Magnoliopsida; order Asparagales; family Amaryllidaceae; genus Allium; species Allium cepa. The sequence continues at coordinate 174,856,465 of CM060940.1, forward strand.
GATTGTATTACCCACTTTTGTGGCTAGTAGCTGGAATTTGATAATGTAACAATTTCGGCTATTTCATATTTACTTGAAACCCTAGACACTATTATAATATCACAGAATTTCCTATTAAATGATTTGGTTAGCGTAAGGTAAAAACTTACCATGTTTATTTGTGGGAAGTCTTACGTGATACCTTTTGTTTTCAAATATTTTCAAAGTTAAGCAACTTTAACCTATTACTCGTACCAGACCCGTGTCTGACCCGGAGTTTATTTCTGTTTTTCATAAACTCTCGGGTACTCAAATTTTTACGAGTAGCCAAGGGATTCAGGTTAGCTTTGACGAATTCTGGAGGAGCAATGGAGCAGGAGGCTTCAGCGTTGTAGATATATATAGTATTCCGCTGTGTTGGTATCTCTGTGTTGTATTGTATATTGACTTGTATAACTAGATAGGTGTTTATAACTGTCTAGTATGTGATGTATTACCTGTGTAACTCCGATGGATGTTGTATATTATGTAAATACTTATGTGATTGATATAATTTGTTCATTCCGCTGTGAGATTCTGATGTTGTTATCCTTTCTTCTCTATCTTTTCTATTTTCTCATCCCTTTCTTTCTTCAAGATGAAACAGATTTCTGTGGTTAGAAATTCGGGTCGTCACATGGACCAACCATAAGATTCCGAGTGGTGGCATTGATGTATGCTATGTGAATGCTACTGTGTCAACCATGTCAACATCCATGTAGGATGACACATCATTAAACACATCGGTCGTTGACTCATCATTTCATTCACAACTTAGTAAGGTCTACGAATTCTTTTACCTACCAGTATTATTAAGTGTAGATAAAGACACTTTCCCCACTAACCTTTTCCTACCAGTGTCTACCAATTCAATATGGTAGCTAAAACATACTACCAACCATTAGGCTAGTTTTACCTACACTTACAATTGGTAGGCATAGACCTTATTTTCTTGTAGTGCATTTCGAACCAATATAAGCTTTCAAAAGTTGAGACTTGTTGAAGATAGTGATTTTAAACGATGGAGATCTTCATAATGTAGGGTTGCTTTCCACTAACCTTTGGGGTGATTCCATATTATATATGTGGTAGCAGTGGTTCCTTCGTTCGGAAAATCTTCGATTGGCAAGGACTACTCCTACTAACCCTAGCGATGATTACTAAATAGGATGTAGTTCGAGTAGTGCCTTCGGTTTGTCCTTGGCTGGATAATTTGTATGGACGAATATCTGATATTTCATTTAAAGAACACGTACATTGGTTTTTACAAACGTACATCTATTTGGTGGTAAAGGAGGTAGCCCTTCTTATACTTAACACCCTTTCCCGAGGTGTATGAACTTGGGGGTTGTACTTTTATGGAAACCAATTAACTTGTCATCGAGAATGATAATGTGGCATTCTGGGATACATGTGAAAGGTAAAACGTTAACACGGGCCTCACATATTGGTGATAGCAGAAACAGGGTAGATGCGGCAAGGCTAAGTTTATCGCACAAATTAGGATATGATCATCACTTTTCTTAAACTCCCTCTATATATTTAGTTTGTTGTGTATGCTTTGGGATCCCACGAATAGGTCGGGAACGACCATAGTGATGGGATACTCGGTACCTATGGTGGAGTTATGCTGGTTTTTTGTTGGTAGAGGGTAGCAGGGTTGTGCCTTGGCACATTCCTATAGAGATGTACTGTCGGAAGATTGTCCCTTACCTTTTCATTGTTGGAAATCCATTCTCTAATACATGCCTTTATAGTTTTGATTATAAAACCTAGTACGCTAAAATTTAATTAATGTAACAAATTTGGCTATAATTAATATGTTATTTGAAAGGGCTTTCAAAGAATGTCATTGAATATAATATCCCTTTTTTATGTAGAAAATATTTTGGTTATCATAAGGTAAAAACTCATCCATGTTTATGTGCAGCGTGATCTTATGGGACTCCCTTTGATTTCAGAAGTATCCATTCTTTTGAGTTTTCTCACACCGGTTCCATGACTGACCCGAAGTTTATTTTCTTTTCCGTTAAACTATGGGTGCCCTATTTTCCAGGATAGCCAAGTAGTTAGGTTTAGCTCGGAGCATTTTGAAGGAGCTTAGAGCACTTTGTCGAAGATTCCTCTGTAGATAGTCATCCATTTCTATTTCCACTGTATTATGTATAAGAATATACCATCACCTAGCTAGGTTAGTATTTTCCATAACTTCGATATATTATTTTGAGAGCGATTATATGAACTATCTATACATAAGAAATTTAAGTTGTTTAATGTGATGCAAGGATCAGTATTTATATCTTCTATCTTTATTTTCTTTTACCTCCGATCATCCACCTCTTTAGCAATTGAATTTATGGCATGTGAATACCACTGATGTTTTAATGTCGATTTTCGAGGGTCGAAAAGGTGGGTCGTCACAAAAAATAATAAAATGAGATGAAGATTCTAAGATATATCAACATAATGAATATATAGTCAATTGAGATGTTCAATAGAGGGGGACTAAGATTAAATTACAAGATGAATATACAAATAGACAAGATGTGCCATTAGTAGAATCTAAATCATGTGAACATAATGACCGTATGGCCAAACCAAATTAGAATATTACCTTAAGATGTAGCTAAAAATTGCACCTTGAATGAAGAAGAGAACTCCTATATCCGATTGAACCATCTCCAGATTTTGCAAGGAATTGAAGCACCACCTTTTTTTAATTTTATTTTGATTTTAATTGAATTTATTGTTGGGGGTTTAACTCAATTAATGCTATGGAATTTTGTATATGAGAAGGGGATAATGAATTGTTACGAGAGTGAATGTGTAAATCAATGAAAGAAATATTTTAATTAAGAAGGCACACAATGAGAATTAAAGAGAGAGAACTCTTTCTTTCCTTTAGTTACTCTTTCCTCTTTCAAATCCCATTTGAAAATATTCGAATTCCCTCCTTTGGTTGACCAAAATAGGAGGCAAGTGGGCCTTAAAAGTTTCTTGAAACAATCTAGCAATTAACCTATTTAAATGTTCCATCGATATCATGGATCGATATGCGAGTTTATAACTTTATATATGCACTATATTAAATACTAATGGTATTCGAACAAATAAAATCAAATTTAATAATTAATATTTCATAAATTTTAATTAATTAAATTTATTTACAATGATTACAAAATAATTAAAAGTGTGGTTTTTTGGAGCATTTACATTACAGTTGTGCGACTCAAAAGTGTAAATTAAGTTAGCGATTAATATCAAACAATTCAAATATTAACGGTCACACATCACCTTAGATAGTGGTGTGACATTGGCTAAATTGAACAATTACACATTTTTCGGTAACATCCCATTTTACTTATTATAAGAGGTACAATAATGATTATTTACACCAAGTCTATCGTCAACACTATATCACATTGGAACTTATGGAATTTAGTTTGGGTCAAAATACCAACATCGTCCATATTCAGATTGATTATTCCAAATACAAAATCCTTGGTTTAATAATAACAATTATTACTAACGGTACTTCTCTTGCCAGACATTTTAACTTGGATTTAACTACAGTTGACAGTGATGCATACCTTTATAACTGACGAGACAAATTCTCTATTGAATAGTGTTTCACTTCAAATGTTTCAACTCGGTAACAATTATAGTCACTCGATGGACTCCATGCCATGATCTAATGTAATCAAAGTGGAGTTCCCATGTTAAAGTCCAACAATATTATCTAGTTGAGAGAATTATGTAATATCATCACTTTAAGATTCTCTATTTGACCTTAGTTATGTTATCCAACAGAAAAACCTTGAGTGTGTTGTTCCATAGTTATCCAAAAACTATCACCACGTAGCCCCTAGATTTCCCAGCAGTCATGAATAATACACTACCTAATATTTGAAGAGCGTTACGCACTTTGTGATTAACCGATATATCGACATCCCATCTTGAAACATCTTGAGCGGGAATATTTAAAATAATATGTTATTTTTAATGCGATAAATTTCTCTTGATTACAATACATTGTAATTACCATCACATAATGTATCATTAAAGGAAATTCTATTTAATATACTTTGAGTTAATTATTAATTGATTATATCATAATATAACAAGTATATAATAGAAAGAAAACACTTTTTATTTTGAACAAGATTGGTCATCAAGTTGAATATATGCAACAAAATACATAATTGTCCCAAGGGCACTACTCTTACTCTATCAATCTTCCACTCTTTGATTGTTTTTCTCAAAAATGGATCAATCTGGTACCTTAGTGAATGGGTATGCTATTTTTTTAATAATCTACTTTATCAATCAACTCTCTTCGATGCTGATAAATTGCCTTTATCATGTGGAACTTTTCGAATTATGTTTTTCAACTTCTAATGAGCTTTAAGTTTTTCCTTGAACTGTATCGCAGCATTATTATAGTATGACAGTGTAATAGGATTCTCAACATTTTGGAATAACCCTAAGCTCAATTATATTATGGCGTTATTCAAGGCAATGTACTTAGCTTTTTTTATTGAATCAGCAACTACTTATTCGTTCGGAACCTTTACAACTTAAAATTTTTAACTTAGTATTGAATATTAACTTAGGATTGACTCATTATACTCGATAGCACTTACGTAGTTCTTGTTCACGCACTCCTTCATTAGAAGTTTGTACTTTCTATAATCAATTCTCTAGTATTTTGTAAATACTCAAGAAAACTATTGATTTTCATATAATAATCTTATTTAAGATTTGTTGCTTGTTTTATATGTCAAGTACATAAGCCAACGTATAAGGAACAAATCTTACATGCTCCATGTTAAACAATTTAGTATATTTCTATGTATGTTGTTTTAGGGCATTCCCAACATCCTTTTGTACTTATTATAAAAGAGGTCTTTTCAAATCCTATGCCGTACCAAACCAAAATGATTTTTATCACGAACATATCATTAACAATCATAGTTTATCGTTTACTTATGGTTTTGTAACTATTTTAGAACCTATTAATATTCTCTTACACACACGCTTCCTCTACATTTTGACTGAAAATCAAACTATTTGATTTCTATGTCAAAAATACATGCTAAACTCTTATGCTTATGGAATAGTGCTTTAATATTGATTTCTAGGATCATAACAGATAAAATACAAACTCAGAATTGCTCTCACCGATTTTAAGATACTTCGATCATTAAACATAAACAACATGTTCTAAATCATTGTTTAGAATTTCTGTTTTGATATATAGATGACAAAACTCAAAATCACATCGAGTGATAATTTTATGGGTAAAATCTAAACTAACTTTCATACATTGAATGAAGAATCTGTTACACTAATTCTAATAATTGAAATTTATAATGTTATTCTATCAACGTTGCTTACTATTTTCCAACTACATTGATCTTCTTCTCAGAGAAACTTTTGCAGTCGATGGATCATATCTCTTCGTGTACAACTACTAAAATCTTATTTTGATAACGTACTTGGAATCCATTTTGGATTTGTACATCATGCCATATGGTAGAGTCAGTACTCTTAATGGCTTATTGACAACTAAGAAAATTCTTTTCTCAACATAGATAAGAAATTCATAGTATTTATTCGATCTTTGAAGATTCTTATTAGAGACTCTAATTAGGTGTGTCCTTTTGGGCCTGGTCCAGTTCATTTCAACCTTTATAATAAATTTTACCATTAGATTTTATCCAAGTCCATTTTTATAAATAATTTTCAAAAGAAATTCCTTTGTCCTAAAGTTGGCGTTTCTCGAAACACAATTATTTCTGGGTACAACAAAATAGGTACTCATAAACATTTTAATGTGCTACCTTCTTATAATTGTAAAACTAATTTATTTTTTAGTTTATGAAACTTATGTTTATCACATAAATTGTTTAGTCAATACGTACGGTCCCAAACTAATTGGGTGGTCCACAGATCCCTTATGAACAAGTACTATATGTAGTCTCTTGACTCTCACAGTATATCAACTCCTTAACTTAGGATATGTAGGGGTTTCTTAAAGACTCTTTTCTTGTATGATCTCATCAACTATGCTTTAGATGAAATTAATTTTAACGTTATGTATTTACTCATAAGTACACAACCTAATAGGAAGAAGTTAACTCAACGTCACTTTTCATCAATTGTTCTTTGTCTAACAAAGTATGAATACTTCTTATTGATAAATCATTATGTATCATTGGGAGGAGTGACTTTTGAGATAAAATCTTATTTATTTTGGTACATTGGGAACTCCTTCAAATATACTCATTATTTGATTAAATCAAATTATTTCATTTCCTTTGCATGTTATGTTTTGTATTTCTATATTGAATGAACCTATCATAAATACATTGCTTGTGTATAAAATACTCATGTTCATTTCTAGGATAATTCATGTGAACTATATAAAGTAGATAGATCTATTTTGGTATCATTAGGATTTTGTATACACACATCTTTATGTATTAATCAAAAGGGTTCACCGACTCTTTCATCATTTCCACTGAATGGGTGCTTTGCCGTTAACCTTCCTAGATATAATTCATCGATACCATAAAATTCATAATCATATGATTTAAAGAATTATTCCTCTAAGACATGGTTATTCCATAGTCCTAGAAATAATTGAAATTTTATATACTTCTTTTTAGCGTAGCTAATGCAACAGTCGATGTTATTCTAATTGATTTATTTAATAACAAATATTCATAACAAAATAAATATGTATTTATTTTCATTCGATACTGAAAATAGTTCTTATTTCATAAATATCATTTAGTTCGTTAAAAAAACAATTTTCCGTACCATGATGCATCGATAAGTATTATGTGGCATGCTCCCATTATTTTCGCCATTATTATAACAGCGCATAAAATATGAATCTTGACTTAAATACTTACAATGGGCTGTTTATTTCTTTTACAGTTACTAGTTTATAGTCGGTACTTTTTCATTAAATATCTTAAACCTATAGAATAACCTTTATCGAAAACGATTTTTTGTATTATAGCACAATTGGACTAGAAATCATATTTCTTATTTCATATTAAGTATCTATTAGTATTTTATACAATTCCCATTTTTGATGTCCCTTTATGAAGTAGAGGTGACCATTCACTCTCTTAATCCCATTTATGCCTAAATTACATCCACTCTCGTGCAATCACTTTCATTTCCAAAGTAATCAAACCATTCAAAGGAGATCCTTATTATAATTAGTTGTATTGAATACATGATTTTGCATTATGGTTTTGTTATCCGACATTTTGACCTGGCTATATCCGAACTGACTAGTCAAGTTAAACTCGACTGTCATCAAGGTCAGTTGCCAGAGCAATGATTATAGGGTCTAGAAATCAAGCACGGATAGTAATATGAAGCCGTGATCGAACAGAAGCAGGAGATTTACTTTACATAATGTTCTAAGTATGAAATATAAACTAATCTGGAAAAGGGATCGATCAGGTATGATCCCTCTCTATCAAAAGGATCGAATTACTTAAGTTAAACAGTGCAACTCAATGGAAAACGATCGATATCTCAAAATTCAGAAGTTAGATACACATAAAACTTTGGGAATAAGATGAGAGGACCCTTCGGAGTCCACCCTACGGATTGCACCCTAAAAATTGCAAAAAAGATGAATCGACCTTCTTCCCGGTAGAGGGATCGGCTAGAATTAGGCAACCTTGTATGTTGAAATAAAGAACGACCATTAACTCAACATCTACAAGTCCGATTGAGATGAAACTTGAAGGCCATGTATAATACAACAAGGAGAAGCTCCTATGAGTATTGTAGCCACTAAGTATCTAATAATAGGGATTTACCTCGATCATTATTTCTTGGGATTTGGGCCATGCAATCCCTCCTATGGGGCCTTATGAATTTGAAGAGCCTTATATCGAACTTTCATGGAGATATTTCACCGTCTTCTTCTATAACTACAGATTTGATTATTCGTTTTTGGGATATTTACGTTTCTTATTGGTTTGTACTCTTTTATATTAAGGATTTTCATCCGATTCCTATTATACTCGATTTACAAAGTGAATAATAAAGCTATCTCTTAAAAGTGGGTGTAGGCAAACAACGCCGAATCACTATAAATTATTGTGTCTCTATTATTTTCTTATTTATTATTGATATATTCTCTCTGTTTACATTGAATATTCTTCATTCATTCCTCTACAAATCTCTATTTAGTGTTGATTGCCATTTTTGCCATTAATATTTTGGTGCTTTCACCGAGAACCAAAATTCTCAACTTCTTTTGATCCCTTCGCTTCCTTTAGATTGCCCAAATCCAAGAAAGAAATCAAGAATTATCATCGAATAGTTTATCCATTCTATTAAAATTTGCAAAAGTGTAAGGAAAACTATCAGCAACGGTTAGGAACACCAGATCTACCTCTCAAAATGCAGAAGTAAACGGTAATGCCAGCATCCAACAAGGAATCCAGAGCAATCTACTAGTAGATGTTAATGCTGCAAATCCAGTTGATGTCTAGAATCCAGCCGATTCCATCACAAGGATTGATTTCCATAACCTGATGAGAGAGCTCTTGGATAGCCGTCGATATTTGAACCAGCAGATTCAAGCCAGTTTTGATCTAATGAATCAACTAAAGGATCAACAACGTGAGAAAACTAGGTGGGTGCAACCTCCCTATTTTGGGAGCTCAACTTCGTTAGATGACCATTACAGGCACAGATGTTGCCTAGCCGATAGATTTCATGAAAAAGCATTAGAAAAGTGACACATAACTATTCCCGGGTTACAAAGACCAATCAGACCGGATCACTCTATAAGAACCAACGCCGATCCCTTCTCCAGAGGAACCTTCCATTTTCTAATGGAATTTGGACCGGAGCAGCCGCAGTTGATCTAGATGATGTAGTTCAAGTTATTGTAGATCAATTAACTCTCTGAAATGACGATGGTGTGAAAGCATGCGATACCCATCAAGAGGATGTTAAGCTAAGAAGGCATGGAAGGGTCCAGAGACATCGACTGGACCATTCATGTGAGGTGGAGAATGGCCATCGCTTAGCCCTATCTATCCAAACGCTGGACTTGGCGGGCTATAATCAGGAAGCTAGGAAGGGAGAGCCAAGGCTTAACCAATGATGATTGGAGGTTCTCAAGAAGTCATGCATCATTCATCGACAATATCTTACACGTGGAGTATTTATGGGGATTCAACATGCAATTGATCCCTGCCTACAAGGAAAAACTAACCCTAGGCAACACATCATGAGGCATGAATGGTTGATGAAGCCAAAAAATGCAGATGTTTTCCTATTACTCTCTCTGACATAGCGATGATGTGGTTTACAACCCCATGGTCAATCACTAGATTTGAAGATTTTCCAACAAGATTTGTAGAGCAGTTCTGATGCACGCAACTTGTCGCAAAGATGAAATATCCTCATCAAGCATGATCCAAGCTCTAGGAGAATCACTGGAAGACTAGTTAGAGAGGTTTTCATACAGCTATAATAGAAGTCAGTAATCTAAATGAGCATTCAATATTAATGGTCGTACAATAGAGATTGACAACTATACTAGAAAAGGCCTTCGTAGCATTGAAAAAACACTGCTACAACTTTTAGTAGCGATTTGGTAAACACTAAGATATGGCATGCAACTAAAAGTTTGAAACGTTTTATAGCATTGTGGAAAATGCTATGAAAACTTGATCTATTATAGGTTTTAGAAACGCTATAAAAAGTTTCATACTTTTAGTAGCATGTTGTGTTGTAGTGTTTACCGAAAAGCTATTAAAAGTTATGGTAGTGTTTTATTAATTCTACGAAAGTTGTATTGTGGATATTTTCATTTATTTCCTTAGCATTTTTCAAATGCCACTAAAAGTTATTAATTGTTTTGCGCATACTGTACATATTACCATTTCTTGTTAATGGCTTGTATCTATTCCAACCATCACTCACATAATGGTCTTATTAAAACCAGTAATCAATCACATAATTTGTATTCAAACCAACAGTCAATCAATCACATAATCATCATATTCAAACAATTGAAAAAACACATTATATAATCAAATATAATATCCATAACCATTTCGATAATAGTTTTTCGACAAAATGAGCACATTCACAAAAAATACATAACCATTCATAAACAAGTTTACACAACAAGTATTAACAAAATGTTATAGTATATATAACAATTAAAACCATGTGCATTGCTTGGTTACCCATAATTCTTTGCTGCAACTGGTCTTTATCTTAAAAAGCTAATTACCTGCAGAGAAGTTTATCAATCAAGGATGATTATGAAACTGTTTTGCGTATTTAAATTATATTGAACATCCTTGGTTAAAGTTTTATTAAATTTAGATAATTTTATAAAACTTAGTTAACTTGGTTAAATTTTTTATAAAACATGGTTAATTTTTGTAATAGACTTATTTAATTATTAATAACTCATTAACTCAGTTAAATTCTAATAAAACTTATTTTTTATAAACTTAGTTAAATTATATAAAGCTTAGTTAATTTTTAAAATTTCGGTTGATTTTTATAAAAATTAGTTAAATTTTTATAAAGCTCAGTTAACTTATCTATAACTATATTTATATTATCTCGAACTTATAAATTATCTCTATTGCTAAAACTTAAAATGCCATAACTTATATTTTAATTAACTTAAACTTATAAATTATCTCAAACTTAGACTTCATTAACTTGGTTAGTTTTTATAAATTATCTCGAACTTATAATTTTTTTGTAAATTTAGTTAATTTATTATTACTATTATTAAAAACTTAGTTAGTTTTTATACACTCAATTAACTTATTATTATTACTATAAACTCATTATTTACACTAATCTTAGTTAATGCACTTACATACATATTTTTGAAAATAATCTAGGAAAGTTAAGTCTTTTGTATGATTAAAAATTATAATAAGATTTTGCTTATTTCTAATCATGTAGCTGATATTTCTACACTTTTTTTAGAAACGAACTCACAAAAGAATAAATCTGTAATATAAACAAACATGCAAAGTAGAAAAAACTAACCATACCTGAGTTATCAATGGTCGGAGGGGACGAATCCAAATGCAGTATGATTGAAGATTACCAAAAATGTAGCAATCTTTCATTACACTCATTTCGATTCATGCATGTTTAATCTCTGACCATTCATTTTGAATTGAAACATCATGCTGGCTGTTTGGTACAATTTTTTAAAATATCCTTCTCTGATCTTGAAAGAATTAATTTGAAAAAAATAAGTAGAGAAAATTAAAGTAAAAATATGATGTAAAGTTTACTGAGACCAAGTTTTAAAACATAAAGTTTTCTGCAAACAAAAAAGATATAAGAAAGAGTAGGAAGTTCTGGTGATTGTGTACTAATTGACCGGAATAGAACCTACACCTGCACATATGCTTAACGATGATAAAGCAATAGGATGCATGCCTGAAAATGAATTCCCAATAAGATTCCTTAATGGATTTTGAAATTCTAAATATGAGCATGAGTATCTTTTACGCTGGAAGTATTTTGTTTAAAAAAGCCTTGAAATAGTTTAAAACAATCGGTATAGTTTGATTAGACAATGCTAGAAAATAAGGTGTAAGAAAAAAAATTAAACACGTACTAGAATCGTAAGTAATGATGCTTTTGTAAATTCATTAAGGTGGTAGCTTTAGCACACAATACTAGCAATAATGAATAAACAGACTGAATTTCATTGAGGCACCATGTTAATCCACTTAGTCAGCCAAATATCAGCTTAAGTTATACCAGAACCTCGTTTTTCTTACTTTTCCATTCTACAAAAATTCAGTTTGCTAAAATACTATAAAGATCACTCTGTTACATCCTCTTCAAACTTCAATATACAAACAACTAGGCGGTTGATGTAAAGAAGAGCATGAAATATCAATGGGATTCAAAGAATGAAATTGTATGGTACATTGAAGAAACAAGGTATGCAAGCGTTTAACGAGCTTTCAACTTTTGCAAAAGAAATAACAAATCTCAAAAGGTATAAATGGGTTCTAAATTCTAATATAGGATAACTTGCTTAATGTCTTATTTCCTTGCGAGCCTCGTCCACCGATGAAGTTGGATTTTGGAGATGGATTGCTTATAAAGAGAATGGTGATTTCATTCCCAGATGATGATATGTGGACCACAATGCATAATTAAGAACAAATCATACATGTTAGTGATCCTCAACCATTAGAGATATCCCCACCTGCTAAACAACAAGCAGTCCACCATCAAATTCATCCCTGCAGTCACTTATCCCTACAGTATGAAAAGGTACATTTATATCTCGGCAAAGATATGCTCATGAAATACTCAAAAAACTTCAAACGTAGGGTAGCAGTTCTATGAACACTGTTATTCGCAACTACCGAAAAGTGTTACGAAACCAACTGTAACTTCAATAACAGTTACAGAATAACACAGAAGTAGCAACGACAAAATCTATCACTAATTTTAATAAATCACAACAACAAAATGCATGACTATATCTGTAGGAAAAGTATTACCGATTAAAGTGTCCGAGTCCAGTAGAAATTGTTTCCTTGAAACAATATTGCCCTCTTATATGCACTGAAGGATATGAGCAATTTGTCTCCCTGGACGAAATGCACTGGCCCTGGTATGCTGTGCGTGCAGACGGAGCGACGACGAACTGAAGGAATTATAGGTATGAGAACAGGGCTGTGGGAAGAGGAACGGGAAGAAGAGAACTGTTTCTATGTATGAATTTCGTTCTGCGGGCCCTTATATATAGGCTGGAGGAGGTGCCTATTCGAAGCGGTCGTGACTGTTGGAAATGTTGCGACCCTTTAACCGACAGACGCACGCGTACAGGAGCAACAGTCTAATTTTGAAGTCCAAAATTAGCCGTTTTAGCACAGCAGGCCCAAGAGGCAGAGGGAGGCCCATCTAATCTCAAGACCCCAAGAGCCCCAAGGCCCAAGGCCCAATATTTGACATTTTAAATTTAATATGAAGGCCCAAAGCCTACATTTCCACAAGTCTTCATGTCACCTTCTTCTTTTCTTTTGATTTAGTATAATGGGTTGTGATATATAAGGTGATATTGAAACAAATATCCCATGATGTGGGACTTTGTTTCAATACACACTCTAATTCTTCCTCTTCCCCACTTTCTCATTCATTCATTTCTAACAATCCCCCACATGAATGAGCAGTTGTTCTTAGTTTCACGAACCATTTATCGTATCGGTTAAAGTAGCACAGGGGCCTTGAACTTTCCTAGTGTTTACCTATTTGAGTTACAGGTGAATCAGTAGACATAGAATGTCCTTGAACTGTAAACCTTTTGTGTAATTCTACAATAGGTAACACACGCCAAATGTTTCTTATAATCCTTCATTCTCTATATGTGTTCATTTTTGCCTTGAACACCTGCCTGGTATCATAAGTGCTTAGAGAATTTGGCCTCCTAATTCTCTTTGAAGCGGCGCCTTCGCACTTATGTAGGTGATTCTGCAAAGGGCATTCACAATTCCTCAAGTACAGACATCACTAAAAGTATCAATACTTATCCTATTTTTCCAACAAATAAAGCACTGACTTATCATAGGAATGGTTTGTGTGTAACAGTGTCGTCAAGTTTCTCTTAAACTTAGTTGTCCCTTTGAACCTAGATCTTGGTATCTCCAATCAACTAGGTGGGGTTTCCATTAATTTTTTTTTTATTCTATGGGCCTTAACCCCATTCCCATCGATATGGTTTGAACTTTCTCTCTTGGTAAGCCTTTAGTCAGTGGATCCGCTATGTTATCTTTTGACCTTATGTAGTCTATAGTAATAACTCTATTAGAGAGAAGTGGTCTTATTGTTTTATGTCTACGACGAATATGCCTAGATTTACCATTGTATAGTGTACTATTAGCTCTTCCAATTGTTGATTGACTATCACAATGTATACATATTGGAGGCACATGTTTGCTCCAATTTGGAATATCTTCCAAGAAACTTCGAAGCTAGTCTGCTTCTTCTGCGGTCTTTGTTTGCACGAAAAATGGGCAAACACCTCCTAGTCGTATGACTTAGTTGATTATATGTTGAACTGGATGGTTTGGGTGATTTATGCAAATATACGAAATAGATGGACTAAACTGTAAAAGACACACAGATTTATAGTGGTTCGGCCAGAATCTGCCTACGTCCACTTTATATGTTATTCTCCTTTTTTCTTTCAGATTACAAGTACAAAGCTTTGTATACAAGTATATGAAAGTTGTTTGAAAGTTCCTTCCGTGCTTGAGCTTTCAAACTTGTCTGCCATTGTTGTACCCCTGCCCCTCTATTTATAGAGTGAGGTTGGGGGCAGGGGTCTTGGATGTATATAGCTGCTGGTGGGCCTGGGCTGAAGCAATCTGGCCTGACAAATTAGGATCGGCAAGGCCCTGGCTCGGTGGTGGTTGGTCCGGCTTGGTCGTGGAGGTGAGATGGCTCGGTGGTGGTGAGGACATGGGTTGGTTCGGTAGTAGTTGGAGGTGAGATGGTTCGGTGAGGGTTGGAGCGGTAGTTCGTTTGGTCCGGTAATTGGTTTGGTCCGGTAGTGGGTTGATCCGGCAATGGGAGGAGTGGTAGATGGATCGGCTATGTAGGGATGTGTAGGGTGGTTCGGTGGACCGGATGGTTCGGTGGTGAAGGTGTGAATTCATCCGGTAGGTTGATTCAGTGGTGGCTACTTCGAGTTGGTTCGGCATGCTACTTCTGGATGGTCGGCATGTTACTTTGAGTTGGTTTGCTTTGATTCAGTGGGTGGTAGATACGTACCCAACATTTGCCCCCCAAAGTAGGGCATATGTTTAACATATGTCGTGCTTTGTTTTAATGGCATAGCCTCGTTCGGTTATAAGCGCCGAGCCATCTGGTCCGGTCATTGAGGTTTGCTTATAAATAGGGGCTACGTGCCTTCGTTATTCCTTACCAACCGAGCAGAACCTTTTACCGAATCAAACTCTCAGTTTCGCCGAATCAAAGAGCTAGCCGAACCAGGTGAGATTCTTTCCCGCCGAATGACTTTATGTTCTTGTATTACCGGATGGACTTCAAGAGTTGGTCCGCCGAATGAGATTGGGCGTTGAGTGCCGAATGGGCCTTATATGCTTGGAATGCCGAATGAGGTTTTGCTTTTAATTACCGAATGGACTCGGGGACTTCGTGTACCGAATGAACCTTGTGGGTTTGAACTACCGAATGAGTTTGTGAAGTGTGGGGCCGAATGGTCTTTGGTCTTGAATTTTTATGTTTCGAATTGCGAATGAGACTCTAGGTTGCATGTACTTTGTTTGTATTCCCATACTCCTTGTTCAAACAATATGTTCTTCTGGTGTTGCAGAAAAATGTCTCGCAAAGTGGAAACTCGATTAGAAAAAAGAAAATCTACGGATAGACGAGAGTCCCCCGTTGTGCCCCCAGCCCAGCCAGAACCGGAACGTCGTGGACCCACCTCGAGGTTGCTAGTAGATGGGTATGGTCCCCAAGTGCTTCTGAATTCTCCTCCCGATTGCTTTCCTAGCTCTCTCAGAGAGGAGCGACTTGACGTTATCTCCCGCTCCTTTGGGATTGATAGAGAATGCATGCTGTTGCCAGGGAAGGGGGTCATGCCATATAATCCCCTGAAGGATACTTCGCGTATAGCCGATACCATTGCATGTGTGGGGCCATTCCTACGATCCATGCGTGGATAGTCAGCTTCATTACTTACCTGAAAGTGGCTCCTTTTCAGCTTCAGCCCAACTCCTATGCCATCTTAGTGTGTCTATTCGTTATCTTCCAGAGGAGATATGGGCGCCCCCTTCGAACCGGGAAATCCGATATCTATATAATCTGAGGGGCTACAAGAAGGGGTCTCCATACATTAGTTTAGAGTCGACCGTGTCTTTCAAGCCGGTCTTTGACTTATACTCGAAGTTTACCATGTTTAAGAAGGAATGGTTCTTCGTCAAGGACGACTCCGTTTCTTTTCGCCTTTTCACTTCTGGCTGTAAGTTGAATTCCATTCGTAATTTCTTTGTCCCGACTACAATGCTTCTTCTTATGTGCTTTTATTTCTTGCTAGCGATAGGTGGCTTTGCGGTCGTGGAGAATGATCACCTTGTACAGATGGCTGCGGAGGTAAAGGCTATCTCAGGAAGGGATAGGTCGGCTTCTTACCTGATCAGGAATGCCACTCTCCTGGAGCACAACTTTATTCTGCCACGTCAATCTGTGGTTAAGCAGAGAGATACAGCCGAGGAGAGGGCTGCTAAAGCTAAAGATGGGGCCACTGCGAAGAGTAGAAAGAGGAGACCTTTCTCGGTACCTCCAGTCATCGGGGGGAAGAAGCTTAAGAAGTCCGACGGACCCTCCCCTAGCACATGCCCAGATATTCCGAAGGAGGAAGGCGGAGAGAAGGAAAGAGGCGAAGAGGAGAGCGGAGAAGATGGAGAAGGTGAAGGACAGGGTGGTAGTGGTGCCGGGGCTTTGTCCTCTAAGCAGGCGGGGGAGATCCAAGAGTGGACGGATGATGCCTTCCACCAGGCTTTTGAGGGGTTGGAGGAAGGATCAGCCTCGGTGGAGAAGGTGAAGAAGGCTGACAAGGCTGGGACTGGTGCCGTTTCATATTCTAAGGGTTGTTCGGGCGACGGAAATTCTATCGGTTTAGAAAACCGTCGAACGAATTTGAATTAAAAATAACCGCAAGCGCACGGCGTACGAATGTAGCACGTGGCGAATACGGGTCGATCCGCAGGGAATTGATGATTTTAAAATTCTACTCAATCAAATTAACCAAAGTTGGAAAAGTGATTAACAAAAAAAAAGGAGAAAAATGACAAAAGAAAATAGATAAAAATATGAGAGTGTTAAGACAATTTAGAGGCAACTTCCACTCTCTAGATCACATAAATCAACAAAATGAAGTTATGATCTCTCTATTCTTTTCATTAGTGTAATTAGTTGATGTGCTTATCATAAGTATGGTATATTTGTGCTATTAATTAGCCCAATATAAACCATCAAACTATAACACAACCACTAATACACATTTAACTCTCATGAAATATGACAACAAAGTTGAAAGCAAAATCTATTTTAAGCATAGCCTATTAACTATTGTTTAGAAATATAGGCTATCAAATTTCAATTTCAACATTCACTTCTTTGCCGTAATCATATTTAGATGAAGAGACAATTTGTGTTATGTTTGTTTAAGCATAGCCTATTTGTTATGAACAACATAGACTATCAAATTCAAAGCTAAACAACATCATTAAACCACTTCAAGTGTTTCCATTAAAGAACAAAAAGAGAGCATAAACATCAAAATGTTGCATCTACATACTAGAGAGTTTCATTACCCCTAAATTGTAGGGATTAAGCTCTCATATTTGTTATCAAATCAACAAATGTAGGAAGCAACATGAAATCAAAAAGAAAGGAAAATGAAAGCTAATGGAAAAGACAACTAATCTAATTGCATAAAGGTAGATCTACACTATTACATAAGAAGAGAAGAAGCATGTAAATAAAAGAGAATTAACATTGCATAAAAGAAAAGAAAATTACATGAAACAAAATGGCTAAGTAGCCATGGAAAGAAAAAGAGCTTTGATTTATTTTCTAAACTAAAACTAACTAACTAAGAGGAGGAGGCCTAAGAGAGACTAAGAGAGGAGATCATGTTACATGAAACATATGGGTATTTATACATGTATGAAACCCTAATTCATATTTTTGGGGAATACCCAAAATGCCCCTTAGGAAGTGTGGAGGCCAAGTAACCATTAACATGTCTTAATCCCCCATTAAGTGTACACGAAACCATTAAGTCCAAAAGCATGTGCATTAGCCTTTACTTTGTACATTAAGGTAGGTGGGTAGGTGGGGTCCTCCATGTTCTTCACTTTGAATTATTTCCATCTTCATTCCTTTGTATTCATTTTGTGCATGCATATCTTCATGAAACCACTTCTATTTGAGATCAAATTCCTACAAAAATATATACAAATTTTCAATTAATTTTTCTCAAAGAAATATATGCACTTAAATGACCGTTTTGCCCCTATATGAAGATGAATATGTGAAAATTTGGAATTAATATGAATTTTGGTTAAAACAAGTTAAAATACCCAATATGATTATTTATTTAATTTAAATAGAATAAATATGGTGGTAAAAATATGCACATTTGCGTGCACATCAAATACCCCCACACTTATCTTTTTATTCGTCCTCGAATAAAGGAAAAAAAAGATAAATCCGTTTTCGTAGGAAGCACGATTGCATTGAGCGTATGCAACAAGCCGTTAAACCTCTGGGTGTCCCCAGTAGGACGAGTGTTGTCTCGTGAGGGTTTTCAGCGGATACTACCCACAAAATCCAAGTGCGGGATGAAAATATTTACAAAATGCAAGATTTATTTACAAAGAGATGAATGAAAATTTTTGAAAATATTTACAAATGAAGGATTTATTTTTAAATTGACACGAATAAGTTAAATATAGGTTTTGGTTATTCTCTTGAAAATTTATGTCATTTACTGGTCAAAATTTCTAACAAAAATCAAGTTATCATAACAAATAGACAATAGTTTAACTTGTTGTTTCGGTTGATAACAAAGTGTAATTATAAAATGGATCCTTAGTTCATTATCAAAGTTTATCAAAGTGGTATTTTCATTTCTTTTCAATAACAAATCAAATCAAATAAGTAAAAATAGTGCTAGGATTTCAATTGCTTGCTTCTCATTATTTGCAAGAAAAATTTCACACCTAGCTCGGGTAAACTGAGGCCAGATATACCACCCATGCACTGCCTTTCGGGCTTATGTGAGGGGAGTACAGAGCATGGCGAGTGCATACACTTTCATGCATACACTATCGACCGTAGGTGGTTTTTATTAAGTCTTTTTTTTACATACATGTGTTCCATACATCATAACCGTGAGGACTTTTGAATGAGTATGAAAGCACATAATCAAAAATTCCAAGTAATCACCCCTGCATAACCGTGAGGACTTTTAAATGAGAGTGAATACTTGGATGCTATTATTTTTTATTTTTATATTTTTTTTGAGAGGGAATTTTGCAAAATTATCTTAGCACCATTTAACTTAGAAGACAAAAAAAATGTTATATCATTTACTTTAAATTCACCACTTTTAAAACAAAGATTTTCAATTAGGAGGTATTTCATAATTAACACGTATGAACCTTCCTATATACCAGTTAAACCATTGTTATTTATAATCAAACTTCATTTTTATTTTTGTTAAGACGAATAAATTGTCAAAAATTTCAATTTAATAAACCAAAACCATATATTTATCCTATAGTGTTTCTTTGAAAATAAATCAAAATGCAAAAAAAAAAATTTGTATTTTAAAATTTTGATATTTTTTTGAGTTTTGGAAGAAAAAAGAAAAAAATGAAAATTTAATCATGAAAAATCAAAAAGAAAATGAGTCTCCCCCCACACTTGATTTTGACTGTGTCCCCACAGTCAACCCAAGTGGAAGGAGAAAAATAAAATAAAATTCTATTATTTACATGAAAGATTATTATTTACAAGAGATGAGAAAGTATATAGTCAAAAAGTAAATGAAACGGTCTTCCAAAGACCAATTCATTTGTTTCGTCAAATGCGTGAGATACGGCTTAAGCACGAAAAACCAAATCGTAAAAGAATTTGAAGTTGATTGTCGATTTGGAAAAACGAATGTCGTTTTACTAAAAATCGTACGAGTTGTTTTATTTTCGATGATTTTCAGGGTCGACAAAACAATTGATTGAAGTTCAAGTTTATTTTCACCAATTTGAAATTCAAGCTTATCATTGAAAACATTTTCACAATTATTGATTTCAAAATCAAAATGGTGATTTTCATCTTCCCCTTCGGAATTTAACAACTCGTCATCCAAAAGTCCAAAAAATTCGTGTTCATTAAATTCGTCTTCCTTTGTTGGATTATCAACAACTTTATTGCATAAATCAAGTTCAAAATTCAAAGTTGTTGTATTCAAATTTTCAGAAAAAGGAAGATCGAAATTTAAATCGAGTTTCGCACCCTCAAAAGAATTGAAATCTAACTCAACTACTGTATTTTCAACAACTTGATTAAGATCGTCATTATCAAATTCAAAAGTTGTTATTTGAAAATCGTCGATTTGGGTAAAAGATGGATTATCACTTCACTCATCACACGTTGAGATTTGATTTTGTTGTTCACGTTGTTTCATATAAGTTTCAAACAACAAATCCGTGTGATTATCGTAAATTTCATTCATTTGTTCAACAAAATCCAATTTATAGTTATTAAATTGAGAATTTTCGATTTGGATTTGTTGAGAACAAAAATTTTCACTCGTAACATGGTTAAGATTATTCCAATTGCCAAATTCGTTTGAAAAGTTGTTCCAATTTTCATGTTGAGTTTGGAATTCATTTTGGAGCTCGAAATTAAATTGGCATGGATTATAATCGTAATCATTTGAATTTTGAATTGAATTCAAATTTTGAAATCCTCGACTCGAGTTATTACACAAATCAGAATTACATAAATCATTTATCTCTTGATTTTGTCGTGTAGAAAGTTCGAGTAAAGATGAAATCATTTCAATGCTATTTTCAAGAGTCGAACGTTGGTCATCGTTTTGAAAATTTTGTTGTTCGAAATTTGAATTATTTACACAAAAGTTGTTAAAATATCCATACGAATTTGGAGTGAACTCATATGGATTATATTGATTTTCGCAGTTAAATTCAAGCGAGTAAGAAAAAGGAAACTCGGACATTTTCAAGATTTTTTTTTTTTGGTTTTTTTTTATAAACAAAAATATTTACAAGTAGAATCTATTTTTCAAAACGGAAAATTGATTTTTGTTTTCTTTTTGGATTTCAATTTTTTTTTTTTTTGAAAAGATTTTTTTGGATTTTGGATTTTTTTTTTTTTTGGATTTTTGGAATTTTGATTTGAAAATTTTCAAGAGAAAAGAAAAGAAAAACTAAGTTAAGAAATATTAACAATTTTTTTAGTTTTGGATTTTGATTTTTTTTTTGTTTTTTTTTTAATATGCATGAACTAATGCAACTAAGTGAATGCAAGGGTTATTTACAAATGATTTATCCTAAATTAACCCAAAATTGTATATTCACAAATTGTCTTAGATAAACAAGATAGTTCTCAGCCAGGTAACGGGCAGGATTTATCGGTGCACCACGAATCACCATAGCAATGCAGCCGAAGGTTTAAGTACCTTCAGAGGAACAACCACTATAATATTTACGAATCACCGTAATATTTATAAATGGTTATTACTCTATCGTAGCCTAGACACCAAGAAATTAAATTGTTCAAAAAAAAGACAAATTGTCAGTATACAATTAAGTGTTATCGATTTCTAACCGTTATTATTAATCAAAATCTAAGATAAAATGCAGAACAGAAACTAAACGTGTATTAACACTGCAACTACGAATGAATTTTTTTTATTTTTTAAAATGAAAATGCAAGCAACCAACAATTCAATTCAAATAAAACTAGAAATGAAAGCAGAATTTTTTAGCAAGCAGAGCAATTTATTTTGGCTAGCTAAGGAAGCAATTTTCGGCAAGCTATTCTTCCTTTATTTCTTGCTTTGGCAACCTGGAAATAAAAAACTAAGATATATACAACTTTTTTTTTTTTGGTTTTTTTGAAAGGAAACTTAAAAGTAGGGTTTTACTTAAAAAAAAATTAAATATATATCATGAAGAAATCAATTCAAAACAAAATAAACAAGAGAAGATAAAACAAATTGAAACTAGTTTTTTTTTTAAATCAAAACAAAAGCAAAACAAAGCAAATCAAAACAAAAGAGTTAAAAAAAAAAAATTATCAGACTCGGCCCATTCACAACCCCACCCGGCCCAAACAAATAGAACCCGAAGCCCAAACTCACACGTACATTCCTACAACCCCATTTTTCTTTCAAAACAAAACAGCACTGAATCGAAAACAAATCCAAAGTGAAATTCGTTCAAATTAGCGTTCAAAACGCAATCGCTGGCAATCAGTAAGGTTTTTTTATTTTGGCGATTGATGATTTGGGTGATTCGGCGAGGCGATCGAACTGGGTTGAAGTGGCGATTTCGAGTTCGATTGGGTGGCGATGGTGGGAGGAAGTGGTCACGGTGATTGGAGGAAGGTGACGTGACTCTGGTGTCGCGGTGTTACCGAACTGTTGATGCTTGGAAGTGATGGTCGTGGTAGTTCGTTTGTTGAAAGCAGCAGTTTTGGTGATAATCGCTGTGGTTTGTGGATATGGAGTAGCGGTTTCAGGCGATGGAGAAGATTTGGTGGCGGTGGAGTATTGAATTGTAGTTTTTGGGCAGTGAATTGGTTCGTGGGTTATAGAGAAGTTGATGAAGTAGATGAATGGTTAGTATATCGTCGACTGTTGCAGTTGTCTATTGTTGCTTTTCGATGATATGTTGAAGGAGATTGTTTTGTTGCTGCTGGTGCAAGAGGGTAATGCTCAAAGTGGAAGTGAGAATGGGATTGGAAGGTAATGTCAGGGTAATGGAGTGAAGTGGCTGTTGTTGGATGGTGAAGTTTGTGAGATATGGTGAATGGATTGTATGGCGACTTAATGGGTGGTCAGGTGTGATGATTGTGGTCAGGGGTGGTAGTGAATAGGCAGGACGATGTATGAATGTGCTAGGTAGTTTTTTTATGTATGGAGTGGGATGAAATGGTGGTTTTGGTTGAAGGAGCAGGGAGATGAATGAAATGGTTTAAGTGTGCATAGATAGTGGAGATGGGAAGTGGCTGTGGTGGTTTGCTGTTCAGATGGTCGGTGGAAATGACTGAAAGTGTTGATAAAGAGGTTGATAAGGTGAAAGATGGAGTGGAATATAGCAGAGAGTACTTCAGTGTAGCAGAGAGTATTTCAGGTGGAGTGATGGGAGAGCACTGGGTGATTCTGGAGTGGAAGTGACAGGCAGAGGAACAGTGGTGGTCAATTGAGTTGTCAGTGGAGGAGATGAAGTTTGAGGTCAGAAAGTGATATGATGGTCAGTATCTTTTTTTTTGTTGGTGGTTGCTGTTGAAGGGGATTTTGTTGTAAGTGGTATCAGAAGTGAAGAAGGCGTAGTTATGAGGAAATGTTGATGGTCAGTTTGGTTAGTTTAATGGGGTGAAGTTGATGAGGTTGAAGTTTGTTGCAGCTATGGGTGAATGAGGTTAGAAGTGGTTCAGGTCAGTGATGTTCCAGGAAATTGGCAGTTTGTAAGTGCTGTTGTGTGGCGAAGTGGAAGTGAAGGTCGAGATGTAAATTGTTTGGGTGAAGTTTGAAATGAATGCAAGCTTGAAATGCAAGTCTGAGAATGGTATGAAGTGTAACGGGAAAGGAATGTTTGATGTGAAGTGTGGTGAATGAAGTCAGGTACCTGAGGGTAGTTTGAAGGGTTGGTGGTGAAACTCTGTTGAAGCAGTGAAGCAGTTTTGAAGTTTGGAGGGGGAGTGGGGGAGTTGGATATGTTGGTGGCAAGGTGCTTTTGGTGGTGGAGGAGCATTGTAGTTATGTAAGAGGGAGGGTGAAGTTGTAAAGCAAGGCAGAATCAAGAAACTACAGTGCACAGCAATGCACAACTGAAAATTTGCAGTGTTGTAAAATGTAGACAGAGAAGCAACAGTGTTTGACAATGTAAATGTAGAACTATAAAAAGAAAATGAAATTGTAACAAGAACTTGTAAAATGAAAGTTGTAAATGCAAAAGGAAGTGGAAATATTTTTAGAAATGAAATTGTGTATCTTTTTTTTCTTTTTTTTTTAATATGGAAATGCAAATGAAAATGCAAAACAAACAAGAACACAAACAAATGCACACAAAAACCAAACAAACACACAATTTTTTTATATACAAACAAACACACAAAATAAACAAACAAACAAAATCACACAAAAATAATCCGAAGAATAGAAAATCAAAATCAAAACAAATTTCCGGCAACGGCGCCAAAAACTTGTTCGGGCAACGGAAATTCTATCGGTTTAGAAAACCGTCGAACGAATTTGAATTAAAAATAACCACAAGCGGACGGTGTACGAATGTAGCACGTGACGAATACGGGTCCATCCGCGGGGAATTGATGATTTTAAAATTCTACTCAATCAAATTAACCAAAGTTGGAAAAGTGATTAACTAAAAAAAAGGAGAAAAATGACAAAAGAAAATAGATAAAAATATGAGAGTGTTAAGACAATTTAGAGGCAACTTCCACTCTCTAGATCACATAAATCAACAAAATGAAGTTATGATCTCTCTATTCTTTTCATTAGTGTAATTAGTTGATGTGCTTATCATAAGTATGGTATATTTGTGCTATTAATTAGCCCAATATAAACCATAAAACTATAACACAACCACTAATACACATTTAACTCCCATGAAATATGACAACAAAGTTGAAAGCAAAATCTATTTTAAGCATAGCCTATTAACTATTGTTTAGAAAT
Source organism: Allium cepa (assembly GCA_030765085.1). Taxonomy (NCBI): domain Eukaryota; kingdom Viridiplantae; phylum Streptophyta; class Magnoliopsida; order Asparagales; family Amaryllidaceae; genus Allium; species Allium cepa. The sequence goes on from CM060940.1 coordinate 174,881,021, forward strand.
ATAGGCTATCAAATTTCAATTTCAACATTCACTTCTTTGCCATAATCATATTTAGGTGAAGAGGCAATTTGTGTTATGTTTGTTTAAGCATAGCCTATTTGTTATGAACAACATAGAATATCAAATTCAAAGCTAAACAACATCATTAAACCACTTCAAGTGTTTCCATTAAAGCACAAAAAGAGAGCATAAACATCAAAATGTTGCATCTACATACTAGAGAGCTTCATTACCCCTAAATTGTAGGGATTAAGCTCTCATATTTGTTATCAAATCAACAAATGTAGAAAGTAACATGAAATCAAAAAGAAAGGAAAATGAAAGCTAATGGAAAAGACAACTAATCTAATTGCATAAAGGTAGATCTACACTATTACATAAGAAGAGAAAAAGCATGTAAATAAAAGAGAATTAACATTGCATAAAAGAAAAGAAAATTACATGAAACAAAATGGCTAAGTAGCCATGGAAAGAAAGAGAGCTTTGATTTATTTTCTAAACTAAAACTAACTAACTAAGAGGAGGAGGCCTAAGAGAGACTAAGAGAGGAGATCATGTTACATGAAACATATGGGTATTTATACATGTATGAAACCCTAATTCATATTTTTGGGGAATACCCAAAATTCCCCTTAGGAAGTGTGGAGGCCAAGTAACCATTAACATGTCTTAATCCCCCATTAAGTGTACATGAAACCATTAAGTCCAAAAGCATGTGCATTAGCCTTTACTTTGTACATTAAGGTAGGTGGGTAGGTGGGGTCCTCCATGTTCTTCACTTTGAATTATTTCCATCTTCATTCCTTTGTATTAATTTTGTGCATGCATATCTTCATGAAACCACTTCTATTTGAGATCAATTTCCTACAAAAATATATACAAATTTTCAATTAATTTTTCTCAAAGAAATATATGCACTTAAATCACCGTTTTGCCCCTATATGAAGATGAATATGTGAAAATTTGGAATTAATATGAATTTTGGTTAAAACAAGTTAAAATACCCAATATGATTATTTATTTTATTTAAATAGAATAAATATGGTGGTAAAAATATGCACATTTGCGTGCACATCAAGGGTCCTCCAGCTAGGGTAACTCAAGGTGAATTCTTGATTTCTGCCGACTTCCTTTATGATAAGGACTTAGGAATATTTTACGGCCAGCTCCCATCCTGGAATGAAATTCAGGACTTATTGCAGTATCCCACTCCCCCTCAGGGTTTGTAAAATAAGCGCGTTTTCCTACTTAACATATTTCTTGGATCATAGTTTCTTGCATGCTTGTAACACCTGGTTTGTAACGACCCGTAATTTTCGCTAGTTCAATTTAGTCATTTTAATAGGATTTAAATAATTTAAGTTAGAAAGAAATTAAGATCTGTGATTTTTTTTGAAGCAAATGACTAAATGAAATGAAACCATGGGAATTTAAGTCTAAGAATTTCCAGTTGGAACAAAATGACGAGAAATTTAAGTGCTGTAAATTGTTATTTATAGGCTAAGAAATTAATATAAGAAAACAAATGGGAAGATTTCATTTATTTCATGGTTTTAATTCGTTTTTCTTTAATAAGTTGTAATTGAATTTAGTAGAAAATAATATGTATTAAACCTACTTATAGAATTCGAAGCTAATTCAAATGAATTTAAGTAGTGAAAAGGCTTTACCTGTATATATATTTAATATGAGAAATAAATGGGAATATTAAATTAATTTAATGCAGTAAAGGAATGAAAACGGAAATTAGAATAAATTAAGGAATTCTGTAACGCAAGTAATAAATCTGTACCTTGAATGAACGTTTCACTTTGATAAATTATTTAAATGAGATGACTTAATAAATAAATAATTAGGTAAATTGGTATGTGGTGAAATTTGATGTTGAAATATTTTGTAGATAAGGGTTTAGGTGGAATGAGTTAATTTATGAAGTAAAGGATAGAAATCACATAAAACATTAAGCAAGTTGATTAATGTTGTAACGTAAGGTGTAAATGTAAATTCCAGAGGAAACGTATCCTTATTTTAGGTAGAAATTTCAGGTATATTGATAAAGTGGAGTATATACACTTAGTAATAAATTTAGTACAGGAAAAAAACAAAATGGAAATATTGAATTTATTTAATTCGTATATATATTACCTATTTATATGGCCTATTAAATTTAATCGGATATCAATGGCAATTAATTCCTTAAATTAGTGCAATCAATGTATGATTAATTGATAACGATGAAAAGGTTGATTATATTCAGTGTGAACAACGTAAAATATTATCATAGCATGATACTTGGTTTGAATAGAAGGGTGGAATGGGGAATCAAATTTTATTTAATGATAATAACGTTAGTATTGGTTAATAAATAGATTTCAATGCAGTAACCAAATAAATGGAATAAGATGAGTATATATTGCATAGAAATGAAATGTAAATTGTCACATTTGGTAGGAGCTAATTTTTAGAAACATATAAATGTTGAATCAGTAAATATTAAATTCCATTTAATATAAGAATTCAAAGGTGGAAGATTTACATTTGGATTGGGAATTTAATAGTTATTAATTAAAAGTGACCATTGAATAAATTTATGCAAACGTGATATAATGTAAATAGATGGGGATCAACTTTTATTTATGTGGTTAAGGAAATTTAATTTCTATAGTATGATAATCGAAATTAATGGAAGTTGGAATAGCTAATTTATATGTTAGTTAAAATTAGCTAGAATGTGTAGATATTGAATGATAGTAAAAGTTTCAATTATACATGGAAATTCATACTCGCCATAAAAGGTTAATTGAGACCAGAGAAGTAGTATAGGAATCTAACCTTCTTTATAAATTTGGATTTATTGCAATAGTTAATTTCATAAAATAAAGGGTAAAGCTATTTCAAATTTAACTGGACCATTGTTGGTATAACTTTAGAAGCAAGATTTATTTATGATTTGAGTATTTAATTCAACAAGTGGTATTTACGACAAATGAAATAGAATTGAACGTAAAATATTACGTTATTAAATGGAAATGGAATTTGTAAACATTGAGTGAAATCTTAAACTAATGTTAGTATTCGTCGTATTTACAACAATAACTTTGAATAATAGAAAGGAAGTGAATATAATAAATTAATCAAATTTATAGTGTTGAATTCAATTGGATTGGAATTAATAAATAGTTGAGAAAAATAAGGGTTATTAATAATTTGGAATTTAATTATGGTAAAAAGGCTAATTGCAATCAAGATAATGAGTTGAAATGGAAATCCAATTATTTATTTAGTTAGATTTTTGTTGAGAGTATAAGGGTATAAGTTTTAATAATTGGGTTTTAGAATAAAATTTTAAATTTCCTAATAATAAGAAAGTGCGGATATTAACGCTGCAAATTAATATACTTATACATTTTAATTCAAATCCAAGCGTGTTAAATCAATTGGAACTGATTGAATTATCTTAGTAATGAAATTTGACTAATAATAGAAGTTGAAAATTAAAATTGGTTTTTATGATTTATTTAATTTATTTAATAAATATTAAAAATAGCCATTTTTGTCACGGACTCGGATTTCGACGAAACCAGTTTCATCGGATCCGTAACGTTGAATTATAATAATGTTTCAAGTTTCGTTGCGATCGGATTTGTCGTTTGATCGTACGGACTCGAAACGCCTTGAAATTTACGCATTTTGAAATCAATTTGAAATTTTGTTTTTTTTTGGCATAACTTCTTCATACGATCGAATTTGGTCGCGAAACTTTTTCCATTGCGTTCAGAATATTTTAAAACACCTATTTGGATATATAGTTTTAACAAATCCGACTCCGGAGGCATAGCGGGCTTTTTGGACCATGGTTTGTCACGCACGTTCGCGTATCCAGTCTAGCTACCCTACCTCTAGCCTATCTATAAATATACATCTATAAACCCTAGCTCCTTTCTTTTTCATTTGCTGTACGTTCATTTCTTCACTCTTTTCTCTTCCCCAAATGTATACATCTCAGATCCAATTCCAGATCCATCCACAGTTCAAAATCAAAAGTCAAAACTCAAAAATTTCAGAAAATTCCAGAAAAAATATATGTTGAAGTATTCGATACGCGTAATATACTGGTGAAATTCGTTTTTCAATTGGAGCTGTCGTTCATCCAGAATAAATTCAAACAGCCCCGAAACCGTCCATCATCATCGCGCAAAACTTCGTCGGATCGAAATTCTGTTTCAGGGTATTGAAGAGAGGACGATGGGGAGCGCATCTATGTGGTTTGTTTGGCGTTTTGATGGTCGGATTTTACGCATAATTCGAACTAGGGTTCGACATTGAGGGGGCGGCTGGTCCTTTGCGATCTGGAAACTTTGTATGCGCGTGCGTTTTGGTAGGGGAAGAGAGAATGTGAGGTGACGTGGCTTGAAGGTAATGTGTGTCACTTTTAATAAATTTTAATTTTGATTCAATCATCATTTTTCGCCATAACTTTCTCATACGAAGTCGGATTCACACGAAATTTTTTTTGTTAGGATCGTAATTTAATTCCGGACCCGATGACGCTGGTTTGGACGAATTCTGAGACGGGCGAATTTTTGGGTTTAAATCGGGTTTAAATTCGATTTAAATTCAAAAGGTGAGTGTTTTAACCCACTCACAACCACTAGAAGCTTTTATGTTTGTTAAATAAATTTTAGAAATGAATAGAAATTTATTTATGAGCTTTTGGCATGTTATTTCATTCATATCTGTAGAATTGCATTTTTTTGAATTTAACTGTTAATTTAATTGATTTATTGCGTGTTAATTGGCTGTTAGAAATTATTGTTTGCATATGAACTGCTAGTTAACAGTTATGTCAATTATCACTGAATATAAATTGTTAGATTAATAGTTGATAAATATAATTTGAAATAAAACTGCCAATTATTACCTGTTGTATATTACCAAACATATATTGTTATTGATTGATATTGCTTGATGGTTGTGATTGGATGATGGATGTGTTATTGAATGGATGTTTTATTTGATATCATTAAACTGCAAGTTAGTATGCATTTTTCATTTCATTCTGGATTGCGGTTTGAAATGATATACAACCGCAGTTTTATTTTTTTAAATTGCGAATTGAAATGATAAATATCCGTATCACTTGACCATAGGATAGAAAACTATATACAGGCACCGTGGTCTATATATAACTATTTTTAATGTGATTTCTATGGTTTGGATGGAATACGGTTTATAAAAATCTTAAATTTTATACTGAATAAATGTTTTCTTCCATAGTTATACGCATATGAAGTTGAAATTTTGAAATTAAAAGGTGAATAAATTTCTTTATTAAAAATGGAAGAAAATTAAGAAAATGGAGTTTGATGATTTATATCCTATGTTTAAATATTAAGTTGGAAATTTTAAAGCTATGATGTTTATAATTGGATTTTTCCCAAAATATTTTGAAATGAATATTCTAGTAAAAATTGAATTTGGAAATATATATATATATATTTTACTAGAAATTGAAGTCTTATTAATTATGGATTTTATGTGAATGGTCAAGATTAATTAATAGAATATTGATTTTGAAAAGATAAAAATCCAACTTTAGTTGAAATATTAATGCTCCAAAATGGATATAAATATATATAAAATTGAAATGGTTTTGGGACTTGAAGTAATATTTTGGATTTTGGTTTAACTTTAAAAGAAGAAATATTTGGAAAGCCATGTAATTTATTTCGTTATAAAGCAACAGTAAAGTTAAACCTTTTTAATTCGCATACCGTTGAATATCCAAACCATTTAGTTTTGAAAATAATGGTTTTAAAATACTATGGATTTTCGAAGAATTATGTTGAAAGTTACAAACAGAATATTGGTTACATGGGATATTAAATAATAAAAAGTGACATAATTTTTGGAAAGGAATATTTTATTTGGGAAATGATATCATTGATTTGGGTTTAAAAAAAATAATATCAAAATGAATCCTTTTGGGTTTTAAAGAAGAAATGATATCGTAATATTATGGTTTTGAAATGGATTATATTCTGGTTTTAAAGTATAAACTATTTTTAAATGACCGCGGTGTTATAATAACGATGGGTTGGCAAAGAGACCGGGATCGGATATGGACATACTCTCTGTCGATACCGAAAACCACTTTGACTAACCGTGTACGCGGTGGAGATTCCAGAATGAAGTAGGTGGTGGCGACGTTTCCTGTAAGGTAAATACGTGGACCCAACTCCCGTGAGTTGGCATAAGGTGGCTAAAACAGGAGCGATTCTCAGGCCAATGAGGTCATTCCTCTGATCGGACGCTCCTCTTCGATATTATAATTTGACTTGGATTTGATTCAGTGGCCACTTCTATATTTTGATTTTGGGGAGTTAGTCCGAGGTGGGCGGTAACTGCGGCTATGCGTTTCCACCAGCCTGGATAGCAATTGGTATATCTACCCTGGCATTGCCTAGTTGTGCCGTGTCACCTACCATATCGCGCCTTGTACGAGTTTGGTTTTCTCCCGTAGCCCGTGTGGTATCCTCTAGTGGCTTCCCGATCAGGAGGGGCTATGATATTGGACGGACTACTGGGACTATTACGTGTTAAGGTGGAAAATGTAAAGCCTTAACGCTATTTAAAAGTAAGTTTATTTTATAAATAGACACTATTATAATAGCGCAATATACTACATAGTAAATAGTTTAACGGATCCTTAGGAGATGGGACTATTACGTGTTAAGGTGGAAAATGTAAAGCCTTAACGCTATTTAAAAGTAAGTTTATTTTATAAATAGACACTATTATAATAGCGCAATATACTACATAGTAAATAGTTTAACGGATCCTTAGGAGATGTAAATCCCGAACATCTCTTGAGTTACTGTACTCATATTTATATTCTGTTTATTTAACTCACATAAGATATTCTAGTCTGACTCGGGTGTTTTTGTCTATTCAAATTCGCTCGGGTCAGTCCGAGCATTTCAGGATAGCAGATTTTAGCTTTGGAGGACGAAGACGAAGAATAAGTATTATGTTATATATAGTATTACACCACACTCTTTCTATTCCGCTGCATTGCTTGTATTGGTATGTGTAACTCTGATATTTATTGTAAAAGAAGAATCAAGCTTTTGTAAACTGTTTATGAACTGTATATTTGTTATTATATTTTATCCTTCCGCTGTGAGATTCTGTTTTTGTTTTTATTTCTTCTCTGTTTTTCTTATTTACCCCATAACAATCCGCCCTTGCGTATGCTTTGAATTGGCACGTGTGTCGGTTTAAAGTGTGCAAAAAGGCGGGATGTTACAGCTGGTATCAGAGCTTTGGTTTAGCGATAAACCTTGGCTTTGTGGGGTTTGACTCTTTGTTAATAGGGTAGAAATATCCTATGGGAGTCGCTGAGTGTATATATATGAGAGAGCGTATTTGTTAGTATTAATAAAAGATTTTGATATTGTGTTAATCTGTTCCGCTTTGTATTTATAAATTCTGGTTGATGCATGGGACGCTATGTCATCAATAGGGGTTTCTAAACACTTAAAAGGACAGACCGACATAATATTTGTTTTAATATAGGTGAATGAAAGAATTTTGCCTATTATATTTTCTATATATAAAAATATTTTTATAAAGATATACATTTTGGTTGCTATAAATTGGGTGTTAGAAAATAAAAATATCTATAATAACTGAAGCTAAGTTGAAATTATGATAAATAAAATTTGGAGATTTTAGAACTTAAGTCCGGGATTTTTCCAAATATGTTTTCAAAGAATTTATGAAAAATAATGGTTCGGTTTATAAGTATTTTCTTATATAAATATTTCGTATAAATTGGAAGAATTGTTTTAAAGAAGATTTTGGAAAAGAATTAAATTCTGTACTTTCCTCTCTGTCGCTGGAAAATAAATTCGGTGATGACGGCCGCATCATCGACTTTCATTTTCGAGTTTCGAAGGGAAAAGGCCACTGTAGTAAATTCTACTGCAGATTTATTTTGAAATTTTCTAAAAATTTTCTTTTATTGTTCTAAATATAATTAGAGATATAAAAGTTGCAAGAAATTAATTATCTATTATTTTGAAATAAATTGAAATTTAACCCGGTATTTAATTCTAAATTTTTCCGTTAATTAATTGTTTAAAATTTGTTAGTGAAATAAAAGTTAAGTAATAAATGAATTGAAACCTCTAATTGAAATAAGAGAATAATTGCAAAGCTATAAAGAGGAATTTGCATACATATGAGACAAAGAGTAATATGGATAAACATTAAATTTAATTAAAAGAATGGAGATTAAACTTGTATAAGTTCAATTGCAATTTCCTTAACATAAATAACTTACCCAAATATAAAAGTTGAAGTGTTAAATGAGAAACTGGAATTGAATATTTTACAAGTAGGAATTTAGAAAAAATGAAGTATTCAATAAATTACTGTTATAATAAGAATTTATTGGTATAAACTTAAGTGATAATTGAAATTTTACCCAAATTAAAGGTGAGTATTATTAATAGGTGATTTTTAACTTAAGTAAATAAAATGAAATTCTTTAATAAATAAAGATTGATGTGTAGGGTTATAAACTTAAGTATGTCTTAAAATGCTACTAGTAATATAATAAAATGTAGGTAATATAAATAAATGTCTGTAAACCCTAGATAATGAATTAATAAGATCCTTTATTTATAAAAATGGAGGTTTTAAGGTTAATAATTTAAGTGTAAGTAGAGGGTTACGGTAATTAAATATAATAAAACGTAAACATTAAATAAAGGAATGAAATTAAGGGTAAGTTGAAATTGTAATTAATAAAACGAATATATATTTATTGAACCATTATAAATAAAAAGGAATTGAGAAGAAACTTGTAAATTTTCACTTGCATTCTTAAACATACATAACTTACCATATAATAAAAGCTGCAATGTTAGTAAGAAAATGTAAGGGGAAATCTTACAAGTGAAGCTTGAGGTAATTAAGGTATTCAATAAATTTGCTGTTATAAATGAGAATTAATTGTATAAACTTAAGTTAAATTGGAAATTTTACTATATAAGAAAGGGTAAGTAGTATAAATAGATGATATAAACCTTAGTCAATAAATTGGAATACAATATAATGAATTTTGTAACAAATGGAAAATGAAAATTGTAAGAAACAAAGAAATCCCTGCATAAATGAAAGAAAGAAAATAAACCACTGAAGCATGAAATAAATGTATAATAAGCTATTGTGGTGTTGATTTGAATTGTTTGGTTGATGTATGGTTGTTGGGTAAGGAATTTTGAAGTTGTGGGATGGAGAAATAATCTATCTTTGTTCCATCTAAGACTGTTGAGTAAAGGATGCACTTGATAGTTATTTTACATTTCGTATAATTTCGGAATTTGAACCTAACAACTAATTGTTTGTTTGATTGAATGATTGTCTGTTGGTGGCATGTGCTGTTTGTTAAAATTTATGGTTGTTGCATTTGATTGGATATAAATGATTGAATCTACCCAAACATTTCACTGTAAAATAAATATTTAACCTTTTAGATTATATAAGTGAATACAGGGGTTGGAAGCAACTGCTACTGCTTTTGGTTCCAAAATAATAAGCGTTTTGCCCGACAAATAGGTACGTTTTCGGATTTCGATTAAAGCGCTATTTATATATTTTCCCGTGTGGGATATTTTATTTTGGATATATATGTAATATATTTGTATATTTGGATATTATATTTTCTCCAGAGTCCCTCCGTACAAAGGAGACTCTGCCAAAAAATTTCGTAAATTTTGGACTTAGAATTTTGTTGAAATTGTTTTCCAACTTTAATAATTCAAGTATTAAAAGACATAATGATTATAAAACAAGTGTAATTCATTAAAGGAAATTAATTTAGTAAATTATTGTTATAAGTTAATATTTGAAATTAGATATACTGGTTATTCTTCCTTCTCCCTTCCTTTTCCTTTTCGGGGACGAAAAGTTTTGAGTGGGGGAGAGTGTAACGACCCGTAATTTTCGCTAGTTCAATTTAGTCATTTTAATAGGATTTAAATAATTTAAGTTAGAAAGAAATTAAGATCTGTGATTTTTTTTGAAGCAAATGACTAAATGAAATGAAACCATGGGAATTTAAGTCTAAGAATTTCCAGTTGGAACAAAATGACGAGAAATTTAAGTGCTGTAAATTGTTATTTATAGGCTAAGAAATCAATATAAGAAAACAAATGGGAAGATTTCATTTATTTCATGGTTTTAATTCGTTTTTCTTTAATAAGTTGTAATTGAATTTAGTAGAAAATAATATGTATTAAACCTACTTATAGAATTCGAAGCTAATTCAAATGAATTTAAGTAGTGAAAAGGCTTTACCTGTATATATATTTAATATGAGAAATAAATGGGAATATTAAATTAATTTAATGCAGTAAAGGAATGAAAACGGAAATTAGAATAAATTAAGGAATTCTGTAACGCAAGTAATAAATCTGTACCTTGAATGAACGTTTCACTTTGATAAATTATTTAAATGAGATGACTTAATAAATAAATAATTAGGTAAATTGGTATGTGGTGAAATTTGATGTTGAAATATTTTGTAGATAAGGGTTTAGGTGGAATGAGTTAATTTATGAAGTAAAGGATAGAAATCACATAAAACGTTAAGCAAGTTGATTAATGTTGTAACGTAAGGTGTAAATGTAAATTCCAGAGGAAACGTATCCTTATTTTAGGTAGAAATTTCAGGTATATTGATAAAGTGGAGTATATACACTTAGTAATAAATTTAGTACAGGAAAAAAACGAAATGGAAATATTGAATTTATTTAATTCGTATATATATTACCTATTTATATGGCCTATTAAATTTAATCGGATATCAATGGCAATTAATTCCTTAAATTAGTGCAATCAATGTATGATTAATTGATAACGATGAAAAGGTTGATTATATTCAGTGTGAACAACGTAAAATATTATCATAGCATGATACTTGGTTTGAATAGAAGGGTGGAATGGGGAATCAAATTTTATTTAATGATAATAACGTTAGTATTGGTTAATAAATAGATTTCAATGCAGTAACCAAATAAATGGAATAAGATGAGTATATATTGCATAGAAATGAAATGTAAATTGTCACATTTGGTAGGAGCTAATTTTTAGAAACATATAAATGTTGAATCAGTAAATATTAAATTCCATTTAATATAAGAATTCAAAGGTGGAAGATTTACATTTGGATTGGGAATTTAATAGTTATTAATTAAAAGTGACCATTGAATAAATTTATGCAAACGTGATATAATGTAAATAGATGGGGATCAACTTTTATTTATGTGGTTAAGGGAATTTAATTTCTATAGTATGATAATCGAAATTAATGGAAGTTGGAATAGCTAATTTATATGTTAGTTAAAATTAGCTAGAATGTGTAGATATTGAATGATAGTAAAAGTTTCAATTATACATGGAAATTCATACTCGCCATAAAAGGTTAATTGAGACCAAAGAAGCAGTATAGGAATCTAACCTTCTTTATAAATTTGGATTTATTGCAATAGTTAATTTCATAAAATAAAGGGTAAAGCTATTTCAAATTTAACTGGACCATTGTTGGTATAACTTTAGAAGCAAGATTTATTTATGATTTGAGTATTTAATTCAACAAGTGGTATTTACGACAAATGAAATAGAATTGAACGTAAAATATTACGTTATTAAATGGAAATGGAATTTGTAAACATTGAGTGAAATCTTAAACTAATGTTAGTATTCGTCGTATTTACAACAATAACTTTGAATAATAGAAAGGAAGTGAATATAATAAATTAATCAAATTTATAGTGTTGAATTCAATTGGATTGGAATTAATAAATAGTTGAGAAAAATAAGGGTTATTAATAATTTGGAATTTAATTATGGTAAAAAGGCTAATTGCAATCAAGATAATGAGTTGAAATGGAAATCCAATTATTTATTTAGTTAGATTTTTGTTGAGAGTATAAGGGTATAAGTTTTAATAATTGGGTTTTAGAATAAAATTTTAAATTTCCTAATAATAAGAAAGTGCGGATATTAACGCTGCAAATTAATATACTTATACATTTTAATTCAAATCCAAGCGTGTTAAATCAATTGGAACTGATTGAATTATCTTAGTAATGAAATTTGACTAATAATAGAAGTTGAAAATTAAAATTGGTTTTTATGATTTATTTAATTTATTTAATAAATATTAAAAATAGCCATTTTTGTCACGGACTCGGATTTCGACGAAACCAGTTTCATCGGATCCGTAACGTTGAATTATAATAATGTTTCAAGTTTCGTTGCGATCGGATTTGTCGTTTGATCGTACGGACTCGAAACGCCTTGAAATTTACGCATTTTGAAATCAATTTGAAATTTTGTTTTTTTTTGGCATAACTTCTTCATACGATCGAATTTGGTCGCGAAACTTTTTCCATTGCGTTCAGAATATTTTAAAACACCTATTTGGATATATAGTTTTAACAAATCCGACTCCGGAGGCATAGCGGGCTTTTTGGACCATGGTTTGTCACGCACGTTCGCGTATCCAGTCTAGCTACCCTACCTCTAGCCTATCTATAAATATACATCTATAAACCCTAGCTCCTTTCTTTTTCATTTGCTGTACGTTCATTTCTTCACTCTTTTCTCTTCCCCAAATGTATACATCTCAGATCCAATTCCAGATCCATCCACAGTTCAAAATCAAAAGTCAAAACTCAAAAATTTCAGAAAATTCCAGAAAAAATATATGTTGAAGTATTCGATACGCGTAATATACTGGTGAAATTCGTTTTTCAAATGGAGCTGTCGTTCATTCAGAATAAATTCAAACAGCCCCGAAACCGTCCATCATCATCGCGCAAAACTTCGTCGGATCGAAATTCTGTTTCTGGGTATTGAAGAGAGGACGATGGGGAGCGCATCTATGTGGTTTGTTTGGCGTTTTGATGGTCGGATTTTACGCATAATTCGAACTAGGGTTCGACATTGAGGGGGCGGCTGGTCCTTTGCGATCTGGAAACTTTGTATGCGCGTGCGTTTTGGTAGGGGAAGAGAGAATGTGAGGTGACGTGGCTTGAAGGTAATGTGTGTCACTTTTAATAAATTTTAATTTTGATTCAATCATCATTTTTCGCCATAACTTTCTCATACGAAGTCGAATTCACACGAAATTTTTTTTGTTAGGATCGTAATTTAATTCCGGACCCGATGACGCTGGTTTGGACGAATTCTGAGACGGGCGAATTTTTGGGTTTAAATCGGATTTAAATTCGATTTAAATTCAAAAGGTGAGTGTTTTAACCCACTCACAACCACTAGAAGCTTTTATGTTTGTTAAATAAATTTTAGAAATGAATAGAAATTTATTTATGAGCTTTTGGCATGTTATTTCATTCATATCTGTAGAATTGCATTTTTTTGAATTTAACTGTTAATTTAATTGATTTATTGCGTGTTAATTGGCTGTTAGAAATTATTGTTTGCATATGAACTGCTAGTTAACAGTTATGTCAATTATCACTGAATATAAATTGTTAGATTAATAGTTGATAAATATAATTTGAAATAAAACTGCCAATTATTACCTGTTGTATATTACCAAACATATATTGTTATTGATTGATATTGCTTGATGGTTGTGATTGGATGATGGATGTGTTATTGAATGGATGTTTTATTTGATATCATTAAACTGCAAGTTAGTATGCATTTTTCATTTCATTCTGGATTGCGGTTTGAAATGATATACAACCGCAGTTTTATTTTTTTAAATTGCGGATTGAAATGATAAATATCCGTATCACTTGACCATAGGATAGAAAACTATATACAGGCACCGTGGTCTATATATAACTATTTTTAATGTGATTTCTATGGTTTGGATGGAATACGGTTTATAAAAATCTTAAATTTTATACTGAATAAATGTTTTCTTCCATAGTTATACGCATATGAAGTTGAAATTTTGAAATTAAAAGGTGAATAAATTTCTTTATTAAAAATGGAAGAAAATTAAGAAAATGGAGTTTGATGATTTATATCCTATGTTTAAATATTAAGTTGGAAATTTTAAAGCTATGATGTTTATAATTGGATTTTTCCCAAAATATTTTGAAATGAATATTCTAGTAAAAATTGAATTTGGAAATATATATATATATTTTACTAGAAATTGAAGTCTTATTAATTATGGATTTTATGTGAATGGTCAAGATTAATTAATAGAATATTGATTTTGAAAAGATAAAAATCCAACTTTAGTTGAAATATTAATGCTCCAAAATGGATATAAATATATATAAAATTGAAATGGTTTTGGGACTTGAAGTAATATTTTGGATTTTGGTTTAACTTTAAAAGAAGAAATATTTGGAAAGCCATGTAATTTATTTCGTTATAAAGCAACAGTAAAGTTAAACCTTTTTAATTCGCATACCGTTGAATATCCAAACCATTTAGTTTTGAAAATAATGGTTTTAAAATACTATGGATTTTCGAAGAATTATGTTGAAAGTTACAAACAGAATATTGGTTACATGGGATATTAAATAATAAAAAGTGACATAATTTTTGGAAAGGAATATTTTATTTGGGAAATGATATCATTGATTTGGGTTTAAAAAAAATAATATCAAAATGAATCCTTTTGGGTTTTAAAGAAGAAATGATATCGTAATATTATGGTTTTGAAATGGATTATATTCTTGTTTTAAAGTATAAACTATTTTTAAATGACCGCGGTGTTATAATAACGATGGGTTGGCAAAGAGACCGGGATCGGATATGGACATACTCTCTGTCGATACCGAAAACCACTTTGACTAACCGTGTACGCGGTGGAGATTCCAGAATGAAGTAGGTGGTGGCGACGTTTCCTGTAAGGTAAATACGTGGACCCAACTCCCGTGAGTTGGCATAAGGTGGCTAAAACAGGAGCGATTCTCAGGCCAATGAGGTCATTCCTCTGATCGGACGCTCCTCTTCGATATTATAATTTGACTTGGATTTGATTCAGTGGCCACTTCTATATTTTGATTTTGGGGAGTTAGTCCGAGGTGGGCGGTAACTGCGGCTATGCGTTTCCACCAGCCTGGATAGCAATTGGTATATCTACCCTGCCATTGCCTAGTTGTGCCGTGTCACCTACCATATCGCGCCTTGTACGAGTTTGGTTTTCTCCCGTAGCCCGTGTGGTATCCTCTAGTGGCTTCCCGATCAGGAGGGGCTATGATATTGGACGGACTACTGGGACTATTACGTGTTAAGGTGGAAAATGTAAAGCCTTAACGCTATTTAAAAGTAAGTTTATTTTATAAATAGACACTATTATAATAGCGCAATATACTACATAGTAAATAGTTTAACGGATCCTTAGGAGATGTAAATCCCGAACATCTCTTGAGTTACTGTACTCATATTTATATTCTGTTTATTTAACTCACATAAGATATTCTAGTCTGACTCGGGTGTTTTTGTCTATTCAAATTCGCTCGGGTCAGTCCGAGCATTTCAGGATAGCAGATTTTAGCTTTGGAGGATGAAGACGAAGAATAAGTATTATGTTATATATAGTATTACACCACACTCTTTCTATTCCGCTGCATTGCTTGTATTGGTATGTGTAACTCTGATATTTATTGTAAAAGAAGAATCAAGCTTTTGTAAACTGTTTATGAACTGTATATTTGTTATTATATTTTATCCTTCCGCTGTGAGATTCTGTTTTTGTTTTTATTTCTTCTCTGTTTTTCTTATTTACCCCATAACAATCCGCCCTTGCGTATGCTTTGAATTGGCACGTGTGTCGGTTTAAAGTGTGCAAAAAGGCGGGATGTTACATGGTTTTTATTCCAGGAACAGGTAAGGTGGCCAAGACATCAGATATTCGGCACCTCCTTGAATAGTACAAGCTACTCAAAACTTCTGCCAAACCAAAGCCGTCAGCTAGCCGTCCTGGAGATGCGATTAGATATCGCCCTCTTCTCAGAGTTATTGAAGAAGATATGCAAAAGAGAAAGAGGGGCCGATCTTCATTTGAACCTTCACCTGGCCCTCAGCCTCCAGTCCAACCTATCCATGATATTACTGAGGAGGATACTGAGTTTATGCCTTCCCCACATCCGTCCGAAAATCCAACCGTCACCCCGATAGACCATCCTGGTTTGGTTCGCAACCCATTTGCCGGCCATCCGGATCTGGACCCGAGTTTTCAGGACATCTCTTTTGACGAGGCCACGGGTGAGCATCTTCTTGCCCGCAATCCCACGGTACGGGTGCTTGATGAGGCTAAGTCCTTAGACCTCGATTTGCTTACTACTCGGATAGTTACCATGGGGGACGAAGCCAAGGCTAATATTGACCGGGTCGCGGAGGAGACCAGGAAGTTGATGGGGCATCATGCCTGTCTGGTCAAGGCTGGAGAGGAGATTGGGAGTGCCAACATCCGACTACGGTTAATGGTTTCTGACCAGGCCAAGCAGCTCGCCGATCAAGCCATTCAGATTTCTCAGCATGAGGCAGCCTCCAGGCGGTTGAAGAAGACTATGGAAGAGGCTAGTAAGGCAGAACTACGAAAGATGGAGGCTGCCTGCAAGGAACGAATTGACATGGCCATCGCAACGGTGGACGAGGTTCGGAGAGCGGATCTTGAGCAGGTAGAGGAGTTATCTGGGAGACTTGAGGCCGCTGAGCTTGCTCAGGCCAAGCTGAAGGAGGAGATGGAAGATATGCGGAAGTCCCTTCAGGTTGACTGCTCGAGATACCGATTAGAGAGAGATGCTGCTGTCGCACGGCTGTCGGCTTCCGAGGCCCGGATGAAAGAGTTTGAGGAGAACGAGGGGATGACGGATGAGATGCTCCAGGACATGTATTTCCGTACTTGGAGGCAGGGTAACCTGTCCTGGATGGAAGACTATCCCTGGGTTATGGCTAGGATATATCTCCGGGCTTTGGAGGAAGCTAAGGCCGATGCGGATAAGGAAGGTGGTGCGGCTTTCAGGATGGATGTGGTTACGGCCCAATTCACTAAGGAAGAGAATGTGGCGGTTAAGGAGGGCATGCGGCTGCTTGCTGCGGATGAGGTAGGCGTGCAACTAGACGATGATGGTCAGGGAGCAGGTGCTGGTAAGTCTTTCCTTTTAACCTTTTCATGATTTGATTGCTTATCTTTCGTGATTATTAATGGATTCTCTTCTGAATTATGCAGACGGGACCTCGGTATCACATGCTGGGAGTTCCGATCCTGCAGTTAAGTAGATCCCGAGGGCTAGCGGGATGGAGGCGAAGCCCTGATTCTTTGACTTGACTTGTACATATATTGGTTGCTGTCTATGTTAGTCCAAAACATTAATGTAACTTGTAGTTATATTATTTGTAAAGAACGACTCTATGTAATTTTATAACATAAGCTTATTCTGTCATGTTTGAATGTTGTTGTCATTTTGATATGTTGCATAAGAAATACAGCTGCGTGTTTATGCGTGTGACTCAATCGTATTTAATGCTATGTTTCTGCTTAAAATATTATCTCATGTCTTGTAATGCCAATATGATGTGTGAATAAATTAAAGCTACATATTTGTGTACAAGAGAAGATAGTACCGCCCTTCGTGTTTTAGTTGTAGAGGGTTGCTTTAAATGTCTTGCATGACTGAGTATGAAATGTAGCTGAGTGTTCCGTCATCCGGATGTGAGTTCATATTTCCACAAGCGAGAGTTCCCCTATTTTATGACCTGTACTTTAAGGATTGTTATATAGGATAGGAGGAAAGTTTTTGAATGAAATGGAAATATGAGAAATAGTAAAACTTCCAATCATGGAAGGCCGTCGATATGCTTAAGTTCGTGGCAAACGGGTTTCGTAGTCACTTTCCCTAGCTGTGGGTCTTGGAGACATTTGTCACCCATCTTACGCCTCCGCGGGGAGTTTATCTTTTTTACCACAGCCGCACTTAAGACATATTGGAGCCGAGATCGCGCACAGTAACTACCCGAGCCATTATGGCCCGTAATCGTGGGTATTATTCGATTTACTGTGGCCGGCTAGCGTGGGTGCCGATCGTCAACCGTGAACTACCCCTGGCTGGCCACACCTTATGTTGGGGCTTAAAGTAGGTTCACAGTTGCCGGCGAGCCGAACGCCGTAATGAGCTGCCATCGGCTATAGTCGGCCTTCTTGATTGCTTATAATCGGCTCATTACAGTTGGCTTTGAGGGCAGTCGCGAGCAATGAGTTAACCCGCAGCAGAGGGATGCTGGAGCAAAAGTGTCTCATTGGCGAGTGCATAGAATCGCATAGTACCTATTGGGTCTTGTCCAGGTGAGGTTGCACCGTGAACTTCCAGTATGGAAATGTCGTTATACATGATTTTGTTCAACAGAAAAGGATAAAGCTTAACAAGCAGCCAAGATATAAAGGAACAAGTTAAAAAGAGACAAGATTTTTAAAGTGGTTCGGCACGAAAATGCCTACGTCCACTGATTCTCTTTGTTAATTCACTTCAAATGGGCAGTACAAGTTAAGAAAAGTATCGACGGAGTTGTCGGATGTTCCATGCCCTCTGGAACACCTCTCCGTCCACTGTTGACAAAATATAGGCTCCGTTGCGGAGATCTTTATGAATTACATAGGGTCCGTCCCAGATTGGATCTAGCGCTCCGGTGCGCGGGAAGATCCGCTTGAGGACAAGATCTCCTTCTTGTAAGCTGCGGTGCTTGACTTTGGAGTTGTATTGTGCTGCAACTTTTTGCTTATGGGCTGCTGCTTTGAGTGCTGCATCGTTTCTTCTCTCTTCAATTAGATCCAAAGACATGTGGAGGAGTTCTTCGTTCTCTTCTGGGTTGTAGTGGATCCTGAGATGGGAAGGCACTACAGTTTCAACTGGGAGCATGGCCTCCGATCCGTATGCCAAAGAGAAAGGAGTATGCCCTGTTGATGTTCTGTAAGATGTGCGGTAGGCCCAAAGTGCCGTAGGAAGTTCATCCACCCAAGCGCCTTTTGACTTTTCAAGTTTCTTCTTGATTAGGGTTTTGAGGATTTTGTTGACAGCTTCGACTTGTCCGTTTGCCTGGGGGTAAGCCACAGATGAGAAGCTTTTGTGAATTCCGTGCTCTTGGCACCAGTCGGCGAATTCCTCGCTGTCAACTTGAACTCCATTGTCCGATATGATTTTGAGTGGAACTCCGTACCTGCATAAAACATTTTTGATCAAGAAGTTAATAACTTTTGCCGAAGATATTTTATTTAGAGGCTCCGCTTCCACCCATTTAGTGAAATAGTCAACTGCTACTACGGCATATTTGGCTCCGCCTCGGCCCACTGGCAGTTCGCCAATCAAGTCAATTCCCCATATTGCGAAGGGTCAAGGGCTGGTCATTTGAGTAATTTCATTTGTTGGTAGTCGAGGAATCTTAGCAAATTTCTGACATCTGTCACATCTTTTGACGAAGTCTAGGGTGTCTTTGTTTAAGGTGGGCCAGTAATATCCATATCGGAGTATCTTCTTTGCCAGAGTCTGCCCACCAGTGTGATCTCCGCAACTTCCTCGATGTATGTTGGATAAGATCTCCTTGGCTTCCCTTCCAGCGACACACCTTAACAAGGGATTAGTGAAGCCGCGTCGATAGAGGATGCCTTCTTGTATCGTGGAGCGGGAAGCTTTCCTCAAGATTTTCCTGACTTCGTTACACCCATCGGGAAGTGTGCCATCTTGTAAATATTTCCGGATAGGAGTCATCCAAGTTTCCTCTTCGATTGCAGCTATCATGTTCATTGTCTCGTAACTCGGGGCTAGTTGCTGTGAGATGGTTATTGTTCAGGAAGCGGCGCCGTCCTTCATGCTAGCTTGCTTTGCCAGTTCGTCGGCCTCCTGATTCTCTTCTCGAGGAATGTGTTTGATGAAATAGTGATTCAACTGATTGAGCAGCAGCATGGTCTTCTTTGGATATGCTGTGAGTCGTTCTCCTCGAGTCTGGAATTCTCCCAGTATTTGATTTACAATAAGTTGAGAATCACTACGGAGACATAAAGAACCGACTCCAATCTCCAGGGCAAGTTCTAATCCGGCTATCACTGCTTCGTATTCTGCGTCATTGTTAGTGGCAGCGAACTCCAACCTTAGGGTGTAGTGCAGCTTCCTTCCCCTGGGGGTGATTATCACAACACCTTCCCCCGAGCCTTGTTCATTTGATGCTCCATCAACGAAGAGGTTCCACTTGATATTTTCTGCTACTTCAGATTGCTCCTTACCTTCGTTAGTAGTGAATTCGGCAATGAAATCAGCTATGGCTTGTCCCTTGATAGCGGTGCGAGGATGGTAGGTAATATCATAATGACTCAGTTCAATGCACCACTTAAGTAGTCGCCCGGAAGTGTCGGGGCGATGGAGTACTTGCCTTAGCGGTTGATCGGTTAAAACTCTGATGGAATGAGATTGGAAGTAGTGTCGCAGTTTCCGTGACGTGATTAGCAAACAGTATGCTAGCTTTTCAAGTTTAGGGTATCTGGTTTCTGCCTCTGTGAATCTCTTGCTTACAAAGTATACGGGTCGCTGTGCGTGGTTGTCCTCCCTCACCAAAGCGGCGCTTAAAGCATGGGACGATACAACAAGGTATAGGTATAGTTCCTCGCCTTCATTTGGTTTTGAGTGTACTGGTGGTCTTTGGAGGTGTTCGATTAAGTTAAGGAAGGTTGTCGAGCATTCGTCAGTCCATTCGAACTTTCCTTTGTCTTTCTTAAGAGCTTCGAAGAAAGGGATGCATTTGTCGGTTGCTTTAGAGATGAACCTGCTTAGGGCAGCCACCTTCCCGTTTAGGCTTTGCATCTCTCTTCGAGTGGATGGTATCTTGATATCTTGCAAGGCCCGGACTTGTTCGGGGTTCGCTTCAATCCCCCTGGCATGGACGATGAATCCCAAGAACTTTCCCGACGATGCTCCGAAGGAGCACTTTAGAGGATTCAGTTTCATTCCATATTGGCGAAGTACTTGAAACATCTCGTTCAGGTGGTTTATATGATCGTTGGCTTTCCTTGATTTTACCAGCATGTCATCCACATAAACTTCCATAGTTTGCCCTATTAATTTCGCAAACATCTTGTTGACGAGGCGCTGATAAGTAGCTCCGGCGTTTTTAAGTCCAAAAGGCATTACTTTGTACCAGTACAATCCTCGGTCAGTGATGAAATTAGTGTGGTCTTGATCGGGGGCGTGCATAGGGATTTGGTTATATCCTGAGTATGCGTCCATAAAGGATAAGAGTTCGTGTCCGGCTGTGCTGTCCACGAGTTGGTCGGTTCGGGGGAGTGGGAAGCAGTCTTTCGGGCAAGCGTCATTTAAGTTGGAGAAATCGATGCATGTTCGCCACTTCCCATTAGCTTTCTTTACCAGTACCGGGTTGGCGATCCATTCTGGGTAGATGGCTTCTCGTATGAAGTCATTGGCAAGTAAGTTCTTCACTTCTTCCTCTAGGGCTGCTGATCGTTCTGCCCCCATGCTTCTCTATTTCTGCTTTACTGGCGCCTTGGTGGGATCGATGTTCAGTACGTGGCATGCTACATCTGGGGAGATTCCTGTCATATCAGCGTGTGTCCATGCAAATACATCCATATTGTGGCGAAGAAAATCAATGATTTGTTCCTTTAATTCTTCTTTTAGTTGAGATCCGATTTTCAATAGTCTACTTGAGTCATGTTTGTCTACAGCTACGAATTCCATAGCCTCTGCAGGCTCGGCTGTAGCCACCTCCTCTTTGTCCCTGGGGTCTAATTCATTGAAAGGGTCACTGGTATATCGAAGAGGAGGGGCTTTCTTTAGTTGCTATGCTTCCAAGTTTTTCATGCAGAGAGTAGTATCTGCATTTTCCCCTTTATCTTTTCTGTGGTTATTGCGAAGTTCAGTTACATAGCAGTCTCGAGCAGCGTCTTGATCCCCCTCCATTTCTCCTACTCCGTTATCTGTTGGGATTTTAATTTTCTGGCACCATGGGGCTAGGACAATTGGGAAGTCAGACAAGGCTGGTCTTCCCAAAAAGGCGTTGTAGGCCGAGTGGCTTTCTATTAACACAAATGTTTGTTTTCGCACAACGGAGCGGGGATGACTTCCTATTTCAACAAAAAGGTCCAGTTGCCCGAGGGGCATCTTCGCATCTCCAGTGAAACAATGCAGTGGGTTGTTGCAGGGAGACACATCCTTCATTGACAGCTTCATTTTGTCGAAAGCATGCTTGAATAGGATATTTATCGAGCTTCCAGTGTCTACTAAAATTCGAAAAACTTTGGCTGGACCGAACTAGGCAGAGATGACCATAGGATCTATGTGTGGGTACTGTCTTCCCTCTAAATCACGCCTACTGAATGTGATATCGTCATTCTCTTTCCCTTTCGGGTGGCGTTCTTCCATAACAGAGTTAACGTAGCCTTCATCGTTTCTAAGTGACTTACCGTATCTTTCATCTCTGCCCAGCTTCTGTCGGCGATGTGTGGTCCTCCTGATACGGTATGGACCACTATCTTCTCTTGACTAGAGCCGCTGGTGTTGCGATTTCCTCCACCTACTTCTGGGAGGGGTAGCCCCGGATTCTCATTGGCAGGAGTCGAAGTCCTGTTCTGGCTTTTTACATAGCGTTCCAGTTTCTTCCTTCTAATGTGTTCTTCAATCAAGTCCCTGAGATGGTGGCATTCATTGGTGTCATGTCCATGGGATTCGTGGAAGCGGCAGAACTTTCCAGTCTTGAGTGCGTTATCTGACTCCTTCTTGTGCGGGGGGCGCTTGTATCTAACTTCGTCTTGAGTAGCTTGGAAGATGTTTTCGATTGTTTCATTCAAAGGAGTGTAAGAGTCAAATCTTGGTCCAGGTCGATATAGGCGCTTTTCCCCCTTCTTGCCCCCAGCATTGTCTCTAGAGTCATTTCTCCGAACATCCTTTATTGCAGCGGGAACCCTGTCTGTAGCTGTTTTAGCCTGTTGCCCTGACTGCCTCTCAGTGGCAGCGTCTTCAAGTCTCATATACTTTCTAGCTTCATGGAAGAAATCAGGTAAAGTAGCTGGCTTTTCCTTGGTTAGTCTTCTAGCAAATTTAGTATCCGGATGTACACCACTGCAGAGAGCCATTAGGATAAGTTTCTCGTCGGCATTTTGGACTGCGGCCGCCGCAGCGTTGAATCGGGTGAGATATTGTTGCACTGTCTCTCCGGGTTTCTGCTTGATATTAGATAAGGAATAAGCGTCCTTGGGTTGTTCCATATGAATGCGGAACTGACTGATGAACTTTTCTTTCAACATTTCCCATGAGCTGATGGAACCTTGGGGTAGGTGGAAGAACCAGGAGGTAGCTAGATCTGTCAAGAAAAGTGGGAAGCATTTACACAATACTCCCTCCGTTGCTCCGCTCATGAGCATATGCTGGGTGTATCTCTGTAAGTGTACTATGGGGTCAGAGGTTCCCTTGTAAGGTTCCATTATTGGCATTTTCCATTCCCGGGGGGGTGATGGCGGTTTTGATATTGCGGGTGAAGGGGCTGGTTACCCTAGCGCCTATCCCCCGATCCCTTTGTTCCCGTTGGACGCATTCTCTGAACAATCGCGCCATCCTTTCATCAGAACATGGAGCGGATAGAAATGAGTTTGGTTCTTCCCTGCGGGACTGATTCCGTCCAGACGGCTTATAGGGATGGTATCGTCTGTCACTCCTAACATTCTCCAATGGCTGCCTCTGGTCTTCTGGGGGCATGCTGGGGTCAGCCACAATTATCCCTTGCCTTGATCTTCCCCTGCTGCGTTCTGTTCTCAGCACTTCCTCGGGTCCAACTTCGGGCCGGACTCCAGCTCGGCCCTGTCTACTGGTGTTTTCATGGTTAGGTAGCCTGACAGGCTCAGCCACATCCGACCCCTACCTGGCACCTCCTCCGTTGGGTTCGGTTCCAAGTGTTTCCTCGGGTCGGAATTCGGGCTGAGTCCGGGCTCGGCTCCTACCATGGCTGTTTCTGCTGTTGGCCTCTTCGAAGAAGAAAGACCCTTGTCGTCTCTTAGATCCTCCAGACTGGGACTCACCCCATGATTCAGTGTTACGCTGGGATTCTTCAGCATCCCATAAGCGTGACATGAGTTGGTCCACCAAGGCTTCTTGTTGAGATGCGAAGCGGTTAGTTACTTCAGCCACAATCCTGTCTAGATCCGCCCTTGTAATTGGTTGTTCCGTAGCGGGGGCTGTCGGATTTGCCTGATTTAAATTTGCCGTTGGAACCTGACGATTGTCTTGGTCCCTGATCACTGGATCTGGGATACTGCCAGTTGCAACGTTATTTCCTTTGTTAGTATCTTTCTTCCGTCCGGGAGCCATATTTTCCAAGCAATGAACGGTGTCGATAGGAAAAGGGTTGAGTGGGAGAAGCTGAAACTTCATGCTCCTTCTGCTCTCAGCGAAAGCACCAAAAATGTTTGCACGAAAAATGGGCATACACCTCCTAGTCGTATGATTTAGTTGATTATATGTTGATCTGGATGGTTTGGGTGATTTATGCAAATATACGAAATAGATGGACTAAACTGTAAAAGACACACAGATTTATAGTGGTTCAGCCAGAATGTGCCTACGTCCACTTTATATGTTATTCTCCTTTTTTCTTTCAGATTACAAGTACAAGGCTTTGTATACAAGTATATGAAAGTTGTTTGAAAGTTCCTTCCGTGCTTGAGCTTTCAAACTTGTCTGCCATTGTTGTACCCCTGCCCCTCTATTTATAGAGTGAGGTTGGGGGCAGGGGTCTTGGATGTATATAGCTGCTGGTGGGCCTGGGCTGAAGCAATCTGGCCTGACAAATTTGGATCGGCAAGGCCCTAGCTCGGTGGTGGTTGGTCCGGCTTGGTCGTGGAGGTGAGATGGTTCGGTGGTGGTGAGGACATGGGTTGGTTCGGTGGTAGTTGGAGGTGAGATGGTTCGGTGAGGGTTGGAGCGGTAATTGGTTTGGTCCGGCAATTGGTTTGGTTCGGTAGTGAGTTGATCCGGCAATGGGAGGAGTGGTAGATGGATCGGCTATGTAGGGATGTGTAGGGTGGTTCGGTGGACCGGATGGTTCGGTGGTGAAGGCGTGAATTGGTCCGGTAGGTTGATTCGGTGGTGGCTACTTCGAGTTGGTTCGGCATGCTACTTCTGGATGGTCAGCATGTTACTTTGAGTTGATTTGCTTTGATTCGGTGGGTGGTAGATACGCACCCAACAGTCTTATCTAGTGCAATAAACTCTGATTCCATCGTAGATCTAGCCATATAAGTATGTTTGGATGATTTCCATGATATTGGTCCATTTCCTAATGTGAACATATATCCACTTGTAGACTTTGTATCTTGTGATCCAGTTATCCAATTGGCATCACTGTATCCTTCCACTGTTGAAGGGTAGTTTGTATTGTGTAGACCATAGTTCTGTGTATACTTTAGGTATCCTAGAACTTTGATTATCGCTTTCCAATGATGTTTACCAGGATTACTGGTAAATCTACTCAGCTTACTTACAACGTATGGGATATCTGGCCTAGTGCAACTCATAACATACATGATACTTCCTAGTATACGAGAGTATTCAAGCTGGTAGATACCATCACCAGTGTTCCTTACCCAATTTTGGTTCATATCTACGGGTGATTTTGCAATAGTTATATTATATTGCTTGAATTTTTCAAGTATCTTACCGATGTAATGTGATTGGGATAATGCATATCCCTATGGTGTTCTCAAAATTTTGACACCCAATATCACATCAGCCAGTCCTAGGTCTTTCATATCGAATCTAGAGGATAACATATTCTTTGTAGAGGTTATTATGGCCTTGTTATTTCCTAGGATCAACAGGTCATCAACATAAAGACAAACAATGACATATCCTTAATGTGTGTGTTTCATGTAGACACATTTATCTGATTCATTTATTGTGAATCCATTTGATAACATAGTTTCATCAAATTTCTCATGCCATTGTTTTGGAGCTTGTTTAAGGCCATAAAGCGACTTTACTAATTTTCATACTTTATTTTCCTTTCCATAGCTCAAAAACCCTTCAGGTTGCTTCATATATATTTCTTCCTCTAGGTCACCATTTAAAAATGCAGTTTTTACATCCATTTGATGTATTTCTAAATCAAGTATGGATGAAATTGCAATTAGCATCCTAATTGATGTTATCCTTGTCACTGGTGAATATGTATCAAAATAGTCCCGTTCTTCCTTTTGTCTGAATCCTTGGACTACAAGACGAGCTTTGTACTTGTCTATTGAACCATCAGATTTCAATTTATTTTTAAATATCCATTTATTACCTAAGGTCTTGCATCCTTGAGGTAAATCAACTAACTCCCAGGTATGGTTAGCCATAATGGATTCTATCTCATTGTTAACAGCCTCTTTCCAGTAAAGGGCATCGCTGGAGGACATAGCTTGTTTGTATGTCAATGGATCATCTTCTAACATAAAGGTATAGAAGTCTAGTCCAAAGGTTTTTGAGGTTCTAGACCTTTTACTTCTTCTTGGTTCCTCCACTTGTTGATCAACACTAATTTGCTGAAGGTTATCTTCAGTATCCTCAAGAGAATTGGAGATTTCATCTTCCCTTGGTCTCTTATTAGTATCACTCTCAGTGCCTTGTTTTAAAGGGAATATATATTCGAAAAATCTTGCATTTCTCGACTCAATGATGATATTTTCATGAATATCATCAATTTCAGATTTGTGTATTAAAAATCGATAAGAAGCACTGTTTTGTGCATATCCAATGAATACACAATCAATTGTTTTTGGTCCTATCTTGACCTTCTTTGGTTTGGGTATCTCTACTTTGGCAAGACTCCCCTACACTTTTAAGTATTTGTAGGACGCCGGTCTATTTTTCCAAAGTTCGTGAGGAGACTTGGATGTTTTCCTTCGTGTTATTTTATTTAAAAATGGTTTGCCGAAAGAATAGCTTCTCCCCAAAAGTTATCTGGCAAGCCAGAACTAATTAATAAAGCATTCATCATTTCTTTAAGAGTTCAATTTTTCCGTTCGGCTATACCATTGGACTGAGGTGAATATGGTGATGTAGTTTGGTGTATAATGTCATGCTCAGCGTAGAATTCCTCAAAAGGAAATTTATATTCTGCTCCTCTATCACTTCTTAAAGCTTTAATTTTCCTGTTGAGTTGATTCTCAACTTCTGCTTTATACTGTTTAAACACATCGAATGCTTCATCCTTGCTTCTAAGGAGATACACATAGCAGTACCTAGTACAATCATTAATAAACGTAATGAAATAACTTTTTCCTCCTCTAGTTTGACACATTTTCAAATCACATACATCAGTGTGCATAAGGTCTAGAGGTTCAGTTTCTCGTTCAACATGATGAAATGAGGTTCTTGTCAATTTTGCTTCTGCACAAATTTGACATTTATAGTTGGAGTCTATGTTACATTTTGGTATACATTCTAGATTAATCATTTTTCGCACAGTATCAAAATTCACATGCCCTAATCTAGAATGCCATATGTTAGAATAGTCAACAATATAAGCAGAAGATTCACTTTTATTCATATCAATGTTTGGTACAATAGCTGTTACATTTGCCTTGAATAAACCATCACATACATATCCTCTTCCTACATACACTCCATTCTATGATAATACAAACTTATCGGATACAAAGGTTCATTTGAAACCATGCTTGCAGAGCAAGGACCCTAATATCAAATTCTTGTGGATTTCTAGAACATGAAGAACATCACTCAAAGTAAGCTCTTTTCCAGAAGTTAGTTTCAGCACAACTTTTCCCTTGCCTTCGACCTTTGATGCAGATGAATTGCCCATGAAAAGTTTTTCATCATCAGTTGCAGTTTTATAAGTTGTAAACATCCACTTATTAGCACATATGTGTCGAGTGGCACCTGTGTCTACAAACCATTCCTTTGAATTACCAACAAGGTTGCATTCTTATATTACTGCACATAAATCCATATCAGAAATGCCATATGTAACTTCAGCCGTATTTACTTCTGATTTCTTCCTCTCGGGAGCGCGACATTCGGCTGCTTTATGCCCCTTCTTTCCACAGTTATGGCAAGAACCTTGAAATTTCTTCTTCGACTTCTGAGGCGCATTCTCACATTTTCTCTTGTTAGGTTTATCTGATTCAACAATATTTGCTTTGGCAGCCATATTCTGAGAGATCTTTTTCTCAGAATTTCCATTATCTTCCTCAATTCACAGACGAACTATGAGTTCTTCCATTGTCATTTCCTTACGCTTATGCTTAAGGTAATTTTTGAAGTCCTTCCACGATGGAGGAAGTTTCTCAATGGTTGCGGCAACCTGGAAAGATTCGCTAAGTATCATCCCTTCATCTTGCAGTTGACGGATGATCAATTGTAGTTCTTGAGTCTGGTTGATCACAGTCTTTGAATCTACAATTTTGAAGTCGAGAAATTTGCCAGCTATGAATTTCTTCATGCCCGCATCATCTGTTTTGTACTTTCTGTCCAAGGCCGTCCAGAGTTCCTTGGATATTGCAATAGTACAATAGACATTGTAGAGGCTATTATCCAGACCATTCAAAATATATTTTTTACACATAAAGTCTGAATTTTTCTAGAAATTTGCGGCTTCCACTTTGATTGCATCGGGTTCGAGTTCGCCAACTTCAGGAGCATCTTCAGTCAGAAACTTGACGAGGCCTAATGTTGTTAGATAAAACAACATCTTCTGTTGCCAACGTTTGAAGTCTGTCCCGTTGAACTTTTCTGGCTTTTTTCCGTGAGACAGTGCCATTGTCGGAACCAGAGGCGCTGACTGAGTGTTTGTCACCGTCTGTGTTGGTGCAGCGTTATTTTTGTTGTTATTTTGAGACACCGTCATCTACAACAATAAATATTGTTTCAACAATGTTATTCGCAACTACCGGAAAGTGTTACGAAACCAACTGTAACTTGAATAACGGTTACAGAATAACATGGAAGTAGCAACGGCAAAATCTGTCACTAATTTTAATAAATCGTAACAAAAAAATGCGTGACTAGATCTGTAGGAAAAGTATTACCGATTAAAGTGTCTGAATCTAGTAGAAACTGTTTCCTTGAAACAATATTGCCCCCTTATATGCACCGAAGGATATGAGCAATTTATATCCCAGGATGAAACAGACCGACCCCAGTATGCTGTGCGTGCAGACGGTGCGACGATGAACTGAAGGAATTATAGGTATGAGAACAAGGCTATGGGAAGAGGAACGGGAAGAAGAGAACTGTTTCTATGTCTGAATCTCGTTCTGTGGGCCCCTATATATAGGCTAGAGGAGGTGCCTATTCATAGCGGTCATGACAATTGGAAAGGTTGCGACCCTTTAACCGATAGATGCGCGCGTATAGGTGCAACGGTCTAATTTTGAAGTCCAAAATTAGCCGTTTTAGCGCAACAGGCCCAAGAGGCAGACGGAGGCCCATCTTTGACATTTTAAATTTAATATGAAGGCCCAAAGCCTACATTGCCACCAGTCTTCATGTCTCCTTCTTCTTTTCTTTTGATTTAGTATAATGGGTTGTGATATATAAGGTGATATTGAAACAAATATCCCATGTTGGACTTTGTTTCAACACACACTCTAATTCTTCCTCTTCCCCACTTCCTCATTCATTCATTTCTAACAAATACACCTATTGAAGTTAGTGTGAAACTGAAAAAAGAACCTGAAGCAATGGAAGTGGACAGCACTTAACATAAACCACTAGTAGGATGTCTTATGTATTTAATAGTTAACATTGTGGGAAATGAATACAATTCTATAACATGTTATCCATTTTCCCCAGCAACCTTCCTTACAATTTTCATATCTTTATTTCTTTTTTGTAAAAGCTTTGTTATCTTGTACCCCAAAAGCAAATGTTAAACTGTAATTTTTTTTAAAATAAAAAACCCCTTGCACTCATAGTATACCCAAATAAGATTATCGAATGTTATTATTGTAATTCACAACTATAATTAATATTTTTATCCGTTTTAACATGTGATTGAGCTAATTTGTTGTTTCTCATTTTATGGTTTGAAGCAAGAATTTCAAAATGGATTTAAAATCATAAATCTTAAAGTTCAGTTTCACATTGTAATTGGATTTATGTTGAATTTCGTCGGTTCAAGGGATTTCTATATTGTTTTGTGTACATGCTTGTATGCTAAATATTTTTATTCCTTCTGGATTACTAAATGATATCTGAGTACATAAAAGCATCAATTTTTTATCTGCACAGTAATAATTAATATATTTAAAATCGATTTTAGTGCTCGAATTTCTAAAATTAAACCCAAATGTAATACTTTTTCTCCTTGTCTTATCCACTTCATTTTTTCACAAACTAATAAAAGTTGAACATTAAATTCAGGTAAATATCATTACATTTTCTATTTCAAAGTGGATTGAATAAATATTCTCAACTGTGATTTTAGTTTAGGTTGGAATCGGGATTTGAAAATCGAATTGAAATGTGAGAAATTCAATTCGAAATTATATTCAAATTGTAATATTTAAAGTGTAGAACATAAATTTAAATGTTAACAAAGAATTATGATTATGGATTTGTAACATCCCGCCTTTTCGCACACTTTAAACCGACACACGTGCCAATTCAAAGCATACGCAAGGGCGGATTGTTATGGGGTAAATAAGAAAAACAGAGAAGAAATAAAACAAAATAGAATCTTACAGCGGAAGGATAAAATATAATAATAAATATACAGTTCAAAACAGTTTACAAACACTTGATTTTCTTTATACAATAAATATCAGAGTTACACATACCAATACAATCAATGCAGCGGAATAGAAAGAGTGTGGTGCAATACTATATATAATAATAATACGACTCCTTCGTCTTCGTCCTTCAAAGCTAAAGTCTTCGATCCTGAAACGCTCGGACTGACCTGAGCGAATTTGAAAAGACAAAAACACTCGAGTCAGAACTAAAAGATCTTATGTGAGTTAAATTAACAGAAATAAATATGAGTGCAGTAACTCAAGAGATGCTCGGGATTTACATCTCCTAAGGATCCGTTAAACTATTTACTATGTAGTATATTGCGCTATTATAATAGTGTCTATTTGTAAAGTAAACTTACTTTTTAATAGCGTTAAGGGGTTACCCATATAGCCCTTAACACAAATAATGCCAATAGTCTATACAGTACCGTAATACCTCCTGATCGGGAAGCTACCAGAGGATACTCCATAGGTACGACACAAATAGAAACTCGTAGTAAAGGCTCGGTATGGTAGGTGACACGGCACAACTAGGCAATGCCAGGGTAGATATACCAATTGCTATCCAGGCTGGTGGAAACGCGTAGCCGCAGTTACCGCCCACCTCGGACTAACTCCCCAAAATCAAAATATAGAAGTGGCCACTGAATCAATCCAAAATCAAAGTATAATATCGAAGAGGAGGGTCCGATCAAAGGAATGACCTCATTGGCCTGAGAATCGCTCCTGTTTTAGCCACCTTGTGCCAACTCACGGGAGTCGGGTCCACGTATTTACCTTACAGGAAACGTCGCCACCACCTACTTCATTCTGGAATCTCCACCGCGTACACGGTTAGTCAAAGTGGTTTTCGGTATCGACAGAGAGTATGTCCATATCCGATCCCGGTCTCTTTGCCAACCAATCGTTATTATAACACCGCGGTTATTTAAAATAGTTTATACTTTAAAACCAGAATATAATCCATTTCAAAACCATAATATTACGATATCATTTCTTCTTTAAAACCCAAAAAGATTCATTTTGATATTATTTTTATAAAACCCAAATCAATGATATCATTTCCCAAATATAAATCCTTTCCAAAAATTATGCCACTTTTAAAATTTATAATTCCTTGTAACCAAATATTTGAAGATTAACTTTCAACATAATACTTCGAAATCCATAGTTTTTAAAACCATTACTTTCAAACTAAATGGTTTGGATATTCAACAGTATATAAAATAAGTGGTTTAACTTAAATGTTACTTTGAAAAGAAATATTTCTCGTGGCTTTACAATACATTTCTTTATTTAAAGTTAAAACCAAAATTTAATATCGCTTCAAGTTCCAAAAACCATTTCAATAAATTCATATATATACGTATATCCATTTTGATTATAAATATTTCAACTAAAGATGGATTTTATTCTTTCAAATCAAATGTTCTATTAATTAGTCTTGAATATAAAATCCATAAACAAAACACCAATTCTAGTAAAATATACATATATTTTTCCAATCCAAATTTTACTAGAATATTCATTTCAATATATTTTGGGAAAAATCCAATTATAAATATCATATCTTAAAATTTCCAACTTAACATTAAAACATAGGATATAAGTTATAAATCTCCATTTTCTAAATTTTCTTCCATTTCCAAATAAAGGAATTTGTGCACCTTTGAATTTCAAAATTCTTAACTTTACATGTATATGAATACGGAAGAAAATATTTATACAGTATAACTTTTAAGATTATTATAAACCGTATTCCATCCAAACCATAGAAATTACATTTAAATTAGTTATATGTAGACCGCGGTGCCTGTATATAATTTTCTATCCTATGGTCAAGTGATACGGATATTTATCATTTCAATCCGCAATTTAAAAATAAACTGCGGTTGTATATCATTTCAAACCGCAATCCCAAAAAAATGTAAAATGCATGATAACTGGCAGTTTAATGATATCCACATAAAACATCCATTCAACAACACATCCATCATCCAATCACAACATCAATCAATAACAATATGTGTTTGGTAATATACAACAGGTAATAACTAGCAGTTTTATTCAAATTAGATTTATCAACTATTTATCTAACAGTTTATATTCCCCAATAATTTATATAACTGTTAACTAGCAGTTCATATGCAACAATAATTTCCAACAGCCAAATAATACGCAATCAATCGATTTAATTAACAGCTAAATTCAATAAAATGCAATTCAACAGATATGGATGAAATAACATGCCAAAAGCTCATAAATAAATTTCTATTCATTTCTAAAATTTATTTAACAAACATAAAAGCTTCTAGTAATTGTGAGTGGGTTAAAACACTCACCTTTTGAATTTAAATCGAATTTAAATCCGATTTAAACCCAAAAATTCGCCCGTCTCAGAATTCGTCCAAACCAGCGTCATCGAGTCCGGAATTAAATTACGATCCTAACAAAAGAAATTTCGTGTGAATCCGACTTCGTATGAGAAAGTTATGACGAAAAATGGTGATTGTATTCAAAATTAAAAATAAACAAAATGACACACATTAAAATATAAACTTGCCACGTCATTCTGAAAGATGCGCAACATCAGCTCACGCGCACGAATCATTTTCCCAGGCCACCACATATACTTGCAACCCTAAACGAATAAATCTCCCAATCCAACCACTGATTCGATGCAAAAACCACATAGATGCACTCCCCTACGTTCCCTCGTCAAAACCCAGAAATCGTTTCTCCATCCGACGAAGTTTTGTGCGACGATGATGAACGGTTTTGGGGCTGTTTGAATTTATTCTGGATGAAGGACAGCTCCAATTGAAAAACGAATTACACCATGAGATTACGCGTATCGAATACTTCAACATATATTTTTTCTGGAATTTTCTGAAATTTTTGAGTTTTGACTTTTGATTTTGAACTGTGGATAGATCTGGAATTGGATCTGAGATGTATACATTTGGGGAAGAGAAAAGAGTGAAGAAAATGAACGTACAGCAAATAGACAATAGGGTGAAGCTAGGGTTTATGATCGCATATATATAGACAAATAGAAGAAGGCTAGGTGGGTACGGATAACGAACGCGCTAGACGGGTGAACGTACGCAACAAACTATGGCCCAAAAAAACCCGCTATACCTCCAGAACCGAATTTTTTAAATCTATATATCCAGATAGGTATTTTAAAATATTCTGAATGCGATGGAAAAAGTTTCACGTCCAAATTCGATCGTATGAAGAAGTTATGCTGAAAACAATAATTTCAAATTCAATTTATTCCAATGCATAAATTTGAAGGCGTTTCGAGTCCGTACGATCAAACGACAAGTCCGATCGCTACGAAACTTGAAACATTATTATAATTCATCGTTACGGATCCGATGAAACTAGTTTCGTCAAAATCCGAGTCCGTGCCCAAAATGGCTATTTTTAATATTTATTAAATAAATTAAAATAAATTATAAATCCAGTTTTTATGTTTCAACTTCTAATATTGGCCAAATTTTGTGACTTATATAATTCAAACAATCCCAAATGGTTTTCCAAGCTTGGATGTGAATTAAAATTTATAAGTATATCAATTTTGCAGTGTTAATTTCTGCGTTTTCTTATTATTTGGGAATTATAAATTTTATTCGCAAAAACCCAATTATTAAATCATATACTCTTATACTCTCACTTAAATCCGATTAGATAAATAGATTTGATTTCCATTCCAACTCATTTGATTGCACATAAACTTTTTACCATACATTAAATTCCAAATTATTAATAAACTTTTATTCCCATTTCCTTTACACACAATCATCGTATTATAAAGGTACCTTCCATTGATTTGCCTTAACTTATTTAAGGTAACGTTACATTAATATCTATTGCTATGATTCCAAATTATTATCCCCTCATTTTCTTAACTATTATTAATTCCAATCTTAATGAATTCAACATTATAAGTTTGATAAATTTATTAAATTCACTCAATTGTTTACAAAATTCCATTTTAAATTCAATAACGTAATATTTTACGTTTAATTCTATTTTATTTGTAGTAAATACCCTTAGTTGGATTTAATATTCAAATTATAAATAAAATCTTTCTTTCTAAAGTTATATCAACAATGGTCCAACTAAATTTGAATTAGCTTTAACTTTATTCTATGGAATTAACTATTGCAATAAATCCAAATTACCATAAATTACATCCAAATAAATAAAGCTTGATTTCTATTATTCAACTCAAAATATATCAATTGTCAATTCCATAAGAAAAAAAATTAACATTTGGTTCATACTTTTTACAAATAACTCCCATTTCTTCCAAATAATAATTACATAAACTATTTGATATTAAATCCATTAAATTGCAATAAATTCAATTGATTGCAAACAAATTTGGGTTTTTATTTGGTTATACACAAAATTTCCGTTATCACTTACCTAACAAAGTTATTACCACTTATGATCTCATTGCATTCACATTTTCACATTTCCACTTACTGATTTCTTTACTTTATTCTACATAATTTATTACAAATGGGATTTTCTTTGGTTTTCATCTTATCTGTATTTAACGTTTCTCAATCACCAATTATTTCACTTTAACTGCGGTAAATTGGCGGATAAATTGAATAAATTCCCAAAATTTAAAATAACAAGAAACAAGAATAGGTAACATACAATAGTCGTTAAATCTAAATTCTAGTCACCTAAATAGGCTTTTATTACTTGCAAATAAATATTACTATTTATTCTTATAGTACAAATCTCAATAATTATCCTATTTTAATTTGCTTAGGCCATTTATTTCACTATACATATCTACATAAATGGGCAATTTATTCAATTTATTAAGTATCAAATTCTATTAAGCCCGGTTTATATTTACATGCATTCTTCTATTACTTTACAAAATGGAATAACTTTTAAACTCATACACTTAATAAAAAAACCGTTATAAATCCAATAAATTCCAAATCGTAGTTTGTACATATTTTACACAACTATTATGATTTATCACAAACGTTGAATTTATTAAATGACCATTTATTAAAATTTAATTCCCTTAATTGAATCAATTGCTTATTATTATATATATTCATTTCATTCTACCATTCCTTCCCATTATAAATTCATTAACGTATTTACACATCTCTATCTTTCAAATATTAATAACCAAACTTGATTACAAACACTGTCCTTATCAATCTTCATAAATTTGTTCAGATCTATACTCCTTTATATAATTAGAGTTTATGTCTCTATTAGATTTCTTTTTCACTACAGGCATAAATTATTACTATCTACACTAATTACATCTTTGTATTAATGAACACCATTCAAGTTAATATTTGTACTACATTCACAGATTCAACATTTGTTTGTTTCTTAAAATTAACTTTAAATCAAATTGTGACAATTTGCATTATCCACATTTATCGTCATAAAATTTATATTTTAACACTAAATTTCAACTACTATACCCAATCTCTACATTTATTCCTCAACAAATTTGAAATTATTTTAATTCAATTTATTAAATATCATAAATTTAACGGGTCGTTACAATCTCCCCCACTCAAAACTTTTCGTCCCCGAAAAGGAAAAGGAAGGGAGAAGGAAGAATAAAACAGTATATCTAATTTCAAATATTAACTTATATTTTACTGGATTAATTTCCTTTAATGAAATATACTTGTTTAAAAAAAATCATTATATCCTTTAATACTTGAGTTAGTAAAGTTGGAAAAATATTTTTAACAAAATTCTAAGTCCAAAATTTTCGAAAATTTTTGGCAGAGTCTCCTTTGTACGGAGGGACTCTGGAGAAAATATAATATCCAAATATACAAATATATTACATATATATCCAAAATAAAATATCCCAACACGGGAAAATATATAAAATAGCGCTTTAAACGTAATCCGAAAACGTACCTATTTGTCGGATAATACGCTTATTATTATGGAACCAAAGCAATAGCAGTTGCTTCCAACACCTGTATACACTTATATAATCTAAAAGGTTAAATATTTATTTTAAAATGGACTATTCAAATGGATTCAATCATTCATACTCAATCAAATGCAACAACCATACATTTTTAACAAACAGCACACACCACAAACAAACAATCATTCACTCAACAAACAATCAGTTGTCGGGTTCAAATTCTGAAGTTGTACGAACGAAGAATAACTATCAAGTACATCCGTTGCTCAACAGCCTTAGATGGAACAAAGATAGATTATTTGTTCATCCAACAACTCCACAATTCCTTACCCAACAAACATACATCAACCAAACAATTCAAATCAACACCAAAATAGCTTATTATACATTTATTTCATAATTCAGTGTTTTGATTTTCATTCCTTCATTTATGGAAGAATTTCTTTATTTCTTACAAGTTTTATTTTCCAATTATCCCAAAATTCATTACAATTGTATTTCCTTTTTATTACTTAAGTTTATAAAATAAATTCCCATTAGTAACAACAAATATTTTGAATATCTTCATTTCCTTACTCTTCATTTGTAAGATTTCCCTTAAATTCTTAATCTGCTAACATTCATTCTTATAAGTGGAAGTTTTTATTTATCTATTAACTATGGATTACAGTCATTTCAATTCTTCCTACTTTCCATTATATTGGAATAGGGAAGATTAAAACATACTTAAGTCAATAATCATACAATCAATTCTTATTTTGAATTTCATTTTATATACTTAGGTTCATATCATCTATTAATAATTCTTAACTTATTTTCAGTAAAATTTCAATTATAACCTAAGTTTATACCATTAAATTCTTATTTATAACAATAATTTATTGAATACTTCATTATTTCCAAAATTCTACTTGTATAATATCCTATTTAAAATTCTTATTTAACATTTCAACTTTTATATTTGGGTAAGTTATTTGTGTCAAAGAAAGTGCAATTAAACTTATACAAGTTGAATCTCAATTCTCTAAATTAAATTTGATGTTTATCCATATTTCTCTTTGTCTCATATGTATGCAAATCCCTCTTTATAACTTTGCAATTATTCTCTTATTTAAATTAGAGGTTTCAATTCATTTATTACTTAACTTTTATTTCACTACAATTTAACAATTAATTAATTAATGGAGAATTTTAGAATTGGATTCCGGGTTAGATTTCAATTTATTTCAAAATAATAGATAAATAAGTTCTTACAACTCAATATCTCTAATTATAGTTAGAACAATAAAAGAATTTTTTTTTTTTTTTTTTTAGAAAATTTCAAAATAAATCTGCAGTAGAATTTACTACAGTGGCCTTTCCCTTCGAAACTCGAAAATGAAAGTCGATGATGCGGCCGTCATCACCGAATTTATTTTCCAGCGACAGAGAGGAAGGTACAGAATTTAGTTCTTTTCCAAAATCTTCTTTTTAAAACAATTCTTCCAAATTATACGAAATATTTATATAAGAAAATACTTATAAACCAAATCATTATATTTCATAAATTCTTTGAAAACAAATTTGGAAAAATCCCGGACTTAAGTTCTAAAATCTCCAATTTGATTTATTATAATTTCAACTTAGCTTCAGTTATTATAAATATTTTATTTCCTAACACCCAATCTATAGCAACCAAATATATATATATATATATCTTTATAAAATATTTTTATATATAGAAAATATAATAGGCAAAATTATTTCATTCACCTATATTAAAACAAATATTATGTCGGTCTGTCCTATTAAGTGTTTAGAAATCCCTATTGATGACATAGCGTCCCATGCATCAACCAAAATTTATAAATACAAAGCGGAACAGATTAACACAATATTAAAATCTTTTTATTAATACTAACAAGTATGCTCTCTCTTATATATACACTCAGCGACTCCCATAGGGTATTATTACCCTATTAACAAAGAGTCAAACCCCACAAAGCCAAGGTTTATCGCTAAACCAAAGCTCTGATACCAACTGTAACATCCCGCCTTTTCGCACACTTTAAACCGACACACGTGCCAATTCAAAGCATACGCAAGGGCGGATTGTTATGGGGTAAATAAGAAAAACAGAGAAGAAATAAAACAAAATAGAATCTTACAGCGGAAGGATAAAATATAATAATAAATATACAGTTCAAAACAGTTTACAAACACTTGATTTTCTTTATACAATAAATATCAGAGTTACACATACCAATACAATCAATGCAGCGGAATAGAAAGAGTGTGGTGCAATACTATATATAATAATAATACGACTCCTTCGTCTTCGTCCTTCAAAGCTAAAGTCTTCGATCCTGAAACGCTCGGACTGACCCGAGCGAATTTGAAAAGACAAAAACACTCGAGTCAGAACTAAAAGATCTTATGTGAGTTAAATTAACAGAAATAAATATGAGTGCAGTAACTCAAGAGATGCTCGGGATTTACATCTCCTAAGGATCCGTTAAACTATTTACTATGTAGTATATTGCGCTATTATAATAGTGTCTATTTGTAAAGTAAACTTACTTTTTAATAGCGTTAAGGGGTTACCCATATAGCCCTTAACACAAATAATGCCAATAGTCTATACAGTACCGTAATACCTCCTGATCGGGAAGCTACCAGAGGATACTCCATAGGTACGACACAAATAGAAACTCGTAGTAAAGGCTCGGTATGGTAGGTGACACGGCACAACTAGGCAATGTCAGGGTAGATATACCAATTGCTATCCAGGCTGGTGGAAACGCGTAGCCGCAGTTACCGCCCACCTCGGACTAACTCCCCAAAATCAAAATATAGAAGTGGCCACTGAATCAATCCAAAATCAAAGTATAATATCGAAGAGGAGGGTCCGATCAAAGGAATGACCTCATTGGCCTGAGAATCGCTCCTGTTTTAGCCACCTTATGCCAACTCACGGGAGTCGGGTCCACGTATTTACCTTACAGGAAACGTCGCCACCACCTACTTCATTCTGGAATCTCCACCGCGTACACGGTTAGTCAAAGTGGTTTTCGGTATCGACAGAGAGTATGTCCATATCCGATCCCGGTCTCTTTGCCAACCAATCGTTATTATAACACCGCGGTTATTTAAAATAGTTTATACTTTAAAACCAGAACATAATCCATTTCAAAACCATAATATTACGATATCATTTCTTCTTTAAAACCCAAAAAGATTCATTTTGATATTATTTTTATAAAACCCAAATCAATGATATCATTTCCCAAATATAAATCCTTTCCAAAAATTATGCCACTTTTAAAATTTATAATTCCTTGTAACCAAATATTTGAAGATTAACTTTCAACATAATACTTCGAAATCCATAGTTTTTAAAACCATTACTTTCAAACTAAATGGTTTGGATATTCAACAGTATATAAAATAAGTGGTTTAACTTAAATGTTACTTTGAAAAGAAATATTTCTCGTGGCTTTACAATACATTTCTTTATTTAAAGTTAAAACCAAAATTTAATATCGCTTCAAGTTCCAAAAACCATTTCAATAAATTCATATATATACGTATATCCATTTTGAGTATAAATATTTCAACTAAAGATGGATTTTATTCTTTCAAATCAAATGTTCTATTAATTAGTCTTGAATATAAAATCCATAAACAAAACACCAATTCTAGTAAAATATACATATATTTTTCCAATCCAAATTTTACTAGAATATTCATTTCAATATATTTTGGGAAAAATCCAATTATAAATATCATATCTTAAAATTTCCAACTTAACTTAAAACATAGGATATAAGTTATAAATCTCCATTTTCTAAATTTTCTTCCATTTCCAAATAAAGGAATTTGTGCACCTTTGAATTTCAAAATTCTTAACTTTACATGTATATGAATACGGAAGAAAATATTTATACAGTATAACTTTTAAGATTATTATAAACCGTATTCCATCCAAACCATAGAAATTACATTTAAATTAGTTATATGTAGACCGCGGTGCCTGTATATAATTTTCTATCCTATGGTCAAGTGATACGGATATTTATCATTTCAATCCGCAATTTAAAAATAAACTGCGGTTGTATATCATTTCAAACCGCAATCCCAAAAAAATGTAAAATGCATGATAACTGGCAGTTTAATGATATCCACATAAAACATCCATTCAACAACACATCCATCATCCAATCACAACATCAATCAATAACAATATGTGTTTGGTAATATACAACAGGTAATAACTAGCAGTTTTATTCAAATTAGATTTATCAACTATTTATCTAACAGTTTATATTCCCCAATAATTTATATAACTGTTAACTAGCAGTTCATATGCAACAATAATTTCCAACAGCCAAATAATACGCAATCAATCGATTTAATTAACAGCTAAATTCAATAAAATGCAATTCAACAGATATGGATGAAATAACATGCCAAAAGCTCATAAATAAATTTCTATTCATTTCTAAAATTTATTTAACAAACATAAAAGCTTCTAGTAATTGTGAGTGGGTTAAAACACTCACCTTTTGAATTTAAATCGAATTTAAATCCGATTTAAACCCAAAAATTCGCCCGTCTCAGAATTCGTCCAAACCAGCGTCATCGAGTCCGGAATTAAATTACGATCCTAACAAAAGAAATTTCGTGTGAATCCGACTTCGTATGAGAAAGTTATGACGAAAAATGGTGATTGTATTCAAAATTAAAAATAAACAAAATGACACACATTAAAATATAAACTTGCCACGTCATTCTGAAAGATGCGCAACATCAGCTCACGCGCACGAATCATTTTCCCAGGCCACCACATATACTTGCAACCCTAAACGAATAAATCTCCCAATCCAACCACTGATTCGATGCAAAAACCACATAGATGCACTCCCCTACGTTCCCTCGTCAAAACCCAGAAATCGTTTCTCCATCCGACGAAGTTTTGTGCGACGATGATGAACGGTTTTGGGGCTGTTTGAATTTATTCTGGATGAACGACAGCTCCAATTGAAAAACGAATTACACCATGAGATTACGCGTATCGAATACTTCAACATATATTTTTTTCTGGAATTTTCTGAAATTTTTGAGTTTTGACTTTTGATTTTGAACTGTGGATAGATCTGGAATTGGATCTAAGATGTATACATTTGGGGAAGAGAAAAGAGTGAAGAAAATGAACGTACAGCAAATAGACAATAGGGTGAAGCTAGGGTTTATGATCGCATATATATAGACAAATAGAAGAAGGCTAGGTGGGTACGGATAACGAACGCGCTAGACGGGTGAACGTACGCAACAAACTATGGCCCAAAAAAACCCGCTATACCTCCGGAACCGAATTTTTTAAATCTATATATCCAGATAGGTATTTTAAAATATTCTGAACGCGATGGAAAAAGTTTCACGTCCAAATTCGATCGTATGAAGAAGTTATGCTGAAAACAATAATTTCAAATTCAATTTATTTCAATGCATAAATTTGAAGGCGTTTCGAGTCCGTACGATCAAACGACAAGTCCGATCGCTACGAAACTTGAAACATTATTATAATTCATCGTTACGGATCCGATGAAACTAGTTTCGTCAAAATCCGAGTCCGTGCCCAAAATGGCTATTTTTAATATTTATTAAATAAATTAAAATAAATTATAAATCCAGTTTTTATGTTTCAACTTCTAATATTGGCCAAATTTTGTGACTTATATAATTCAAACAATCCCAAATGGTTTTCCAAGCTTGGATGTGAATTAAAATTTATAAGTATATCAATTTTGCAGTGTTAATTTCTGCGTTTTCTTATTATTTGGGAATTATAAATTTTATTCGCAAAAACCCAATTATTAAATCATATACTCTTATACTCTCACTTAAATCCAATTAGATAAATAGATTTGATTTCCATTCCAACTCATTTGATTGCACATAAACTTTTTACCATACATTAAATTCCAAATTATTAATAAACTTTTATTCCCATTTCCTTTACACACAATCATCGTATTATAAAGGTACCTTCCATTGATTTGCCTTAACTTATTTAAGGTAACGTTACATTAATATCTATTGCTATGATTCCAAATTATTATCCCCTCATTTTCTTAACTATTATTAATTCCAATCTTAATGAATTCAACATTATAAGTTTGATAAATTTATTAAATTCACTCAATTGTTTACAAAATTCCATTTTAAATTCAATAACGTAATATTTTACGTTTAATTCTATTTTATTGTAGTAAATACCCTTAGTTGGATTTAATATTCAAATTATAAATAAAATCTTTCTTTCTAAAGTTATATCAACAATGGTCCAAC
Organism: Allium cepa; assembly: GCA_030765085.1. Lineage (NCBI taxonomy): Eukaryota > Viridiplantae > Streptophyta > Magnoliopsida > Asparagales > Amaryllidaceae > Allium > Allium cepa. The sequence goes on from CM060940.1 coordinate 174,924,100, forward strand.
TAAATTTGAATTAGCTTTAACTTTATTCTATGGAATTAACTATTGCAATAAATCCAAATTACCATAAATTACATCCAAATAAATAAAGCTTGATTTCTATTATTCAACTCAAAATATATCAATTGTCAATTCCATAAGAAAAAAAATTAACATTTGGTTCATACTTTTTACAAATAACTCCCATTTCTTCCAAATAATAATTACATAAACTATTTGATATTAAATCCATTAAATTGCAATAAATTCAATTGATTGCAAACAAATTTGGGTTTTTATTTGGTTATACACAAAATTTCCGTTATCACTTACCTAACAAAGTTATTATCACTTATGATCTCATTGCATTCACATTTTCACATTTCCACTTACTGATTTCTTTACTTTATTCTACATAATTTATTACAAATGGGATTTTCTTTGGTTTTCATCTTATCTGTATTTAACGTTTCTCAATCACCAATTATTTCACTTTAACTGCGGTAAATTGGCGGATAAATTGAATAAATTCCCAAAATTTAAAATAACAAGAAACAAGAATAGGTAACATACAATAGTCGTTAAATCTAAATTCTAGTCACCTAAATAGGCTTTTATTACTTGCAAATAAATATTACTATTTATTCTTATAGTACAAATCTCAATAATTATCCTATTTTAATTTGCTTAGGCCATTTATTTCACTATACATATCTACATAAATGGGCAATTTATTCAATTTATTAAGTATCAAATTCTATTAAGCCCGGTTTATATTTACATGCATTCTTCTATTACTTTACAAAATGGAATAACTTTTAAACTCATACACTTAATAACAAAACCGTTATAAATCCAATAAATTCCAAATCGTAGTTTGTACATATTTTACACAACTATTATGATTTCTCACAAACGTTGAATTTATTAAATGACCATTTATTAAAATTAAATTCCCTTAATTGAATCAATTGCTTATTATTATATATATTCATTTCATTCTACCATTCCTTCCCATTATAAATTCATTAACGTATTTACACATCTCTATCTTTCAAATATTAATAACCAAACTTGATTACAAACACTGTCCTTATCAATCTTCATAAATTTGTTCAGATCTATACTCCTTTATATAATTAGAGTTTATGTCTCTATTAGATTTCTTTTTCACTACAGGCATAAATTATTACTATCTACACTAATTACATCTTTGTATTAATGAACACCATTCAAGTTAATATTTGTACTACATTCACAGATTCAACATTTGTTTGTTTCTTAAAATTAACTTTAAATCAAATTGTGACAATTTGCATTATCCACATTTATCGTCATAAAATTTATATTTTAACACTAAATTTCAACTACTATACCCAATCTCTACATTTATTCCTCAACAAATTTGAAATTATTTTAATTCAATTTATTAAATATCATAAATTTAACGGGTCGTTACAGGATTGGTTTGATTATCATGAAAATTGGATGGTGGTATATTTCAATTTTGTAAGGGGTTGATAGACATCCATTTTGAAAGGATTATCCAAAATGAACTGAATAATATTAAATTGTGGTGGATGGAAAAACTGAAGTGTATGCTTTTTAACTAATAACTACCTTTAGTCCAACCACTATGAAAATACGTGAACTATGGATCAAATGACCATATGGCTAGGATATTCAATGTATTGTATCTATATGAAACAACACGTATGTCATACGGTATGGACAGGAAAAATGTGCAACAACATGTGTATTGTGTATAGTTCTAGTGCAATTCGGAAATACGAGTAACCATTTGAAGTTCTTGTTTGTTATGGGACGATATAAAGATGTGGGATCCTTAAATGTAAGAGTACAACATCTAAAGTTGAATAAAATAAACAAAGACCGTCTATCATATCACTGAGAGCTTTGTATATTGCTGGAATGGAAACAGCAAGTGCTAGTGCATTGATATGATCATTTCTTTAACTAATGTTTTCTCTGTTGCTCTCAAAGCACAGTTATTTTTAGAGTGTACACATGGAGATAAAGTTATATCTTTGATCTAACATATGACGTAAACGTAGATGATTTTATTTTACTTGTATGTTCCCTCTTTGCTTGAGAACATTGCATCAGAACAGCTGAATCAGCCACATTTTCAAATTTGGGATTATCGTAGTCAATTGTTATTTGCCATTTCATGGAATTAAACAGTGCAAAGGAAGAAGAGATGTCAAAAAGGAGAGTTCAATTAACATGAGTTAAAACTTAGATATTTTAAAAAAAAATTGTTGTTGCCGCATAGCCCTCCATATTTTTACCATTAAAGTGACATTATTCATGAGACAATGTTGGGAACAAACTGAATACCAACACACCCTTAATTTCTCATTAAAGTGGAAGATCATAAAATCTAATTAATTCAAGACACATGTGAAATAAACCACATCATCAATAAATCAATAAATGTATATCATAAGTTTAATTGTAGTCTTCTAAACATGAGTATATATGGACATCCAGGTGGGCCTGCATAAAATCAAAATATGCATGCATTATTGTTGCACATTTGGAAATAGATTTGACAATGCCATTATCAATATAAACTGAACCTGAAACAACGACCGAGAAGATCGAGACCATTGAAGAACATTCATAGAACCAATAACTTGTAATCATTCAAGTTTTATCATTCATTTCTTTTGTTTTGGTTTATTTATAAGACTGGACATGGAAATAATATTTGTACTTTTACATGCATGTGCTCTTTTAGCTAATGTAGGCTGTGAGCAAAAATATTCTTGGTTTCCTTATGACAGGGTTGGACGGATTGAAACAAATTTGTGCATTAACACCCAAATGCGGAGACATAAAAATAGGCCTATTTGTTCTGGCGTGGAGAAAGCTGGCGCCCATGCAATGAAGCTCAAGGCCGAAGTTCCAATCAAGTTAGAGGAGATGAAAAAGGGTGGTGAGAAGAAGTATGGAAAGGTTGAAGGTGTCGTTGGAGGTGTTAAATTTTTTTTTGCTGGATTGACCATGTAAACTTTGATAATTTGAATGTGATCCCATTTTAACCATGTGTTGGTACGAATTTCTACATGGGTTTGCATGTCTGCATGTGTGCCATGTACGCGATGATTATGTATTTAAGTTATTGATGTGAACTTTAATTCCATGCGTTCATTTTTCACTCTATCTTCTAATGGAATAAACCACTACATCTCAAAACATAAAAATTTTCTCAAACCAAATATTGAGTATGTGATCAACTTGTTACCCAAAACAAAAGGTGAATTACATTAATTTTTGATAGATGCATAATGCGAACTTGAGCCAAGTTGGTCAGCTCGATTACTCTATTTTACCAATTCAAGAATCAGTTTCGACGAGATTGATATAACCAAGATTTTGGATGCAATCTCATACACATTTTCAGACAGTCCATTTGCTGACATTATTTTCTCCAATTATGCCAGCCGCAACAGTATTATAAGAATTGATGTAATGTAAAGTAAGCCTCCCCATAAATGTCTGAACTTCATATTTAGATCTTGAATCTCATTAAAAGGAAAAAATAATATATACTTACTTATTAGTTTAAGTGAATAGTAATAGGTAAAGTGTTTAGATAGAAAAATCATAAATTCTCATTTTATTAATATTATTTTTATTGGCATGCTCCAATACACTAAATTAGAAGTACGCTACTAATAGTTTAATGGTAATGTCAATAGCTCTCATATAAGTATTGCTGAAGCAATGAGGTAAATAAAGCAGCAAATTACCTTGTTGCTTGTTAACTTTTGGACCTCATCAATAGTCCTCATCAAGCTTGCTCCTTTCTCTATAGAATTTTAAATATCCAATTTCAGCTTCAACAAAAATTCAAGAGATAAAAAATAAATAAACTAGTATTGCCGATGCAACAACTAAATGTATCCACCATACATTTAGAAAGGACAATAATAACATAATCAAAAATTGTAATCATACCAATGTCCACAAGCAACTCAATAAGTAAAACCAAGCCATCTAAAATAGTGATCTATTCATGCAGTGAAAATGAAAACTAAACCGAAACAGACTTTTATACTAAATGGTTACATTTCTATGACATTTGGACGGTTTTCAAACAAATTAGTATCTTAAAATCACATTTTAGGTTGCAATTACTTGACTAAAATAATATAATGCAAAATCGGTAAGGTAACAAATTCAATTAACTTCAACTCAAGAGCTCTATCAAAAAAAATTCTTTTCTAAATCGGTTGACTAAGTAATAGTATTCAATTGTATCTAACTAGTTTTCTATTGCATTTAATGGAAGAATGAAAATGACAAACAAACTCAAAAATATTTTCAATATGCCATAGAAATGAAAACAATTTCAAAAAACAACCAAATTTTAGAATAGAAACAACAACAAAAAATGAATATAATCATAAGTTTTTGTATATTTTTAATATTTTTCTTGTAGATATTATTGATATAGCTTGCTACAAATTTGATTCCCTAAGTAAGAAATCACCTTTATGAAATCCAAAGCTATTTATAGAAAATCTAAAGGCTCGACTCCCAAGTGAAACCCATGTTCTGTTGTAGTGCAAAGTACTTGAACTATATTATGTTGAACATATGAATTTCTTTTAAATTGTTTAAATTTTGATTCGTTACTCAATTGAATTTTTAGAAGCATGGAAAATCATAGACCTAGATGCGTCAATGCCTAATACCACTACGGCCATGTTTGATGCAACCGCAGTAGCAGACCCATTGCATGAACCACATGGATCTACAAAAAACCATACATACTAAAGCACCAACATATCAAATGAGAGACGCAAATATCAAGCAACATCGATCAAATGCAGGTTTATCTAGGCATGCATGCATGTGTCTATGTATGTATATATATATATATATCTATGTATGTATATATATATATGTATGTATGTATGTATGTATGTATGTATGTATGTGTGCGTATATATGTATGTATATGTATATGTATACATATATATATATGTATGTATGTATATATATGTATATGTATATGTATATGTATATGTATATGTATATGTATATGTATATGTACATGTACACGTATATGTATATGTATATGTATATGTACATGTACATGTATATGTATATGTATATGTACATGTATATGTATATGTACGTGTGTATGTGTGTGTATGTGTGTGTGTATGTATGTGTGTGTATGTGTGTGTATGTGTGTGGGTATGTGTGTATGAATGAATGAATGTATATAGCAATTATTTATATATTGATTTCCATGTTAGTTAGTGAAAGATTGCTTAATTTTTCAAACTTAGATTGCGTTTGGTTGATTGCTTGTTTGTATAATAAAATAAACATTTGAACATATGTTAAATTAAAATAGCAACTACATATGCTACTACCATTTATTGATATTAACCGCAAAGTAAGATTTTACTGTAAATCTTCATGTTAATATAATTCAGTATGCAGTGCCTATGCAAAAATCATAAGTTTATGAATGGTAGATCTAAAGTCTAAGGCGGGGAAGATAAACTCCTACAACTTCACATCTTCCTTATGTCTCCACTAATCAATATTTTTACAAATGTAAACATGGGAATATTGTATTTAATTTTGTTTCTAGTTAATTCAGCTAAAAATAACCAAAATAACGGGGAAATAGTACCATCTATGAACCTAATATTTTGTTGTTGTTGTTGTTGTAGATCAAAGAAAATTTCGTTATTAACACAATTAATTATTGGATGCTGAAAGCAATCCTTGTGTACTATAACTGTCAATTCCAAAGTCCAGTAATTTATTAGTACAATTGTTGTGACTTAAAACTATCTGTAAAAGGGATAACTCTGCACTTAAAAACAGTTATTATGTTTCTCAAAGCTTACACTTCAAATTCCGTAAGATACGTTTCAAAATTAATCAGCAACAAACTCACTGGTCCTTGATAGGTAGTTCAGGCTCAACAGTCTCTACGGAGTTCTCTATAACCTATAGCAAATGTTGTGGAAAATTATCTTTAATAAATCAAGCTTTGATGTTCTAGGTGATGATGAAGCTTTGAAGTGTTGCGTAATTCTCTATAGCCTACAGTAAGTTGCCAAATGTTAAGTACACCAAGTATACAGTCCGGTCCTATTAAGTATAACCAAACATATGAAGTATAGAGATAATGAGAAAAGCTTATTGGCCTTAATCTCTTCTCAAAATCTCTTCCTAGAAGCATTATCGGAAATAAAATACTCTCCGAAGTAGCATTATTGGGAAATTACACATAACAACAGGCACTATAAGTTATGACTCAGGTTCCATCCATCAATTCATTATAACATTATAGTGAATTCATACATCTAGTTTTCTATCTAAACATGCATTAAAATTTCCTAATTATAAGGAATTGGATACCTTAGAATCAATATTTGTTTACATCATATACGGATGGATATAAAAATAAATAGCAAAGACAAACTTTCCAATTTAATTTTACAAGCATAATTGGTTCCAATTTTCAATTGAAATTTTAAAAACAAAAGTGGATATCAAAATCAGTTAGAAAGTGTAAAAAATTAATAGAATTGAATTAAAATAAATAAAATACTTTGATTTCGTAAACTCCATTTGTTTAATATATATATATATATATATATATATATATATATATAATTACGCTAGCATACGAAACTTGTAGCAAAAAAGAATGATTTTTAGAGAATGAATTAATGATAAAACTGAAATAAAATAGACTGAACTCTCTGGTTTCGTTATCTATTGATAAATTTTAATTAATTTAAGCACATCAAAATTATAGAAACAAAAGAAATAGAAGGAAAATAAAAAACTAATCATATATGATTTTTGTTGAACGATTTCTCTTTAAAAAGGCATGTTGCCAAAGAACTAATGTAATTAAACCTTAACAATTAGTAGGTCGAGAAATAAAATGTTTCATTTTTAATCTAAAATTAACGACATTAACTCCTTTAAAATCACATGCAAAAATAAGTCGAGTATGTAAGCAACTGAACAGTTCGAGTAATACTGGCCCTAAACTAAAATTAAACCATATTCTTGTAAAAGACAACCGATGTATAATATATTACAACTTTATAAGTGGTAAAGAAATAAGGCATAATGTATCACTACCACAACTTTGTAAGTGGTAAAGAAATAAGGCATAATAAGGCACCTATATAGTAAATGTACTTAGGACTGCGTAACTAGTAGAATATGACAAAAGAGTATTTATAACCAAACGCACATGATACTAATGATATATTGGAATTATTACTTTTGGTTGGGAGTCTCCATGAACAAAATCAATGATATAAAATATAGTTCAACAAATTCTGAAAGTAACAACAAATTCATAGATGGCAATTGAAAGCTTGAAATATTGATATCTAAAGTGAACATAGTTATAAATTTAACGCAATATCATCTTGTATCTGTTTAATTATATTTTGTGGACCTATGTATGAGAGTTCCAAATGAAATTTACTGTCTGAAAGACCTAACACAAAATTATTTATTTTTTGTAAACTTTAAAATAAATATTACCCCATATTTTCATGCATCCAATATCCATAACTTTGCATCCAGAAAAGTCATTCCTATTATAGAAGAATTTGGCATGAGCATTTTTTTAGTTTCCTCATTTTTTTTGAGTTTAAGATTCCCAAGAAATATACATGCAAAAATAATCAAGTCAGTAGAAATCAATAAGAGGCAACATAAATTAATCAAAGAACAAATAAATTTAGTAGAGACAGTATAAAATTAATAAGATGCGAAATAATATGTAATATAAGTACAATAGAATATCATTATAGTATAGTGATCATGAATAAAATTTCCATAAAATTAAGTGAAGTCCCCAATAAATATGTAACTACTCGAGAATTTCGATCCCAAAATTTCCAAATAGTTGGAGAAAAAGAAGAAGAGATGGAAGAAAAAGAAGAACTAGAAACACCAAACGCAGAAACCTCACATTCGCAGCGGATCAAAATATAATATCACATAAATAATAGTTATACAAAGGAACACTGTACTTGTCAAATTACACTTTAATATATCAGAGTTACAACATATTTACAAACATAGGACAGATAAATCAAACTGTTTCAGATATTAAAATATATCACTTCAGAAACTCTCTATACGTTCCTGCTCTCCAGCTCGCCTCCTGAGCTCCAGAACGTCCTTACCTAAACATCTGTAATATTCGGTATGACATCAGCATTACATCAAAGTAACACCCGAGTCGGGCTGGAAACCAACGTGAGTAAACTCATATAATATGAAATACCAAACCATAACACATGAGAACATCAAGGTAACTCGTACCCTTTTTACACGTTCTCTTAGTCAACATCTACCACACAACGGTTTCAAGTTAAATATCCATATTTCACAATTCATTACATTCCAGCCTGTATAATACCACATTCCAATATGAAGAATTTTGTAGATGACAAATCGAAGTGGTTCCGGGTATTTATTGATACCCGGCTCCGGTTTCTTCAAATCTCATGTCATCTTAACCCAAGTTATTTAATAAAATCCAATTCAACTTTTTTTAAATACCGGATGTCACTTTTACCCAGCAATTCATCGTTTATAGATAACCACACTATCACAGCTCAAACATATTCTATCACTAATCATTTCATATCAAAGATATCAACAATTCAAGGCATTAACATCATTCAACCCTTCATAAACAAGATTGATCACTTTTCCAATTAATTTAACTCATCTCTAATTAAATTAATATCAAACATTAATCACTTAGATTTACCATTACTCTTATTAATTAATTATAACTAATTAATCATCCTTTAATTATCCATAATTGCCATTAATCAATCCTTAATTTGACTAATCCTTACTTACCCTTTGTTAATCTTTAATTACCCTTGATTAATCTTTCATTATAGACTAATCATCCTTTTTGTATTAATTAACAAAACCTAGTTATTAATTAATAAAACATAAACTATCCTTAATTACTTGGTTAAACCAATTCCATGATTTAATTACATTAATTAGTCTTTTAATTACACTGAGTAATTAACACTTAATTACTTCCACTAAGTAATTATTCTTTTATTTACTTTCCACCAAGTAATTTCTATTTAATTAATTACATCTAGTAATTATTCATTAATTACTTCACTAAGTAATTACACTTCTCTTATTGCATTAATTAATGATCCTTAATCCATCATTAAATAATTCTCTTTAATTAATTAAACTTAATTAATTAATTAAAATTAACCACATTTACTTAATTAATTACATAGAGTAATTAATTTCCTTTAAGTACTTCATTAAGTAATTACCTTTAATAATTCTCTAGTACTAAGTAATTAACCTTTTAATTACTTATTACTTAATTATTTCTTAATTAATTAACCTAGATTTATCAATCCTTAATTAAGTAATTAATTATACTAGATAAATTTCCCAAACTAATTTACCTTAATTTAATCACCCACATTAATCATTTTGGTTAATTAAGTAATTTATACATTAATCACAATCAATTACACCTATGTCATTTTATTTGAAAACATTTAGAGGTTCATTACATAATTTAACTAAAGCAAAATCTATAACCAAACTAATTTTAAACAAAAGTATAAACTTTGAAAACTTTTTTTTAAAAAAATTCTTTTAAACATCAACTTTAAGTTAACATTCATTCATTATGCAAAGAATATTGATTGAGGAAATAGTTTTAACCGAGTCCTGCCCGTCATAATCCTGACCGGCCCAAAGTAAGTACACACGGCCCACCAATAACTTCTTCCTCCCTCATGTTCTTCCTTCTTCTCTACTTACATCCAATCCCAACGTCTGTGCATCAACGCGTGCACATGTACACATTTTCTGACGAGAAATCCATACTGCCAATCAACCCCTCACCTCGCCTATGGCTACGCCACCTCGCTCCACTCTTTGGAATCACGCACTACCCTCAGTTGAAGAATTCGAATACCCAACAGAAAGAACTGGTACCACCCTGCTTCCATAAATACCTTACTACGACGCCACCCACCATCATCAGTCCCCAAAATTTGTCTAGGGCTTCGCCACCACTCGTTCCTTCTTTCCCACAACGGCCGCACACTCCTTGTGATCCCACGTCGTCGACATTAAGTCGAGACCAATCCATTCCCAAATGAATGCCCAAACCCTAAAGTCATCTCGCCCGGTCGATCCACAAATCAGAAAAAAAAAATACCATTTTTTCCATGGCCAACGTTCAATTAACTAGCTTCAGAAAAGACACGGCTCACGATTACCCCACCGATCGTATGAAATCGAAGAAAACCCCTTTTCTATTCAACTCGCAATCCCTCCATCAACAAAAACTTAAAATCATAAATCTTACACCAAGAATCACCACTTTTAAAACAAATCCAGCTATATACTCAAACATGGATTTAAAACAATTTATTTTTCCAGACATGCATTGATTTCTCTGATTATTTCATTTTGCTATGAGATTTTCTGCTATATTTACTTTAATAATATTTTTAAAAACCGAATTATGTATAAACAATCAAATTTCATTTAAAGTTCATAACCTGATACTATTTATATATTGAGGTAAAAAAAAATTGAAATTGAACAGAGACCAGTTTTCCATACCCTGACATGCTCACATGTATATTGACAAAGATTGCATCTATACTTCAACAATTTTCATCCATGCAAGCATTTTCACATTATTATTCCACAAGTATCAGAAGGTAACAGATTTAAAATTGATTTTTTTTTTCACAGGCAATTTGGAAAATAGAAGAAATAAGATCTGTTTACTCACTGTTAAATTTTTGAATAGACAAGATAAGACAACACCTTGTTCAGGCAACAACATTTCAGATCCAAGCATAAGTACTTTTTTTTTACTTCTAGGGAATACTAAAAAAAATGTTGGTTACTTTTAGAACCTTTTACTTATCTACAGATTTGCTAAAGATTTTCGGACTTCAAAGATTTAGCTACTCACCTCTAGTGAAATCAGAGAAGGCCTGAGGTGGGAAAAACTACAATTCTTTTTCTTTGATCTTGTTACTTGATTAGCTATCTGATCTGGGTTGTTGGACTCTTAATGAATTTGCTTGTTGTTTAGATTTTTCATGCAGGCCTGATCTTGCTCCAGATTCCACTTGCTTTAAAACTCGGGTTGGAAAAATTACAGGTTACACCTACAGATTTGATTAAGAATGAAGTATTGTTGATGATTGACTTAGCTGCAGATTGTAAAAATGCTTTAGAGGCTTTTCTTTCTATTTTGAAAATTTGTTTACAGGATTTGTAAGTGAAGAAAATTTTCTTTTTAACAAAAGTGTAGAGAAAAAAAATTGAGCAGCCTATTTTTTTTTTTTAAATTTCTTTAAATGTAATCATCTTGCCACTTGTTTATCTCCATTATTATTATCTCACACTTGTTGTTTCAGCATGTTAATTTGTTACAAATGTTCAAAACCTTGCCTCTAATTTATTTATAATTTATGTTTAAATCCCTTCTTAATTCTTATTTGTTTATAAATTATTTATTTTATATTTACATACGTGATGTGTATTTTAAATAGCTCTTGAAATTGGTTTCTATATTTTTAAATAGAATTTAACTTTAATTACCCTTTGAAAAATAAAATTATTGAATTCAAAGCAATGCCCTCTTTATTACTGTACATATATCTATATATACTGACGCAGCGGATATTTCAAAACAGACTTTAATTGATGAAATGTAGCAATCGGTGATTTGAAAATACTGCAATGCCCAAATAAGTTGATCCAAAGATGCCGGATTCTAGCTATCTTCGTCCCGTTGATCGCGCACGATACCGAGACACAAATATCTACGATTCTTCGACGTTGATCAAGCGCACTTGATTCCGTGAATCGGCTTCACAAACGAAGATTCGAGCGCACTCGAATGACGTAGGTGGAGATAGGAGATTTCACTCGACTACCAATTAGAGAAGAAAGCACAAAGCAATCAACAAGAAATTTTATTCAATATCCAACAACCATTACAAATGACTTAACCCCGCTATTTATAGAGTTTACAACACACACATTTCTCAACATTTTGACAACACTTAGGTCGGCCATGACCTAACACTTGCGACTTAAAATATTACAATATCATACGCGACTTAATATGGACAACACAATATGTATACGACACAGTACAAACGACTTAACAACACAAATGACAACGTACGCGACCTAAATAAAGTACGCGACTCAAAGGATAGGCAGCGACTTAAAATTCTTCACACGACTTAAAATAAAGTCGTTCGCGACTTAACTTTTCCCTTCGCGACCTAAGTATCTCGGTTCACGAACTAAGCTGGAGAAACATTCGCGACTTAGTGGAGCTTCATTCGCGACTTACAGTAGGTCGTTCTTTGCGACTTAACAATTCACACGAGCTAAGAAAAAGGCGGCAAAGAAATCTTCGCGACTTAGGGTTTTAATTCGGTAGGTGGTAGGTCGCTTGCGACTTACTGGAATAGGTCGTTCGCGACCTAATTTGGAGTCGCGACATATAGCTTTGCGTGTTAACGAGGCAGGAGATCTCGCGACTTATAGTGAACTGTTCGCGATCTAGGGTTTGCTCATGGTGAAGGTTAGGTCGCGTAGGAGGGTTAGGTCGCAACATTTGGTGATGTGGTCGGTCGCGGCAAGTGGTGGATGGGTAGGTCGCGGTAAACGAGATTGGGTCTAAGTCGCGGCTATGGCGATTGAGGTTGGTGGTGGAATTAGGTCGTTGCCGAGCTTTGAGGTTGGTGGTGGAATTAGGTCGTTGCCGAGCTTCATTAGGTCGCTCGACTTTGCTAATTAAGGTAAGCACTGCATCATCCTTCCCGGGTTGAGAAAAATTCGTCCTCGAATTTAAAAGTTCCTCCCCATTGGATTGTTCATCTTCATAATAAGGTATAAGATGTTTAACATTGAAAACATCAGAAGTATGAACCTCTTCCGGCAACCTTAATCTGTACGCATTATCATTTATCTTCTTTAAAATTTCCACTGGACCAATCTTCCGAGCTTTCAACTTGTTATAAGTGCCCACCGGAAAGCGATCTTTCGTCAAAACGGCATATACAAAATCCCCCTCTTTGAAGACAACACTTCTTCGTTTCTTATCCGCCATTTGTTTATACTTCTCATTTGCCTTTCCCAATCGTTCCTGAACGATTCTATGGCATTCCGTCAACCCATCAACAAAATCAGCAGCCCGTTTAACTGTCCCCTTCGGTTGTGGTACTATTGTCAAATCCAACGGTCCCTTTGGTAAGCTTGAATATACAATCTGAAATGGGCTGAAACCTGTACTACGATTCACCGCATGATTATGAGCAAACTCAGCTTGACATAACTTCATATCCCAGCTTTTCAAATTGTCTTTCACGAGACATCTCAGTAAATTCCCCAACGATCGGTTAACCACCTCCGTTTTCCCATCAGTTTGTGGATGGTAAGCGCTACTAAAATTCAGCTTTGTTCCGACCATCTTCCACAAACTAAGCCAAAAATGACTTAAAAATCTAGTATCCCTGTCTGAAACAATAGACTCTGGTAAACCATGCAATCGATACACCTCTTTAAAGAATAATTGTGCCACTCGAACTGCATCCGCTGTCTTCTTACAGGCTATAAAATGTGCCATCTTCGAAAACCTGTCCACCACAACAAATATAGAATCCTTCCCCCTTTGAGTTCTAGGCAAACCCAAAACGAAATCCATGCTGATATCAACCCATGGTCTAGTAGGCACAGGTAACGGCATATATAATCCCGCATTCGTAGCCGTTCCTTTCGAAACTTGACAGATATGACATCTTTCCACAAATCTCTCGACCTCTTTCCTCATTGACGGCCAAAAATAAGATTGTGTAATTAACTGCAATGTACGATCGCGGCCCACATGTCCTTCCTCGTGCAATTCCTTGATAATCTTCATTCTCAAGCTACAATCTGGTATACATAAACGATTCCCTTTGAACAAGAATCCATCAACCAACACAAATTCATCAGTATTCCCATCCTTAACTTTCTCAACAAACTTTACAAAGTAAGGATCTTCTTCAATCAACTCTGGCAATAATTCGAATCCTGTCACTTCAACCTTCAACGTTGTCAACAAGTGATTCCTCCTGCTCAAAGCATCTGCTACCCGATTTGTTACCCCTGATTTGTGTTTTACAACGAAAGTAAATTGTTGTAGGTAGGCTATCCACGAAGCATGTCTCGCTGAAATCTTGTCCTGCCCTTGTAGATGTTTCAACACCTCATGATCAGTGTAAAGAACAAACTCCTTCTGAAATAGGTAGTGCCTCCAGTGTTTCACAGCTTGCACAACAGCATAAAATTCCACATCGTAAGTGCTATATCTCAATTTGGCTCCAGACAATTTCTCACTAAAATAAGCAACTAGTTTTCCATTCTGGCTCAATACTCCACCAATTCCCACTTTTGAAGCATCAGTATGTAACTCAAACAACAACTGAAAATTCGGCAGTACCAGTATTGGTGCCGTCGTCAATAGTAACTTGATCTTTTCAAAAGCAACCCCTGCTTCCTCTGACCAAACAAACTTCTTTCCTTTCATGCAATCGGTTACAGGTGCCATCACACTGCTAAAGTGTGGAATGAACCTTCGATAAAAAGACACCAACCCATGAAAACTTCTCACTTCAGTAATTGTCTTCGGTTGTGGCCAACTTCTGACAGCTTCTACTTTATTCTCATCCACTTGAATACCTTCCTTCGACAGAACATACCCCAAGAACAAAACTTTGTCCGTCATAAACACACACTTCTTTGTTGCTGCATAAAACTGCTCTCGTCGTAGAATCAACAATACTTCTCGCAAATGCTGGATGTGTTCTTCTGTACTCCCACTATAAATCAGAATATCATCAAAGTAAACAACCACGAACTTCCCAACAAATGGTCTAAAAATCTGATTCATCACTCTCATGAATGTACTAGGGGCATTCGAAAAACCAAATGGCATAACCAACCATTCGTATAAACCTTCCCTGGTTTTGAAAGCAGTCTTCCACTCATCGCCCGGTCGAATACGAATTTGATGGTATCCACTCTTCAAGTCAATCTTGGAAAACACAACAGCCCCACTCAATTGATCAATCAGATCATCAAATCTCGGCATAGGAAATCTGTATCTCACAGTGATCTTGTTTAGAGCCCGACTGTCCGTACACATCCTCCACGTCCCATCCTTCTTTGGCACCAATAAGGCTGGCACAGCACATGGACTCAAACTCTCCTGAACACGCCCTTGTACTAACAACTCCTCCACTTGCCTTCTTAGTTCTTCATGCTCTTTAGGGCTCATCCTATAATGTGGCCTGTGAGGTAAAATTGACCCTGGCACAAGATCAATCTGATATTGAATATCCCTCAAAGGCGGTAGCTCCTTTGGTAACTCTTCTGGAAACACATCACTGAATTCTTCCAATATCAGTTTTACTTCCTCTGGAACTTCAATGGATTCAGTAGCTTCATGTCCAATCAACAAAAACACCTCTGCACTCTCCTCTACTTCTTCAACAAATTCTTTCAAAGTCAATAAAGTTTTTAGCTCTTCAATCTCCTCAGATTTGCTCTCTCCTTGTTGCCTTTTCTTTGGAACTAAAATAATCTTCACACCCTCAAACATAGAACTGTAGCTATTGGTCCGACCATCATGTTGCACTGCTCGATCATACTACCACGGTCTTCCCAAAAGCAAATGACAAACATCCATCTCAACTACATCACACCAGATTTCGTCCTTATATTTCTTCCCAATAGAAAATGGAACTCGAACTCGTCTATCCACCTTCACCTCTCCTCCTTTTCTCAACCACGCTAACTTGTAAGGATTAGGGTGTTTCTCTGTCTTCAACTTCAGCTTCCTCACAGCTTCAGTAGAAATAATATTGTCACAACTTCCTGCATCAATCACAAATTTACAAACTTTTCCCAATATAGTGCATGTCGACTGAAAGATGTTACTCCTCAACCAACTAGCTTCATCTTCTTGCTTTGGTGTTAAACAAGACCTCCTCATCATTAGATTACACCCTTCGTCTCCCGATGCGATATCCTGTTCATTCTCCTCAACTGGACTATCTTCACCCTCAACAGCATCCTCACTTTCAACTTCAGCTATCATAGCTCGTTTCTTTGGTTTTGGACACTCATTGCATTTATGACCCATCTCCTGGCAATTGTAGCATTTGAAACCATTGTTAACCTTCGCCTTCTCACCCTCCTTTACTACAGGTTTACTGAAAGGTTTAGAAACATTAGAACTTCCGCTAACACCCTTCACTTGATTGTTGGAATTAGTAAACACACCACCTCCACGCCTTCCCTGCTTCTCCCAAGCCAACGCCTTTTGGTGTGCTTCCGCCACAGATCTCGGATCAAACATATTAACCATATCCTGGATCTGCATTCGGAGCCCTCCAACAAATCTAGCAGTCAATTGTTCTTCCGTTTCCATTATATCATTCCTGGCAATGAGTTGGTAAAATTCGTCGGCATAATCGTTGACTGATTTCGTTCCCTGCCTTAGATTCTGCAATCTCTGGTACATAAGTGATTGATAGTTGTATGGTAAAAATGTAGCTCTCATCAATTTCTTCATTTTCTCCCAATCTACAATCTTCGACTTCCCCATCCGTTCTCTCGTAAGTTTAGTTTGCTGCCACCACGCCAAAGCTCTTCCCCTCAACCTAGTAGCAACCAACTTCACTCGACGATTCTCCGGAACTTCCTTGAAATCAAAGATTTCTTCAACATTAGATAACCAATCCATGAACTCTTCTGCAACCATCCACCCTTGAACTCTGGAATTTCCATCTTCATTCCCGACTCCCATCGACGATCATCATCTACATCTCGATTCTGACGTCGTGTTTGTTCTCTATCTCGATAATGAGCACTTCCCCTATCACCATCAAACTCCTCATCAAAATCTGAAGTATATCGATGTCGATCACGACCTCCAACATCTCTACTACCACTCCTTCGATCAACATTCCTATCACGATTATCAACACTTCTATGGTCTTCTCTTCTCTCCCGATCTGAATGTATCGAAGCTCTACTTCTCCCATGGCTCGATTCAGGTGAAACTCTTCCTCTACTTTGATTCATTTCAAGCATCATTCTCTCTAATCGACCAATTCCTTCGTTCAACTTTTCAGTAAAACTCTCATGGATTCGTTGCTCCATTTCATCAGCCTCTTCTCTTCCATATAAAGCATTAATATTGCGATGACATTGAGCTCATCTCGGAGGCATGATTGAACTTCACAAATAATTCAAAAAAAATCTCCAAACTTCAACAAATCAAAACTTTAACAAATTTGTCTTCAAGAATCTTCAAATAAAACAACTCCAAAACTACAATTCAAATCAACTAGCACGGCTTCAAGGTTGCTTCGAACTTCACTTTGGCGTGCAAACTCTCCCACGCAGATTCAAACACCTTTTCCACACTTTGATCCAAATGATTATGGATCAAAACACCCCAAACTTGTCGCAACTTCAATATGAACACGACGAACATAAACTTCAAACTTCGAAGACTTGGCTCCAAGACCCGATTTAGCTATGATTAGCTAAAACAAGCTCTGATACAAAACTGACGCGGCGGATATTTCAAAACAGACTTCAATTGATGAAATGTAGCAATCGGTGATTTGAAAATACTGCAATGCCCAAATCCGTTGATCCAAAGATGCCGAATTCTAGCTATCTTCGTCTCGTTGATCGCGCACGATACCGAGACACAAAGATCTACGATTCTTCGACGTTGATCAAGCGCACTTGATTCCGTGAATCGGCTTCACAAACGAAGATTCGAGCGCACTCGAATGACGTAGGTGGAGATAGGAGATTTCACTCGACTACCAATTAGAGAAGAAAGCACAAAGCAATCAACAAGAAATTTTATTCAATATCCAACAACCATTACAAACGACTTAACCCCGCTATTTATAGAGTTTACAACACACACATTTCTCAACATTTTGACAACACTTAGGTCGGCCACGACCTAACACTTGCGACTTAAAATATTACAATATCATACGCGACTTAATATGGACAACACAATATGTATACGACACAGTACAAACGACTTAACAACACAAATGACAACGTACGCGACCTAAATAAAGTACGCGACTCAAAGGATAGGCAGCGACTTAAAATTCTTCACACGACTTAAAATAAAGTCGTTCGCGACTTAACTTTTCCCTTCGCGACCTAAGTATCTCGGTTCACGAACTAAGCTGGAGAAACATTCGCGACTTAGTGGAGCTTCATTCGCGACTTACAGTAGGTCGTTCTTCGCGACTTAACAATTCACACGAGCTAAGAAAAAGGCGGCAAAGAAATCTTCGCGACTTAGGGTTTTAATTCGGTAGGTGGTAGGTCGCTTGCGACTTACTGGAATAGGTCGTTCGTGACCTAATTTGGAGTCGCGACATATAGCTTTGCGTGTTAACGAGGCAGGAGATCTCGCGACTTATAGTGAACTGTTCGCGATCTAGGGTTTGCTCATGGTGAAGGTTAGGTCGCGTAGGAGGGTTAGGTCGCAACATTTGGTGATGTGGTCGGTCGCGGCAAGTGGTGGAGGGGTAGGTCGCGGTAAACGAGATTGGGTCTAAGTCGCGGCTATGGCGATTGAGGTTGGTGGTGGAATTAGGTCGTTGCCGAGCTTTGAGGTTGGTGGTGGAATTAAGTCGTTGCCGAGCTTCATTAGGTCGCTCGACTTTGCTAATTAAGGTAAGCACTGCATCATATACTATATACTTGTATGTATATATATTTGAATTTTCTGACATTATAAAGTTTGCCTAAATATATATATGTTAATGTCCTACAAGATTATCATTTTCAAATATTTAAATTTATAATTCAAATTCATTTATATACATATTCAGATAATTATCCAATTATCAGATGACCAAAATCTGGGTTATCACAAAATAGAAGTCCAAATTTAGAATATACTGAATCAAATTAAGCGGATAAGCAAAATCATGTATCTGTGAACTAACCTTAGTTGACCGTCGATTAGTCCATGAGCATTAATCGCACAATGAAGGTAGGGTAGGCGTTAGATCTGGATTCGCAAAAGTAACCCTAATTTGGTCGATTCATTAGAGATGACAGTGGGACTGAAGTCGCATTTGATTTGGAATCACCTTAAAGTATCCCTAATCAATGCGATTCATTGGAGAAGATGGCAGGTGTGGGATTTCCTCAGATGTGGAATCGCCTCGACCTCTTTTTACCGTAAGGGGATACAGAATAATGGGTCTAGGGTTATTACCGTAAGCAGGTTGAAGCGAGAAAGGGAGGTCAAGACGTGGAAAGGACAATTAGGGGAGTTCAAAAAAACATGGCTGGTGTATGTTTATTGAACTATCATTATTAGTAGTAAAGATAAACATGTTACTTATATTTTACGCATACCTACCCACAACTGAAGGACTATTGAGCATGGTTGTAACGTTTCGACTTTTCGACGCTCGAAAACCGACATCAATACGTCTACTGTATCAACTGCCGAGAAATCGAATGCCCAAAAACCGTAACGTTAGGGTTAAAGAAGAGGTAGAAGATAGAAGAAGAGAGAAAAAGATAGAACAGAACAATATCAGAATCTCACAATTCGCAGCGGAACAACATATAATAGATAAATGAATAATCTTTAAACAAAGAACGATATCAGTTATTGCATTACATCATATTACATTACATTTCATCATCAGAGTGTACAACAACAAACAATAACAAACGGCGGAAAGGAAATACTATATACTATTAATACGCCATACTATCCAGCTTGCCTCCAGCAACTCTTGAATTCCAAAATATCCTGATAACCTAACTCTTGACTGCCCGTGTGGAAATTGGTGGGCACCCAGATTTTAGGAAGGAAAACAATAAACTCTGAGTCAGTCATGTGACTGGTGTGAGAACTCAAAACAGTTTATCTTTAAAACAAAATAGAGGAATATTTTTAAAGCCAATTCGCAATGCTTTTTAAAAATGAGACTACCATAAGGCCTCCCGCACACACACACAATGTAAACACAGAATCGGAGGAGATTTCTCCTTATGATAGTCAAAGATGCTTGATACGCATTAAAAAGAAACATTTGATATTATTACTAGTGCATAGTGTAGGAAAAATCATTTCGAAAGTAAAGATATAAATCTTAGCCAGCATAGGCATTCCGCACTTATGCCTACTACAGCTACCATCCAAACAGTGGGGCGCCACCATAAGTGAATGATAGGTTCTACAACAAAAACCGTACAAGATCGTATTGTTTCTTTGGATTTCCAACAAATGGTCGGGCCAAGGAACTTCCCATTGCCAGATGGGTACGCCTCTGGAAAGACGACCCAAGAACCAAACTGGATCTCTGCCAAAACAAGGCCGGGTTACCCCTAACTGGATAACTACTGACACGAATATGTCATCCCCCGATCGTAACCGATCTATCCGAGGATCCTCGATTTCCAACAACCACAAAGTTTGCAGCAACAACATAGGTTAAAATATCTGGGCTCCATACCATGATACCACCTCTATCCAGAAGGAATGACATACACTAAAGTGGCGCTACCCCCTAATAACCTTGCCGCATTCTTCCTGTTTCGACCATTTCCGGGGTGTGAGGTCCGACGAAGTCTCGTCCACAAAGCCACGCTTTATACAAAAGCTGTGCTTTGGGTCAACAAATGATCAAAGTAATGACCACCAAGATAAATGATCAAACAAATGATCATCTCACAAATGATCAAACAATGATCATTTCACAGCAACACTCAGCTTGTCACATTACCAATTTGGGAGTATATCACTAATAACCTTCAACTACATAACCTCTGAGCTTGTACGTCTCAGAGAAGGGTGTAAAGCTAAGAGAATAAATTCTCCGCCACCAACAGAAATATATTTGAAAGAAATCAGCTTTATATCTCAACTTGTAATGTCAGACATACAATCCATACAAGTCTGTTCCGGGCTCGAACAGAACCAAAGGCAGTTACAAAGAAGTCCTTGCATTCCGGATAATTTCTAATCACGTCCGGACTTCCCGTCACGAAGGGTGATAAAACCTCTATATCGGAGATCAGCCGATGCAGAGTAACTCAACGGTAATCCTTCCGTTTTCAAAAATATATGGTCTTCAACACCGGTCATCAAATGCAATCCATTACGACGTATCACATATTCGGAATGGGTTATACGACCCCAAGGTCCTTTCCCGGCTAACCCGAATAGTGAGCGCTTATTCAGAAATAAGTATGGCATTAAAATTCAAACAATCACAACAAATACCTATTTAAAGGTAAATATTGATAGTCGGTTATTTAACTATCAATAGGCGTGTTCAACATCACCAGATTCCAAATAATTTTTCAAATTATGTACTTTCCAAAATATCTTTACAAGATATATATTTTTCACACTTCAACATTTGAAAACAAATTTTCAAATCACTTTTCACCTTTACCATTTTGAAAACAAATTTCAATCATTTTCCTTATGCGAAATACTTTCATTTCAACATGGTTCATTTAAACCAGTTAAATAAATCCTTACCGATTTACTTTATATTTACGTTCCAAATCTGTAAATTAATTCCCACACTTCAAAAATAAATCAACGTTTATTTTTAAATAAATTCTCCTTTTCATTTATAAATTCCATGGTGAATTTACAATTCCAAAATATCTATGAATATACAATTTCCAAATTAATTTCTAATATTCATTTTCCGTTATCTTTAAAAGATAAAATCTCAAAATATTCACTTCATATTGGAAAACACTTCCATACTTATCTAATAATAAGTAATTCACAAATCCATTTATTTTCAACACTTGGAAAACATTCAATATACTTAAATCGAAATTAAGTATATATTTCATTCTTTAAGGAAAACATTCACTTAAACACAATTATTTGGGCCAAAACGAATGTTACGTAAAACACCGTTACGACGACCAAAAATCACTAGTATAGGGATTCGAAATTTAGATAGATATATAAATCCCAATACTATATAAAACATTTCCTTTCGGAAACCAATTACTATAACAACAGTGTTATAGTCCACCATTTCCTTATTCCTCGAAAACGTCTATTTCAACAATAAATGTTGAAATCTATGGTTTCGATAGTTAATCAATTTTAAAACATCTTTAAAACAATTAACTTCATTTGATAATATTCATTTTCCCAAAACATATCCATTTTGTTTAATAATATATTCACTGTCCAAAATCGTGAATATACTTCCTTTAATAAGCCATAATAATTAACTTATTAAAATAAGTCGTTTTCGGATTTATAAACAATGTCTATAAATTCCATTTCTATATTTTATAACAACTTCGTTTTATAAATCTCCTTTAATAACCAATTCTATTTATATTTCATTTACATGTCGAATCCACCTTATAAGTAAATTACTTATAATCCATTTATTCACAAATCCATTCTTTTATATCATCATTTATTCATAAATCTAAAACTCTTATTTACTTATAAAACTAAAGACAACTTTATTTTAATACTTATAAAAGCTTGTTTTATAATTCTAATATCTTTAACTTATAAAATATAAATTTTATAAATCTTTTATATAAACCGTTTATAATAATTCAAAAATCTCAATTTAAATAAACTAATCTCTTTATTAATTTACAAAACGTTATTTAAAACTTATATAACTCCAAAATTACACTTAAGTATTATTTGCCCAAAAATATAACTTTTATAACCATAAAATTAAAATGTTTATTTATTTTAACAATTCAAAATTAAATAAAACGTATACTTTCAAAATTCACTTTAAAAATTCTTTTAAAAACCAAATCATTATTTTAAACCTTCAAAAATGGATCCGATGATGCAACGGCACCAAATAGTCAATCATGACATCCAAATATCATATATCGATATGATAATCAACAAATATCACAATATCTGTAAATAAATCAATACAGTTGAGGAATCCAGTTGGATCCCTTCAACCTGTTTCCCTGCATCCACAAACATTAGCACAATACCAATTCCGTTCCAGTATGGAATTATCGCGGTATATGGGATTTATAAAATATTATTCGCTTAATAGACGGCGCAATAGGGTCTCATCCGCTATACAATGTGGGAAATCAATTCCAAGTACATAAATAATACCAATTTCACTGTACTGTGAAATATTCGCGGTATATGTTTTCAACAGATAACCTCCGCTTACTAACGGCGTATAATGTCTATTTTAATAATCAATAGATAACAATCATCATTCAAACATACATTCAAGAATTCTAAATCTAACTGTTTAAAATAAAAATCGAAACCGATTCGATTGAGTGAGAAGTTCTCACCTTGATTTCAATTTCGTTTTCAGCTGTTATTTCGAATAAAATTAAACGTGCGTTTAATTTTACCCAAAATTTTCGCTAACTCCAAACGACTCCAATCTAATTCCTTAGCGTAGTGCTCGTCCATACGATTCCAACGCAACTGGTTTCGTGCGTTTTCGGCCTCGTATGAAAAAGATATGAATTTTTAAAGATTCAGGAATTTTTATATATCAATTTACAACATAATTTTTAAAATTTTAAACCTAAATCAATCTTGGCCGTTGGATTTTCTTTATGCAAATCTGGGCCGCCCTTGCTTTCCTCCCTCCCTCACGTTTCTTCTACAGGAAATAGCCGTAACCAAGAAACCCGTAGCAAGCAAACTAGGGTTTAGAACCACGGCCTCCACGAGCATCGAGAGTTCATCAAACCACCACCATACGAACCACCATTCAAAGCTCCACCTTCACCATCAATAGCCTGAAGCTCGGCCCCCCATTGACATCAGAAAACGTGCGCAATATACCCACGAACGCGGCCAATTTCCCACCTCATCGACGCGCCATACCCCATCATCACTGTACGGATATAAAGCTCTCTCCACGCTCTTCAACTTTGCTGTTGAACACTTTCTCTAATTGCTTGTGGATTGAGAGTAATTGAGGGAAGAAGATGGTGAATTTCTGGCCATAGAAACGAAAATGGCGGCCACAAACCCTAGGTTTTATTTTTTTTGCAAATTTATGAAGAGAGGGGCTTATATAGAAAAATACGCGAACACTATTCATCCCGGATTTTCCGAACTCCAAACGAAGCGTGCGGCTTGGCGTTCCTAAGGTTTACCCCGCGTTTCGAACATAATGGAATGTGTTTCGGAGGCAAATTCGATCATCTGTGCAAGATACGGCAATAAACGATCGATTTAAAATTGAACCGATTTAACTAATTTCTAGGCGTTTAGGCTCGCCCCGGACAAACGGTAAATCCGATTGGCACGAAATTTGAAATCTTACAATAATATCACATTACGGATCCGATGAAACTTGTTTCGTCGAAATCTGAGACTTTTTGAAAAATGACTATTTTAACTCGCCAAATTAATATTAAAACAATTTCGATGCGTTTCGAGCTGCCACGATCAAACGAAAACTCCGATTGCTACGAAAATTGAAATTCGATAATAACAAACTATTACGGATCCAATGGAACTAGTTTCGTCCAATTCTGAGACTGTTCGAAAATTGGCTATTTTTCAATCGATAATTAAATATTAAAATATTCAATTTTCACCAATTAGCTTTTAATTCGATTTTAAAAGTTCTAAAATATCATTCTAACTTCAATATGATAAAATAAAATTTTACAAATCATTCTCAATCATATTTAACCAAATTTTCAATTATTTCTGTAATTTCAACTATTAAATTATCGATTTAATTATCCAATTAAATCCAATTATTCGACTTATAAATTTCACTTATTAATATTTAAATTCAATTAAATATACAAATTTAAATTAACAAAAATTCTGGGTCGTTACAAACTTCCCCCTTAAAAGAATTTCGTCCTCGAAATTACCAAGTAAGAAGAGTTACAGAATCTATTAACTTTCCATAAATCCATAGTTAAACTTCTTACAAAATCTTTACTAAGTTTTCAAATCATACTTAGTTATCTTTTCAAAAACAACTACTATTGTTTAACTTTCAACTCCAAATCAAAATTATAGTTTTCACAAAATTTTCCAATTTTTCTAACGCCTTAAATTTTCGGAAAAATTCGCCATAGTCCCCTTTGCGCGGGTCGATCCGGAAAAAAAATGACAGTATATATATCACGAATATACATCTCATCAAGTGATGAGGCATCCCGCAGGGAAAAAAGTGTAAAAGTACGATATTTAATCCGAGATATGTACCTTATATATTATTAGCGAGCGTATACGGCTAATATAGCGCGAAAGCGAGCTCCAAATGCGAAGCAAACGCGATCCGCACCTACTAAACACTCAACAAACAACATGAGAACATGTATATACAATAGTATCAATATACAACATATAGCAACCTTATAACTACATAATATAGCAAATGCAACTAAAGCAACAAATCCAACCACCAAATCAATATAATTTTACTTCTCATTAATATTCATTGAATTGGTTTTCCAATTGATTCGTTAACATTGGAATTTTACTAACGTTCATTCATTCGATTTCAGTTAGTTCACATTCACTAATTTATTCACATTAATTCGCCTTCAATCCAAATCAAATCCAATTCTATTCAAATTTATTTACTTCCAATTTGGATTCGATCACATAGCTTTTAATTTCGCTAATTCAATTTCATTAACACTTAATGAATTATATACAATCAACTAACATTCGCATGACAACCAATGTATATTCAACATAACCAAATTATTTAATTTACATTCAATTTGGTCCAACACTTTTAATTCCAATTGGTTTGATATTCTATTGACTTTCATTCAATTTATTCAATTTCCAGTAACATTAGCTTTTAATGAATTAACACTTATATTCATTGTTTCATACTAATTATTTACATTCAATTGATTAATATTTCATCCCTTCATCAATTCAATTGTTAGTTCCTTTAACAATATAAAGTTGAATTTCTTTCATATAACTCAAGTTCAAATTCTTAATGACTTCATTTCATTAATTCACTTATTAATTTACTTTGACACCAAAAATCAACTTCATTCAACATCACTTAAGTTATATTCCATTTCAAACATCTTATCAAATCCAGATCAAATCCAAATTTTCCAAACAACTTTCTTTTAAACAATTTGGGAGCAATCCCTCTTTTGGAAACCCGAAAATGAACATAGATGATGTCATGATCATTATCGGAGTTATTTTCCAACGACCAAAAAGAGTTTAGAGCTTTAATTTCTCCAAAATAATTTTCCAAAATATCAAATCCTTTCAAAACACTTCTCTGGAATTTTGTTTTCAGATTATAAATCACATTTATAAGTCTTTTACTTATATAATTTCACTTCTTATATATAAGATTATTTCACAATTGTAAATCACATTAATTATAGTTCCATACTTATAATTCATTTGCTTATACAATTAATCTTTAAAAATTGTTGTTTTTATTCAACAACCAACAATCAATTCATATACACTTTAATAATTCTGAAAAATTATTTTCTTTATATATAAAATATAATCAAGGTAAAATTATTTCATTTACCCTATTAAAACAATACTGTGTTGAATTGTTCTATTCAAGTGTTTAGAGATCCCTATCAACAACATTAATTACTCGTGTTGACCAAAATCCATATACCACTCAACAAACCAATCATCACAATATAAAACAATTTATATTCACTAACAAATACGTGCTCGTATCTATTATTACACTCAAACTCATTCTAAAGTACTACTGACTTTATCTCTAATGAGTAATACCCAACAGAGCCATGGTTGTCGCTTAACCATAAGCTCTGATACTAGATGTAACGTTTCGACTTTTCGACGCTCGAAAACCGACATCAATACATCTACTGTATCAACTGCCAAGCAATCGAATGCCGAAAAACTGTAACGTTGGGGTTAAAGAAGAGGTAGAAGACATAAGAAGAGAGAAAAAGATAGAACAGAACAATATCAGAATCTCACAATTCGCAGCGGAACAACATATAATAGATAAATGAATAATCTTTAAACAAAGAACTATATCAGTTATTACATTACATCATATTACATTACATTTCATCATCAGAGTGTATAACAACAAACAATAACAAACAGCGGAAAGGAAATACTATATACTAGTAATACGCCATACTCTCCAGCTTGCCTCCAGCAACTCTTGAATTCCAGAATATCCTGATAACCTAACTCTTGACTGCCCGTGTGGAAATTGGTGGGCACCCAGAGTTTAGGAAGGAAAAAATAAACTCCGAGTCAGTCATGTGACTGGTGGAGAACTCAAAACAGTTTATCTTTAAAACAAAATAGAGGAATATTTTTAAAGTCAATTCGCAATGCTTTTTTAAAAATGAGACTACCATAAGGCCTCCCGCACACACACAATGCAAACGCAGAATCGGAGGAGATTTCTCTTTATGATAGTCAAAGATGCTTGATACGCATTAAAAAGAAACATTTGATATTATTACTAGTGCATAGTGTAGGAAAAATCATTTCGAAAGTAAAGATATAAATCTTAGCCAGCATAGGCATTCCGCACTTATGCCTACTACAGATACCATCCAAACAGTGGGGCGCCACCATAAGTGAATGATAGGTTCTACAACTAAAACCGTACAAGATTGTATTGTTTCTTTGGATTTCCAACAAATGGTCAGGCCAAGGAACTTCCCATTGCCAGATGGATACGCCTCTGGAAAGACGACCCGAGAACCAAACCGGATCTCTGCCAACACAAGGCCGGGTTACCCCTAACTGGGTAACTACTGTCACGAATATGTCATCCCCCGATCATAACCGATCTATCCGAGGATCCTCGATTTCCAACAACTACAAAATTTGCAGCAACAACATAGGTTAAATATCTGGGCTCCATACCATAATACCACCTCTATCCAGAAGGAATGACATACACTAAAGGGGCGCTACCCCCTAATAACCTTGCCGCATCCTTCCTGTTTCGACAATTTCCGGGGTGTGAGGTCCGACGAAGTCTCGTCCACAAAGCCACGCTTTATACAAAAGCTGTGCTTTGGGTCAACAAATGATCAAAGTAATGACCACCAAGATAAATGATCAAACAAATGATCATATCACAAATGATCAAACAATGATCATTTCACAGCAACACTCAGCTTGTCACATTACCAATTTGGGAGTATATCACTAATAACCTTCAACTACATAACCTCTGAGCTCGTACGTCTCAGAGAAGGGTGTTAAGCTAAGAGAATAAATTCTCCGCCACCAACAGAAATATATTTGAAAGAAATCAGCTTTATATCTCAACTTGTAATGTCAGATATACAATACATACAAGTCTGTTCCGGGCTCGAACAGAACCAAAGGCACTTACAAAGAAGTCCTTGCATTCCGGATAATTTCTAATCACGTCCGGACTTCCCGTCACTAAGGGTGATAAAACCTCTATATCGGAGATCAGCCGATGCAGAGTAACTCAACGGTAATCCTTCCATTTTCAAAAATATCCGGTCTTCAACACCGGTCATCAAATGCAATCCATTATGACGTATCACATATTCGAAATGGGTTATACGACCCCAAGGTCCTTTCCTGGCTAATCCGAATAGTAAGCGCTTATTCAAAAATAAGTGTGGCATTCAAATTCAAACAATCACAACATATACCTATTTAAAGGTAAATATTGATAGTCGGTTATTTAACTATCAATAGGCGTGTCCAACATCACCAGATTCCAAATAATTTTCCAAATTATTTACTTTCCAAAATATCTTTACAAGATATATTTTTTTCACACTTCAACATTTGAAAACAAATTTTCAAATCACTTTTCACCTTTACCACTTTTGAATACAAATTTCAATCATTTTCCTTATGCGAAATACTTTTATTTCAACATGGTTCATTTAAACCAGTTAAATAAATCCTTACCGATTTACTTTATATTTACGTTCCAAATCCGTAAATTAATTCCCACACTTCAAAAATAAATCAACGTTTATTTTTAAACAAATTCCCCTTTTCATTTATAAAATCCATAGTGAATTTACAATTCCAAAATATCTCTGAATATACAATTTCCGAATTGATTTCTAATATTCATTTTCCATTATCTTTAAAAGATAAAATCTCAAAACATTCACTTCATATTGGAAAACACTTCCATACTTATCTAATAATAAGTAATTCACAAATCCATTTATTTTCAACACTTGGAAAACATTCAATATACTTAAATCGAAATTAAGTATATATTTCATTCTTTAAGGAAAACATTCACTTAAACACATTTATTTGGCCCAAAACGAATGTTACGTAAAACACCGTTACGACGACCCAAAATCACTAGTATAGGGATTCGAAATTTAGATAGATATATAAATCCCAATACTATATAAAACATTTCCTTTCGGAAACCAATTACTATAACAACAGTGTTATAGTCCACCATTTCCTTATTCCTCGAAAACGTCTATTTCAACAATAAATGTTGAAATCTATGGTTTCGATAGTTAATCAATTTTAAAACATCTTTACAACAATTAACTTCATTTGGTAATATTCATTTTCCCAAAACATATCCATTTTGTTTAATAATATATTCACTATCCAAAATCATGAATATACTTCCTTTAATAAGCTATAATAATTAACTTATTAAAATAAGTCGTTTTCGGATTTATAAACAATGTCTATAAATTCCATTTCTATAATTTATAACAACTTCGTTTTATAAATCTCCTTTAATAACCAATTCTATTTATATTTCATTTACATGTCGAATCCAACTTATAAGTAAATTACTTATAATCCATTTATTCACAAATCCATTCTTTTATATCATCATTTATTCATAAATCTAAAATTCTTATTTACTTATAAAACTAGAGACAACTTTATTTTAATACTTATAAAAGCTCGTTTTATAATTCCAATATCTTTAACTTATAAAATATAAATTTTATAAATCTTTTATATAAACCGTTTATAATAATTCAAAAATCTCAATTTAAATAAACTAATCTCTTAATTAATTTACAAAACGTTATTTAAAACTTATATAACTCCAAAATTACACTTAAGTATTATTTGCCCAAAAATATAACTTTTATAACCATAAAATTAAAATGTTTATTTATTTTAACAATTCAAAATTAAATAAAACGTATACTTTCAAACATCACTTTAAAAATTCTTTTAAAAACCAAAATCATTATTTCAAAACTTCAAAAATGGATCCGATGATGCAACGGCACCAAATAGCCAATCACGACATCCAAATATCATATATCGATATGATAATCAAGAAATATCACAATATCTGTAAATAAATCAATACATTTGAGGAATCCAGTTGGATCACTCCAACCTGTTTCCCTGCATCCACAAACATTAGCACAATATCAATACTGTAGCGACCCGACTTTCCACTCTCGGAAAATCGCATCACTAATTAAGAAAGAAAGGGATAGAAGAAGAAAAGAAAGAGAAGAAAGAGAAAACAACACATCAGAATCTCACAGCGGAACGATTTAAATATAATATAGAACATATACATAGTATCATAAACATCAGAGTACACAACTAAACATCTCAATTTAGACAGTTATAACATTTCTGTCCAATATACAGTACAAACAACCATATAGAATATCAACACAGAATAACACACAGCGGAAACACTAACTATATATCTACACGCTGAAGCCTCCTGCTCCAAAGCTCCTCCAGAATTCGTCAAGAGATAACCTGAATCACTTGACTACTCATACATAATATGAGTACCCAAGAGTTTAATAAAACAGAAAATAAACACTCGGGTCAGACAGGGGTCTGGTGTGAGTAAACGGTTTAAGATTGCTTAACTTTAGAAAATCCTTTGAAAACAAAAGGTATCACGTAAGACTTTCCACACATAAACATGGAAAAGTTTTTACCTTACGCTAACCAAAACATTTGATAGGAGATCCAGTGATATTATAATAGTGTCTAGGGTTTTCATGTAAATAAGAAATAGTCGAAATCGTTACATGATTAAATTCCAGCTACTAGCCACAAAAGTGGGTAATACAAACAAAACCGTAGGGTCTCGTAGGGAAAATGGGTTTCCATCAATGGCAGGGCTACTGGGGTACCGCCCGTCACAGTACGTAGCCTAGATCACCGTACCGAGGAGTACTCCCACTCCCCTGCAACACAAGGCCGGGACCATTCCTTACTGAACAGTCCTGAACAAGACTACCCCGCAGTTGGCTGCATTTCCAACTGCCCACACAGTCGAAATATAAAGGGACTTCTAGACAGGGATGTATCTTGCTCTCCAGTGGGAGCGACCCACGAAGCCTTGCTGCACCTTCCATGTTTTAGCCATTCCCGGTTGATGAGGCTTGAGGCTGCGATTACCTTTATAGGACCAATTATCTTAGAATGCTCATTGTCCGCCTGACGATGTGCTGAAAGCATTCAATCCATACAAGTTCGTTCCAGGTTCGAACGAAACCGAAGGCACTATCTCGTTGCACTCATTTTGGAATCACCCTCAGAGTCAACGACCATAGCCCTTGCACTCTGATTCACCATCTCGAATCTATAAGCAGTACTATTCCGTCAAACTTATTACGGAATCACCCACAGAGTTATACTGACGTATAGCCCTTACACCTCGAGTCTTCACTTGCTCCACTTGGATTAACGACCTAACGTTTAATTGGAATCGATGTGGTTTTCGGATATCCAAATATGGAAACCCGATCCCGGTCTCATCGAATCCAAACGCCATTTTAATGTCCAAGTTATACTTAAGGGATTTAAACAATAGATATTTAAAAATATCACTTAACATAAATGGATGTATCATATTACACAGATAGATAAGCATCTATTATCACATGCATCTATACATATCACAAAGCAGCATATATATATATCACATGCAGATATAACATATTCACATCATCACCCATCAATCAATGTCATCCAACAACAACCAATATCACTAACTCATCCAATGAAATATATCATCCAATCATTAATCATTCATAAACAAGTTTGATTCAAACTTGATTAATTTAATTAATCCTTAAATTAAATTAATCCTTACTTAAACACTTGGATTATCTTCAATCCAACTTACAATTCATTAATTAATTACAAATTAATTAATTAACATCACCTAATTATCCATCTCAATTAATCTTCCCAGATTAATTGTTACTTAATTATTTGAAGTAATACTTACTTAATTACCATATTAATTAACCATCCTGATTAATTACTCCCAAATTAAACTAAGATTACCTCTTAATTACCTTTTAAAATTAATCAATCCTTGATTGATTATTCTCAAATTATTCTGATAATTATTCCTTAATTCTCTTTTAATCATACTTGATTAATCACTTTTAATTAATCACACTTGATTAATTACTCTTAATTAATCATACTTAATTAATTACTTTTAATTAAACCTACTTGATTAATTACTTTTAATTAATCATATTTAATTAATTACTTTTAATTAATCACCTTTGATTAATTACTTTAATTACATTTATTAATTAAAACTAAATTATAAATTAATTATTCTTAAATTATTAATTAACAATTAATTAATTATTTTCATTAATTAATGATTACTTCATTAATTAAATTTCTTTCTTAATTAATTACTCTTAATCCATTTATTAATTAATCATTAATCAAATAATTTAAATCTTTAACTAATTATTAATTAAGTCTTTAATTAATAATTAAAGTGATTAACTCTTAATCACATTTACTTAATTACTTTTAATAAAGTAATTATCCTTTACTTAATTACATCTAGTAATTAATCATTTAATTACTTTAATTACTTTCCCAAGTAATTATATTAGATTAACCCATAAGTGATTATCTAAATTAATTACTAATTAATTATTTAATTAGTTAACTTATTTAACTTAATCATTTAAATTAATTAAATGATTCCTTAATTTCTTATATTATAAAATTCATAACCATTATACTTTATTTAAAATAAATATAACCTTTTAGAAATCAATTTATAAATAAACACATTTTAAATTTTAAATCTTTAAAACCCTTCCAAATTTAATTATCTTTAATTAAATCAAAATTCCAATTTACATAAGATAAATCTTTATTACCATTGATTATCAAATTCTAAATCATTAAACTTTATTTAAAAAAATATAATATTTAGAAATCAGTTATAAATTTTAACAATTTAAACATTTAAAATAAAATTTAATACAAATTTCATCATTCCAAAATTTCACTTATTTCTTTTAAAAACTTCACATTTATTTAGTATAAACTTGTTTGAATCAAAACTTGAAAACAAATTTTAGTTTTAAAACAAACTCGTTTAACAATTGTTTTAAGCTTTGATTTTATACATAATCTACTTACCATTGCTTTAAGTTCTCAGAACCAAACTAAAATATGCTCGACAACTTCGAACATAAACTCAGAATACTCGTGTCTCTCCCCGAGCAACCCAAATCCCTACCTGCTCGAACTCGACCCACAACAAATCCGAGAACAACATCGAGACTTCCCCCTTCTTCTCCCCAGAACCCAAAACCAAAGCATGTCACCGTGCACGTTAACGTGCACAGCCAACCTCGCCAGCGACGAACCCCCCTCCGGTCATCATCACATCACACAAGACCACGGCATCAATACGCGCAACCTAGAAAAATTATTTCGATTGAAAATCGAAATATAGTACTCCAGCCCAAAAACTGTTCAAAACCCCATCCTCAATTCCAACCACCGCCGGCCATCCCCTTTACCGGAGACCACGCCACCACCACTGTAGCTCCAACTCACTTTCCCGCAACCCCAGAACCATATGCGAACGCCCCAATAACCTCTCGAAGCCACAAAGCCCATTAGAACGACAATGCCATAATCAGGAAAACAAAACCCTATTACAATCAATTCTGGACATCACGATAAATGATAAAATCCAAAAGCATTTTTCTGATGGACACCAGAACCCCTCAAACTCCATGCCCAACGACGCTGCCCATCTCGCCATCATTCGCCATGGATCAACCAAATTGCTCAAAACTGTCAACCCAGAAATTCACTTCAATTTCTAATCTAAAAATCAAGGTACATATCTCAAAAATCATGATTTAGCCCTAAGAATTCAATTATGAGATCAAAAACTAAAATTGATTTAATAATTTTTTTGACCCAAATTATATTTACTGGAAATTTGAAAATTTCAGAACCCTTTATTTACTTTAAAGACTTGCAATTGTATTTAGATGATAGCCTACAAGTTTCAGACAACTTCTATTCACAATTCAAAGCCTAATTCAGGCACAACCATTAATTACTGAATTTATTATGAAAGTTGAAACTGCAATTATCAGACAGAGTATATATGTTAACCACACAGGCATTCGAATGAAAGAAATAACCATGCATCCATATAACTCAAATATTGCAGATTTGCATCATGTTATCCATTCATAAGAACAGGTGAAAACCAAAATTTAAAACTGTTTTTAAAAAATCCATTCACTCACCTGTTTAATGCAGAGGACAGAGAACTGCATTTTTTTCTTTCCAAGCTTTTAATTTCCTTTGCATGTTGAAGATTTACATCCTAATGCTTGATTATCTTCAATTTCTTGAATTGCTTGAATTATTCAAGTTGATTTCCTCTAGCTTCATTTGAAAACCTTGCATTTGCATTTTCCAGATTTACAGTTTTCTGCATTTGTTTCTTTTCAGATCTTTGTTTTGATTTGCATTTTTTTTTCTCTTGATCTTTTTTGTATTAAGTTTGAGTTTGAAGAAAAATGTTTTTCAGCTGAAGAATAAATCTTTCCTTTTAATTTTACAACAAAATTTTAATTTAAGTTTACAAAAGAAAGACATTTGTCATTCCAAATTCTTAGCTAACTTACACATATACCTCTAAGTTTACAAATGTCCTTACATAAACTATAATGTTTACAAGTGTTTTATAAGTGTTATTTAAATGTTTTATTAATGTTTTTTTACAAATGTTCTTTTATCTTTAATAATTTATTTAAGCCTTATTTATATGTTTATGTAATGTTAGATAAAAATGTTTTCATCATATAAAAATAAACTTTAGGCTTTCATTATCTTAAAAACAAATTCATATAGGTACTTTTTAAATAACTTGTATTTTAATCAATTTAATTTTATCATTTGTTCATAAATTGAGAAACTTAGTTTAACTTCTTATATAAATTTTTAAAACAATTTTATCTTATTAAAAACAAAAGCTAAATATATGTTTATAAAATAAGAAATTAACTTTATTATTTAAAATTTAAATTTCAAATATCATTTCAAAGACATTAAATCAAATTATCATTTCAAATTTCAAAACTAAATATATTCAAGTTTGAAAACTCTTATTAAATTTAAATTAATAATTTTCCTGTTTCAAATATATATACAAATATATATACACATTTCAAATAGAAACATTCTAACATTAAATTTGTTAATTTCCATATTAAATTTTAAAACAAATCTCAAATCACAATATATACATTCATATATATTATAATTTGAATATAAAGTTTTATTACATTAAAAACTTCTTATTTACCAAAATAAATATTTCCAAATCAATTATTATAAACTTTCAAAAGAATTTAGTCTTGCCTATATATTGTTAAGAAAAATATTAATAAATATTTACAAATTGTTATTTTCAACCTTAAAAATAAACCTTAACTGTCAATTTATAATATAAAATGATCAAATCAATTTAATTATTATCAAAGATTATTAAATGCTCAAAATTCCGGATCGTCACAAATACCAATTACAGAAATAGTTGAAAGTTAATAGATTCTGTTAAGGAGGAATCCAATTGGATTTCCAAATTGATTTCTAATAATTGAATATACAATAATATCACATTACGGATCCGATGAAACTGGTTTCGTCGAAATCCGAGACTTTTTGAAAAATGACTATTTTAACTCGCCAAATTAATATTAAAACAATTTCGATGCGTTTCGAGCTGCCACGATCAAACGAAATCTCCGATTGCTATGAAAATTGAAATCCGATAATAACAAACTATTACGGATCCAATGGAACTAGTTTCGTCCAATTCGGAGACTGTTCGAAAATTGGCTATTTTTCAGTCGATAATTAAATATTAAAATATTCAATTTTCACCAATTAACTTTTAATTCGATTTTAAAAGTTCTAAAATATCGTTCTAACTTCAATATGATAAAATAAAATTTTACAAATCATTTTCAATCATATTTAACCAAATTTTCAATTATTTCTGTAATTTCAACTATTAAATTATCGATTTAATTACCCAATTAAATCCAATTATTCGAAATAAAATTTATTCGACTTATAAATTTCACTTATTAATATTTAAATTCAATTAAATATACAAATTTAAATTAACAAAAATTCTGGGTCGTTACATTGGTGTACTACATACATAATTTAAGTGTATATTTATTGGTAGGTACTCAACATATATGTAAGAAACAACAATAACATTCTATGCAAACCCCAAGTTAACAATAATGCTAATATATCTTAATTATCATGGAACCCTCTAAACCAACAACTAAGCAAGTTGACGGAGTTGTCTTAACCGTCAAAACTAGTGAGTGCACGAATGGTTAAGGAATTAAACTAAATATTGATGATGGTGAGAGCTTAATCTACATCTATCTATTTGGATTCTATTAATTAATTGCATGCCACAGGCCGTAAATTTCTTATTATTTATGAATTAACAGCTGACTAACTAGTTATGAATACATAATGTCATCTAAGCCTCCATAAAAATATTACTTGTGCTTTAGTGGGTTCCATGCTCATGCTTGGATAATGCACGGCAAGTTGCTGATATCTGCCATGGTCGAGCACATTTAGACGCATACAACATAATAGTTGCTCAGGAATTTCTTCAGGCTTGCTTCCCTGTAAAACAAGTAAGGTTTAAAAAGTGAGAATTAATAGAATGCCTTGAAGTTTACTGGTGTTTTAGACTATTGACAAGCTACTTTACTTTAATTGTTAGGCTAACATCCAAAACACAAAGTCTCAGCCTATCCAAAAGAGTTTCACATCCTTTCCTTGAAATATAGCTGAGTTCGTGCATATCCAAATCGATCTCGAAATAGTTTTCATCCTAATATTGTGCAAAAAAATAAACAAAGTGTAACACCCCATACCACTTAGTATACCCAAAGGGACACACTAAAAGGCATGGAGCATTATTGGTATAACTAAAACTAGTGAGACTAAAATTCACAAGACAAAAAAATATAAACAATGGAAACAATAACAATAATAATAATAATTTATTTAAAAAAAACCTCAGAATTACTTTATAAATCAAATAAGTTGTCAAATACCAAATACATCATATGTCTAAAAATATTTGTACTTGTCTTGCGAAATTAAAAACCCTATTCTCAGTAAAATCACAATACAAATCAACCCACAAATAGTGCCAATATAACATAAGAACGAAAAGCTGAAAACAAAGAAGAGAAATACATAGGAAGAATCTTAGCTGTTGTAACCTCCCTGAATCCACAAATCTACCTCACTCGCCGTTGATGGCCTATTGGGGGGAAAGAGGAAAATAGAGGAGTGGGTCAGACTAAAAGTCTGGTGATTGATAGAAATCTAGTATTTTAAACAAAGTAAAGGCAATAGACTTTGCAACAATTCTTGTATTAAAAAGGAAACATAGGAAATAGGAAGAAGGAACAAGTTGGAAACAAATACGAATTAATTCGATTAATATGATTGATTAACTTTGATTGTTTGCACTTCTCTTTAATCGCTTCTTTGATTAGGATGAATTCCTAATCCTATAATTAGGCTGAAATTCTAATTCCACTCTTTGATCGGCCTGCTACTCCATAAACATACTACAGACTAGACGCTATATAGTTCCCTACACAGAAGGCAATGGTGTCTACAAATGACACGCAAAGTATCTATTGTGGACTAGATGTTATGTAGCTCCCTACGCATAAGGTAATAGTGTCTACGAAAGACACACATACTAAGCGCTTGGAACTCATAACGATTACTGAGCACTCGAATGGAACTCGCACGCGTAACCACCGCCATGCTCATGTTACCTTTTGTTCCACCTATTGGGTCTTGTTATTACCTCAAGCTCCAACAGAAGCATGCCCCTCATCCCACTTCAGGCTAATGTGAGACCACCGTATCCATAGAAAATATGGGAAATGCTGTTGGTACTGGCCTATCATCCAAACAATATCTAATTGCGCCCCTTGTCCAAATACCTATGATTTGAACTTCTATTTATTGACCAATTACTACATTATTAGCATAAGCGTGCCCCTCGTCTCACTTCAGGATTACGTGAAACACCGTGCCTATAGAAATAATAGGGGAATGTTATTTGGCACAGGTCCTACTTTACTTCTTTGCTTATTAACTTAGATAAATTATTCAAATAAGCCTTTATTATTGTTCTTACTATCCATGCTTATTAATTTATCCTAAGTTTTAAAATAAGCCTCATTCTATTTTGTTTTCTTATTATAACCTATGTTATAAGCATGCTTAGTACTTAACCCAAGGTCTAAGTGCGAAAATAAGCTTCTTTCGTCTTTTACTCTTTTTAGTTATAATTTAAAGCTATAACTATGCCAATTTCTTTAATTTAGTCCAATTCTAATAGTTACATCACAATTTCAGTCCAATTCCATTTCTTATTACAGTCGTTTCATTTTACATCTTATTTTCTATTATTTCGGTGTTCTTATAATTTTAATCCATATTTGTGTTTAGTCCATTGTAATCCATACACGAAGAAGAAGGAGAAACAAAAGAAAACTGAAAATAGAAGACAATCCAAAGCGTATGAAAAAGATGTATATAACACATAAATAACAATAAATAAAATTTAAATACTGTAAATAACTGTAATTAAATGGGAAAGCAATAATTAATAGAAATTAACTACAAATAACTGAAAAGAATAGCTAAAAAGAAATAAACTGAAAATAAATCTAAAACTGAAAATAACCGATAAAACGGTATTTCCAAAATCATAGAAAAAATACAACTATTGGAAACCCTATTATTTTAGATTGCTTAAAAATATAATAATTACAATCACTTACCGTGGTCCTAAGCACTTCCCTTTTGGTCTTATCGGATCCACTTGAGGGCACAAAAACATGTTCAGTAATAAGACTCTCTCCTTGGAAAATTATTCCTTTCAGGGTCCTTCCTGAAAAGTTGAACCCAAGCGGAGAAAATCTAGAATGAGAAAATGTGTTAGGCCTAGGGTCGTATTTATAGGGGTAGAAGTGGATCTCAAACCGTTGGATTTGGAGATTCAATAAGATGCAACCACGTCATAGGCTGAATGGGTGTCGTTGGATGGTAGCACAGAGGGACCAAAAGAACCAAAATGATGAAAACAACGTGCAAAAAAAAACTTGTTAGAACAAATAGGAATGAAGGAAATTTCATTCGCTTCCTATTCGTAGGCGGGTCGACCTGTAGGTCGACCGCCCTTGAAGCCAGGTCGACTGGCCGGTCAACTTAGGCCTTGAGATAGTCGACCTCCCTGTATATATATTTTGCTTTCTTGTTAAATTCGTAACTTTCTCAAATTAGCTTGGATTCTGACGTTCTATATACATAAATTGACCAGAAAATTACCACGGATACAATGGTGCAGCTGCCGTGGCTCAGTTCTATTAATTTCACAAAGTTATTTTATCATTTTATTAATTCATTAATTAATTATTATAGCTTAAATCTCGAGTTGTTATATTCTCACCTCCATAAGGGATTTCGTCCTTGAAATATCTAAGGATAAAAGAATGAACTAGATGTCTTCATCCAATATCTACAACCAACTAGTCAACCATCAACCATTCATCCATTGTCCTTAAGTTACTCTAATGCAATTTTGTGATACATATGCAATTAGTCTTGTGTTAATGTCCCTAACTAACGCAAAAGATAGACGGTCCACTGATTCAGTTGACCTCGTTGTATGCAATCATGTCCGTGCTATGTATCCAAATGAATGCACGAATCCCTAATGAATACTGATAGTTCTATATGCGTGCTATAATCATCATCCAAATGCAACGACCATGTGATAAACATTCTTTTATAGCAACCATGAAAATGAAGAAAAATATTAATGCGCACACATCCATATGCATATGCTGCAGTGTCCTAGTTAGGCCGATCTCTAAGAGATAATAGTGCCTAGCATAAATATATGCATCCATTAGCATCCACTAGCAAACACTTGCAGCCACATGCATCCATCATTCTTAACATGCTCTAATAACATGTTTGCATCAAATCCTACCACCTATAGGTTAAGTCCTAAGTTCCACCCTCCCAAAGGATAATAAAGAAAAGAACCTTATTCAAAACTAGAGATGGAAAATAGAAATTCAAAAATTACTATCAAAGAAATGCGTATATGAGATACGAATTTTCTTCTAATCAAACTAATCTTCTCTAAAGTCTCCTTAATCGTGTTGGAACCAAGGCAATCCCTTTGCAGACTCTATCCAACATGAAAGCGACTTGCGCGGTCTTGCATAAAGAGCTTCGGAAGGTGGCATTCCAATGCTAGCTTGAGAACTACTATCCTATGCGGATTCCTATAAATAAATGTTCTTCTCCCAAATTATTCCAAAATAAAGAATACTCATTCCCAACCATGCATGACTTACTATTCTTCTTTAGTCTGCTCACATGAATCAACATTCCTAGGTTCTCACTAGGGTCCTATATACTTTAAGGAAACTCTATTATTAATTCCAAAAGTACTTACTGTTGTTTCCTTTGTAGCCTTACACCTTTTCCATTACACTTAGGAAATGGTTCCTGTCTGCTTCACATTTAGAAGTTTGGTTTGGTGTTTAAAATTAAGGTTTCTAAATTTTTAAAACATCAAATCTCAAAACCTTTATCTTTAAAAGTGTTATCTTTAAGTTTCTAATAAATTCAAAAATACTAAGTTACTTAAAATCTTATCTTTCTAGCCTTACATCTTCATAGCCTTTTGAATTCACATTATTTTCTCAAACCTAGAGGAAAAACTTTCAAATTCTAAGTCCAAAATTTATTCCTCGTTTCCTTTTAAAGACCTTTTTAGTTTTCTAAAAAAGTTTGGATTTTCAATTTTTGCTTCTATTAAGTTTTCCTAACACTTATTTGCTTTTTCACCAAACTATTTTCTTTAATATCTTTAAGATATTCTTATTTGTTTTCAAAACATCTTCTTATTACACCTAACGGTCTCATACCTTAATGTATTGGAACTACTTTCTCTTATGAGAAATTATTTTGATAATCCTTATATGAACCTTTTAAAAGATGACTTCATATTTATGTGAAATTACAAGGAACTTATTTTATATTTTTTGTAATAGACTATGCAAAATATGATGTTCTCATACTTTGTATATCTCTTTCATGCATTCCTCGTAACTTGCACAAAACCTTTTTGTTGGTTTCATAGAAAATTACATCATTACTCTTTCCATTCCAATAGATTAAAGTATGTTTAATTTATATTCTCTTATGATAGACATCTTCTAATATCTAAATTACTCTTTTCTTTTCATAAAAACTCATTTTTTGAACTGTTAATCAATTGTCGTTTCAATTGATAAAACGAATTTAATAAATATTTCAATTGACTAACAGCAGCATATTTCAATTGTCGTTTCTATTGAAATCAAATTTGACAAATATAAGAACGTTAATCATGAGGGATTGCTCATCTTTCGAGGCTAGATGGATAGACAATGATGTTAAGTTACGAAATGCAAGCACAACTTCCAAAGCAACACTAGACTGGCACGAATTCGACGACAGAGCTGATAACAAGGAATTGATAAACGAATCAGAACCATCTTAGTATAATGGAAATGAAGTGTAAATTATATTATTATTTTATCACTTTCTTTCAAAACAGATATTTAAATTAAGACACGTATTTAGACAAATTCTACGTATACATGACAATCAAAATAAATTTTAAAACACATACGTATAAAAAATCAAAAAAATATATCTCTAAAATCAAAATACATATGTATAATATAGTGTAAAATCAAAATCAAAATCAAAATAAAAAACCTATATCTCTAAAATCAAAATCCCTACTAAGTTCAATGCCACCGATCCATCTTTTTTCATTCATCAACCGATCCCTAAACCGATGAGTCCACGAGCATTCACCTTCATGTTGTAGGCGATCGCACCACATTGTCGATCCAACATAAAACAATGTCAACTCCATCACCATGAGATCATACATCACCGCCAATCAATCCAACCCCTATACTTACCACTACCAACATGGGAAAACCCATCATCCCGTTACGAATTAGAGTCAAAATCAAATCAAATCCTACCTATATATTGTTAACCCGCCTTTGGGCAAGGCCATGGACAGGCGGATTTAATTAAATATTCGTTTGTCAAAATTGGAATGCGATGGGTTTGAGCTAGTCGGATGGATAGACGATCGATCATGGATGGTTCGATGTGGGCCATTCGGCAAGGGAGGCTCGGTCATATGTAGTCGGTCATTGGTGGTGTGGGTCGGCACGCTGAAGTTGTTCGGCACCAGTGGGTCGGCTAAACTCGTTGAGCTAAGGTTGATCGACATTGGTGGTTGTTAGGTCCAGGAGGAATTGTTCGATCGACATTACTAGTCATTCAGCCTGGGAGGTATGGATCGGTCGAGGAGTGGATAGGTGGCATGGATCGGTCGGGCATCAAGGTAGTTCGGCATTTTGAGTGGGTCGGCAATGGAGTGGACCGGACATGTAGGATCGGCCAGGGTAGATAGGTCGAGGTGGATTGGTTGAGGAAGGTCGGTCATGCAAAGGAAGGAAGGTCATGTCGTTCGGTCATGGTGTGAAAGTTGAGGTGGTTTGGCCAGATAAGGTTCGGTCAGATATGGTTCGCTGGGATTATGTGGACTGGCATGGCTGTGTGGATTAGCGTGCTCGTGTTCACAAGCGGGTCGGCATTGCATCAGCTCCGGGTCAGTGTTCTTTATACTTCGAGTCGGCTTTGGGAAAATCAAGTTGGGTTCGACATGGATGAAGATGTAAGCTACACTAGGTTGGCTACCATTTTGCTTCGGGTAGAGACGAGGTTTATTCGAGTCATCATCAAAGCTACTTCGAGTCGGCATATTCTGAACTCAGGGTCAGTCGTGCTGTTGAGTTTGGATTGGCTATGTCCTTCGTAGGCCAAGACCACTCAGTAAGCCCAATAACTCAGGATTTGCCTATAAATACAATATGAAGGGCTTCAGAAAAGGGATCCTCATTCTTCTTCCCTTCTTTCCTACTAAGGCTTCTCTACCGTTGTTGTTCTAAAAACTCTTGATTGTGATTGTAATTGATTCCAACATCAATAAAATGGAAATTTCTGGAGTGGACGTAGGCTGGAGTCAGCCGAACCACTATAAATCCTGTGTCATTACTGCTTTATTTTTAATTTCTATTGTTCTTCATATTTATACTCTCTACATACATTCAATCTGTGACTGTGATTTGGTGCTTTCATTTGGATTTGGGTGTTAGTGACTAATTTTGGCGCTAACATTTTGGTGCTTTCACTGAAAAAGCTAGCACTCGGGGATTTAGAAGCTTGAATTTTGGATTTAAAGGCTTAGGAACTTGGATTCTGGAGACTACGGAAAAGCAATCAACTAAGAGACAGAGGATGGAAACAAGTCGGCAGGATGGAAGTCGGAAGGCTCCCTCTGGAGCTAATCAAGCCTTCGTCTACATCACTAGGGACGAGATGCAGGTCATGATGAATTCCATGTAGGAACAGTTTAAAAGGCAAAAGGAAATGATGCAGGAATTTTTCAAACAATTTGGACAAGCAGGAACAGCAGGACCTATAGGAGCTCAGATCCATGGATTTGGATCAGAAGGACTCAAAAGGCCAGCAAATGGAGTGGTTCAGCAGGGGCAGCTCCCAGTCGGCAAATGACTATCAATCTGGATGGACCTAGACTTGGGGCACACCACCAAGAAGTGTTGGACCATTCCATGGAGGGATACCAGATGACGCTGTGCAGCCCGACGCCAACAGGATTATATGAGTATGCGATGAGGAGTACACCGGAATTTCCTTAAGGACTTGGAGGGCAGTTAGGAAATGTAAATAGGGTGCAACCCTTGGTAAGTAACACTAGATTGGCTGACGTCATGAGGAGAACCATTCATGGAGGTCCGAAAAACAGTGATTTGGAGAGGTTCAACAGAAATCCGTTTACCCGAAACATTAGGATAGCTAGAAATCCATCCGATTTCAAGCTACCCAATCTAGAAGTATGCAACAGTAATACGGATCCCATTGATCACTTGATGAGGTACATAAGGCATTTGGAAGTGGTGGGGGCATCAGAAGAGGTCATGGCTCGATGTTTCCCCTTGTACTTGACCGATATAGCCGCTATGTGGTTCAGGCGGCTGGACGATGGATCCGTTGGAACATGAACAAAATTGGTGGATAAGTTCTGGAGATAGTTTCAAGTTCACATAAAAAGGCCAAAGAATGTGATGACACTGAAGTCAGTTAAGCAGAGGGCAGACGAATCGGTCAGGACTTTCTTAACTCGATTTAATGCAGCAGTTGCTTCGGTGGATCAGTTGGATCCATCAATG
Source organism: Allium cepa (assembly GCA_030765085.1). Classification (NCBI taxonomy): domain Eukaryota; kingdom Viridiplantae; phylum Streptophyta; class Magnoliopsida; order Asparagales; family Amaryllidaceae; genus Allium; species Allium cepa. The sequence continues at coordinate 174,968,944 of CM060940.1, forward strand.
GTTCTGATGGCAATGGTGTTAGGAGCAAGGATAACTCAGATTTCAAAGTATCATTGATAGGGGATCCACCATTGGATCTGGGGGAACTATTTCACGAAGCTGAGGGATTTCTTTGGCAAGAGGATGCATGTTTGAATATGAAGTCAAAGAAAGTAAACATGGTTAAGGATTGAGGACTGCCACAAGAAAGCTAGGGTAAAGACAAGGATAAAGGGAAGAGGAGGAATTGGGGAGAATCCAAATTCTCCATTACATAGTACTGAATACAACATTGGAGAGAATATTCTTAGGTACTCGAGATCGCCTCCCATATCTAAGGCCGACGAGGAGGGAACCCTCAGAATGCGAAAGGGCATCAGGAAGGCACTATCTCTTTCATGGCCTGGACGGTCATGATACTAATAGCTATCGACATCTGAAGGATATAGCCGAGGAGCATGGAAGGAACGATCAATTGCGACAATATGTCGAAACTCATAATGCAGCGGTGGAACATGAGCAGCCACCGCCTATCTTGAACAACGATGGCATGAGGCCAAGGAATGGTGGCCAGTTAATCATCAACTAATCGTGATGGTTTGGAATAAGTAACAAACTTCGGGCAATCGGCTAAGTTACTTGCTAATGTACAGGGTCAGAGATAACCCTTAGGCATGCTCTAAGATGATGGTTTACCGTGATGCTCCGGTTTGTGAAATCTGTTTTTTCCTTTTGGCTTGGACATTTGCTTTTTCTGATTTGGTTTTGAAGTTTGGTTTGAACTCCCGGTTTTGATGGTTTCTTGGTTTGGATTTTGGTTTGGATGCTTAATTTTTGGTTTGGATGCTTAATTTTTGGTTTGGATTTTGATATAGACTTTTGATACGGATTTCTAGTTTTCTGGTTTAAATCTTGTTTTCAGATTCAATTTTGATTGACTTTTATCTAGTTTTTGGCTATAAGTTCATTGAGCATGGACAATGCTCGGCAAGGGTCCGGAGAGACCTGGATTTGGCCTAGGACTTAGGCCCTATATTACCTATCGGTTACTATTACAGGTCGTCGGGTATGGACCATACTCGGCAAGGGTCTGAAGCGATCAGGATTCGGCTTAGGACTTGAGCCACGACATTACTCATCGTCCAAGGACACTGAACTAGGAACACCATGGCACTACTTGACATAGGTCGTTAGTGGTAGGTTGCGCTTGGCGAGAACCCGAAGAGGTTACGGATTTGGATATTGGCTATGAACAGACAAGGATTTGTACGTTGACCCGGAGCGGTCCAGGATCTGGAGATCGACCCGGAGAGGTCAGGGATGTGGTTATTAGTTATTGGATATGGATGGATTAGAACTCAGGTGTTGGATTCGGATGGATATGGAATTGCATAAGGATTTGGTTACTGGGTAGGAATCAGATATTAACTCGAAGCAGTCATAGATTTTGGATAAGGATACAACCATGACACTTGGATAAAATGGATTGGATTATGAATCGAAAGGTATGGCTATGGATAACATGTGGACTTTGGACATCGAATATGAGTTTATTCAAAACACACCTTCTAGTAGTAAGGCATGTTTTGGAGGGCAAATGTTAACCCGCCTTTTGGCAAGGCTATGGACAGGAAGATTTAACTAAATACTCGTTTGTTAAGATTGGAATACAATGGGTTTGAGCTTGTCGGATGGATAGTCGATCGGTCATGGATGGCTGTTTGTCCGTGAGATGATGGTTTTGATGACAACAACCTTAGAATAGATTATAAAATATAAATAATAACATTACAAGGTTAGATACATGTATATGCAGGATTTAACCATGCAGGTACCAAGAATGAAGACGGTACAGTATAGAGATTCAAGATATCGAGATAGAAGACTCATAAGTATCAAGATTTCAAGAGTTCAAGATTTCAAACATAAGTATTTTTATTAGGAATTTTTGTTAAAACTCGTAGAAAAGCACTGACATCTTAAAATCCAATTTATTCATGGAATGAAATCCACTTCGAGCCTATTAAAGGGATGGAACCCTAAGTAGGATGGAACCTACGAAAATTTAGTGGAACATTATTTTGTATCACTAATTTTAATTCAAATGATTTTACAAAATTATCTTGCTTTCAAAATGATTTCAAAACTTTCCTTTTAAAAACATCAAAACCCTCTATCCTGATTTTAAATAGTTTTAGCCTCAAAATTATCTTTATTCAAAGTAAAATTACTCCTGATTTTAAACTATCTTTTTAAATTATAAATTTAACTTTTATACTTAGATTTAAATATAAAATTATAGTTAAAATCTATATATATTATTCTCTATATTTACTTATGAATTTTAACTATAGTCAAGTATATTTGTAAAGTTTAAAATAGTTTTAATATAAGATAAAGTTATTTTCAAAGAAAATCAAATCACCAAAAATTGCTTTGGGAGTCGACATGCCTAGGGTAACCATGTCGACATGGTGTCAGTTGAATTTAAAATATAAATTTCAAAAGAAGTGCCTATTCGCCATAACTCTTCATGAATGGACATGACTGTTGTTCTTCTATAAATATGGGTTAGTTTCAATGAATTTTATATCAGATTTTCTGGATTTCACTCCTCTTCTTCTTCCACATTTCTTAATACATATTCTTACCATTACTCTGCCGAAATAAACATTGAATCGAACTCGATTACTTCTATTTTGATTCTCTGTCACTATCTCTACAAGATTCTCAGTGCTATTCAGAGTTATAGACTTCTTTGTAATCTATTAAGCGAGAAAAGGTGTGATTGTAGCCTTGGAAATTAATCAAAAGAGAAAAGGTGTGATTGTAGCCTTGGTTAATCAATTGGGTAAACTTATGGCCCGGAAATCAAGTATCTCTACCCAGAGGATAGAAATTCTGGAGGGTGTTCCTCATAGGCTTGAAACCGAGGGTGTAATTGTACAATTGCTTTTGAAAGGAAATCCGTACTTGTGTTGTGGGACTAGATGTAGGGTAACTCCGACCAGTATAAAATACGGTGTGTTCTTTCCTTTACTGCTTTTATTTTTTTCTACATCTGTGTTTGTTTCTGTGATCATATCTGTGTCTGTATATTGCATACATCGGTGTATAAATTAATATAAACCGAAAAGATTTAGTAATTCTTCACTAACAGTATTCACCCCCCTCTCTAATGTTAACCCTAGCCTTAAGATCCATAATCCGCATTTCTCACAATCGGTATCAGAGCAAGGTTTTCAAAGTTTCATAATCTGATTTTTGAAATAGTTTTTAAAATGGCTATGTTTGCTAATACTAATTTAGAAGTATTCAAACTATTATTTTTTCTTGAGTCTGCATATAATCAATATTCAAATTCAAGTTGTCTACCAAGATTGTTTGATGTGCAGGAATCATGCTTTATGGGTGTTGAGGAATCAATCCACAACGGACAAATTGTGCCGATCAGAAATAACAAATGGATACTTGATAGTGGACGTTCTAGATACATGACTGGCAATCCAAATATACTGAATGATATAATATACAAAGACGAAGGACTGGTTAACTTTGGAGACAATTCAAAAGGATATGTGATTGGCATCCGCAAAGTCGGTAATTCTGAAACTCCTACTATTACTAATGTTTTGCTAGATAAGTATCTTAAACATGATCTGCTAAGTATAAGTCAACTGTGTGATAAAGGATATAAAATTAAATTTGAAAAAGATAAATGTCACATTGAAGATAATAATTCAACAATTATATTTGAGGGAGTCAAGAAAAAGAATATTTATATTCTTAGTATGAAAGTTTCAAATGATAACCTGTGTCTGTTGGCAAATACAAGTGACCCTTGGATTTGGCATAAGAGATTTGGGCATTTGAATTTCAAACTTTTATCTAGACTTTCAAATCATGATCTAGTAAGAGGTCTCTCTAAAATGAATTTTAGAGTAGATAGTTTATGTGATGCTTGTCAATAAGGAAAACTTAGAAAAAGTTCTTTCAAGTTAAAAGATATGATTTCAACTTTAAAACCTCTTGAATTACTTCATCTTGATTTATTTGGTCCATCTCAAATTCTATCAATAAATCATAGTAAATATGTCTTTGTAATTGTAGATGATTATTCTAGATTTACATGGACAATATTTTTGAAACATAAATGTGATACTTTTGAATGTTTTAAGACATTTTCAAAAAGAATTCAAAATCAACTTTCTCTAAAAATTATAAATATTCGAAGTGATCACGGTGATGAATCTGGAAATGAAAAGTTTGAGGAATTCTGCAATAAAAAGTTAGTAACTCACAATTTTTCATTTCCAAGAACTCCACAACAAAACAGAGTAGTAGAACGTAAAAATAGGACGATTCAAGAGTGTGCGAGAACTATGCTTACAGATAGTAATTTACCAAAGAATTTTTAGGCAGAAGCAGTTGCTACCGCTTGTTATATTTTAAATAGAATTTTAATTAGACCTTTAACTGATAAGACATCTTATGAACTTGTTTATTCAAACAAACCTAAGGTATCTTATTTAAGAATTTTTGGAAGTATATGCTTTATTTTAAATGCAAAAGATAATTTAGATAAATTTGATCCTAAATCCGACAAAGGTATCTTTATCGGATATTCTAATAGAAGTAAAGCATATAGAGTGTTTAATTTAAAAACTACTTCCATTGAAGAAACAATGCATGTTTCATTTGATGAAAATTTTGAAAATTTTAAAGATACAAATGATGAAGAGGATTTAATCACTCAAAATCAAGAATCAATTGAAATTAATAATGAAATTAATCATCCTAATAAATGGTCAAAACTTTTATAAGATCATCCTATAGAAAATATAACGCGAGATACGCAATCTATTGTTAAAACTAGAAATCAACTAAGTCAAATGAATAATGTAGTTTTTATATCAACTATTGAACCCAAAAATCCAAAAGAAGCATCAACTGATGATTCATGGATTTTGGCTATGCAAGAAGAATTAAATTAATTTACTAGAAATGATGTTTGAGAACTTATTCCTAGACCAGAAAATAAAACTATAATTGGAACTAAATGGATTTATAAAAATAAAATGAATGAACAAGGAGAGGTAGTTAGAAATAAAGCTCGATTAGTCACTCAAGGTTATTGTCAAGAAGAAGGAATATATTTTGATGAAGCATTTGCTCCCGTAGCAAAATTAGAAGCCATTACGATTCTACTTGCTTTCGCAAATCATAATAATTTCAAATTATTTCAAATGGATGTTAAAAGTGCCTTTTTAAATGGATTTGTAAAAGAAGAAGTATATGTTGAACAACCACCACTTTTTGAAAATGGTAAATTACCAAATAATTTTTACAAACTTAAGAAAGCATTATATGGTCTAAAACAAGCTCCTAGTGCCTACTATGATAGACTAAGATCTTATTTATTGCAATCTAATTTTGAAATTGGTAAAGTAGATAATACTCTTCTTATTAAAAGAAATAAAAATGATATTCAACTAGTACAAGTTTACGTAGATGATATCATTTTTGGTTCAACTAATTTTGAAATGAATAAAGAATTTTATGAAATAATGACAAAAGAGTTTGAGATGAGTCATATGGGTGAATTAAATTAGTTTTTAGGATTACAAATAAAACAATTACATAATGGTATCTTTATTAGTCAAGAAATATATGCTAAAGACCTAATTAGTAAATTTGGTTTGGCTACTGCGAGTGGAAAACCCACTCCCATGGCAACCAATGAGTACCTTAGTAAAGAAGATCTCTCTAAAGATGTAGATCAAAAACTATATAGAGGAATGATTGGATCACTACTCTATAATACTACAAATAGACCTGATATCATGCATAGTGTTTGTCTCTGTGCCAGATATCAATCCCAACCTAAAGAGACCCACTTAAAAGCCGTAAAACGAATCATAAGATATGTTAAACACGCATCTGATTAAGGTCTATTCTACCCTAAAAATGATTCTTTTGACTTAATATCTTACCGTGATGCTGACTATGCTGGTTGTAAATCAGACCGAAAAAGTACAAGTGGGACTTGTCACTTTTTGGGGAATTCTCTAGTTTCTTGGCTTAGTAAAAAGAAAAACACAGTTTTTTTATCAACAAATGAAGCAGAATATATTTCTACTACTTTGGCTTGTTCTCAAGTAATAAATGTGCACCAAACCTTAAAAGATTTTGGTTTAAAATTTTCAAAATCACTAATTTATTATGAGAATACGAGTGCGATAAATTTATCCAAATATACTACTCAACATGCTTGAACTAAACATATTGATATCAGACATCATTTTCTCAGAGATAATATAATTAAGGAAGTAGTTACTCTCGATTATATCAATTCTGAGAATCAAATTGCTGATATCTTAACAAACCCTCAAATGAGTCAATATTTACTAAATTAAGAAGAGAATTAGGTATTTGTTCTATAAATGAAATATAAAATATAAATATAATTAATAATTAATATTAAAATAATTCAAAGAGTTAAAATATAAAAGACCATGTCGACATCTCCCATATACCCATGTCGACATGCAACATTTTTAAAATTTGAAATTTTTTCCCACCAAAATTCAAAATAATTGGTTATAAATTTTTCACATTTTCGAAATTTTATTCATCCTTTCTGTTATCTCTCTGTTCTTTTCTCTGAAATCAAATAATCAATGGCCTCCTCTTCCAAATCAAACATAAAAATCAACTTTTTCATTCTGTTCTCCTACGTCTGGTCCATTTCAACGTACTATTCTCGCTCGTGTGACTAAAATAGAGGACTCTTTGAAGGATGCACTTCAGATGATGACTGAAATTCAAGTGAGTTAACTTTGTATGGCAAAGGAACAAGAGAGGTAAGGCAAGATTCTTAGGAATTTGCAAAATTCCTAATGGATAACCAGGCCAATCCTATCTTGATTGATGAAGACTCTTCACTCAATCAAGAACAAGAGGCCAACGAAGAAGAAGAAGAAGAACCCATGGAAGAAGAAGTGAAAGCGGAAGATGATGACCAAGTCGTGAGTGTTGGAGAAATGTGTTTTGACAAGAATGGGAATCTTGTCGAACAACGTGGAAATTTCTGTTTCCACTATCTAATCTGTTCGATTCATAGATCTCCTATGTTTAAAACCATACAATAGTTTCTTTTCTTTCTTCTCCATTGTTGTTTGTGTTTCTTTATGTTTTCTATACGCTCATGTATATACAAATTCATACATAATAAATAACTCGTGTTCTTATATGAGTTTTAATTATAAATACTATCGTGAATTCTTAGTTAGGATAGTTAATAGTTTAGGACTATGTTTTAGTATTAGATTTAAGTGATGATTACTTATGATAACACTATCATTATAATCACATGTCATAGAGTGTTAGTTTTAGGGGGAGTTATATAGTTTGGAGCGAGTTTTTTTATTGATGAAAAAGAGGGAGAAATATAAAATAGGGTAGTTAGGCATTAATTAAGGAGGAGTTATTAGTTTTAGGAGGAGTTATTAGGATAGTTTTAGGGGGAGTTATTAGGATAGAAATAATATTTTATAAACAAAGGTTGTCATCATCAAAAGGGGGGAGATTGTTAGTCCATGAGATGATGATTTTGATGACAACAACCTTAGAATAGATTATAAAATATAAATACTAACATTACAAGTTTAGGTATAAATGTATATGCAGGATTTAACCGTACAGGTACCAAGAATGAAGACTGTACAGTATAGAGATTCAAGATATCGAGATAGAAGACTCATGAGTATCAAGATTATCAAGAGTTCAAGATTTCAAACATAAGTATTTTTATTTGGAATTTTTGTTAAAACTCGTAGAAAAGCACTGGCATCTTAAAATCCAATTTATTCATGGAATGGAATCCACTTCGAGCCTGTTAAAGGGATGTAACCCTAAGTAGGATGGAACCTACGAAAATCTACTGGAACATTGTTTTGTATCCACTAATTTTAATTCAAATGATTTTACAAAATTATCTTGTTTATAAAATGATTTCAAAACTTTCCTTTTAAAAACATCAAAACCCTCTATGCTGATATTAAATAATTTTAGCCTCAAAATTATCTTTAATTTCAAAGTCAAATTACTCCTGATTTTAAACTACCTTTTTAAATTATATATTTAACTTTTATACTTAGATTTAAATATAAAATTATAGTTAAAATCTATATATATTATTCTCTATATTTACTTATGAATTTTAACTATAGTCAAGTATATTTGTAAAGTTTAAAATAGTTTTAATATAAGATAAAGGTTATTTTCAAAGAAAATCAAATCACCAAAAATTGCTTTGGGAGTCGACATGCCTAGGGTAACCATGTCGACATGGTGTCAGTTGAATTTAAAATATATATAAATTTCAAAAGAAGTGTCTATTCACCATAACTCTTCATGAATGGACATGACCGTTGTTCTTCTATAAATAGGGGTTAGTTTCAATGAATTTTATATCAGATTTTCTGGTTTTCACTCCTCTTCTTCTTCCACATTTCTTAATACATATTCTTACCATTACTCTGCCGAAATAAACATTGAATCGAACTCGATTACTTCTAGTTTGATTCTCTATCACTATCTCTACAAGATTCTCAGTGCTATTCAGAGTTATAGACTTCTTTGTAATCTATTAAGTGAGAAAAGGTGTGATTGTAGCCTTGGAAATCAATCAAAAGAGAAAAGGTGTGATTGTAGCCTTGGTTAATCAATTGGGTAAACTTATGGCCCGGAAATCAAGTATCTCTACCCACACGATAGAAATTCTGGAGGGTGTTCCTCATAGGCTTGAAACCGAGGGTGTAATTGTACAATTTCTTTTGAAAGGAAATCCGTACTTGTGTTGTGGGACTATTAAAAGGATGGAACCCTAAGTAGGATGGAACCTACGAAAATTTAGTGGAACATTATTTTGTATCACTAATTTTAATTCAAATGATTTTACAAAATTATCTTGCTTTCAAAATGATTTCAAAACTTTCCTTTTAACAACATCAAAACCCTCTATCCTGATTTTAAATAGTTTTAGCCTCAAAATTATCTTTATTCAAAGTAAAATTACTCCTGATTTAAAACTATTTTTTAAATTATAAATTTAACTTTTATACTTAGATTTAAATATAAAATTATAGTTAAAATCTATATATATTATTCTCTACATTTACTTATGAATTTTAACTATAGTCAAGTATATTTGTAAAGTTTAAAATAGTTTTAATATAAGATAAAGGTTATTTTCAAAGAAAATCAAATCACCAAAAATTGCTTTGGGATGTCGACATGCGTAGGGTAACCATGTCGACATGGTGTCATTTGAATTCAAAATTTAAATTTCAAAAGAAGCATCTATTCGCCATAACTCTTTATGAATGGACATGGTTGTTGTTCTACTATGAATAGGGGTTAGTTTCAATGAATTTTATATCAGATTTTCTGGTTTTTCACTCCTCTTCTTCTTCCACATTTCTTAATATATATTCTTGCCATTACTCTGCCGAAATCAAAATTGAATCGAACTCGATTACTTCTAGTTTGATTCTCTATCATTATCTCTACAAGGTTCTCAGTGCTATTCAGAGTTATAGACTTCTTTGTAATCTATTAAGCGAGAAAAGGTGTGATTGTAGCCTTGGAAATCAATCAAAAGAGAAAATGTGTGATTATAGCCTTGGTAAATCAATTGGTAAACTTATGGCCTTGGAAATCAAGTATCTCTACCCAGAGGATAGAAATTCTGGAGGGTGTACCGCGTAGCCTTGAAACCGAGGGTGTAATTGTACAATTGCTTTTGAAAGGAAATCCATACTTGTGTTGTGGGACTGGATATAGGGTAACTCTGAACCAGTATAAAATCCGGTATGTTCTTTCCCTTACTACTTTTATTTTATTTCTACATCTGTATTTGTTTCTGTGATCATATCTGTGCTTGTATATTGCATACATCGGTGTCATAAACTCTAAAATATTTAGTAATTCTTCATTAACACTATTCACCCCCTCTAGTGTAATCCTAGCCTTAAGATCCGTAATCCGCATTTCTCACAGGTTCGATGTGGGCCGTTTGGCAAGGACGGCTCGGTCGTATATAGTTCGGTCATTGGTAGTGTGGATCGACGTGTTGAAGTTGTTCGGCTCCAGTAGGTCGGCTATACTCGGTGAGCTAACGTTGGTCGGCATTGGTGGTTATTAGGCCTAGGAGGTATGGAGCGATCGAGGATTGGAGAGGTGGCTTGGATTGGTCGGGCGTCAAGGTAGTTTGGCATTGTAAGTGGGTCGGCAGTGGAGTGGATCAGATAGGTAGGATTGGTCATGGTAGATGGGTCAAGTGGATCGGTTGAGGAGGGTTGATTGTGAAAAGGAAGGAAGGTCATGTCGTTCAGTCATGGTGTGAAAGTTGAGTGGTTCGACCAGATATGGTTCGATCAGATATGGCCAATTTAGATATGGTTCGGCAGGATGGTAGAGACCAACATGGCTGTGTGGATCGGCGTGATGGTATTCACAAGCGGGTCGGCATTGCATCAGCTCCATGTCGGTGTTCTTGATACTTCGGGTCGGCTCTGGGAAAATCAAGTTGGGGTTGGCATGGACGAAGATGTAAGCGACTCCGGGTCACCCACCAGTTTGCTTCGAGTCAGAGATGAGGTTTCGTTGGGTCAACATCAAAGCTACTTCCGGTCGGCATATTCTAAACTCAGGGTCGATCATGGTGTTGAGTCTGCATCAGCTATGGCCTTGGTGGGCCCAGACCACACAGGAAGCCCAGTAACTCGGGATTTTCCTATAAATACAACATGATTGGCTTCAGAAAAAGGATCCTCATTCTGTTTTCCTTCTTCCCTACAAAGGCTGCTCTCCCTTGTTGTTCTAAAAACTCTGGATTGTAATTGTAATTGATTCTAACATCAATAAAAAGGAAATTTCTAGAGTGGACATAGGCCGGAGTCAGCCAAACTACTATAAATCCTGTTTTATTACTGCTTTCCTTTTAATTTTTACCGTTCTTCATATTTATACTCTCTACATACATTCAATCTGTGATCTGTGACTGAGATTTGGTGCTTTCATCTGGACTTGGGTGTTAGCGACCAATTTTGGCGCTAACATATGTATATATGTGGGTATGGATCATTGCACGTGAAGCGGGATTGATTTCAATCTAGATTGAGATTAGGTGACCTTCTTGAATTCGAGAGAGTGGATTAAATGATGGCAATGATGACAACTTCAATGAAAGGAAGAAAAGGGTTCGGCTTTAAGGTAGGAGGAAAGGGTTCGGTGTTGAAGGAAATAAAATAAAGTAAATGAGAAATGAAGTAAAGTGAAGGTTAAAGAGGGAAATATTAGTTTATATACAAAGTTTGAGTGATTATACCGCCTTCCTCTTCTCCATGAAGCTAGAAAAGGTTATTTTCTCAACATAAAAAGGGATCAGGTATGATCCCTCGACTTAGGGATCCAATCCAATCTCATTTTTTTTATAAAAAAGTTATATAAAATAATGAAATAAAAAATGCAATGTAATTGCATCCAATTCAACAAAATTTGGCAATGACCCGTGAGAGTGCAAATGCATCCGGAAGCCAATGACAAAGACGTGTACTTGAATGTGCACGTGTATGTTCTAAAAGTCACTCTATACTATTTGCACCTCGATTGGGACCTGGTCTGGATTTTCTCGACCATCGTCCACAGTGCCGTATATAATTGATTCTTAAGGCTGATAACCATCCATTTCTAGCCAAGTCAATGATATCATGGCCTTGCCAAAAGGCAGGATAATAAGAAGGATCATACTCGATCCCTTTTCTAGATTAGTTTGTATTTCATACTTAGAACATTGTGTAAGCATATCCCTTGATTCTGTTTGATCACGACTTCATATTATCATATGTACTTGATTTCTCCATCCCACAATCATTGCTCTGGGCTACTGACCTTGATTACAGTCGACTCTAACTTATCCGGCCAGTTTGAATACAGCCGGGTCAAAATGCCGAATGACACTTGCCCCATAAAGTACATGTTGTGTCGAACATAGTGTGCTTTGAATCGAAGAAAGTTAGAGTGGATGGAAAGAAATCCATCCAGTTCTGAATAGTGTTATCCTTCCATTAAATTATGTTCCCAAAGTGTCATATCCCTTTTTGATCGTCATGATGCTTAGTCGATTCCCATTAGTATAAATTCAAGATTGTATTCCATCAATTGCAATCTGTGTCCAGTTTTATGAGGCTAGTAAGATTCGGCTATTTGATCCAGTTTCCTTTTTGAAATCTTCAAGTTACCGGCATAGTCCCATGAAGTTATAATTCAAATTTCAAGATGATCGGAGTTAATACGCTCGAATTATGGACAAAGCAAAGATTTATATGGATCAATCAGGAATGACCCATAAAACAGCTCAAATCAATGAAGATCGATCGGTATCTCAGAATACACAAGGTCAATCCACTATAAACTTCAAAGCCTCAATATATTAAATAGTGAAGCTGTAACAACCCTAATTTTGAGTACCATTATTTAGGATACTTAATTGGTTAAATAAAATAAAATAATGTAATGGTTAAGAGATTGAGATTTATGTAAACTGAGGGGTAGTCGTGCCTTGTTAATAAATAAACTAATATGAATAAGAATGAAATAGATAAGGGAAGTTAGATAAGGGTCAAAATAAGAATAAGTGGATCCTTATACCGTAAACCCTTAACTCATTCATTTCATACGTTCATTTGCAAAAATTAAAACTGAGAGGCTGACCACCATTATAGAAGAACAAGAGGAAGATAAGCCAAAGGAAGAAGCAAATCAATATAACCCAAGATCAAATCTCAACTCCTTAATCACAAAGCTAAGGTGAATAATGACTACATGTCATGTTTTCTATTGTATTCAGTTTTAGGTTGAAATCCGAATTATTTTGCAAAGTAATTTGCCATGTTTTACTTGTTAATATGGATATATATGCTTGTTGATGATTTATGATATTTCATATGGACTTTATGACATGTTTTAATTTGAATACCATATTAAATAACATCCAAATGCCTTGTGATCTTAGATTTAGACCAGAAATGATATTTTAGAGATGGATTTCAATTTTCATAATGTTCTGAACTAGTGTGGATTTTATATTAGTTTTCTAGTAAGGAAAATGGATATTTGGGTTTAAAATAATTTATGGCTAAATTATATATGTTTTGGGTCTGAAATTTATATATGTTAGGAAACATATTAAAAATGATATATAGGAATTTTACTAAATGTTTTATTGAATATATAAAATTATTTAAGGTAAGAGACTTAAATGTTTTATATATTTAAAAAAGGAGAAGGGCTATTTTTAAACAAATTAAATTGTTTATTTTTTTAAATATCGACAGGACTTTTAGACAAGAAAATTAGCAACCAATAATACTTTGACAAACAAGGAAAGTTAGTTGAAAAGATTAATTTAAAAATCTAAAAATTAGATTTTACATGCTTTTTACATGTTTCGCCACTTTCGGCACCTAGGTTTCGATTGAGTACTTCCACCTCCATCGACATTGAATCTAATGCAATTAGTATCAAAGACTTCGTAAATAGCATCAAAGACTTGGTTCATAGTGAATTGGATATAAGTGAAAGGTGTTGGGTCAATACATGGGTTTCGATGAGGTCGAAACCTTACTTTGCTTTCAAATAAAAATGTGCTTGCTTTGCTTTTGAAAGGAATGCTTTCAACTTGGTTGGCTTCCGACTGGGTCAAATTGATTTAAGGAACGGTTTCGAATGAGGTTGCGCCTTCTGTTTTAAGTAAATTCTTTCGAACGGGACGAATCTCCTTGCTGCTGCTATCAACCTTTCGAAGTAAATGGTTTCGAAGGGATACTTTGTTTTTAAAACCTAGCCACTTCTCCAATACTTTCAAAGGATTGGTTTCGACACCATCACTTCTTTATTTAGGAATTGCTTTAGAAAGATTACTTTGGACTGTAACGACCCGCCGTTCTGACCGCCCCCAGTCGGTAATTAAACCAACTTGAGACGTTCAAAATGACGGATTGTTATTCAGTTTATAGAGTTTAAACAGAATCAGCCACAGAATCACAGAATAATCGTAATATTTTACATAAATGAATTTTTATACATATATCAGAGTTTGTACAATGCATTAAATTTTATACAGCGGAATATTTCTTTTAAGTACAAAATTTTTTCGAAAAGGCTAAAGTGAAGCAATTTCCCCTCTCTCTCTCTAACTTCGCGGCCTGAAAATCTTCAAGCTGTAAAATACTCGGTCTGGCCTGGGTATTACATTCAAAAGAAAATAATACACAGGTCAGTCTAATTCAAACTCAGTTATTAGTGCATAGAGGCAATAATAATCAATTGACAATTAGACGACAGTCAAATATAAATTCACCTATCCGATCCTTTAACAAGAAATCGGATAACGATAAATATAACACTTATCATTGTTAAACAATAAATCAGTAGTTTCAAATTATCAACGTAGATAGATGAAGGGATTATTGATGAAGATAATTTAGAAAAAACATTAGAATTGCCTAAACGGCAATTAACAATAAAATCATCAAATTAAATCAAATCAATTCAAATAATAGAAAAGTTACTTAAAAACATCCAAACCCATTGGCTGCAGTACACGCACGCGTGCACTGCCTCGCCACATATAAACGTTAATTCCGTATGGCCGCAGTTCACGCTCGCGTGCACTGCCTCGCCACTATAGTGATGATGTCCCAAAAGCTCAATGGAAGTTCACAAACGAGCATAAGGTCAAACCCAAGCATTTGAGCTGGATTCAACTCAATGTATAGAAACAAATACCAAATAGGGAAAACTGCAAATATCAAAGTAAAGCAAGAAACAACTGCACATAGAATCTGCAGTTGAAACAAGAAAATGGCCACGGAACTAAACAGTCGAGCAACGACAACGTAAGTGCCGAACTCAACTGAAATTAGGAAAAACAAATCCAATTGCATCAATGCAACGCAAACCGACATAGGCAAAACTGCATATAAAACGAAACTGCAGTCACAAATGGATACAAGGGCAAATCTGCAATCAAAAATTTGCAGCCACCACAAGATCACAAAGCGCGAAGGCTCGAATGACCCAATGCGCAAAGGCAGGGGTTCAAACTACACGAAAACAGCAGAATGAGGTGAGAGCACCGAAATATGGCACCACAACACCCAACATTATAGGACACAAAGCATCAATACCCAACAAAGGCAACTGGCAACATGTATACGAATACATGTTATCAGCTATTACAAAATGCGAAGGTCAAGTCACAACTATCATGACTCAACACAACTGTAGAGCACAAAGGATACAAGGGTAAATGAAGGCAATAAACACAACTGAATTCAAGTGAAATGCAACTATACACCTGAAGTCAAAATGATCAAGGCAACAAACCCAGATCCAAGTATACACACAAATGTGCACAGGGCAACCAGACCAGTTCGAAATGAACAGGAATAATTCCAGGGAAAGCAAAGCACATACAGGCACCGGGGAATATGCAACCTGACCATCAAAGTGCAGACAAGATGAAGTCAGTGCCAACAGTATTGACAGCAACTCCATCAAGTCATGATTCAAACCCCAAAATAAAATCAGAGATGTCAACAAGTATGTAAACAACAAGTCAACAAATGAATTTCAAAGTGATCAAGGACATCTGCAACATTGAATATATAATATCAAGTCAATGCAGCAGATGGTGCACAAGTATAGATCCAACTATGCATGCATACACACATACAGGGGTATATATGCCTACATTTTTAATCCACACGTGTATATATATGCTGCACTTATACGTACAGGCATCTACAAAATCAGATACAACAAATCAAACTGCAATTATCATAAAGGTACAAAGGCACAAAGGCCATATTCAAACCAAGATCAAGTTATAAGAACGAAACCCAAAAATGCATATACTTATGTTAACATAAGTATATACACACTGCAATTATAAGTACAGATGGCTCCACTAACTAGAATATATCATGAAACCGAAGTGCACTTAAATGCATGAGGATAATTATACAAGAGCCAGTGCAGCCCAACATGAAGTTTGAACACTTACAACCGGGAGCGGTGGAAAATATTACCAGTAATCAAATACATATTCCAATTATCAAATGAAAACTCAAGTAAGGTATATATAAAAAACAGTGATGAACCATTTACAGATTAATGCAAACTATCTCGAACTTGTAAGTGAACATCAAACACAAAGGCCACAGGTGACCAAGCATCACGTATAAAAAAAACTGAAAGCACAAGATTGGTGACAAGCTTAACACATAAACTACTTATATACAGTAGTTACTAAACTAATGCAACAAATTAGATTGTTGATAGAAGATGCCAAGTGATAAAAATCACATTTTTTGAAGTAATCGAAGTCATGAAAGGAATCACAGCAGCAAGTTCAACATTGAAAACCCAAAAATCATCTCATAAACCATGTCACAAAAATCAATTTTCAAGCTTGAATAGTTAGTTCGAACAAATACATCGGCATTTTAAGAATCTGTGTTGAGGCCGAAGCCATCAAATAATGGAAATCAAATCGAATCGAAGTTGAACAGGTCATATGTCGACCCAGTGGTGATCAACAAAGCCAAAATCGAAGAGGCTCAGTGAAACAAAAATCAATTGCAAATTTTTTTTTTTTAAATTGATAAAGACAGTAAAATCATCAATATCCAACAATAAGTAATCAACATCAAGTTATGACAGCAACTACTGGATCAAGGTGGAATAAAGAGTACAAGGACAATACATAAATATACATACATAAATGTATGTATACACATGGTTTCAGTGCCTATTCAAGTGCACATAAAGGTTCAAGCACCCAAAAGCATTTAGCAGCAGTTTCAAAATAATCCAGACAATAGTGGTTTCAATTAATTTCAACAAAAATGACAAGGCCGACGTTAACAAGTCAGGCATAAAGTCGAAGGCAGCAAGAATCTGACCAAGTCAAATAAAATCATCAACATTGTAACAAAGTCGAATGACCAGATAAATTTAATCAGTTACTCAAGCAACAAAATTCCAATTTTGATCAAGCTAGGAAACACTAGAAGCTCGAATTAGATGTGAGTAAAGAATATTACTCACCTTTGTTTGAACGAGGAGCACGCGAGCGAAGCAAAACGATCGAGAAATCAGAGGCGGCGACTTCACTGAAAGGCCCTAATTTTGGTTCGAAGAGGAAGACGAGGCCGTGGTCCTCAAGAAGATGAGCGCGATCGAATTCCCTAAGCCCTAATTTGCGAACGAAGAGGATAACGAGCGAAAAGGAACGACCGCCATTAATTTTTCTTTTCTTTCGTTTGATTTTCTTTTCTTCTGATTTTCGAAAGAGACTTCGGCCATGCTTTTGAAAGGAAGGGGCGTGATGGAAGGCAAAATTTTAGGCGTGGTTGAAGGCGTGTGTAACAGCGCGTTTAAAGGAGAGGACAACATGCTGAAAAAGAAGAAAGCATATTATTTTATTTGTTATATTTTTTTTTCAAATTCAATTTGTTTTGTATAAATTTTCTTTAGTAAATATAGAAACTTTTTGAAGTTCAACTATCAACATCAATTTATAAATTTACATAAAAATAATTCGTAAATCCAAACTATTTTTTCTAAGTCACTAGTTCGAATTTCAATTACAAATTAAATATTCAATTTCAACTTCAAAGTTAAATTCAAATTTTTGTTCAGCTTTCTATAGATTAAATTTTAAAATTTAATCGCCAATTTATCCTGAAAATTTGAAATTCAAGTCAATCATCATTCGAATATTTAAAATTAATTAAATATTTTCATTTTTAAATTGTTCAAAATTCAGGGTTGTTACAATCTTCCCTCCTTAAAAGAATTTCGTCCCGAAATTACAAATTAGGAAAAACGATTGTTAAAATCTCACCGATATTTATACCCTACACAATTTTACCTAGTTCCAATCTTATAAATAAATATAGGATTCATCCCATTTATTTTATATTATCTCACTTGCTTTGTTCATTGATTTCTATAATCAAGACACAAAAGTCTTTTACCAAAATTTTCGACTTACAAAACTCAGATTTAAACTTGAAATTCTTCATGCTTGAGTTTTGCATATTATATCTTTTTTTTTAATGTTGTGGACTTTCAAGATATTTTAAAAATCTTCTTCCTTAATTCATTAGGTTGGAATTATGTAATTCTAATTTCAGACTATTGATTTGCTATTCAAAGTTTTGAAAATACTTGCTAACTCGAAGTTTAACAAGTCCATCTTCGTTCTCACAGACTTTAGGCATACGCTGGCCAGGCGCAGGACTAAAAATCTCCAAGTACTAAATATACTTGCTTCAACTCCCAATGAAAATACTTTTTTAAAAAAAATTTAAAAATGGATATGGAAAGCACGTTCCCCCATGGATCACAGTTTACCCGGCGGTTACGCTACTATCCCAGTAGAATCGCTTGTAACTGTAGATTTCACATCTCTCTTGAATTTCGCCATGGTTGTTGCCATAGATCGCGGTTCACACGGCGGTTACGCTACTATCCCAATAGAATCGCTCGTGACCGTAGGCATCTCTCCCCTCAAATTACGCTTCGGCCTCTAGATCGCAGTTTACGCGGCGGTTGCGCCACTATCCCAGTGGAATCGCTTGTAACTGTAGGCATCACGCCCCACGAATTACGCCAGCATCAATTCACATAATCCCAACACGATGATCCATCGTGGGGGATTCCAGTCCCAATGGACATTCCACTAATGGAAATTCTACGTAGCTACGATTTCCAATGGACACTCACACCGAGTTCCAATCACCTTCACAAATTATAAATGGAAGGTACATTTCCATATCCTCAGTTTTAGAAAACATATGTCATATACATATAGTACTTCATTTCACATTTCGTACATATCATACCTATGTAAACTTGCATAGGACTTTTCATAATAATGACTTTCCAAACTGATGGTTTTCAAATTATTATATTCACATACATAAGTTACGAAAACTCAATTCACATTCATAACAAATAGAGGATTCCAAATTTTCCATCTCGTTTAAAATTTTCCTCTAAATCGATTTGAAAATTTAAGGTTATCTCAAACCTAATTCACATTCATAATCCAATTCATTATCGACTTCACATTCGATTTGGATTTCACGTTACAATGTCAATTCTCAACACATAATTGACGTCTATCGATATATAACCTCTAAGCTCGTACGTCTCAGAGAAGGGTGTTAAGCTAAAAGAATAAATTCTCCGCCACCAACATATATATATTTAATAAAGATCAATTGCTATGTCATCAATTCACAATGCTAGACATACAATCCAAATCGACTATCCAAAATTCAAAACTCAACTTATATTGTTTTTGATGTCAAACTTAAACTCAATTTAACTCAAGATTCAATCTTTTTGGAAAATATTCAAGTTGAACTGATCGTTCAAATTTCCCAAAAATATCTTTACAAGATATATATAATTTTCCAACTTAACCATTTGAAATAAATTTCAAATACTCAATTTTCAATTTATCTTTAAAAGATAAAATTTCAAACCTTTCATTTCATATTGGAAAACATTTCCATACTTATTTAATAAGTAATTCACAAGTTCATTTATTTTCAACACGGAAAATATTCAATATACTTGAATCAAAATTAAGTATATATTCCATTCTTTAAGGAAATCATTCTTTTAAACATATTTATTTGAGTGAAAACGAATGTTACGTAAAACATCGTTACGACAACTCAAAAATCACTAGTATAGGGATCGAAATTTAAGATAGATATATAAATCCCAATACTATAAACAACATTTCCTTTCGGAAACCATTTACTATAACAACAGTGTTATAGTCCACCGTTTCCTTTTATTTCTCTCGAAAACTTCTATTTCAACAATGAATGTTGAAATCTATGTATTCGATACTTAATGCATTTTAAAACATCTTTAAAACCATTAACTTTTTCAATTTCAACTTCAACTTAATTCATAGTTTGAATTCCTCATACTTTTCATAATATTAATTTTAAACCAATTTCAAACTTTTCAATATTAAGTTTTTCACTTAATTTAATTTTCCGCACGTTTAAATTCAAATTCATCGCTGAATTTATTAAACCTACTATGGATTATCATGTTGACAACTTCCAATTTGAAATTTAAATTCTATTTAAACTTTGCATTTGCCTTTCTATTTCCAAAAATAATCAATTAGTTCTTTAGTAAGTCATTCATCGACTTAGTTCCATTAAATTTATATTTCCACATTAACCTCATTTCATAATATCACTTCCCTAAACATATCCGTTTTATTCAATAATATATTCACTGTCCAAAATCGTGAATATACTTATTTAAATCAATTCAGTGTTTCTACACTTTTTATTTAAAAGATTATCCACTGTCCAAAATCGTGGATAAAATTCCCAACCAACATTTACTATCACAATATTTAACTTAAAGGATGATTCGCTGTCCAAAATCACGAATATATCTCCTTTAATAACTTCTATTTTTCATTTATCAGATTCAATTGGTTTCGAATTTATAAACAATCTTTACAAATTACATTTCTATTTATAAAACTTCGATTTATAAATCTTCTTTATTAATTCAATTCAATTTATATAACTCAATTATATACCAAAAGTCCATTTATAAGTTAAGTACTTATAATCCATTTATTTACTAAATCGTTCTTCAAAACATTTGAAATCAATTTTCAAAAGAATTCAGAATCAAATTCCCAAGTTATAGTTTAATTATCCTCTTGGTTGTACTAAATTGACACGTCATTTTATTTCACAATTTATTATTTTGGAGATATTCAAAATATTTGATTTAAACCAATTCATTAATTCACTTTATTTATATTTTATTTTTCATAAATCTCAACAAATCGATAATGGGTTTTTCCGAAGAGAAACTATCACAAACCTAAAATTAGAGAGGGGAATTTTCGAAAAAATTTGAATTTTCAAAATACCTTTTATTTTTCAAAGAAAACAATTTCATACTTATTTTAAATTTGAAAACCATTTTTCTTTAAAGTGATCCTAGTAACTATTCATAGTAAACATCATAAACTGAGCTTTGTGTAAACCAAAGCTCTGATACCACTTTTGTAACAACCCGCCGTTCTAACCGCCCCCAGTCGGTAATTAAACCAACTTGAGACGTTCAAAATGACGGATTGTTATTCAGTTTATAGAGTTTAAACAGAATCACAGAATAATCATAATATTTTCAATAATTAATTTTTATACATATATCAGAGTTTGTACAATGCATTAAATTTTATACAGCGGAATATTTCTTTTAAGTACAAAAATTCTTCGAAAAGGCTAAAGTGAAGCAATTTCCCCTCTCTCTCTAACTTCGCGGCCTGAAAATCTTCAAGCTGTAAAATACTCGGTCTGACCCGGGTATTACATTCAAAAGAAAATAATACACTGGTCAGTCTAATTCAAACTCAGTTATTAGTGCATAGAGGCAATAATGATCAATTGACAATTAGACGACAGTCAAATATAAATTCACCTATCCGATCCTTTAACAAGAAATCGGATAACGATAAATATAACACTTATCAGTGTTAAACAATAAATCAGTAGTTTCAAATTATCAACGCAGATAGATGAAGGGATTATTGATGAAGATAATTTAGAAAAAACATCAGAATTGCCTAAACGGCAATTAACAATAAAATCATCAAATTAAATCAAATCAATTCAAATAATTGAAAAGTTACTTAAAAACATCCAAACCCATTGGCTGCAGTACACGCACGTGAGCACTGCCTTGCCACATATAAACGTTAATTCCGTGTGGCTGCAGTTCACGCTCGCGTGCACTGCCTCACCACTATAGTGATGATGTACCCAAAAGCTCAATGGAAGTTCACAAACGAGCACAAGGTCAAACCCAAGCATTTGAGCTGGATTCAACTCAATGTATAGAAACAAATACCAAACAGGGAAAACTGCAAATATCAAAGTAAAGCAAGAAACAACTGCACATAGAATCTGCAGTTGAAACAAGCAAATGGCCACGGAACTAAACAGTCGAGCAACGACAACGTAAGTGCCGAACACACCTGAAATTAGGAAAAACAAATCCAATTGCATCAATGCAACGCAAACCGACATAGGCAAAACTGCATATAAAACGAAACTGCAGTCACAAATGGATACAAGGGCAAATCTGCAATCAAAAATTTGCAGCCACCACAAGATCACAAAGCGCGAAGGCTCGAATGACCCAATGCGCAAAGGCAGGGGTTCAAACTACATGAAAACAGCAGAATGAGGTGAGAGCACTGAAATATGGCACCACAACACCCAACATTATAGGACACAAATCATCAATACCCAACAAAGGCAACTGGCAACATGTATACGGATACATGTTATCAGCTATTACAAAATGCAAAGGTCAAGTCACAACTATCATGACTCAACACAACTGCAGAGCACAAAGGATACAAGGGTAAATGAAGGCAATAAACACAACTGAATTCAAGTGAAATGCAACTATACACCTGAAGTCAAAATGATCAAGGCAACAAACCCAGATCCAAGTATATTGTAACGACCCGTATTTTATGTGTCGATAAATCGTAAAATAGTTGCATTAGGTCGTTAATATTGCTTAAGTCGTAGACGAGTTAAGGGTTAGCTCGTGTGAAGCTTATGTCGTGTGAGAGTTAGGTCAAGAGGAGCGACCTATAGAAGTTACGACTTAAGAATGTTAGGTCGAGTTAACGAGTTAAGGAAGTTAACGACTTAGTGCTTAGGTCGTGTGGAAGTTAGCTCGTGTGAGGGACTTAAGGTGTTGCCGAGTTAGTGTGTTAAACCGAGGTAACGACCTAAGAAGGCTACGACTTACGGGTTAGCGAGTTAGAGAAGGTAGCGCCCTAGTGGCTATGCCGTGTTGTAGTTAGGCTGTGTGCTTAGTTAAGTCGTGACCGACTTAAGGTAGGTCGCTAGGAAGTTGAGTCAAAGTATTTGTTAACCCGGGATGTTTTTGGGTCGTTAATGACTTAGCTTAATCGCGACATCATAGATCCGCGTTCATTTTTAGGTCGCGTAACATCTGGACCGTTGATTTTGTTAAGTCGCGTAGGAGTTAAGTCGTTCAAACGACTTAGGACTTAGGAAATGCGGCAGAATAGATGAGTCGTGAGTTGCTAGGTCATATGAGCGTTGTTGTGTTGAGTCACGCGTGAGGCTCCGTGTTAGATAGGTTGTAAGGCTGGTTGAGTTGGCAAGGTTAGGTCGTGGACGACTCATGGGGTAGGTCGGCAACGGTTTATAGGGGCGGACGACTCATGGATCTGCCTATAAATAGAGGGTTTGGCTCACTTTTTGGCACCGGATTTTGAAGCGACGAAGTGCTGCCATTTTGAGAGCTCGACTACAACACTTCTTCACTTCTTTTTCTCCACTCTAATCTAGTGCTAACATCCATCCAAGATCGAAGATCAAGATCGAAGATCCAAGAGCTAAAGTTGAAGGTCTTCATCTAACAATGAGAGATTTCATCGTTTGAAGCGAGATTTTTCCGGATCAAGCTTGTTTCTTTGCTGTCCAGATCTGAAGTTGGTTGTTTTTAAGGTGTTTAGGTGATTTGGTGAGTGGTAGTTATCTCTCACACGGACCCAAGGGAGTATATTGGATTGGTGGCTTGTTTATGTGTTAAAGATAGTGATTTCTTACATTTTCCCTAAGTATGCATGTAGATCTATCACCTATGAAGTTTTGACACCCATTTTACTACATGTTAACTTATGCAAGTTCATTCACCAAGTTGTAGAGATATAGTTCAAATTTCATGCTTGTTAGGATGCATGTTAGACTTGAACTCTTTATTTACGAAATTGCCATTATTGTTGTAATTGTTTATTTAGATCTTGTTTGAATGATTGATTGCTTCGATTAATGTTTGATTTGATTGATTAGTTGATCGATAACTTTATTTGGGAAAGTTGGTAGAATATGATTCAAAAGCTAAGTGGAAAGGCTCTTGAATAAGGAAAGCTGCTTGTGGCATATGAAGCGGATGTTGAAGCTCATATGGACAAATTTGATGATGATGTTGAGATGGGACTTTGCCATGATGCGATGAGGCAAACCATGATGTCGAGATGGGACTTTGCTATGATGTGATGAAGCAAAGTATGATGTGAGAAAGCCTTGGTTTAATCCAGACGGGATCATCCCAAGCATGTTGATAACTCGGTGATGCGATTCGAGTTGGTTGATAATGGTTAGCTTGAGAGGCGCTTGAGCTAGTATGGAAATAGTCGTCGAGGAGGATGACTAGAAGGCTGAGATTTTATCGTTATTGAAGGTTCTATCATGCTCAAAGCAAGAGTACGTTGGAACGGGCTGCGATGACGTTCCAAGCACGGGCTGCGACGACGTGCTAGTACTCTGGGTAGTTGCGAGAATTCCTAGGCACAGGCTGCGACGACGTGCGGAGTTATGTCTAGAACCGGGGTTACCATTAGCCCTTGACAGGCGGTCATTCAACTAACGGTGATATCGAGGCAATGATAACAGTGATAGCCGGAGTCATGGATGTTTGGTTGTATCATCATTCGGTCTCAAGAGCGGTGTTTTCTGGGTGCTTATCTGATCTTGGTTTAGGCCTTGGGGGTTTGTATTTGGAAAACATCTACCTTGACTCGAGTGATAATTACTTTATTTTGAATGTCTGCTTTTCTATGTTTGTTTATGCTTAGTGGGTCTGGGGGCTATCACTGTAGGATGAGGTGGAGTGGGATGGTTGAGTTCCTATTCCTTTTACCCTTTATGCTCTTTTGGTATGTTTGATAGTTAATTTACTGCTCACTAAGACTGTTGTCTGACTCAAGGTTTTATGTTCAACTCTTATTACCTTGGGCTGTTCATCCATGTTGGGATGGGCAGACTAGGTAGCAGGTGATAGGTGCTGTTCTTGGCTACCAACGCTGTTGATGACGAAGACGAACTGGAGGCTAGCATATTAGTTTTCTTACTATATGTACTGGATATTCCGCTGCTTGTATATGTTTTGAGTGTTATGTAGTGAGGCTTGATGTATTGATTGTTCAGATGCTTGAATCAAACCTTTATGAAGTCTATATGATGATATTCTGTTATGAGCTTCACTATATACATATATTTCTCTATTGTATCTTGTCCATGCGCTGTGAGTTATACGATAGACTTTCTGTTTTATCTTACCCTGACTATCGTCCATGGTTGCCTGGCACACCTTTCAGCTCACCTTTCCCTTGTTTTGTGCGGGAGTCATGGGCGGTCGTCACATATACACACAAATGTGCACAGGGCAACCAGACCAGTTCGAAATGAACAGGAATAATTCCAGGGAAAGCAAAGCACATACAGGCACCGGACATATGCAACCTGACCATCAAAGTGCAGACAAGATGAAGTCAGTGCCAATAGTACTGACAGCAACTCCATCAAGTCGTGATTCAAACCCCAAAATAAAATCAGAGATGTCAACAAGTATGTAAACTACAAGTCAACAAATGAATTTCAAAGTGATGAAGGGCATCTGCAACATTGAATATATAATATCAAGTCAATGCAGCAGATGGAACACAAGTATAGATCCAACTATGCATGCATACACACATACAGGGGTATATATGCCTACATTTTTAATCCACACGTGTATATATATGCTGCACTTATACGTACAGGCATCTACAAAATAAGATACAACAAATCAAACTGCAATTATCATAAAGGCACAAAGGCACAAAGGCCATATTCAAACCAAGATCAAGTTATAAGAACGAAACCCAAAAATGCATATACTTATGTTAACATAAGTATATACACAATGCAATTATAAGTACAGATGGCTCCACTAACTAGAATATATCATGAAACCGAAGTGCACGTAAATGCACGAGGATAATTATACAAGAGCCAGTGCAGCCCAACATGAAGTTTGAACACTTACAACCGAGAGCGGTGGAAAATACTACCAGTAATAAAATACAAATTCCAATTATCAAATGAAAACTCAAGTAAGGTATATAAAAAAAACAGTGATGAACCATTTACAGATTAATGCAAACTATCTCGAACTTGTAAGTGAACATCAAACACAAAGGCCACAGGTGACCAAGCATCACGTATAAAAAAAACTGAAAGCACAAGATTGGTGACAAGCTTAACACATAAACTACTTATATACAGTAGTTACTAAACTAATGCAACAAATTAGATTGTTGATAGAAGATGCCAAGTGATAAAAATCACATTTTTTGAAGTAATCGAAGTCATGAAAGGAATCACAGCAGCAAGTTCAACATTGAAAACCCAAAAATCATCTCATAAACCACGTCACAAAAATCAATTTTCGAGCTTGAATAGTTAGTTCGAACAAATACATCGGCATTTTAAGAATCTGTGTTGAGGCTGAAGCCATCAAATAATGGAAATCAAATCGAATCGAAGTTGAAAAGGTCATATGTCGACCCTGTGGTGATCAACAAAGCCAAAATCGCAGAGGCTCAGTGAAACAAAAATCAATTGCCAAATTTTTTTTAAAATTGATAAAGACAGTAAAATCATCAATATCCAACAATAAGTAATCAACATCAAGTTATGACAGCAACTACTGGATCAAGGTGGAATAAAGAGTACAAGGACAATACATATATATACATACATAAATGTATGTATACACATGGTTTCAGTGCCTATTCAAGTGCATATAAAGGTTCAAGCACCCAAAAGCATTTAGCAGCAGTTTCAAAATAATCCAGACAATAGTGGTTTCAATTAATTTCAACAAAAATGACAAGGCCGACGTTAACAAGTCAGGCATAAAGTCGAAGGCAACAAGAATCTGACCAAGTCAAATAAAATCATCAACATTGTAACAAAGTCGAATGACCAGATAAATTTAATCAGTTACTCAAGCAACAAAATTCCAATTTGATCAAGCTAGGAAACACTAGAAGCTCGAATTAGATGTGAGTAAAGAATATTACTCACCTTTGTTTGAACGAGGAGCACGCGAGCGAAGCAAAACGATCGAGAAATCAGAGGCGGCGACTTCACTGAAAGGCCCTAATTTTGGTTCGAAGAGGAAGACGAGGCCGTGGTCCTCAAAAAGACGAGCGCGATCGAATTCCCTAAGCCCTAATTTGCGAACGAAGAGGATAACGAGCGAAAAGAAACGGCCGCCATTAATTTTTCTTTTCTTTCGTTTGATTTTTTTTTCTTCTGATTTTCGAAAGAGACTTCGGCCATGCTTTTGAAAGGAAGGGGCGTGATGGAAGGCAAAATTTTAGGCGTGGTTGAAGGCGTGTGTAACGGCGTGTTTAAAGGAGAGGACAACATGCTGAAAAAGAAGAAAGCGTATTATTTTATTTATTATATTTTTTTTTCAAATTCAATTTGTTTTGTATAAATTTTCTTTAGTAAATATAGAAACGTTTTGAAGTTCAACTATCAACATCAATTTATAAATTTACATAAAAATAATTCGTAAATCCAAACTATTTTTTCTAAGTCATTAGTTCGAATTTCAATTACAAATTAAATATTCAATTTCAACTTCAATGTTAAATTCAAATTTTTATTCAACTTTCTATATATTAAATTTTAAAATTTAGTTGCCAATTTATCCTGAAAATTTGAAATTCAAGTCAATCATCATTCGAATATTTAAAATTAATTAAATATTTTCATTTTTAAATTGTTCAAAATTCAGGGTTGTTACATGGACTTAGTTGCTTTATGACCCTTTTTGTTTTGTAATATCCCCCTACTTAGAGGCCTAAAATTAACTGCTACGGATATTATAGTCATCCATAGTTATTAATTTTCGACGACCAAATATGGAGGCGCTAGATATGTTGATACACAGATCACAGAAATATGTAAAAAAATTATCAATTCAAAACATATTTCCACATTTAAATCATAACACTTGATGTTCATTACATAATCCCAAATACATAACCACGTTCATCAAAATATAATTATTATAAAAGCATTACGAGCGATATATGAAGAAGGCCCTTGGTTGATCAGAGTATATAGTAAGGCTAACAATTCTGCCTTTACGAACAAAACATACAGTAGAAAAGACAATTATAAATAATTATCTGCCCCCTGCATGCCTCCGAAAGCTTTATTCGTCAAAGAAGAAAAACCTGAAAACCTTAAATCTCAAACTACTCAAAGTCAATTGAGTACCCGAGAGTTCATAGGGTAAACAAAAACTTTAAGTCAGACTTAAAGCCTGGTATGA
Organism: Allium cepa; assembly: GCA_030765085.1. Lineage (NCBI taxonomy): Eukaryota > Viridiplantae > Streptophyta > Magnoliopsida > Asparagales > Amaryllidaceae > Allium > Allium cepa. The sequence continues at coordinate 174,997,288 of CM060940.1, forward strand.
ACAATAATCTAGCATCTCATTCCCCTTAGATATCCAATGATACCACGCCACTGAGCAGAACGGGTTTTCCCCTCACCAGTATCCGAAAAGCTTTTGAAAACCATATTCTGTACACCTACATCCACAATGGTTAGAACATACATTTTCAAAGTATTAAGATGATAGCATACTTAAAACAAATAGGATTTCCCATCCTCGGTTTAATTTGACTTCCTGTCATAATTATAGTTTCTAGGGTCACTATTAACCTTATAGTTTTCACAAGTTTACTAATAACCATTATATGATTAATGAACATCATGTTGTTTTCATAGTTTTCATGGGATCACAAAGATCCTATAGGTTCCTGCCAGTTAACTTAATTAATTCATGGGTCCTCCTGAACCTATTATTTATTCCAATATCTAATCATCTTATCCTAGTTTTCATGGGTTGAATAGGAACCTATGGATTTATCCAGTAACTCACTTCACATCCTAGTTTTCATGGATTGACTAAGAACCTACTGATACTTCCATTAGCCAATTTCTTATCGTAGTTTTCATTGGTTGACTAGGAACCTATTGACTATTGTCAATCTTTAATCCGATTGTAGTTTTCATGGGCTCACTACAATCCAATTAGCCCCTGCTAACTATGCTTAATACATAGTTTTCATGGGTTTACTATGAACCTTTCGGTTACCTCCAATACCTACATAATCATAGTTTTCATGGGTTTACTTTGAACCATTTGGTTACCCCTAATAACTACCAAGTTTAAGCATCCTATATTTTTTGTCACCCTGACTCATTGGATGCAATTTTACTCATTCAGGACTTTAAATAATTTATGTTCACAACAAAGTTAACCTAGCTGGTTCTTCAACCCCTTTTTCCCGAAACACAGTTATGGGTATCTTATGAATATATTCATATTTGAAGAAGCAAAACAACAATTTAACAGTACCACTCCTGTGGGTTTAAGGTCCATGAAATACTTTTCATATAAAACATACCTACCCATTTAACTTATATTTTTATCAAGGAAATACTTCTTCAAAATTACACACTTAAAGCCATCACAAAACTCCTTTATATAAACCATGGGTTTTCCCTTAAAATTTTGGGTTTTGGTTTTAAAACCATTCGACAACGTCGAAAGCTTCAGCTTTCGATACCTTCGAAGGCATAAATCATATCTTTTAAAACAACAGTTCCAGCCTTTTAAATACTTTAAAACTCTTCTTCGAAACCTTTCGACCATGTTAAAGTATTAATTTATAAGAGTAGAAGCATAGCTTCAAAACCACCTGAAAATAACCTTTAGAAACCAATGAAGATCCACCCTTTCGAAAGCATTGAGTTTATACTTAAAATATTACTTTGCGTCAAAGTGAAAATAGGTGAAAGCATCTCTTTCGAAACCACACTTTATATTATAAAGTATTGGGGAAGTTGATGGTGTCGAAACCATCCTTTCAAAAGCATTAAAATATCTAGAAAAACAATTGAACCTTTCGACGTCGATGCCTGCGATGCCTTTGGAAGTTTACATATTCAAAAAGGGATTCGACCTGGTCGACAACTACCCCTTCGAAGCTGCCAACAAAGAATAAGTAACTCCTTCAAAAGCTACTTCTTTAAAACAAAAGCGGTAGCTCTCTTTTGAAAGCCTCTTTGAAATACTCTTCCAAAAACATAGCTTTCGACCATGTCGTAAGCTCTTAAAAAACTATCCTTTCGAAACCATACCTTCCAAACTTGTCAAAATCTCTTTTTAAAACCATAACTTTCGACCTTGTCGAAAGCCCTTTCACAACTAAACCTTTCGAAATCTCCTTTAAAAACAGGTAAGTGATTTTCTTTTCAAACCAAAAATAACCAAGGAACCACCTTCTTTGAAAGCACCCCTTCGACAACTTACCTTCCACCTTTGTCCAATTCACTACATACCACCTGAATGATATCATGTGCATTGGCTTTGACCTTGCTGGTTTCAATGAAGTCGAAAGGTCAAGGTCAAAAGGTCTAAGTCGAAAGGTTTACCAAGGAAGGCGGAACACCCTTTTCTGAACAAAAGCCCTTTTTTTATCAAATTAAGTAAAATTTTTGTTACAAACTTGCATACTTGTAAATACTTGATTGGCTTTCATAAACTTCTAAATAATTTGGGAAATAATTGCTGCATTTTCTAAGATCTAAAATCAAGTTAAATTTTAGCTAATAAGCCCTTCTATTATCAAAACAATTAAATCATTTAGGTCTTCCTTTCGAAATAATTTAATTTACATACAAATCACTTATTAAAAATCCCTTAAAATTTAAAAAATATACTTTAATCATGTTATCTAACATATTAAAATTTCAGACCCAAATTCTTAATATATTTTCCAAAATGAATTTATAAACCCAAATAATCATAGTTTCCTTTGAAAATTCATAACTAATTCGCCACTGCTTGGAAAATTATGAAAATTGAAACCTAATTCTGAAATCATGCTTTCCCTAACATAAATTTTTTCCATGGCATTTAAAAATCATTTAATACCGGTTTTATCCTAAAACCATGTATATCTCCTTTTAAACAGCCATGTTTTAACCATATAAACCATCAATCAAGCATATCATCATACAATATATCATAAAAATAAACTTACCCTAAAATCCGAATCCATATGATTATAAACCCCAAATAGAGATGTAGAAATTATTGTTAACCTTAGAATGGATAAGGAAATTGAAGTCTGATTGAGATTGATTTCTTCTAGCTTGATCCTAAGTTTTACTTTGATTTTCTCTTCTCTTCCTAATGGCTAGCCTTGCTTGGTTCCTACGGTTATAAACTTTGTTTGAGGTAAAATGAACGTGTATAACTAAGGAGAATAGTGTAAGGGGGAAATATGGGCGGCTATTTACCCTAATGCCCTTATGTTTAGTTACTTAACCATTTATAAGTTCATTTAGTTTAACAAGCAGGCCACTAAATTTTATTAGTCAACCTCAATCTCCTTATCTACATTATTTTATTTAATCTATTCTAATTAAATCCCCTGAATAATGTCATCATTAAAATTAGGTGTGTTACTGGCTCCTCTCCATAAAGATTTTCGTCTTCGAAATTCAGTAAGGACTAACTAGCAAACATAATAATCGTCTGTAACATCTCCTAACAACCATACTAGCCTACCTGATTAGCAACCAATCTATGTAGATCTAATATAGACATACCATCAAAGCAGATCCGGATAAGCCTCTAGAATCCTATCCTCGGTCTTCCAAATACTGTCCTTCTCATTCTCGCTCCACTGAACTTTCACCAACTTGACTGTCTTGGTCCTCATCTCTTCTCATCTCTCGCTACAATCCCAACTGGTTGTCTAACAAAAGTCAAATCAGGCTCTACCACCAAATCCTCGAACTTTGTTTGAGGAATAGTGGCATTTGGATCATGCACACATTTGCGAAGATGAGACACATGGAATACATTATGGACACCTGCCAATCTACTCAGAAAGTCTACTCTATATGCGAGCTTTCTAATCCTTTCTATAATTTGGAATGGACCAGCATACCTCAGGGCAACCTTTCCCAACGTTCCAAATCATACCACACCCTTCATAGGTGATACTTTAATGAAAACCCTTTCTCCCACTGAGAACTCTAGGCCTTTACGCCTTTCATCTGCATAACTCTTCTGTCTGTATTGAGCTTCCTTCATCCGTCCTCGGATTAACTCAATCTTTTCTGATGCCTTTCTTACCAAATTCGAACCTAAGACTAATCTGTCTTTAGTACTTAACCAACATGCTGGCGATTTGCATGGCCTTCCATACAAAACTTCAAAAGGCGCCATTCCCTACTAGTCTAAAACTATTATTATAGGAAAACTCAATTAGATGTAGGTGATCTTCCCAAGATCCCCCAAAGTCTAATACACAAGCTTTTAATAAATCTTCAAGTACCTTATTGACTCTCTTTGTCTGCCCATCAGTCCGTGGGAGATATGTTGTACTCATCTTGAGATTAATACCTAATACCTCTTATAGACTTCTCTAAAATTCGCTAGTAAATAATGCATCTCTGTCACCAAATACGCTACCAGGAATCCCGCGAAGTCTAACTATGTTCTTCATGAATAACTTAGCTAAAAAAGGTGCCATTTTGGTTGACTTTGTTAGAATGAAATAGGAACTCTTGGCCAATCTATCCACAATGACCCATATGCTTTCATTTCTTCTATTTGACCTTGGAAACCCATCTATAAAATCCATCAATATCGAATCCCATTTCCAGACTGGAATATCTAAAGGCTGAAGTAACCTACTTGGCTTCTGATGTTCGACGTTCACTTGTTGACAGTTAACACAGTGCCTAACCCACAAGCCAAATCCCTCTTCATGCCTTCCTAATGGAAGCTCCTCTTCACATCTTGATACATCTTGGACCTTCCAGGATGAATCGTAAACTTGGATTGGTGATATTTCTCAAGAATTTCTCTTCTCAAGTTTTTCACATCTGGAACACATAACCATCCCTTTTTTCTCAACCATCCTCTCTAGTCGAGAAAAAAATCTTTCAAATCATCGACCTCAGTTCCAATGTTCGGACGACGAAAATTCTATCAAGTTAGAAAACCGTCGAACGAATTTTGAAATAAAAATAACCGCAAGCGCATGGTGTACGAATGTAGCACGTGGCGAATACTGGTCGATCCACAGGGAATTGATGATTTTAAAATTTCCTACTCAATCAAATTATACCAAAGTCGAGAGTGTATTTAAGCTAGAAAATGAGAAAATGAACTAACTAACAAAAAGGAAAGAAATGCAAGACACATGAAATCATGATCTCTCTTTTATGGTCATTAGTGTTTTAATTGATGTGTTTATCATAATTATGACATATTTGAGCTATTGATTAGCCAACATAAGCCATCAAACTATAACACATCCCTTAAAACACTTACTATCTTTCATGAAACGTGACAAAGAAAATGAAAATGAAATCTATTTTAAGTATGGCCTATTAACTATTGATTAGAAACATAGACCATCAAATTTTAATTTCAAATCACTTTCTTATGCCATAATCATATACTAATGAAGAGGCAATTAGTGTTAGCGATTGTTTAAGCATGGCCTATTTGGTGTCAACGATATAGACTATCAAATTCAAAGCAAAAACAACAAATAAAACCACTTCTATCGTCTTCATTAAGCACAAAAAGAGAGCATGAATTAACAAAATGTTGAAGCTACATTAATTAGAGAGCTTCATTACCCCTAAATTGAAGGGGTTTAGCTTCTCATATTTGTCATTTTATTAACAAATGTAGCTAACAACGTGAAAGAAAAATGAAGAAAAATGAAAGAAAATGAAAAGAAAACTATTCTACTTGCATAAAAGTAAATCTACACTACTAGCATGAAAGGAAATGAACATGTAAGTAAAAGGAAACACTAATTAACATTGCATAAAAAGAAAAGAAAATTACATAAAATAAAAATGGCTAAGTAGCATGAAAAGAGAAAGAGAGCTTACTTTTATTTTGGATCTAAACTAAACTAAAGAGAAGGAGGCCTAAGAGAGACTAAGAGAAGAGAGGAGGATACATGAAACATAAGGGGTATATATACAAGTTTTAAAACCCTAATTCACTTTTTGGGGAATGCCCAAAATGCCCCTTAGGAAGTGTGGATGCCAAGTAATCATTAACATGTCTTAATCCCCCATTAAGTGTGCATGAAACCCATAAGCATGTGCATTAGCGTTTAGTTTGTACATTAAGGTAGGTGGGTAGGTAGGATCCTCCATGATCTTCACTTTGAATTATTTCCATCTTCATTCCTTTATATCCATTTTGTGCATGCATGTTTCTTCGTGAGCCTACTAATATGAGAAGCTAAATTCCTACAAAATATTATAGAAATTTCCAATTAAATTCTCTCAAATTAATATACGCGCACAAATGGCCATTTCGCCCTTATATGAAGATGAATATGTGAAAATTTGGAATTAATATGAATTTTGGTTAAAACAAGTTAAAATACCCAATATGATCATTTATTTAATTTAAATAGAATAAATATGGTGGTAAAAATATGCACATTTACGTGCACATCAAATACCCCCACACTGATCTTTTTGTTCGTCCTCGAATAAACTAAAACTAAGATAAATTATTTTCGTAGGGAGCACGATTGCATTGAGCGTATGCAATAAGCCGTTAAACCTCTGGGTGTCCCCAGTAGGACGAGTGTTGTCTCGTGAGGGTTTTCATAGCATACTACCCACAAAATCCAAATGTAGGATGAAAATATTTACAAATACAAGATTTATTTACAAAGAGATGAATGCGAGTTTTTGAAAATAATTACAAATGAGGAATCTATTTTTAAATTGACACGAATAAGTTAAATATAGGTTTTGGTTATTATCTGGAAAATTTATGTCATTTACTCGTCAAAATTTCCAACAAAAATCAAGTTATCATAACAAATAGACAATAATTTAACTTGTTGTTTCGGTTGATAACAAAGTGTAATTATAAAATGGATCCTTAGTTGATTATAAAAGTTTATCAAAGTGGTATTTTCATGTCTTTTCAATAACAAATCAAATCAAATAAGTAAAAATAGTGCTAGGATTTCAATTGCTTGCTCTCTAATTATTTGCAAGAAAAATTACCCACCTAGCTCAGATAAACTGAGGCCAGATATACCACCCATGCACTACCTTTCGGGCTTATGTGAGGGGAGTACAGAGCATGGCGAGTGCACACACTTTCATGCATACACTATCGACCCTAGGTGGTTTTTATTAAGTCTTTTTTTTACATGCGTTCCATACATCATAACCGTGAGGACTTTTAAATGAGTATGAAATCACATAATCAAAAATTCCAAGTAATCACCCATGCATAACCGTGAGGACTTTTAAATGAGAGTGAATACTTGGATGTTATTATTATATATTTTTTATATTTTTTTGAGAGGGAGTTTTGCAAAATCATCTTAGCACCATTTAACTTAGAAGACAAAAAAAAGTTATATCCTTTACTTTAAATCAACCACTTTTTAAAACAAAGATTTTCAATTAGGATGTACTTCATAATTAACACATATGAATCTTCCTATATACTAGTTAAACCATTATTATTTGTAATCAAACTTCATTTTTATTTTTGTTAAGACTAATAAATTTTCAAAAATTTTAATTTAATAAACCAAAGCCATATATTTATCTTATAGTGTTTCTTTTAGAAATAAATCAAAATAAAATTTGTTTTTGGGATTTTTTTTATATTAAAGCAAAAATAAACCATGAAAAAAAATGAAGATGAGTTTCCCCCCACACTTGATTTTGACTGTGTCCCCACAGTCAACCCAAATGGAAGGAGAAAAATAAAATAAAAATCCTATATTTACATGAAAGATTATTATTTACAAGAGATGAGAAAGTATATAGTTAAAAAGTAAATGAAACGGTCTTCCAAAGAACAATTCATTTGTCTCGTCAAATGTGTGAGACACAGCTTAAGCACGAAAAACCAAATCATAAAAGATTTTGAAGTTGAATGCCGATTAGGAAAAATGAATTTCGTTTTATTAAAAATTGAATGAGTTGTTTTGTTTTCAATGATTTTTGGGGTTGATAAAACAATTGATTGAAATTCACATTTATTTTCACCAAATTGAAATTCAAGTTTATCATTGAAAATTTCTTCCAAATTATCGATTTCAAAGTCAAAATGGCGATCGAAATCTTCCCCTTTAGAATTCAACAACTCATTTTCAAAAAGTCCATAAAACTCGTGTTCGTTAAATTCGACTTCCTTTGTTGGATTATCAACAATTTCATCATGCAAATCGAGTTTAAAATTCAAAGTTGTCGTATTCAAATTTTCAGAAAAAGGAAGATCGAAGTTTAAATCGAGTTTCTCACCCTCAAAAGAATTGAAATCCAACTTAATTACCATATTTTCAACAACTTGATTAAGATCGTCATTATCAAATTCAAAAGTTGTTATTTGAAAATCGTCGATTTGGGTAAAAGGTGGATTATCACTTGACTCATCACACGTTGAGATTTGATTTTGTTGTTCACGTTGTTTCATATAAGTTTCAAACAACAAATCCGTTTGATCATCGTAAATTTCATTCATTTGTTCAACAAAATCCAATTTATAGTTATTAAATTGAGAATTTTCGATTTGGATTTGTTGAGAACAAAAATTTTCACTCGTAACATGGTTAAGATTATTCCCATTGCCAAGTTCATTTGAAAAGTTGTTCTCATTTTCATGTTGAGTTTGAAATTCATTTTGGAGTCATTTGAATTTTGAATTGAATTCAAATTTTGGAATCCTTTACTCGAGTTATTACACAAATAAGAATTACATAAATCATTTATCTCTTGATTTTGTCGTGTAGAAAGTTCGAGTAAAGATGAAATCATTTCAATGCTGTTTTCAAGAGTCGAAGGTTGGTCATCGTTTTAAAAATTTTATTGTTCGAAATTTGAATTATTTACACAAAAGTTGTTGTCAAAATATCCATACGAATTTGGAGTGAACTCATATGGATTATATTGATTTTCACAACTAAATTCAAGTGAGTAAGAGAGAGGAAATTCAGACATTTTCAAGATTTTTTTTTTGTTGTTTTTTTTATAAAGAAAAATATTTACAAGTGGAATTTATTTTTCAAAATGGAAAATTGATTCTTGTTTTGTTTTTCGATTTTCAATTTTTTTTTTTGTTTTTTAAGAAAAATTTTATATATTTTTTTTGGATTTTTGTTTTTCTAAATTTTTTTGGATTTTTGAAATTTCAAAGGAAAATGATTTAAAGATTTCAAAGAAAAATAAAAGGAATATTTACAATTTTCTTTTTAGTTTTGGATTTTTGAATATTTTTTTTGTTTTTTCTTAAATATGCATGAACTAATGCACTAAATGAATGCAAGGTTTAATTACAAATGATTTATCCTAAGTTAACCCAAAATTGTATACTCACAAACCGTCTTAAATAAACAAGATAGTTCTCAGCCAGGTAATGGGCAAGATTTATCGGTGAACCACGAATCACCGTAGCAATGCAGCCGAAGGTTTAAGTAACTTCAAAGGAACAACCACTATAATATTTACGAATCACCGTAATATTTATAGATGGTTATTACTCTACCGTAGCCTAGACACCAAGAAATTAAATTTTTCAAAGAAGGCAGCCTGTTAGTATACAATTAAGTGTTATCGATGTCTAACCGTTATTATTAACAAATTCTAGGATGGAATGCAAAACAGAAATTAAACGTGTATTAACAATGCAACTATGAATTTTTTTAAAAAAAAAATGCAAGCAATTGACAATGCAAAGAAAATAAAAAACAGTAGATATAGCAAGCAAGCGGGTTTTTTTTGGCCAGCGGCTCCTTCTTTTATCTGCTTTGGCAACCTGAAATAAAACAAGATTTATACAGTTTTTTTTTTGTAAGAAAGTAAATCAAAGAAAAACAAGTGAAACCAAAATGGACAAACTTAAAACAACACTAATCGAAATTTGTATTTTTTTTTAGAGAGGAAGAAATCTAAAGCTCAAACAAATTAAATAAACCCAAAAAAAAGATGAAAAAAGAAATAAAATAAAATAAAAAGAAAGCATCAACTCCACAAACGGCCCGGTAACTTCTCAAACCAACTTTACTAAAACAACATTTTAACTCAACCACTTCTATATCCTCTCTCTCTCTTATTTTTTCAAACGAAACATGCTGTTCTGCAGAAATACACCAAATTCTCGAATCAAATAAGCAAATTTCTAAATCAAAAATCCAATTCAAAACAATTTTTTTATCTCGTTTCAATTCCTTTCGAGTTCGCGATTGCTGAGTTTGAAGGTCGCGGGTTAGAGAAGTCGCGATTTTTTTTGAAGGCTCGGTTGTACTCTTATTGGTGGCGAATTGGTCGAGTTATTTCTAGTAGCGATTTCGATGATTAGCGTTTGGGTTTGGGAGGTGGATGGACTATTCGAAGGCGATAGGGTTGCGTGAAGTCGCGGTTGAATTTGGGGACGAGGCTATTGTGCGATTCTGTTCGCGCGGGGTGTTGAAGTGGATGTGGGGGTAAGATTGGTTCACGAGATGGTCTTGATTTGGTGATGGGGGTTTGTGAAGATGATTTTGGGTTTGATGTATTTGCGATTCGTGGTTATTGGTCGTTCGATTGGTGAGTTGTAGGAGGTGGCGCGCGAGTTGTTTGCGAAAGGCGATTGGGAATCGGGTTGGAGGAGTTGATGTCGGGGTGCTGGCTTGTAGTCACTGTTGTGAGTATGCAGAGAGGATGTAGATGACTGGTTGTGAAGTTGTTAGAGGTATGTATGGTGGCAAGTGAGATGGTAGAGGATGTTATGGCGTTGATGTACAAGGTGGTTCTGCTGTTTGAAGGGTGGTTGTGGTTTTGTGGAAGGGGACAGATGAGTTGTGCAGTTTTGGTGATAGAGATGGCTTGCAGAGAAGAGGGAGATGGCAACAACAGTGCAATGGTACAACAGTTAGGAGAGGTTAAGGAGGTTAGGAAGAAATGAAGGAGACAGGTTGTATGAAGTGATGATGTTGAGGCAGGTTGTTTATGGGTATGTGGAGTGATGATTTAAATGGTGATGTTGGTGAATAATGAAGGGGAGGCAGGCAAGGCAATTGAATGTTGGTGGAGGAAGTTTGTTTAAATGGTAATGAATGTAGTGTGGTTAGAAGTGGTGGTTGAGCAAATGATGTAGTTTGTGATGGTGAGTTTGTTTGGGTGAAGCGACGTTGATGGAGTTTGGTTCAGGAGGCTTGGGGTGGCTTGAAGGCAGAAGTAGGAAGATGGGATGTTGTTGTGAATGGGGTTGCTGCTGTTAAGGCAGAGGATGGTGGATGGGGGTGGCAGAATTGTGTGGAATGGTTGATGGACAAAGTTGAAGAACAGTGGCTGATCGGAGAATGTTTGTAGAAGTGTTGTATGGTAGCAGTATGAGGGCAGAGATGGAATAGATTAGCAGCGGTACGAAGGTGAATGGAGTGGTAGAGGGGAGATTGGGGTATATGCAGCAAGCAAGGAAGTTGTATTGTGGTGACAGAACTGTTGAGGCTTTGAATGTAATGGTGAAGCAGTGGGAAGAGATGTGAGTTTGGGCAGTGCTTGTAATTGAAACAGTGAAACAGTAGCACAGGAAACAGAGAAGCGTGCACAATTTTTTCTTCTTCTTTGTAAATGTGTAAAAGAAAAAAGAAAAGAGAATGAAAGATGTAAATGCAAAAAATGAGAATGCAAATGTGAATGAATAAAATATTTTTTTAGAAATTGTGTTGCCTTTTTTTTAATAAGTAAATATGCAAATGCAATGCAAATAAAAAACAAGAAACAAGCACACAACACAATGTCACCAAAAATCACAAAACACACAATATATTTTTTTTCTTTTTTTTATACAAACACACACAAAATATAAACAAGCAAAAATCAAACAAACATAATTCGAATAATAGAAAATCAAAATCAAAACTATTCCCCGGCAATGGCGCCAAAAACTTGTTCGGACGACGGAAATTCTATCGAGTTAGAAAACCGTCGAACGAATTTTGAAATAAAAATAACCGCAAGCGCACGGTGTACGAATGTAGCGCGTGGCGAATACAGGTCGATCCACAGGGAATTGATGATTTTAAAATTTCCTACTCAATCAAATTATACCAAAGTCGAGAGTGTATTTAAGCTAGAAAATGAGAAAATGAACTAACTAACAAAAAGAAAAGAAATGCAAGACACATGAAATCATGATTGATTAGCCAACATAAGCCATCAAACTATAACACACCCCTTAAAACACTTACTATCTTTCTTGAAACTTGACAAAGAACATGAAAATGAAATCTATTTTAAGTATGGCCTATTAACTATTGATTAGAAACATAGACCATCAAATTTTAATTTCAAATCACTTTCTTATGCCATAATCATATACTGATGAAGAGGCAATTAGTGTTAGTGATTGTTTAAGCATAGCCTATTTGGTGTCAACAATATAGACTATCAAATTCAAAGCAAAAACAACAAATAAAACCACTTCCATCATCTTCATTAAGCACAAAAAGAGAGCATGATTTAACAAAATGTTGAAGCTACATTAATTAGAGAGCTTCATTACCCCTAAATTGAAGGGGTTTAGCTTCTCATATTTGTCGTTTTATTAACAAATGTAGCTAACAACATGAAAGCAAAATGAAGAAAAATGAAAGCAAATGAAAAGAAAACTATTCTACTTGCATAAAAGTAAATCTACACTACCAGCATGAAAGGAAATGAACATGTAAGTAAAAGGAAACACTAATTAACATTGCATAAAAAGAAAAGAAAATTACATAAAATAAAAATGGCTAAGTAGCCATGAAAAGAGAAAGAGAGCTTTCTTTTATTTTTGATCTAAACTAAACTAAAGAGAAGGAGGCCTAAGAGAGACTAAGATAAGAGAGGAGGATACATGAAACATAAGGGGTATATATACAAGTTTTAAAACCCTAATTCACTTTTTGGAGAATGCCCAAAATGCCCCTTAGGACGTGGAGGCCAAGTAATCATTAACATGTCTTAATCCCCCATTAAGTGTACATGAAACCCATAAGCATGTGCATTAGCCTTTAGTTTGTACATTAAGGTAGGTGGGTAGGTGGGGTCCTCCATGATCTTCACTTTGAATTATTTCCATCTTCATTCCTTTATATCCATTTTGTGCATGCATGTTTCTTCATGAGCCCACTAATGTGAGAAGCTAAATTCCTACAAAATATTATAGAAATTTCCAATTAACTTCTCTCAAATTAATATACGTGCACAAATGGCCATTTTGCCCTTATATGAAGATGAATATGTGAAAATTTGGAATTAATATGAATTTTGGTTAAAACAAGTTAAAATACCCAATATGATCATTTATTTAATTTAAATAGTATAAATATGGTGGTAAAAATATGCACATTTACGTGCACATCATCCAACCTCAAAATGTCTGATCCTTTCAGCTAAAACTAGATCTTCTCTTTGCTTAGAAGCTATCTTCTCGAATAGCACTGGTCATACTTCTAAATAAGATAACATTGCCGTACCCTGACTAGAACTAGCATTAGATCTCAACTGCACACCACAACTAGCTAAAGCTTCTAGATCCTTCCATGCTGCCATCATCGCTAACACCACATTCTGATATTTTCTACTGAGAGCATTGCTACTTATTTTCTTTCCCAAGAGTGTGCTCTATACCGAAATCATAAGCAGCCAAAAACTCAAGTCGTCTCTGCTGCCTCATATTCAACTCCTTCTGAGAGAATAAATACTTTGCCGACTTATGATCGGTAAACAACTCAAATCTCTCTCTCAAAAGATAATGCCTCCAAATCATTAAAGAAAAAATTACCGCTGCCAACTCCAAGTCATCAGTAGGATATCTAACTTCATGCGGTCTAAGCAGCCTAGATGCATATGCAATAACCTTGCCCATCTGCATCAATATGGTTCCCAATCCAGTCTCACATGCATCAGTGTATACTATTAACCCTTACCATCTGGAAATACTAACACCGGTGCATTGGTTAATAAATGCTTTACTTAAGGAACCCTTCCTCGCATTTGTCAGACCAAACCAACTTCATATCCTTCTTGGTCAACTTAGTCAAAGGCACTGTTATCCTTGAGAAATCCTTGATGAATCTCCGGTAATAGCCAGCAAGTCCAAGAAAACTTTTGATCTCGTTCATCATTTTGATCTCTTTCAATTGTTCACAGCTTTTATTTTATCTGGATTAACTGATAATCCCTTCTCTAAAACCACATGACCAAGAAACTTAACCTCTTTCTTTCAAAAATAACACTTGGAAAACTTTGCCTTACTAATTCTACCTCAGCGTCTCTAGCACCACTCTAAGATGGATCGCATGCTCTCTTTCATCCTTTGAGTATAATAAAATTTCATCTATAAATACCAACTCGAATCTATCAAAGTGCTCTCGGAAAAATTGGTTCTTTAAATCAACAAAGAAAGCATCTGCATTAGTCAAGCCAAATGGCATCACCAACCACTCATACGAACCATACCTAGTCTGAAATGTCGTCAAAGAAATGCTATCCTCCGACACTGTCAGCTGATGGAACCCCATTGCCAAATCCAATTAGGAAAATACACTGGCTTCACTCAATTGATCAAACAGATCATCTATCCCCAGCAAAGGGTAACTATTCTTGATCGTCCTTTCATTTAACTTACGATAGTTGATGCGCATCCTTAACGACCCATCTAGTTTCTTTATAAACACTGCAGCTGCTCCCCAAGGCAAACTGGTTAGTCTGATAAAATTCCTTCCCTTCATATGCACTAGCTGCTCCTTCAATTCCTTCATCTTTGCCGGTATCATCCTGCTAGGTGGTCCAGTGTCAGGTTCATCACCTATTACGTGATCTATCCAAAACTCAACAGCTCGCTACGAGGGTAATCCAATAACTGGCTCAAAAATATTTGCAAACTCTCTAGTCACACGAACCCGATTAAGGTCTTCTTCAACTTCCACGGCACTCAACAAAGCACAAACTCTCTTACTAGAATTCTCCACTGAGAAAATGATACGGTTATAACTATCTAGGTGCCACAATGATATTTCTTGATCCTAGCAAAATATCCTAGCCTCATACTTACCTAACCAATCCTTACCCAAAATGATCTCGAAAGCTACAAAACCAAAGACATATAAACTGCATGAAAATTATGACCTAACAAATCAAGTTCTTAATAGTCGCATCTCATCCCAAGAGTTGCATGCCCTCATATTTAATTTGCAACTCTTAAGGAAGTAACTAGATATGTGGGTTCTATACATAAGCTCTCAACCAAATACTATGATATAAATGAATGTGATACGCCGATATCAAAATTGTACCCTAACTGGTGTACTCTGAATCAAAAGCGTACCTTCCATCACAGTCTTCCCTTTATTTGCTACAGTAGTTCCAGAAGAAGACGGTGGTCCAATAGCAAACACCTTCCCTTTGTCCGCCCCGATTGGCTTTGGACACTGGTTCTTATAACATCCAACTTGGTCACGGTTGAAGCATTTCACATTCGTCTTCTCTACAGGCTTCTTTCCTTTACTAGTTTTTCCCTCGTGGGAATAATGGCCCTTCTTATCATACTTATAGCACACCAAATCAGGCTTTACCTTCTTAGCAGCCTCTCCTTTCTGGGCTCCTTTCTTCTTAAAGAATTTCATTTTCTTTCCCTAAAGACCATAGGACTCAACTGGCTTCTCCCTAACTGACATAGCAAGCATCACCTCGTGGCAAAAGGGCATCTCCACCAATACATGATAAGGTCCTCTAATATGAGTCATTGCCATTCGACCTAGCTCTGGCCTCAAACCACTGATGAATCTTTCATTTCTTCTAATTTCAGTGTCAACCAAAGCATAATCATATCGAGATAGCTCATCAAACTTAGCAACATACTCGATCACAGACATTCCTCCCTAAAAAAAATCCATGAACCTCCCCATCAATGCAGATTTGGCAACCTCAGACAAGAACCTCTGCTCAAACCTCCTTCTAATATCAGCCCATGTCAGCTCTTCCTCTGAAAGTCCGGCCATCACACTGTTCCACCAATAAAGTGCTAACCCTTGCAACTGTCTAGAGGCTAGCCTTCTCTTCTCTCCATCCTTCAAGCCTAAATCTATAAAGATCCTTTTGTAGTTCAACGGCCAATTCTCAACTTCAACTGCATCCTCTGTTCTAACAAACGGCCTCCCACCTAGACTGCTGATACACCTCCCCGCATCTACTGGTGGATTTATCGCACCAGCATTGGCCTCAGCATTTTGGTTAGCATTAGCTTGTCGATCTTAGTTATCTGGGTATTAGGTCAAATATTTCTGTTGGTTATGGTGCTTCCTCCACCTAGATTTCCTCTTCCATTTCCTACCTCCATATCCTCTTTCTCGTAAATCTACGCATGTTCCTTTGTAAGATACAGAAGAACGTTCTAAGAGAGAGGAGAATACGTACTTAGATATATATATATATACCAAATACAAGTACATTTCTATAGCATTAACCCAAACCCTGATTATATTTTTAAATTCATTGGATTATGTTTCAAAAAAGCTTTTAGGTTTATCTTTTCTTTTGAAGTTTCATAAATCTATGCCCTGATACCAACTTGTAACATCCCCTACTTGGGGGTCCAAAACTAAGGGCTACGGATGTTGCAGTTATCCATAGTTATTAATTCTCGGTGACCAAATACGGCGATGCTAGATACATTGATACATAGATCACAAAAATATGGAACAAAATTAAAATTCAAAAAATATTTCCAAATTTACATAAAAACACTTGATGTTCATTACATAATCCCAAAAACGTAACCACATTCAGCAAAATATAATTATTACAAAAACGCCAAGAGCGACATATGTAGATGACTCCTTGGTTGGTCAGAGTATAAGTATGGCTAACAAGTCCGCCTTTACAAACAAAGCACACAGTGGAAAAGACAATTCTAAACAGTCATCTGCTTCCTTCATGCTATCGAAAGCTTTATTCGTTAAATAAGAAAACCTAAAAACCTTAAATCTCAAACTACTCAAAATCAATGGAGTACCCAAGAGGGAAAAACAAAAAACCTTAGTCGGACATAAAGCCTGGTGTTAGCACCAAAATTGGTCACTAACACCCTTAAATAGAATTGTATAGAGAGATTAAGGAAGAAAGTAAATTAAAGTAGAGAAGTAACACGGTGGAATGCAAAAAGAACAACAAAAATAAGAACACTAGATTTATAGCGATTTAGCCTAATTGCCTACGTCCATATTGAATATAATCTTCATTACTTTTCCAATCACTTGAGTACAGATACAGTCCGCAAACAAACAACTTGAGCACAAGTTTTACCAGAGAAGAAGTGAGTACAGAAAATGATAGAGTATCCCTGGAGTTCTCCCAAAAAGGTCACCTCAACTATACTCTTGTCCCTCTATTTATAGATGACGATAGGCTGGTTTCTATATCCAGGCCCATGATCGAGATAGCTTGGCCCATAGCTACTAGGTTAGGGTGATCGACCCGGGTAGGCCGATCCGCTACCATCGATCCACCTTTTGCCGATCAAAGGTTTGTCTCATAGCTGACTCGAAGCAGGCTTCAAGGAACTCAGAGTAGCTAGTGGCGCGTCTCGAAACAAAATACTACCGACCGCATCACGTTGTTGTAAATCTATGAATATGCTAACTCTCGTGATGTGCATCGACCTAGGTATGACGAACCCCTAGGCTAACCTAACATGGCCAACATACTAGGGTCGATCCACTAAGAGCCAAGCCATATGAAAAATTCTTCTAAGGCTAATTCCACTCACAATGAACTACCTAGGCTGACCCAGAACTACCGACCCACGCTCGCCAACCAACGTATGCCG
The DNA here is from genome assembly GCA_030765085.1 of Allium cepa. NCBI lineage: Eukaryota > Viridiplantae > Streptophyta > Magnoliopsida > Asparagales > Amaryllidaceae > Allium > Allium cepa. The sequence goes on from CM060940.1 coordinate 175,014,760, forward strand.
ATCCAATACACGACCGACCCACCTCCATTTAAGTCACTTTACCGATCCATTTCCTAATACCGAACCACTAAAAACCATGCACCAACCTGCACTCGGCTTTGATACTGGAATCAATCCTAAGAATGCCAAACCAAAACATACCGGGCCACCTCAAACTTGCCGAACGATAAATATACTATACTAATCGGGTTACACCAAACCCTTTTTATTCCATATCTATCTTGGCTTGAGTCCTGTCTAGGCTCAACCATAACCTCTACAACTGTCGCTTTATAGCCGGGCCAAGTAGCCTGGTAACGTTTGCCCCCCAAAGTACATCCTGTTGCATACATGACGTGCTTTGAATCGAAACAAATTAGAGTCTCTAGAAAGAAATCCATCATTTTTCTTGTACAGTCATTATCCTTCAATTTTATCCTCCTTAAGTGACGTATCCTTCTTTGGTCGTTTTGACGTTTGGTCGATTACCAATAGTACAAATGAAGGATTGTAGTTCATCAGTGGCCATCTATGTCCGGTTCTACAGGGCTAGTAAGCTTTGGCTATCCGATCTAGTCTTTTCTTAATAACCCTTATTGAAAATTCAGTTTCTGTTGATTTCAGAAAGTTGAATTTTTTGAATATAGCATGTTCGGGTACAGTTTCTTGCAATTGGCTCTTGAATGTGTTTTTATGCTCGTAAGTTCTCACCAATCCCATCTAGTTTAATTGTAATTCGATTTCAGTTCATTATTTATATTTTTTGTGAAATAAGGGTTGTAATCAGCCACTCAATAGAGGGGACTTCAAGTTCTACATGGATGACGACCTCAAAGCCATAAGAAAGGATGAATGGAGTACGACCAGTCACGGACTCATGTGTAGTTCTATAAGCCCATAGTGTTGTTGGGAGTTCATCCACCCATTTACCTCTAGCCTTTTCCAGACCTCTCTTCAGAATAGACTTTACGATTTTGCTTACAGCTTCAACCTATCCATTTATGAGAGGGCGAGCAAATATTGTAAATCTTTTTTCAATATGATGCTGATGGCAAAAGTTATTTTAATTTAGCGTTGTAGAATAGGGATTCATTACCAGTTATAATGGATCATGGAAGGTCATAAGGACAGATGACGTTACAGACAATGAAGTTGATTATTTTCTTCATCTTGGTCGTGGTTAAAAATTCATCGTCTGCCCATTTGGTGAAGTAATCAATTGCTACAATGGCATATTTTGCACCACCTTTAGGATCGGTAAGAAGATGTTGGTGTCAATGCCCCCAAGTGGTAAACGGCTATGGTCTAGCCATTTGAGTAATTTCCATCGGCGGGGCTCCTCGATTTTTTACAAACATCTTGCACTCGTCGCATTGTCTAGCATGATCAACCGCATCTTGATTACAGTTGGCCAGTAACACCCATAGCAGAGTATTTTCTTTGTCAGGGTTTTCCATCTAATGTAATAGCCGCATTCTTCTTCATAGACTTTGCTCAAGATTCATTTGATATCATCATGGGTGATACACCGAAGCATGGGAATGGATAAACTCTTTTCTACACATGACTTCTTCTTGGATGATTTGGCATGAAGCTTTGAGGAGGATCTGCCATTTTCCATTCCTCCATTTAGTAAGAATTCCTGATTATAGATAGTATTTGATAGGAGTCAACCATGACCCCTTTTCTAGCTCTGTCTCCAAGATCTAGCCGATCTCCATCCGTCAATTCTTGGAATATTAAGTATTTCAACCGAAACAAAGTATGTCCATTGCGTATCCTTGAAAATGGCCATCTTGGCCAGTGACTTGTCTCTTTTCATTTCGTTCGTCGAGGATGTGTGTAATGGTGTAATACATGAAGTCGGCTAGTAGCTCTTGGACCTGGCAGAAAGAAGGAGCAAGACAATGCCCCCGGCAAGATTAACTTCCCTAACTTTGCATGCTACCAATCAAGAATCACAAAATATACGTAAAGTTTCCACTCCAAGTTCTCTAGCAAGTTTGAGGCTGGTGGTCGAGGCTTCATACTAAGCATCGTTGTTTATTACAAGGAAATTGAGTTTTAGGACGTAGTAGATCGATCGTTCCTCGGGAGTCATTAACATGACTCCTACGCCATAACACTGATCATTGGATGCTTCATACCCATACATTTTCCATCTGTTGGTTGGTTCTCCGTTACACTTTGAGTAGTCATTGATGTAGTGAATTCAGATATGAGGTCTGCTAATTTTCATCTTTGGATAGCTCTTCGAGGGAAATAAGTGATATCGAATTGGCTTAGTTCGATATTCTATTTAAGTAGTCTTTCAAACGTCTCAAGTTGTTGTATGACCTGTCATAATGGCTGTTAGGCATAGGCATTAATGAGGTGAGCCTAAAAGTATGAGCGGAGATTTTATGATAAATCAATAGACATTACGCTAGCTTTTGTAGCTTCGGGTGGATATTCAAAGCATGGCTCGCGATAGTCAGTGAAATCACACACGCATGTGAGAATGGGTCTAAGGGAACTTACCATCAATTATTTAGAGAAATCCAACTAATTCTTTTATCATCATTGCACTGAGCCGTGATCCGATCTTCAACACCCATGAAGTGTAGCTGTAATATCGACTGTCAGCTTAGCAGGTGTAATCTCGGATTCTTTGAGTTTAGTGTAACAATTTTGCATAACATACAATGTGAAATATGGTTGGGAAGAGCAATGTTGATGGTTACTCAGGTCGAATCCTAGAGTCTTTCCATGAGTTATTAAGTCTGATAGTGAAGGGCTCTGATTGCTCTGATCGATTATCTTCAAATGGCCAAAGATTAGGCTTAGAAGCATGTTGAAGAAAATGTCGAGTAGGGGTCAGCCTCGAGTTGCGTGAAGCTGCATAGATGGATCTTTCTTTGAGTTTGAATTTGCTTGTATATTCGAGTAACGTGCTTTCCATTCAATGCATCCATGATCCTTTACCCGTCCTTTGAGTTGGGGTGATAGTCAGTTGCCCAAGAGCTTAGGCATCAATTTAATGATTCTATCTCTTGGCGTTCTTTCGGTTGTAGCCTTCAGTAGTTGTAAACACTATATATAAGTTTTAATATTGAGCTATCACAGCCAATCTTAGGATGATCACGCTTCTGCTCCCATTCTCGGGTTGATAAATGTACTACGTGGGCGGTTGAGTTTCGTCCTAGCTATATTTATTTTCCCACCTATACTTGAAAGACATAGAGTTGATCGGTGAATAGTCGGTTCACATTCATCCTGTTTCTCACTCGTGCCTCCACGTCTATGGAATATATCGACAAGTAGGAAGGATAGCCGTGCCCACGTTAGCTTTGCTCTCTTTCCCTTTGAATCGTGGGATCAAGTCAGCTGACTGGAGGCTGCGTCTCGCATTTCCTGGATTGTATTGTGGTTTTTCATTCCAAGGGAATACTCCGACGCCTCGTCAGTTTCTGGGTGTAAGTTGGGTACTAGACGTTCAGCCACATCCACTTTGGTTCATATTCTATAATCAGATTTCGGGGTAAAGTTGGCTCAAGTGCACTCGGGTCATGCTCATCAACTTTCATACTCCTCTGGATGGATCGAAGGAGGGTGCTGGAGAATTAATGACCAAGTCTTCGTGGTTTACTCTCCTTTCCACACTTTGGTGGTTATAGTTTATTAGGGACATTCGGGTCATATTTGTATATGCTTGGTGCATATCGATATTGACCATCGACCTGAGGTATAATATAGTCGGTCGCCCATAGCTTTGAATGTCATTTTGATTGGTTATGTATTGAGGCCTCCATGCAGTCGTTGCCTTAAGTTGTAAAGAACCCAAGCTAGAGCTATAATGAGCTATTATATTCAATTTTTAGTGATTTTTACTCCTACTCCTAGCATTGATTTGGCCAGGCCATAAGTCGGATGGTTGAACTCAATCCTTAGCGAGTTAATACTCATCATGTCGATTCCAGGCCAAAGATTGCAAAATAGAGAACGGTCGGAATCCACTCATCTATTTGTCGATGTTTATATGCCACTCTACATTTTGGTGACTTAGATTTATTCTTCCCCCGATCGACTCGCGCCCAGTTTGTGATCATGCTTGGGTCCATGCTCCGAGGACTTAGAGATTTGTCTAACGATTTATGATCTATTCCATAGTTTGGAATGTAGAGATTTTCGTCAAGTCGTTTATACTCTAGTCCACATTTTGGGGACTCAGAGTACACTAGTCCACTTCAGAGACTTAGAGATTTTTCTCAAATCATTTATACTCTAGTCTGCTTCAGGGACTTAGAGATTTTTCTCAAGTCATTTATACTCTAGTCCGTGCTCGGGGACTCAGAGTGCTCTAGTCCGCTTTAGGAATTTTCGTCGATTCATTTATACTCTAGTCCACGCTCTGGGGAATCAGAGTACTCTAGTCTGATTCGGGGATTTAGAGATTTTTCTCAAGTCTTTTATACTCTGGTCCACATTCTAGGGACTCAGAGTACTCTAGTCCACTTCAATGACGTATATATTATTCTCAAATCGTTTATACTCTAGTCTGCACTATGGGGACTCAGAATACTCTAGTCCTCTTCAGGGAATTAGAGATTTTCCTCAAGTCATTTATACTATAGTCCACGCTCTAGGGACTCAGAGTGCTCTAGTCTGCTTTAGGGACTTAGAGATTTTTCTCAAGTCATTTAAACTCTAGTCCACACTCCGAGGACTTAGAGTACTCTAATCTGCTTTAGGGACATAGAGATTTTTCTCAAATCATTTATACTCTAGTCTGCGCTCTAGGGACTCAAAGTACTCTAGTCCGCTTTAAGGACTTACAGATTTTCCTCAAGTCCTTTATAATTCAGTCCACACTCTAGGGACCCAAAGTATTCTAGTCCGCTTCAGGGACTTAGAGATTTTTCTCAAGTTATTTATGCTCTAGTCTGCACTCCGGGGACACAGAATACTCTAGTCCATTTCAGGGACTTAGAGATTTTTCTCAGGTTGTTTGTACTCTAGTTCGCACTTTGGGGACTCAGAGTACTCTAGTCTGCTTCAAGGACTTAGATATTTTTGTTTAGAACAGTCGTATTTCCACTCATTTGATTTGTATTTCATTTACAGTATCAAGGCTAATGTTGTTGAATGACGATCGAATAACGTTTGCTCATGGAATGAGACTTTGCTTCCAGCATCAAGGACGAAACTTAAAAAATGGATGGTGGATTCTCGTCTGCTAGGTAATTGTAGCTCTTCCAATCAAGTAAAGGAAGGAGGTATATGGTAGATGGTTGGATCACATCCATGCTGTGGTTGGATAATCAGGTCTCGCAAAATTTTCTTCGTATCTCTTTCTTGAAAATGAGGATAATGGATTGTCGAGTAGACAAAATAAGTTGCATATGTTTCAAGGTGCAGTCGGGTCCATGTATTTGAGAGTGATGGTTGACGAGTAGGAAGTTCATCACAATTACATCAAGTCGGGTTTTTGAACTATCTTTTGTGTTCAGGGTAGGATTTGATGTGTAGATGATCAAATCATGTCCACTCTAGATAGATCCTAGTGTCACTGAGCTTCAGGAGAGGCATTTGTATCTTGTCAAACTTTGTTTCATGACTCAATTTGAGTGGATTATCGGGTAATATTCGTTCCAAGCCTTGCTAAGGTCTCCAAGTCAAATGTGGAGGTCGATGAATGGATGGTCGGTCATGTTTGCTTTATATTGGGCTCTGACCGTAATGAGCTTTTCAATCTCTAGTCCTTGGTCTTAAATCAAAGGCACATGGTTGATGATGAGCAATCGAATCATGCTCGTCTTGATGAAACTCCAATGGTTCAATCAGGGTCAGCGTGGTTGGTTGGTGGCCAACTCTGAGTACTTGACCACCCGCATTGTTTTAGAAGAATTTTAGTTCATATCGGTCGTAATTCAGAGCACAATTGAAATTGAAATAGAAATAATCCAATGAAGATTGGTATTGTTATCCCGCCTTTTGGCAATGCCGAGATATCAAGGAATTGACTGAAAATCAAGGATCGTTCGTCGCGGATATCGAGTATGCATAGGTTCACTATGAATGTCGATAAATTTTGTCTAAGTCCGGATCAAGCTACAATTGATATGACATGACAGGCAAAGTTATGAAAGTCAACGTTTCAAATTACAAGCCAATCCTAATTTGTATGTTCAAGATATGATCGATATGAGTCAAGGAAATCAGCACAAACCGTCTATTCATATTGATCATGTTCGTATCTATCGCGTCATGCTGTTCATATCCATCGGGCAACTAGAGAAACACCTTCTTCGTATCAATCTGTCTCGCATCCATCAACTATGCACAGTTTCAAATCGATCGGCAACAAGTGAGTCCACTTCGCATCGGTCCAAGCCCACATGTTTCGTATCCATTCTTTTCGTACCGCTTCACATCGATCATCCTACCTCTGATTCGTATCGATCGAACAGAGTATACATCGTATCCACTTGGGTTGGTTTTACTTCGCATCCATCACATTTCTCGGCTTCGTTTCCATCACTCAGAGTCAATTCGCATCGATTCTAATTATGCAGTTCATATCGATTGATTGACGATCGATATGAATGGACCATCGAACTATCGATACGAGGTAGTATCTTCTATCAATACGAAATAGCCTCCAGCTATCGTTACGAAGTGGCCCTTCACCATCGATACGAAGTGACCTGAAAACATCGATGCGAACAGTGCCTCAAATGATAGATACGAATGAAGCCAAACCATCGATACAAGCAAGAAGAAAGCCTTGGAACGATTAGGTCAACTCGGCATAAAAAGTGGATCGATCCGAAGAGTGCACTCTACATCAACATGCTAGCACATGCCTGGATCAGTTCGAATAAATCGATATGAAGGCATCGATTGGAATGCGATGGTCTTGATCGATGAAGGTTCACGCCTAGTTTCAATTCAATTGGATCAAATCTTGATCGATGCAAAATTCGTTCGTATGGATCACGGATCGAACCGAAACTTGATGGAATCGATCGCATGGGCCCACCCACATGCTAAAAGAAGTCCCCCAAGATCAGAGCGAAATATCAGCCTTTTAAGCCTATAAATAGAGCCCCTGGGCCTGCAGAAGAAGGATCTTTTTTGCTCTCTGATGCCCAGACTCTACCGAATTCAACTTTGTACTCGATTGCTACTGTTGTACTTAAATTTCAGAACTGTAATCTGCTATAATCAATTGTAATCAACGAGAGAATATCAATAAAGTCATCAAACTACATAGTGGACGTAGGCAATATGCCGAACCACTCTAAATTGTTGTGTTTCTGTGTGTTTTCATACTTGTTTTTGAAGTGTTTGTTAGATAATCCACATTTTACATTTCTATTCTTCATTTTTATCTCTTCAAACACTTCCGAAGAGTGTTGTGTTCGTTTTTGGTACAAACACTTTGGTGCTTTCATTGAAAAAACACAGCTTTCTCTTGCTCTTTGGATCTAATGTTGATACCGGATTGTACAAATCCAAGAAGAAGATCCAGATCTATAATTCAGAATCCTTCCAACCTACTCAGATTTGCATAAAATCTAGGAAAGGACTTCAATAATCACCATGGTGAGCACAAGGACCACCTCTACTGCTGTAGACCAAGAAGGATAGGATAGACAGAATCCCATCCATTTGCCTCCATCCAACCAAAATGCTCCCGGACCTTCAGATCCATCAGACCTGGTTACTAGACATGAGTTCCAGATGCTGCTTCAAGAGTTGACCCGTAGTCGGCAACAATTAACTAAACAGCTGCGCGTCAAATGCTGAGCTGACCAACCAGTTGAATCGCCAAAGGGGTAGAAGATCCAAAAGAGATCTTACCTCTTACTCCTCTACCGAAAATTCAGCCTCATCTGACTATCATCATCGATCTACACATCCTCGGTTAGACGGGAGCTACACACAAGCCATCGGACATCAACCGACAATGATCGTTGGAAAACTGAGAGTTGGCCCATCAGCCAGCTTCCTTACCGGACCCTCCTCCTGGTGAGGTACTGTTCCCCACTACACTACAAACAACCGTGCTACTAACACCGCAGTTGAACCAGGGGTTGATGCTCGAAATCAGCCAGATCTGAACCATCATCAACATGGACGTGCTCCTGAACCATAGATCCCTGAAGACTTAGAGCCAAGGAGGCGAGACATGGACCGTCGACAGCGCCCGGTGCAGCCTCACATTATGGAAACCGACCACACTTTGGCTCAAATTGTATAGAAAGTACAGATGCCGGATATTCCCACTATGATTCAGCAGATGGTTCGAGAAAGCCAAGGCCTCACAAATGACGACTGGGGAATCTCCTGGAGTCATACTCCCTTTACGGATGAGATACTTTATGCTAAACCTCCTCGCAATTCAGAATTCCAAGTCTACCAATCTATGAAGGAAGTTATGATCCGAATCAACAAATCTCAAAATACAAATGGCTGATGAATGCTGTAAGATCCGATGATGCAGTGAAATGCACTAGTTTTCCTATTTCTTTAGGGGGCATTGCTACCATGTAGTTCACTCGATTGCCACCTCGATCCATTTCTTGCTTCGAACAGTTGGCCACCAAGTTTGTAGAACAATTTAGAATGCATGTTGCGAGGTGAAAGTACGTTAACACTCTATCTAGTGTCACCCAAGCTCTTGGAGAGACACTCAGACGCTATTTGGAGAGATTTCATGCTGTGTGCACAGAGATTAGCAATCCCAATGAATAATCTATCTTAATGGCATTGACTAAGTGGATTGATCCTAATTTCGAGTTCGGAATTTGATTGGCTGGGAATCCTCCCACGTCATTAGAATTTCTACTCCAAGGAAGCCTAGTTATTGAGAAGGGAAGATGCGAAATCATCTAGGAAGCAGGATAATGCAGGGCCTAGCATGGAAGGAATACAAAGTAACATTATGGTTAAGCAGACCGGGGAGATTTTCGGAAAAGTTCAGTTAAATATACAAAACAAGCAGACTCAGTAGAGGAATAAGGTTAATAAAAAAGCGAAATCAAAACCGTGGTCCGTGATGTAGAGCTCTAATGTTCGATAATTACAATCCATTGAATGCGACGCTGGAGAATATATATCTGCAAACCTGCAATACTATGCAGTACAAGAAGCCTGCTCTAAAGCCATCATCGGAGAGGTAGATCCAAACGGGAAATTTTTGTAGGTTTCATGAGAGTTATGGCCACAATACAAATGGGTGCCGTTATTTGCAGGATCTCATCGAGAAGTTGATTAGAGAACGAATGTTGGATCAGTTTGTATGGGCGCCGCAGTTAGGAGGTGCGGGCCCATCAAATCAAAATCGTGTACCGAACCAGAAAAGACAGAAGGAACCAGCTCGTATCGACGGGAGGTAGGTAATAAATACAGTAAGTGGTGGTCCTCATCCAGCAGACCTTAGCTGAAGGGAAATGTAGTCATATGCCAGCTCTATCAGGCATGCGGACTTTGAATGTTGTAGTATTTGTGACGATGGGGATCCAGCCAAGCAACAGAAGACGATGACCAATGACATAGTGTTTCGAGACAGAGACGCTGATAAGGTCGAAGTCCCCACTATCGATCCACTTGTTATATCTAGTCAAGTAGGTCCTGCTTGGATGAAGAGGATCATGGTTGGCAGTGGAAACTCCGTGAATGTTTTGTTTAAGCGAGCTTATGATTTTATGAAGATGGAAGCCAAAAATTTGAAACCTTGCCAATCTCGAATCTATGGCTTTAATGGAAGTGCCACTATACCCATGGAGAGGTGGAACTGCTAGTGGAGTTGGGAGTTGGAGAACGCCGGGGAGTCCAGATATTGCAATTTGTTGTATTGGACATAAACTTCCCTTATAATGCTTTTTTGGGCCGAGCGGCCCTTGCTGAATTCAGGCCAGCTATTGCCCCATGATGCTTGACTATAAAATTCCCCACCGATCGTGGGATCAGAGTCATTCAAGGAGATTAGGCTGTTGGGCGAGCATGTTATGTTGCTGAGCTGCACGGGGAGTAGCGAAAGGAGAAAGGAAAGAGCGTAGAGGAATCTCTCTGCGTCCATTTTGCTTATAATTGACAATTGGTGCCTGGGCCCAGGCACAGGCACCCTAACTAATTATGGAGGGATCTTGACCCGAGAGACACTAAAAATAAAGATGATACTAAAGATAATCAAGCTACCCTGGCCGAACCGACGATCGATTTTCCGATCATGATGATGGCGATTCAAAAATGATAATGGTTGGATCTCAGTTAAGACAACAGATGCAACAGTAATTGGTTGAATTTCTCCAAGCGAATCTCGACTTATTCTCCTGGACGCATTCTGACATGTGAGGGATCTTGTCGGACATCACAAACCACAATTTGAATATTGACCCACGGTGTATCCCGGTCAAACAGAAAAGGCATGGTATGGATACAGAGAGATCCGTTTCCCTTAAAGAAGAGGTCGATAAGTTGAAATCGAATGGGTTTATCCGAGATTCTTTATACCCGAAATGGGTATCTATTCCCATACTAGTCCGAAAGCAAAATAGGAAATTGAGGACGTGTGTTGATTATACTGACTTGAACAAAGCTTGCCCAAAAGGCAGTTTTCCACTTCCCCTGATTGATCGGCTTGTAGATTCAACAGCTGGACACGAGCTATTATCTTTTATGGATGCTTATTCCGGTTATAACCATATACTCGTGCACTAACCTGACCAAGGGCATACAAGATTTTTGATCGATTTGGGACTCTACTCCTACAGAATCATGCCCTTCTGACTCAAGAACGCCGGAGTAATGTACCAATGCCTAGTCAACTGGATGTTCGCCAACCAGATCGGAAAGGCCATGGAAGTATATGTGGATGACATGTTGGTAAAGTCGTGATTCTCCACTAATCATGTAAAAGACTTGGAATCAATGTTCAACATCCATCGAGAATAAAGATGAAGCTCAATCCACTGAAATGTCATTTTGGAGTCGCATCCAAAAAGTTCTTTGGGTTCATCGTCATTGCTTGAGAAATAGAGGCAAATCCCAAAAAGATCTAGGCAATCAGAAATCTTCAAACTCAAAGAACCATAAAGCAAGTCCGGAATCTCAACGGGAAGGTAGCAGCATTGATCAGGTTCATTTCAAAGTCCACCAACAAATGCATTCCCTTCTTCGATCTAATCCGAAACGGAAAACGAAACTTGAATGGGCCACAGAGTGTGAAGGCACATTCCGAGCACTGATTCAACATCTCTCCATACCGCCGATTTTGTCAAAGCCTATCTATTGTGAGCAATTACACCTTTGCTTGGCGGTATCGAAAAACGCAATCAGTGCTGCCTTAGTTTGGGAGGAAGATCGAGTGCAGAAATCGATCCACTATGTTAGTAAACTGTTAACCGTAGCTGAGAGAAATTATCCAAAGCTAGAGAAATTGGCTTATTGTCTTGTTACTGCCTCGTGGAAGGTCCGTCCATATTTCCAGGCTCATCCCATCATTGTTTATACCGATCAGCCACTACAACAGGTCCTTACGTGGCCTGAGGCGTCCGGTAGGTTACTCAAATGGAACATTGAACTGAGCCAGTTCGACATTACCTATACTCTGAGGCGAGTTATTCAAGGACAAGTCCTAGTAGATTTCATAGCCAAATTTACCATTCCAATGGACTTGCCTGAGACCAGTAAATCTCCCGAATACATCTGGAAGCTGCATACTGATGGTGCATCTAACGATCGGTGCTCAGGTGATGGGGTAGTACTTGAAACCCCCAAAAGCTGATCAATATGCTATGCCCTAAAATTTGATTTTCGTGCTTCCAATAATGATGCTGAATATGAAGGTTTGCTTGCTGGATTGAAGCTCACCCGCAATTTAAGAATTATTGCTGTGGAAATTTATTGTAATTCACACTTAGTCGTATGCCAGGTTTAGGGTGAATATCGAGCCAAAGATCGAAGACTAGCTGCTTATCTAGCTTGAGTCCAAGGAATACTTGATTAGTTTGATTATTATGCCATCTTCTACATACCTCGCGAGTGCAATCAAAAGGCCGACTCATTGGCAAAGTTAGCCAGCATGGGCAAAGCACATCTGATGGGACTCGTTCCTATTGAATTTTCATCCTCCCAAGCATTGATCAAATGGAGACAGACTATGTATTTGAAATTACTCCTAGTAAGGAATCGTGGATGACTCCATACCGAAATTACATCGAGCATGGAATGCTGCCTGAGCACAGAAATGAGAAAAGACCAATTCTTCAAAAAGCCTCGCGGTTTACCATTCAGAATGGAGTCATGTATAGAAGAGGATATTCCGTTCCTCTCCTCCGATGTATCGCAATAATGGAATTAAATTAGTGTTACATGATGTACAGGAAGGAGAATGTGGCGATCATACTGAGGGGCAAGCTCTCGCTAAGAAAGTACTCCGATTTAGATATTATTGGCCAACTGTAAACCGTCATGTAGCAGACTATGCCAAGAAGTGTGATAGATGTCAAAAGAATGCTCGAATTCCTAGAGCCCCATCTACTGAGATAACCCAAATGGTCAGCCCATGGCCCTTTGCAGTATGAGGCGTTGATATCATTGGCTCTCATCCTCTGGCGAAAGGTGGCGCAAAGTACGCCATCGTCGCAGTTGATTACTTTACCAAGTGGCCGAAGTTCAACCTCTTGCAACAATCACGACGAAGAAGGTGATCGACTTTGTAGTTTGCAACATTATATGTCGATTTGGTCTCCCGCATACCATCATCACTGCTAACGGAGCCCATTTTGACAGTGTTGAATTCAAGAATTTCTATCAACGATTCCATGTCCGTAAGAAATTCTCTGCAGTTGCACACCCTTAAGCGAATGGCCAGGTTGAAGCTGTTAATAAGGTTAACAAGTCTATTATAAAGAAGCGATTGGAAAAGGCCGGGGGCAAGTGGGTTAATGAACTTTCATTGGCTTTATGGGCTTACTAGACAACCCACAAGTCCGCAACCCAACACACTCCGTTCTCTCTATCCAATGGTTCAGAAGCCATTATCCCAGTCAAGATGAAAGTACCTTCTCATCGTGTTACTTACTACGATCCGAAGACAAATGCCATATTACTTGGTGAATCCCTGGATTTATTGGATGAGAAGCATGAAGAGGCTGATTTTAGGGCAGACGAATATCGAGGTCGAGTCGCCCGATTATACAATGCCAAGGTCCGACCACGGACCTTCGAACTTGGCGATCTCGTCCTCAAGAGAATCTATCCATTTCCTTCGCACATGAAACCAACTTGGGAAGGACCGCATGTGATTACATGAAAACACAGAGATGGCACATTTAAGTTATCGACCGTTGACGGTCTTACTTTACCGAGAGCCAGGAACAGCGAGAATCTCCGTCGCTACTACACATGACAGGCATTATTTATTTAGTCTATTTTTCATTGGCAATTTGTTTCGGCATTTCGAAACGTGAATTTTAAATAATGCAACCGACTCCGCCATATTTTCTAATTTCAGCAATAAAATGCCATCTCTTCGAGCCGATGCTATGAATTATCGAATATGACGTACAACATCACGATGCATGGAGAGTTAATTCCGCCATACGGTGGAATTTATTTGAATAGAGAGTGATTGTGATACGACCGACCACTTGCTAAGTGAAACCCAAGCTCAGGGGCAAGTCACTGCACTGAAGTTGAAAAAGGATTGATACATGACAATCCTTTAACTAACTCCGAACTCCCAGAGTGTGAGTTGGAGTATAAACTCATAAATGCGGTTCTCAAGAGGGTAGATCTGTTCATCTAATGACTTCGACCATATCCTAATCAAGTTAGAGGAGGATGGATCCGTCATTTAATGACCTCACTTGTTAACTCAGGGTGGATGCGAATCGACCATCCACAATCCTAATAAGTTCATCGTTCCTAGAGTGCGAACGAAATTCCAAAAGCCCAAACAGATGTGACTGACCATCTTTTCGCCAACTCTAAATTCCCAGAGTGTGAATTGAAGTATAAACATCAACTCTAGGTTCTTCAAGTGCGAACCAGAGTATAAACACCAACTCTGAATTCCTAGTGTGCATGTTGGAGTATAAACACGAAATCCAAGTTCTTGGAGTGCAAACTGGATTACAAACATCGATTATCTCTAGATTCCCAGAGTGTGAACCAGATTAGCGATCACAAATAACTCTGAGCCCCCAGAGTGCGGTCAGAGTATAAACACAACTCGAGTGCGAACGACCACTCATAAACTAAACTAAGTCCCAAAGCATGGACACATTCTTGAAGCTCAAACAGGCATGATCGACCGCCAAAGTTAAAATACAAACCCCCGAAAAGCGGATATGATCATTATTAAGTGAGCGAGTTGTATTTGACAACTCGACTCAGGCCGGCGATAACATCGATTCGACGATATTAATCTCGGAGAAACGAAGAACAAATGTAGTCGCTAACCGATTTTTGGGGGCAGGGCTTATGTGTCAACCATCAACTGAAGTAGTGCAATACCAAAGTTCAACATAATCTCCAGTTACGACTCATGTCTGTGACTTCTGGACTTAGCAAATAAAAATAAATTCAACTCAAATGTTGAAACTCTACAAGTGCACTGGACTGAAATTCAAACACTAGAACACTTAAGCATAAAACAAAATAATAGATTCAAAGCCAAAAATAAAATTTCATTTCAACTAACTGTCAATGAAGTTCATGTACAAGTTTTCCAAAATTCCTACCAGCAGGGGCCGAACCTGCATCTATACACGACCTACGAAAGGAAAGAAAAAGACAAATTTCTATCTACGAAAAAATGTGCAGAAGAGGCCTATTTACTCTTTTTCCTTTTCGGCTTCCTCTTCGGTATGGATCCGTTGGAGCCGCTAATGATTTTTCGCTTCGAGCTTCTTCCTTTTGGCGAACGGTCTCCAGGCGAGAGCATGATCTCAAAGTCCTCCTCCGAAATTGAATGTACCGGAATACTTTCTACAGGTGGAGTCGGAGGAGTTTGATCTACCACGGAAAGCGGAATAGGCACACTGGTATCGACGATTGTACCACCAGGTGATATCACTCTTAGTAGAGCCGGGCCAGGCGCCGCCATTCCACCTCTAGAACTACCACCATGTGGTTTGCGTTGAAGAACTGGTAGCAGATGCGAGTCCACTTATTACAAAGGGTAAGCCGCAAAGGGGTCACCGTGTTCACCTAGGCACTCATTCATCATCTACTCGTCGAAATAAAGTGAACTCCACTGTGTTCCATTGACCGGTGCAGTCGTTGTTGTGGTAGTCGCTTCAGTAATAATGCGTCCTGCAGTTGATGTAATTCTTGGGTTGTAGGAGGAGCTATCAGGGTAACTCCAGTCACTGGGCAAAGAAGAAGAGAAACTGTTAGCAAACGCTTCAAGACAAGTTCCTTATTTCGAACGCACATGAGATTTGTTAAGAGTACCTTCCTCAGTTTGGCTCATGGATGTCTAAGCGGCTTCTGAGGTGTGCTCTTTAGTGGGGGATATCTGCGGCTATTCAGGATTACAAGTCGGAACAGACTGGGGTTCAACCGCTGGTATAGGCTCAGGTAGAGGTGGAGAAGTAATATCAAGGCTCATAATGTGATGCTCGACGCCTGAGCCTTCCCCAATCTCCTGGTATTGGGTGCTGAGCTTCTTCCTTTCATATAGATCGTCGACTCATGGAGAATCTTCCTTTCATCCTCAGTCAGCATGCGATTCTCGAGCTCGAACTCGTCGAATGATCCACCCAGATGCGCCACTTCTCCTCCTCGACCAGCTGGCTCCAGGCGTTATAAAGATGTGTAGAATAGTTCTCGAGCCAGGCCAAATTTCTATGTTTTAGCACATTAACATTATGGGTGACAAGAAGGTCTTCTACATCAGCCTCCATCCTGGATTCCGCAATCCGAATTTCTCCTCAACCTCAGCCTCTACCGTGTGGACTTTTTCCACACCCGCATCCTGCTCGCCTTAAAGCACCACAACTTGGTCACATGCCTCCTGTGCTGAGATGTTGGTGACATCCCTCTCTTTAATGATTTTCGAAAGGTTGGACTTAATCTCATCAAGCTCTTTGAGGGCCGCATCCCACTCGGCAGTGACAGTAGTGTTCCTATGGCCCATTTCCTCAACCAGGGCATAGTTTGATGCCTCATCCTCTCCATGGTCTAATTTCCCTCGTCGGCCTTTTATGGGCCTCCATGTTTGATTTTCAAGAGGACTTAGCTTCAGTGTTAAGCACCTGGATGATCCGGTCCTTCTGAGCAAGATTTTTCTCCAACTTCTCAATGACAGTTGCCCGCTCAAAGGCCACCTTCGATGCTTTTTTCATGGCCTTCCCCCTCTCCTTGTAGTAAGAGTAAATGTCACAGATGTAATTGTGCACTGTGTTCTCAGCCTCCGCTGGAATTCTCTTGAAGTGTGGGGGGAAAATATAATCATCAAAGCAGTTGTCGGGAAAATCCTTCTTCAATTGAGCGAGTTTAATTGCTTATTCCATCATGGGCTCTGTAAGGACCTGCTCTGCAATTATGGGGGCCTCTATTTTGGTTCTATGATGTTGAGTTTCAGGCCTTGAAACATGAGAAGACAGCTTGTGCCGTGAAGTTTTCGGAGGATGTGAGACGTAAACAGGAGGCTATACAGGATTTATAGGAGGGGGAGAATGAGATCAGGATTGGTGCCTATACTCCATGTCTATGTCATATCGCTCCTCACTAGAGTACCCACAGTCATAATCCATATTGTCCACTCTTCTGCGCGACTCATAATATGTAGAAGATCGACGAGTCTTTCGAAGACTACCTAACATCGAGCCTCGGCCGAACATTGTATCTGCAAAGTAAAAGAGAAATAGAGTTAGTAAAATCCTAGGATAAGCAAATTATGGTCAGGAATTGTGTGGTGTTCTGGAGTATGTATGTATGTGCAACCCCCTGACCAACTGGAAATGTCAACCACACTAGCTAGAAGAGACACGCTTAAGTCTAAAGCCCGCTGAAGCTCCTCTAAACCGGCCTCATATTGGAATGACACATAATCTGAAATCGAAATATCGACGAGCCCCTCAAAAAGGTTTTCCTCCTGCAAAGGAGGAGCCTTTGAAATGTTAATCCTAGGAACGGGCGAAGACACGACCACAGATTTCCGTCTACCGGATTTGAAACATTTGAAGGTGGCTGCCTTGCTTTTTCTATTTTCTTCGGAACCCTTAACGGCATCAGAAGGCCCGGCCACAAGTTCGTCATCAGTGGGTGTTCTCTCTGAATCAGCCCCTTCGATTATGACAATTCTGGGCGTCTTATGCTTGGCTCATTTCTTTGAGACGACCCTTAGCGTTCCATTGAGCCTTTTACTCTGGTTTCGCTCAATCAAACCAACAATTCTCAAATTCCTATCTGTCAGAACCGAGTCAATGTTCCTTCCTTTGCTAGGAACTTCTTGAAGAACCTAAATTTTCTTCCTAAAATGAGCAACCTCGGTTCGCGGAATTACATCTGTAACGAAAAAGGAGATATAAGTTTGGCAGTTATGGCTATATTATTAGCTACTTGAGAAGACTGCGATACTTACGTCTGAATAGCCATCGACTGGAAAATCCTAGAAAGTCCTGGGGGGCATTGAACATAGAACCATTCTATTTTGAAGTAACTTAGCCTGGTCCAAGACACCGTTACTAATTGACAGTTTCTGACTGCTTCCAGAAATGTAAAAGAAGGGCTGTCTCCCCGGCTCTTGATGTTGACTAAATATCTAATCTCGATCGGTATCGGGGGTCGAAAGAGATGCTCCATAAATACGATGAATAAGTTGTTCAATGGAGCATATCCGTTGGGGTGTAGTTGAGAAGGAGCGATCACTAGAAAATATAACACTTCCCTAATGTATTGGTTGAATAGGGGAAGTGTTCTAGCTGCGCATGCATGACGATTGAATGCGGTGAACCCTTCCGGTGGATAGTGCGGTCTATCATTCGGACTCGATAACAACACATCGTCCAACGACAGGCCGTGCCTTAAACATATTCGTCCCAACATGTCTTTGAAAACATGGACGTAACAGAATCTGGCGGATTACCAATGAAAGAGGCGCCAGGTAGCTCGTCTAGAGCTGGATCTATGACTTCGGCCGCGATGGCTGGTATCTTGATTACTGGGGGAAATGAACTCTGAATTCTCGCTGTTGTGAGCTTGAAGGTTCCATAACTAACTAATTAACTTGTAAAAATCATCATTAGAAGATAATAAGCTCGTTCATCCCCTAGTGTGAAGTGTGTGATTATGTTGTGCAATGCAGCGTTATGTATTACTTGAAAGATACTACAGAGTTTGAGATAACATCCAAATGATGAGACTACGAAATTCAACCGGAGTGACCGTCATCGCTGAGCGTCACAACCATACCATCCAGATGTTGGCGATCCAAGTTAAAGTTCGTTAAAAGTTATTAAATTGCAGTTCCATCGGCGAGCTTCGAAGGATAGTCAAACATGTTGTTCGACGGTTAAGTCCGGTTATGCAAGGTTGAAGCTCGTCGGGGTCAGGTGGCAAGAGATTTCAAGTTCATAAAGGTTCGATTCATATCAGTCGCAAAAAAAAACCTGGTTCACAGCGATCAGTTCATATCCATCAGGATACATGTTCGTATCGATCAAGGCCGAAGACTTCAAATCCATCCAGAGTGACCATTTCCTATCGACCAATTCATCCACCATTTCATATCAATCAATTCAACCACTATTTCGTATCGATCAATTAACATCCATATCATACCAGTCGAGCATTACCAACCTCGCACCAATCGAACTCACCATCCATGTATCAACCAGAGATGTACCATCTTCGCATTGATTAGTAGCTATTCGAAGCAACTGGTATTATGTGGTCGTTCCACGATCATTACAAATAGCCAAATGATAATACAAGATTCCTAATTGATACGAGAATAAGATCGATAGAGGTCGATATGAAATAAAGCGCCTTGTTCTTCTCTGATCCATCCAAGCTCCATTAACCCTTCCTTAACCAAGCTCCGGCCTAAATCTACCTTTGGCATCATCAGAGTCAATTATAGAATGAATGGAATGGCACTGGAATTCGAACCTCGTCATTTGGAGTTGTTCCTAATTGATTAATTACCTAAATCAAAGTATTGATTCAAGGGATTGGTGAGACGTAGTGGTTTGGAGATGAAGGCTGTCTTGTGTTTCTCAGTTCTTCTCGATACAAATGTAGGAAAATAAAAATGAGCAAGTGAGAAATTTTTCTAAGTCCAAAAGGTACTTATATGGACCCAGGGACAAAAGAGAAACGATTTTTCTCCTAGTCACCACGACCGGTTCCAACCGGTGTCGCCCAGCATCAATACTTGTTTGTATCTAACGACTCATCCTTCATCGACATGAAGTTTGCAATGAAGGATTTTCTGAAGCATCAGTTTCTATCAATACGAAGCACTTGCATGTGTCTGCTATTTTTGAATCCATACAGGTGCATCGATGCGAATTGTACTGTTCGTATCAATAATGATGCAACCATGATGGTACATATCGATCGATACGAGTAGACCTTAAAAGACAGCTACCCCATTCGTATTCATCATGGGTCAATCGGTACAAAATCATAGCTTAAAACCCACTGCAATGGAGTCCACCAAAACTCATATCTATCGATGCGAATGTTTATTTCGTATCCATCATTATGAATTACATCGATATGTAAACTGTCTTTCAACCTTGTAAATCGATCTAGGAGAGGATCATATGAAGGAACATTCCAAAATAACTGCCTAATGTAATCACAACTCGAATTTCATATCGGTTCAGGAGAGGATCGACATGGAATTTGAGGTGGGAAAACTGGCAACGACTCGTGAACGTGCGACGTTAACGAGAGTCAGATTAACATATATGCATGTATGTGGGACTAATATTCAATTTTCGAAATCCACAGGAATTGAACACTCATCTGATGTTGATTACAATGATATATAGCTAATCACTATCATACAACAATTAGTTACTACAGTACAGGGTACAACAATTGGCAATCAACAGTTCACATTACTGAGGAAATCAGTCAAAGATTACGACTTTCAACGAAAAGACGATAACTGTTCAGAATGAAGATTGCAGCTTTTCAAAGAACGTCATGTTCACACAAGATGTATTTTGATGGGCAAATATTATCCTGCCTTTTGGCAAGGCCGAGATATCAAGGAATTGACTAAAAAACAAGGATCGCTCGTCCTAAATATCGAGTATGCACAGGTTCACTATGGATGTCGATAAATTTTGTCCGTGTCCGGATCAAGCTACAATTGATATGACATGAAAGCAAAGCTATGAAAGCCAACATTTCAAATTTCAAGTCAATTCGAGTTCGTATACTCAAGATATGATCAATACGGGTCAAGGAAATCAACACAAACCGTCTATTCGTATTGATCATGTTTGTATCCATCGTCTCATGCTATTCGTATCCATTGGGCAACCAGAGGAACTCCTTCTTCATATCGATCTATCTCGCATCCATCAACTACGCATAGTTTCGAATCAATCGGCAACAAGTGAGTGCACTTCGCATCGGTCCAAGCCCACCTGTTTCGTAGCCATTCTTTTCGTACCGCTTCACATCGATCATCCTACCTCTGATTCGTATCGATCGAATAGAGTCTACATCGTATCCACTTGGCTTGGTTTTACTTCGCATCCACCACATTTTCTCGGCTTCGTATCCATCACTCGGAGTCAAGTCGCATTGATTCCAATTACGCAGTTCATATCGATTGATTGACGGTCGATACGAATGGACCATCGAACTATCGATATGAGGTAGTATCTTCTATCAATATGAAATAGCCTCCAGCAATCATTATGAAGTGGCCCCCCACCATCGATACAAAGTGACCTGAAAACATCGATGAGAACAGAGCCTCAAATGATCGATACGGAATGAAGCCAAACCATTGATACAAGCAAGACGAAAGCCTTAGAACGACTTGGTCAACTCGGCATAAAAGTGGATCAATCCAAAGAGTGCATGCCACGTCAACCTGCTACCACGTGCTTGGATCGGTTCGAATATATCGATACAACGGCATCAATTCGAGCACGATGATCTCCATAAAAACGCAAATTCGTATCCATTATAACTTGCAATCCATAAGTCTAAATGCTATGAAATTTTCACAGGAGCTTATGTACGACCTAAGGAAAGTTCACGCCAAGTTTCGAACCGATTGGGTCAAATCTTGATCAATATGAAATTCGTACGTATCGATCATGGATCGAACCGAAACTTCATGGGATCAATCGTGTGGGCCCACCCATGTGCCAGAAGAAGTCTCCCAAAATCTGAGCGAAATATCAGCCTCCTATGCCTATAAATAGGGCCCTAAGGCCTATAGAAGAAGGATCCTTTTTGCCCTCTGACGTCCAGACTCTGCCGAATTCAACTTTGCACACCATTCTACTATTGTACTCAAATTTTAGAACTGTAATCTCTGTAATCAATTGTAATCAACAAGAGAATATCAACAAAGTCATCAAACTTCATAGTGGACATAGGCAATATGCCGAACCACTCTAAATTGCTGTGTTTCCATGTGTTTTCATACTTGTTTTTGGAGTGTTTATTAGATAATCCACATCATTTCTATTCTTCATTTTTATCTCTTCAAACACTTTCAAAGAGCGTTACGCCCATTTTTGGTACGAACAGTTATATATCACATTGATAAGTGGAGCAACATCGTCTGTTCGCTATTCAACTCTGCCCCTAGCCTCTTCTAGTGGGATGTCGACTGTCAACGGTCCAATTGATAATAAGAGTTCTTTATTGATGGGCATCCAAAGTTCCTATCTCACCATTTTGCAAGACTTGCACGTACTATTGAAGCTTTCCTTTTTGAATCAGCTTTCCAATCACACCTCGAAGGTTTTTTAATCGCCAGTGTTGGGACTAGTGCACATCTTGGAATATACAATATTCCCCTGATTTTCCCTAGACTTCGGTGGACTCTCTTGAGCTTAGTTTTCAGTACTACTCTGAGTTGCGAGTCTCTGAGTAGAGGCTATTGATTGAGTCTCTCAAAGAGCATATAAGTCGAATTTTAAGATCTATTTTTGTCTACTGGAATCAGAGTCCTTAGCCAATGGGTCTGCATTGTTTATTTTCCTATTCTACTCCACTCCTCCTCAATTTGGTTCTAATTCATTTTGTAACAGAAACGATCCATGGTCATTGGAGGATCTCTAGCTAGCTGGCTATCAAAATATATCTGGAGGTCGACTCCCCTCAAACGCGGTTAGTATGATATCCTTGTTAGCATTTGGAACAAATTTCTTAGAGTCAAACTTTGGTTTGCTTGGAGTTACTAAATTCAAAGTGTTGGGTCAGTGAAGAATAGTGCTTGGAGTCATCTTTGCGTTTTCCTAGAATCATATCATCTATGTTCTCGAACCTTTAGGAGTATCGTTTGAGTAGTGGTTGCTTGTCCGTTCCCTTGTTTCCATTCAGAAGCTGCCGCTTAATCCTCTATGCCCTTGTTGGACATAGGATGTAAGGGACTTGGATAGAATGTTCCTTCATTAAGTTGTGTTTTGAATTTACTATGCCCCGGTTGATCCTCTATTCCCTGGTCATACCTGATCAATATTTTTTGGGTGTAGGTACCTATCAGATGATTTTTGAGAGAGGGTTCGGTATACAATAAAGGGATTAGTATACACTGGATGGATCGATATACACTAGATGGATTGGTATACATGCAATCGTAGCACTGGGTCCGTATACACTAGGTTGGTATACACCGGCCGATAACATTGGGACGGTATACACTGGGTCGGTAACACTGGGTCGGTATACATTGCCTCAGTAACACTAGGTCGGTATACACTGGGTCGGTAACACTGGGTCGATATACACTGGGTTGGTAACACTGGGTCGATATGCTATGGGCCGGTAACACTGGGTTGGTAACACTTGGTCGTGACACACTAGGACGTTCGATGCATATGGTTCTTGAAGCGATCAACATATACGTTTTTGGGAGCGATCGGGACATATGGTTTTTGGAGTGATCTGTACATATGTGTTTTGGGGCGATCGAATACAAGCTTTTCAAAGGGATCAGTATAGAAACTTTTTATGAGGGATCGAATGTCTGCATTGAGTGAGAGGTCCGCTATATGAGAGATTGGCTAAATTGCCTTTAGAGAGAGGTTGACCTTCATATAACTCTAGTGCAAACTTCAACATCTAAGCCCAAAAAGTTACGTTCATCAGTTAATCCAATACATAGAATAATATCTTCCTTTAAATCTCTTTCAAATTTAAGTTGAATAGGAAGTTTGCTGGTAAACAACTGGACCTACCTCGTGAATATGGAAATCCACTAGTAGAGGATGAGATCCAATCAAATTGAGAATTAAATTCTCAATGAAAGCACCAAAATGTTATCACCAAAATTGGTCACTAACACCATTGAATAGAATTGTGTAGAGAGATTAATAAAGAAAGTAAATTAAAGCAAGGAAGTAACGCAGTTGAACGCAAAACGAACAACAAAAACAAAAACACCAGATTTATAGTGGTTCAGCGTAATTGCCTATGTTCACTTTGAATAGAATCTTCATTACTTTTCCAATCACTTGAGTACAGATACAATCTATAAACAAATAACTTGAGTACATGTTTTAACAGAAAAGAAGTGAGTACAGAAAATGGCAGAGTATCCCTAGATTTCTCCCAAAAAAGGTCCCCTCAACTGGACTCCTGTCCCTCTATTTATAGACGAAGATAGGCCGGTTCCTGCATCCAGGACCATGACTGAGGTAGGTTGGCCCATAGCTGCTAGGTTAAGGTGACCGACCCAGGTAGACCGATCCACTACCGCTGATCCACCTATTTTTGATCCAGGGGTTGCCTCGTAGCTGACTCGAAGCAAGTTCCTAAGAAACTTGGAGTAGCTAATGGCGCATCTCGAAGAAAAACATGACCGACCACATTACCTTGCTGTAAATCTAAGAATATGTTAACTCTCCTGATATGCACCTGCCTAGGTATGCCGAACCACCTAGGCCGACCTAACATGGCAGACCCACTAGGGCCGATCCATTAAGAGTCGAGCCAAATGGAAAAATTCTTCTGAGGTCGATCTCACTCACACTGAACAACCTATGCCGACCGAGAACTACCAACCCACGCTCATCGACTAACGTATGCTGATCCAATACACAACCGACCTACCTCCATTTAAGTATCTTGACCGATCCATTGCCCGATACCGAACCACTATAAACCATGCACCTGGCTTTGATAACGGAATCAGTCCCAAGAATGTCAAACCACAAAGATACCGAGCCACCTCAAACATGTTGAACCATAAATATGCTAAACCAATCGGGTTATACAAAACCCTTATACTTCCATATCTATCTTGGCTTGAGTCCCATCTTCGCTCAACCATAACCTCTGCAACTATCGCTTTGTAGCCGGGCCAAGTTTCCAGGTAACACCTGGTATGAATAATAATCTAACTTCTCATCCATTTTAGATTTCCAATAAGACCACGCCGCTTAGTGGAATGGGTTTTCCCCTCACAAGTATCCAAAACCTTTTTAAAACCATATTCTATGCACCTGCATCCACAATGGCTAAAACGTGCATTTTCAAAATATTATGATGATATGCTCACTTAAGACAAATAGGATTTCCCTTCCCTAGTTTAATCTGACTCCCTGTTATAATTATATTTTCTAGGATCACTATTAACCTTTTAGTTTTTATTAGTTTACTAAAAACCTTTGTATAGTTAATGAACATTTGGTTCTTTTCATAGTTTTCATAGGATTGCTAAGAACCTATAGGCTACTCCCAGTTAACTTAGTTAATTCATGGGTTCTCCCAAACCTATTAGTTATTCCAATAAATAATCACCTTATCCTAGTTTTCATGGTTTGACTAGGAACCCATGGATTTATCCAATAACTCACTTTACATCCATGTTTTCATGAGTTGACTAGGAACCTACAGATACTTTCATTAGCCATTTTCTTATCCTATTTTTCATGGGTTGACTAAGAACCTATTTTCTGATGTCAATTCTCAATCTGGATATAGCTTTCATGGTTCATTACAAACCAATTAGCCCCTGCTAACTATCCTTAATACACAATTTTCATGGGCTTACTATGAACCTATTGGTTACCTCCAAGAACTAGATAATCATAGTTTTCATGGGTTTACTATAAACCTTTTGGTTACCTCCAATAGCTACGAAGTTTAATCATACTATATTTTTGGTCACCCTGACTCCTTGGATGCAATTCTACTCATTCAGGAGTTTAAGAAACTTATTTTCACCACAAAGTTAACCTAGCTAGTTCTTCTACCCCCTTTTCCCTAAAATAAAGTTATGGTTGATCATGTGAATATATTCATATTTGAAGAAGCAAAACTATAAATTAACAATATCACTCATGTGGGTTTAAGGTGCTTGAAATACTTTTCATATAAAATACAGCTAACCCCTTTAACTAATATTTTTATTAAGGCAATACTTCTTCAAAATTACATACTTAAATTCATTACAAAATTCTTTTGTATATGCCATGGGTTTTCCTCTAAAATTTTGAGTTTGGGTTTTAAAACCTTTCAAAAACGTCGAAAACTTTAGTTTTCAATCCCTTCGAATGCACAAATCATATCTTTCAATATAATAAGCTCCAGCCTTTTTAATACATTAAAACTCTTCTTAGAAACCTTTCGACCATGTTAAGTATTATTTTATAAGAGTAAAAGCATAGCTTTGAAACCACTTGAAAATACCCTTTCAAAACCATTGAAGATCCACCCTTTCGAAGCATTGGGCTTGTAATTAAAATATTACTTAGGGTCAAAGTGAAATATGTGAAAGCACCTCTTTTGAAACCATTCTTTATATTATAAAGTATCGAGGAAGTTTGATGGTATTGAAACCATCCTTTCAAAACAATTGTAATATCTGAGAATGTAATTAAACCTTTCGACAACATCGATATTTGCGATGCCATCGGAAGGTCACGTGTTCAAAAAGGGTTTCGACCTGTTTGACAACTACCCCTTCAAAAGCATTCAACAAAAAATAAGTAACTCCTTCGAACAAAGGCAGCAGATCTCTTTCGAAAGCCTCTTTGAAATACTCTTTCAAAAACATAGCTTTCAACCTTGTCGAAAGCTCTTTAAAAACTATCCTTACTATACCATAGCTTTCGACTTTATCGAAATCATAGCTTTCGACCTTGTCGAAAGCTCTTTTAAAACTTAACCTTTCGAAAGCATCGCTTTCGACCTTGTCGAAAGCTCCTTTAAAAACAGGCAAGTGATTTTTTTTTCAAACCAAAAATAACTAAGGAATCACTCCTTTAAAAGCACCCTTTCGATAACCTACCTTCCACCTTTGTTCAATTCACTACATACCACCTGAATGATATCATGTGCATTGGTTTCGACCTTGTTAATTTCAATGAATTCGAAAGGTCAAAGTCGAAAGGTTTACCAAAGAAGGTGGAACACCCTTTTTCTGAACAAAAGCTATTTTTTTATCAAATTAAGTGAACTTTTTGTAACAAACTTGCCTACTAGTAAACATTTGATTGGCTATCATAAACTTTTAAATAATTTAGATAATATTTGTTGCATTTTCTCAGATCTAAAATCGAGTTAAATTTTAACAAATAATCCATTCCTATTATGAAAACAATTAAATCATTTAGGTCTTCGTTCTGAAATAATTTAATTCCTTACTAAATCACTTAGTAAAAATCCCAAAAAATTCGAACAATTCAATTTAATCATGTTATCTAGCATCTTAAAATTTAAGACCCAAATTCTTAATATATTTCCAAAATGAATTTATAAACCCAAATAACCACATTTTCCTTTTAAAATTCATAACTAATTCTCCATGGCTTGGAAAATTATGAAAATTTAAACCCAACTCCAAAATCCTGTTCTCCATAACATATAATTTTCCTATTGTTAGTACTTGAGTTGATAGTTTTGATGACAACAACCTCAGGACTTGTTATTAAATACTAACATTATAGTTTATATACATATATGCAGGATTTAACCATGTAGGTACCAAGAATAAAGACTGTACAATATGGAGATTCAAGATTGAAGATATTGAGATTAAAGACTCATGAGTATCAAGATATCAAGAGTTCAAGATATCAGAGTACAAGATAAGTATTGAGTTTAGAATTATGTTAAAACTTCTTCAAAGCACTTTCATAACTAATTCTCCATGGTTTGGAAAATTATGAAAATTTAAACCCAACTTCAAAATCCTGTTCTCCATAACATATAATTTTCCTATTATTAGTCCTTGAGATGATAGTTTTGATGACAACAACCTCAAGACTTGTTATTAAATACTAACATTATAGTTTACATATACATACATATATATATATATATATATATATGCAGGATTTAACCATGTAGGTACCAAGAATAAAGACTGTACAATATAGAGATTTAAGATTGAAGATATTGAGATTAAAGACTCATGAGTATCAAGATATCAAGAGTTCAAGATATCAAGAGTTCAAGATATCAGAGTACAAGATAAGTATTGAGTCTAGAATTATGTTAAAACTTCTTCAAAGCACTTACATCTTTATTTCAAATTTATTCGTGGAATGGAATACACTTCGAGCTTGTTAAAGGGATAGAACCCTAGTGGGATGGAACCCACGACAATATCTAGTGGAATATATAGTGGTCCTATTTTGTTATCCACTAATCTTATAAAAATGTTTTTCAAAAAAATATATCTCTTGTTTTTTTTAAATGTTTTAAAAACTTTCTTTTCAAAAAGACATCTCTCTTGGTTTTACATATTTTAGCCTCAAAACAATTTTTATCATTTTTAATATTCTGATTTCAAAATTGTCCTAGATTTTAAACTATCTCTTGTTTTAAATACTTAGCTTTAAAATATTTATATTTAGATTTTAAATCACTTTATAGATTAAGATTATATATTAAAAATTACTTTCTAAACTCTTATATATGTTTAAATATATTTATAAAAGTTTACAAATTGTTTTGAAAAATTATAGAAATCAATTTTAATAAGAAAAACAAAGTAACCATTTTTGCCTAGAGCATGTCGACATACTCCTATCCCCATGTCGACATGGTGCCCGTTAAAATTCAAATTTCAAATTTTCAAAAGAATTATTTATTCATCGTATCCTTTCATGAATAGATATGGTTGTTGATCTTCTATAAATACCAGTAGTTCTAAAAGAAATTTTAACCAGATTTCACTTGTTTTCTCTCCTCTTCATCTTCCATGTTTATTCTAAAGAATTTCAAACTATACTTTGCTGAAATATCAAGTGAATCAAACTTGATTATCTCTTGTTTGATTCTCTGCCGCTCTCTCCATTAGATCTCAGTGCTATTCAGAGTTATAGGATTATTTGTAAATCAAAGTGTTGAGGAAAATGTGCGATTTAGCCTTGAAATCAATTGGGTGTGACTGTTTCCCCGGAAATCAATTAGGTGATATTGTTGCCCATAAATCAAGAGAGTTTGCCCCGGAGTCGAATGTAGGAGGGTGTGCTTCGTGGCGTTGAAATCGAGGGTGTAATCTGGGAGATTATTTTGAAAAGAAATCCGTACAATCTGTACAAGGGTGTAATATGGGAGATCATATCTTTTCACTTTCATTTTAGAATTCAAACTCTCTTTTACTTATTCAAACTTTCTACTCTCTTCAAAAATGGCTTCTTCAAGCACTCCATCTATTATGAGGCTATCTAAAACAATCAAAGAGTATCTCTATAATGATCCGGAAGCAATCAAGGCTTATATAAGCTATGCTATTTATGGAAAAGTTCATATGGAAAAGTTTGTTATGTTTAGCGATTTTTCTACTTATGAACTCAATACTCTTTTTGGAGAGAACCATATTCTTAGTATTTTTGACAATTCTGAAAATGATTTTGTTTGTTATAATTTTTGTCAAAATGTTTTATGCGAATTTGAATTGCGGTTTTCATAAAGGAATGAAAATGAAATTTAGAGTAGTGTTAAAGGCACTAAATTATTTTAAATTGTGAAATTTTGGGCAACATTCTCGATTGCAAGAATTCAAGAATGGATCTTTTTACTTTTAATATTGATGAACATGATCATAAGACATTTCATCACATTTTCGAAGGAGATGACAGCTTTGAATTTAAAAATCATAACTTTCGTTCGAAAGCACATATTGTTAGTCTTCCTTTTCAACATACTATCACTCCTAGAACGGGAAATTTCAATAACCCAATTTTATAAGTTTGTAAAGCACTTTTTACTATTTTTGGTCATTATGACATTAATTGGGCACAAGTGACTATGGATGAACTTCGTCCTAAAAATTTGGAAATGGGTAAGAATACTGTATCCTGGAATCTGTCTCACTCGGATTTTTAATTATTTTGGTGTTAATTATAAAATGGAAGAAGTTGTTTCAAGAAAACTGTTTACTTATCCTAATATTTCTCTTATGAAAATTGCTTTCATATTTCAACAATATGAATCTCTTGCCGAAAAGGATGAAAGGTTGGCACATGAAGAGATGGAAGAAGAAAATAAGGAAGAAGAAGAAGAAGGGGAGGAAATGGAAATTGAAGAAGAAAATGAAGATGCCTTCTTGGAAAGTATTGAATATCCTATCAACACTAATAACCCTTTCAATTCAAAACTCTCCTCAAAAATAAAAAGATCGTAGCGAAAAATCAACGGATTCTCAAAAGATCCGTTAGTAAGAAATTGGATAAAATGACCACTAATATGAACAAGTTCTTTGCTAAATTTGGTCGAAAACTTGGCCTATCATCATCATCCTCCTCATCCTCTAGCACATTTTAAAAACTAGGATGTGATGTACTAGTTTTTTTTGTATGAACTTGTATTGCTCGTTTATCATGTTATGAAGTATCTCTTGTATTAGATCATCTATCTATAAAAAAAGTATCTATCTTATGTTTTTCTACCTTATCGTCTCTTTGAAATAAATTTTAGTATAGTATATAAGTTTATAAATATACATACTTATTCACAAAACAAAGGAGACATATAGATTAACATACCCATGTCGACATACCCCAACCCCCTATGTTGACATATAACTGTCTGATTTGGTTAATTTTTAAATTTTGAATTTAAAATAACTACCTTGTGTCTATTCATTTTAAACGAATTCGTGCATATGTAAACAACTTTCTCTTCCATAAATTTGTGACCTCTTTATTTCCACTCATCTCTATTTGCATCTTTTAACATTTTATCAAAAATGGCATCCTCTTCTCAAACTCTAAGTGAAAATCTTAAAGAAACTCTCAAGTCATTCAAGAATATACTTACTTTTATTCTCCACAATCAAAGGCACTTAAAATTAAGTCAAATGCAGATGATAAAAGAACAAGAGAAGAATTTCGATACCCTCCGTTGGATGATTTCTACCTTAAACAAAGATGATTTCAATGCAAATCCTGAGGGAACTTTGATTCAAAATAATGAAGATTGGAAAGATATTAAAAAGGACCCTATTCTTAGAGAAGAAGGATGGGTTGAAGTTTCTAAAATAATTTGATCTCGTTATGGTTTGAATTGCTTGTTTCTGAATTGTTAGATTTGATTTGGTTTGCTTTGATTAGAATGAATTTGGTTTGAATGGAATGTATAACTGTTGGGCGAATTCTCACCCAGAAGATCTCGAGACTAAGAAGCGTCAGTTTCATCCAGTGTTATCCCATTTTCGGTCAAAGCTGGAATATCAATGTTGTGTGCATTTCCACCACGAACAAACCAAGAAGAAGCAGCCAGCAAGCATATATGAGTCTGGGACGATTCAAGTATAAAAGTCCATTCGGCCTTATACTCTCATGTTCATTCGGTGACAATAGTCTTTGAGTTCATTCAGTATTAAAAGATGCAAGCGTTATGTTTCATTCGGCAATCCATGCCTAAGGTCATTCAGCACTCCTAATATACAAGCTCATTCGACATAGCATCCATCCGGTCCAAGCACCAAGCCACCGAACCAGCTCACAACCGGACCAACACCTACAAGCTACCGGTCCAGACCTCTCCACTTCCATACCGAACCAACTCCGTGACTTCACCGTGCCGGACCAACCTCCTCCAGGAACGACCGAGCCAACGTCACCATCGGACCACATACCCACCGAACCACACCAAGGCCGGATCAACCTCATACCTCACTACCGAATGAACCTCCAACCCACCTACCACCAGTCCACTCCATCACCGGTCCAAGCTCCATGCCGAATGAAGCCTCGCCGAACCAGAACGCTGCCAGGCCAGATTGCTTCAGCCCGGGCCCACCAGCAGCTATATACATCCAAGACCCCTGCCCCCTACCTCACTCTATAAATAGAGGGGAAGGGGTACAACAATGGCAGACAAGTTTGAGAGCTCAAGCACGGAAGGAACTTTCAAACTACTTTCATATACTTGTACACAAAGCATTGTACTTGTAATCTGAAAGAAAGAAGATAATAACATATAAAGTGGACGTAGGCACGTTCTGGCCGAACCACTATAAATCTGTGTGTCTTTTACATTTCAGCCCCTGCTTTTTTCATATTTACATAACTCATCTAAATCATTAAGAATCACATAAAATCAACTAAATCACACGACTTGGAGGTGTTTGCCCATTTTTCGCGCAAACATTTTTGGTGCTTTCATTGAGAGCTTCGAACTCGAAGCTAAAGCTTCCCTCATTCAACCTTCTTTCCCAATAGCACCCTTCATTGCCTAGGAAACATGACTTCCAGGCCAAGAAAAGACGCCAACAAGGGAAAGAACGTTGCAACCAGCAGCGCTCCAAATCCAGTGGATCCAGATCAAGAGAACCATCCCACTACAGCAGCAGTGCCGCATGTAGATCAGGCAATTCCAACAGCCCCTGCCGCGGAACAACCGGCAGTAATCACTAGAGCAGACCTAGACAGAGTTGTGGTGGAAGTGACTAACCGCTTCGCATCCCAACAAGAAGCTTTGGTGAACCAACTCATGTCACGCTTGAGGGATGTCGAAGAATCCAACCGCAACACTGAATCATGGGGTGAATCTCAATTTGGAGGATCTCGGAGACAGCAAAGGTCTTCCCTCTTCGAGGAAGCCATCAACAGGAACAACAATGATAGGGGCCGCGCCCGGACTCAGCCCGAACTCCGACTCGAGGAAGCGCTTGGAACCGAACCCAGTGGGGGAGGCGCCAGGCGAGGGTCGGATGTAGCTGAGCCAGTCATGCCACCTAATCATAGAAACCCCGCTGAACGGAGCCGAGCTAGAACCCAGCCCAAAGTTGACCCCATGGAAATGCTCGAAACAGAACCCCATAGGGGAAGATCAAGGCAGGGGGCAACTGTAGCTGGTCCTAGCATGCATCCGAGCAGCCAGAGGCAACCACTGGATAACGTCAGAAGTGATAGACAATACCATCCCTACAGGTCATCTGGACGAGATCGATCCCGCAGGGAAGAACCAAGTTCATTTCTGTCCGCTCCAAATTCTGATGAAAGAATGGCACGATTATTCAGAGAATGCGTCCAACGGGAGCAAAGGGACCGAGGAATAGGCGCTAGAGTCACCAGCCCCTTCACCCGCAATATCGAAACTGCCATCACCCTCCGGGAATGGAAAATGCCAACCATGGAATCTTACAAGGGAACTTCCGACCCCATCGTACACTTACAGAGATACACCCAGCATATGCTCATGAGTGGAGCAACAGAAGGGGTGTTGTGTAAATGCTTTCCGCTATTCCTAGCAGATCTAGCTACCTCCTGGTTCTGCCATCTACCCCAAGGATCTATCAGCTCATGGGAGATGTTGAAAGAAAGGTTCATTAGCCAGTTCCACATCCATGTAGAACAACCCAAGGATGCTTATTCTCTATCCAATGTCAAACAGAAATCCGGAGAGACACTGCAACAATATCTAACCCGGTTCAACGCCGCAGCGGCCGCAGTCCAAGATGCCGATGAGAAGCTCACCCTAATGGCCCTCTGTAGTGGTGTACACCCAGATATCAAGTTCGCTAGAAGACTAACTAAGGAAAAACTAGCTACTTTACCTGATTTCTTCCATGAAGCTGGAAAGTATATGAGACTTGAAGACGCCGCCACTGAGAGGCAGTCAGGGCAACAAGGTAAGACAACTTCGGACAAGGTTCCCGCTGCAGCTAAGGACACTCGAAGAAATGAATCTAGAGACAATGCTG
This sequence comes from Allium cepa, assembly GCA_030765085.1. NCBI lineage: Eukaryota > Viridiplantae > Streptophyta > Magnoliopsida > Asparagales > Amaryllidaceae > Allium > Allium cepa. The sequence goes on from CM060940.1 coordinate 175,048,052, forward strand.
GGGGTAGGAAGTTTGAAAAGCGCCAATAACGACCAGGACCGAGATTTGACTCCTACACTCCTTTGAATGAAACAATCGAAAACATCTTTCTAGCCACTCAGGGCGAACTCGGATACAATCGCCCCCCGCACAAGAAAGAATCTTATAACGCACTCAAGTCTGGAAAGTTCTGCCGCTTCCACGAATCCCACGGACATGACACCAATGAATGCCACCATCTCCGGGACTTGATCGAAGAACACATCAGAAGAAGAAGGCTGGAACGCTATGTGAAAGGTCAGAACAGGACTCCAACTCCTGCCAATGAGAACTCAAAGCGACCCCTCCCAGAAGTAGGCGGAGGGAATCGCAACACCAGTGGCTCTAGTCAAGAGAAGATAGTGGTCCATACCATCTCGGGGGTACCACACATCGCCGACAGAAGTTGGGCAGAGATGGAAAGATACGGCAAGTCACTTAGAAATGCTGAAGTTTATGTTAACTCCATTGTGGAAGAACGCCACCCGAAATGAAAAGAGAGTGACGACATCGTATTCAGTAGGCGTGATTTAGAAGGAAGACAGTATCCGCATATGGATCCCATGGTCATCTCTGCCTGGTTCGGTCCAGCTAAAGTTTTCCGAATTCTAATAGACACAGGAAGCTCCGTAAATATCCTATTCAAGCATGCTTTCGACAAAATGAAGCTGTCAATGAAGGATGTGTCTCCCTGCAACAAACCCCTGCACGGTTTCACTGGAGATGCGAAAATTCCCCTCGGGCAACTTGACCTCTTCGTCGAAATAGGAAGTCATCTCCGCTCCGTTGTGCGAAAACAAACGTTCGTACTAATAGAAAACCACTCGCCCTACAACGCCTTCTTGGGAAGACCAGCCTTATCTGACTTCCAAATTGTCCTAGCCCCGTGGTGCCTAAAGATGAAATTCCCAACAGATAACGGAATAGGAGAAGTTGAAGGAAATCAAGACGCCGCTAGAGATTGCTATGTAACTGAACTTCGCAATAACCGTAGAAAGAATAAAGGGAAAGATGCAGAGACTACCCTCTGCATGAAAAGCTTGGAAGCATAGCAACTAAAGAAAGCCCCTCCTCTTCGATACACCAGCGATCCTTTCAATGAACTAGACCCCAGGGATAAGGAGGAGGAGGCTACCGCTGAGCCTGCAGAGGCCATGGAATTCGTATCTGTAGACAAACATGATTCAAGTAGACTATTAAAAATAGGATCTCAGCTAAAAATAGAATTGAAGGATCAACTCATTGACTTTCTCCGCCACAACTTAGATGTATTTGCGTGGACACATGCCGATATGACAGGAATCTCCCCAGACATAGCATGCCACATGCTGAACATCGATCCCACCAAGGTACCGATAAAGTAGAAAAAGAGAAGCATGGGAGCAGAACGATCAGTAGCCCTCGATGAGGAAGTAAAGAACCTACTTGCTAATGACTTCATACGAGAAGCCATCTACCCAGAATGGATCGCTAACCCGGTACTAGTAAAGAAAGCTAATGGGAAGTGGCGAACATGCATTAATTTCTCCAACTTAAATGACGCTTGCCCGAAAGACTGCTTCCCGCTCCCCCGAATCGATCGACTTGTGGACAGCACTGCCGGGCACGAACTTTTATCTTTTATGGGTGCATACTCCGGATACAACCAGATTCCCATGCACGCTCCCGATCAAGACCACACTAGCTTCATCACTGACCGGGGATTATATTGTTACAAAGTCATGCCTTTTGGACTCAAAAATGCCGGAGCTACCTATCAGCGCCTCGTCAACAAGATGTTCGCGGAATTAATAGGACGAACTATGGAAGTATATGTGGATGACATGTTGGTAAATTCCAGGAGAGTCGACGATCATGTAAGCCACCTGGGCGAGATGTTTCAGGTACTTCGCCGATATGGAATGAAGCTGAATCCTCTAAAGTGCTCCTTCGGAGTGTCATCGGGAAAATTCTTAGGATTCATCGTCCATGCCAGAGGAATTGAAGCAAACCCTGAACAAATCCGGGCTCTAAAAGAAATAAGGATACCTTCCACTCGAAAAGAAATGCAGAGCCTAAACGGAAAGGTGGCCGCCCTAAGCAGATTCATTTCCAAAGCAACTGACAAGTGCGTCCCTTTCTTCGAAGCTCTCAAGAAAGACAAAGGAAAGTTCGAGTGGACCGATGAATGCTTAAAAGCCTTCCTTAACCTGATCGAACACCTTCAGAGACCACCAGTACTCTCAACTCCAAACGAAGGCGAAGAGCTATACCTATACCTCGCTGTATCATCTCATGCTCTAAGCGCTGCCTTGGTAAGAGAAGAGGACCGCACGCAATGCTCGGTATACTTTATAAGTAAGAGATTTACAGGGGCAGAAGCCAGATATCCTAAACTTGAGAAATTGGCATATTGTTTATTGATCGCGTCACGAAAACTGCGACACTACTTCCAATCTCACTCCATCAGAGTTCTAACCGATCAACCACTAAGACAGGTGCTCCATCGTCCCGACACCTCTGGACGACTCCTCAAATGGTGCATTGAACTAAGTCAGTATGATGTCACCTACCATCCTCGCACCGCTATCAAGGGGCAAGCCATGGCCGATTTCATTGCCGAATTCACTACCAACGAAGGCAAGGATCAATTTGAAATAGCAAAAAACATCAAGTGGAACCTCTTTGTAGATGGAGCATCGAACGAACAAGGCTCGGGGGCAGGTATTGTGATAATCACCCCCAGGGGAAGAAAGCTATACTATGCATTAAGGTTGGAATTCGCGGCCACTAACAACGATGCGGAGTATGAGGCAGTAATAGCGGGATTGGAGCTTGCCTCAGAAATTGGAGTCAATTCTTTATGTCATCATAGTGATTCTCAACTTATCGTAAACCAAGTACTAGGAGAGTTCCAGACACGAGGAGAACGACTCACAGCATATCTAAAGAAAACCAAACTGCTGCTCGATCAAGTGGACCATTATCTAATCAAACACATTCCTCGAGAAGATAACCAAGAGGCCGATGAACTAGCAAAGCAAGCTAGTATGAAGAATAGCACCCTTTCCGGAGCACTAGCCATCTCAAGGCAGCTAGCCCCAAGTTTCGAACAAGTGAATCTGATAACTGCAATCGAAGAAGGAACTTGGATGACTCCTATCCGGAAATATTTGCAGGACGGCACACTACCAGACAAACGTGATGAAGTCAGGAGAATTTTGAGGAAAGCTCCCCACTACACAATACAAGAAGGCATCCTCTATCGGCGTGGCTTCTCTAGCCCCTTATTCAGATGCGTCGCTGGAAGGGAAGCCAAGGAAATCTTATTCAACGTCCATCAAGGAAGTTGCGGAGATCACACTGGAAGGCAGACTCTGGCGAAAAAGATACTCCGATATGGATATTACTGGCCCACACTAAACAAAGACGCCTTAGACTTCGTCAAGAGATGCGATAGATGTCAGAAATTTGCCAAGATTCCTCGACTACCCACAAATGAGATTACTCAAATGACCAGCCCTTGGCCCTTTGCTGTATGGGGAATTGATTTAATTGGCGAACTGCCAACGGGCAGAGGCAGAGCCAAATATGCTATAGTGGCAGTCGATTATTTCACCAAATGGGTGGAAGCGGAACCCCTAAATAAAATATCTTCAGCAAAAGTTATCAACTTCTTGATCAAAAATATTCTGTGCAGGTACGGAGTACCACTCAAGATCATATCGGACAACGGACTCCAATTTGACAGCGAAGAATTCGCCGACTGGTGCCAAGAGCATGGAATTCATAAAAGCTTCTCATCAGTAGCTTATCCTCAGGCAAACGGACAAGTCGAAGCTGTCAACAAAATTCTCAAAACCCTAATAAAGAAGAAACTTGAAAAGTCAAAAGGCGCTTGGGTGGACGAACTTCCTACGGCACTTTGGGCCTACCGCACATTTTTCAGAACATCAACGGGACATACTCCTTTCTCTTTGGCATACGGATCGGAGGCAATGCTCCCTGTTGAGACTATTGTTCCTTCCCACCGTAGGATCCACTACAATCCAGAAGAAAACAAAGAACTCCTCCTCATGTCTTTGGATCTGATTGAGGAAAGGAGAAACGATGCAGCACTCAAAGCAGCAGCTCACAAACAAAAAGTGGCAGCACTATACAACTCCAAAGTCAAGCATCGCATCTTACAAGAAGGAGATCTTGTCCTCAGGCAAATCTTTCCGCGCCCCGGGGCACTGGACCCCATCTGGGACGGACCATATGTAATTCATAAAGATCTCCACAACGGAGCTTATTGTAATGACCCACAATATTTACACAACTATGATATTGTGATTTAAACAAGTATAAAATATTGAAATATATTTGTGCACACATTTGGTATGACTTAGGGGTAAATTTGTGATTTCCCAACTGTTAAAACCCTAGCCGTGAGTGAATTATAAAAAGAAAAGATGTGGCCGCTGTTTTCATTCAACTCTCTCGTTTCAAAACAAAAACTAAAATGGCCGAAGCCCTAGAAATCAGATTGGGGGAAAAATCATCTTGCTGTATTGAATGGCGTTGGATTCGTGAGAAAAAGGGGGGACGCTATGGCAATGTCTAGGGGATCGACATCTCATATAGCTAAGTGAGTGTTCTTAATCTTGATTTGGCAATAAGTCCTATCTCAGGCAGTCGTAGTTATATTTCTGCAAATAAATTTGTGTGTATGGATGCTTTGCGTGTATTGATGCTTGTTGATGATTGTTTGATCCTTGGTTGCTTGCATATCCATATATTGATGAATATCAAGTCTGATTATGTTCTTATCTGAACCTGAGATGATATCTATTCACTATTATGTCACGATACACTGATTTAACACTATGTATTACTGCCAAATGAATTGTTTAAGTGCACTCATACCAGACGTATCATGTCTGACCCTGTTGATTGTCTCGACAATCTCCTGGGGTGTCTCATTCAACGAGGCAGTTCGGGATGATGTTTTTACAGGTTGCTATGCACATTTTGATGAGATGATGACTTAAGAGATGGAGTTAAAATGATTTATCACTGCATGTAGATGATATGAAGAAAGTATTTAAGTATTTTATTGTCATTTTATATGTATTGCTGAACTGAAATATGTATATTTTACTATGAACAGTGAACCATCATGTCTTAGATTGATATGTATATAAATCTGGAAAACTGTTTTGTCTTATAAGTAATTGCAAGTTTGAAACTGGAACACTTGGATCGTTCAGTTTATATATATTTTCTGAAATCTGTATTTGGAGAATAACTTGTGTCGAGGCAGTATACACAAGTGTTTACACTTGTGTATATGTGCAGACCTATAGATCTGCTGAGTTTTGTGATCTAAAGGGATTTTTATGGATTTTGTTCGAGTTTCCTTTAAGAAGTTTTGGGGAAAATCTTTATAAACTTATTTTGATGGATTATTTCTATATATTTATGCATAAGCATATATGGATCTGGAGTTTGATTTTAGTATGTAATTATCATATCTAAGAATAAATATATGTTTATCTGTTTTTGGCAAGTTGAATGCCTTGAGTATGAAAAGCAAAGATGAGATTTATATATTTCTCTATGTTATGGTTTCTGAGATCAAGTCACTTATGGTTTTAAATGGGAGATTATATGGATTTGAATCCACACTTTTGAGATATGATCTTTAATCTGAGCATCTGAGTTTTGATAGATATGTTTTATTTGATATAAGATGTTTATTCTGGAAAAATGAAGTTTATGGGAGATTTGGATTTATATAAGAATTTGAAATAATTTCTGAAATGAGTTTGAGAACTTACAGCCTGAGGTGCTTTATATATCTGAAATGTGTTTAGTTGTTTTAACAGCATGACTTACACGTCTGAACTATATTTAAATGTTTTGGCATATCTGATGCCGTAGATCTTTGAAGGAAAATGGATTTTAATGCTTTCAAATGCATTATGATTTTTGAAATGAAATTTCTATGTTAAGTGGCTGTTGCTATTTGAATCTGAATATAACATATAGCTAATACATGTTCATATAATAGATCTTGAATCGTATTGTGGACTTGCCATATAAATTAATATATGTGCATGCCCTTACTTTATATTTCTGAAATGAATGAGCTCAGTTTTGAATAGTTTTTCACAAGAAAGTTAATTAGCAAACTGTTTTTATTCTCGTATGCTATATTCATAAGATTTCTGGAAATGGATTACAAGTACATGTATTATCTTGAGACTTTTATAAAAGGAACTTGTAAGCTTCCAATTGTTTATGTTAAAAATATTTATATGATGCAGAATGGCTTTTGTCCTTGCATCAGTGATATGTTTTCAGTTTTAAAAGAAAGATAGTTGATGTAAATTCATCTTTTATGTCTGAATATAACTTGCATGAATGAGAAAGAGGAAAACTCAATGACCCCATTTTTGTATAGTTGGATTGGTAATCCTTTGTTTATACGTATATTTATTGATACTTTGTTGGTACCAAGGCTTCATTGACTCTTGGATGTTGCCAGCATTGTTACTGTGTGATTTTAGGGCTCAATTTTAAATTGCCTATTCATTAATACCATTGCTTGAGCTTGTGTGTTGGCGAGGCCGTGCACACCTGTATTTGTGTGTGTGTGTGTACGTGCAGCCACACCTATAATTGTGCTATAGCAAGAGTTGAATTAAATAAAGAATATCTATGACTTTTATGATATAATCTGGAATTCTGATATTTCCAGTCTGCTTGTGTATCTTTTGTGTCATATTGCAAATAATTTTCATAAAGAGGAAAATGGATTTATCTTTATATTAAAATGCTATGTGTGAATGCTTTAGCTAATTTTCTTAAACTCTGATTTAATAGCTAAAGAGATTGGTATATCTTCATATATACTAATCTATGTTTTAAGAATACACCAATATTCCTATATTGGTAATAGTGGATCCTGGTTTTGGTTTCGAAGATAGATGACCCTGTGTTTTCATTTAGCATATTTCTTTATGCAGAAAAAAAAACAAACAAATTAGTCCATGATTTGGCCACTAGAAAAGTAGGGTCATCACATTTGGTATCAGAGCCAGGTTGGTAGGTAACATAGCAAAAATTTAATTTGTGTGAACTTGGTTGTACTGACTGCTTTGGTTGCGTTGTTTGAATTGATAGCTCTGGATGATCTATTTGGATTACATCAATGTTAATGATGTTTATTAAAAATTTAAGTGAGATTAATTTGGTTTAAACCTGCATAAGCAGAGAAATCATAAGATAAAAGCTTGTTTTTGAGTAAAGCTAGAAAGAAGAAATTTAAAATGAGAGAATTTGAATTTCTAAATGTTTTCTAATACAAGAAAAATTGGATTAAGACACCTATGTTTATATCTGATCTAGAAGATGGCTAAAATTACAGTTTTACTTCTTTATGGACTTCATGGGTGTTGCTTTGTTTCAATGTAGATGGTGTATTAATTTATTTTTGATTTAAATCTGAAATCACCACTGTTACACCATATCTAATAAGTATATGTTTGAGAACTTGATAAACACAATGTTGAGCTGGTGCAAGTGATATTGATATTTGGTAAAATTTCAAAAAAAATTATATAATAAACTGACCACAAATGCATTGTGTAAGTATTGATATGTATGCAAGATGGAACACACACATGCACATATTTCTCTGAAAAAAAGAGAGAGAAGCATTGGCCATTAGAGATAAGTAGGAAATAGCAGAACAAAGGAAAAGGATTAAGGTGAGTAAACCCTCACTTGGCAAGGCATTAAGACCTATGAAAGGAGCCATTTAACCTTTAGTTTATTTTAACTTCTCTTTGATGTTGTGTATGCATTTTTAGTTTGACAATTTTCTGTTGTTTCTGAGATTTTGTGACTTTCATTGCCTTGCTGTTATTTAAACTATGCTTGATTATACATGATAATTTAATGATAGGATGACAATAACTGATTTATTTATATGATTATAAACTTGAGACAATGTTTTTGGTTAAAGCATAAACTAATAAAAAAAGGTAGGGTGCAAGGCAGTAAGGTGAAGGGGGTCCTCTGGCTTATGTCTTGTGTTTGAAAGGATGATTAAGATGCAGTGGAATTTCCATATGCTAAATCTTGATCCACTATTAAGTACTCTCTGAAATGAGGTTGAGCAATAAGTGAACACATATTCAGAAAAATATATATAAATTGACTGCAAGGACCTTGTTACTTGGAACCCCAGTGGTATTTTATTTCCTAAAATATTTTGATCTATGCTTTAGTCAAAGGCCTGTCTCTGAACAAAACTGACTTGAAATGATTTACAAATGTGATTAATTGATTGTTGAAATGTATGACTGGATGAATGTTGCATGGATGCATGAAAACTGCTTGCATTTACTGGTTAGGTACATGGTTGTAATGGATGAATGTTTCACGGATGCATGAAAACTGCTTGCATTTATTGGCTAGGTACATAAAGATTTTGGGCATACATAGTATAATTGATACCTGCACACATGAAAGAAAAACTTAGTAATTGAACTAAGGTATTGGGTCACCTCTATCAGGTTGGGTATGAGGGAAGTGGGTATGACATAGTGGTTGGCTTGCATCAAGGATGGGGTGTGAGTTTGCACATGGCATGTTCATGTCCAAATAGCTTGTAGTGCACTGGAAATCAAACAGTAGTTCCAGGCAGTGTGCACCAGTGCAACCATGAATGTGATATTGGACCCTTAAAAATGATATGACATGAACTTACAAGCAGAGGTGAATATGTTTGATAATTGCATATAACTTTGTGATGGAAGTTTATAAAACATGTCCCTTAGAGGAAGATAAATTTTCTTATGTTTATAACCTTCAAAAAAATGAATTATATTATCATTACAGTCAAGTGTGATCTAAGATTGGTTAAGTACAAGGCAGTAAAAGGAGGGAAGTTCTTTTGCTTATGTCTTATATTTAATAAGGGGATAAGAGTGCAATGGTTTGACCATGTGCTGAGCTCTAGTTGCCTAAGTATTTCCTCAAAAAAAAATATACATATAAACATCTCTGGTCACATGTTGATTGTAATATAAAATATGAAAAACATAAGAATTTTCTGATATGCAAAATCCCTATGATTTACCTGCAAGTTTATATAACCCAATGACATAAGTGAAGATGAAAGGAACACTTATAGCTACTTATGATTAGGTGTATGTTAGTTTTATATGAATGAAAATAAGTTTTGTTAGCCACATATGTGTTGGATGAGTTTCTTTGTGGTGATATAATCTATGTGAAATGTTTGGATGCCTTGCTGGTTGTTAGATTTGGTTCTTATGACCTCCATGTTTACTATTTTAATGCCAGTAACAATAACCTGAACAGTTTAGGTTGCTTTAAATAATATGGATGTGAAACCTTTGTAGACAAGATTCACTGGAAATACATACATATATATATATATATATATATATACATATAGACACCCATAGACTTGTTTGGATGAAACAAGTAGATCACAAGTTAAAATGTTTTGCCAAACCTGTTTTGGCTGAGTTGTATGAATGTAATGATTTTATGATTACATATTTGTGATTGACACATGTTTGATATTTGTGAATAAAATGATAAATGACCATATCATTTCTGATATATGTAATATACTGTGATGGATGAATTGAAAAAAAGAGACTTAGTAAGTTCACTAAGGATGGGGTCAAGAGACTGTGAGGGGCTTGGCAGGGGACAGACCGCAAGCCGGCACATGGCCTGTTTAGGTCCAGGGATCCGAGTGTTCTGGGGTGAATGTGCCCAGACAGTGTGCCTTTTTATTTTCCCAATAACAGTTGAGACCATGATGAAAAATGCTAAACATCAAAGTTGAAACATAAATTTATGTAAAATGTCATAGTTCAGTGCCAAAAGTAAGGACTATAGATGTCTGCAGCATCTGTAGTGGTTAGTTTTGGATTTTTGAATTATGGGATATTACAGTCCATGATTTCTTAAAATAATGATAATAATAAACCTCTAGAAAACCCCAACCCAGGTAAATGCTTTTAAATTTAATGATGGGCTGTGGTAGAATACACGCCTATTTGGTATTTGGTGATGAGCTGATAAATGGAAACGGGACAGGGATAAAATAATTAGACATGCAGATACTTAAACATATTGGGTTGAATATAATGATATGAGTATAAGATTGGTGTCCCTTTGACAATTAGGAAAACAAAACTTGATCTAACATATAATACAAACTGATAGCAAAAAAAAAAAAAAAAAAAAATAGATACCATTATTAAGTGGTTGTTTGCTGTTTGTATTGATTGAGTATTGTTTGTATAAACTTAATTCATACGTAAGTTTATGATATTTTGCTTTGATTGCCAAGAATGGGGTCTGTTTTGAATTAAAAATTCATTTAAATAAAGACAGATTATATAAGGATATTGATCCCTATTTTGATTTCCACATAGATGATATGTTTTGCATGAAGATGGTGTGTATGGCCATGGATGAATGAGCATTACATTTAAAATGACTTCAATATGAATCATGAGTAGGAATGTATTTGTAAGCAACATATAACCTGATGACAAAACATATGAACTGTTACTGAATTAATATTTGTTTGGTTCTGGTTGAGTAAGCTTGGTGTATAAATATGTTTGAGACATTAGAATTGCTTTGAAAAGCAGAAAGTAAAATCTGTATTGATTCTAGAATTTTCTAAATCAATTTGCCAATAGGGTTTAGTTTAAAACTGAATGTGAACACTATTATGATGAATGCAATGGCACTGTTTCCTGCTCTCATTTGTACACTGCCATATTTATGCATATTCACTTCATCCTGTGTGCACCCCTGAGTTGCACTGTATGCATGGACCTGGCCCAAACACTGTTGCATCTGAAATCTGCTGTTGCACTTGAGACTTTAGACTTGATTCGCTGTTTGCATGTAGTGGCAGTTCCCTATATATATGTCCATGTACTTGAAACTACTTGATGCTGCACACTTGTGCTTTGCCTTGATCACTTCTGCTGTTGTCATTTTGTGTTGTCTTGCATTTGCCAAGTCTATGTGTAAGTTCCCATACATCCATCTGAGTTTGTTGTTTCCAGATGCACTGAGTTGCTTGAATATGTCGCTTTCTTATTTATGTTCTGTTTGTATGACAGTTGCAATTACCCTTGTGCTTGTCCATTTGATGATGAAACATGTTGATTAAAATTTGCTTGTGCACTCGAGTGGGCGAGGCAGTGCATGCGTGTATATTTATACACGTGTGTATTGCAGCCACTCCGCAAAGTTTAGTGAATATTTGGGATGCTAGAACTAGTAAGAGTCAATTGTGAGGACACAATTCCAAAAAGGTGGGGTATTTGTAATGACCTACAATATTTACACAACTATGATATTGTGATTTAAACAAGTATAAAATATTGAAATATATTTGTGCACACATTTGGTATGACTTAAGGGTAAATTTGTGATTTCCCAACTGTTAAAACCCTAGCCGTGAGTGAATTATAAAAAGAAAAGATGTGGCCGCTGTTTTCATTCAACTCTCTCGTTTCAAAACAAAAACTAAAATGGCCGAAGCCCTAGAAATCAGATTGGCGGAAAAATCATCTTGCTGTATCGAATGGCGTTGGATTCATGAGAAAAAGGGGGGAAGCTATGGCAATGTCTAGGGGATCGACATCTCATATAGCTACGTGAGTGTTCTTAATCTTGATTTGGCAATAAGTCCTATCTCAGGCAGCCGTAGTTATATTTCTGCAAATAAATTTGTGTGTATGGATGCTTTGCGTGTATTGATGCTTGTTGATGATTGTTTGATCTTTGGTTGCTTGCATATCCATATATTGATTAATATCAAGTCTGATTATGTTCTTATCTGAACCTGAGATGATATCTATTCACTATTATGTCACGATACACTGATTTAACACTATGTATTACTGCCAAATGAATTGTTTAAGTGCACTCATACCAGACGTATCATGTCTGACCCTGTTGATTGTCTCGACAATCTCCTGGGGTGTCTCATTCAACGAGGCAGTTCGGGATGATGTTTTTACAGGTTGCTATGCACATTTTGATGAGATGATGACTTAAGAGATGGAGTCAAAATGATTTATCACTGCATGTAGATGATATGAAGAAAGTATTTAAGTATTTTATTGTCATTTTATATGTATTCCTGAACTGAAATATGTATATTTTACTATGAACAGTGAACCATCATGTGTTAGATTGATATGTGTATAAATCTGGAAAACTGTTTTGTCTTATAAGTAATTGCAAGTTTGAAATTGGAACACTTGGATCGTTCAGTTTATATATATTTTCTGAAATCTGTATTTGGAGAATAACTTGTGTCGAGGCAGTATACACAAGTGTTTACACTTGTGTATATGTGCAGACCTATAGATCTGCTGAGTTTTGTGATCTAAAGGGATTTTTATGGATTTTGTTCGAGTTTCCTTTCAGAAGTTTTGGGGAAAATCTTTATAAACTTATTTTGATGGATTATTTCTATATATTTAAGCATAAGCATATATGGATCTAGAGTTTGATTTTAGTATGTAATTATCATATCTAAGAATAAATATATGTTTATCTGTTTTTGGCAAGTTGAATGCTTTGAGTATGAAAAGCAAAGATGAGATTTATATATTTCTCTATGTTATGGTTTTCTGAGATCAAGTCACTTATGGTCTTAAATGGGAGATTATATGGATTTGAATCCACACTTTTGAGATATGATCTTTAATCTGAGCATCTGAGTTTTGATAGATATGTTTTCTTTGATATAAGATGTTTATTCTGGAAAAATGAAGTTTATGGGAGATTTGGATTTATATAAGAATTTGAAATAATTTCTGAAATGAGTTTGAGAACTTACAGCCTGAGGTGCTTTATATATCTGAAATGTGTTTAGTTGTTTTAACAGCATGACTTACAAGTCTGAACTATATTTATATGTTTTGGCATATCTGATGTCGTAGATCTTTGAAGGAAAATGGATTTTAATGCTTTCAAATGCATTATGATTTTTGAAATGAAATTTCTATGTTAAGTGGCTGTTGCTATTTGAATCTGAATATAACATATAGCTAATACATGTTCATATAATAGATCTTGAATCGTATTGTGGACTTGCCATATAAATTAATATATGTGCATGCCCTTACTTTATATTTCGGAAATGAATGAGCTCAGTTTTGAATAGTTTTGCACAAGAAAGTTAATTAGCAAACTGTTTTGATTCTCGTATGCTATATTCATAAGATTTCTGGAAATGGATTACAAGTACATGTATTATCTTGAGACTTTTATAAAAGGAACTTGTAAGCTTCCAATTGTTTATGTTAAAAATATTTGTATGATGCAGAATGGCTTTTGTCCTTGCATCAGTGATATGTTTTCAGTTTTAAAAGAAAGATAGTTGATGTAAATTCATCTTTTATGTCTGAATATAACTTGCATGAATGAGAAAGAGGAAAACTCAATGACCTCATTTTTGTATAGTTGGATTGGTAATCCTTTGTTTATACGTATATTTATTGATACTTTGTTGGTACCAAGGCTTCATTGACTCTTGGATGTTGCCAGCATTGTTACTGTGTGATTTTAGGGCTCAATTTTAAATTGCCTATTCATTAATACCATTGCTTGAGCTTGTGTGTTGGCGAGGCCGTGCACACCTGTATTTATATGTGTGTGTACGTGCAGCCACACCTATAATTGTGCTATAGCAAGAGTTGAATTAAATAAAGAATATCTATGACTTTTATGATATAATCTGGAATTCTGATATTTCCAGTCTGCTTGTGTATCTTTTGTGTCATATTGCAAATAATTTTCATAAAGAGGAAAATGGATTTATCTTTATATTAAAATGCTATGTGTGAATGCTTTAGCTAATTTTCTTAAACTCTGATTTAATAGCTAAAGAGATTGGTATATCTTCATATATACTAATCTATGTTTTAAGAATACACCAATATTCCTATATTGGTAATAGTGGATCCTGGTTTTGGTTTCGAAGATAGATGACCCTGTGTTTTCATTTAGCATATTTCTTTATGCAGAAAAAAAACAAACAAATTAGTCCATGATTTGGCCACTAGAAAAGTAGGGTCATCACACTTATATTTTGTCAACAGTGGATGAAGAGGTGTTCTAGAGGGCATGGAACATCCGACACCTCCGTCGATACTTTTCTTAACTTGTACTGCCCATATGAAGTGAATTAACAAAGAGAATCAGTGGACGTAGGCATTTTCATGCCGAACCACTTTAAAAAATCTTGTCTCTTTTTAACTTGTTCCTTTATATCTTGGCTGCTTGTTAAGCTTTATCCTTTTCTGTTGAACAAAATCCTACGGCATCTCCACTCAAGACGCACCACGGCCTCATCTGGACAAGGCCTAACAGGTACGCTACGATTCTAGGCACTCGCCAATGAGACTCTTTTGCTCCAGCATCCCTCTGCTGTGGGTTAACTCATTGCTCGCGACTGCCCTCAAAGCCAACTGTAATGAGCCGATTATAAGTCATCATAAAGGCCGACTATAGCCGATGGCAGCTCATTACGGCGTTCGGCTCGCCGGCATCTGTGAACCTACTTTAAGCCCCAACATAAGGTGTGGCCAGCCAGGGGTAGTTCACGGCCAACGGCACCCACGCTAGCCGGCCACGGTAAATCGAATAATACCCACGATTACGGACCATAATGGTTCGGGTAGTTACCGTGCACGATCTCGGCTCCGATGTGTCTTAAGTGCGGCTGTGGTAAAAAAGAAAACTCCCCGCGGAGGCGTAAGATGGGTGACAAATGTCTCCAAGACCCACAGCTAGGGAAAGTGACTACAAAACCCGTTTGCCACGAACTTAAGCACATCGACGGCCTTCCGTGACTGGAAGTTTTACTTTTCCCATATTTCCATTTCATTTAAATACTTTCCTCCTATCCTGTATAACAAACTCTATAGTACAGGAAACCAAATAGGGAGCATTCACTCATGAGAATCTAAGCCTGCGTACTGGGTGGCAAGGTACTCAGCTATATCCATGATCAGTTACACAAGACGCTCAAAGCTACCACCTGCAACTAAAACATGAAGGGCGGTACTCACTTCTCTTGTACATAAATATGTAACTATAGTTTATTCATACGTCACACTAACATTGCAAAACATGAAATTATATTTCAAGCAACAGCTTAACATCAAACACAACTAAAATCACAGGCATATGCATACTTCTCACGCACCACATCAAAATGACAACAACATTTAAACACGACAAAATCAGCTTATGTCATAAAATCACATAAAGTTATTCTTTGCAAATAATATTATTACAGTCACATCAATGTTTTGGACTAACATAAACAGCGATAAAGGGAAATAAAAAGGTGGCCAAATCCGGACAAGTAACCAGCTGCGTCCACACCTCGCTCTCATCCTACCAACTCCCCCAAGCCTACTTGGCCGCAGGGTCGGAGCTCCCAGTGTGTTGATCGGAAGTTCCACCTGTCCAATTTAGAAGAGGAATTCATTAAACAAACGATAAACGATCAAGTTATGGAAACCCAGAAAGAAAAGGAAAAGAGAAGAATAACTCACCAGCGTCCGCCGCTTGATCCTCATGCTCCAGTTGCACACCCGCTTCCTCAGCAGCAAGCAACCGCATCCCCTCCTTCACCGCCGCTTTCTCCTCTTTCGAGAACTGAGCAGTGACCACATCCAGACTAAAAGCCACTCCACCTTCCTTACCCGCATTGACCCTGGCCTCCTCTAAAGCCCGAAGATATTTCTTGGCCATGACCCGGGGATAGTCATCCATCCAAGACAAGCTGCCCTCCTTCCAAGTGCGGAAGTACATGTCCTGCAGCATCTCGTCCATCATCCCCTCATTCTCCTCAAACTCCCTCACCCGGGCCTCGGAAACCTGCAACTTGGCGACAGCGACATCCCTCTCTGATCGGTATCTCAAGCAGTCAGCCTGGAGAGACCTCCTCATCTCCTCCATCTCCTCCATCTCCTCCTTTAACTTGACTTGAGCCATCTCCGCGGCCTCAAGCCCCCCAGACAACTCCTCTACCTGCTCGAGATCCGCATTCCGAACCTCATCCACTGTCGCAATGGCCATGTCGATCCGCTCCTTACAGGCGGCCTCCATCTTCCATAGTTCTGCCCTACTAGCCTTTTCCATGGTCTCTTTCAGCCGCCTGGAGGCTTCCTCCTGTTGAGAAATCTGAACGGCTTGACCGGCAAGTTGTTCGGCCTGATCGGCAACCTTTAGACGCAACCGAATATTAGCACTCCCAATCTCCTCCCCGGGCTTGACCAATTGAGCATGATGCTTCATTAACTTCTTGGTCTCTTCAGCCACCCGATCGATATTAGCTTTGGCTTCGTCTCCCATGGTGACTACCCGAGTAGTAAGCAGATCAAGATCTAGGGACTTGGCCTCATCTAGCACTCGTACCATGGGGTTGCGGGGAAGAAGGTGCTCACCCGTGGCCTCATCAAATGAAATATCCCGAGAGCTTGGATCTAAATCAGGATGACCGGCAAAGGGGTCGCGAGGCACGTCAGGATGCCTTATACGGATAACAGTGGGATTCTTAGAAGGAGGTGGAGGGGGGATAAACTCCGTGCTCTCCTCCGTGGTATCACGAGGAGGCTGAACAGGAAGCTGCGGACCAGGGGAAGGCTCAAATAAGGAACGACTCCTCTTCTTTTTTTGAATGCTCTCTTCAATGACCCCAAGAAGAGGACGGTATCTGACCACGTCCCCAGGACGACCAGTAAGAGGCTTCGTCTTATCAGAAGCTCTCATCAACTTGAATTGTTCAAGGCAGTGTCGAACGTCTGACGTTTTAGCCGCCTAGCCTGCCCCTGGAGTAAAAAACAAGTGTTATGAACATACGACGATCCATAATTCAAGAAACATGTTAAGTTAAAAAGAAAGAAAAAGTGAGAATGCACATCTATTATACAAACCCTGCGGAGGAGTGGGATACTGCAATAAGTCCTGAATCTCATTCCAGGACGGAAGTGAACCATAAAATATTTCTAAGTCCCTATCGTAAATGGAATCGACAGAGGACAAAAGTTCACCTTGCACCGCCGGAGTCACCCTGGCTAAGGAGCCCTTAGGGGATAGATCGGCACCAGCCCCGACCTTGCCAGTCTCCTTCGCCTTCTCCGCTTCCGATTCTCCCTCCGAGTCCCCGAAGGCCTGGCGGAGAGCCTCATCCAGTTCAGGGTCTTGCCCAGAGGTTAAGGCACCAGCACCACTACCACCCTGACCATCTCCATCTCCTCCGCCCTCCGACTCTCCTTCCATATCGCCTCCTTCGCCCTCTTCCACACCTTCCTCCTCCGGGATGATCGGGCAAGTACTAGGAGAGGGGCCCTCAGACTCCTTAAGCTTCTTGCCTCCCACGACGGGATGTTGTGCAAAGGGCTTCCTCTTGCCACTCTTCACCGTGGCCCCCTCCTTAGCTTTAGCGGCCTTCTCCTCAGCCGTGTCCCTCTGCTTAACCACGGACTGGTGTGGCTGGATCAAGTTGTACTCCAGGAGGGTAGTGTTCCTGATCAGGAACGAAGCCGACCTGTCCCGTGCGGGAATGGCCTTTATTTCAGCAGCCATCCGCGCCAAAGAATCGTCTTCCACGACTGCAATGCCACCAGTCGCTAGCAAGAAATAGAAGCGTGTAAGAAGAAGCACTACAGTCAGAACATGGAAAATATAAATGAAATTCATCTTACAGCCGGAAGTGAAAAGGCGGAAAGAAACAGAATCGTCCTTGATAAAAAACCATTCTTACTTGAACATGGTACTTTGAATATAAGTCCAAGACCGGTTTGAAGGGCACGGCCGCTTCTAGACTAATATACGGAGACCCCTTCTTGTAGCCTCTCAGGTTATACAAGTACCGAATTTCTCGGTTAGAAGGAGGGCGCCCGTACCTCCTCTGGAAGATAACGAAAAGGCTCACCAGAATGGCATAAGAGTTCGGCTGGAGCTGGAATGGAGCCACCTTCAAATATGTGGTAAAGCTAACTATCCAGGCATTGATAGGAGGGATAGCACCACACATGCAATGATATCTGCTGTAAGCAAAGTAGCCTTCGGGGGGATTATACGGCATCACTCCATCTCCCGGCAACAGCATGCGAGCCCTGTCTATCCCGAAGGAAAGGGATATAACATCAAGTTGCTCCTCCTTTAGGGAGCTAGGAAAGCAATCGAGAGGGGAGACCAGAAGTTCCTGGGGACCGTACCCATCCACTAACGACCTCGGGGCAGGCCCATGTGGCACCGGTCTTGGTTGGGCTGGGGGCACGGAGGAGGATGACTCTCCTCTACTTTTAGATTTCTTCGTATCCGATCGGGTTTCCGCTTTGCGAGACATTTATCTGCAGCGCAAGAAAAACACGGTGTTAGAACAAGAAGTATAGAAACATAAACAAGCAAGTATCTAAAGCAAGCGTATAAAAGCCTAAGATTCCGCTCAAGATTCAAGTATGAAGTCTCATTCGGCATATACTCCATTCGGTAGTCTCATTCGGCATATACTACATTCGGTAGTCCCGTTCGGCCTATACTCCATTCGGTAGTATCATTCGGCCTTGGGAGTTCATCCGGTATACGAGTTCATTGGCTATGCAAACACACATTTTCATTCGGTAAAAAAAGATCATTCGGCAAAAGGACATATACCTGATTCGGTAAGAGCTTGATTCGGCAAAAAATTGATTCGGCTGGAGATTGGTTCGGCGCTCGTTGGTTCAGTAAGGAATAACTAAGGGGGGATGGCCCCTATATATAGACGAGCGAGAAAGCACCGGACCAACCGGTTCGGCATACCGGACCAAACGAAAACCGAATGAAGCTATCCGAATCAGTGAAGACCAGTAGCAGGGGGCATGCAAAGCGTCTCACTCAGATAAGTACCGGACCCTAAGATCCACTAATAAAATAGAGATTATGATAACGATGAATAAGTAGTAAATCTCCCACTAACCTGGGTTAATCATTTTCACATGTACTCGACCACGACAGTCCACAGGCATGCTCTGAATGGCTATTAACCCTATCGTCGTGAGGATTTACATTTTGACATCCTTTTAAAACTCATCGGTTGAATGGATATTTAGTTCTGCTAATTCTAAAATGGCTAAGCTACTTACACATGTACGGGGTCGCGAACGATCCTTAGGCATGCTCTGAGCTGGCGATAAACCATCTTCACAAACGATCCAGGGACCCCCTCGAATGTAAACCTGGCATCAATAATGCTAAGTCCCCTCGGGGCACACCTACTCACCTCGAACGGCACCCGACCTCGAACGGTCGTCATTTGAAATCACATTAAAACTGTATATTCCTTCGCAGGAAACCAACAGGATAGGAACATCCAGTTCATGGCACTACCAAACACGCCTTCCTACCGCAGGGAAACAAAGCGCGACACATGCAAGCACGTGCCCCACTTTGGGGGGCAAATGTTGGGCGAATTCTCACCCAGAAGATCTCGAGACCGAGAAGCGTCAGTTTCATCCAGTGTTATCCCATTTTTGGTCAAAGCTGGAATATCAATGTTGTGTGTATTTCCACCACGAACAAACCAAGAAGAAGCAGCCAGCAAGCATATATGAGTCTGGGACGATTCAAGTATAAAAGTCCATTCGGCCTTGTACTCTCATGTTCATTCGGTGACAATAGTCTTTGAGTTCATTCAGTATTAAAAGATGCAAGCGTTATGTTTCATTCGGCAATCCATGCCTAAGGTCATTCGGCACTCCTAATATACAAGCTCATTCGACATAGCATCCATCCTGTCCAAGCACCAAGCCACCGAACCAGCTCACGACCGGACCAACACCTACAAGCTACCGGTCCAGACCTCTCCACTTCCATACCGAACCAACTCCATGACTTCACCGTGCCGGACCAACCTCCTCCAGGAACGACCGAGCCAACGTCACCACCGGACCACATACCCACCGAACCACACCAAGGCCGGATCAACCTCATACCTCACTACCGAATGAACCTCCAACCCACCTACCACCGGTCCACTCCATCACCGGTCCAAGCTCCATGCCGAATGAAGCCTCGCCGAACCAGAACGCTGCCAGGCCAGATTGCTTCAGCCCGGGACCACCAGCAGCTATATACATCCAAGGCCCCTTCCCCCTACCTCACTGTATAAATAGAGGGGCAGGGGTACAACAATGGCAGACAAGTTTGAGAGCTCAAGCACGGAAGGAACTTTCAAACTACTTTCATATACTTATACACAAAGCATTGTACTTGTAATCTGAAAGAAAGAAGATAATAACATATAAAGTGGACGTAGGCACGTTCTGGCCGAACCACTATAAATCTGTGTGTCTTTTACATTTCAGCCCCTGCTTTTTTCATATTTACATAACTCATCTAAATCATTAAGAATCACATAAAATCAACTAAATCACACGACTTGGAGGTGTTTGCCCATTTTTCCCGCAAACAATAACATTATATGAAACATAGTATATGGTTATTGGATTTAAACTATCATCTTTTTTATGTTTCCATTAAGTAACTCATGTTATTATATATATATATATATATTCCATCTTAATTTGTCGCAGGTACTCCTGTATTAGATTATAAGGGATTTATATTAGTTGAGCATTAGTATTCGTTGATGACAAAGGGGAAGAAATATAAAATAGAGTAGTTAGGCTTAGATTAAGGGGAGTTATTAGTTTTTGGGGGGTTATTGTGAGGCTGAAGTATATTTTACAAACAGAGGTTGTCATCATAAAAAAAGGGAGATTGTTAGTCCTTGAGGTGATGGTTTTGACGACAACAAACTTAGGACTTATTATAAAGTATAAATACTAACATTATAGTTTTGATATATATGTATATGCAGGATTCAACCATGCAGGTACCAAGAATGAAGACTGTACAGTATAGAGATTCAAGATTAAAGATATCAAGATTGAAGACTAATGAGTATCAAGATATCAAGAGTACAAGATATCAAGAATTAAAGATAAGTATTGAGTCTAGAATTATGCTAAAACTTCTTGAAAGCACTTACATCTTTATTCGAAACTTATTCGTGGAATGGAATCCACTTCGAGCTTGTTTAATGGATGGAACCTTAGTGGGATGGAACCCATGACAATATCTAATGGAACATATAGTTGTCCTATTTTGATATCCACTGATCTTATAAAAATGTTTTTCAAAAAAATATATCTTGTTTTTTAAAAGATGTTTTCAAAACTTTCTTTCCGAAAAGACATCTCCCTTGGTTTTAAATATTTTAGCCTTAAAACGATTTTTATCATTTTTAATATTTTGATTTCAAAATTGTCCTTGATTTTAACTATCTCTTGTTTTAAATACTTAGCATTAAAATATTTATACTCAAATTTTAAATCACTTTATAGATTAAGATTATATATTAAAAATTACTTTCTAAACTCTTTTGCATGTTTAAACTATATTCAAATATATTTATAAAAGTTTAGAAATTGTTTTGAAAAATTATAGAAACCAATTTTAATAAGAAAATCAAAATCACCTTTTTTGCTTAAAGCATGTCGACATACTCCTACCCCCATGCCTACATGGTGCCCGTTAAAATTCAAAATTCAAATTTTCAAAAGAAATGTCTATTCATCGTATCCAATCAAGAATAGATATGGCTATTGACCTTCTGTAAATACCAGTAGTTCTAAACGAATTTTTAACCAGTTTCACTTGTTTTCTCTCCTCTTCATCTTCCAAATTTATTCTAAAGAATTCCAAACTATATTCTGCCGATATATCAAGTGAATCAAACTTGATTATTTCTTGTTTGATTCTCTGCCACTCTCTCCACAAGATCTCGGTGCTATTCAGAGTTATAGGATTATTTGTAAATCAAACAATTGAGTAAAAGGTTCAGTTGAGCCATGAAATCAGTTGGGTGAGATTATGTCCCTGGAAATCGATTAGGTGATCTTGTGGCCTGTAAATCAAGAATTTTTGCCCCGCACTCGAATATAGAAGGGTGTGCCTCATGGCCTTGAAATCGAGGGTGTATTCTGGGAGATTATTTTGAAAAGAAATCCATACAATTGTGTGGGACTGGATGTAGGGTAACTCCGAACCAGTATAAAATCCTAGTTTGTTCTTTCCTTTACTGCTTTTATTTATAATTTGCATCTGTGTAAGATTCTGTGATTATATCTGTATCTGTGTATTGCATTTGTTGGTGATTAAATTACATAAGTTTAAAAAAGATTTAGAAAATCCACAAAACACCATTCACCCCCCTCTAGTGTTATTCTAGCCTTAAGATCCATAATCCGCATTTCTCACATTTGGTATCGGAGCATTAGTTTCAAAGTTTTCATAATCTGAATTTTAACACTATTTCTTTTAACACTATCACTAGTTAATTTGTAGAGGGTCAGTCTAATGCTAGACCACCACTTTTTAATGCCAGTAACTATGCATATTGTGCATGTAGATGAAAATATATTTACAGTCACTCGGATAAGACACTTGGAATATCACACAAACCGAATATTATGAACCCACAGCTAGTTTTGCACAGTGGACTGCTAAGCAAAAGACCATTGCACAAAATAATTCCAAAGCCATGAATATTTTATTTTGTTCGTTTGATAGGAAGAATTCAATAGAGTATCTTTTTGTAAGTCTATATATGATATCTGGAAAACTTTGCAAGTTACTCATGAAGGAACAAGCAAAGTCAAACAGACCAAAATATCCTTACAAATTAGTTTCAATTATTCAAATGAATTCTAGTGAGTCCATTTCAGATATGTACAGTAAATTTTAGGAAATTGTGCATTCTCTAATATCATTGGAAAAAGTTTCTTCGAAGAAGATCAAGTTAGAAAAATTCTAAATTCTCTTACTCCAGAATGGGATCAGAAAACTCTTGCAATCGAAGAAGCAAATGATATCAGTACTTTAAAGATTGAAGAATTAATTGGAAATATAATGTCATTCGAAGTTCAAATGCAAGGGAGAAGAGATAGCAAGGCATTCGAAAAGAAGTCAATTGCATTCAATGCATTAACAGATGAATTAGAATCGAGTATTGATGAAGAAGAATTTGCTTTCATGACAAGGAATTTTTGGAAGTTTCTAAAATACAGAAAGATGAACAACTTCAAAAAAAACGATCATAGGAATTCTAAAAATCATAATGTAGTACCAAATCACGTCAAATGTTTCAACTATGACGAATCAGGCCATCTCAGAAGAGACTGTCTGCATCGTGATAAGCAACAGTTTCCTGCAAGCAATGATTATACAAAGAAAAGAAAAAGAGCATATACTACTACAGTAGACGATTCAGACACAGACTTATCCTCAAGCGATGATGATCAGAAGATAGAAAATTCAAATATGTGCTTTACGGCTATTCATGATTCCGATAATATTAGAGATGCAAATCTAGAAAAAGGTACATGTTTACAATATTTTGGTTGAAATTGTTTGCTTAAAATTGATTGATTGTTTGATTGCTCTTGAAATTATGTGTTGTTTGAAATTTAAATTTTTATTATATTTATTTTTATTTTAATATTATAATATATTTTTATTAAAAGAGTATTATTGTATTTAATATTACTCTAGAAAATATATACATTAAAAATAATATATATATATATATATATAAAATGTGTATAAGGAAAGATAAGTCACAGGAATTCTCTAACCTTTGTCGGCATGGTCCTTCCCATGATGTCGACATGCCTGTTAGAAATTTGAAATTCAAATTTGAATTCAAATCTTTGGACTACCCTCCACCTTTTCACCAAATCTAATGTTCTTAAAAGGTAACTCTTGACTAGAGAACATGACTACTGAATATTTATTTATTTCTTTTATCCTACCATATCTGTTCACTTTCATTTCAAAATTCAAACTCTCTTTTACTTATTCAAACTTTCTACTCTCTTCAAAAATAGCTTCTTCAAGCACTCCATCCACAATGAGGCTGCCTAAAACCATCAAAGAGCATCTCTATGATGATCCGGAAGAAATCAAGGCTTACATAAGCTATGCTAATTGTGGAAAAGTTCATACGGGAAAGTTTGCTATCTTTAGCGGTTTCTCTACATATGAAATCAATACTCTTCTTGAAGAGAACCACATTCTTAGTCTTTTTGACAATTGTGAAAATGGTTTTGTTTATCATCCAAATCTTGTCAAAATGTTTTATGCGAATTTGAATCGCTGTTTTTATGAAGGAAAAGAAAATGAAATTTGGAGTAGTGTTAATGGTACTAAAATTATTTTTAATTATGAAATTTTGGGCAACATTTTCAATTAAAAGAATTCGAGAGTGGATCTTTCCTTTACTGCTTTTATTTATTATTTGCATTTCTGTCTGATTCTTTGATTATATCTGTGTCTGTGTATTGCATTTGTTGGTGATTAAAGTACATAAGTTTCACAAAGATTTAGAAAATCCACAAAACACTATTTACCCCCCTCAAGTGTTATTCTAGTCTTAAGATCTGTAATCTGCATTTCTCACACCTATGGCATTTAAAAATCATTTAATCTAGGTTTTATCCTCAAACCGTGCATATCTCCTTTTGAACAATCTAGTTTAATCCATATAATCATCAATCTTGCATATCATCATTCAATATATATAATAAAAATAGATTTGCCCTTAAATCCGAACCTATATGATTATAAAACAAAAATAGAGATGTATAAATTATTATTCCTTAGAATGGATAAGGAAATTGAAATTTGATTGAGATTGATTTCTTCTAGCTTGATCCCAAGCTTTACTTTGATTTTCTATTCTCTTCTTAATGGCCGACTTGCTTGCTTCTTACGGTTATAAATTTTGTTTGAGGTATAATGAACGTGTATGACTAAGGAGAATAGTATAAGGTGGAAATGTGGGTGGCTATTTACCCTAATGACCTTATTTTAATTACTTAACCACTTATAAGTTCATTTAGTTAAATAAGCACGATATGAGTGTATTTAATTTACTCTAAATAAATCCCCTAAATAGTGTCATCATTAAAATTAGGGAGTTACGTGTTATATTGAAGGTTGAACCAAAAGGTTTCAGAAAGAAAGGTTTTAAATGGTTTCGAAAGGTTTCCACTTGTTTTACTTGAACCCAAATGCTTTCGAAAGGTTTGATGTTTGCAAAGGATTTTATTGCTTTCGAAAGGTCTAAGTGAAAGTTTTGGAAGGGGTGGTTCCCTAATGGTTTCGATAGGTTTAAAAGGAAGGTTTCTAATGTTTTCAAAAGGTAATGTTAAGTGTTTTAAAGATAGGATGTCTACGGTTTTAAAGCTTTCAAAGGTGATGTTTTTCAATAATTTCGAAAGATTTAATATGAAGCGTTTCGAAAGGGTATGTTTTGGCCTTCGGCTTAAGGTTATAAATGAAAGTGGTTTGCTTGGTTTTGAAAGGGACAATTTTAATGAATTTGAAAGGGGTACTTTCAATGGTTTAAATGTTTTCATCAACAAAGATTTATGTAAAGTGTGTGTGTGTGTGTCTATATATATATATATATATATATATATATATATATATATATATATATATATATATAACATGGCAAGGCGATTAGAGTAAAGCATAACGTATATTTTCCTTTTGTAATGTATGATTTAAATGATTAATTCATTTTGAAAGAAAAGGTTTTCAAGGAAAATTTATGGATAGTTAACCCTAAGTAAAATGTCTCGAATATTAGAAAACCAGATGGGACTGGTATAGGATCGCCCCCTATAAATTAGCTATTAGCCCTAGCTAATTTAGGTCAAAATTCTAGTGTGTACGGATTTGTCTCAGGTAAGACTAAAATGATGTTACATAGAGAAAGAAATATACAGAGAGAGAATAGCATATTGGCATGACCGCAAAACCATTAGGATTAGTTAACCATGGAGAAGTAAATTAGGACAGACTGTCTAGAAGAGGAGTATTTAACAGAAGTTAGATTATTTGTTTATTTTGTCTTTTAAGCCAAAGTCAGCCAAAAATTAGTAGTTAGCAAAACAAAACTATATTGTTCGAACAGATAATCCCTTTATTACCTAATTTATATGCATTCATGGTATTATTGTTTTTAACTAGTTTTGGTTGTTGGGTTAAGATTTGCAAAAGATATGTTTAAAAAGGGTATTGGTAAGGGAAACTTGTTCTGCTAAGTGGCGTGGTCCTTCTTAATATGAAATAACTGAGATGTATAGTACTATTCACACCAGGCTTTATGTCTGACTCGAAGTTTATATTTATTTCCTTAAACTCTCGGGTTCTCAAAATTGATTTGACTGGGCTAAGGGTTAAGGATTTTCAAGTTTTAGTAGGTAGACGGATAAAGCTTCTAAAGACGAGCAGAAGGCTGAAGGATAGCTATTTAGGAGTTGTTTTGTTTGTTTTATTCCGCTGTGTTCTATTAAGTCAGTTATGACTATTTAGTACCCTGGTTAACCAAGGGGGCATCTTTATATGTTGCTCTTGGCATATTTTGTAATAGTTATATATGAACCTGGGAAATGTTTGGGATGATGTAACTTGGATATGAAAAGTTGTTTTGAAATGTAATTAGAAAAATGTTTTAACCAATGATGATTTTATTTCATATTCAAGCGATTATGATATTATGAATACCATTAACATTACAATATTTGGTTACGGAAGTTAATACTATGGATGACTGGAACATTGTAGCACTTAGCTTTGGGCCTCCAAATAGGGAATGTTACAACTTGGTATCAGTGCATAGGTATATGAAAAACTTCAAACTTAAATGATTTTTGAAAACCATAATCATAAGGAATTAGAGATAAGATTGGGGTATGGGATAACACTATAGTAACGTACTTGTATTTGATATATATATAAGTATACGCTATACCTCTATTCTCCTATCTCTCTTAGGCTATTCTTCCTTATCTTACAAGGCTCGCATTTAGATATGGAAGCTAGAAGTGGAAGAGTTTACCTTGGGGAAGCGCCATAAAAACTGGAAATGCCAGACCAAATACCAGGAGAATCCTAGGTTAGGAACAAGCTGGATATGTGGGTGTTGGAGTCTCGCAAGTTGACATGGAAGCAATGTAACAGTTCTTGGTCAACATGATGCAGAAAGGTGTTGCTACAGAAGTAGTTGGAGGATACATTCATGAAGCTCAAGTGGTGAACAACTATGTTATTCTTAGTAGAGATTATGCTCGGTTGGAAGAAAAACCGTTTATTGGTACTAAGGATGCAATCGAAGTAGAGAATTAGCTACTTTACTGTGTTAGGATTTTCATTGATCTAGGGCTCAATGACGAGAAGAAGAGAAGGCTTTCTTCAAGATAACTTTAACATTATATTGGTGGAATAGTATGACGGTTGGAGTGAATGAAAAGATGATTACATTGGTTGATTTTAAGAGTTTGAGGAGAGGTTCATGTGTGTGATGGCGAAGTCTACCTTGCTCAGGAAGTTTGCTGAGTTGGAGCATGGGGAGATGAATGTGTTGAAGTATTCTACAAGAGTTGAGGAATGGTATGGTTATGCCACTGTAGACACCATGATTAAGAGGAATGGATGTTCATTAGGGGGTTGAAGCCTGAGCCGGCAAAGGCTACATTACCACATATAAGAGATTTTTTTGTTGTTGTGGTTGAAATGGCTTTGAGGAATGAGGAGATGCTTACTTTTCTGGAGAGAAATAGGCAAAGGAGGTCTAGGTGGGGCAGAGTCAAAAAAGAAGGTTTTTCTATAAGAAAGGTGCTTAGAAGGATAGAGCAGCCAAGAAAGGAAAGTCGAAGGTTGTTTGCTTTAAGTGTGACAAGAAGGGACACTATGCCTATGAGTGTCGAACATGCGAAGGAAAGAAAGCTGCAGAGAAGAAGGAGGTGAGGTGTTTCAACTACGATCAAATTGGACATTACAAGAATCAACGCAAGGGGCCTGCTAAGGAAGGGAAGGGCAAGGTGTATGCATTGGAGCCAGCTACCTCAAGGCCAACGGCAGAGGAAAAAGGAAAGGCATTGTTGGGAGGTACGTTGCAGATTTATGGTATGTCAGTTAGCATTCTATTTGATACTGGTGCATCGCATTCTTTTATATCTCGTTGTTTGGTAGATAAGCTTAAATTAGAACCATCATATTTAGTTACTTCCTTAAGGGTTGCAAATCTGATAGGAGGGTATGCGACACTTGGGATGAAGTGTGACCACCTAGAGTTTGATTTGTTGCGTCATACCTTTGTTTGTAGTTTGCATATGTTTGACTTCGTAGAGATCAGAATTATTTTGGATATGGATTGGTTAAGTAAGTACGGTGCTAGGATATTTTGCCGTGATAGGAAATATTGCTTAGAAACCCTATCTGTAGCAATCAGATTGCATATACTGTATAAAACCCAAGTTGTGTGGGGAATACTTTGTTTGGTGTTTGGAGGTAGAAGACGGATTAAATCGAGTTTTCATGGGTAGAGAATTCGAGGATGTTTTTGAACGTGTAGTAGGGTTGCTACAGAAACGAGCCATTGAGTTTTGGATGATTTAGTACCTAGAGAAGAACCAGTGAGTAGACCACCAAGCAGGATGATTCCTATCAAGATGAGGGAGTTGAAGGTGCAGTTGGTGGATTTGGAAGGTAAGGACTTTATTAGGTGAAGTAGTTTGCCTCCGATAGCAGCCGTGGGGAATGCTAAGAAGCCAGACGGATCGTAAAGGTTATGTATCGATTATCGTAAGTTGAATGAGAAGACGATAAATAATCGATATCCATTTCCTAGAATTGACGATTTTTTCGATAAGTTGAGTGGAGCCAAGGTAATTTTCTCAGTTGGATTTGGCGACAAGTTTCCGTCAGCTTAGAGTAGCGGAAGATAGTATTCCTTTGACGACATTTAGAACTAGATATGGATCGTATGAATGGTTAGTAATTCCACTCAGACTAACTAATGCGCCAGCATTCATTGTGGAATTGATGAGCCAAATTTTCCAAGAGCACTTGGATAGGTTCGTGTTGGTTTTTACAGATGATATATTGATATACTCTAAGGATGGAAAAGAGAATGAAGTTCATCTTAGAGTTGTGCTTGAGACGCTGAGGCAGGAAGCATCAGCAGAAGATGAAATTTTCGAAGTGTCATTTTTGGAAGAAGGAAGTGAAGTTTCTTGGTCATATAGTCTCAGAGTAAGGGTTGTCTGTAGATCGGACTAAGCCTGAAGCGGTGAATAATTGGATGAGACCTGAGACAGTGACTAAGATAAAGAGTTTTCTTGGATTAGAAGGGTATTATAGAAGATTCATTAAGGAATTTTCATGGATAGTAGCACCGATGACCAAGCTAACGTGAAAAGAAGTGAAGTTTGTTTGGACCGATAAGTATGAGGAGGCATTCTGGAGTTTGAAACACTTATTGACTCATGCACCTTTGCTGGTTGTTCTGGAAGGAAATAAGGATTTGGTAGTATCTACAGATGCGTGTGGAACAGGGTTAGGAGCCGTGTTAATACAAAGACGTAAAGTGATTGCCTATGCTTCTTGACAGCTTAGACCGCCTGAGGTTAGATATCCAACACATTATTTTGGAATTAGTTGCGGTGATATTTGCACTGAAGGTGTGGAGACTTACCTTTTGGGAGAAAGATTTGAGTGATACACGGATCATAAGTCGCCAAAGTATTTATTCTCTCAGAAGGAGTTGAATATGAGACATTTGTGGTGGTTGGAGTTTATAGCCGCTTATGATTCTGGTATTGAGTACACATCGGGAAAGGGCAATAAGGTTACAAACACACTTAGCAGAAAACATCAGAATGTGGTGTTGGCAATGATAGCCGAGTGGAAGGATTTGGAAGCATTAGCAACTTGTAAAATGCAGTGGAGAAGTGAAGATAGATCTAGTAAAGAAACTGTTGTGTTGCCTTGATTAGAAATTACACTGATGATGATCGAAAAAATTGCTTCTAAACCAGAGGAGGATTTAGTATTAGTAGGACGGGTCAGGAAGTTAAGGGGTGGAACATAGAGCAATGACTTGAAGGATTTTATTCTTGACCAGAACGGGTGGCTGAGAAAGGAATGAAGGTTGTGCGTTCCGAATGTGGGAGACATAAGATAGGAGGTTCTTGAGGAATTCCATCGTTCGAAGTTCACTATTCATTCGAGAGGAACTAAGATGTATCAGGACATGAAGAGGTGTTTCTTCTGGGAAGGTATGAAGACGAATGTAGGCTTATGGGTGCACTGTCAACAGGTAAAGGCCGAACATCAAAAGCCAAATGGGTTGCTTCAGCCATTAGATATTCCAGTATTGAAGTGGAATTCTATTTTTATGGATTTTGTAGACGGGTTTCCAAGATCCAATAGAGGAAATGAATGTATATTGGTCATTGTGGATAGGCTAACTAAGAGTGCCCATTTCATTCCAGTTAAGTCAACTAAGACGGCACCTTTTCTGGCTAAGTTGTTTATGAAGAATGCGGTTAGACTACACGAAATTCCTAGTAGTATAGTAAGTGATAGGGGTTCCTTATTCACTAGCGAGTTCTGGAAAAGTCTATATGAGATTTTAGATACTAAGCTCAAGATGAGTACCTCTTACCATCTATAGATCGATGGGTAAATGGAAAGAGTAAACAAACTCTTGGAGGATTTGTTACACGCTGGTGTGTTAGATTTTAGGGGATCATGGGAAGACCTTCTACACATAGTCGAGTTTTCATATAACATCGGTTATCAAGCTAATATAGGGATGACATCATTTGAAGCTTTTTACGGAAGGCCGTGTAATTCTCCAGTTTATTGGTTAGAGACCGAGGACAGGTTGGTTCTTGGTTTGGATTCAGTTAGAGAAGTTGCAGAGAAGATTGAGTTAATTCGAGGTAGGATGAAGGAGGCTCAATCTAGGCAAAAGAGTTATGTTGATAGAAGATGGAAAGACCTAGAGCTCTCTAATGGAGATCATATTTTCGTTAAAGTGTCACCAATGAAGGGTATGATTTGATTCTGGAAATTGGGACCGAGCTTTGTAGGACCATTTCCTACTGTAGATAGGATCAAGAAACTCACATATAGAATAAAGTTACCGAATAGTTTGACATGAGTCCATGATGTTTTCCATGTTTCTCACTTAAGGAAGCGTGTTAGAGATCCAGAGACAACTATAGCATAGGCGGTGTAAGAGGATTTATTCATAGAGCTGAACTTGACTATAATTAGAAAGCCAGTTCGTATAGTCATGAGAGACAAGAAGAGGCTAAGGAACAAGACAGTCAGATTAGTTAAAGTTCAGTGGAGCGGCGATGAGAGAGACTGTACTTGGGAGACTAAGAGCAAGATTGGGGACACTTATCTTATTTGTTTGATGGTATGTTTTACCTTTTTGATTTATTTATCGAGTACCTTATCGTATATTCGAGGATGAAATTCTTTATAGAGGGGAGTCCGTATCGACCCTAATTTTGAGTAACATTATTTAGGATATTTAATTAGTTAAATTAAATAAAATAATGTAATGGTTAGGGATTGAGATTTGTGTAAACTAAGGGCCGTGCCTTGTTAATAAATAAACTAATATGAATTAGAATGAAATAGATAAGGGAAGTTAGGTAAGGGGTAAAATATGAATAAATAGATACTTATACCTTAAATCCTTACACTCATTTATTTCATACATTCATTTGCAAAAATTAAAAGTAAGAGGCCGATCACCATTGACCAAGAATAAGAGGAAGATAGGCTAAAGGAAGAAGCAAATCAATATAACCCAAGATCAAATCTCAACTCCTCAATCACAAAGCTAAGGTGAATAATGACTACATCTCATGTTTTCTATTATTCTCGTTTTAGGATGAAGTCCGAATTATTTGCCATGTTTTAATTGTTAAAACGGATGTGTGTGTGTGTGTGTATGTGTATATATATATATATATATATATGCTTATTGATGATTTATGATATTTCTTATGGATTTTATGATATGTTTTAATGTGAAAACCCTATTAAATGATACCCAAATGCCTTGAAATTTTAGATTTAGATCAAAAATGATATTTTAGAGACCGGTCTCAATTTTCATAATTTTTTGAATTAATGTGGATTTTATATTTATTTTCTAGTAAGGAAAATGGATATTTGGATTTAAAATAATTTACGGCTAAATTATATATGTTTTGGGTCTGAAATCTATATATGTTAGAAAACATATTTAACATGATTTATAAGGATTTTTATAGAATTTTCCTATGAGTTTTAATGAACATATAAAATTATTTAAGGTGCGGGACTTAAGTTTTTATATATTTATAAAAGGAGAAGGGATATTTTGTAAATGAATTAAATTGTTTATTTTTGAAACATTGGCGGAACTTTTAGAAAAGAAATTTAACAACCAATAGTACTTTGACAACTATGCAGTTAATGCCCCGCTATTACCCTGTTATAACCCTGCTATATCTTATAGTGGATTTCTACCGCTATGATTTTTCCATATAGCCCCAAATATAGCATTTCTGCTTTAAGCACCGCTATTTCCGCTATATCACATTATTCCAGCTACATTCTGCTATTTTCGCAATATCTTCTTTAAAACAAATGAATTGAAAAATGGCATTTATACATTATAAAATTTTTGAAATTATTGTATTTAATTGAACTTTAAATATATTTGTTATCCCGCTTTTTGGCAAAGCCGTGATACCAAAAGATTGGCGAAAACAAGAGACAGTTCATTTCAGAGATTGGCTGCATTTCGCTTCGCTATGGATATCGATGAATTTTGTCGGAGTCCGAATCGGGCCACAATTGACAAGACATGATGACCAAAGCTGCAGAAGCCAGCGTTTCAAATCTCAAGTCAATCGGAGCTCGTATGTGCAAGTTATGATCGATTCAATCTAAGGAAAGAGCATGCCATTCGAATCCATCAGGTTCGAATCCATCAGCATGCCAACACCTCACTCCACTCGAATCCATCAGGTTTGAATCCATCAGCATGCCAACACCTCGCTCCATTCGAATCCATCAGGTTCGAATCCATCAGGAGTTAGTCACTTCGAACCAATCTTGTTCGTATCGATCGAGTTTGAACCCATTGGGATGCCTCTGTTCGAATCAGTCACACTCGAATCCACGAACAATCACTTGTTCGTATTCCACCAAGTCAACTAGCTTGGATGACGTGTCACTCCACGATACGAAGTCGGCGAGATCTAAGGGATCGAAGCGTTCAACCCGGAGAGAAGACCGGATCGACTCGAAGGACGCGCGCCACCTCATCACGGAACCACGTGAGCCAATGGAGTCGAAGACATCGATTCGAAGGAATCGACTCGAACCAAGCAGCCAACTGGAGCATATCAACTCGAATCGATCGTATCTCTCAAACCACGAGGCCAAATGCAATGAAAATTTCATAGTAGCTTCCATACAAGGTAAAGATTGTTCCTGCCAAGTTTCAGCTCGATTGGATCATTTTTTGATGGATTCGAAATCACTTCAAATCGATCTCAGATCGAGTCGAAACTTGGTGGGGTCGGTCGGGTGGGCCCACTCACGTGCCAGAAAAAGTCTTCCGAAGTTTGAGCGAGATCTGGGCCTCCAACGCCTATAAATAGCACCCTGAAGCCTTCAGAAAAGAGGATCTACCGCCATCGAACATCGAGACTCTGCCGGATTCAATTCCATACTTCATTATCGCTTTTGTAATCAGATTTGAAAGCTATTATCAGTTGTAATCCGCTGTAATCGATTGGAATCATCAAGTGAATCAATAAAGACACAAGCTTCAGAGTGGACGTAGGCAAGATCACCGACCCACTATAAATCCTGTGTTTGCAATTGTTATTTGTGAATTATTGTGATTGTTATTGCTTAGATCTGAGTTATATATTGATTGTTGCTGATTTGTGTTCATAAACGGGTGCTTTCACAATATTGGATGTTTGTGACCAATTTTGGCGCAAACATTTTGGTGGTTTCACTGAGAAAAGCTGATTCAGGATAAGTTGAATTTGAAGACTTAAGAATTTAGATCTAAAACCCATGACGAGATAAACAAGTAAGAAACAAAGGCCAGAGAGAAGTGGACACCAAGGAAGTCAAGAGGCTTCTTCAGGAACGAATCAACCATCGATCTTCATCACTAGGGACGAGATGGAGACAATGATGAAGAAACAAGAGGAGTTGATCCATAGTTTATTTCAACAGATAGGACAACTTGCAGCACAGAATAGAGAAGTTGATGGAGTTTAGAACGGTGCAGGACCATCCGGCATAGCACCTGAACTAGGAGGCACGCACATGGAGAATGTTGATGTAACAACCCGGGATTTCGCATTAATTAATTTTCGTCATTGAACGATTAATGTTGATAGCAAATGGCTAAGTACTGTTGGACGTTTCTAATCGGGATGAAATTCTTTTATAATTCAATTAAGAAATTATGTGAGCTTTAAAATCAACTTGGCCCATTTACTTTTGATGCCGTATGGTTTCGAGTATACCCAATTCCCCTTATTCATTCGTTGGCAACCCTAAAAAAACGAGAAAAGATAATGGCGGCCTCATTTTCCTCTTCGCTCCGAAGCTAGGGCTTTGAGAGATCACCGCTCAGATTGGTGGTTGGCACTTCGATTTCACACGCGGCTGCTACGATAGAAAAGGTGAGTGATTTAAGTTTCACTCACATCTAATTCAAGATTTTGGTGATTTTGAACTTGTGCTTTTGTGATTTACTCGGTTGCTTGGATTTTCTGATGTTGATTTTGTTTGCCTTGTTGTCTTCGACACTGTCTTTGGTTTGAAAAAAAATAAAAAAAAATAAAAAATAATAAATACAGACTAAACAACTGTGAAATTGTTCATTTGACTTCAACTTGCCATGTTGTTATGAGATGATTTTGACCTTCATGGTCGAACTTGCTACTGTTGATTTCTTTTGCGACTTGGTTCGTCTTCTTGATTTCCACGTCTTGATGATTTTGCTGTGATAATTCGACCTAGCCACTGATGTTAATGTATATGCTCGAATTCGGCCATTTATGTTTACCGCCTCTGATTATTGCGTCCTGTAGCACATTCGACCTTGTTTAATTTACCTGCTGTTTGGTGGCTCTGGCCATTTTGCCTTTGACTGTTGTATCACTTGGTTGATGATGCTCGACCATTGAATTTGGAAGCCGATGAATTTTGGAAGTAATTTAATTTGACTTGATTGATCACCTTTGCCACCATCGTGATCTTGTCCGCTATGACTTTTGATGATTTCTCTGACTTTGGTTATTTTGATATCTTTTGAAGTGGCATCTTTTAGGTTTTTGGTATCTGACATTTGCTATGTTTTTTGGTTTGTAGCTACTTGTATCAGTAGTGTTGCAGGCTTGTGTTTTGTGGTCATCATTGTTACCTGGTAGCACAGTCTTCATTGTTATCCGATAGCACTTATGTCTGCATTAATCTTACACCGTGTCTTTGAGTTGTACATATCTCTAAACAATTTGAGTTTCCGCATGAATACAATTGAGTCGAGTTATTTGGTGTGTGACTCCCTCTTATGTCTGAGTCAGTCATGGTTCATTGGATCTCTAGACTTTTAGTTGGCTTGTTTTCATGGTCCACCATTGTTTTATGAACATACACCATTCTATATCACTTGATATTGTAGTTGGTCATGTGCATTCCTGTATACGCACTGGAATCTGATACTTTTGAAGCAGCCACTGTCCAATTTCATTTAGTTGACACTGTTTCTCTTCCACTTCATTTATATTGATATGGGGTGCACTGTCTTGAGCCTTGTTTACTTATGGAATTTGGTCTGTTGTAGTGTACGCATGTGGCTTCACCTCAGTTGCTTGTACATGTATACAAGTGTTCACTTGATTCATTGAGTTTTCATCTGAGTTATAGCTGCTGTCCTTAGCTTTGTGTTGCACTATACACGATGCTTGTATGTGTCTGGACTTGTTTGATTCTGACCCATGCTTTGGATACTTTGATAATTACAGACATACTTCTTTTGATCACTGTTGCACTGGGTTGAATCTTGTGGTTTTGGTTATCTTCACTGGCATATTTTTCATCATGTAGTCTTGATGTGTGCAGGTCGTACCTAGTCTTCGGATCTGGTGCCTGTAGTGTTGTGATCTTTGATTTATGAAACGCTTTGTCGAATTCATTTGCATTGCGTTGTTGGTCTGACCATTCTTTGTTTCAGATCTGTGCATAACTACTTGTATGCATGGAGTCTCTGTTTGACCATACTGATAGTATTTGGTCTGGACATTGTCGTTTTGTATCTTGTACATTGAGTTGAATCCAGCTTAAACGCTCGGGTTTGACCTTGTGCTCGGATTGCGATTTCATTTGAATTGCATTTGAGTCGAACTGACTTTTTCTTGGGTTTGACCTTGTGCTCGTTTGTGAATTTTCATTGAGCTTTTGGGTAATTTATTACTGTGGTGGCGAGGCAGTACACGCGTGCGTGTACTGCTGCCACACGGTATTGACTTTTTATGTGACATTTCAATTATCTGAATTGATTTGTTTTGATTAGATCATTTTGTTGTTGTCTAATTATCTATTTGATAATTAGATTCTGAGTTTCTAATTATTTATTTAATAATTAGATTTTGTTGTTAATTGCCAATTAGGCAATTCTAATGTTTTTCTAAATTATCTTCACTGATATTCTTTTCAATTGTCTTTGTTGATGATTTGAATTTGTTGATTTGTTGTTTAACACCGTTATGTGTTATATTTGCCGTTATCCAATTTCTTTATTTAAGAATCGGATAAGTAAATTTATTTTGACTGCCGTCTAGTCTGTTATTTATTATTATTGCTTCTGTGCATTAATAACTGAGTTTGAAATAGACTAACCCGTGTATTATTTTCTTTTGAATGTAATACTCGGGTCAGACCGAGTATTTACAGGTTGTTGATATCTAACTTTGGGTTGCTGTTACAGCTATGAAGTCTTTTCATATCTTTTGGAGTAGTCGTCATTATTATAGTAGTCAGTGTATTTGTATAGGAAGATATGTATTCATGTACATTATATACAATAATGTACTTGTATATGTAACTTCCAGAGTCGACAGTTGTAGTTGTATCATATGTATTGTATCACATGTATATCAACTGACTTCAGTTATATATATATATATATATGAGACTTTCTGTTATATCTGTGTTCCGCATTTGACTTATCTGTGTTATTATTATATTTATTGTCCTAAACTATTATGAACCATCGTAGTTCGTTTTATACTGGAATTGAGTATGTCGATGGGAGTTTATAATAAGAGATGAAAAATTAAAAATATATACCACTCCTATCGAGGTAACCAATACTAGTGTAAGGCCTAACTACGGATGGCCGCTCCTATCCAGCCTTATTCTTCGTGATAACAGACAGTATTATTTAAATACTCTTTGTTTTTGCGAGCATAGAGGTGGGGCGTTACAGTTGATCCAGTCTCGGAGAAAGAGAGAGGAGCATCTGCACAACCTGGGAGTACCAGAGGAGTGAACGCTCAGTCAAGGGGGCAGATCCCAAAGTTCCCTCGTGAACTCGGGGGGGCAATGTGAAAGTGGTGAACGAAGATTGCATCTCGGAGACAATGACAGATTGGCGGAGATGGTTAGAAGAGCTATGAGAGGCGGTTTGGTAAACAAAGATTTGGAGGATGTTAATAGGAGTCCTTTTACTCCAGCAATCAGATGAGCTAGGAACCCACCGGATTTCAAGTTACCATCATTGGACAAGTATAACGAGAGAATGGACCCCACGGTTCATCTTACGAAGTATATGAGGCACATGGAAGTGCTGGGGGCATCAGAGGAAGTGATGGCCCGGTGCTTTCCATTGTACTTGGCGAATATTGCAGCGTTATGGTTTAGGCAACTAGAGAGTGGATCTATCGGAACATGGAATGATTTAACTGAGAGATTTATGAGGCAATTCAGGGTTCACATTAAATACCCAAGAATGTGATGACTTTGGCAACTCTAAAACAGAAGGCTGGAGAGACTTTGAGGAGTTATCTAACGCGATTCAATGCAGCAGCAGCTTCGGTGGATCGAGTAGATCCATCTATGGTGGTGATGGCAGCTGTGTCCGGAGTAGCTGACGGCACGGAGTTCAAAAATTCATTGACTAAAGATCCACCTGCGGATCTAGGAGAATTCTACGACGAGGCAGAAAAGCTTTTACGATTAGAGGATGCGAATGCAGAAAGAGAAGAAGGAGAGGGAATAGAAATTTATGTGCTTAAAGACAAAGCCTCTCAAAAAGGACTCAGGCAAGGATAAAGGAAAACGAAAGGCTGAGGATAGTGGTAACGGGTCAAAGCGACTGCGGAGAGAGGCACGATTCACCACCTTTTCAGAGCTGAATGAGAGTTTGGAGCGAATCTACCGAGATACACTAGTGCAAGTTCCATACCGTAGGCTAATACGAAGGGACCCCACTGTTGACGAGAGAAAATCAGACAGATATTGCTTATTCCATGAACTGAAAGGTCATAACACTAATGACTGTAGGCATCTAAAGGATGAGGTAGAAGGACACATCAGGAATGGTATGCTGCTTCAGTATGTGAGGAGACGATCCCCAGCGGTAGAGCCAGAGCGGCCACCGTCTACATCAGCTATGGGTGACCCTGAACCAGGATATCGTTTGGTTATCAATTAATTGAAATAACGATGAACAAGTAGTAAACCTCTCACTAACGTGGGCTAATCATTTACACATGCAGGAGATCACGAACGGTCCACAGGCATGCTCTGAGTGGTTATTAACCCTATCGTTGTGAAAATTTACACTTTGACATCCTTTCTTTGCTTTTGTTTCGTTTTGATTTGAACATTTAGGCTTTGATTGTTTGGGCATTTCTATTTTAAAACTCATCAGTTGAATGGATATTTGGTTCGGATAATTCTGAAATGGCTAAGCTACTTACACGTGTACAGGGCCGCGAACGGTCCTTGGGCATGCTCTGAGATGGCGATATGCCACCTTGACAAACGATCCAGGGACCCACTCGAACGCGAACCTGGTATCAACAATACCAAGCCCCCCTGGGCACAATTATTCGCCTCCAATAGGCACACAAACGATCCAGGAACTCACCGGAACGTGACCCTGACATCGATAATACCAAGCCCTCCCGAGCACACTTTCTCGCCTCGAACGGCACCCGACCTCAAACGGTCACAACTCGCCTCGAACGGCACCCGACCTCGAACAGTCACAACTCGCCTCGAACGGCACCCGACCTCGAACGGCCACAATTCGCCTCCAACGGCACCCGACCTTGAACGGTCACAACTCGCCCCGAATGGCACAACTCACCTCACATCAAATGGCTCGATCACGAACGGTCGTTATTTGAGGTCCGCCACTTCACCGCGCACGGTTGCACTTCACCTCAGATGGCTCGATCCCGAACAATCGTCATTTGAAGTTAGGCGCTTGACCATGAACAGTCGCACTTCATCTCAAATATCTCGATCCTGAACGGTCGTCATTTGAGGTCACATAAAATTGTAAATTCCTTTGCAGGACATCAACAGGATATGAACATCCAGCTCATGGCATTACAAAACACGCCTTCCTACCGCAAGGCATATTTTAGGGGGCAAATGTTATCCCTCTTTTTGGAAAAGCCGTGATACCAAAAGATTGGTCGAAAACAAGAGACAGTTCGTCTCAGAGATTGGTTGCATTCCGCTTCGTTATGGATATCGATGAATTTTGTCCGAGTCCGGATCGGGCCACTATTGACAAGACATGATAACCAAAGCTGCAGAAGCCAGCGTTTCAAATCTCAAGTCAATCGGAGCTTGTATGTGCAAGTTATGATCGATTCAATCTGAGGAAAGAGCATGCCATTCGAATCCATCAGGTTCGAATCCATCAGCATGCCAACACCTAGCTCCATTCGAATCCATCAGGTTCGAATCCATCAGGAGTTAGTCACTTCGAACCAATCTTGTTCATATCGATCGAGTTCGAACCCATTGGGATGCCTCTGTTCGAATCGGTCACACTCGAATCCATGAACAGTCACTTGTTCGTATTCCACCAAGTCAACTAGCTTGGATGACGTGTCACTCCACGATACAAAGTCGGCGAGATCTAAGGGATCGAAGCGTTCAACCCAGAGAGAAGACTGGATCGACTCGAAGGACGTTCGCCACCTCATCACGGAACACGTGAGCCAATGGAGTCGAAGACATCGATTCGAAGGAATCGACTCGAACCAAGAAGCCAACCGGAGCATATCAACTCGAATCGATCGTATCTCTCAAACCACGAGGCCAAATGCAATGAAATTTTCACAGTAGCTTCCATACAAGGTAAAGATTGTTCCTGCCAAGTTTTAGCTCGATTGGATCATTTTTTGATGGATTCGAAATCACTTCGAATCGATCTCAGATCGAGTCCAAACTTGGTGGGGTCGGTCGCGTGGGCCCACTCATGTGCCAGAAAAAGTCTCTCGAAGTTTGAGCAAGATCTGGGCCTCCAACGCCTATAAATAGCACCCTGAAGCCTTTAGAAAAGAGGATCTTCCGCCATTGAACATCGAGATTTTGCCGGATTCAATTCCATACTTCATTATCACTGTTGTAATCAGATTTGAAAGCTATTATCAATTGTAATCCGCTGTAATCGATTGGAATCATCAAGTGAATCAATAAAGACACAAGCTTCAGAGTGGACGTAGGCAAGATCGCCGAACCACTATAAATCCTGTGTTTGCGATTGTTATTTGTGAATTATTTTGATTGTTATTGCTTAGATCTGAGTTATATATTGATTGTTGCTGATTTGTGTTCATAAACGGGTGCTTTCACGATATTGGGTGTTTGTGACCAATTTTGGCGCAAACAATATTTTTTGAAGATGGAATTAGGAAAAAGGATAAACTTTGAAGAATAAAAATTAGGCTAAAGGACAGCAAGTTTCATTTGTAGGCTGAAGGACAAATGCTTGTTATAAGTAGCATTATATTCAACTTTTCACTATACAAAATGCTAGTTATATCTAGCATGATATTCAGTTTTACACTATACAAAATGCTAGTTATAACTAGCATTGCCCTTGAGCCTAAAAAACAAACTTGTTGTCCTTCAACCTAATTTATTTTCTATGTTTGTCCTTGTGCCTATTTTTCCTGTTTTTATAAATGAAAATACTTTAATATTCTACAAAATTGGATTATGTTTCATAATAGTTTTACGTTTATTTACAGTATCTTCACTCATGTTTTTATTTAAAATTATTTATGTATTAATTGTAATTCAGTTGAATGTTAATTTTTTATTTAATTACCATTTATATATTTATACACACATTAACTACGAGTTTTAAATGTTATTTTAGAGTCGTCCGCTATATCCCACTACATCCTCACTGTATCCCAGCTATGACTTTTTGCACCTCTGCCGCAATGAATCAGCCGAAAGCTTTAACAGCACAGTAACAAATATGGCATGTTAGTTGAAAAGATTACTTCGAAAATCTAAAAATCAAATTTTACATGCTTTTTACATGTTTCGCCATTTCAGCACCTAAGTTTCGATTGAGCACTTCCGCCTCCATCGTCGTCGAAACCGTGCACAAAGTATCAAAGACTTAGTACATGGTGAATTGGATATAGGCAAAAGGTATTGGGTTGAAATAGTGGGTTTCGATAGGGTCGAAACCTTACTTTGCTTTCAAGTTAAAATGCGCCTGCTTTACTTTCGAAAGGAATGATTTCAACTTGGTTGGCTTTTGACTGGGTCAAATTAATTTAAGGAATCATTTGGAATGCGGTCACGCCTTTGGTTTAAGTAAATTCTTTCATAGGGATTGAAACTCCTTGTTGTTGCTTTACACCTTTCGAAGAAAATGGTTTCGCGAGGATACTTTGTTTTTAAAACCTAGCCACTTCTCCAATGCTTTCGAAGGGTTGGTTTCGACGCCATCATTCTTTACTTAGGAATTGCTTTCGAAAGAGTGCTTTCGACTTAGTTCCTTTATGTCTCTTTTTGTTCTGTTGAAGGTAGAAACCAAAGGTTTCGAAAAGAAAGGTTTTAAATGGTTTCGAAAGGTTTCCACATGTTTTACTTGAACCCAAATGCTTTCGAAAGGTTTGATGTTTACAAAGGATTGTAATGCTTTCGAAAGATCTAAATTAAGGTTTCGAAGGTGTGGTTCCCCAGTGGTTTCGAAAGGTTTAAAAGGAAGGTTTCTAATGTATTCGAAAGGCAATGTTAAGTATCTTAAAGATAGGATGTCTAATGTTTTAAAGATTTCGAAGGGGATGTTTTTCAATGATTTCGAAAGGTTTATTATGAAGGGTTTCAAAGGGTATGTTTTGGTCTTCGGCCTAAGGTTATAAATCAAAGTGGTTTATTTAGTTTCGAAAATGATACTTTCAATGGATTCGAAAGGGGTACTTTTAAAGGTTTAAATGTTTTCACCAACAAAGATTTGTGTAAAGTATTTATATAACATGGCAAGGTGATTGAGTAAAGCATAGAGTATATTTTCCTTCTTTAAATTATGATTTAACGATTAAATCATTTTGAAAGAAATGGTTTTCAAGGAAAATTTATGGGTAGTTAACCCTAAGTAAAATGACTCATATAATAGAATACTAGATAGGACCGGTATAGGATCGCATTATATACATTAGCTATTATCCCCTAACTAATTTGGTCCAAAATTCGAGTGTGTAGGGCTTTGTCACAGTTAAGACTAAAACGATGTTACACACTGAAAGGAATATACAAAGAAAATTGGTTATCGGTGAGCTCGCAAAACCATTAGGATCGGTCAACCATGGAGAGTAAGTTAGGGACAGACCATCCAGGACAGGAGCATTTAATAGATGTTAGATTATTTGTTTATTTTGTCTGATAGGCTCAAGTCAGCCAAAGGTTAGTAGTTAGCCAAACAAAACTATATTGTTCGGAAAGATGGTCCATTTATTAACTGATTTATATGCTTTCATGATATGATATTATTATTTTAACCAGTTTTGCTTGCAGGATTAAGATTTGCAAAAGGTATGTTTTAAAAGGATGTTAAAGAGTGGAAACCTTTCCCTTAAGCAACGTGGTCTCACTTAATATCAAATAACTGAGATGTATAGTATTATTCATATTAGGCTTTATGTCTGGCTCGAAGTTTATGTCTTTCCCCTTAAACTCTCGGGAGCTCAAAATTGATTTGTGTAGGCTGAGAGTTGAGGTTTTTCAGGTTTTAGTAGGCGGATGAATAAAACTTCCGAAGACGAGCAGGAGGCTGGTGGACAGCTATTTAGGAGTTGTTTTGTTTGTTTTATT
Source organism: Allium cepa (assembly GCA_030765085.1). Classification (NCBI taxonomy): domain Eukaryota; kingdom Viridiplantae; phylum Streptophyta; class Magnoliopsida; order Asparagales; family Amaryllidaceae; genus Allium; species Allium cepa. Next base: position 175,091,444 of record CM060940.1, read on the forward strand.
CTGTTGTCTTGTATTAAGTCAGTTATGACTATTTAGTACTCTGATCAACCAAGGAGGCATCTTCATTGTTGCTCTTGGAGTATTTTGTTAAAATTATATTTGATCTGAAACTGGGAAATGTTTGGGATTATTTATTTGGATATAAAAATTTGTGTTGAAATGTAATCAGAAAAATGTTTTAATGATTTTATTTCATATTCAAGTGCTTCTAATATTATGAATACCATTAACAATACCGTATTTTGTCACCAAAAATTAATACTATGGTTGATTGCAGTACTTATAGCGCTTAGCTTTGGGCCTCCAAATAAAGGATGTTACAAAAGCCTACAAAAATGATCGCAGGTCAAAACCTTGAGATACGAAGAAGGTCAATCGTTTTTGCCTATCCTTCATAACGATCGCTGTAGCTCATTGAACATTTCAAACGTGACAAGGGTTGATCCATATCTCGCGATCTATTAACTCAGAATGACTGCATTTTTTAGAGGCAAGTTCAAGAGGCACATGGGACCCCGCAAAAACGATTGCACATCATTGGGATACAAAAATAACAACCGAAATAACCATAGCCAGCTGTTCTTAAACATTGAGTTAGGGCCACCGATCATTGTGGTAGGCCCCTAGGGACCTAGAGAGCCTTCTATCGAAATCTTAGCGAAGTATCTCATCATCTCTCCCTTTAAATACAGATCTTTTGGTTCATTTTAAGGATCTTTACGCTACTTGGTGCTCTAGACTCCACTGTAACCAAGCACTTGCTACTTTCAACTACTGTAATTAGAGTTATAAGTGTTGGATATGCAAGCATATGATTTTTGTTTGATGATAATAAACATATATATATATATATACATACACAAATGTATTTGTTAATGTACTGTTTTATTTTCACATAATTATAAATATTTGCTGAACAAAATAAATAACACAAAATTTAAATCCAAACGATTATTCAAACAATATTTGTTACAATTTTGAATAGTACGAACTTGTGCTCTCACTATATATACACAAATTTCAGTTACATACAATTTTGAATACATCACAATTTTCATTTACAATGTTCTCCTCACTACATTTCACTCATACATTCGTATTTGTTCTCCAACTTTATTCCAGATTGAAGCAAGTATCCGAGCAATCTAAAAAAAAAATACTGACACAGTAAAATTGAGAAGAAATATTTTTTGCAATATAAAATAAAATGTGTATTTTGAAAATGTTATTTGCCATAGTATTTGGGTTGTTCATCATCATTTAAATTTGAATTCATCAAACACGAACAACTTGTGACATGCATAGTATATCACTGTACATTCCATAAGGCCGTGCATGCTGATATACACTTGATAAAATTGTAGGGACAGGTGCGCATAAGGTCAAACCCAATCAAAAGCTGGGTTCAAGGTGAAATACCAATAAAGTGATGACACAAGCACAAGGTCAAACCTGAGCTATAAGATGGATTCAACACAGGTGCAAATCCAAATGTGCATGAAATGATCAAGTTCAACAATGAAGCATGGTCAGTTTTGTAACCAAACTCAATCAAACCTCACATAAAAACAGACCAGTAAAGAATAGAGTACACAAGCACATTCAGGCTGCACAAAAACATATATACACATATGCATAGATATCTATACACATATATGAGCTCAAAGCAGTTCTAGAAAGCATGAATTATCAATGCAAACTTGAATCAAAAGGTGCAGCCTTAGTAGTGTCGACCAATTCAAAATGAAACAACAAGGGCGATTCAAAGTAAAGCAACAAAACAAAAATTACTTAAAGAACATGATGATATGCAACAGAGATGACACTGCAGAATCAGACACACTGCAATATCAAAGTAAAAAAATGGATACAACATGAACCTACACAACCATAGTCAATGGTGTGCATAGAGTTCATTGATACAACTAAAAATGCACAGCAAATATCAAGTGCAGAAAGCTGCATGAACAAGAGTGAAAACTATAGTAACTTGAAGCAATTAATCGACTCAAACCAAAGGCGAATGATATACATCAGTATTAAACAAAGAGAGAGAAGTAGCAGCTTCAAAACAGAGTCAAAATATCATCACAAATCACTATGGCCGAAGTCAAAGCAATGCCAAAGTCATCAGAAATTCATGGAAGAAAAAATGCCAACAATATCAATGTCGTGGTGGCTAAGGAAGTCAAGCAAGTTCAAGATCAATGCAATGACAAGCAAGCAATGAAGTACGCGAATATGAACAAGCCAGAAAAATCATAGTCATTCAAACATAATCAAACGGCCAAGCAAATTATCAGACGAGCGAAAATATAGGGGATCGAACCATATATAAACCCTTAACATCATCGGCCAAAAGATCATTCGAGTTCAAGAAAAAAAGAATAATCATTCAACTGAATCAAGATCGAGTTCAAGAAAGCTAAAGAGTAAAGCAGAAAAGCATAAATTACATACCAGATTTTATGAATTGAACTCGATCATCGTAGCAGCCGAAGCAAGCTACAAGAAGACGGTCGATCAATGGAGCAAGGAAAGCAAAATCACATATTCGATCAACCAACTAAAGTCGGCAACTTCAACAAAGAAAAACCCTAAATCTGGAATAGGAACAAACAGCCATTGTCAAGTACCGAATATCGGGCCGAAGACATAAGACAAAAGAAAAGGGATTTCTTTTTAATATTAATTGGGCTGGTTTACTTTTTAGGCTTAGTATATTTAAATTAGGGTTTTTTCCTTTAAATTGTTTTTTAATTGTTTTGTATCCTTTTAAACGATTGTATTTTCTAGTCGTGTGACTAGGGGACGAATTGCAGTGGCATATTCGAGAATTTGCAACTCAGTGGCTATGTTGTGGTAGGGTTTTTGAGCATAGAGTTAGGTTAGTCCATAGCGAGTGTCGCGAGTTTATGTGTGTAAGCGTCTGACTACTTAATTTCTAGTACAAACCTTGGAGGCAGCACGTAGGCAGGGTTTTGCTGAAGCTGGGTAAATCTGTGTGTTCTATTTTTTCATTTATTATTCTGCTATTATCTGTGCTGCTATTATTATGATATGTCTATGTTAAAAATATTTTATGAACTTCTGCAATAATTTCTATAATTAATAGTATCACCCTACTCACCCTCATATAGGGTGAAATCGATCCTGCAAGTGGTATCAGAGCTAGGTTCAGAAGCCATTTTTGATTTAAAAATTTGATTTTTCAAAGACCAATTTTTTCTTTACAAATTTGAATTTTTAAATGGATTCTTTTAATAATGTTTTTACTGAGGGTCGGTCCAATATTATTCGTCATGTTTTTGATGGAACGGATATTTTGAATTGGAAATTAAAAATGGAATTTTATTTAAAATCTGTTAATATTAAATGTTGGGATATTACTGAAAATGGTTGTGATATAATAGAAGATAAAATTACTTCGATTAACGCTCTCACCATGCATATAATATATTCTCATATTAATCAAGATAATTTTAGTTTGGTCTCTCATTGTGAAAATCACAGGAAATCTGGAATACTTTTGATGTAATATATGGTGCAAAAGTCAACAACTGTAAGAGATCCCCCATAATTGACTCGGTTAAAGAAACATGTATAACGGGAATGGTCAAAGGCAGTAGTGATGATGATGATGGAACTGCTGAGCTGGCGTTACTAACGAAGAGATTCAAAAAATGGAACAGCAAGTATAAAAATCCAGCTCTAAATCAAAAACTGAAAAGCAAAATAGTCAAAGCATTAGACAACCTAGAAGAATGGGAGATCATCTGTCACAAGTGCAATAAACTCGGTCACATCAAGCTAAATTGTCCTCGAATTCAACTCGACCAAGAAATGAAATCAAAAGGAAGAAGTTTCGCAGCCACGTGGAATAAAAGTGCTGATGGTTATAAAAGTACTAGAAGTGAGAGTGAGAAAGGAGATTTGTGCCTTTGAGGTGATATAACTGATAGCGATGATGATGAGCCAAGCGAGGTATCAAAACTTACTCACTCAAAATTACTTATATATTTACGCGAAGTAAATGGCAGTTTCGAAAGGCTTAGGGAGAAATACGCTAAATTTGAATCAAAAAGAGATACTTTGATAGATTTAAATAAACGGGTTGATCAATTAGCTAAAAACTATTAAAGTAAGATCCCTAAGTTTGACAAGTTTCCATTACTCCAAGAAGAGATCAAAAAATCAGAAATTAAAATTAAATCGCCTAGAAATGAAATTCTAATTTTGAAAAAGAGTGAAAATACTAGAACACAAAATTCTATAAAAAATGCGCCCAATTATTAAATGAAAATAAATCCCTCAAAACACAAGTCCAACAACTATCAACAACTTTAGGAAAATTTTCCAAAAATGAAAGATCGTTGAATATGCTAATAGGAAAACAAGCTGTTAACACCGATAGACAAGGACTTATGTATACTCACTTTGAATATGTTAGAAGCAAAATTAATCAAGTTAAATTCGAGTGCACTATTTGTAGAAAAATTAGGCACAATCAAAATATTTGTTGGTATAGACTATAGACCCAAAAATGTGAAAACCATACAAATTTGGGTTACAAATGGCATGAATATAAAATCCCTCAAAATTAAAATAATCTGGGTGCCGAAGGAACATATACAAATAGTTTTGGGTCTCAACAAAATTATTTTTCAAAATCTGTCGCCACTAACAACCATGGACCTATAAAAACAAATAGGTCACAAAATTATTTTCTCGTGTAGGTGTGGTGGCTGGCTAAGGAACAACAATAGTGTTACCTAGATTCTGGTTGTTCCAGCACACGATGGGATACAAATCAAAGTTCCTTAGCGTAGTATAAAGGTGGCGAAATCACAATGGGCAATGATGAAATAGTATTGATAAAGGTAAATAGGTAATGGTATATTTATCTTGAACAATTTATTAAATGTGATAATCTACACCAAAATTTAAATTAAATCAGCTAGTCATGTGATAATGAAATGAATGCTAAATTTGATTTTGACTTAATGTGATAATGAAATGAATGCTGAATTTGATTTTGACTTATTCAAAATTGTTAACAAATCATCAACTATTTCGTATAAATAGCTTGGACTAATGATGTTTTATTAGTTGATGATTACTCATGATACTTGTGGATATATTTGTTTACTTTATTGATTCTAGACTTGTTGTCCACTGTTTATTTGCACCGTTTTAATTCAATCTCATTTAAAAGCTGGTAAAAATGATTTCATGGAAATTTGTTGCAACTTCATGGTCTGGTCTACAACTTTCATCAAATGATAATTTTGGATCTATGAAAAATTCGGATATAGATTGCATTGGTAATCTAGTTGATCGAAAAATTTCAAGTGGAACGTGATGCATGTTGAGACATTAAGTAAGTGCATCATTTTTCAAAGAAAATATCTGCATATTTTTCACTTGAAATAATTTTCAAATAGCAGATATTTTTTCTAAAACCCCTTCTGGAAAATCATTTTTTGATCTTATTTCAGATTAGTCATCTTAGGAAATTTGATTTTATAATTATTTTTTGATTTGACCTTAAATGAGTACATTGACTAATCTGACTCCCTACTAATTATCGAAAAGATAAATAGTGATTGAAAAAGTTATGAGTGTTGATATTAATCATATATTATAACTTAAGATGGTATATTTAGTCAATTTCTTTACAAATTTTAACAAGAGTTATGAAAACTTTTTGTTGGTAAAAATTCCATGACCATTCTGTCATATTTCTAACTCCCGTCACTCATCAAAATCCAATATAGTATGTAAATATGTGGTATTTTAAACAAGAATCATTTGTTTTTCATTTTATTATATTTTTAGCAACAAAACGTCCAAAGTATTCACTCTCGTTTAAAAGTCTCAGGGTTATGCATGCGTGGATTACTTGGATTTTTTGATTATGTGCTTCCATGCTCATTTAAAAGTCCTCACGGTTATGCATGTATCGAACGCATATAAAAATTGAGTGAAGAAATAGACAAGTTGATTGTAATTCTATTTAAAAGTCCTCATGGCTATGCGTGGTTATAAGATACTTGAATTTCTTTTTTAATAAAAAATTTGGAATACTACTAATCTTATTTAAAAATCCTAACGGTTACACATGGTTAGTAGATATTCAAAGTCCCGAAATAAATATACCACAAATAGACACAACTATATGGTTTTATATGATGACATTATCCCCATCGTTCTAAAGCGGTATATGCGTCAAATATAGTATTTATGATTTTTGTTTGATTTTTTATTGAAACTTAATATTTATACTCGATCGAATATTAATGTTGTATTAATGTTTATCACTTTATCTCTATTTTTCAAACACTATTACTCTTTTGCTGGTAACAAAAGAGAGAGAGAAAAGTTAAGATTTTGGTGAATAAAGGTCAAATATTTTCTATGTGCATCTAGGCTCATTTGCATAATTTTTTTCATGCATGTATGAAAGGGGAGCGTTGTTGTGGAGATAGAGCATTCAAATAGGGGGAGCAAATCGAATGACAAAATACGTTTAATATATTCGAAATCTTAAATATATGTTTGTTATCATAAAAAGGGGGAGATTGTTGAATATGCAGGCATATGATTTTTGTTTGATGATAATAAACATATATATATATATATATATATATATATTTGTTTATTTAAATGTATTTTTTAATGCACAATATTAGTTTCAAATAACTAAATAAATATTTGCTGAATAAAATAAATAACACAGAATTTAAATTCAAATGGATATTTTATTCAAACAAATATTTATTACAATTTTGAACAGTACATATTTGTGCTCTCACTATATATACACAAATTTCAATTACAATACAATTTTGACTACATCACAATTTTCATTTACAATGTTCTCCTTACTACATTTCACTCATACATTCGTATTTGTTCTTCAACTATATTCCAGATTGTATCCAGCATCTGAGAAATCTGCAAAAATAAATACTGATGCAGTAAAATTGAAAAGAAAATATTTTTGCAGTATAAAATAAAATGTGTATTTTGAAAATGTTATTTGCCTCAGTTATTTGGGTTGTTCATCATCATTTAAATTTAAATTCGTCAAACACAAACAACTTGTGACATGCACAGTGTATCACTATACATGCCACAAGGCTGTGCACACCGATATACACTTGATAAAATAACAGGGACAGGTGAGCACAAGGTCAAACCCAACCAAAAGCTGGGTTCAACTCAGGTAAAATACAAATAAAGTGACGACACAAGCACAAGGTCAAACCCAAGCTATAAGCTGGATTCAACACAGGTGCAAATCCAAATGTACAACGTGAAATGATCAAGTTCAACAATGATGCATGGTCAGTTTTCAAACCAAACTCAATCAAACCTCACATAAAAACAGACCAGTAAACAATAAAGTATGCAAGCATATTCAGGCTGCACATAAACATATATACGTATATGCACAAATTGTTGAATATGCGAGTATATGATTTTTTTGTTTGATGATAATAAACATATATATATATATATTCATTTAAATGTATTTGTTAATGTATAAATGTATTTTTCACATAATTAAATAAATATTTGCTAAATAAAATAAATAACACAGAATTTAAATTCAAACAGATATTTTATTCAAACAAATATTTATTACAATTTTGAATAGTACAAATTCAAGCTCTCACTATGCATATACAATTTTGATTACAATACAAATTCAATTACATCACAATCTTTCATTTACAAATGTCCTCACTACAATTCACACATTCACTCGTATTTTATCTTCAATTTGAATCCAGTAACTGAGCAATCTGCAAAAATAAATACTAACGCAGTAAAATTGAAAAGGAAATATTTTTGCAGTGTAAAATAAAATGTGATTTTGAAAATATTATTTGCCTCAATTATTTGGGTTGCTCGTCATCATTTAAATTTGAATTCATCATACACGAACAGCTTGTGATGTGCACAGTGTATCACTGTACATGCCACAAGGCCGTGCACACCGATATATACACTTGATAAAATTACATGGATAGGTGAGCACAGGTCAAATCCAAATCAAAAGCCGGGTTCAACTCAAGTGCAATAAAAAATAATGTCACAATATCATCACAAGGTCAAACCTGAGCTCCAAGCTGGATTCAACTCAGGTGCGCTACAAAACGTCATAAAACTGTCGAGCATAAAATTCAAATACAACCAAACAGAATGAAACAAGATTCAAGACTGCACATATATACATACGAGATGACAGTTTCAAAAGACTATAAAACCTCGACCAAGACCAGAACTCGTTCTGTAACCAGGTGAACCAGATCAACAAAGAGTAGACAGCCATGCATACATACATGTCAACCAGGTAGCAAACATAGTCGACACAACTACAAAATGCAAAACTGAAGCGTACATGACAACCAGGCTACAGAGATGAACCAGATAAGGCACAGATCTCAAGTTCACATATGTGACTACAATACAATGCACAAACAAATATATACATATGTATATACACATGTATACATACATGTAATGACAGCAAAACCAAAATAAACAAAATATACATGTGCATCTAACCATAGCAAATATACAGCACACATATGAGTGCATGACAACCATACAAGCTACAATGAATGACTAATCAATTCACATCAATGCCCAACACAAATGAACAGACAATGTCAACATGAAGAAGGCTCATAGCGATATGTAGTAAACAACATCAAGAAGCATGCAACATTTTCAAGGGAAATATATATTGACAAAATACAACAGAGAGTGCAACACATTACATGCATACACACATACAAATGCATGTTTACACATATATGTAGACTTGAATAAACAGTTAACAGAGAGAGCAATGCAATATGAACCAGACAGTACGCAAGAGAAATTGTCTCAAAGCAAATGGAAATTATTTGCACAGAGTCAAAAAAGCATGAAACAATGGCACAGTCTCAACATCAAAGACCGGAGGCATAATATGGTTGCAGTAAAGGCAGAGCTCGAGGCTACCAAGTCAAACAATGAAAATTGCCTCAAAGCAATATGACACGGTTACAACATATACGTCAATGAAACTCAAGTCAAATACTATGTAAATGTACAAAGACTCCAAGCATTTCAAACACAAAGCAAATCAGTCACAGTGCAGTTTCCAACAAAGACGGAATGCAACATGGAAGTAGCGACAGTGTCGAAGTCACAAAGACAAAGGTCAACATCAAGCATCAAAAAATGGCTAGGGTAAATCATTACAAAAGTCAAGGCCAATTTCAATCTGAAACAACCAGGATGCAAGTTTGAACAATTTCAAAAATCATGGTACAGCAGTCATGGGACAGCAAGTAGAAATCGAACAAATCAAATTCCAACATGCTACAGAGATTAAATAATTCAATATCGTCACAGCAAAGTCAAAGCCGTGATCAAAGAATATGATGAACAAATCAGAGACGTGGTAGTCAAGAATCGAGCAAGGAAAATTCAAAGCCGTGATTATCAAGTAGCCAAGCAATCAAATATACGAATGGAATAAGTCAAATATCATCTCATACATCCATATGAAGATCAGCGACCAGGCATATAATCAAACGAATTCAAACAAATATGTACGAATGTAAATCAAGGGTTTCAAACCCCATATATAGACCCTAAACATCATTGGCAAAAGTAAAAAATTCGAGTTCGAACAAAACAGATACCAAAAATCAAATTAACAACTCGAATCTGATTTGAGTTTGAAGCAAAAAAGATACAAAACAAATTCAATCAACAACTCGAATCAAAGTCGAGCGCAATTGAAATCAAAGAAACATCACGTACCAATTTTATACGAAGAAGACACGCTCGAAAAATTTAAAGCTGCCAGAAGCAACAATCAGCATGCCAAATCGAAGAACATTGAAGTCTACAATCGAAAGATATCAAGCGGCACTTCAAATTAGCAAAACCCTAAATCTGGAAGGGGAATGAACAGCCATTATTAAGCAACGAATACCGAGCCGAAGACATAAGACAAAAGAAAAGGATTTCTTCTAATATTAATTGGGTCGGTTTATTTTAGGCTTAGAATATTTGAAATTAGGGTTTATCTTGTTTAAATTGTTTTAAATTGTATCGTTCTTTTAAACTCTTGTAATTACTAGTCGTGTGACTAGGGGACAAGCTACGGTGGTGTAGTTCGAGAATTCCCAACTCAGTGGCTGAGTTGTGGCAGGGTTTTGAGCGTAGAGTTAAGGCTAGTCGATAGCAGGCGTCGCGAATTTACGTGTGTAAGCTTCTGACAACTGAATTTCTAGTAGAAACCTAGGGGGCAGCATGTAGGCAAGGTTATGCATAAGCTGGGTAAATTATGGGTCGTTCTATTTCTACGTTTATTCTTCTGCTATTATCTATGCTGCTATTATTTTGATATATCTGTGTTGAAATAATTTTATAAGCTTCCATAATAATTTTTATAATTAATAGCATCACCTTATTCACCCTCCCTCTAGGGTGAAATTGATCCTACAAGTGGTATAAGAGCTAGGAATAGAAGTCAACTTTTGTTTTTAAAAAAAGTTCAATTTTTTTTTCAAAAACCAATTTTTGTTTTAAAATTTGAATTTTTAAAATGGCTTCTTTTAATAATGCTTTTGCGGAGGGTCAGTCCATAGTTCGACCACCAAAGTTCAATGGTGAATATTCTTACTGGAAAAATAGGATGGAAATTTTTTCGAAAAACAATGATGTTTGGGATATTGTTAAGACAGTGTATAGAGCACCAACTATAATTGTAAATAATCAAGAAATAAATAAACCAAAGGATCAATGGACAGATCTAGAAAATAATTTATAGAATACTAATGCCAAAGTTATGAATTCGATTATTTATTCATTAGATCAGTTTGAATTTAGTCGTGTCTCACATTGTCTAACTGCGTAGGAAATATAGCACACACTAGAAGTGACTCATGAAGGAACGTCTCAAGTCAAGGAATCTCGCCTTGCCATTCTGAGTAGCGAATACAAGAATTTTACAATGGCCAAGGAAGAAAATGTTAAAGAGATGTACGGACGGCTTTCCAATATCATATACAAATCAAAAGCTCTCATAAAATCATACACGGAATTGGAAATAGTCCAAAAAATCCTCCGAGTCCTTCCACGAAGTTTTGAAGCAAAAGTGACTGCCATTCAAGAATCAAAAGATTTAAAACAAATCAAAGTTAAAGAACTCATCGGAAATCTCACCACTTATGAGCTAGAAATAAAATTCAAGGAAGAGCGTGAAGGAGGAGATACTCGAAAGAAATCAATAGCTCTCAAAGGAACAACTGAAAGTGATGATGACGACGATAATGATGGAGCAACAGAGTTGAAAGTGGTATTAAAGAGATTAAAAAAGTGGAACTGCAATTATGGAAATCTAGCCCTAAATCAAAAACTAAAAAGAAGAATAATCAAAGTTTTAGATAACACAGAACAACGAAAAATCATCTGTCATAAGTGCAACCAACCCGGACACATCAAGCCCAATTGTCCTCAAAATCGATGCGACTCTGAAAAGAAATCAAAAAGGAGAAATTTTGCAGCCACGTGGAATACAAGTGATGAAGAAAATCAAAGTACCAGCAGAGAGAGTGAGAAAGAAAGCACATATGTGCCTTTAAGGTAATATAACTGATAGCGACGATGACGAGCCAAGCGAGGTATCAAAACTCACTCACTCAGAATTACTTATATATTTCCATGAAGTAAATGGTTGTTTTGAATGACTTAGGGAGAAATATGCCATACTTGAATCACAAAGAGGTAGTTTGATAGAAGTAAATGAACAGCTTGAACAATTACTTAAAAACTATCAAAACAAGTGCCCTAAGTGTGATAAGTGTCCAACATTCGAAGCAGAAATTAAAAAAATCAAAAATTAAAATTAAATCGCTTGAAAATGAAATTATGATTTTAAAGGAAAGTGAAAATACTAGGAGAGAGAGCTCTATTAAATAGTGCACACAATTATTAAACGAAAATAAATCTCTTAAAACACAATTCCAACAATTATCAACGACTTTAGATAAATTTTCCAAAAGTGAAAAATCGTTGAATATGCTATTAGGGAAGCAAACTATTAATACAGTTAGACAATGATGCAGCTAAGGCCAGAGAAGAAGTTGTGCAAACTTTAATTTCTGAAAACATGAGTTTGTGGTGTAGTGTGTTGAGTCGTCCACGACTCAGTGAAGGTTTGGGTCGGTCCCGAGCTAAGGAAGGAGGTCCACGATCTAACAAGCCATGGGAGAAGTTAAACCGAGATAACAAGGCAACGGAATTAAGTCGTCCACGATTCACTAAAGGCATGAGTCGTTTCCGACTTAAGGAGTTACAAGGGGGAGGAATTGAGTCGTCCACGACTCAACGTATAAGTCGTCAGCGACTTAAGATGAAGAAGGGAAAAGCTAACTGCATGACTATGAGTCGTCCACGACTCATCAGGAGACAAAGAGGGGTTCCAGTAATTGAAATCCATAAGGCGGGGACGGGTTACGACCTAGATGAGTCGTTCGGTGTTAACTCGGTTGGAAGGGATGTGCCGCAGGGAAGCTTGAGTCGTAGGAAGTTGAGTCGTGAGTCGTCATGTTTTCTTGAGTCGGAGGTGATGAGGCTGGGCTTGTTGAGTCGTTTGTTGTAATGTGTCGTGTACTGTTGTATGTTGTAAGTCTTGAGTCGTTTGCTTTGAGTCGTACATCGATGAGTCGTATGCTGTACACAGGTATGTTGTGTGCTAAGTCGGTAACGACTTATGATGTGTCGGAGCTTATGAGTCGGCAACGGGTTAAAGGGGCCGGTTGTGTCAAGCTATAAATAGAGGGTGTGTTGTATATTTTTGGGTTGTTGATTTTTGAATAAAATTTCTTGTTGATTGCTTTGTGCTTTCTTCTCCAATCGGTAGTTGAGTGTAATCTCCTATCTCCTCTTTCGGTTAATCGAGTGCGCTCGATTCAACGATCGTAGAAGCCGATTCACGGAATCTAGTGCGCTAGATCAACGTGCGAAGAATCGTAGATCTTTAAACACGGTATAGTGCGCTATCAACGTGTTTGAGATAGCTAGAGTTCGGTATCTTTGGATCAACGAACTTGGGCATTTTGGTAACTACAACTCACCGATTGCTACATTCCATCGATTGAATTTTGTTTCGATTAATCCGCTGCGTCAGTTTGGTATCAGAGCCATACTTAGCCAATCATAGCTAAGTTGATTCTTGGAGCCAAGTTTTTGAAGTTTTTGAAGTTCGAAGTTGTTCATCGTGTTCATATTGAAGTTGCATCAAATTTGGAGTGTTTGATCCATTTCATTTTGGATCGAGGAGTTGGAAATTGTTTGGATCTATCTTGGGTTTTTGCGCGCCAAGGTTTGAAGTGTTTGAATTTGTAGCCGAGCTAAAGAGGTTGAGCCGAGTCAAATTAAGCCGACCTTACTTGAGTCGTATACATACAAGCCGAGTTAAGTTCAAGGCCGAGCCTTGTGAAATTGTTGTTTGTGAAAGCTTTGGAGTTTTGTGTTCGAATTGTTGAAGTTTTGTGAAATTTTCACTTATGCCACCAAGGAGAGCTAATCGTCATCAAAACGTTGAAGCTTTGTATCGTAGAGAAGAAGCCGAGCTTATGGAACAACGTATTAATGAGAAGTTTGATGAAGGCATTGGGAAGTTGGAGAAATTGATGAATGATTTGAATCAAAGGAGAAGATCACCAAACTCGAACCATGGAGGAAACCGAGTTTCGCCATCGGTTACGGAAGCGAGGAGGGTATCGCCACATTCTTGTAGAGATAGAAGAGAAACATCAATTTCATCACGAAGAGATCATCATGACTATGCACATGAAGAGAGAAGAAGTCAACGTGAATTTGACCATGAAGCATATAGGGATGAAGAGAGACATAGTCAAAGAAGCATGCATGAACGAAGAGATGATAATGGTCGAGATCGATGTAGGCGTACGTTTGATTTTGTTGAAGAGGGTGATAGAGCTAGTATTCATTATCGAGATCGAGACCAAGTTCGGAATTCTTATCGGGATGTTGAAGATGATCGACGTTGGGAATCGGGAATGAAGATGGAGATTCCGGAGTTTAAAGGTGGGATGGTTGCTGAGGAGTTCTTAGATTGGATTTCTAATGTTGAAGAGATTTTTGATTTCAAGGAAGTTCCTGAGCATAGAAGAGTGAAGTTAGTTGCTACTAGGTTGAGGGGGAGAGCTTTGGCGTGGTGGCAGCAAACTAAACTAACCAGGGAGAGAATGGGGAAGTCAAAGATAGAATCGTGGGATAAGATGAAGAAGTTGATGAGAACTACTTTCTTACCTTACAACTACCAATCACTTATGTACCAGAGGTTGCAGAATCTGAGGCAAGGGACAAAGTCTGTTAGTGAGTATGCTGATGAATTTTACCAACTCATTGCCAGGAATGATATTATGGAAACGGAAGAACAGCTAACTGCTAGATTCATTGGGGGATTGAGAATGCAGATCCAGGATATGGTTAATATGTTTGATCCTAGATCAGTTGCAGAGGCACATCAGAAAGCGTTGGCTTGGGAGAAACAAGGAAGGCGTGGAGGTGGTGTGTTTACTAATTCCAATAATCAAGCAAGGGGTGTTGGTGGAAGTTCTAATGTTCCTAAACCTGTTTCAAAGCCAGTGGTGAAGGAGGCTGAGAAGGCGAAGGTTAGCAGTGGGTTCAAGTGTTATAATTGTCAGGAGTTGGGTCACAAAAGCAACGAATGTCCGAAGCCGAAGAAGAGAACCATGGTTGCAGAAGTTGAGGAGGATGATGGTGAGGAGGCAGAATGTTCAAATACACCTTATGTTGAGGAGGAAGAAGAATTGTTCGGAGATGAAGGTTGTAATCTTATGTTGAGGAGGTCATGTCTTACACCAAAGCAGGAGGAGGATTGTAGTTGGTTGAGAAGCAATATTTTTCAGTCGACGTGCACTATTCTGGGAAAGGTTTGCAAGTTCGTTATTGATGCGGGAAGTTGTGATAATATTATTTCTACAGAAGCAGTGAGGAAATTGAACTTGAAGACTGAGAAGCATCCTAAACCGTACAAGCTAGCATGGTTAAGGAAGGGTGGTGAAGTGAAAGTGTGTCGAAGAGCTTGTGTTAATTTTTCTATTGGGAAGAAGTACAAAGATGAAATTTGGTGTGATGTTGTAGACATGGACGTGTGTCATCTGTTGTTGGGCAGACCATGGCAGTTTGATAGAGCAGTTCAACATGACGGTCGTGCCAATAGTTACAGTTTCATGTTCGAGGGTACTAAAATCACTTTGGTTCCTAAGAAGCAACAACAAAAGGAGAGCAAGCTAGAAGAGATTGAGGAATTGAAAACTCTGTTGACTTTGAAGGAGTTTGTCAAGGAAGTCGAAGAAGAACCAGAAGTGTTTTTGTTGATTGGGAGAGAGAGTAGTGAAGAAGTTGAAATTCCAGAAGCAGCAAAGCCAATTTTGAAAGAATTCGAAGATGTCTTTCCAGAGGAGTTGCCTAAGGAGTTACCGCCACTTAGAGACATTCAACATCAAATCGATCTTGTTCCGGGAGCAGTGTTACCACATCGACCACATTACCGAATGAGTCCGAAGGAACATGAGGAGTTATGAAGGCAAGTGGAAGAGTTGTTGGAACAGGGACGAGTTCAGGAAAGTTTGAGTCCATGTGTTGTGCCAGCATTGTTAGTACCAAAGAAGGACGGAACTTGGAGGATGTGTACTGACAGTCGAGCTTTGAACAAGATTACTGTTCGTTATAGATTTCCTATGCCAAGGTTGGATGATTTACTGGATCAGTTGAGTGGGGCAACTATATTCTCGAAGATTGATTTGAAGAGTGGTTATCATCAAATTCGAATCAGACCTGGAGATGAATGGAAGACAGCTTTCAAGACAAGAGAGGGGTTGTACGAATGGTTGGTCATGCCGTTTGGTTTGTCAAATGCACCTAGTACATTCATGCGGGTGATGAATCAAATCTTTAGACCATTCATTGGGAAGTTCGTCGTGGTTTACTTCGATGATATTTTGATATACAGCAGGAGTACGGAGGAGCATGTTCTACATTTGAGGGAAGTATTGATTATTCTCCGTGAGGAACAATTTTATGCTGCTACGAAGAAATGTGTGTTTATGACGCATACTGTTTTATTTCTTGGGTATGTTGTTTCAGGAGAAGGTATTCAAGTTGACCAGAGTAAAGTTGAAGCAGTCAGGAATTGGCCACAGCCAAAGACAATTACGGATGTGAGAAGTTTTCATGGGCTAGCATCATTCTACCGAAGATTCATTCCACACTTCAGTAGCGTGATGGCTCCAGTTACTGATTGCATGAAAGGGAAACAGTTTGCATGGTCAGAGGAAGCAGGAGTTGCTTTTGAACGAATCAAAGAACTGTTGACGACAGCGCCAATTCTTGTTCTACCTAATTTCCAGTTATTATTTGAACTGCATACTGATGCTTCGAAGGTTGGTATTGGAGGAGTTCTGAGTCAGAATGGGAAGCCAGTTGCTTATTTTAGTGAGAAACTGTCAGGGGCAAAGATGAGATACAGTACATATGACGTTGAATTTTACGCTGTTGTTCAAGCTGTTAAGCATTGGAGACATTACTTATTTCGGAAGGAATTTGTTTTGTACACTGATCACGAAGCATTGAAACATTTACAGGGGCAGGATAAAATTTCAGCAAGACATGCGTCATGGATTGCTTATTTACAGCAGTTTACTTTTGTCGTTAAGCACAAATCAGGGGTGACAAATCGGGTAGCTGATGCTTTGAGTAGGAGGAGTCATTTATTAACGACAATGAAGGTTGAAGTGACGGGGTTTGAAATGTTGCCAGAAATGATTGAAGAAGATCCTTACTTTATGAAATATGTTGAGAAAGTGAAGGATGGGGGTACCGATGAATTTATGGTAGTTGATGGTTTTCTGTTTAAAGAGAATCGTTTATGTATTCCAGACTGTAGTTTGAGAATGAAAATTGTCAAAGAGTTACACGAGGAAGGGCATGTGGGCCGTGATCGTACTTTGCAGTTGATTTCACAGTCTTACTTTTGGCCGTCGATGAGAAAAGAGGTTGAAAGATTCGTGGAGAGATGCCATATTTGTCAGGTGTCAAAGGGAACAGCAACGAATGCAGGGTTATATATGCCATTACCAGTACCATCTAAGCCATGGGTTGATATTAGCATGGATTTCGTTTTGGGTTTGCCTAGAACTCAAAGGGGAAATGATTCGATATTTGTTGTGGTGGACAGATTTTCGAAGATGGCACATTTTATTGCCTGCAAGAAGACAGCGGATGCAGTTCAAGTAGCACAGTTATTTTTCAAAGAGATTTATCGACTTCATGGATTGCCAGAGTCTATTGTGTCGGATAGAGATACTCATTTTCTGAGTCACTTTTGGTTGAGTTTGTGGAAGATGGTGGGAACGAAACTGAAATTTAGCAGCGCTTATCATCCACAAACAGACGGACAGACGGAAGTTGTTAACAGGTCATTGGGAAATTTGTTGCGATGCCTTGTACAGGATAATTTGAGAAGTTGGGACATGAAATTATGCCAAGCTGAGTTTGCCCATAATCATGCAGTGAATCGTAGCACGGGATTCAGTCCATTTCAGATCGTATATTCAAATTTACCCAGGGGACCGTTGGACTTAGCAGTGGTACCTCAATCGAAAGAGATAGTTAAACGAGCTGCTGATTTTGTTGAAGGTTTAACGGAGTGCCACAGGATCGTTCAGGAACGATTGGAAAAGTCGAATGAGAAATATAAGAAGACTGCAGATTTGAAGCGACGAAATTTTGAATTTAACGAAGGCGATTTGGTTTATGCAGTGTTGACAAAAGACCGTTTTCCGGTAGGAACATACAATAAATTGAAAGCACGGAAAATTGGTCCAGTTGAAGTTTTGAAGAAAATCAATAAGAATGCATATCGATTAAAGTTACCAGAAGATGTTTATACTTCTGATGTTTTCAACGTCAAACATTTAGTCCCGTATCATGGAGGTGAGATTGTTGTGGAAGAAGTTGCAAATTCGAGGACGAATTTTTCTCAACCAGGGGAGGATGATGCAGCTAAGGCCAGAGAAGAAGTTGTGCAAACTTTAATTTCTGAAAACATGAGTTTGTGGTGTAGTGTGTTGAGTCGTCCACGACTCAGTGAAGGTTTGGGTCGGTCCCGAGCTAAGGAAGGAGGTCCACGATCTAACAAGCCATGGGAGAAGTTAAACCGAGATAACAAGGCAACGGAATTAAGTCGTCCACGATTCACTAAAGGCATGAGTCGTTTCCGACTTAAGGAGTTACAAGGGGAAGGAATTGAGTCATCCACGACTCAACGTATAAGTCGTCAGCGACTTAAGATGAAGAAGGGAAAAGCTAACTGCATGACTATGAGTCGTCCACGACTCATCAGGAGACAAAGAGGGGTTCCAGTAATTGAAATCCATAAGGCGGGGACGGGTTACGACCTAGATGAGTCGTTCGGTGTTGACTCGGTTGGAAGGGATGTGCCGCAGGGAAGCTTGAGTCGGAGGAAGTTGAGTCGTGAGTCGTCATGTTTTCTTGAGTCGGAGGTGATGAGGCTGGGCTTGTTGAGTCGTTTGTTGTAATGTGTCGTGTACTGTTGTATGTTGTAAGTCTTGAGTCGTTTGCTTTGAGTCGTACATCGATGAGTCGTATGCTGTACACAGGTATGTTGTGTGCTCAGTCGGTAACGACTTATGATGTGTCGGAGCTTATGAGTCGGCAACGTGTTAAAGGGGCCGGTTGTGTCAAGCTATAAATAGAGGGTGTGTTGTATATTTTTGGGTTGTTGATTTTTGAATAAAATTTCTTGTTGATTGCTTTGTGCTTTCTTCTCCAATCGGTAGTTGAGTGTAATCTCCTATCTCCTCTTTCGGTTAATCGAGTGCGCTCGATTCAACGATCGTAGAAGCCGATTCACGGAATCTAGTGCGCTAGATCAACGTGCGAAGAATCGTAGATCTTTAAACACGGTATAGTGCGCTATCAACGTGTTTGAGATAGCTAGAGTTCGGTATCTTTGGATCAACGAACTTGGGCATTTTGGTAACTACAACTCACCGATTGCTACATTCCATCGATTGAATTTTGTTTCGATTAATCCGCTGCGTCAGACAAGGACTTGGATATAATCAATCTGAAAATGTTAGAAATGAAATTAATCAAGTCAAATCAATGTGCACAATTTGCAGAAAATTTGGATACAATCAAAACAATTATTGGTATAGACCCAAACACGTGAAAATTATACCAATTTGGGTTCCAAAAGGCACAAGTATAAATCTCTCAAAGTTAAACAAATCTGGGTGCCGCAAAGAACATATATGAACAGTTTTAGGTCTCCACAAAATTATTTTTCAAAATATTCTTCTACTAGCAATCATGGACCTATAAAAAAAAATAGGTCACAAATATCTTTTATCATGTAGGAGTGGTGGCAGGCTAAAGAACAACAACAATGTTATCTGGATTCTGACTGTTCTAGAAAAACAACGGGTAACAAAGCAAAGTTCCTTAGCCTAGTATAAAGGTGGCAGAACCACAATCCGCTACAATGAAAAATTATCAATAAAGGTAAAATAGGTAAAGATATCTTGAACGATATATGTGAAAATTTGCACCATAATTTGATTTAATTCAGCCAGTTACGAATGATGATTTTGATTCTGACTTATTCAAAATTGTTGGCCAATTATATTCTTATGCCAAGAACACTATAAAAATCTCTAGAGTCTTTGAATTACTTCATATATATTTGTTTTGGATTAATAATAGTGTTTTATTGGATGATAATACATTTGGTTATTTTACGGCTGACTCTATATTCAAGGTTTTTGATTATCTACACGGCTTCAATTCAAATTCAAGGGAATTTCATTTAAAAAGTTGTTAAAAATGATTTTGAGATATTTTGTTGCACAACTCATGATTTGGTCTATAACATTCAATGATAATCTTGAGTGAATAGAAATTCAGATCCAGATTACACTGGTAATCTAGTTGATAGAAAAATTACTAGTGGAACGTGATATATGATGAGACATTTAGTAATTGCATCGTTTTTCAAAGAAAATATCTGCATATTTTTCATTTCAAATTATTTTCAAATAGCAAAAAAATTTCTCATAAAACCCCTTCTAGAAAATCATTTTTGACCTTGTTTTCAAATTGGTCATTTTTAGAAAAATTTATTATATAATTATTTTTGAATATGAATTTAAATGATTACATTGACTAATCTGACTCCCTAATGATTATTGAAAGGATAAATAGTGATTGAAAAAGTGATAAGTGTTAATATTAATCATATATTATAACTTGAGACGATATACTTAGTAAATTTCTTTAGAAATTTGAGTAAGAGTTATAAAAACTTTTTGTTGGTAAAAATTCCATGACCATTTCTATTTCTATCATATTTCTAACGATCATCACTCATAAAAATTCAATATAGTTTGTCGATATGCGGTACATTAAACAGGAATCATTCATTTTTAATTTTATATTTTTTTTAAAAAATCCAACGTATTCACTTTCGTTAAAAAGTCCTCACGGTTATGCATGGATGAATTATTTAGAATTTGTTATGTGCTTCCATGCTCATTTAAAAGTCCTCACGGTTATGCATGTATGGAACGCATATCAAAATTGATTTATTAAATAAACAAGTTGGTTCTAATCCCATTTAAAAGTCCTCATGGTTATGCGTGGTTAGAAGATACTTAAATTCATTTTAAAAAAATAAAATTGGAATACTACTAATCTCATTTAAAATTCCTAACGATTATGCATGGTTGGTAGATATTCAAATTCCTGATATAAATACACCACAAATAGACACAACTGTATGGTTTTATATGATGACATTCCCATCATTCTAAAAGTGGAATATGCGCCTAACAGAGTATTTATGATTTTTGTTTGAATTTTATTGAAATTTAATATTTATATTTGATTGATTTTTAATGTTGTATTAATATCTATCACTTTATCTCTATTTTTTCTAACATTATTACTCTTTTGCAGATAACAAAAGGGGGAGAGAAATGTTAAGATTTTGATAAATAAAGGTCAAATATTTTTTATTTGCATCTAGGCTTATTTGCATATTTTTATTTACATGCATATATGAAGGGGAAGCTTTGTGTAGAGAGGAAGTATTAAAATAAGGGGAGCAAATTGAATGATTAAATACATTTAACAAATTCAAAATCTTAAATAAATGTTTGTTATCATCAAAAGGGGGATTGTTGAATATGCGAGTATATGATTTTTTGTTTGATGATAATAAACATATATATATATATTCATTTAAATGTATTTGTTAATGTACTATTATATTTTTCACATAATTAGATAAATATTTGCTGAATTAAATAAATAACACAGAATTTAAATTCAAACAGATATTTTATTCAAACAAATATTTATTACAATTTTTGAATAGTACAAATTCAAGCTCTCACTATACATATACAATTTTGATTACAATGCAAATTCAATTACATCACAATCCTTCATTAACAAATTTCCTCGCTACAATTCATTCATTCACTCATATTTTATCTTCAATTTGAATCCAACATCTGAGTAATCTGCAAAAATAAATACTAACGCAGTAAAATTGAAAAGGAAATATTTTTGCAGTGTAAAATAAAATGTAATTTTGAAAATATTACTTGCCTCGGTTATTTGGGTTTTTTGTCATCATTTAATTTTGAATTCATCGTAGAAAAATAGCTTATGACATGCATAGTGTATCACTGTACATGCCACAAGGCCGTGCACACCGATATATACACTTGATAAAATTACAGGGACAGGTGAGCACAGGTCAAACCCAAATCAAAAGATGGGTTCAACTCAAGTGCAATAAAAAATAATGTCATAATATCAGCACAGTCAAACCCGAGCTTCAGCTGGATTCAACTCAGGTGCGCTACAAAACATCATAAAACTGTCGAGCATAAAATTCAAATACAACCAAACAGAATGACACAAGATTCAAGATTGCACATATATACATATGAGATGACAGTTTCAAAAGACTACAAAACCTCGACCAAGACCAGAACTCATTCTGTTACCAGGTGAACCGGATCAACAAAGACTAGACAGCCATGCATATATACATGTCAACCAGGCAGCAAACAAAGTCAACACAACTACAAAATGAAACACTGAAGCATACATGACAACCAGGCTACAGAGATGAACCAGATAAGGCACAAGATCTCAAGTTCACATATGTGACTACAATACAATGCACAAATATATATATACACATATGTATATACACATGTATACATACATGTAGTGACAGCAAAACCAAAATAAACAAAATATACATGTGCATCTAACCAAAGCAAATATACAGCACACGTATGAGTGCATGACAACCAGACAAGCTACAATGAATGACCAATCAGTTCACATCAATCCCAACACAAATGAACAGACAATGTCAACATGAAGAAGGATCATAGCGATATGCAGTAAACAACATCAAGAAGCATGCAATATTTTCAGTGGAAATATATATATATGGACACAATACAACAGAGAGTTCAACACAATACATGCATACACACATACAAATGTATGTTTTCGCATATATGCAGACTTGAATAAATAGTTTAACAGAGAGAACATTGCAATATGAACCAGACAGTACGCAAGAGAAACTGTCTCAAAGCAAATGGGAATTAAATGCATAGACTCAAAAGGCATGAAATAATGGCACAGTCTCAACATCAAAGACCGGAGGTATACATATGGTTACAGTGAAGGCATAGCTCGAGGCTACCAAGTTAAACAATGAAAATTGCCTCAAAGCAATATGACACAGTTACAACATATACATCAATGAAACTCAAGTCAAATACTAAATGTACAAAGACTCCAAGCATTTCAAACACAAACCAAATCAGTCACAGTGCAGTTTCCAACAAAGACAGAATGCAACATGGACGTAGTGACCGTGCCGAAGTAACAAAGACAATGGTCAACATCAAGCATCAGAAAATGGCCAGAGTAAATCATTACCAAAGTCAAGGCCAATTTCAATCTGAAACAACTAGGGTGCAAGTTTGAACAATTTCAAAAATCATGGTACAGCAGTCATGGGACGGCAAGTAGGAATCGAACAAGTCAAACTCCAACATGCTACAGAGATGAAATAAATCATCGCAGTAAAGTCAAAGCCGTGATCAAAGAATATGATGAACAAGTCAGAGACATGGTAGTCAAGAATCGAGCAAGGAAAATTCAAAGCTGTGATTATCAGGTAGCCAAGCAATCAAATATACGAAATTGAATAAGTCAGATATCATCTCATACATCCATATAAAGATCAGAGGCCAAGCATATAATCAGACGAATTCAAAAAAATATGTAAGAAGGAAAATCAAGGGTTTCGAACCCTATATATAGACCCTAAACATCATCGGCAAAAGTAAAAAATTCGAGTTCGAACAAAACAGATAACAAAAATCAAATTAACAACTCGAATCTGATTCGAGTTCGAAGCAAAACGGATACAAAAAAATTCAATCAACAACTCGAATCAAAGTCGAGCGTAATTGAAATCAAAGAAACATCACGTACCAATTTTATACGAAGCAGATACGCTCAAAAAATTTAAAGCTGCCACAAGCAACAATCAGCAAGCCAAATCGAAGAACATTGATGTCTACAATCAAAAGATATCAAGCGGCACTTCAAATTAGAAAAACCCTAAATTTGGAAGGGGAATGAATAGCCATTATTAAGCAACGAATACCAGGACGAAGACATAAGACAAAAGAAAAGGATTTCTTCTAATATTAATTGGGCTGGTTTATTTTGGGCTTAGAATATTTAAATTTAGGGTTTGTCTGGTTTAAATTGTTTTAAATTGTATCTTTCTTTTAAACTCTTGTAATTATTAGTCGTGTCACTAGGGGACAAGCTATGGTAGTGTAGTTCGAGAATACGCAACTCAGTGGTTGAGTTGTGGCAGGATGTTGAGCGTAGAATTAAGGCTAGTCGATAGTGGGTGTTGCGAGTTTACGTGTGTAAGCGTCTGACTGCTTAATTTCTAGCAGAAACCTTGGGGGCAACACATAGGCAGGGTTTGCCGAAGCTGGGTAAATTCTGTGTCGTTTTATTTCCGCATTTATTATTCTGCTATTATTTTGATATATCTGTGTTGAATAATTTTATAAGCTTACGCAATAATTTTTATAATTAATAGCATCACCCTATTCACCCCCTCTCTAGGGTGAAATCGATCCTACACAAATATCTATACACATATATGAGCTCAAAGTAATTCCAGAAAGCATGAAGTATCAATGCAAACTTGAATCAAAAGGTGCAGCCTCAAAGTGTCGACCAGTTCAAAATGAAACAGCAAGAGTGATTCAAAGTAATGCAAAAAAAAACAAAATTACTCAAAGCACATGGTGATATACAACAGAGATGACACTGTAGAACCAGACACACTGCAATATCAAAGTAAAAAAATGGATACAACATGAGCCTACACAATCACAGTCAATGGTGTGCATAGAGTTCATCGATACAACTACAAATGCACAGCAAATATCAAGTGCAGAAAGCTGCATGAACAAGAGTGAAAACTGCAGTAACGCGAAGCAACTAATCTATTCAAACCAAAGTCAAATGAAACACATCAGTTTTGAACAAAGACAAAGAAGTAGCAATTTCAAAACAGAGTCAAAATATCATCACAAATCACCATGGCCGAAGTCAAACCAATAATGAAGTCATCAGAAATTCACGGAAGCAAAAAACCCAGCAAAATCAAAACCATGGTGGCCAAGGAAGTAAAGAAAGTTCAAGATCAAAGCCATGACAACCAGGCTACAGAGATGAACCAGATAAGGCACAGATCTCAAGTTCACATATGTGACTACAATACAATGCACAAACAAATATATACATATGTATATACACATGTATACATACATGTAATGACAGCAAAACCAAAATAAACAAAATATACATGTGCATCTAACCATAGCAAATATACAGCACACATATGAGTGCATGACAACCATACAAGCCACAATGAATGACTAATCAATTCACATCAATGCCCAACACAAATGAACAGACAATGTCAACATGAAGAAGGCTCATAGCGATATGTAGTAAACAGCATCAAGAAGCATGCAACATTTTCAAGGGAAATATATATTGACAAAATACAACAGAGAGTGCAACACATTACATGCATACACACATACAAATGCATGTTTACACATATATGTAGACTTGAATAAACAGTTTAACAGAGAGAGCAATGCAATATGAACCAGACCGTACGTAAGAGAAATTGTCTCAAAGCAAACGGAAATTATTTGCACAGAGTCAAAAAAGCATGAAACAATGGCACAGTCTCAACATCAAAAACCGGAGACATAATATGGTTGTAGTAAAGGCAGAGCTCGAGGCTACCAAGTCAAACAATGAAAATTGCCTCAAAGCAATATGACACGGTTACAACATATACGTCAATGAAACTCAAGTCAAATACTATGTAAATGTACAAAGACTCCAAGCATTTCAAACACAAAGCAAATCAGTCACAGTGCAGTTTCCAACAAAGACGGAATGCAACATGGAAGTAGCGACAGTGTCGAAGTCACAAAGACAAAGGTCAACATCAAGCATCAAAAAATGACCAGGGTAAATCATTACAAAAGTCAAGGCCAATTTCAATCTGAAACAACCAGGATGCAAGTTTGAACAATTTCAAAAATCATGGTACAGCAGTCATGGGACAGCAAGAAGAAATCGAACAAGTCAAATTCCAACACGCTACAGAGATGAAATAATTCAATATCGTCACAACAAAGTCAAAGCCGTGATCAAAGAATATGATGAACAAATCAGAGACGTGGTAGTCAAGAATCGAGCAAGGAAAATTCAAAGCCATGATTATCAAGTAACCAAGCAATCAAATATACGAATTGAATAAGTCAAATATCATCTCATACATCCATATGAAGATCAGCGACCAGGCATATAATCAGACGAATTCAAACAAATATGTACGAATGTAAATCAAGGGTTTCAAACCCCATATATAGACCCTAAACATCATTGGCAAAAGTAAAAAATTCGAGTTCGAACAAAACAGATACCAAAAATCAAATTAATAACTCGAATCTGATTCGAGTTTGAAGCAAAACAGATACAAAACAAATTCAATCAACAACTCGAATCAAAGTCGAGCGTAATTGAAATCAAAGAAACATCACGTACCAATTTCATACGAAGAAGACACGCTCGAAAAATTTAAAGCTGCCAGAAGCAACAATCAGCAGGCCAAATCGAAGAACATTGAAGTCTACAATCGAAAGATATCAAGCGGCACTTCAAATTAGCAAAACCCTAAATCTGGAAGGGGAATGAACAGCCATTATTAAGCAACGAATACCGAGCCGAAGACATAAGACAAAAGAAAAGGATTTCTTCTAATATTAATTGGATCGGTTTATTTTAGGCTTATAATATTTGAAATTAGGGTTTATCTTGTTTAAATTGTTTTAAATTGTATCGTTCTTTTAAACTCTTGTAACTACTAGTCGTGTGACTAGGGGACGAGCTGCGGTGGTGTAGTTCGAGAATTCCCAACTCAGTGGCTGAGTTGTGGCAGGGTTTTGAGCGTAGAGTTAAGGCTAGTCGATAGCAGGTGTTGCGAATTTACGTGTGTAAGCTTCTGACAACTGAATTTCTAGTAGAAACCTAGGGGGCAGCATGTAGGCAAGGTTATGCCGAAGCTGGGTAAATTCTGGGTCGTTCTATTTCTGCGTTTATTCTTCTGCTATTATCTATGCTGCTATTATTTTGATATATCTGTGTTGAAATAATTTTATAAGCTTCCATAATAATTTTTGTAATTAATAGCATCACCTTATTCACCCTCCCTCTAGGGTGAAATTGATCCTACAAGTGGTATAAGAGCTAGGATTAGAAGTCAACTTTTGTTTTTAAAAAAAAGTTCAATTTTTTTTTTCAAAAACCAATTTTTGTTTTAAAAATTTGAATTTTTCAAATGGCTTCTTTTAATAATGCTTTTACGGAGGGTCAGTCCATAGTTCGACCACCAAAGTTCAATGGTGAATATTCTTACTGGAAAAATAGGATCGAATTTTTTCTGAAAAACAATGATGTTTGGGATATTGTTAAGATAGTGTATAGAGCACCAACTATAATTGTAAATAATCAAGAAATAAATAAACCAAAGGATCAATGGACAGATCTAGAAAATAATTTATAGAATACTAATGCTAAAGTTATGAATTTGATTATTTATTCATTAGATCAGTTTGAACTTAATCGTGTCTCACATTGTCTAACTGCGTAGGAAATATAGCACACACTAGAAGTGACTCATGAAGGAACGTCTCAAGTCAAGGAATCTCGCCTTGCCATTCTGAGTAGCGAATACAAGAATTTTACAATGGCCAAGGAAGAAAATGTTAAAGAGATGTACGGACGGCTTTCCAATATCATATACAAATCAAAAGCTCTCATAAAATCATACACGGAATTGGAAATAGTCCAAAAAATCCTCCGAGTCCTTCCACGAAGTTTTGAAGCAAAAGTGACTGCCATTCAAGAATCAAATGATTTAAAACAAATCAAAGTTAAAGAACTCATCGGAAATCTCACCACTTATGAGCTAGAAATAAAGTTTAAGGAAGAGCGTGAAGGAGGAGATACTCGAAAGAAATCAATAGCTCTCAAAGGAACAACTGAAAGTGATGATGATGACGATGATGATGGAGCAACAGAGTTGAAAGTGGTAATAAAGAGATTAAAAAAGTGGAACCGCAATTATGGAAATCCAGCCCTAAATCAAAAATTAAAAAGAAGAATAATCAAAGTTTTAGATAACACAGAACGACGAAAAATCATCTGTCATAAGTGCAACCAACCCGGACACATCAAGCCCAATTGTCCTCAAAATCGATGCGACTTTGAAAAGAAATCAAAAAGGAGAAATTTTGCAGCCACGTGGAATACAAGTGATGAAGAAAATCAAAGTACCAGCAGTGAGAGTGAGAAAGAAAGCAGATATGTGCCTTTAAGGTAATATAACTGATAGCGACGATGACGATCCAAGCGAGGTATCAAAACTCACTCACTCAGAATTACTTATATATTTCCATGAAGTAAATGGTTGTTTTGAATGACTTAGGGAGAACTATGCCATACTTGAATCACAAAGAGGTAGTTTAATAGAATTAAATGAACAGCTTGAACAATTACTTAAAAACTATCAAAACAAGTGCCCTAAGTGTGATAAGTGTCCAACATTCGAAGAAGAAATTAAAAAAATAAAAAATTAAAATTAAATCGCTTGAAAATGAAATTATGATTTTAAAGGAAAGCGAAAATACTAGGAGAGAGAACTCTGTTAAATAGTGCACATAATTATTAAACGAAAATAAATCTCTTAAAACACAATTCCAACAATTATCAACGACTTTAGATAAATTTTCCAAAAGTGAAAAATCGTTGAATATGCTATTAGGGAAGCAAACTATTAATACAGTTAGACAAGGACTTGGATATTAGCAATCTGAAAATGTTAGAAATGAAATTAATCAAGTCAAATCAATGTGCACAATTTGCAGAAAATTTGGATACAATCAAAACAATTGTTGGTATAGACCCAAATACGTGAAAATTATACCAATTTGGGTTCCAAAAGGCATAAGTATAAATCTCTCAAAGTTAAACAAATCTGGGTGCTGAAAAGAACATATATGAACAGTTTTAGGTCTCCAAAAATTTATTTTTCAAAATATTCTTCTACTAACAATCATGGACCTATAAAAACAAATAGGTCACAAATATCTTTTATCGTGCAGGAGTGGTGGCAGGCTAAGGAACAACAATAGTGTTATCTGGATTCTGGCTGTTCTAGAAAAACAACGGGTAACAAAGCAAAGTTACTTAGCCTAGTATAAAGGTGGAAGAACCATAATCCGCTACAATGAAAAATTATCAATAAAGGTAAAATAGGTAAAGATATCTTGAACGATATATGTGAAAATTTGCACCATAATTTGATTTAATTCAGCCAGTTACGAATGATGATTTTGATTCTGACTAATTCAAAATTGTTGGCCAATTATATTCTTGTGCCAAGAACACTATAAAAATCTCTAGAGTCTTTGAATTACTTCATATATATTTGTTTTGGATTAATAATAGTGTTTTATTGGATGATAATACATTTGGTTATTTTACGGCTGACTCTATATTCAAGGTTTTTGATTATCTACACGGCTTTAATTCAAATTCAAGGGAATTTCATTTAAAAAGTTGTTAAAAATGATTTTGAGATATTTTGTTGCACAACTCATGATTTGGTCTATAACATTCAATGATAATCTTGAGTGAATAGAAATTCAGATCCAGATTACACTGGTAATCTAGTTGATAGAAAAATTACTAGTGGAACGTGATATATGATGAGACATTTAGTAATTGCATCGTTTTTCAAAGAAAATATCTGCATATTTTTCATTTCAAATTATTTTCAAATAGCAAAAAAATTTCTCATAAAACCCCTTCTAGAAAATCATTTTTGACCTTGTTTTCAAATTGGTCATTTTTAGAAAAATTTATTATATAATTATTTTTGAATATGAATTTAAATGATTACATTGACTAATCTGACTCCCTAATTATTATTGAAAGGATAAATAGTGATTGGAAAAGTGATAAGTGTTAATATTAATCATATATTATAACTTGAGACGATATACTTAGTAAATTTCTTTAGAAATTTGAGTAAGAGTTATAAAAACTTTTTGTTGGTAAAAATTCCATGACCATTTCTATTTGTATCATATTTCTAACGACCATCACTCATAAAAAATCAATATAGTTTGTCGATATGTGGTACTTTAAACAGGAATCATTCATTTTTAATTTTATATTTTTTAAAAAAAAACCAACGTATTCACTTTCGTTAAAAAGTCCTCACGGTTATGCATGGATGAATTATTTGGAATTTGTTATGTTCTTCCATGCTCATTTAAAAGTCCTCACAGTTATGCATGTATGGAACGCATATCAAAATTGATTTATTAAATAAACAAGTTGGTTCTAATCCCATTTAAAAGTCCTCATGGTTATGCGTGGTTAGAAGATACTTAAATTCATTTTAAAAAAATAAAATTGGAATAGTACTAATCTCATTTAAAAGTCCTAACGATTATGCATGGTTGGTAGATATTCAAATTCCTGATATAAATACACCTCAAATAGACACAACTGTATGGTTTTATATGATGACATTCCCATCATTCTAAAAGTGGAATATGCGCCTAACAGAGTATTTATGATTTTTGTTTGATTTTTATTGAAATTTAATATTTATATTTGATTGAGTTTTAATGTTGTATTAATATCTATCACTTTATCTCTATTTTTTATAACATTATTACTCTTTTGCCGATAACAAAAGGGGGAGAGAAAAGTTAAGATTTTAATAAATAAAGGTCAAATATTTTTTATTTGCATCTAGGCTTATTTGCATATTTTTATTTACATGCATATATGAAGGGGAAGCTTTGTGTAGAGAGGAAGTATTCAAATAAGGTGAGCAAATTGAATGATTAAATACATTTAACAAATTCAAAATCTTAAATAAATGATTGTTATCATCAAAAGGGGGATTGTTGAATATGCGAGTATATGATTTTTTGTTTGATGATAATAAACATATATATATATATATTCATTTAAATATATTTGTTAATGTACTATTATATTTTTCACATAATTAAATAAATATTTGCTGAATTAAATAAATAACACAGAATTTAAATTCAAACAGATATTTTATTCAAACAAATATTTATTACAATTTTTGAATAGTACAAATTCAAGCTCTCACTATACATATACAATTTTTATTACAATACAAATTCAATTACATCACAATCCTTCATTAACAAATTTCCTCGCTACAATTCATTTATTCACTCGTATTTTATCTTCAATTTGAATCCAACATCTGAGCAATCTGCAAAAATAAATACTAACGCGGTAAAATTGAAAAGGAAATATTTTTTCAGTATAAAATAAAATGTAATTTTGAAAATATTACTTTTCTCGGTTATTTGGGTTTTTCATCATCATTTAATTTTGAATTCATCATAGAAAAACAGCTTGTGACATGCATAGTGCATCACTGTACATGCCACAAGGCCGTGCACACCGATATATACACTTGATAAAATTACAGGGACAGGTGAGCACAGGTCAAACCCAAATCAAAAGATGGGTTCAACTCAAGTGTAATAAAAAATAATGTCATAATATCAGCACAGTCAAACCCGAGCTTCAGCTGGATTCAACTCAGGTGCGCTACAAAACATCATAAAACTGTCGAGCATAAAATTCAAATACAACCAAACAGAATGACACAAGATTCAAGACTGCACATATATACATATGAGATGACAATTTCAAAAGACTACAAAACCTCGACCAAGATCAGAACTCATTCTGTTACCAGGTGAACCGGATCAACAAAGACTAGACAGCCATGCATATATACATGTCAACCAGGCAGCAAACAAAGTCAACACAACTACAAAATGAAACACTGAAGCATACATGACAACCAGGCTACAGAGATGAACCAGATAAGGCACAAGATCTCAAGTTCACATATGTGACTACAATACAATGCACAAATATATATACACATATGTATATACACATGTATACATACATGTAGTGACAGCAAAACCAAAATAAACAAAATATACATGTGCATCTAACCAAAGCAAATATACAGCACACTTATGAGTGCATGACAACCAGACAAGCTACAATGAATGACCAATCAGTTCACATCAATCCCAACACAAATGAACAGACAATGTCAACATGAAGAAGGCTCATAGCGATATGCAGTAAACAACATCACGAAGCATGCAATATTTTCAGTGGATATATATATATATATGGACACAATACAACAGAGAGTGCAACACAATACATGCATACACACATACAAATGTATGTTTTTGTTGGGTGCCTTTGTCGCCACCACCGGTCCAAGAGAAACCGAATCCAACTATCGCCTGCCGAACCAGTTCCCAGATACCTCCCGCCAAACCAACTCAATACCGAACCAGGCCATCCCCTTCCAATACCAAACCAACTCACTGCCACAGCCCACCATCACCGAACCACCTATAGCCGATCCAATCCCACACACCACCGAGCCAAACCCAAGGAAGCACCACCGAACGAAAGCCACTCGCTTACCGCCGAATCAAACTCCACCAAAGCAATACCGGACCTACCTCTACCGGACCAATCCACTTCCATGCACGGCCGAACCAAGGAATACCGAACCGGATATGCCAGACCAGATTGCTTCGGCCCAGGTCCACCAGCAGCTATATACATCCAAGACCCCTGCCCCCAACCTCACTCTATAAATAGAGGGGCAGGGGTACAACAATGGCAGACAAGTTTGAGAGCTCAAGCACGGAGGGAACTTTCAAACAACTTTCATATACTTGTATAAAAACTTTGTACTTGTAATCTGAAAGAAAAGAGAGAATAACATATAAAGTGGACGTAGGCACGTTCTGGCCGAACCACTACAAATCTGCGTGTCTTTTACAGTTTAGCCCCTTTTTTTTATATATTTGCATAAATCACCCAAACCGCTAAGAACAACATAAAATCAACCAAATCATACGACTTTGAGGTGTTTGTCCATTTTTTGTGCAAACATTTTTGGTGCCTTCACTGAGAACTTGGAACTCGAAGCTTCAGCTTCCCTCACGCAACCTTCTTTCCCAATAGCACCCTTCATTGCCTAGGAAACATGATTACTAGGCCGAGAAAAGACGCCAACAAGGGAAAGAACGTTGCAACCAGCAGCGCTCCAGATCCAGTGGATCCAGATCAAGAGAACCATCCCACTACGACAGCAGTGCCAAATGTAGATCAGGCAATTCCGGCAGCCCCTGCCGCGGAACAACCGGCAGCAATCACTAGGGCAGACCTAGACAGAGTTGTGGTTGAAGTGACTAACCGCTTCGCATCCCAATAAGAAGCTTTGGTGAACCAACTCATGTCACGCTTGAGGGATGCCGAAGAATCCAACCGCAACACTGAATCATGGGGTGAGTCTCAATCTGGAGGATCTCGGAGACAACAAAGGTCATCCCTCTTCGAAGAAGCTATCAACAGGAACAACAATGATAGGGGCCGCGCCCGGACTCAGCCCGAACTACGACTCGAGGAAGCGCTTGGAACCGAACTCAATGGGGGAGGCACCAGGCGAGGGTCGGATGTAGCTGAGCCAGTCATGCAGCCTAATCATACAAACCCCACTGAACGGAGCCGAGCTAGAACCCAGCCCGAAGTTGACCCCATGGAAATGCTCGAAAAAGAACCCCATAGGTGAAGATCAATGCAGGGGCCAACTGTAGTTGGTCCTAGCATGCATCCGAGCAGCCAAAGACAGCCACTGGACAACGTCAGAAGTGATAGACTATACCATCCCTACAGGTCATCTGGACGAGATCGATCCCGCAGGGAAGAACCAAGCTCATTTTTGTCCGCTCCAAATTCTGATGAAAGAATGACACGATTATTCAGGGAATGCGTCCGACGGGAGCAAAGGGATCGAGGGATAGGCGCTAGGGTAACCAGCCCTTTCACCCGCAACATCGAAACCGCCATCACCCCTCGAGAATGGAAAATGCCGACGATGGAACCGTACAAGGGAACTTCCGACCCCGTTGTACACTTGAAGAGATACACACAGCATATGCTCATGAGCGAAGCAACGGAAGGAGTGTTGTGTAAATACTTTCCGCTATTCCTAGCAGACCTAGCTACCTCCTGGTTCTGCCATCTACCCCAAGGATCTATCAGCTCATGGGAGATGTTGAAAGAAAAGTTCATTAGCCAGTTCCGCATTCATGTGGAACAACCCAAGGATGCTTATTCTCTATCTACTGTCAAACAGAAATCCGGAGAGACACTGCAACAATATCTAACTCGGCTCAACGCTGCAGCGGCCGCAGCCCAAGATGCCGATGAGAAACTCACCCTAATGGCCCTCTGTAGTGGTGTGCACCCAGATACCAAGTTTGCTAGAAGACTAACTAAAGAAAAACCAGCTACCTTGCCCGATTTCTTCCATGAAGCTGGGAAGTACATGAGACTCGAAGAGGCTGCCACTGAAAGGGAGACGGGACCACAGGCTAAGAAGGCTCATGGAAACGCCCCCGCCGCAGCGAAGGACATTCGGAGAAACGACTCCAGAGACAATGCAGGGGGCAAGAAGGGAGAAAAGCGCTTGTACCGACCAGGACCGAGATTTGACGCTTACACTCCCTTGAATGAAACAGTCGAGAACATCTTCCTGGCCACCCAGGACGAACTTACGTACAAGCGCCCCCCGTACAAGAAAGAGTCAGATCGCGCAATCCAGTCCGGAAAATTCTGTCGTTTCCACGAGTCTCTTGGGCACGATACCAATGAATACCGCCATCTTCGAGACCTAATTGAAGAACACATCAGGAGAAAGAGGCTGGAACGCTATGTAAAGGGCCAGGACAGGACTCCAGCTCCCACCAAGGAAAACCCAGGGCAGCTCCACCCAGAAATAGGCGGAGGAAACCACAACACCAGCGGTTCCAGCCAAGAGAAGATAGTGGTTCATACAATATCTGGGGGGCCACACATCGCCGACAAAAGCGGGGCAGAAATGGAAAGATATGGAAACTCGCTCAGAAGCGAGGGAGACTGCGTCAATTCTGTTATGGAAGAACGCCACCCTAAGCGGAAGGAAAATAATGACATCACATTCAGTGGGCGCGACCTAGAAGGAAGGCAATACCCTCATATAGATCCTATGGTCATCTCTGCCTGGTTCGGCCCAGCAGAAGTTTTTCGAATCCTAGTAGACACTGGCAGCTCAGTGAACATTCTGTTCAAGCATGCTTTCGATAAAATGAAGCTGTCAATGAAGGACGTGTCTCACTGCAACAAACCGCTACACGGTTTCACTGGAGAAGCAAAGATGCCCCTCGGACAATTGGATCTCTTTGTTGAATTGGGAAGTCATCCCCGCTCCGCCGTTCGGAAACAAACATTCGTGCTAATAGACAACCACTCGGCCTACAATGCCTTTTTAGAAAGACCAGCCTTGTCCGATTTCCAAATTGTCCTTGCCCCATGGTGCCTGAAGATGAAGTTCCCAACGGATAATGGAGTGGGAGAAGTAGAAGGGGATCAAGACGCCGCTCGGGACTGCTATGTAATCGAACTTCGCAATAATCGCAGGAGAGATAAAGGGAAAAATGCAGAGACTATTCTCTGCATGAAAAGCTTGGAAGCATAGCAACTAAAGAAAGCCCCTCCTCTTCGGTATAACAGTGATCCTTTCAATGAATTAGACCCCAGGGACAAAGAGGAGGAGGCCACCGCCGAGCCTGCAGAGGCTATGGAATTCGTATCTGTAGACAAACGCGACCCAGTAAACTGCTGAGAGTCGGATCTCAGTTAAAAAGAGAATTAAAGAATCAACTCATTGATTTTCTTCGCCACAACATGGATGTATTTGCATGGACGCACGCTGATATGACTGGAATCTCCCCGGACATAGCATGCCACACACTAAACATCGATCCTACCAAGGTACCGGTAAAGCAAAAGAAGAGAAGCATGGGGGTAGAACGATCAGCAGCCCTCGAGGAAGAAGTAAAGAACTTACTTGCCAATGACTTCATACGTGAAGCCATCTACCCGGAATGGATCGCCAACCCGGTACTGGTAAAGAAAGCTAATGGGAAGTGGCGAACATGCATCGATTTCTCCAACTTAAATGACGCTTGCCCGAAAGACTGCTTCCCACTCCCCCGAATCGACCAACTCGTGGACAGCACTGTCGGACACGAATTTTTATCCTTTATGGACGCATACTCAGGATATAACCAGATCCCTATGCACGCCCCCGATCAAGACCAAACTAGCTTCATCACTGACCGAGGATTGTACTGCTACAAGGTAATGCCATTTGGACTTAAAAACGCCGGAGCTACTTATCAGCGCCTCGTCAACAAGATGTTTGCAGAACTAATAGGACGAACTATGGAAGTTTATGTGGATGACATGCTGGTAAAATCGAGGAAAGCCAACGACTATATAAACCACCTGGACGAGATGTTTCAAGTACTTCGCCAATATAGAATGAAGCTGAACCCTCTAAAGTGCTCCTTCGGAGTATCATCGGGAAAGTTCTTGGGATTCATCGTTCATGCCAGGGGGATTGAAGCAAACCACGAACAAGTCCGAGCTTTACAAGATATCAAGACACCATCTACTCGAAGAGAGGTGCAAAGCCTAAACGGGAAAGTGGCCGCCCTGAGTAGGTTCATCTCTAAAGCAATCGACAAATGCATCCCTTTCTTCGAAGCTCTAAAGAAAGACAAAGGAAAGTTCGAATGGACTGACGAATGCTCGACAGCCTTCCTTAACTTAATCGGACACCTCCAGAGACCACCGGTACTTTCAACTCCAAATGAAGGCGAGGAACTATACCTATACCTTACTGTGTCACCACATGCCCTAAGTGCCGCGCTGGTGAGAGAAGACAACCGCACGCAACGGCCCTTATACTTCGTAAGTAAGAGGTTTACGGAGGCAGAAGTCAGATACCCTAAACTTGAAAAGCTATCACACTGTCTGCTTATCACGTCGCGGAAACTGTGACACTATTTCCTATCTCATTCCATCAGAGTTTTAACGGATCAACCGCTAAGGCAAGTGCTCCATCGCCCCGACACTTCTGGGCGATTACTTAAGTGGTGCATCGAACTAAGTCAATATGATATCACTTACCATCCTCGCACCGCTATCAAAGGGCAAGCCATAGCTGATTTCATTGCCGAATTCACTACTAGCGAAGGTAAGGACCAATCTGAAATAGCAGAAGATATCAAGTGGAATCTCTTCGTAGATGGAGCGTCGAACGAACAAGGCTCGGGGGCAGGTGTTGTGATAATTACCCCCAGGGGAAAGAAGCTGCACTGCGCCCTAAGATTGGAATTCGCTGCCACCAACAATGACGCAAAATACGAAGCAGTGATAGCCGGATTAGAACTTGCACTGGAAATTGGAGTCAGTTCTTTATGTCTCCATAGTGATTCTCAACTTATTGTAAATCAAATACTAGGAGAGTTCCATACTCGAGGAGAACGACTCACAGCATACCTAAAGAAGACCAAGCTGCTACTTAACCAACTGGATCACTATTTGATCAGACACATTCCTCGAGAGGAGAATCAAGAGGCCGACGAACTGGCAAAGCAAGCCAGCATGAAGAACAACTCCTTTTCGGGAGCAATAGCCGTCTCAAAACAACTAGCCCTGAGCTTCAAACGGGAGGGTCTCATAGCTACGATTGAAGAAGAAACTTGGATGGCTCCTATCCGGAAATACTTACAAGATGGCACATTGCCCAGCGAGCATAGCGAAGTCAGGAAAATCTTGAGGAAAGCCTCCCGCTACACACTACAAGAAGGAATCCTCTACCGGCGTGGCTTCTCTAACCCCTTATTACGATGTGTCGCTGGAAGGGAAGCCAAGGAAATCTTATCCAACATCCACCAGGGAAGCTGCGGAGATCACACTGGAGGGCAGACTCTGGAAAAGAAGATACTCCAATATGGATATTTCTGGCCCACCTTGAACAAAGACGCCTTAGACTTCGTCAGAAAATGTGACAGATGTCAGAAATTTGCCAAAATTCCTCGACTACCGACAAATGAGATCACTCGAATGACTAGCCCTTGGCCCTTTGCAGTATGGGGAATTGACTTGATTGGTGAACTGCCGATGGGCCGAGGCGGAGCTAAATATGCTATAGTAGCAGTCGACTATTTCACCAAATGGGTGGAAGCGGAATCTCTAAATAAGATATCTTCGACAAAAATCATTAACTTCTTGATCAAAAATGTTCTGTGCAGGTACGGAGTACCACTCAAATTAATATCAGACAATGGACTTCAGTTTGACAGCGAGGAATTCACCGACTGGTGCCAAGAGCACGGGATTCACAAAAGCTTCTCATCCGTGGCTTATCCCCAGGCAAATGGCCAAGTCGAAGCTATCAACAAAATTCTCAAAACGCTGATCAAGAAGAAGCTTGAAAAGTCAAAGGGCGCTTGGGTGGATCAACTTCCTACGGCACTTTGGGCCTATCGCACATCTTTCAGAACATCAACAGGCATACTCCTTTCTATTTGGCATACAGGTCGGAGGCAATGCTCCCAGTTGAGACTATTGTGCCTTCCCACCGTAGGATCCACTACAACCCAGAAGAAAACGAAGAACTCCTCCTCATGTTTTTTTGATCTGATTGAGGAGAGAAGAAATGGTGCAGCACTCAAAGTAGCAGCTCACAAACAAAAAGTGGCAGCACTATACAACTCCAAAGTCAAGCATCGCAGCTTACAAGAAGGAGATCTTGTCCTCAAGCGAATCTTTCTGCGCCCCGGGGCACTGGACCCCATCTGGGACGGACCTTATGTAATTCATAAAGATCTCCACAACGGAGCTTATATTTTGTCAACAGTGGACGGAGAGGTGTTCTAGAGGGCATGGAACATCCGACACCTCCGTCGATACTTTTCTTAACTTGTACTGCCCATATGAAGTGAATTAATAAAGAGAATCAGTGGACGTAGGCATTTTCGTGCCGAACCACTTTAAAAACTTGGCTCTTGTTAACTTGTTCCTTTATATCTTGACTACTTGTTAAGCTTTATCCTTTGCTGTTGAACAAAATCCTTTGCAGATGACATTTCAATTCAGAGCTTTACAACACAACTCCACCTGGAAAAAATCTAATAGGTATGCTACGATCCTATTCCCTCGCCAATGAGACACTTTGCTCCGGTATCCCTCTACCGCGAGTTAACTCATTGTTTGCCTCGGCCCTTAAAGCCGACTGTAAAAGCCGAGTATAAGCCACCGAGAAGGCCGATTATGCCATGCAGCTAATTACAGCGATTCGGCTCGCCGACAACTGTGAACCGACCATAAGCCCCAACATAAGGTGTGGCCAGCCAGGGGCAGTTCACAGTTGACGATCGGCCCCCACGCTAGCCGGCCACAGTAAATCGAATAATACCCGCGATTACGGGCCATAATAGCCCGGGTAGTTACTGTGCGCGATCGGCTCCGATGTGTCTTAAGTGCGGCTGCGGTAAAAAAGAAAACTCCCCGCAGAGGCGTAAGATGGGTGACAAATGTCTCCAAGACCCACATCTAGGGAAAGTGACTACAAAACCCGTTTGCCACGAACTTAAGCACATCGACGGCCTTCCGTGACTGGAAGTTTTACTTTTCCTATATTTCCATTTCATTTAAAACTTTTCTCCTATTCTCCGTAACGGTGCTTGAAAGTACAGGACATGAAATAGGGAACGCTCGCTAATGGGAACAGAAACTTACAATCGGATGACGAGACACTCAACAGCATTCCGTGCTTAGTCTTATAGGGCGCACGAAGTTGCCGTCCACAGCCGAAACATGAAGGGCGGTACCTTCTACTTTTATACATTAATGCATAGTTGCAGTTCATATTCACACATCACATTTACGTTGCAAAATGAGAAAATTATACTTTAAGCAAAAAACTTGGCATCAGGCACAGTCAAGCCACTAGTAACATGCATAATTACATCACTTACACAGCACAACAAAATAGCGATAACATTCCAACATAAAGGAATCAGCTTATGTTATGAAATTACATAAAGTCATTCATCATAAACAATATTATTACAGTCACATCAATGTTTTGGACTAACATAAACAGCGATAAAAGGAAATCAAAAGGTGACCGAATCCGGACAAGGAACCAGCTGCGTCCGCACCTCACCCTCATCCTACCAGCTCTCCAAGCCTACTTAGCCGCAGGGTCGGAACTCCCCGCATGCTTATCAGAAGTCCCACCTGTCCAATTTAGAAGAGGAATCCATTAAACCAACAACGGACGATCAAGTCATGAAAAACTAAAATAGGGAGAACTCACCAGCACCCGCTTCTTGGTCTTCATCCCCCAACTGCACACCGGCTTCCTCCGCAGCAAGTAGCCGCATCCCCTCCTTCACCGCTACCTTCTCCTCCTTTGAGAACTGGGCGGTTACCATGTCCATCCTGAATGCCGCTCCACTTTCCTTATCCGCATCGGCCTTGGCCTCTTCCAAAGCCCGGAGATATATCCTAGCCATGATCCGGGGATAGTCATCCATCCAGGATAGATTACCCTGCTTCCAGGTACGGAAGTACATATCCTGCAACATCTCATCCATCATCCCCTCATTCTCCTCAAGCTCCCTCACCCGGGACTCGGACGACAACAACTTGGCGACGGAAACATCCCTCTCCAATCGATATCTCAAGCGGTCAGCCAGGAGAGACCTCCTCATTTCCTCCATCTCTTCCTTTAGCCTGGCCTGAGCAAGCTCTGCGGCCTCAAGCCTCCCAGATAACTCCTCTACTTGCTCGAGATCCGCCCTTCGAACCTCGTCCACCGTAGCAATGGCTATGTCAATCCGCTCCTTGCAGGCGGCCTCCACCTTTCACAACTCAGCCTTGCTAGCCTCCTCCATGATTTTCTTTAGTCGTCGGGTGGCCGCCTCATGCTGGGATATCTGGATAGCCTGACCGGCAAGCTGTTTGGCCTGATCAGAAACCTGTAGCCGCAACCGAATGTTGGCACTTCTGATTTCCTCCCCAGCCCTGGCCAGTCGAGCATGATGCTCCATTAACCTCTTAGTTTCCTCAGCCACCCGATAGATACTTGCCTTGGCCTCATTCCCCATGGTCACAATCCGAGTAGTAAGCAAATCGAGGTCTAACGACTTAGCCTCATCAAGCACCCGTACCATGGGATTGCGGGGAAGAAGATGCTCACCCGTGACCTCGTCAAAAGAGATATCCTGAAAACTCGGGTCCAGATCCG
This sequence comes from Allium cepa, assembly GCA_030765085.1. NCBI lineage: Eukaryota > Viridiplantae > Streptophyta > Magnoliopsida > Asparagales > Amaryllidaceae > Allium > Allium cepa. The sequence goes on from CM060940.1 coordinate 175,132,575, forward strand.
GGTGGCCGGCAAAGGGGTTGCGATCCAAACCAAGACGGTCTATCGAAGTGACGGTTGGATTTCCGGACGGATGGGGGGAAGGCATAAACTCAGTATCCTCTTCAGTAATATCATGGATGGGCTGGACTGGAGGCTGGGGGCCAAGAGAAGGTTCAAACGAAGATCGGCCCCTCTTCCTCTTTTGCATATCTTCCTCAATGACTCCAAGAAGAGGGCGATATCTAACTACATCCCTAGAATGGCTAGTTGGCGGATTTGGTTTGGCAGAAGCTTTAAGTAGCTTATACTGTTCGAAGCGGTGCCGAATATCTGATGACTTGGTCGCCTTACCTGCTCCTGGAATAAAAGCCAAGTGTTACGAACATACAATGGTCCATAATTCAAGAAATATGTTAAGTTAAAAAGAGTGAGAAGACACATCTATTATACAAACCCTGCGGAGGAGTAGGATGCTGCAATAAGTCCTGAATCTCATTCCAGGACGGAAGCGAACCATAAAATATTCCTAAGTCCCTATCGTAAATGGAGTCTGCAGAAGTCAAAAGTTCACCTTGAATCACTGGAGTCACCGTAGCTGAAGAACTCTTAGAGAATGAATCGGCGCCAGCCCCAGCCTTGTTAACCCCCTTTGCCTTCTCAACCAAAGCCGATCATTCCTCCGACTCCCCAAAAGCCTGACGGAAAGCATCATCCGTCCACTCATGGATCTCTCCCGCTTGCCCAGAGGTTAAGGCATCGACGCCACCACCACTATGTCCATCTCCTCCTTCACCCTCACCTCTATCTTCCTCCACATCTTCCTCTCCTGGGGCAATTGGGCAAGTGCTAGGAGAGGGACCATCAGACTTCTTAAGCTTCTTACCTCCGACAACGGGAGGCTTTGTAAAAGGTTCCCTCTTGCCACTCTTCACCGTGGCCCCTTCCTTGGCTTTGGCAGCCTTCTCCTCAGCTTTATCTCTCTGCTTAACCACGGACTGGCGTGGGAGGATCAAGTTGTGCTCCAGGAGAGTAGCGTTCCTGATCAAGTAAGAAGCCGACCGATCCCGTCTCGGAATGGCTCTTATTTCCGCAGCCATCTGAACCAAGGAATCATTCTCCATGACCGCAAAGCCACCTGTCGCTAGCAAGAAATGAAAGCATATAAGAAGAAGCGTTGCAGCCGAAACAAGGAAACTATAAATGAAGTTCAACTCACAGCCAGAGGTGACAAGGCGGAAGGAAACAGAGTCATCCTTGATGAAAAACCATTCTTTCTTAAACATACTAAGCTTCGAATATAGGTCCAGGACTGGTTTCAAAGGAACAGCCGCTTCCAAGCTAACGTACGGAGATCCCTTCTTGTAACCCCTCAAGTTATATAGATACCGGATCTCCCGGTTGGAAGGGGGCGCCCGTACCTTCTCTGAAAAATAATGTATACGCACACCAAGATGGCGTAGGAATTGGGCTGAAGCTGGAAAGGAGCCACCTTCAGGTAAGTAATGAAGCTGACTATCCATGCATTGATCGGAGGAATGGCCCCACACATGCAATGGTACCTACTGTACGCAAAATATCCTTTAGGGGGATTGTACGGCATCACTCCGTCCCCCGGCAACCGCATAAGCGCTCTATCTATCCCAAGGAACGATATATAACATCAAGTTGCTCCTCCTTTAGGGAGCTAGGAAAGCAATCGGGAGGGGAGACCAGAAGTTCCTGGGGACCATACCCATCCACTAACGACCTCGGGGCAGGTCCATGTTGCGCCGGTCCTGGTTGGGCTGGGGGCATGGAAGAAGACTCTTCTCTATCCTCGGACTTCTTTCTATCTGATAGAGTTTCTGCTTTGCGAGACATTTATCTGCGGCACAAGAAAAACATGGTATTAGAACAAGGAGTATGGGAATATAAACGAATAGTTATCAAGTTCCATTCGGTGGTCAAGTTTTCGAGTTTCATTCGGCATTAAAGGTTAAAGCTTCATTCGGCATTCCCAATAATCGAACACATTCGGCAATTGTCCATTCGGCATCACCTGGATAATTTTCACTCGGTAGTAAAAATTTCAAGCCCATTCGACGAAAAGAGAAACATACCTATTCGGCACGAGTTTGATTCGGCAGAGGTTGATTCGGTACAAGGTCGATTCGGCACTCAAGTTGGTTCGGCTCTCTCTGATTCGGTAAGGAATAACGAAGGGGTGTAGCCCCTATTTATAGACGTACACAAGACAACCAAACCAAATGGTTCGGCACTCAAAACCGAACGTAGCTACACCAACGGAAAGAAAAACAAAGCGCGACACATGCAAAGCACGTGCCCCTCTTTGGGGGGCAAGTGTTGGGTGCCTTTCTTGCCACCACCGGTCCAAGAGAAACCGAATCCAACTATCGCCTGCCGAACCAGTTCCCAGATACGTCCCGTCGAACCAACTCAATACCGAACCAGGCCATCCCCTTCCAATACCGAACCAACTCACTACCACAGCCCACCATCACCGAACCACCTATAGCCGATCCAATCCCACACACCACCGAGCCAAACCCAAGGAAGCACCACCGAACGAAAGCCACTCGCTTACCGCCGAATCAAACTCCACCAAAGCAATACCGGACATACCTCTACCGGACCAATCCACTTCCATGCACGGCCGAACCAAGGAATACCGAACCGGATGTGCCAGACCAGATTGCTTCGGCCCAGGTCCACCAGCAGCTATATACATCCAAGACCCCTGCCCCCAACCTCACTCTATAAATAGAGGGGCAGGGGTACAACAATGGCAGACAAGTTTGAGAGCTCAAGCACGGAGGGAACTTTCAAACAACTTTCATATACTTGTATACAAAGCTTTGTACTTGTAATCTGAAAGAAAAGAGAGAATAACATATAAAGTGGACGTAGGCACGTTCTGGCCGAACCACTACAAATCTGCGTGTCTTTTACAGTTTAGCTCCTGTTTTTTATATATTTGCATAAATCACCCAAACCTCTAAGAACAACATAAAATCAACCAAATCATACGACTTTGAGGTGTTTGTCCATTTTTTGTGCAAACAGTTTTCACATATATGAAGACTTGAATAAATAGTTTAACAGAGAGAACATTGCAATATGAACCAGACAGTACGCAAGAGAAAATGTCTCGAAGCAAATGGGAATTAAATGCATAGACTCAAAAGGCATGAAACAATGGCACAGTCTCAACATCAAAGACCGGAGGTATACATATGGTTACAGTGAAGGCATAGCTCGAGGCTACCAAGTTAAACAATGAAAATTGCCTCAAAGCAATATGACACAGTTTCAACATATACATCAATGAAGTCAAGTCAAATACTAAATGTACAAAGACTCCAAGCATTTCAAACACAAACCAAATCAGTCACAGTGCAGTTTCCAACAAAGACAGAATGCAACATGGATGTAGTGACAGTGCCGAAGTAACAAAGACAATGGTCAACATCAAGCATCAGAAAATGGCCAGAGTAAATCATTACCAAAGTCAAGGCCAATTTCAATCTGAAACAACTAGGGTGCAAGTTTGAACAATTTCAAAAATCATGGTACAGCAGTCATGGGACGGCAAGTAGGAATCGAACAAGTCAAACTCCAACATGCTACAGAGATGAAATAAATCATCGCAGTAAAGTCAAAGCCGTGATCAAAGAATATGATTAACAAGTCAGAGACATGGTAGTCAAGAATCGAGCAAGGAAATTCAAAGTCGTGATCATCAGGTAGCCAAGCAATCAAATATACGAAATTGAATAAGTCAGATATCATCTCATACATCCATATAAAGATCAGAGGCCAAGCATATAATCAGACGAATTCAAACAAATATGTAAGAAGGAAAATCAAGGGTTTCGAACCCTATATATAGACCCTAAACATCATCGGCAAAAGTAAAAAATTCGAGTTCGAACAAAACAGATACCAAAAATCAAATTAACAACTCGAATCTGATTCGAGTTCGAAGCAAAACGGATACAAAAAAATTCAATCAACAACTCAAATCAAAGTCGAGCGTAATTGAAATCAAAGAAACATCACGTACCAATTTTATACGAAGCAGACACGCTCGAAAAATTTAAAGCTGCCATAAGCAACAATCAGCAAGCCAAATCGAAGAACATTGATGTCTACAATCAAAAGATATCAAGCGGCACTTCAAATTAGAAAAACCCTAAATTTGGAAGGGGAATGAATAGCCATTATTAAGCAACGAATACCAGGCCGAAGACATAAGACAAAAGAAAAGGATTTCTTCTAATATTAATTGGGCCGATTTATTTTGGGCTTAGAATATTTAAAATTAGGGTTTGTCTTGTTTAAATTGTTTTAAATTGTATCTTTCTTTTAAACTCTTGTAATTATTAGTCGTGTCACTAGGGGACAAGCTATGGTAGTGTAGTTCGAGAATACGCAACTCAGTGGTTGAGTTGTGGCAGGATGTTGAGCGTAGAGTTAAGGCTAGTCGATAGTGGGTGTTGCGAGTTTACGTGTGTAAGCGTCTGACTGCTTAATTTCTAGTAGAAACCTTGGGGGCAATACATAGGCAGGGTTTGCCGAAGCTGGATAAATTCTGTGTCGTTCTATTTCCGCATTTATTATTCTGCTATTATTTTGATATATCTGTGTTGAATAATTTTATAAGCTTACGCAATAATTTTTATAATTAATAGCATCACCCTATTCACCACCCCTCTAGGGTGAAATCGATACACAAATATCTATACACATATATGAGCTCAAAGTAATTCCAGAAAGCATGAAGTATCAATGCAAACTTGAATCAAAAGGTGCAGCCTCAAAATGTCGACCAGTTCAAAATGAAACAACAAGAGTGATTCAAAGTAATGCAAAAAAAAACAAAATTACTCAAAGCACATGGTGATATACAACAGAGATGACACTGTAGAACCAGACACACTGCAATATCAAAGTAAAAAAATGGATACAACATGAGCCTACACAATCACAGTCAATGGTGTGCATAGAGTTTATCGATACAACTACAAATGCACAGCAAATATCAAGTGCAGAAAGTTGCATGAACAAGAGTGAAAACTGCAGTAACGCGAAGCAACTAATCGATTCAAACCAAAGTCAAATGACACACATCAGTTTTGACCAAAGACAAAGAAGTAGCAATTTCAAAACAGAGTCAAAATATCATCACAACTCACCATGGCCGAAGTCAAACCAATAATGAAGTCATCAGAAATTCACGGAAGCAAAAAACCCAGCAAAATCAAAACCATGGTGGCCAAGGAAGTAAAGAAAGTTCAAGATCAAAGCCATGACAAGCAGGCAATCAAGTATACGAATATGAACAAGTCAAAAAAATCATAGTCATTCAAACATAATCAAACAGCCGAGCAAATTATCAGATGAATGAAAATATAGGGGATCGAACCATATATAAACCCTTAACATCATCGGCCAAAAGATCATTCAAGTTCAAGAAAAAAGAATAACCATTCAACTCGAATCAAGACCGAGTTCAAGAAAGCTAATGAGTAAAGCAGAAAAGCATAAATTACATACCAGATTTTACGAATTGAACTCAATCATCGAAGCAGCCAAAGCAAGCTACAAGGAGGCGGTCGATCGATAGAGCAAGGAAAGCAAAATCACATATTCGATCAACCAACTAAAGTCGGCAGCTTCAAAAGAGAAAAACCTAAGTTTGTAAAGCGAACGAATAGCCATTGTAAAGCAACGAATATCGAGCCGAAGACATAAGACAAAAGAAAAGGGATTTCTTTTTAATATTAATTGGGTCGCTTTACTTTTTGGGCTCGGTATATTTAAATTAGGGTTTTTTCTTTTAAATTGTTTTTTAGTTGTTTTGTATTTTTCTTTTTAAACGTTTGAATTTTCTAGTCGTGTGACCCGAGGATGAACCGTGGTGGTGTAGTTCGAGAATTCGCAACTCAGTGGCTGAGTTATGGCAGGTTTTTAAGCGTAGAGTTAGTTTAGTCGATAGTGGGTGTCGTGAATTTACGTGTGTAAGCATCTTACTACTTAATTTCTAGTAGAAACCTTAGGAGCAGCACGTAGGTAGGGTTTTGCCGAAACTAGGTAAATCTGTGTGTTCTATTTCTGTGTTTATTATTCTGCTATTATCCGTGCTGCTATTATTCTGATATATCCGTTTTGAAAATATTTTATAAACTTCTGCAATAAATTTTATAATTAATATTATCGCCCTATTCACCCCCCTTTTAGGGTGAAATCGATCCTATAATAAGTGATTAATAAAGGATAATCTTCAAAGTGGACGTAGGCATACAATGCCGAACCACTATAAATTTTTGTGTCTCTGATTATAATCGATTCTCTGTTGCTTGTTAATTCATTTACTCAGTTTAATTTTGTTTTTCATCACTAACTTATCCACAAAAACTATTCTTGGTTATTTGTGACCAATTTAGTTGCAAACATTTTTGCAATTCAATTGAGAATCTAGATTCATAACATATTAGGATCCCTTTGTTGCTACAGGATTGGATAAATTCGCCTAAGGAGATCTGCAGTTATTTTCAGAAAATTGCTCGTACTACTTAGATTTGTAGAAATCTAAGTAAATCTATTTATAATGGTGAGAAATACTAGATCTACTTCTCAAAAAGTGGGTGGAAATGAAAACACTACTATCCAACAAGGAGAACCAAATAGTCAACCAGCGAATGTGAATGCCGAAACAATTGAAGTCCAGAATCCAACTAATTCTATCACAAGAGTTGAATTCTAAAATCTGATGAGAAAGCTAATGAATAGCCATCGAGTGTTAAATCGGAGGATCCATGACAATATCGACCTAATGGACCAACTCACTCAACAACAACGGAGAAAAGGTAGGAGGGACCCTACCTCTTACTCGATATCGGAGAGCTCTAGTTCATTGGATGGGCATTATAGACATAGGCATCGTAGAACAGACGGATATCATGAAGAAAATTCATGGCGTCAACATGCAGACCATCGTGGTTCGCCAGGAATGATTAGTGTTGATCCCTCTACCTGGAAAGGGAACTTACCTATGCACGATGGAATTCAAACCAGAGCTGCTATGGCACATTTGAATAATGGAGTTCGGTTAAATATTGACCAAATGCTTCCCCAGAACGATGATGAGGTGAATTTACAAGATGCACATCGGGAAGATTGTAACAACCCTGAATTTTGAACAATTTAAATTGAAAATATTTAATTAATTTTAAATATTTGAATGATGGTTTAGTTTGAATTCCCAATATAACTATGAATTAGCGATTAAATTTTAGAATTTAATTTATTTAAAGTTGAATAAAATTTGAATTTGACTTTGAAAAATAATTTGGATTTAAGAATTTTTATTTATGTAAATTAATATAAATTGATGTTTGATAGTTGAACTTTAAAACGTTTGGATACCTATGAAATTTACTAAAGAAAATATCTACAAAACAAATTGAAAAAAAAAGAAAAAAAACATATAATAATATATATAATATAATTAGTGCACTGCCTTACTTTGATCAGCTAAAAGCACGCCATTATTTACGCCCTAAACCACACCAAATCACGTCTCCCCTTTCTCTTTTTATATTCGGCCGAAACCCTTTTCATTTCAAAAAAAACGAAAGAAAGAAAATGGCGGCCTCAAATTTCTTCGTCCCCAAAAATTAGGGCTTCGGCTTCAAAATTTCCGCTCGTCTTCGCTTCGTTCGATCGATCCTTGGGCCTCGTCGACGAAAGGTGAGTAATTAAATTTACTCACATCTAAATTTAAACTGTCTAGCTAATTTAATTTTGCGATTTCGTGATTTTCTTTGGCTTACTTGGATTTTTGTTAAATTGCTTGCTGTGATGACGATTTCCTGGTTCACTTGTTTGAATTTCTGGAAATTGATTTTTGTGTTGGCTTCGGCCTTGACTATATCCAACTTGATTTTTCTGTGATGTTGGTCTTCTTCGACTTTTTCCATGCTATTTCTGGGCATTATATTTTTACTGCCATGTGTATACATACACTTATGTATGTATATATGTGTTGTATGAGTAATGTCCACTGTGATTTAGTCGAGTTGCTTAAATGTGATGTTTACACTGCTGCACATCACTGTAATTCCATCACTGCACTGTCCCTGACCCTTTGGCACTTCTGTTCATCTCAGTTGCAGTTTGTGGTGATCTGGTGCCTCTGTATACATTGTTTTCCTTGGAAATTATCCCTGCTGTTTCATTTTGAACTGATCGAGTTCATTGCAGTAGTATTTTCACTTGATTCTGGAACTGTACCATTTTACATTTATCTGGCGTAATTGATGCCTTGATTTTCAGTTTGCCTTTACTAGAATTTGTTGATGTGTTGCCATATTTTGGTGCACTTGATTCCCATTGTGGTCTTGAGGTGGCTGCAGTATTGTTGCAGTATACCCTTGTATCCTTGTGGTGGCGGCAGTTCCATGGTTGTTGCTTCGGCCATTATGTCTTTGATATTTCTTTTGTATCATTTTGTTGATGATATTTTGACTATTGAACTTGGTTTGAATTTGTTTTAAACAACTCAGAAATGATAAGTAAAAGAAGGGGTTTTTGAATTGAATGAAACCTGTAACTGTTTCAGATTTCTAAAATAAAATGTACAAGTTCATCGTTTAATGGTTTATTGTTTTTGTTTTTATGTGATTTGGAATTTCAAGAATTATATAAAACTCTATCTGATATATAAATATAAATATATGATTTGAGTACAAGCAAATTTATAAAAGAGAGTTCATATTAATATATATATTAGTTTCAAATTAAATTTCTGTTTCAACGCAAATTCCCTTTTATAAACAATTTTAACAAGTAATTTTAACAAGTATTTTTGTGTATATATATATATATATATATATTAAAAACAGTTAGTTCATATCTTTGGAAAAAGAAAAGGAAAAGAAACTGATTTTAATCTGTTTTAAACCGAGTTTTGACCTAAGTTTTTCTAAAGCAAATCCAGAATATAAACTCCAAGTTACTGTTATATGGAGTCACTACATTTCTTTGTCCACTGATATATGCTATTCACTGTTGCCTAGATTGAGTCTTGAATTGCAGACTTGAACTTGTTGTGCACTTCATATAGTGTAGCCACCTGATCATATATGTTAACTGTGTATGCATGTATTGTTGAAATTGCACACATATCCCATAGCTTGTTGCTTTGATTTGCACGTCCCTGTAGCTTTAATTGATTGGCTGCCATCATTTGCCTTTGCCTTAGATTTTTGGCATGTCCATGTTTCGCCTGTTGTTTGATTTGAACAGGCTATTTGTTATCTCTATGAATTCTTTTGGTTTCATTCTTGCAGTCTTGCCCTTGAATATTGTGGTGGTTGCAGTGCTTTTTGTCGAGATTTTTCCCTTGCCTGGTTTGCATTGCATTGATGCACTGATTTCAATTGCAGTTTGATTTGTTGTACCTTGTACTGGCTTCCTTGTATTCAAGTGGGGGCTGCAGTCTTGTGGCAGTTTGCCGTTGAGTCCAAGTGGGGCCGCAGTTTCATTTTATATAAAATATTACACTTGTTGAAGTGTGCAGCCGTGAGTTGTTTGGAAACTTATTTCTTGAGTTTACTTGAGTATATGCAAAAGAGTTGCATTTCAACCTTGCCATGTTGCATAGGTTTTGGTGTTGCAGTTGTGTTGAGTCACTGACTTGACCTCTGCAGCTTTGATTTCTGATAGTATTCACCGTTGTGATGATTTTACATGTTGTTGTGGCGAGGCAGTGCACGCAAGCGTGAACTGCAGCCACATGAAGTTAACATTTTAAAATGTGACGAGGCCATACACGCGTGCGTGTACTACAACCCTACCAAATCTAATGTTTTAAATGATGTTTTCTTTTTGATGAAAATTGTTTTATGTTGACAATTCAATATATTTTGAATCGATTTTGATGATTTTGTAGTTAATTGCCGTTTAGGCAATTCTGATGTTTTTTTCTAAATTATCTTCATCAATAATCCTTTCATCTATCTTCATTGATAATATGAATCTACTGATTTGTTGATTAACACTGGTAAGTGTTATATTTACCATTATCCGATTTCTTGTTAAAGGATCGGATATGTAAATTTATATTTGACTGTCGTCTAATTGTTAATTGATTATTATTGCCTCTATGCACTAATAACTGAGTTTGAATTAGACTGACCTGTGTATTATTTTCTTTTGAACGTAATACTCGGGTCAGATCCGGTATTTTACAGCTTGAAGATTTTCGGGCAGCGAAGTTAGAGAGAGTTGGGGAAAACGCTTCACATTAGCTTTTGGGAGATTTATTTTTGTACTTAAAAGAAATGTTCCGCTGTATAAAATTTAAAATTCATTGTATAAACTCTGATATATGTACAAAAATTCATTGTGTGGAATATAATTATTCTGTGTTTTTGTGGCTGATTCTGTTTAAACTCTATAAACTGAATAACAATCCGTCTTCTTGAACGTTTCAAGTTGGTTTAATTACCGACTAGGGGCGGTCAGAACGGCGGGTCGTTACAAAAAGTGTATCAGAGCTTTGGTTTACACAAAGCTCAGTTTATGATGTTTAATATGAGTAGTTACTAGAATCATTTTAAAGAAAACGTTTTTCAAATCTAATGAAGTATAAAATTGTTTTCTTTGAAAAATAAAAGGTATTTTGAAAATTCAAATCTTTTTCGGACAACCCACCTCTCTTTTGTAGCTCTCTAAATTTAGGTTCACGATAGTTTCTCTTCGGAAAAATCCATTATCGAATTGCTGAGATTTATGGAAAAATAAAATGTAAGTTAAGTGAATTAATGAATTGGTTTAAATCAAATATTTTGAATATCTCCAAAGTAATAATTGTGAAATAAAATGGCATATCAATTTAGTTATAGCCAAGGGAATCATTGAACTATAACTTGGGAATTTGATTCTGAATTCTTTTGAAAATTGATTTCAAATGTTGTGAAGAACGATTTAGTAAATAAATGAATTATAAGTATTTAACTTATAATATGGACTTTGGGTATATAATTGAGTTATATAAATTGAATTGAATTAATAAAGGAGATTTATAAATCGAAGTTTTATAAATGAAATGGAATTTGTAAAGATTGTTTATAAGTTCGGAACCAATTGAATTTGATAAATAAAACATAGAGTTATTAAAGGAGATATATTCGTGATTTTGGACAGCGAATTATCCTTTATGTTAAATATTGTGATAGTAAATGTTGGTTGGGAATTTTATCCACGATTTTGGACAGTGGATAATCCTTTAAATAAATGTGCAGAAACATTGAATTGAATAAAACGAAGTATATTCACGATTTTGGACAGCGAATAAAATATTAAAGGATATGTCTTGGGAAAATGATTGAATAATCCAACCTCTACTAATAAGGATTGCAAATATTGATAGGAAACTTCGAAAACATCTTGTTAATTATAATGGCGAAAACCAAAGCACAAAAAGCATCACGCCGTGAACAAAGCAATTGCCCGTAGAGAAGCAGAAGCGGCACGTGCGGAAATTGAAAGGAGATTCAGTGAAAGGCAAGAACCTGGTCCATATGATGAGGTTGTTTGTTATCGATGTCATAAAAAGGGACATTTTGCTGTTACGTGCCGAGAGAGGAGAAAGAAAAGGAATGTGGATGACCGGTTCGGTCATCCTGAGATTGTGTGTTTTAAATGTCGGGGGAAAGGGAATTTTCTTCGTCATTGCCCTAAAGTGAAAAGGAAAAAGCGCGCACTCGATTTACCCGTCGATAGTTTGGAAATCTGCTTCCATTGTCATCAGACTGGACATATAGCCAGAAACTGTACCGAAAGACAGCATGGAAAGCAAGCTATAGCCCGACCAGCTAGAGCGAAAAGTGTAAAGGTGATAGATAAGGATGGAAACATCTCATATTTTTGCGGGAACTGCAGGGATTGGGGACATGTAGATTTTGAATGTGTTAATTCTCCTTTAATACAACCTGAAATAGTACAATCCGAAGATGAAAGTTTGGCAAAGATGCGTACTACCAGACGATAAGTCGATAGTCCTTAATAATTCTGAATCTTAAACCAATCAGTATATTTGAAGCAATCAATATATTTTGTAATACTATCTTTTGTAATCCACAATCTTCTATGTACGTCTTTTAAAAGTATTAAGCTATGTATAATTTTGTACGAAAGGAAATATTTTAATGAAATAGCATCTTGGGAAGGAAGTTTATTTGTTGACTTAACTGTAGGAATCAAACTAATTTTGATGTAAAGCTTATATTTCAAGTTTAAACTAATGCCTAAAATGGTTAATGTGGAAATATAAATTTAATGGAACCAAGTCGATGAATGACTTACTAAAGAACTAGTTGATTTTTTTTGGAAATAGAAAAGCAAATGCAAAGTTCAAATAGAATTTAGATTTCAAATTTGAAGTTACCAATATGATAATCCATATAAGGTTTAATAAATTCAGTGATGAATTTGAATTTAAACGTGCGGAAAATTAAATAAAGTGAAAAACTTAATATCGAAAAGTTTGAAGTCGGTTTAAAATTAATATTGCGAAAAGTATGAGGAATTCAAACTATGAATTAAGTTGAAGTTGAAAAAGTTAATGGTTTTAAAGATGTTTTAAAATGCATTAAGTATCGAAACTATAGATTTCAACATTCATTGTTGAAATAGGCGTTTTCGAGAAATAAGGAAATGGTGGACTATAACACTGTTGTTATAGTAAATGGTTTCAGAAAGGAAATGTTTTATATAGTATTGGGATTTATATATCTATCTTAAATTCGAATCCCTATACTAGAGATTTTGAGTTGTCGTAACAATGTTTTACGTAACATTCGTTTTGACTCAAATAAATGTGTTTAAAAGAACACTTTCCTTAAAGAATGGAATATATACTTGATTATGATTTAAGTATATTGAATATTTTCCAAGTGTTGAAAATGAATGGATCTGTGAATTACTTATTATTAAATAAGTATGGAAATGTTTTCCAATATGAAATGGAAAGTTTGAAATTCTATCTTTTAAAGATAAATTGGAAAATGAATATTTGAAATTTGTTTCAAATGGTTAAGTGTGGAAAATTATATATATCTTGTAAAGATGTTTTTGGGAAATTTGAACGATTAGTTCAACTTGAATTTTTTTCAAAAAGATTGAATTATGAGTTAAATTGAGTTTAACTTCGACACCAAAAACAAATATAAGTTGAGCTTTGAATTTCGGATAGTCGATTTGGATTGTATGTCTAATATTGTGAATTGATGACATAGCAATTGATCTCTATTAAATATATATCTGTGGTGGCGGAGAATTTATTCTTTTAGCTTAACACCCTTCTCTGAGACGTACGAGCTTAGAGGTTATATATCGGTAGACATCAATTATGTGTTGAGAATTGACGATGTAACGTGAAATCCAAATCGAATGTGAAGTCGATAATGAATTGGATTATGAATGTGAATTGGGTTTGAGATAACCTTAAATTTTCAAATCGATTTAGAGGAAAATTTTAAATGAGATGGAAAATTTTAAAATCCTCTATTTGTTATGAATGTGAATTGGGTTTTCAGAACTTATATATGTGAATGTAATAATTCGAAAACCATCAGTTTGGAAAGTCATTATTATGAAAATCCTATGCAAGTTTACATAGGTATGATATGTACAAAATGTGAAATGAAGTACTATATGTATATGACATATGTTTTCTAAACTGAGGATATGGAAATGTACCTTCCATTTATAATTTGTGAAGGTGATTGGAACTCGGTGTGAGTGTCCGTTTGAAAAATCGTAGCTACGTAGAATTTCCATTAGTGGAATGTCCATTGGGACTGGAATCCCCCACGATGGATCATCGTGTTGGGATCATGTGAATTGATGATGTATGCTGGCGTAATTCGTGGGGCGTGATGCCTACAGTTACAAGCGATTCCACTGGGATAGTAGCGCAACCGCCGCGTAAACTGCGATCTAGAGGCAAAGCGTAATTTGAGGGGTGAGATGCCTACGGTCACAAGCGTTTCTACTGGGATAGTAGCGTAAGCGCCGTGTGAACCGCGATCTATGGCAACAACCATGGCGAAATTCAAGAGAGATGTGAAATCTACAGTTACAAGCGATTCTACTGGTATAGTAGCGTAACCGCCGGGTAAACTGTGATCCATGGGGGAATGTGCTTTCCATATCCATTTTTTAAAAGAATTTTAAAAGTATTTTCACTGGGAGTTAAAGCAAGTATATTTAGTACTTGGAGATTTTTAGTCCTGCGTCTGGCCAGCGTATGCCTAATGTCTGTGAGAACGACGATGGACTTGTTAAACTTCGAGTTAGCAAGTATTTTCAAAACTTTAGATAGCAAATCAATAGTCTGAAATTAGAATTACATAATTCCAACCTACTTGAATTAAAGAAGAAGATCTTTAAAATATCTTGAAAGCCTACAGCTTTGGAAAAAATTATATGATATGCAAATCTCTAGTATGAAGAATTTCAAGTTTAAATTTGAGTTTTGTAAGTTGAAAATTTTGGTAAAAGACTTTTGTGTCTTGATGATAGAAATCAATGAACAAAGCTAGTGAAATAAAACAAATGGAATGAATCCTATATTTATTTATAAGTTTAGAACTTGGTAAAAATTGTGTAGGGTATAAATATCGGTGAGATTTTAACAATCATTTTTTTCCTAACTTATAATTTCGGGACGAAATTCTTTTAAGGAGGGAAGATTGTAACAACCCTGAATTTTGAACAATTTAAATTGAAAATATTTAATTAATTTTAAATATTTGAATGATGGTTTAGTTTGAATTCCCAATATAACTATGAATTGGCGATTAAATTTTAGAATTTAATTTATTTAAAGTTGAATAAAATTTGAATTTGACTTTGAAAAATAATTTGGATTTAAGAATTTTTATTTATGTAAATTAATATAAATTGATGTTTGATAGTTGAACTTTAAAACGTTTGGATATCTATGAAATTTAATAAAGAAAATATCTACAAAACAAATTGAAAAAAAAAAAGAAAGAAAAAAAATATAATAATATATATAATATAATTAGTGCACTGCCTTACCTTGATCAGCTAAAAACACGCCATTATTTACGCCCTAAACCACGCCAAATCACGTCTTCCCTTTCTATTTTTATATTCGGCCGAAACCCTTTTCATTTCAGAAAAAAAACGAAAGAAAGAAATTGGCGGCCTCAAATTTCTTCGTCCCCAAAAATTAGGGCTTCGGCTTCAAAATTTCCGCTCGTCTTCGCTTCGTTCGATCGATCCTTGGGCCTCGTCGACGAAAGGTGAGTAATCAAATTTACTCACATCTAAATTTAAACTGTCTAGCTATTTTAATTTTGCGATTTCACGATTTTCTTTGGCTTACTTGGATTTTGTTAAATTGCTTGCTGTGATGACGATTTCCTGGTTCACTTGTTCGAATTTCTGGAAATTGATTTTTGTGTTGGCTTCGGCCTTGACTATATCCAACTTGATTTTTCTATGATGTTGGTCTTGTTCGACCTTTGCCATGCTATTTTTGGGCATTATATTTTTACTGCCATGTGTATACATACACTTATGTATGTATATATGTGTTGTATGAGTAATGTCCATTGTGATTTACTCGAGTTGCTTAAATGTGATGTTTACGTTGCTGCACATCACTGTAATTCCATCATTGCACTGTCCCTGGCCCTTTGACACTTCTGTTCATCTCAGTTGCATTTTGTGGTGATCTGGTGCCTCTATATACTTTGTTTTCCTTGGAAATTATCACCGCTGTTTCATTTTGAACTGATCGAGTTCATTGCAGTAGTATTTTCACTTGATTCTGGAACTATACCATTTTGCATTTATCTGGCGTAATTGATGCCCTGATTTTCAGTTCGCCTTTACTAGAATTTGTTGATGTGTTGCCATATTTTGGTGCATTTGGTTCCCATTGTGGTCTTGAGGTGGCTGCAGTATTATTGCAGTATACACTTGTATCCTTGTGGTGGCGGCAGTTCCATGGTTGTTGCTTCGGCCATTAGGTCTTTGATATTTCTTTGTATCATTTTGTTGATGATATTTTGACTGTTAAACTTGGTTTGAATTTGTTTTAAACAACTCAGAAATGATAAGTAAAAGAAGGGGTTTTTGAATTGAATGAAACCTGTAACTGTTTCAGATTTCTAAAATAAAATGTACAAGTTCATCGTTTAATGGTTTATTGTTTTTGTTTTTATGTGATTTGGAATTTCAAGCATTATATAAAACTCTATCTGATATATAAATATAAATATGTGATTTGAGTACAAGCAAGTTTATAAAAGAGAGTTCATATTAATATATATATATATATATATATATATATATATATTAGTTTCAAATTAAATTTCTATTTCAATGCAAATTCCCCTTTATAAACAATTTTAACAAGTAATTTTAACAAGTGTGTGTGTGTGTGTGTGTGTGTGTATTAAAAACAGTTAGTTCATATCTTTGGAAAAAGAAAAAAAAGAAACTGATTTTAATCTGTTTTAAACCCAGTTTTGACCTGAGTTTTTCTAAAGCAAATCCAGAATATAAACTCCAAGTTACTGTTATATGGAGTCACTACATTTCTTTGTCCACTGATATATGTTATTCACTGTTGCCTAGATTGAGTCTTGAATTGCAGACTTGAACCTGTTGTGCACTTCATATAGTGTAGCCACCTGATCATATATGTTAACTGTGTATGCATGTATTGTTGAAATTGCACACATATCCCATAGCTTGTTGCTTTGATTTGCACGTCCCTGTAGCTTTAATTGATTGGCTGCCATCATTTGTCTTTGCCTTAGATTTTTGGCATGTCCATGTTTCGCCTGTTGTTTGATTTGAACAGGCTATTTGTTATCTCTATGAATTCTTTTGGTTTCATTCTTGCAGTCTTGCCCTTGAATATTGTGGTGGCTGCAGTGCTTTTTGTCGAGATTTTTCCCTTGCCTGGTTTGCATTGCAATGATGCACTGATTTCAATTGCAGTTTGATTTGTTGTACCTTGTACTGGCTTCCTTGTATTCAAGTGGGAGCTGCAGTCTTGTGGCAGTTTGCCGTTGAGTCCAAGTGGGGCCGCAGTTTCATTTTATATAAATATTACACTTGTTGAAGTGTGCAGCCGTGAGTTGTTTGGAAACTTGTTTCTTGAGTTTACTTGAGTATATGCAAAACAGTTGCATTTCGACCTTGCCATGTTGCATAGGTTTTGGTGTTGCAGTTGTGTTGAGTCACTGACTTGACCTCTGCAGCTTTGATTTCTGATAGTATTCACCGTTGTGATGATTTTACATGTTGTTGTGGCGAGGCAGTGCACGCAAGCGTGAACTGCAGCCACACGAAGTTAACATTTTAAAATGTGGCGAGGCCGTACACGCATGCGTGTACTGCAGCCCTACCAAATCTAATGTTTTAAATGATGTTTTCTTTTTGATGAAAATTGTTTTATGTTGAAAATTCAATATATTTTGAATCGATTTTGATGATTTTGTAGTTAATTGCCGTTTAGGCAATTCTGATGTTTTTTTCTAAATTATCTTCATCAATAATCCTTTCATCTATCTTCATTGATAATATGAATCTACTGATTTGTTGATTAACACTGTTAAGTGTTATATTTACCGTTATCCGATTTCTTGTTAAAGGATCGGATAGGTAAATTTATATTTGGCTGTCGTCTAATTGTTAATTGATTATTATTGCCTCTATGGACTAATAACTGAGTTTGAATTAGACTGACATGTGTATTATTTTCTTTTGAACGTAATACTCGGGTTAGACCCAGTATTTTACAGCTTGAAGATTTTCGGGCAGCGAAGTTAGAGAGAGTTGGGGAAAACGCTTCACTTTAGCTTTTCAGAGATTTATTTTTGTACTTAAAAGAAATGTTCCGCTGTATAAAATTTAAAATTCATTGTATAAACTCTGATATATGTACAAAAGTTCATTATGTGGAATATAATTATTCTGTGTTTCTGTGGCTGATTCTGTTTAAACTCTATAAATTGAATAACAATCCGTCTTTTTGAACGTTTCAAGTTGGTTTAATTACCGACTAGGGGCGGTCAGAACGGCGAGTCGTTACAAAGATGGTGAACCAAGAAGCCATAGGCATCGATCGTACAATTCATGCGAAGTGGAATACGACCACCACTCGGCACCAACCATCCAAATGCTAGACTTATAGGCAATGGTCAGACGGTTAGTAAGAGAGAGCCAGGGTTTGACTAATGATGACTGAGGAGTCTCAAGAAGCCATACCCTATTCACTGATAATGTTCTACATTTAGCATATCCAAGGAGGTTCAACATGCAGTCGATGATTGCCTATGTGGGAAACACCGACCCAAGGCAGCACATCATGAGATATGAATGGCTATTAGATTCCGCATGAGCGGATGATGCAACCAAGTGTAGATGTTTTCCCATAACTCTTTACGGATTAGCTACAATGTGGTGAACAAGTTTACCTCCATGATTAATATCTAGATTTGATGATTTGGCTACAAATTTTATGGAGCAATTCTGAATGCATGCAGCTCGTCCTAAGGATGTAATGTCCCTGTTCAACATGATCAAGGCTCCAGGAGAATCATTGAAAGATTATTTGGAGAGATTACATATAGCTATTACGGAGATTAGTAATCCAATGACCATGCATTATTGATATCCATAAAAGGGGGATAGATCCAGAATCTGACTTCGACGATTGGTTATCTTGCAAGCCGCCCATAACAGTGGAATGCTTTTATGAAAAGGTAGCCATTATTTGAGAAAATAGGAAGCCAGATTCTCTAGGAAGAAGAATGTTGCAAGACCAAGTGGAGAGGGAGTGTAGAGTAATATTGTAATAAAGTAGTCTGATGAAAAATTTGGAAAAGTTTAAATGAATGTCCAGAACGAACAAAATCAGCAATAGAAAGGAGGAAATGGAGATGAGAATGAAAAAGGGATTCTAAAAGAGGAAAGCCTAGGATTCCGATGTACAATACTTACACGCCACTTGATACAACCCAGAGAATGTCTATTTGTCTACCTGCAATACTATGTAGCACAGGAAGCCGCCTCTAAATGAATCAACAAAGAAGCAGAAACAAACCTGGAAACATTGTCGGTTTCATGAATGTTATGGGCATAATACCAATGAATACAGGCACCTCAAGGATGTTATTAAAAAGCTGAGTCGAGAAAGTAAGTTATAGCAGTTCGTAAAAAACCCGAAGGATGGCGAGCAAGGGACATCCGACCCCAACCGAGGACACGTGCCACACAAGGCTGAGGAATCAGCGTGGACTAGAGTAAGAGTAGTGATCAATACAATTGTCGAAGGACCACATCCAGTTGGTAAAACATGGCATGTGATAGAGCGCTATGCTAGTGCGATTAAGCATATGGATTTTGAATGCTGTTCAAATACGGAGGATGGAGCTCCGACGAAATAGAAACATACAATAACAGATGATATCGTGTTTAGAAATAGAGATGCAGACAAGATGGAGGCTCCAACTATCGACCTAATGGTCATTTCGGCCATGATCAGCCCCGCTTTTGTGAAAAGGATGTTGGTTGACTATGGAAGTTCTGTAAACATAATTTTCAAGAAAGCTTATGATCAGATTTGGAAGGAAGCACAGAATTCAAAATCGTCTAAAGCCTGCATTCATAGCTTTAATGGTACTACAACTGAATCTCTTTATTATGTTGAATTTCCGGTAGAGTTAGGAGAAGGTGACCATAGGAGAGTTCAGATCTTGTCATTTTTTTGGATGTTGACTCTCCTTAAAACATTTTTCTAGGCTAACCGACCCTAGCCAAATTCCAAGCAACCCTTGCCCCATGGTGTTTGACTTTGAAGGTCCCAACAGATAACTGAGTTGGAGTTGTTCATGGTAATCAGGCAACAGGACGTGCCTGTTACGTTGTCGAGTTGAAGGATGCTTATTGCAAAGAGAAAGGTAAGGGTGTGGACAAGACTGTCCCAAGCTAACGAAGATTGACAACCAGCGCCTAAGCTTTGGCTCGAGCGCCATAGTTGGTTATATTGAGATATAGATATGAGAAATGATGAGGAGAATCCCGAAGAGGCCAAGGCTGCACCAGCTGGGTAGATGATTGATAACACAGTCAGCCACGATGACCCATCAAGGGTCATAAAGATCAGATCACAGTCGAGTGCCCCGATAATGAAAGAACTTATCGGATTTCTCCAAGAGAATCTTGGCGTGTTCGCTTGGACACACTTTGATATGTATGGAATCTCGCCCACCATTGTGAGTCATGCATTGAATATCGATCCGAGGTATGCCTCAGAGAAACAAAAAAGACGCGGCATGGATTCGGAGAGATCAACCGCTAATGGAGGTGGATAGCCTCAGAGACAATAGGTTTATCCACGACGCCCTCTACACTAAGTGAGTGTCTAATCATGTACTTGTGAAAAAGGAGAATAGGAAATGGAGAACATGCATTGATTATTCAAACTTGAATAAGGCGTGTCCAAAAGGTAGTTTTCCCTTTCTAAGGATCGATCAGTTGAAGGACTCAACCATGGGATATGAATTGCCATCATTCATGGATGCGTACTCGGGACATAACTAAATCTCGATGAACATCCCTGATTAAGAGCACACTAGTTTTATGACCGATGTTGGAATATATTGCTATGTGGTGATGTAGGTTGGACTAAAGAATGCAGGAACGACTCACCAATGCTTAGTCAACAGGATGTTTAAAGATCAGATTGGAAAACCGATGAAAGTATATGCGAATGACATGCTTATAAATTCATGGCGACCGAGTGGCCACATTAGAGACTTGGCAGAAATGTTCGACATCCTTCGACATTACAAGATGAAAATTAATCCTTTAAAGTGCCCTTTTGGTGTAGCATCAGGGAAGTTCTTGGGTTTTATTGTTAACGCTCGTGGAATTGAACTAATCCTGAGAAGATTCAAGCTATTCGCGATATCCAAGCACCGAAGACCATCAAATAAGTGCAAAGTATAATTGGGAAAGATTATGCCTTATGCCGATTCAATTCTAGAGCTACGGAAAAATGCATCCCTTTCTTTGACTTGAGTAGGAAAGGAAAGAGAAACTTCGAATGGACGCAGGATTGTAAAGATGCATTTCAATCTTTGGTGAATTATTTGGAGAGACCCCTCCCATCTTGTCAAAGCTGGTGGAAGAGTGGTAAATTTATTTGGCCATGTCAAAACATGCTATAAGCACCACACTACTTCATGAGAAGAGTCGAATTCAAAGGTCGGTTTACTACGTCAGCAAGCGATTGACGGGAGCTGAAAGGAACTATCCGAAAATATAAAAACTGGCATACTGCTTGTTGATCGCATCATGAAAGCTCCATCCTTACTTCTAGACACACCCGATCAATGTTTACACTGTCCAGCCATTACGACAGGTCCTACATTGGTTTGATATGTCTGGAAGATTACTCAGGTGGAATCTCAAGATTAGTCAACTCGATATCACTTATCACCCTTGGAAGGCTATCCAGGGTTAGGCATTAGTAGATTTTATAGCAAGATTCACTATGCAAGAAGATTCTTGGGAGAATAGCAAAATCCCTACCATATGGTGGAGATTGTACAATAGCGGACCATCCAATGATCGTTGTTCTGGAGCTGAAATTGTGCTTGTAACTCCAAAAGATCGATCGATCTGTTATGCTTTAAAGCTTGATATCACAACGAAAAATAATGAAGCTGAGTACGAGGCCCTAATTGCTGGACTTAAACTAGCTATAGAACCGAGAATAAAATCTCTCGAAATCTTTGCGATTCACAATTGGTAGTATACCAAGTCAGGAGACATTATCAAGCTTAAGGACAACGGCTTGCTCCATATCTTGCCTAAGTCCAAGATTTATTGACTAAATTTGAGTATTACAACATTTCGTATATACCACGGGATCAAAATAGAGAGGCTGATTCATTAGCTAGTTTGTTAGCACCGTGATGCAAAAAAGATGGGCCTAGTTCCATTCGAGGTACTGAATGCCTCGAGTATAAATCTGGTGGAAATTGACCAAGTACTAGAGTCGGAGCCTGATAAGGAATTATGTATGACTCCATTTAATGATGATTTGCTATAGGGAGTTCTTCCCACATGCAGGAATGAAAAGCGACAAATCCTTTGCATAGCTTCATGGTATATCATGCAAGAAGGAATTATGTACAGAAAGGGTGTTTCTGTTCCTCTACTATGTTGTATCATTCATGATGGGGTAAAAAGGATGCGAAAAGAAGTTCATGAAGGGGAATGCGACGATCATACTAGGGGGTAAACCTTAGCAAAGAAAATAATTCATTATTGGTATTATTGGCCAATAGTGAATCGAGATGCTATTGATTATGTAAGGCGATACAATAAGTGCTAGATATATGCAAAAGTTCCAGGAGCTTCGCTGGCCGAAATTACACAAATGGTCCCATTGGCCATTTCGACATAGATATTATTGGTTCCTTACCGATCTCTAATGGTGGTGCAAAGTACACTATTGTTAAAGTTGATTACTACACAAAATGGGCCAAAATGGAACCTTTAGCCACGATCACAACTAAGAAAGTGGTCAATTTCATCGTCTAGAACATCATCTGTCGCTTTGGTCTTCCACAAACTATTGTATAGACAATGGGACTCAATTCGATAGTGCCAAATTCAAAGACTTCTACCGTCAGCGTCGTATTGAAAAGAGATTTATGGTAGTTGCATACCCTCATGGACTAGTTGAATCTATGAACAAAGTTACAAAATCCATTATGAAGAAGCATTTGGAAAAGGCTAGAGGCAAGTGTGTGGATGAACTCCTTACAATGCTTTGAGCTTATAGGACCACCCACAAGTCCATGACTGACCATACTCCATTCTCCCTCGCTTACAATTCCGAGGTTGTTATTCATATTGAACTCGAAGTTCCTTATCATCAAGTAACTTATTATGATCCCAGAACAAACAAAGATCTCCTTTTGGAATCTCTAGACTTCATAGATGAAAAACACGAGGAAGCTGATTTGAGGACATCTGCACACTAACACCGAGTGGCCGAATACTACAAGACTAAAGTCCAACATAGAACCTTTGAAATCGGCGATATCATCTTAAAACTGGTTTTTCTTGCCCCGTCACATATGAATCCAACCTAGGAAGGACAGTATGCCATCGAGCAGAGGCTTGGAGAGGGAACCTTCAAGATGGCGACAGTTGGTGTCATCATACTCCCAAGGGTGTGAAATAGCAAGCACTTGCTATGCTATTTCACTTAGTTTATTTCCTTTCCATTTGGCCATATTTAGTTTCAAAATTTGCTTTAGTGTTTGTTTTTCTAAATATGTAATAAAACAAGTTATGTCACTACATTTATTCAACAATAGAACTTTGAATTTTCGATCAAAGCTAAAACTTTCCATTGCGGTGCATGTTCATTGTGATATACGACCAGTTGAATCTCACCATTCGATGGGAATGACATAATTTTGAAGTGATTGGGATTCGACCGGTCACTTATTGAATCAAACCCATACTCAAGAGTAGAACGATCGACTAAAGAAAACTGAACTCGACAGTTTCCCAAATAACTAACGTCCCTAGAGTGCAGATATGTGTATAAATGCTAAATGGGTGTGAACGACCACCTATGAAATGAATCTCGTCCTTAGAGAGCGGATATGAGCATAAATGAGATAAAAGGGTTTAGCACGACCACTCGTTGACAATCTCCCGTCCCAGAGTGGGGATACGAGTATAAACAAATAGTTGAGTGTGGTTCGACTACGTACTATTCCATAAACTCTGGCCTGAAAATGAAAGGAGGAGTGTAAATTCACTAAGGATGGAGTTCGACCATCCACCACCTAACTCCACGAACCTGAGACTAGGGGCAAGAATATAATTACTCAAACCGCTGAATTCGACAAGGGTAACGCTGAGGCTTGATCCCTGTGTTTGATACGTCACGAGGCCACGACCTCAGGGAGGCCTTGGGATGGATAAATCGGATCAATATCCAATCCAACGAGCAAAGAATCACAAATTCATTAAATGGAACATGTGATAGCTCGATCATTTAAACAAGTGTATACAAGGATTCTAAACAAAAGTAAAAGAATTCATATTCACACTAAACTTGCTGTACACAATACAAGTTTATCCAAAATGAGAAATAAAAGTGGGAGTAATACCCAAACAAACATGACCAACAAAAAGAAAAGTAGCCATCCAAGCTATTTACACATCACACCAACCCAAAGTTTATTTCTTGGATTTCCTATCTTTCCTTTGCTTCTTGGGAGTGGCTCCTTCCGAACTGGCACTCAATCCTCTCTTAGACCCTATTCCGCCTTGGCTTCTCTTTGAAGAAACATCTTTAGTTGCATGGATCAAGGCGGCATCTTTAGAAGTAGAGGAATCGAGGCACTCTCAGTACCAGAAGCAGGGGGGATCACATCCTCGGGAATTGTATCATCAAGAGGGATCATCTAGAGAGAGATAGGAATCAGTTCATTGAAATCAAAATCAACGGGCTTAGTTTTTACCATCTTTTTCAACAATTCTTCTCTCTCAACGCGCTCTTTCATGTTGAGCTCATCAACGGGGTTGGAAGAACTCGTGACCATAACATGCTCATCAAAGGGAATTTCATGGTGTAGGTCACTTCTTTCCTTAAAACAATGCCTCCAATTGATCATCAGTAACAAAGGCTTCTTGTTGAGCACCCTGAGCGTCGGCCGAAGTTATGACTTTAATAAATTCTACCACGGCCGCTTGTGATCCCAATTAAGGTTCTTGTGAGGGAAGAGGAACAACGTATGATAGATTTAAAGCTGAGAAAAAATAGGCGAAAAGATTAGAAATATCAACCGATACACCCCAACTTTTTGAAAGACAGAGAATGTCGTTGAAATACCTTCCTCCATGCGGCTCCTAAGTTAAGCCGAAATGTCCTCAAAACTGCATTTGACAATTGGTGATAGCGGAGGTTCGTCTGGATCATACCTGAGAATGGTTGAAGGATTTATCAACGAGCTAGAGATAACCTGGGTTGCTGGGGGTAATTCAGTTGTAATATAAGTTTGTGCTGACCTGGATTCTTCACCCACTTCATATGATGAAGCAACAGCAGATTCTTTCTAAAGTGTAAGCTGGATATCGTGCAACATTTTGGGTTCATCGCCCAATAGCATTTCACTTTCAATCCCCGGCAGGTCCATATCCATTAAGAAGTTTCTTTTCTTATGCAACAAGAAATTCCCATGCATGCAAGAGCTGGTAGAGATAATCATCACCAAGCTATATTAAATTTCCATGCTGGATAATGTTGGAATTGTAAAGAATAAGAATTAGGTCGAGCTCGTTCATTATCTCCTCCCTAACTTTATCCTTGGTAGCTTCTGCTTCATGCTGAATAAATGCATCAACATTTGGCCCTTTCAATGGCCATGTTTCTCTCACGTTTGACATTCACCGGCTCATCACAAGCATCTTGAGCGATTTTCTGAGCATTGTCTTTCTCCTAATCTATATACTTGAGCTTAGACTTAATTTTCGCTATCTCCTACAAGGCTGTAGATTCATTACTTCGAGCTGTATCCCTCTCGAGTGCTATTTCTTAATTTCGATAATGCAGTACTTGAACCATATCAAGGTGACTGGATTTCATCTCCTCCATGCATTTGACAGTAACATTAGCATTTCCCTCGGCCTCTTCTAGGGAGGTCTAGAAGCCTCTAAATCGTTTGTCAAAGTATCAATAATTCTTTTATTTTAAGCTTCCTGGCATTTTAACTTTTCAATTTCCACCGCATGCTCAAATGGTACTTTCGACATTTTCTCTGCTGCCTTCATCCATTCACGATACTACATATGGATATCGATGACACAGTCAATAGTAATATTCTATACATGATCTGGGACCCTCTTTAGGTTGAAGGGAATAAAAACCCTACAAAACATTTTGGAAATTCTTCATGAAGTTGTGCTATGCAAGCAGTTGGATTGACCGTAGGATCTTTAGTTGCGGTTTCGACTTTTGCACTTTCCTTACCGATTCATTGGGCAACAACATGTTCACCATGCAACGACGATCGCTGGACCACTGAGCATGAGAAGGAAACAAAGGCTATGGAGGAACTAAAGCAGGAGGAGGACCGTGAAAAGGATCGATAGGTATGTCCTAGAGATCAGTTGGGCTATCGGAACCCTTTGGATGGGGAGATCTCAATTGATGTTTATCTTAGGGTGGCTTATTCCTATCACCTCTATCTTGATGGCCGTGGTCCTGAATGGAACGATAATTGGAATCATAATACTTTTGACTACCACCTTGATAGTATGAGCTAGAGCGTGAACCAGAGGATTGGTGGTGAATATCCCTGAGGGAATCGAACATGTTCTTTTTGTTCACTATTGTTCTATAAAGGAAAACAGAAGTTAATCAACTTTAAGCATTAAAAAGCACAAGTCAAGCATAATGCATTGTTGAAGGGTGCAAGTGTGTGCAAGTGTCCTTATATTACCCCCGACAAACCAGGTACAAGAGCTTTTCTCATTGGAGTAACTTCTCCCCTAGAAGTTAGAATATCGGTGCCAGTTCTGGTGGAAGATTCCGACCCCTCGATGCTCACATCAGTAAAATGAAAACAATTACGGTGATGCAAAATTGGTAGACCAGACAAAGAATTACGCGGTAGATTTAAAAGCTCTAACGGTTGAGAAGAAGATTCGTCTTGAACAATCTTAGGAGCTCGACGACTTGAATTGACCAGAAAGATAACTCTTTGGAAGTTTATAAACAAATGCTTTCTTTTTGCTCTTATCGACAATCAAGTTTTATGAGGTCTATAAGGATCTGACCTTAACTCCAAGACCAAATTCATCATCATTGTGACTGGGTACATCACCTTTATCACCTTCGGTATCGATGCTAGTGGATTGCTAAGTACCCATGGCAGGGGCATGATAGGATTAGTTCGATTGTCCCTTTTGACTGACTGTAGCCCATGGTCTTATCCCTACAGTTTGAGCGACTTTAGTTAGCCATATCAAGCAAAAAGCAACGAGACGTTCATCCATAAGCAGATACTCGATGTTCCTATCTTCAAGCGGTGCATTTTTTAGAGTTGTAACGGACTCCTCATAAAGATTACCGCAAGGCCGAGTGACGATGCTCGTAAAAGAAGTTACGCATTTAGGAATACGACTTAAATATTAGTTTTCCGTGCTAATAAAGATAGTAGAAAACACTTACATTTTTCCAGCCATTGTTAAGCAAAACGGGGCAGGCAACGAACGAAGAACCTCTCGTTTCTAAAGGAGCTTAATTTGTTCCATGTGCCAGTTACAATCTGGCACCTCTTTGTCGATTCAAGAAATGTAAACAAAAGACTCCATAACCGTCGCTTGAAAGAGAATATGAACCGAATGTCTCCAATGATCGGTGGATAGGACCGGAACAACAAAAAATACATATAAGTACAATTGACAAGAGCACGACCATTCGGATGAAGATGCGCTAGAGCTATCCTTAAATAATAAAGAATATCTCGAATGTTTGAGTTAAATGGAGGGATGCATCCAGCCCAACACATGAACTTGTTGCATGTCATATATCATTCTGGGGTCATGAGCCTTATCATTCCATGATGGAACCAACACACTGTCAAAAGGATTTTCGTACCTTACACAGATTTGACAAAGAGCATCTTCCTTAAATTTAAAGGCAATGGAATCAGTAGGGTTCTCCGGAATAATTGCATCCTCTAGAGTATTGGAAGTAGGATCAATAACTTCTGGTGGAAGAATGGGAAGTCCATTAGAGAGATCAAATTAAGGGCATGGGCTTTCTGGTTGCTTTGAATAATGACTAGAGGATGGACTATTAGACTCGCTTGCAGAACTTGATTCCATGTCAGTATTATCCTGTTGAGAAGATGATCTAGCTAGCATAGCTGCATGACACACAAAATGTTTAAAACCCATTACTATTAAACTTAGTAAAAATCATGATTAGATAAAGTAACCTATACCCCCCCCCCCCAGTGCATAGTGCGTGCTAGTGCAGTATGGTAAAGTTCTATGCAATGTCGTAACAAGTTATATGAAACTAAAGACAGAAAGGATGATGATATTTCAAGGTTCAACCAGAGAGACCTTCATTCATGACCATCTCAGCTATTTCTGTATGTCATTAAGGGACGACACTGTTCCACAATAGAATTTTACCAAATAAAAGTCCAATTTTTATATTCAGGTCACGGATGTGCCTCCGGAGAGTAGTCAAGGGCATTAGTGCATATCGAAATTCAGATGTCATATGTTATAGAATATGCAGTCCAAACCCAATATGAGTTATAAGCGTTCACTTAAATATGCAAGGCTGAAGCTCATCTTTAAACTCAAGTTCATTTGTATGGATTCCATTTTTGGATTTTGATAGCTGAAGACCGATCGTTCAACCTAGTTAAACATGCCTATCGTTCACCCTATTCATTTTACCTGATCGTTCACATCACCTAAAAGTCCAATTATCCGGGTTACTATGTTCCTACCGACTTCTCACTATTGTCTATGTTCACTGATCATCCTCCATAACCTTCCATACTGATCGATATCTCTATGCCAACAATCGATCGTGCGACTTTACCCTTTCCACCTCAAAAGCCTCCAACTCCAAAACATTGCCGATCGTTCATAGATGATTGTTAATCACTCAAGCTTTAATGTCTCTCCATAATGATCACTACATCGTCACTACCATCCACTCCAAATTCGACAAAGTCCAAGATTTTTCCGATGGTCCAAGAATGATCATAGCACATTAGTTCGCATGATTCCTTTGCTTGATAGTTTCATCTTTCACAACTCTCGTCCTCCCCAACTTGATTCACACCCTACGACTTCCCTAACTAAACTAACCTACACGAGATTATCAATAGTAGACGTCTCGTACTCAAATTACAAAATATGTATGGATTGACCTACCAAAATTAAAATCAAGAGAAGAGAGATGGATTCGAATTTGAAGCCGAGTAAGGCCTAGAGGAACCGAAACTGTAGTGATTTGTGAGGAAGAATAGTTCTAGAAATTCTGATCTTTCTTGAATTGGTAAGGTAGGAAGATGGAACGGATCGTTTTTTTCTATTTTAATCCTAGAAGGAAATGATGCACAGTGAATGAAAGATGTAAAGGAAATGATTACGTTGGGGTCTTATATATGAAGAACACATACCGATCGTTCCACTCAGGCTCAATGTTGATTGTTTTCAAACGCCTAGAACGATCAAATAAAGAAAAAAAGGGGAATAATGATCGATAAAGAGCAATTTTCATAGAAATGTTTATATAAATAAAAAGAACGATCGGCAGAGATTGTTTATGAGAATTTCACAACTAAACAATGACCCGTGAACATGTAACCATGATCAGGAGTCAGGTTCAAACACGTTTATGTGCTAGTATGCACTTTAAAATTCAATTCTTTGAAATCAACAAAAATTGAATGTTCATCTAAAATCAACCGTAGAAATATTAAAACCAAGTCGTTGAAGTTAGAAATCGCCAGAAACAAAACAAGATAATCATCAATAAGTTGTGATCCCATATTAATACTATTGGAAATTGACGAATTGTCACGGCGAATAAGGTAATTACGACCCTTGATAAGAAAACAATTCAATGGAAGGATGACGACTATTTGATAGACCCGATGGATTTCTTTCTGGCAATTCAGGCTTACGATGATTCAAAGCACGTCATGTTCACAACAAGATGTACTTTAGGGGGCAAGTCTTATCTTGTCTTTTGGCAAGGCCGTGATATCATCGACTAGGCTAGAAATGGATTGTTATCAACCATAAGAATCGATTATACACAGCTATATGGACGATGGTCGGGCAAATCTCGACCGGGTCCCAATTGAGGTGCAATCAGAGTGGAGTGACTAGTATAGTCCCATGAAGTTACAACTCAAATTTCAAGATGATCGGAGTTCATATGCTTGAATTACGGACAAAGAAAAGATTTATATGGATCAATTTGGAATGATCTATAAAACAGCTTAAATTAGCAAAGATCATCGATATCTCAAAATCCATAAGGCCAATCCACTTGAAACTTTCAGAGCATCAATATATTGAAGAGTGAAGCCGACAAAAACGATCATATGTCAAAACCTTGAGATACGAAGAAAGCCGAACGTTTTTTCCGATCCTTCAGAACTATCGATGTAGCTTAGTGAACATTTCAAATGTGACAAAGGCTGATCCATATATGGCGATCTACAACTCAGAATGACTTCATAGTTTAGAGGCAAGTTCAAAAGGCATATAGAAACCCCCAAAATTGGTCGCGCATCAATTGGAGACAAAAATAACGATCAGCATGACTATAGCCGCTATTCTTAAACATCGAGTTAGGGTCATCGATCGTTATGGTGGGCTTCTATGGACCTAGAGAGTCTTCCATCGAAATCTTAGCGAAATATCTCATCATATTTCCCTATAAATACAGGCCTTTTGGTTCAATTTCAAGACTTTTATATAGATTTTTACTCTAGATTCCATTGTAATCAAGCACTTGCTATTTTCAAGTGCTGTAATCAGAGTTATAAGTGACTAATAAAGGATAATCTTCAAAGTGGACGTAGGCATACAACGTCGAACCACTATAATTTCTATGTCTCTGACTATAGTCAATTTTATATTATTTGTTAATTCATTTACTTGGTTTAGTTTTTTTCTTCTTCACTTACTTCTCTACAAAAAATATTCTTAGGTGTTTATGACCAATTTAATTGCAAAAACTTCTCTCTCAAAGGGATCAATTACTTCAGCTAAATAGTGCAACCAATGGAAAATAATCGATATCTCCAAATCCAGAAGTCAGATACATAAGAAACATTGGCAATAAGATGATGGTACCCTAGGGAGTCCACCCTAGGCATCGCACCACAAAAAGCACAAACTAGGTGAACTGGCCCTTTTCCTTATAAAAGGATCGACCAGAATGAGGCAACATCACACATTACAACAAAGATCGATCAATAACTCCACATCCATAAGTCCAATTGACATGAAACTAGGAGGCCAATCATAAAACAACATGGAAAAATCCCCACAAGGATCGTAGCACCTGAATCTCCAATAATAGGGATCGATCCTGATCATTATTTCTAGGGATTTGGGTGATGCTACCCCTTTTGTGGGCCCTATGGATTTGGAGAGCCTTCTTTCGAATGTTCATGGAGATGTTTCACCGTCTTTCTCTACAAATACAAACTTGGTTATTCGTTTTTGAGATCTTTATGCTGCTAGTTGATTTTTATTCTTTTGTAACCAAGGATTTTCATCCAGTCCCTACTTTACTCAGATTACAAAGTGACTAACAGAGGTATGTCTTAAAAGTGGACATAGGCAAACAACATCGAACCACTATAAACTGTCGTGTCTCTATTATTTGCTTATTTCTTATTGTTTTATTACAATATTATCTCTGTTTACATTGAATATTCTTCATTTATTCCTCTACAAAATCTCTATTGAGTGTTGGCGACCATTTTTGTCGTCAACAGATTTATTTGCTTATTTCCAATAGACTAATTTCATTGAACTTTCATACAGTATGAACCACGAATTTCCACCATAGAACATCTAAATTCTTATATTGCTATTAGAGTTAGACACTCATAGAAAATAATACATAGTCTTGTACAGTAAACAAGTAAGCGATTGAGGAATAAATGTTTTAGTAGTCGTATAAATTGACCCTTACATGGGTCTTGAAGCAACAGCATGCCAAAAAATTTAAAGGTAAGGTTTTTTTTATTTCTTTGTGAATCTTTAATTTAGTTTATTTGTATATCTTAACTGATAAACATTTTATTAATTTTATTAATTTTATTAGTTGAACAAATTGATCAATATAAATTATTTTAAATTTACGTATCAGATGTTCTTAGAATATTAGAAAGGTTAAATATTACCATTTCATTTTTCTAATAAGACTCCCATTAAAATTTTATGTTTCTCAAAACCTTAAGAAAAATAAATAAATCTCTCAATTTCTCTAGTGGCCATTAGGACTTGCTTGCCATGGATTCTGGCCCTGAGGAATATAGAAAAGGCCTACAAGCAATGGATAACACTTTATCAGTTGCATCAAACACAACTGCCAACCTATGGTCTTTGTCCTAATGTCATCTCAATCTTGAGGAATATCAACAAATTGAAAGAGACTATTCACTTGTACCCACTATTTTGCGACAGCCTAAATATAATGCACATACCTTGAGGAATATCAATAGATACGTGCATATATCTTACCACATCTAATCAATACATTAACAGTACTAACACATAACTTCTTTAGCCTAAGGAATATCAACAACTAAAGAATATGCAAGTTATCCATCAATATATAAATGGTAGAGGATAACTTTTATGTTATAGATTCATGATCTTTAATATATTTAATTGAGTGATATCGACTTAGGGATGAATGTATCTATTTAGAAATACCAGCGTGATTCAAGTGTTAAACACATCTGCAATCAAGGTATATATACAATATGTATGTATTTACTCCATAAATGTAATTTGGATTTCTTTCCGGTTTCACTTAATCTTATACATATTTAGTTGTATAAGTATTAACTTATTTATAACTTCTATAGTTTTATTTATATATATAATATATACATGTAACTTACTAATTAAATCTTATTTAACTAATTCAAATTCTTATTAATTAAATCAAATTTAACTAACTCAATTTGTTTTCCATAGAATTTCCAAAATTTTATATTACTTATTTTAAACCATTTAAGACAGTTAATCAACTATAAAATTTATAGTACGTTTATGTGTACATATCAATATATGTATAATTAATTAAATTTTAATTAATTTTAAAAAAAATTTAATTAATTTTAAAAAAATTAAATATTTTAATTAATTAAAGTTTTATTTAATTTATCGTAAACAGTTTAAAGATAAATAAATAACTACAATAATTATTGTTATACACATATATCAATATGTATGTTTTGATTAATTAACTTGTAATTAATTATTTAATTTAATCATATTAATTAAATTTTAAATTTGCAAAAAAAATTATTTAATTTATTAAAACAATTTTAAAATTTTGGAATGCATTTTATAATTTTTATAAAATTTTACTTTTATTTTTTAAACTTAACATTTAAATTTATAATATCTTTTAAAAAATTCATTTTTTTAAATCAGCCCAAGACCCAAAATCAATTCAAGCCTTTATATAAGGGATAACCTTTGGACTTACTTCATACATCGAGCCAGACCACCAACTAGGTAGGTGCAGAGTACTTGATTAGCCAAACCAAATTCGACAATCCAAGTCACCCAACTAAATGGGTAGGCTATAATTAATTAACCCAAATATTGCTAGTTTTAGACTAAATAGACTATTGGGCTCTAATTCCATTGAAGGTACCGGACCAAACGAAAGCGAATAAAATAGTTAGATTTGGAAAAAAAATCCTATTTTGGATCTATTGGGCTAATGAAGTCCAAAGGGTTAAGTTTCAATTTGATATATTTTAAATAAAAAATATTTAACATGGTATAAAAGAAGTTTAAGATTTTCTCTTTATATCTATGTTTTTTCCTGTTTCGGCTCGGCTATCCCACCTAGCCGAGCCATGCTTCTTTATTTTACGAAAGATAACAAGTCAATCCAAACGAATAAATATAAAATTTAATTAGTTACATTTTATTTAATACGATATTAATATATAATATAGTATATTAATTATAATCACGTGTGTATGTGCATGAAGCAGTTACTTGTTCAATTTAATTTAAAGAAGGAAACTTTTCGTTTCTCTCCCACAAACTTATTCAATTGATTAAGGGAAGATCTCCTTGTTTCATTCAGAGAGAGAAACATTTCGTTTTCTTATCCTTAATTAAATTAATTGGTTCATTAAATGACATATTTGACCAAATTTATACTTGACATATATTGTGAGTATATCCAAATATACTCCAGGGTAAAATGTGTAAGTGCAACATACAAACACTGCACGTGGCTAAGAGACCATATGTAGGTGTTGGGATTTACACCGCAATGTATTCATTTATCCTTTTACATATGTCTTTGTTGTCTAAGGTTTTAATTCAAAGTGTGTATATGTAATATATGTGTGTGTGTATAAAAATTAAGGTTGATTAATTTATATGTTATGAAATCTAAAATAAATAGTTATAAATTTAGTTTCAATTAAGGAAGAGCGTGAAATTAAATTTTACAGTTTTACACAAAAGTCCATTTTACGAATTTAAGTTAAAATAACACACACACATCTATATCTATGTATAAATAATTGTAATTATGTTTTAAGTTTAAAAACTATATACATACGTTTGCAATTTATTATTTACGGATATGTGTGCGTGCGTGTTTATCTATGTGTATGTGTTTTAATTTAAAGTTAACAAATTTAAATCAAACAAATGACTTAGGAAGGAAACAAAAGATTTAGGATTTTATACAAAAAGTCCACTTTTGGATTCGAAATTGAAATAACTTTTACTCCTATGTATGCATTAACCAAAAGAATTATATTCAAACAACAACTGTATCACATAAGAAATAAATTTTCAAGGTAAGTTTAAATAATTAATATGTACAGTTTATTTCTATTTGTGCATATACAAATGTTAACAATTATATCATTTAATAAAAATATTTTTTCAATTTTTAATAAAAACCAACAACTTCCAAAACAACAAAAAACCGGACAATTTACTCCCG
The DNA here is from genome assembly GCA_030765085.1 of Allium cepa. Classification (NCBI taxonomy): domain Eukaryota; kingdom Viridiplantae; phylum Streptophyta; class Magnoliopsida; order Asparagales; family Amaryllidaceae; genus Allium; species Allium cepa. The sequence goes on from CM060940.1 coordinate 175,167,427, forward strand.
TGTAAGTCATTGTAAAAATATTTGGGTCTAAATTACAAAAGGTATATAAAAAAATAATCAAATAAGATGAAGGTCTAAAATACATCAACATAATCACCGTATAGTAAATTAAGATGTTGAACGAAAGGGAATCTAAATTAAATTGCAAGATGAACATACAAATAGATGAAGTGTGGAATTTATAGAACCTAAATAATGTGAACATAAAGAACGTATGATTAAATCAAATTATAATATTACCTTATGACATAGCCAATAGTTGCACCTTGACTATAGAAGAAAATTTCTAGATTCGATTGAATCATCTCCAGATTTTGCAAGGATTTGAAACACCACCTTTTACTTTTTTATTTTAGTTTTAATTTAATTTGTTGTGGGAGTTTTACTCTACAAAATCCATGGAATTTAGGCCATTAGAGGGGGAAAGAGAAAAGAAAGAAAATGAATTTTTAAGAGAGTAATCTATGAATGAATGAAAGAAAATATTTTAATTAAGAAGGTAATCAATGAGAATTAAATCGGGAAACCAGTTTCTTTCCTTTATTTACTCTTTCCTCTTTCAAATTCCATTTCAAAAATGTTCCAATTCCCCTATTTGGATGAACAAAAAATGAGGCCAGCAGGCCTTAAAAATTCCCAAAACCACTAAGCAATTATTTTATCTAAATCCAATTTAAATATTCTATTAATATCGTACATTGATATGCGTGCTTATAATTTTTATATACACACTTATTAAATACTGTTGGCACTCAAAAAAATAAAATAAAATTTGTTAACTAATCTTTCATAAATATGATTTAATTTAACTAATTTATGATGGTATAAGTTTATTAAAACGTGTGATTTATGGAATATTCAACATTAGGGCTATGCGACTTAAATGTGTGAATTTAATCAGTGATCAATATTAATCAGTTTGAATATTAACATTCATAGGTCAGGTTGGCTAGTGGTGTGATTTTTTTGTTTGACTGATTGTTTACACATCTTTTTGATGAAATCTAAATTTACTAATTATGAGTGGTAACTGGTAGTGTTGATTATTTACATCATTTCTCTTCGTCGACACTATACCACATTGGAACTTATGGAATTTGGTTTTGGTCAAATACCAACATCGTTCATATTCAACTTGATTATTCCAAACACAAAATCCTTGGTTCAGTAATGTCAAATACCAACACCTGTTACTAATGTCATATAACCGAGGAGATAAATTCTCTATTGAATAATATTTCGAATTCTGACTACAATTTTTCAATGGACGACACGCTATGATTTAATTATAATCAAAGTAGAGTGTCAACATGGAAGTTGAATAGCATTCTCAAGTGAAGAGCACTATGTAATATCATCACTTTGAGATTATCTATTTGACTTTAGTTATATTAACCAATAGAAAACTCTCTGCGAGTCATTACATAGTTATCTAATACCTACCAACACATGACCCTTTAGTACCACCACAGCCGATCCTCTATAACCAGTCCACCTAGGCCGACCCCATCGAGGTCGAATGACCCATCCTAACCGAACCATGCCTCCTAAACCAAACGCCCCATCTTGACCGAACCGTGCCTCCGAGACCGAATGACACCATCTTGACCGAACCACTCCATGCTGATCCACTCCAATGCCAAACTAGGTTTAACCGTCCTATCTTGATCGACCACCTAGGCCGAGCCATGCACGAACTCCCATCCTTGACCGATCGGCACCTACCGATCCACCTAGGACGAGCCATGTACACCGAACCATACATGATTGACCTTCTATCCATCCAGGTCACTCAAACCCATCGTATTCCAGCCTCGACAAACGAGCAATCGATTTAGTTAAATCCGCCCATCCATGGCCTTACTAAAAGGCAGGTTAACATTTGCCCCTCGAAATATGTCTTGCCATTGGAAGGTATGTTTTGAAAAGCCTCAAATTCGATATCTGAAGTCCATATGTTATCCACAACATACTTTCCAATTCATAATCCAATCCATTTTATCCAAGTGCCATTACCGTATCCTTATCGAATCCACGACTGCTCTGAGTCGATATCCAATTCCTATCTAGTAACCATACCCTCATCCAATTCCACATCCATCCGAAATCAACTAATCAGATCCACAATCTCTCCGGATCATTTTATCCGAGACTAGGACCACTCCATGTCTTGTTGGTCCAAATCGTTGACCTTGATGGATACCAAATCCTAAGCCGGGACCTCACCAAGAACTAAAACCCATATCCAGGACCTCATCGGTTCCTTATCCAAACATGTTGTTGTTCGAAGCCGCTATTCAAATCCATTTTACACCTTGGAATTCAGTAATCGAAACCTACAATCTCTCCAGATCGTTGACGGCCTCTCCAGACCCTTGCTAAGCTCGATGCAAACATAACGATTGAATATGCAGATCGTGTCACACTCTAGCGAATCAACCTATCCCTTGCACTCCGATTTAGCATCCCTGAACATTAAGCGATGCCCTAATCCTACCGGACTGATATTAGCCTCTCCGGGCTCTTACTGGATTCATCCTATCACTCTCTGGTGAAGGGGAAACAGCATTGAGTGAGCCGATCCTGTGGCTCTCTGGCGAAGCAGCGTCACTCCCTGCACTCCGGTTCAATATCCTTGAACATTAATCGATGCCATGGCCTAAGTCCTTGACCGATTGTAGCCTCTCAGGGCTGTTGTTGGATCCCGTCCTATAACTCTCCTATATAGGGGAAACAATGATAAGCAAGCCAATCTTGTCGCTCTTCGGTGAAACAGCATCGCTTCCTGCACTTCAGTTCAGTGTCCTTGAACATAAAGCGATTAATTTCCAACTGACTTCCAATATACGTCTCATAACTCTTCGGTTAGGTATTCGTTGCATGAAACCTAAATACATTTACCAAATCCAATGTTTAAACGTCCAATAAGGAAACCAGAAAAAGTTAAGTGGTGCCTCTTCGGGAAAAACAGCCTATTACAATCTCAAAGCATGCCTAGGGATCACTCTAGTTCCCTTACATGTGTATGTGGCATTGTTTCTGTTTATTTTTTATTTTTTATTTTTAAAGAAAAATCAAAAAAGATTATTCGATGACTAGAGTCCAAATCCTAAACTCGGTCCTTGCTATTGCGATCAGGGATGATGAGTCATGACCCTATTCCAGGATCGTTCCAGTTTGTTCTAAGCGGTAGCTGCTCCTGTTCTACTGCTCTTGTCTGATTCCTCACATACAGTAGCAACCTTCCACTTCCATTATGTTCCTCCACCACATTCTTCAGGTGGTGGCATTCATCCGTGGAGTTCCCTTCCAGCTCATAGAATAGGCAATACTTCCAGATTCTGCGTTCCCGTTCAATGGGATCCCTCCTGGGTGGTCTCTGATAGGGAAGCCGTCCTCGCATGTAAATAAATTCCAAATTATCTGTTAAATCCACGTACGTTCCAAATTTGGGTTCTCGACCTCTCTTCTATTTGTCCAAACTACTAGGTCCATCTTCCAGCTTATGCTTTCCTTAATCCAGTCTTCATCCTTCATCAGACATTCCTTCACCTTGCATGGCGTTTATCTCTTGCCTTTTGGAACGTGAATCCTCTTACCGAATGAATCTTTCCGCCTCATGAAAGAACTCTCCAAGATCATGTGGTGGATCCCGCGCTAATGAATCTTTGAGTTTGGTGCCTTCCGCAATCCCTACTACTGCTACCATCAAAATCAGTGATGAATCTGGACAATCTACCAAGGCTACAGCCATATTAAATCGCATTAAAAAGCCTCTCACGAACTATCCTATCCTCTGCTTCATCGATGCCAGCATCATTACATTCTTAGGTCGCATCACATGGACCTTAAACTGTCTCATGAAGCGTCCAACTAGCTCACCCCATGTTCTGATTGATCCATTCTCCAGCTGCCTGAACAAAAGCGCAGCCAAATCCATCAACTACAAAGGGAAACCTTTTGCCATCACCTCCTCAGATGCCACCAGCACTTCCATATGTCTGATATATCTGGTTACATGCATAGTTGGATCTGATTTTCCATCATAGGCCTCTACTGTTGGTAATTGGAATTCTAGAGGGTTCCTTGCATTCTTGATATCCGGAGTGAACGGAAAACGACTGACTTCCACCAAGACTTCGCTCGGTAGTACTCCTCTCATAATCCTTCTTATTGATCAGGCCATCCACTCGTCTCCATGCGGGGGTAGTCCTCTGTTCGCATCACCACCTTGCCCCCATGTCCTAGAAGGTACTCTAGGTAGTACTTTTCATGTCGTCCATTTACGTTCATGTTGGTCCTTTGTCGTTGAGCTTCATTCACCACTCTCCCAGTATCCAATCTCGGAAGTCTGCCCCTAGGACTTTGTTGATTTCCTTTAATCTTTCCAGTCTGGTTCTGGTTTTAACCTATAGAAATTTATACAGCTATGTTTCCTTGTTCTACATTGCCAACAGCCGCGGTTGGTTTATTCCCTTCACTTTGTTATCCATCTTGTCCAACTTGTCGAAGTAGGTTCTGCATCACCTCTTCTTATCTTTTCAGCATTATTTCCATCGCTTCTGGTGATGAAAATCGAGGTCTGATTAGCTCCTGAGGAAGCCTCCTGACTCCCCTCATGCCGACTTCTTTTCGTCCTCTATCTCCAAGTTATTGCTTTGCCATTGTCTCTAGAATCCATGTTCCTAAGCCTTGAAATCCAAAATCCAAGCTTCAAAATCCCTGAGGGCTAGCTTTCTCAACGAACACCAAAATTTTAGCGCTAAAATTGGTCACTAACACCTAAATCCAGATGAAAGCACCAAATCATAGTCATAAATCACATATAATATGTATGTAGAGAGTATGAATGTGAAGAACAATAAAAAATAAAAAGAAAGCGGTAATGACAGAAGATTTATGGTGGTTCGGCTAACTCCGGCCTACATCCACTGTAAAATTTTCCTTTTTATTGATGTTAGAATCAATTACACTTACAATCAAAAGTCTTTAGAACAACAACGGCAAAGTAGCCGTAGTATAGAAGATGAAGGGAAACCGAATGAAGATCCCTTTTTTGAATCCCCACATGCTGTATTTATAGGCAAAACCTAAGTTACTGGGCTTCCTGAGTAGTCCATGCCTATCAAGACCATAGCCGAGCCAACATCCTTCATCACGACCGAACCACTACAGCCGGCCACTATTACCGAACCACATATGGCCGATCCACATGCTCCAATCCTCTTGAGGCCAGAACCATTCATGCCGAAACACTCCAATGCCGATCCACTATATATCGAGCCCTAGCCCTCCTGTCGACCCACTTCAACATGACCGACCCACACCGTCAAAGCCGAACTAACCTCAACACTATGACCGAGCCAGGCAAGCCGAGCCATCGAGACTGATCCCATAGAAGCTGAACTACCACAGGCCGAACCACATGAACTAATCCCTCAGGAGCCAATCCCATCAAACCGAACCATCACAGTCGATCCCATATAACCAGTCCACCTAGGCTGACCTTATCGAGGCCGAACGACCCATCTTGAATGAACCATACCTCCCAAAGCGAACGACCCCATCTCGACCGGACCATGCCTCCGAGACTAAACGTCCCCATCTTGACCGAACCACTCCACTCTAATGCCGAATCAGGCCCGACCGTCCTATCTTGGCAGACCCACCTTTGCCGAGCCTTGCATGAACTCGTATCCTTGACTGATCGACACCTGTCGATCCACCTGGGCCGAGCCATATACACGGAACCATCCATGACTGTCCGTCTATCCATCCAATTGACTCGAACCCATCGATTCTAGGCTTGACAAACGAGTAGTCGATTTAGTTAAATCCGCATGTCAATGACCTTGCCAAAAGGCGGATTAACATTTACCATAGAATGGTCATTTTAGTAATTTGGCCAAGTGGTTTACAAGATATCACAGTTTTAAGATTGATGGTTTTTAGGAAAATATAAAAATGATTAAGCCTAAGCTAAAAATTTAGCCCACTAATGGATTTTAGGAACTATGCTAACTACAGAAGTAGGAGTACTCCAAAATCATTCACCTTCTTCCTAAAATTACTCTAAATCTATCTCCACCTAAATCCAACTTATAGTTAAAACTTAAGATTAAGGAGCAATTAAGCTAGAGACCAACTATATTGTTAATTCACATTTTTGGAAAAAAAATTCTTAGCTTGATATTGGAATTACTATATACTTGATTTTAGGGTATTCTCAAAAATTACATTGGTTGTGAGTGATTTATCATCTAACACACATGGTATATGTTTATATGTGTTTAAGCATGCTTTGGATCCAATTTTATAGTTAAAAAATAATATATCTGACATGGCTTCTAAAATAAGATTAAAATTTATTTGAATGATTTAAAAGTGTTTAAATCATATTTTTTCATGCTTCGGATATGCATATATATTTTAGGCTAGAATATGATTATTTTAATGGTTAAATTGTTATGATATGATGCTTATATGTTTACTTGTATTGTTGTTTTTTATGTTTGATGGATTAAACATTCATGGGGAGCGAATAGGGTTTAAATCAATTATGGGCTAGGATCTTCGAGTATAAACGGAGAGGCCATGTGAAACTCATCGTTTTAATTAAAAAAGGACGAAGATATGTAGTTATATAACGAGCTTTGATGGATCAACTCTAGAGAGTTTGGAGTTGGGTCACTGCAAAACGAAGTTGCGTATAGATTAAAGAAGTTTGGAAGAAGCTGGATCGATATAGAATTCGCTAAGGGAAAACTTAGCCAAATTTGACTAAGTAGATGGATTGGCACCAATCCATACCATTGTTTCGGACCAATCTGATCCATACCAATGTTTGACATTCAGGCTAAGGCATGGATCGACATTGATGCATACGGATCAGCACTGATCCATATGGATTAGCTCCAATCGATTGAGATGTTGATTTTGGACAGATTTCAACATTATAAACGACTAGTGGTGAAAATTGACCAGGTACATAACATGTATCAATCCATAATGGATCAGTACTGATCCATCTTATAGTTATTTTTGGTTTTGTATTCCGATGTGAAGCTAGCAAGAGCATCTAGTGATCATTTGAGCAGGAAATTTTATTAAGATGATGATTTGTGGAGTATAACAAGGGATTCTACTATAGGTACGTGTAACTCGAAGGTTTTGATATATGCTCGAAAAGAAGTTGGTGAGAGCACTCAATGGGGATCGTACGACGTAATTCATATCTCTAGACCTTACGACGTTGGTTTACTTCATAGCCGTTAGAGTGGGCAAGGATTTGAACATTGATGGAGCCGTGATGTTGAGTTAGCACTGACTATACGACATGATCATTTGAGATACTATATATCCGAAGGTGTTGGAGTTAAGAGATGGAAGATTGTGTAATGGTTGTTATGTTTTCTATAAATGTCATGTGATGTATATATTATCAAGTCTAAACACCCTAGCACCTTAGTAGTACTTAGATGGAGTAGTACACCATATAATGATGCACTATATTGGCATATATTGTATTTATGCACTAACTTTTTGGTTGTAGGAGTAGGCTAGGTATGATTCTCCATACTAGATGCTCTTATTACAATACTACAACTTATATCTTTCTTCAGATTATAGATCGCTCATACCAAGCAAATGTTTGAACCAAACTTATTTATATTGATTCTTATATTCTCTTATACTCTCAAATAAGTAGGTTAAGAGACATATATGAGATAGTGCATGGAGTTATGTGAAGGACGAGTAGAAAACTGACGCTTTCTTATATATTTTATATTATTAGAGTCACTATCACTTATTTCTACGGTGCAGTGTTGTTTAACACTTGTCTTGTGTTAGAGACTGCTATGTAGAGTCTATTTGATGTCTGGAGATGTATAAACTCTTATTAACTGCTTTGTTTAATCTTATGAACCTATGCTGCACTCTAACATGATGTTTATTATGGTTCATTTGATTAGGCTACTACCATGTCTATTTTACATCTATGTTTATTGTTGTACTTTGTCTATATGCAGTGGGATATACTATAGGTAATCACATTGATCGATCATACTTTACCCTAACAGTTTCCTTCCATTGGCCGAGTATCCTACCAGTGCATTATGGTATTAGATTGGTATTTGGGTACTGAAGATGGAGGAAGGTCATCATAAACAATCGTTGGAGGCACGACTATGGGTTGGTTTTCGAATCCTTTATGAGGAGATTTCTTCAAAGGAGCCCACAATCTCCAAGGTGTTCGGGGACCTACCCCACACCCCAGTCCTCTCTACATCTAAGTACTAGGTGTGCTAGTGTAATTAGAAAACGAGGAGATGTTACACTTAACGGCTCGAACGTCCATGCACAACCCCTAATGACCGATGGTGGTCCCCAATATATCTTTTCCATGTTGTCCTAGAAGTGGAGATCACAGGCTAGCCACTCACTCTCGTTAACTTAGTCTCCTACCGTCGAGTTATTCCTATGCTTTGACATGATTCGATTATAATTATCCCTGCATCGCCCTTCGACAACCCCTAGTCAGTACCATCCTTTTCATAACCGTAGCCCCCACTTCCCTCCCCTTCAACATTCTTTGGCCGGGTCCTAGTAATCCAACCCGACATAGGTCAACATTGTCTAACTAATTGATATATACCGCTGTTGTTCTGTAGCTTGAAGGTTATGTTCATCAAATTAACAAACTAGGACTTATCCTCTTATGGGTCCATTGGTGGGTTGCTATAAGAAGACAAACATATCACAATAAAAGCATAGGAAAAAATTACAATAGAACTTGGATGTGGAAAAAGTTGTATCTAGGGTCCTAAACACCAAAACTCTAAGGTCACCATTGGATGAAGCTGATATAAAGAAGAAGCGATCTTGATAGCCGATCACCTTGTCCTATAGACCAAAAATTATGGTCGAAGTAACTTGGCTACGCAATTATATACTGCCCTTAAAAGAGCTAGCGAGTTTCAAGAGCTTGTAAATTGCGTGAATGAAGAGAGGTAAGGGCTATAGATGGCCAAAGTCATGACAGACCATGAATAGAGTAACTAATAAGTTGTAGCTAGTGTAGGAATGTTAATCCGATGCCATCCGATGCGCATTCAAGAAGTAGAAAAAATACAAGTGGAAAGGGATCGATGACTCACATTTCGTGTATGGAAACACCAGGCAAAAATGATAGAGGGAGATCTGTTCATCCTATCCCTCCTGAAGTAAATACATCAGGGCAATGCCTGACATGCCACGCCTAGAAAGGACTTTTGGAATATGGTCTATGCCCTTCCTAACTTAGAGGGGACACCCTAGAAGAGGCGATCGAAGCCGGATGCTCTTTAGTAGCAACCCCTTGTCTCTTTTCCAGCTTTAAACTGTGAGAAAAACTTAACTTTTGAACCAAGTTGCTAAAAAATCAAGAGGATACACTAGACTCGAACGGAAACACACTTCCATGCATCAAGGCAATAGAGATTCAGACTCTCCCCACAAGCACAAGATCTACCACCATACTTAATTTTATTACAAAGGTTAAAATATGGCTTGGCTTCATGACTCGTTTACTTAAGCATGGTCTTATAATAACTTAACGGGCCCTAGCCTAAAACCCAACCAACTATCTTATTTATAAAGGAGAAGGTAGTATAATAATTTAATGTCTTTCTTGAGTTATCTTCAAGGAAAACCTAGTTTGGTTTGATGTTGATCGATCAACTTTGACTCATCAATGTCAACAACCAACATCAAAGTTTCAACTAACAACAGTTTGTCTTCAGGGGTCAAAGGGAACGAGAACAAAAAATATAAACGTCCAAAAAACTCGACTTTTACATAATAAAGCTTCATTAAAATCATGAAAAATTAGAAGGAAACGAAGAAGAAAATGTGCAAAAAATACTTGCTTGTTGTTGAAAATCGAAATCGGAGATGGATCTAAAAGCTGTAGGCAGAAAGCTTAGACAATGCTAATGGAATTTTTGGAATACAAAGGTTTGGTAAAGAAAAAACCAACCCTTCCTTCTATAGATATGGGTCTCTAATATCAAAAGTTGGATGAAATGAGCAAGAAGTAATCTGGTTCGTTGAATTCTAATCGAGTGTTTCGTTATATCAAAGTCATGTATCTGAATCTATCTCGAGAAATGAATTGCCACAATCGAAGGGAGAAAGAAACATGTCATTTGCATTAGTTATGAATAAGATAAGTCCACCCCTACTCGTAGAGGCAAACTTATGGTGTAAAATGTTACTCATTCATTTTGCAAAAGTATAAACGAGACTATCATGACAAAGTTCAGCGGCATAGGCCTGCATTTAACACGTCGACTAATATCACATCAATCTTAAAATATGTAAACCTTCTACATCCTAACCTGCATATGGTTGATCACCCTGCCGTCATTGTCCAGAACCTTGCATGCGACATTCTCTAGATTAATTGAAAAGCCTCGTGGATAACATCTCCTTGCCCCATCACTTGGTGACCAAGTCGCAAGAAGACAATATCAACCATGTGATCAATGGACAACCTATGAGTCCCATCTGTGCCTCTTCTTGGTTGCTGCAAATTCCTTGCCAACCTACCTCTCCAACTATCTCACTTTATCGTGACTTGTTAGACTTTCGGCAAAAGATACTGGTCAATGCAACAAAAAGAGGTGGCAATCTTGTAATATTCCTTTGACAAAAGCACTTGAATGGCACTATTCATTTGATAGAAGCGTCACTACACAACAACCACTTACTGTACGCCACCTCCTACCTAGAATAAGCGCCATTCTACAACAACCATTATATGTGCCATGCTATCTGTATGAAACAAGCATGCCATGGTATGGCCCATCAACTAGCATGCATCTGAGATATTCTCACCATAAGGAAACAGAACTACCTACCATCTAAATTGTAAATTGCAATGAACGGTCATAAAAAACCTAGTGCTCAAGGCATCAATCCAAACCCTTCAAAATATGATCTCTTCAGCTATAAATAAGGATACCACGAATCCTACGAGGATCTAATTTTCCACTCTTAAGAAATATGCTTGCTTTCTCGGAGCACTTGTAATAGCTATTAAAAATTCTTTTGCAAAGCCATAGTGGACATATATCATTACCAAGGTCGAACCACTATATATCTTATGTCATTCACTTTATTGAATTGTAGATTACCCTCTAAATTATTCCTCATTTTGCATTTTAAACCACAACTATAGAAATTAACCATTGGTAAGGCCCTTCTTAAATCATTATTCAGAGTTTTTGCAGAAAAGTAGTCACACCGACTGATAATTTTGATGACATTATTAAATAAGAAAACTTTACATAGAATTTATAAACTCGGTTCATATCTAGAGCGTAAAGCCTGGCTTTCTTTGGAATTTTTTAAACATAAGCTAGGAATATGTTAGTGGTAGAATATTCTAATTAATCTTAAGACTTATCATACTACAGAGTGGTATTTACCAGTATAAAAGAAATTATAAATAAAGTTTGCCATGCATTGAAGCAAGATCTTAGTGAAAAAACTATGTAGTCATCTATAAGTTTCATTTAAAGAGAATATGAGCTTATTTCTTCATTATGAGGATATGGATGGATTTAAGAGAGATGAAGTAACTCAAGTCCTAGATGTGTTTGATAAGAAGTCATGATTTTGTAATTCTAGGAAGAATAAGGAAAAGAAGTTTCAAAAGAACGGCCTAATTGTTGGTTCTTGTAGTATTAAAAAAGAAGAACTGGGATCGGCATTCTTTCATGGATCATCACGCTTTGATGAATAGGGCTCGACATTCAAACCTTGGGAGGGATCGGTAGAAAACAGCACTCAAGAAACACTAAATCAAGGAATAATTAATAACTTGAGCTCCTTTGATCCAAATGACATGAAAATTTGAGGGTAAACCTATTTTAGTATGAAGAAGAAAACGTAGGGATTGCTTCCCAAAAATCAACCAATGAAGGGGTCGGTACCGATCCCTCCTTATTGGGAGTTGGGCCTATCTAACCTATGGTGGGTGCATATGGATTAGAAGGTCCTTTTTCCTAAGTTCCAAAGAGATTGATGGTCGTCTTCACCTATAAATATAGTAGGCATGGCGTCAGAAATGGATCTTCTTTCTGCTTCTCTTTATCTTTAACCTATGCTACACTCTATCAATTTGATTCATGGATTTTTTATCGTAACTATAAATAAATTTCGGTATGGTAAAAAGGATTATTCTAGAGTGGACTTAGGCTGGAGTTAGTTGACCACTATAAATCCGCTTCTCTGTATACTTACTTTTTTGGTTTTTTAATTTTGTTATTCATTTATTTCTCTTCATATTTCTGTGATTGGATAGGATACTGGTGTTTTCTTGCAACTGGGTGTTGGTGGCCTATTTTGACACCAACAACTACTAATTCTATCATTGTAACCAAACAAGAATCAATACAATCAGGCCAACATATCAATGAATTACACCCAATAATGCCATTCTTAAGTGTTTCAATACATTCATCTTATGATTGAACATATATAATTTCTTATAAAATATAATCCCCATTTCTAAATTCAAAATTAAAGTTCAATCATCAAGCCTTGACAATTTGAATTTAATAATAATTTATAACATAGATGGTGATCATAGAATATAGAAGATAAATCTCACTCGTCAAATCTAATGAAATCCAAACTCTAAGCCAACCGCTTTGAAACTCTCTTTATTTTAGAAATTCAAGCTTAATCCTCAGCAAGTTGTAGTTAGATTTGTAGAGAATCTTCTAATTTGAATTTTTAATGTATTTGTATATAGCTTTATGATAAGAAATGAAAAGGTTATGAAGGTTATAAGATCTAAAAATTTAATTTCTTCTTTTGAGAAGAAGAAGAGAAAATAAGTGAATGCGGAAGAGGACTTCATATTGTTAAATTATACAGCCAGATTTTTATTTAAATACAATTTAGCACATAGCTCTTCCTCTTTTCTCTTTTAGTCGTATTATTCCATTTGAACAAACTTCATATGTTTATCGCATGTAAAAGACATCATGAATGCAATGAAATTGGTCTCGATTTCTAATTTCTTTAGAAAGCATTTTTTAAGTCATTTGTAAGATTAATTTATTTGTGCAATTAAATCGACTTATTATCTTAATTTCTAAATATGAAAAACATGAGTTGTGGCATTCCCACCCCATCCCTACTGCAAGGATTTCACCTTTGAAATTATCAAGAAATGGAATAATGTGCCATATCTACCCTAATGTACCCCTCGATGCTAACACTTAGCATCGAAATATAAAAACTAGAAATAAATAATAACATAAGCAATTTCTATGCTAGAGAGCAAACATAATCAACTATATTGAAGCAAAATTTACTTGCATTATATGGAATCATATGGTGAAAAGGCCAGATGTGAAGCACATGTCTTCTCTTTCGGCTCCCATGTCCCATTCTAGAATCTACACCCTATTGTAACCAAACAAGTTCGACAACGTTGTTCCTAAATTGATTGACCCTACTTTCAACAATATAAATAGGTCCTATATTCATATTAATTTCCATTTCAACATTCGCCTTCTTTAATTTACTTGGCTCTACCACTACACTCGAGTCATCTACACACTTGCGTAAGTGTGAAACACAAAACACATTGTATACTCCGACCATCTTTTTGGGAATTTACTCTATATGCAAGCTTTATGATCCGTACTAAAATAGGAAATGGTCTGATGAATCTGGATGCTAGTTTCCTCAAATGACTAAACCTAATAAATCTCTTTATTGGTGGCATTTTCAAAAACACCTAGTCTGTTAACCTAAAAATGGATAATACCCAGAAATAAGTTCAAAGCACTAGTTCCAATAAAATAAATGTAAAGCAGTAGAAATTCTATATTAAGCATGTAAAATATAGCAGAAAAGTAAAGAACACATAAGAATATTTATAGTGTTTCGGAAATATCTGGCCTATGTCCACTTCATAATTTGTTATTCGTTGTCTTATCTTCGGACTACAATGAATTATACCAGATCTAACCACAATCTAAAATAACTTAGATTTACAATGATATTTCTAAAGAGTTTGGGAGGTAGAGGATATGAGTAAAGAAGAGAGAGAAGTCTCCAATGGCAGAGAGAACAAATTCAGAGAGAAAAGCTGAAGATAAGGGAAGAGATTAAGCAGAAAGATCCCTCTTTATTTGCACGTAAGTTGGTATTTATAGACAAACAATCATGTTAGGTTAGAAGTTCAATTAGAGCAAAGTACCGAGATTGCCCCAAAGTCGCGTGAAAAATTGCAAAACTTCCCTAGTTAACAAAACATGTCAATGTGGACTTAAATATGTTAAAGCCGACATGTTTCCTTAACTCAAATCACTTTGAACTTTCTTTCATCCTTCTTCTTACTTCATTTTAAAGTTTCCCATGTTGTTTCCATCGATAATTGTTGATTTTGATGAACGTTCTATCATTGCTTGATTTATTCTATCGCTCAAGTTGTTAACTCTTCAACTTTTGAAATAGGTCATCAAAAACTCTTGAAATAGGTTGTTCTAAACTCTTGAAAACCACTCAATCACATGTGAAAGGAGTAGACAATGACTCATACAAAGTTCGAGTGGAAGAATATGGGGTACAAATAACTCGTCACCGACATGAACAAGTTTGTGCCGACTTTTGTACTTCGTGTATTTTAGGGTGAAATTTCTTTGAGTTATTCCTTTGTTTAATCTAAATGTGCTTGCCGATTTGTAAGTCGTATCATCCTCGTTTTGATCTTCTAAGTCAGCTAAAATATACTTTTGCTTAAAAGTGGGTTAACATTTGCCCTTCAAAGTATGCTTTTTGAATATAAGTTGTGTTTTGCTCAAGAAAAAATTACAGTAATTAGTTTTCGATAGTTGAGCTCTCCAGCTATCCCTTGATCTTAATCTTGGTAAATCATCCAGTTCCTTATGATTCTCTTCCAAATCACAGGTCATTCTGAACCTGTTATAACTAAGGACTCTAGCTCTTGCTTAGTCGTTGTTCATACATCATAGTCATTTCGATTCCATTCGGAGTTATTACATCATATATTAAAATAATCCCATGTTCATTCTGGATTTATCTATTTTACTCTAATTACAAGGCATTCAAATCCTTTTATCAAATCTGTTTCATTTCTAAGGTTTGATCTCTTCGGATCATTTGGCATTCAACTTAACATACGATCTCTCCGAATCGTTCATGGTCCAATCTAGGACTTGATCTCTTCGGACCATTTTACTTCCAATCTAGGCTTTGATCTCTCCGAGTCATTTATCACCCAATCTAGGGTTTTGGATCTCTTTGGATCCTTACAGAATCTGCTTGCCCTATGGAAAAGGAACTTAACAACCAAGAAAACCCATCCGCTCACTCTCCATTAAGGGGACTTGCTTTACGTACAAGCAAATCCACTCGCTCTCCTTCAAGGGAGCTTGCAGCCTACACTCTGGTCCTGTCTCTCCGGACGGGAGTTAAAGCAATCAATATCATAAATGCTCATCCACTCGCTCTTAAGCGAAGGGACTTGCACCCTGCACTCTTGTCCCATCTCTTCGAACGGGACTTAAAGCATTCAATATCAGTCATCACATTCAATATAGATATTCGAAAGTCCAATATTCAAATCAAAGAAAACAAGTAGAAGTCCTAATTATCCATCCTAAACAGTAGACCCAGAGTGTACCTAGGGACGAATCTAGTACCCATACATATGTAAATGGTCTATGGTAATTATTTTCCTAAAAAGTCATCTCAGACATTTGATTCAGAGCATGCCTAGAAACAATCTTGGCCTTGTTCACATGTATGTTGTCTATGGTTATTCGTAACAACCCTGGTTTAGATTACCTTAACTTAAATTAAAATATAACTTATACAGTGATACTCAAAGTATTAGGAGGTTTAGGGATATCTATTTCAAAATTAAAGTGGAATTTGGAATAATATAGAAGCAATGTACAAATGATATTCTAGTTGAAAATGAATGTTTGGAAATTTTAAGTATGATAATATTTTTATGTGATTTAATTCTTCTATTTTATAATAAAAGAAAAAGGATATTTTAACTAATGGAATAATGATACGAGATCGTTATAATTACAAGTGAAATTTCATGGCCACTATATTAAATTTAAAGTAATTATGGTTTCCTATCTAAATGGAGGTTATTGCTTAATGGGTTAATTTTTTCAAATTAATTAAGAATAATAAGAATGGTTTTATTATTAAAAATCGACTAATAAATTTATTTCGTTGTTGAAAATAAAACTATAAGGAATAAAACTAGTATTAATTTTATAAAAATAAGGTTAGTTTGTGAAATCAATTCTTATCTTAAAAACATTGTTTTAAAGCGCATTCTTTTTTGTATTTAGAACAAAATTTTATACTTTATTTATTTGTTTGGGTATTTGATCCTTGGCCCAAATAGAATTAAGATAACTAAGTTAATAGTTGAGAGATAATAACCTCTACATTCAGCTTGTTCTCATCTTCTCACTTCCTGTAAAAAAGAATTTATAGTTACCAATATTCTTCCCCATTCCTAAGCCCTAAGATAAAAAAAATACCCAAATCAATTCAATTCTAGGTTAAACTGATTTCTTTTAAACTAAAAGGGTTTCAGGTAATCATCTCTATCTTGTATATATCTATTATAACGTGGTTCAGTTTTTCCTTGATTTTAAGTATGGATCTTAGTTTCTCCTTAATCAGTTACATGAGCTGCTGTTAGGAAGAAATAGGCTGAGTTTAAGGATATAATTAGCCAATTATACAGTAATAAGATGAATAATCTCACAAATCTAGTTCTAGTTCTTATGCATGCAAGTAATTGCTTAAATGGTTGAGGAGATGGTTCGAGTTTGATCTCGGTTCTATGTTTTCTATTGTATGTTTCTCTGTTGTTTGTTCCTCTTTTAGTAACTCATCCCTATGTACTGAAATTAACCGTGTTTACTATATTTATTTTCCATATCATTGGTTGAGTGTGTGCATATATTGGTTATTAACAGTCTACATATATTAACGAAAACCAAAGAAATCACATCGTAGCAAATGGTCCTCGGTAGGGAGCCGAAACCTGGAGCACTCGTGCTCCAGGTCACGCCATCGGTTCGACTGATCATATAGGACCGAACGACCTGTCCAGAACCTGGAGTAGTGCATGCTCTAGCTCTGCTTTCTCCGAACTTGCTTCTCCCTTGTTTCACCTTGTGCCGTTTAGTTCGTTGCAATGTTTTGACCATTTTAATGCTTCCAAATGTTTTTATATTTTTAAGACTTGAACTCTTGTCTTTGACGATTTGATTTTGTAACATTTTCATTTTTTAACCAATATTTGTTATATATATATATACATATATTATGATGTTTGTAAAAGAATTTTAGTGAAATTTACTCACAAACCAATTCAGTTTTAATATCCAATTTTGAAATAAAATGGTTACTGCTATTTATTTTATAGAAATCTTATTTCAAAGACTATGAACTTTATTTCCTAAAAAATATTTTTAAAGGATTTCCAAAACTGGTTTTAATATATACACTATTATTTCATTCGGATAAGAAATTCAGTCAAACAATTTAGTAAAAATAAGTGGTTTGGAACGCTTACGCTTATTTCATCGGTAAATTCCTAGACTTGTTCGATTGAACCCCTAATTATTCTCGAGTGGAGTTTACTAACTTGTACTAAATATTTGAGTAAATGCTTACTACAGGCTTGCCTTCTGTGTTAATCCAATTATGGGAGAGTCTGTAGATTATGGGTTATATGCTTATTTGTTGTGGAACTATGAGTTTTATGCTCATCTATGGAATTATGGGTTTCATACCCATCTGTGGTTTATGGGTTTTCATACCCATCAGTGGGTCTTCTGGACCATCTGTGTATAACATGCATGTTAGGGAGTTTATGTACTCACCAATCTATAGTAATTTTAGACGCCTTCCCTTTGATTTTTGGATTTCTATTACTGATTTTTGGATTTATGAGATTTGTTTTTCACCGGATATTTCTTCGGGTTTTCTTTTTATAAGCTAAAATTGATTTAGGTTTTGGGAATGAAATTAAGAATGAGAAAGTTCCTTTGAGATTTAACACTATATGGTTAAGTGTTCTTATTGTGTTTTGTTATACCATTATCGTTACTATTTCAACTTATCTGAATTAAAACTAGAATTACTCACTTATTATCTTTATATAATACTCGGGTCATATGGAGGTGTTTTAGGTACTTCAGCATGATGACCTTAGAGTTGGATTAGCTTGGTGCTAGTATGTATGCTTTAGCAAACTAGTAGTTTTGTTGTATGTGTAGTCTATTATGTAAGTTGAGATAGAGACTCATTTTGTTGTACATTCTTTTGGGTTGTCTTATATACCTCATGTGTATATTGTGCATCTCATATGACCACTATTTTGCAGTCCACTTCATGTATTGTATACATGTCTCTTTCAGCCTTATGAGATATGCGTATTTCTCTGTTATACTATATGATTTTGTGATGTGCAATTATATTGTTTTGAATTATCTTAAGCCATTGTATTATTGTTAGTCACCTACATTAGATATGTTGAATCCACTCTTGTAAGGAAAGAAAATAAATAAAAATATCCACCTAATTCGACGTATCTATACTAGCCCAAAGCAATACTACAGATGGTCGCTCCTAACCACCCTTATTCTCTACATTAGCATATGATATTACATGCTAATGTCCTTTGTTATTGTGGGTCTCAAGGTGGGGCACTACAGCTTGGTATCAGTGCCTAGTTTGGAACAATATACAATATTAAAGATGAGAATCTTGTCTTAGGTGTGTCTTAAATGTCATCCCTTAGGATTTTGACTCGGCTATTAGGATCCCTCGTTGGAATAAGAAATATCTTGATATCAAACTAATATGATTTTATCTCTGAATAATAACACTGGTGTAATCTTTTATCCAATCTTATATTTAATGGAAGTGTGATGGCCAGTGGTAGAGCTACATGTTCCGATGCTGGACAATCCAATGGTCCCAACCAGGATGGTGCATTTATGTCTACCCAGCAGCTTATGGACCTAGTAAAAATTCCTGTAACGACCCGCAAATCCGTACCCCTTGAGTTAATACTGTTCTACCTAAATCAACTCAAGTTGTACAGAAATACGAACCATTTGAGTTAAAGAAGAAGAGGTAGAAGAAGAAAATAGAAAACAATAGAATCTAACAATCGCAGCGGAATAAAATATAATAGATATTAACAGATCTTTACACCAAAACAAATATATATATTTATATATTATATCATCAGAGTACATCAATCACAGTTCAACATCAATAACATACAACTGGATACACAGCTACTCTACACAGCGGAATATGTATAAAACAAGTATGGAAGTACGTATCGTCATCTAGCTCATCTCCTGAGCTCCACAGCATCATATCTTGTATCCTATAATAATCGGTCTGACCGGAGAATTATAGTTAAATAACACCCGAGTCAGTCTGGAATACCAGCGTGAGAAAATCACACTCAATTGATTATTAAGTTTCAAAAATCCCTTTGAAAACAAAATCATCTCGTAAGAACACGCCACAAATAAACATGCCGGGTTTTTACCTTACGATAGCTAAAACACTTTTTTATTAAAATCCTCTGATATTATAATAGTGTCTATAGAAAGTAAAATAGAATCTAGCTGAAATGCTTGCATCTCACGTTTCAGCAATAGTTGGGCATAATCAAAACTGTACGGGCGCGTAAGGAAAATGAATTTCCAACTAATGACTATGCACTGGGGTACCACCTGTCACAGTACCTGGTCTAGATCAGCGTACCAAGGACCCATCCTAAGCCCCCGCAACACAATGCCGGAACCATCCCTTACTGGACAGTCCCGGTCAAGATCACCCTACGGTTGGGATCAGCAACTGCCCACTAAGCCGAAATAAAAAGGGTCATCTAGACAGGGATGACCTCATCCTCAAGTGTGGGCTACCCACGAAGCCTTGCTGCATAACCCCTGATTTTCAGTCATTCCCGGTTGATGAGGCTGAGGCTAAGCGTTACCTTTATAGAACATATCCCTTAGAATGCCATCGCCCACCTGACGATGTTCCAAAAGCATTCATCCATACAAGTCCGTCCCGGGTTCGAACGGAACCGAAGGCACTATTCCTACTACATTCATTTTGGAAATATCCTCAGGATTAGTAGCGACTAGCCCTTGCACTTCACTACTCCATCTTCGAATCCAAACTCGTTTTCCACGAAAACGTACAAACCGGATCGAAGTGGTTTTCGAGAAATGAATCCCGATCCCAGTCTCTTCGAAACGATCAACGCATTTGTCCAATATTGATAGTCGGTGATTTAACTATCAATTAACATTCACAGCATCCATCCAACAATAAATAATTGCCCAAATTATTTATTAACCTCAAAAATATCTTCACAAGGTATATTTTTATTTTCAACCCTTGAAAATAGTTTCAAACCATCTTTCTTTTTCAAAATAAACTTTCCCAAATATTTTCTATCTCCACCGAAATCACCAAGCACAAAACTAGATTTTAAAATAATTTAAAACACTTTACTTTGAAATATACTTTTAAACATTTAAGATAAAACTACCTCAAGAATTTGTTAAAAATACATACTATATGAATAGTTGAGAATAAGGTTACTTAATAAAATATAAAACTAGATTTTGACTTTAAAAAACAAAATACTAAGTCACTCTTTAAATAATTACTGCTATAATAGATTAAAAGAAAAATACTTATTTGAGAATTTAAATATTTAGAAATAATAAAAAAATTTCAAAACATACTTTTTAAAACAACTTTAAAACTTTTAACTTACATTTAAAAATTTACTTTGAAAACGTACTTGGTTATTCAGGGAGAATTTCCAATCTCAATCACTTAAATCAATTTTCCAAATTGATTCCCAATTTATTCCATTAGAAATAAATTTATTTACCTTCTCAGTTCATTTCAAAATTCATTAGTTATGGACTTTATTACTATTATTTTCCGTTTGATTTCAAACATTTTTAACTGAAATATACAAATTTCAGGTTATTCCCAATTTCTTCTTTATTCTTTCCAATAATTTAAATCTTAAATAAATGTTTTGTTCTTTTTAAATAATAACACTGAATTTTAAAATTCATTAACTTTCTGTTTATTCAAATTTTCCTTTCCATACTCAAGATTTATTTATTAGAAATTTAAAGTCACTTTATTTCTTTTCCAATTCATTCTTAAATGTATTCTATAATTATTTTACTTACAAATTCACTTCTTTTATTTTCTTTCCAAAATCCAATTTATATATTTTTGGTAATTCATTATACCCAATTATATCCAATCAAACCATAGCATTCAAAATTCTAATATAATTCATCATAGAATATCAAATAAATCTTTCAAAATCTAATATTCTTGTTGGTGGTTTGTCTCTTTCAAAAAAAATGATATTATTAATTGCTCTGGACTTCGGGAGTTGCCTAAAAATTCTTATTATCTGGGTTTACTAGTTTTAAGCTCTAGAATTTCAAACCAAAATTGTTTGCCTCTTTTTGAAAAAATTATTGAAAGGTTGCGGCTATGGCCTTGTAATAAAATTTCACAAGCTGAAAGGCTCACTATTATTCAATCTATTGCTGTGGCTATGACCACATATTGGACAAGACATTACATCCTTCCTATCAAGTTGATTAACATGGTTTCAAGTGCTCTTAATAAATTTCTCTGGCATGGTGATCCTTTCTCGAGGAAGATTATGCCCATATTTTTTTTAAACTGTTTGAACCTAAAAAGTATGGTGGTCTTGGTATCACTAATATTTTTCTCTGGAATAAGGCTGCTATTTCTGTTTATTTTAATAAAAATTTTACATATGATAAAAACTTATGGTCTCAATAGGTGAATCAGAATCTTATTGGTAAAAGGAACTTCTGGAATATGAAAATACCACAGAATTGTAGTTGGAGTTGGAGATGTATACTCAAGCTCAGGGAAACTTTCCTACCTTATATACAATGTAATTATGCAGTGATTAAAGGTCTATCTTTTTGGCATTCTCCATGGGCTAAACAGGGTTTGATTTTAAGTTCTCTAGTGGATTATAATCTAAGAAGAAATTCTAGAATCTCAGAGGATGCTATAGTTGAGGAATTTATTCATGATGGTACTTTTGTATTACCATATTCCAACTCCTTTCAGTTAAGAAAATTGTGGAATATCATCACCAGTTATCAATTTACTACTTGTGACAGTGCTTTAATTTGGTCAGGTAAGCATAAAAGTCATTCTATCAAACTTGTATATCAGTATCTTTGTAAGTGTGATACGGTCTTCCCATGACATACAAGAATTTGGAATACTGGTTGTTCAGCTAAATAGAATTTGATGTTGTGGAAGGTAATGGCTAATGCTTTGAACACTAAGGGCAGGCTTTGTAGAATGGGTATTATCTTTGAAGATTTATGTGTACTCTGTAATTCAGAATCTGAAACTAATACCCATTTATTTTTTCAATGTTCTTTTGTTTATCAAATATGGTATAGGCTGTTATCTAATGGTGGTTTTTATAAGCCTTCTACTGTTAGTTCTATTTAATGGTTCAATGTATTCAAAGCAACTAGATGGAAGACACGTTCAACTAGGCTTTTGCTTAAGCTTTTAAAGAATTTGATTCATACTGTGTGGACTGAAAGGAATAACAGGATATTTGGTATTGGAATAAAGAACATATCTCATATTTATTCTATGATTCATAGCAGCATTTTGAGGGATGTTTGAATTGACAATATTTGAAGACTGATTGCTATTGGGACTGTTGCCATTCAGCTTTAATACTTTGCAGTGTACATTGATTCTCAGGTGCACTTTAGGTCTATGTTTACTGCTACATGTAGTGATTTATGTTTCTGGTCCAGTTCATTTGTTTTTGTTCATAGTAGTTGTTTCTATGTTTGTATATTGGTTATACTTTAGTCAATGTGTTGTCATGAGCTTGGAGTAGTGTGAGTTGTAATAGTTTGTAACTGAACATTAGTTAATAAAAATAAGCCTTTGCTCTTGCTTTTTCAAAATAATCACAATAGAGGATATTAAATAATTTAAATAAATGTTGAGGAATCCAGTTGGATCCCTCCAACCTGTTTCCCTGCATCCACAGATGTTAGCACAACATAAAATACCAGTTCCACTTCAAGGTGGAATATCACGGTATATGGATTTTAAAGTATAAAATCATCCTCTATTTAATGCGGGAAATCAAACATTCCAAGATATACTATATACTACTATATATATCACACCAAATCAAATCAATCAATCAATTGTTTAAATTTAACTATTTAAATTTAGACTAAAATTCAGCTGAGTGAGATTATCTCACCTTGGATTTTCATTTGCAACCCACTTCAATATTTCCTTGGATTCCTTGATGTTTGCCCTTAAATAAACAATATATATAATTTATTAATATTCGAAATAATCGTATACTCAATTGCCATTATAATTTTTAATTTAATTAATATTTTAATTGTTAAACTAATGAATTTGGTTTAAACAAATTTCTTTTGATAAATTTATTCAACTACAAAATTTGATTTAAAACTAAATTTTCTTTACAAAATTTATTTTAGTAACCATAGCATCTTAAAAACAATAAATTCCATTCAAAAGTCTTTTTATCTCACTGTTCATTTCGGATTCTTGTATTTTCTAAAATCGTATACACATACATATTTTACTATAAATTACAAGATAATAAATTTCCTTACTGCAAAACTTTCTCTTTTTTTTATAACTCTTATTCTTTTCAAAACCCTGTATATATATTTTTTACTGCTTATCTACATATGTTAAAATCAAATTAAGATTGACT
This sequence comes from Allium cepa, assembly GCA_030765085.1. Classification (NCBI taxonomy): domain Eukaryota; kingdom Viridiplantae; phylum Streptophyta; class Magnoliopsida; order Asparagales; family Amaryllidaceae; genus Allium; species Allium cepa. The sequence goes on from CM060940.1 coordinate 175,191,350, forward strand.
TAAAAATAAAAAATAAAACTACTTAACATCAAATTTCCAATCTTTTCTTCTTTTTGTATATAAACAGTAGAAATTTTCTATACTGTTTAAAACTTTTAACATTTATGTATATATAAACAAATAAAAATCTGGGTTTAAATTCCTATATTTATATATATACATATTAGATTTAAGCTCGAAATAAATTTGTAAAAATACCTCTGCAATAAGCCTAAATCGATCTCGACTTGACTCCAGACCTTGCTTCACGCGCACACGAAAAGAGACCATCGTGACACATCTTCCCATAGCAAGCCACCCAGTACCATGAGTCTCACTCGCCTTTGATCTGCATGCAGTCGTGACCTCGACGAATCCTCCAGCCACCCTATGTCGCAAACCCTAACTCATACGAGTCCACATCTGCATGATTATCTCAAACGACGCGATTTCCCACGAGGTCGAGCCCTCCAACAGCTCGAACACGCGAATCCCTAACTCAATTTGATGCCGCGATAGCCTAGATAGCCTGTGATTCGCTCACGTCTTCATCTGATTATCTCTCTCTTTTTTCACAACTGAAAGGATGAAGGAAATGAGGAATTTGACCCTCGTTCGGCCATTTAATTTAGAAACGAGCTGATTGATTTTATTTTTTAAAAAACGATTTCGTTTGTGAAGGAAGGGGGACGAGATATCTAAAAGAAATAAGAACGAGATCTCTTATTTTCTTTCGTTCGCCATTTTCTTGAACTTTGATTTTTTTTATTGTCTTCTCGTCTAAAGAAAGATAGGGATGGAACGTATTTAGGTTGAGGGGAGAGGCGTATAAGAGAAGACTTGACTATTTTAATTAAATTTAATTAGATTCTTCTATGCATTTATGGATTGTACGACCAAACGGTAAACCCAAACACTGCGAAACTTGAAATCCGATAATAATATAATATTACGGATCCAATGGAACTGGTTTCATCAAAATCCGAGACTGTGCCTCGGAAGGCTATTTTTTAAATTCAATTTAAACGATGTAGTTTCAAAACTGAACAAATCTCTGTTAAATTTAATTTTAAAACTTTTATTTTCTTCAATATTATCAATATAAATTTTATAAGCCTTCAAATTATTTTTAACCGACTTGAAAAAAACCCAGATTAAATACTTTGCCCAACTTCTGATTATTAAATTCTATTATTTAATTATCAAATAAATAGCGATATTTGGATTCAAGTTAAAATTAACTTTTAAATATTTAAAATCAATTAAATATTCTGATTTTAAATGCTCAAAAATTTCGGGTCGTCACAATTCCAAAACTTAATATCCCGCTTTTGATTCTCCTCGTAAGTCAAGTTTCTCATGCATGTGCAATGATTTTGCTCATTTTGGTGGGAAGCCATTTAAAAGCGTGGAAGGAGTCATGGAGGTTCAGGCATGGCTTAGAACTTGTAGACACGTCTTTTCTCGCCCGGGACACTTAGATTTGCATAGATTTCAAATGGCTTTGAGTTTGAACCAGGAGCGAGCATTGATTTGTACAAGTTGTTGATAGATGAGGTGGTGGAATCGGAGCTTACCTGGCAACAGTTACATGAGAGGTTTGAGTTGAAGTTTGTGCCTGAGTCTGAGAATGCATCTTTGGATCGGAGGTTTATAAATCTCAAGCAAGAGGATTCTTTGATAATGTAGTATGTGGCAAATTTTGAGGCACTGTCTAAGTATGGGATCGGGCAGATTAATACCTCATTGAAGAAAATCAAAAAGTTGTTTTATGGATTGAAAAAGAGTCTTAAGAAGGCTCTACTCTTGAAGCTTGAGGCATCTTTTGAGAAGTTAGTCGATACCACATTCAGACTTGAAGAGGTAGAGAGAGATAGTGGTCATGACGTTGAGGTGTGAAGAAGAACTTTAAACAGAAGAAGAATCATCCTTTCAACAATCTAAGTCTTTCAACTTCAACAAGAAGGCTAAGAAGCAAGGTTCATAGTTCAAGAGCACGTCATTTATCTATGGAGTGTGTTTCATTTATGGTTCTAAGAAGCATTTTCTAAGGCTTGCCCGAAACCTATTATGTGTCATTATTGCAGTTATGAAGGTCAAACTATTACTTCCTACCTTGGAGCAGCTTATGGAAAAAAGGAAGGGAAGTTGAATGCAGTAGAATCTTTTGGTAGTTCAGGTCAACATGGAGGTATCTTTCCTTCTATCTTAGAGAGTACTATTTTATTCCAAAATCTTCCTATTCGAGCCCTTTTTCAATATAGGTGCTTCTCATTCATTCATATCGAAAGAGCTTGTTAATACATTATCTTTGGATGTTGTGTGCGTGATTACTTCTGTAAGGATCGCGAACCTAATTGGTGGGTCTATAGCTTTTAGTATGATTTGTAGAAAATGTTGAAATTATCTTGGGTGGATATTCTTTCATTGCTGATTTGCATGTAATTCAGTATCTTGGCTTCGAAATGATTTTGGAAATGGATTGGCTTAGTAAGTACAAAGCATATATCCTATATCCTGGAAGAGTTGGCTATCTTAAGCATCCTGATCAGGAAGAGCGAATTTCAGTAACTCTTCAAGATATCAATTTTGATTCAAAAGCTTCTTTATTTTACCTCGAATCTCAGGAAGAAGAGGATATAGCCTGAATTTTCGTCGTGTGTGAATTTCTTGATGTCTTTGAACCCATTTCACGATTACCTCCCAAAAAAGGAATTGAATTTAGAATTGATTTGGTTCCTGATGCTCATCTGGTAATTCATCCTCCCACGAGGATGTCAACAAAAGAGAATGAAAAATTAAGAAAACAATTACCTGAGTTGGAAGCAAGGCAATTAATACAGTCTAGTTCTTCCCCATAAGGTGCAGCTGTAGTGTTTGTTAAGAAGGCAGATGGAACTTTTATGCTTTATACAAATTATTGCAAGATTAATAAGCTCATGATAAAGAGTATATATCTATTGTCTACGATTAATTATTTTTTTGATCAACTTTATGGCGCTAAGGACTTTTCTTAACTAGATTTAGCAAATGGTTTCATCAGCTTAGAGTTGCAGAGGATAGCATTACTCTAACTACTTTCTATACTACATACAGATCTTATGAGTGCCTCGTAATACCTTTAGGTTAACTAATGCCTCAGCTTATTTCATCAATCTTATAAATAGAGTGTTCCAGGAGTTTTTGGATAAACTTGATCTTGTTTTCATCGAAGTTATCTTCATTTATTCTCAGTCAAAGAAAAAGCATGAAAGGTACCTTAGAACTATTCTAGAGTCACTTCAGCAAAATCAATTGAAAGAAAATATTTCTAAGTGTAATTTCTAGCAAAGTTAAGTGAAATTTTTAGGACATGTAATTTCTGAAGCAAGGATTTCTGTGGATCCGTCTAAGATCGAGGCTATTCAGAATTGGAAGAGGCTGAAGAGTGTGTCGGAGATTCATAGCTTTTTAGGATTGGCGGGTTATTGTCGTCGATTTGTAAAAGACTTTTCTAAGATTGCTTTGCTACTCAGTGGTTTGGTAAGGGAGCGAATTAATACATTTAGTCAGATAAGTGCAAAGCTGCTTTATAGAGATTGAAGGACCTTCTTACTCGTGATCCTATTCTTATAGTTCCAGAAAACAAGACCTTATAGTTTATACTGATGCTAGTAGATTTGTTTTAGGAGCTGTTATCATACAGAGAGATCGAATAGTTGCTTTTGCATTGAGTTAGTTAAAACCAAATGAGGTTAAATACGCCACACATGTTCTAGAGCTTTCGGCTTCACCCTTAAGTTTTGGTGGCATTATTTATTATGCAAGAGGTTTGTGCTACATACCGACCACAAGTCATTAAACTACTTGTTCTCTCAGAAAGGTCTTAATATGCATATGCAAAAGTGGCTCAAGTTCCTTGCATCTTATTATATTGATACCGTACTCCGGGGAAAGGGAATCAAGTGGCTGATGCACTTAGTCGTAAGCAGTAGGCGGCGGTTTCCTTGATGTTGGCCAAATGGAAGGATCATAAGGTTTTATCTTCTTATGAGATTAGGGGACGTGTTTCCAGATTCTAGCTCCTCTATGTTATTGTTCAGTTCGGTAGCTTGTCCAACTCTTTTGGATCGCCTAGCTCTAGCTCAGAGGCAAGATCCAAATTTGGTTCATCTTAGTCCATGTTGTAGAGATGGAAGTGCAATGGATGATGTGAGGGAATTCGAGTTGGATGCTCGTTATTGGGTTTAGAGAAAAGGAAGACTTTTAGTCCTTAATGTTGGGAACCTTCGAAGGGATATTTTAGAGGATTATCATCGCTCTAAACTTACCAGTTAACCCTTATAGTAGTAAAATGTATGCAGATACGAAACAACTTTACTATTGGGTAGAGATAAAGTGTGATGTGAATAGCTTTTTGAAGAGTGGTTTGACTTGTCAACTTGTTAAGGCAGACATCAATGACCCGGTAGGTTGTTGCAACCATTATAAATCCAGTTTGGAAATGGGATCAGGTAAAGTGAACTTAAGAGTTAAGTCCATATTCGAATTTCTTATGTTGATCCAATAGTGATTTATCCTATCTTTTCTTGTCAGGTATCAATGGATCTCATTGATGGTCTTTCAGGTTCTAGATATAGACATGATAGTTTGTAGGTGATTGTTGACAGACTGATGAAGTCAGCCCATTTCATTCCTATTAGATCCAATTTGACCACTTCTCAATTGGCGAAGCTTTATGTTAAGGAAGTTGTAAGGTTGCATGGAATTCCCTATTCCATTGCCAGTGACCAAGATCCAATATTTACTAGTGCATTCTTGAAGAGCCTTCAGAAGGCTTTAGGTAGAAGGCTCATTCTTAGTATTGCTTATCATCCTCAGTTAGACAAACAGACGGAGCGAGTAAACCAAGTGTTAGAGGATTTACTATGTGCATGTTTTCTTTATTTTGGTGAGAGTTGGGAGAATCATATTCAACTTATTGAGTTTGTTTATAATAACAGTTTTCAGTTCAGTATTGGGATGGCACCTTTCAAAGCTCTCTACAGAAGGCCACGTCGATCAACCTCTTATTGGATTGAGACCAGTGAGAAACTGATTTTATGCCCCGATTGAGTATAAGAAACTTTTGGCAAAATTGATCTTATTCAGCAAAGGATGGAAGAGGCCCTAAGTAGGCAGAAATCTTATGCAGAAAATAGAAGGAGAAATTTGGAATTTTCTACGGGCGGCATAGTTTTCATTCGCGTTTCACCTTTGAAGGTGTAATGCATTTTAGTCGATCCGAGAAGTTAGCTCGTCGCTACATTGGACCCTACCAAGTCACTGAAATGCATTGGCCCCGTTGCTTATCGAGTCACTCTTCCAGTCCAATTGTCCAGCATTCATTATGTCTTCCATGTATCTCAACTTTGAAAATGTCATAGAGATTCCTATTTTGTCCTTAAGCCTAGGATCCTTGAAGAGCTAGAGATCTCACTAGATTTGACTTATATGTAGAATCATATTTGTATTGTAGCTTCAAAGGTTAAATGCCTTCAGAATAAAGACGTTCTGCTCATCAAAGTTCAATAGTCCACCAATCCTAAGGATTGTGCTTGGATAATAAAAGAATTTATCGAGCGAACGTATCCTATATTATTCTCTAGTGCTCATTAGTGGTTAGTATTTTTTTAAATTATCTTTTGACATTTGCATAATTATCTTTTGAAAGATGTATCATTTGTGAATTGTTATTAACTTTCTTCTATAGAGAATTGCAGGGATGCAATTTTCATAAGGGGGGAGTCTATAAAAATCCTAATTTATATTACCTATAATTAAATTAAAATATAATTTATGCGCTGATAATTAAATAATTAGGAGATTTCTATTTAAAAATTATAGTGGAATTTGGAATAATATAGAAGGAGCGTATAAATGTTATTCTAGTGGAAAAAGAATTTTTTGAAAATTTAAGTGTAAAATATTTCTATGTGATTTAATTCTTCTATTTAATAATAAAAGAAAATTAGAAATTAAATTAATGGAAAATGATTTATTAATTCATTCAGAACGATTTCATCGAGATTGTACACTTTTTTCCTATTTACCTTATTCTAAAAAAATATGTATATAAATAAAAAAAATTGCAGTTGGTTATGAGATAATTTTATTACATGTGAAATTTCATGATTTATTTTATCACTAGTAAAAACATGGTAGTAAATTTAATGAAAATGGATAAAATTTAGAGTATATGATTTCAAATGAAGATTTATTACTCAATGGGTCAATTGTTCTAAATGAATTAAGAATTATAAGAATGGTTTTATTGTTAGAAATCAGTTGTAAATTTATTTCATTATTGAAAGTAAAAATGTAAGGAATAAAACTAGTGTTAATTTTATAAAAATGAACATAGTTCGTGAAATCAGTTCCCATTTTAAAACAATGTTATAAAGAGCATTCTCTTTTGTATTTAGAATATATATAAGACTTTATTTCTTTTGGTTGAGTTGTATTTAGTTCTTGGCCCAAATAGAATTGAGATAACTAAGTTAATAGTTGAGAGATAATAGCCTGTACGTGCACCTTGTTCTCATTCTCTCACTTCCTATAAAAAGGAATTTATAGTAACCAGTGTCATATCCCTTTCCTAAGCCTTAAGATAAAAAATTCCACAAATCAATTCAATTCCAGGTTAAACTAACTACTTTAAAGCTAAAAAGATTTTATGTATGCATATCTATCTTATATACATCTATTAGGAAATGTTGTTCGGTTTTTCCTTGATTTTAAGTAGGGTTTCTTAGTTTTTTATGAGTCGGTTATAGGAGCTGCTGCTAGGAAGAAATAGGCTGAGTTTCAAGATATAAGCAGCTAATTCTAGAGTAATAAGGTGAGTAATCTAATAAATCTAGTTCTAGTCCATATGCATGCAAGTAATTGCTTGAATGATTGAGGAAATGGTTTGAGTTTGATCTCAGTTTTATGTTTATTTTTGTTTTTTCTCTGTTGTCTATCCCTGTATAAGTAACCCATCCGTGTACTGAAATCAGCTACATTTACTTTATCCATTTGCCATGTCAATTGTTGAGTGTATGCATGCAAGTATTTGGGTATTAACAGTCAACATATATTTTCAAAAACCAAAGAAATCTCGTCGGAGCAAATAGCCATCGGTGGGGAGTCAGAACTTAGAGCACGCACGCTCCATGTCTCATCATCGATCATATAAGACCGGTCGACCTATCCAAAACCTAAAGTAGTGCATGCTCTAAGTAGCTGCTTCTCTCTGTGAGCTTGCTTCTGCCTTGTTTCTTCGTGTGCCGTTTAGTTCATTGCACTATTTTGACTATTCTATATTTTAGGAATTTTAACTCCTATCTTTGATGATTTGATTTTATTACATTTTAGAGTTTTAGCTAATGTTTCTTATATATACATATATAGTGAAGTTTCGAAAAGAATTATAGTGAAATTTGTTCAAAAAGTAGTTCAATTTCAATATCCTATTTTCAAATAAAATTGTAGCTGCTATTCATTTTATAAAATCTTATTTCAAAGATTGTCAACTCTATTTTCTAAAAAATATTTTAAAAAGGATTTCCAAAACTGGTTTTAATATATATGTTATTATTACATTTGGATAAGAAATTCAATTAAACGATTTAGTAAAACAAGTGGTATGGAACGCTTGCGTTTATTTTATTGGTTGATTCCTAGACTTATTCGACAGAGCCCCTATTTATTCCCGAATGGATCAATTTACTGCTTGTAGTAAATATTCAAGTAAACCTATATGGTATGGGACGTGTGGTCATTACTTAATTATTACTATTTGAAAGCATATAACACTAACTTCGATGAATTTACATGCTTGTCTTCTGTGTTAATCCATTTACGGAGTGGATCTGTGGATTATGGGTTGTATCCCCATCTGCAGAATTATATGTTTTGTGCTCATCTTGGAATTATAGGTTCATACCTATATGTGATTTATGGGTTTTCATGACTATCTATGGGTCTTTCATACCATCTATGTATAACACGCGTGTTAGTTGAGTTTACATGCTCACTAAACTGCGGTAATTTTAGGCGTCCCTTTGTGATTTCTGGATTTTTATTACTGGTTTCTGGATTTATGAGATTTATGTTCACTAACTATTTCTTGGAATTTTCTTTTTCAAGCTAAAATTTATATGGGTTTTGGTGAATGAATTTAAGAATGATAGCGTTCTTTTGAGATTTAACGCTATATGGTTGCATGTTCTTATTAAGGTTTGCTATACCATTATCATTACTATTTAATACTTATTTGAATTGAAACAAGACTGACCCGCTTATTATCTTTATATAATACCCGAGTCAGATCGAGGTTTTTCAGGTACTTTAGCGTGATGACCTTAGAGTTGGACCAACTTGGTGCTAGTATATATGCTTTAGCAGACTAGTAGTCTTGCACAATGTGAAAAAATGAATCACATGACAAATATGCTCTTTTGTATGATTGAATACCAATCTTTGATTAAATCCCATGTCGTCTCATTGCACATCAAACCACGGTTCCCCATCGTCTGATATGCAGTAGCGCAACAAAAAAATAAATGTTGTCTGGTGTTATTGTATCATTTCTGAAATTCCTATTAGACAACATATAAATATTGACTAACATGAATAATTGTTCATAGAATGAAATTCAAATAGTTTTATTTAAACAAATATATTATTTTAAATCAAATTCAAATACAATACAACTTTCACTATCGCTCTACTTACATTTTCAAATACAACTTTCACTATCACTCTACTTACATTTTCAAATACAACTTTCACTATCACTCTCATATATAAAAAAATTCTCTACACTCTTATATATAACATTTTTTTACTCATATGAGCTTGTTTTTTATGTTGATCTTGATTTGCTTAATCCAGCTTGTGTCCAGCTATATCCTATATCTATCAAATAAATAACACAATAAAATGGAAAATGAGAAAAACCTAAATTGCAAAAATTAAAGTAAATTGGATATTAAAATTGCCGTAGTTTATGGGTTTGTTTACTCCTCATGTTTTAGACCGGGACAGATATATATGTGCATGGACAATTTATGATATCACTGTGTATAACAGTGAATATCATAGGGCCAAGCATCAATTAAATCTCACAAATTGTTGCAAAGGCCAAGCCTAAAGGTTCATACAGTGCAAATGTGCACAAGGTCAAGCCCAAGCCTCCTCAGGCTCAACTTAGGTGCACATATCATAAAAAGTTTCAAAAATTCAAGTTCAAAACAAGTTTCAGTAGTTCAAGTTCAAAACAAGTGAACCACTAGGAAGAACACCAGAATACTCAAACCAGGAATATATGCAATTCAAATATGAGATAATACAACCAGAATACTCGAACCAAGAAATGCACACTTGCACATTCGCACATATTTACATACATATGTATGTATTTACATGAAAATTCACACTTGCACATCTAGGAAATGCAAACAAGACAACTAGGTAAGTATTAAAGGAAAAACTGAAGCGCACATATTGTTCTGAACTATAGTGCACATAAATAAGAATTCAAGTGCACATAAACAAACTCAAGCAAAAATGCAGTGCACATTAGAGAAACTCAAGGCATTCAAAACAAGTTTAAATCAAAATGGTTCAGGTAAAGGCATGAACAAGGAAAACTAGAAAATAAACACATGAAGTATAATGGTACATGCATGACAAGCATTTCATGCTATAGGCAGCGAGTATATATCATCAAAGTGAGCATGTTTGTATATACATATGTATGTGTATATGAAACACCCCACACCCCTTAGTATTCCCAAAAAGGGCACGCCTAAAGATGTGGTGCGTTATAGGTATAGACAAAGTATCATAGAGACTAAGATTCATAAGACATATAAGCAAAAGCAGTGGAAAACATTTAAATAATAACTAATCTTTCAGAATTAAACTTCATCTCAAAATAAGTCATAAAAACATAACATGTCTCAAAAACTCAAAATCTCTCGTGTCTTATGAAAATACATCTCAGTCTCACATAATAAGAGTAAAAATAATAATAGTAAACCCTCTCAAAAGTGCCAATCCATCATAAGCCAAATGAGAAAAAGGAAAAGAAGAAGAATACATCTGAAATGAGAAAACCCCGAAAATGAATCTCCAAGCAACCTGAATCAACTATCCTCAACTCTGCTGGCCAATTGGGGGAAAGAAAAGATAGAGGAGTGGGTCAGACAATAAGTATGATGAGTGAAAGTAATTACTAGAATTTCTAAGCAAGGTAAAGATAATAGACTAAGCAAATAGTTCTAGCATAAAAGGAAGATACAGAAAAGATAAAACTAGCATAAAATACTGTTTTTGATTCTGTTTGACTGTTTGCTTTGATTGTTTGCACTTGTTTTAAACTATTGTGATTAGACTGAAAACCTAGTCCTATCTCAACTGCTAATTTGATTAGGCTGAAATCCTAATTATACCCATTGATTGGCCTTTCCTGTCTCTGTTGTGAAACTGTGAACCAATCCTATTGGTCCCACAGTAAAAGACACCTCCTTTCGCTTAGGAAGCATTGGCGAGTTATTTAACCTAACAAATACTACACCCTCGATCGTCACTGGTACACACTAACTATCGCTGCCTATTTGACTCTTTGTTTACCCTAGTCAGCATAAGTGTGCCCTGCCTCACCCATGTGTGAGATCATCAGTCCTCGACCTGAAAGGGAATGCTGCCGGTATTGATTCTAGCAAACAAATCTTCTATCTTTGCGCCCCTTGCCCAAACCCCCAAATTTGAGCCTTTAGCTATTGGCCACTTATTTATTCTAATCGGAAGAAGCATGCCCAGCCTCACCCATGTGTGAGACCATCGGTCCTAAACCTGAAATGGAATGCTGCTGGAATGGGCCACTACTGCTATATTTTCTTATTAACTTAATCCAAGATCTAAGTTTTAAAATAAGTCCCTTCTATTATTTCTTTCTTTCTAATTATAACCTACGTGTTACAATTGCTCTTGCAACTGTTACTCTTCTATTTTCTCCTTTTTAGTTACAACCACTTATTATAAACATGTTCACAAATATCTCAAATTTGCCTATTTCAGTCCATCTCCATTTTATTTCAGTTTTTCTCATTTTACATCTATTTTCTGTAAATTTAATGTTTTTCTATTTTAATCCATATTTACGAATTCTTCTCCTTTTACTATTTTATTCGCGCCAGAAAGTATTAAATCTCTATAAAAAGAAACTAATATGTACAGGCTAAATTCTAACTTAAAACATATGTAAATAATTGTAAATAATTGCAAAAAATGGAATAAAATAGTTGAATAAAATAGACTGAAAATAACCTCTGAAATCTACTTAAAAACTGCTGTAAATAAACTCACATAAAAACTGTCTCAAAATTGTAGGAAAATTACAACTATTGAGAACCCTATTATTTTAAACTGTTTACAAATCTAAAATAAGTACAAAACACTCACCTATTGTCCTTAGCTCTAATCTTAGGCCTTCTTGGATTCAATTCTAGGGTGTAAAATATTTTTATTAAAAAGATTTCCTCCCGAGAAATATTTTCTATTTAGGGTTCAGCCTCAGGCAATGAACCCAATTGGAAGAAAATATGAGTGAGAAAAATAGCTAGGCCTAGGGTTCTATTTATAGTGTGGCTTAGGGATCTCAGGCCGTCAGATTTTGGGATTGAATCTGGTGCAACCATTTCAAAGGCTCACTGGGAATCATCGGATCCATAAAACTACGCTTTCGATCGCACGAAAATCAAATTATCAAGCATAGGCACGTCCCTGGATGATTCCTTGTCCAGGGAAAAACGCGGGTCAACCTAGGGGTTTTGTGGGTTGACCGGAAGGGTCTTTTTTTGTTTATATATATATATATATATAATTCTATACCTTATTTCTCACATAACTTCTTCATACTAGCTCAGATTTTGACAAGTTACATAGGGAAATTGATCAGAAAATTGCCGACGACCCAACGGTGCAACTTCCGTAGCTAAATTCGAATAATTCCAAAAACGCTCATTTCATCGTTTAAGACTTATTTGGGTTATTTAATTATTTAAAAATACGGGGTATTTATTCTCCCCTCCTTAAAGGATTTTTCTCTTGAAATCTCCAAGGATAGAAGATTGAAATAAATATTTTCATCCAAATTCCACAACGACTTACTCGACCATCATCAATTTCATTCATTGTCTTAAATCCTTTTAATGCATTTTATGATATATGTGTAGTATCAATGTCCCTAACTAGTGCAAAAAATTAGGTGGTATGCTGACTCAGTCGACCTCCTTTTTTATGCGCTCATGTTTGTGCAATGTATCCAAATGAATGTAAGTTCCCTAATGATAACTAATAGTTCTATATGTGTGCTACAATCATCATCCAAATGCAACAATCATATAATAATCACCCATTCATAGCAACCATGAAATAAAAATGCAAGTGCACATACATCCATATGCATATGCTTTAGTGACCTAGTTAGACAGATCTCTAAAAGATAATAGTGCCTAGTGTGCGTATGTGCATCCACTAGCAAACACTTGTAACCACCTGCGTCCAACATACATAACATATTCTAGCAACATGTTTACATTCAATCCTGCCATCCATAGGTTAAATCCTAAGATCTACCCTCCCTAAGGATACTAAAGGAAAGAACCTATTCAAAACTAAAAATTGAAATAGGAAATTCAAGATGTACCATCGAAGAGATGCGGATAAGAGACACATATTTTCTCCTCAGCCTCCTACGTAACGTCCTCAATACTATCTCCCTACTGCACCTTAACCAAAGGGACTTATTTAATTCTAAGCTTCTTGATATCATGTCCAACGATCTTGGTAGGAATGTGACGAACCGATGCTTCTCTTTCTACTTCAACTTCCTCAAGAACTCTTAACTCTCTCTGTTTGGCCATCCGTTTGAGGGTGATAGATCATACTCAATATAAGCTGTGACCCTAAAGCCTCTTGAAAGCTCCTCCAAAACTCGCTAGTAAAGATAGGGTCTCTGTCACTCATTATGCTAGAGGGAATTCTATGAAGTCTAACTATCTCATGAACGTATATGGATGCAAATAAGGTGTTGCCCTCTTACTCTTGACCGAAATAAAGTAGGCGCTCTTAGTCAAACGAACTACAATCATCGAAATATCGATATTCCCCTTTCTAGATAGGGGCAAACCATCTATGAAGTCCATCTAAACATTATCCCACTTCCATTCGGGTATATCCGGTGGTTAAAATAATCCGCCAGCCTCTGCTGCTTCGCTTTAACCCTTTGGCACACAAGACACTTAGCCAAGAGCTCTACTACATCATTCTTCATGCCACTCCAATAAAACACTCTCTTAATGTCCCTATACATCTTATCACCACCCAGATAAATAGTCATCCGAGAATGGTGTGCTTCTGCTAGAACTGCACTCCACAAATCACCAGTGCGGAGGGACACAAAGTCTTCCATCTCTCCTTAGCCACCCTTCATTATCGATGGAATAACGTTGGTGATGTCTAGAGACCTCTCCTCCGCTATTCCTATCCAAAATATCCACACTCTCTAAATCCTCTCGCCGCCTTGAGCCAATCTAATCTATGAGGGTAGGTTTAACCTCAAGTGCTGTCAATAATCCAGGAGTAATGTCCGTAAAGGGCTTAAAATCAAAGGTGGAAATAAACTCTAGGCTTTTCCACCCTACAAACATTAGGCTAAGGGCTATTATCTTCCTACTTAACGCATCCGCAACCACGTTCCCCTTGCTAGGGTGTAAGCTATCTCAAAGTCATATGATGCTAGAAACTCCATCCAATGCGGCTGCCTCAAGTTTAAATCCTTTGTGAGAATAGGTACTTCAATGATTTATGGTCGGTGAAAAGCACAAACCTCTCTCCAAGCAAGTAATGTCTCCTAGACTTGAGCACGATAACAATAGCAGCCAGCTCCAAATCATGTGTGTGGTAGTTCTTCTCATTGAGTTCACAACTGTCTACTCCTATATCATGCTACCTTCCTGCATCGATATTGCCCCAAGGCCAGTCCCACGTACGTCAGTGTATATTGTAAAATGCTTAGCTCTGTCGGGTAGAACTGACACCGGTGCACTAATAAGGGTCCTCTTTAGCATCGTGAAGGAATCCTCACAATCCACGTCCCACACGAATGTCGCATTCTCCTTAGTGAGGCGAGTAAGCAGTTTTGAAAGCAGAATCTTTGATAAACTTCCTATAATAACCAGCCAAACCTAGGAAGCTTCTAACTTTGGTAGCATTCTTAGGGGCCTTCCAATCCTGTGCCAATACTACCTTACCGGGATCCACAACTAGACCCTCTCTTGAGACTACATGCCCTAAGAAACGCACCTTCTCATGCCAAAAGTGACACTTCGAGAATTTTTCTTTCAACTGATGAACAATAAGTGTATGAAGAACCTCCTCAAGATCAATAAAATGCTCTTCCATTCTCTTGGAAAACACCAGAATGTCTTCCACAAACACTACAACGAACTTATTTAGGACATCTCGAAAAACACGGCTCATCAAATCTACAAAACAGGCTGGGGCATTGTACAGCCCAAACGGCATAACCAACTACTCAAAGAAACTAGCGGGTGTCCTAAATTTTGTCTTGTCAATGTTATCGTCAGCGGTCCTAAGCTGATGACATCCAGTGGCTAAGTCAAGTTGAGAAAATACTGAAGAACTAACCAACCGATCGAAAAGATCGTCTATACTAGGAAGTGGGTAACGGTTTTCTTTGTGAGCATATTCAACTCTCTATACTTTTACGGAAATTCAAAAGGAACCATCCGCCTTTATAGCAAAGTTGACTGGCGCCCCCTACTCAAATATGCTTCGTCCGATGAAGCCTTTCTCTAATAGCTTACCAATCTGGTTACATAACTCCTTCCTCTCCCTAGGAGCCATATGTCTCATGGGAAATGCCACTGGCTTAGCATTTTCATTCAAATAGATCCTAAAGTCGATCTCTCTCTTAGGGGGTAGCGTTCTAACCTCCTCAAAAACGTTTGGGAAATCTCTAACAACTGGAACTAAGTCAAACTCTATTAGTGATGAATCAAGGGAATAAAGGAAGCTCGACATGACTGACCCTTGTGGGTCATAAGAAACCTCAAGCGTCTGTCCGCTACATGTCCCTAGCCTGACGACTCTTCTTTTGCTGTCCAATACCCCATCATAAGTGGATAACCAGTTCATCCCCAAAATCATCCCATATCCCAAAAATCCCAGTACATAGGCGTCACAATCAAACTCTACGCCTAGTATAAAAATTCTCAAACCCCTACAAATCAGGAATAAATGTGTTGATCCTCCTATAGGGTTTGAATCAATTATAGATTCTATAACTAGAGAAATATATAAGTGCAAACAATTAACCAAGGAAATAGAAATAAAAGAATGCGATGCTTCGAAGTCAGAAAGTGTCCGAATAGGAAAATCCAAAATAGAGATCAAACCTTCTACATATACTTTCCTACCTCGGTCTGGTAAACTACTAGAAGGTGTTGCATCCAAAGCATGTACTTTCGCCCTATGTATGCCTGCTCTCTGCCCTTTCCTATGAGGACAAGCTCTACTAAGGTGTCCAGGTTGCCCACAGCTATAACACCTCCTCTTTATTGTGTCCTACTTACAGTCCTTTGAGTAATGCCTAACCAACCATAATTATGACACTTCTCGCCCTTCTTGATCTGTCACTCTTGAGGTCCTCTTCCTTTCTTCTTGCCCTTATCCTTCTTATTCTTCCACCACATCTTCTTAGAGTTTTCTGATTTAGTAACCTCCTTAATCTCTTCTTCCTTAGCAACATCTGATATGAGGGCCATTTACACAAGCGACTCATACGTCACTCCCATAGGTACATATGTCAATGCTAACCCTTGGAAGGGCTGGTTCAAATCTTATCAAACTTGGTGGCCTTCTTATGTGGTGTATTAACAAGCTTCATCCGAACCTTGACAACTCATTAAACTGATTTATATACTCTTTCATCGAATGACTCCCCTACTTCAGACTAATGAACTTCTCCAAATGCATGCTTTCCTCGGCTTGCGAAAAGAACTTTCTATCAAATCTTTCACAATATCCAACCTAATTAATGTCTCTACCCTCCATTTTTACAATCTTCCACCAGTAATAAGCCTCTCCCTTGAGTAGCTAAGATGCAAGCCGAAATCTCTGTCGGTCCACTAATCTGAACAGCCCAAATTTCTACTATGTATTCCTCAACCAAATTCGTGCCTCTGTGGAAACCTTCGTGCCAGAAAATTTCTTGCCTCCTAGATTAGTGAAGTCCTCACATAACTTAGAAAATTGGCTGCTGCAGGTGGATTAACGGGACCTCCACCCATCGGTGCTACATTGGACGCTTGCCCTTGCACCTCTGGTGCCGTAGCTTGGAGGTATCTACCGAGCCAGCTAGGGACGTGGACACTATTTGGTAGATTCTGGGAGTCCGCCATTTTATGAAAATAAAAGAAAATTTAAGCTCAAAAGAATCAAGAAAAGGTTGAACTGGACTTTGTGGGAATCTTTATAAAAACTCTCTCATGCATGACTATTTCTATAATAAGAGTTTCTTTTCGAAAAATACTTTTAGTTTGAGGACATGTTACCTTTGAAAAATATTTTACTTTTAAAATAAGTTTTTAGGAATCCTGTAACCTTAGGCTTTGATACTAAATGAAACACTCCACACCCCCTTAGTATTCCCAAAAATGGCACACCAAAGGATGTGTTGCGTTATAGTTATAGCTAAAGCATCACAGAGACTAAAATCCACCAGAAAAATAAGTAAAAGCAGCGGAAAATATTTAAATAATAACTTATCATTCAGAATCAAACTTCATCTCAAAATAAGTCATAAAAACATAACATGTCTCAAAAACACACAATCTCTCATGTCATATGAAATACATCTTAGTCCCCCATAATCAGAGTAAAAATAACAATAACAATTGCTCTTGCAAGTGCCAATCCATCATAAGCCAAATGAGAAAGATGAAAAGTAGAAAAATACATCGGAAAAGAGAAAACTCTGAAAATGAATCTTTAAGCATCCTGAATCAATTATCCTCAACTCTGCTGGCCTATTGGGGGGAAAAGGAAAGATAGAGGAGTGGGTCGGAAAATAAGTCTAGCTAGTGAAAGTAATTATTACATTTTCTAAGCAAGGTAAAGGTAATAGACAAAGCAATTGTTCTGTAATGAAAGGGAGATACAGAAAAGATAAAACCCGCATAAAATACTGTTTCTGGTTCTCTTTGACTGTTTGCTTTGATTGTTTGCACTTGTCTTAAACTATTGTGATTAGGCTGAAACCCTGATCCTATCTCAACTTCTAACTTGATTAGGCTAAAATCCTAATTCTACCCATTGATCGGCCTTTCTTATATCTATTATGCCATTGTGAACCAATCATGTTGGTCCCACAACAAAAGACACCTCTTAGCGCTTAGATACAATAGTGAAATATTTACCCTAATTGATGCTGCACAATCGATCATCGCTGGTACACGCTAATTGTCGCCCCTATTTGACCCTTTATTTACCCTAATCAGCATAAGCGTGCCCAGCCTCACATACGTGTGAGACCATCAGTCCTCGACCTGAAAGGGAATGCTGTTGGTACTGGTCCTAACGAACAAATCTTCTAACTTTGCGCCCCTTGCCCAAATCTCCAAATTTGAGCCTCTATCTATTGGTCACATATTTATCCAAATCATCATAAGCGTGCCTAGCCTCACCCAAGTGTGAGACCATCAGTCCTAGAACTAAAAGAGAATGTTGCTGGTATGGGCCACTACTACTATATTTGCTTATTAACTTAATTCAAGATCTAAGTTTTAAAATAAGCCCCTTCTGTTATTTCTTTCTTTCAAATTATAACCTACATGTTATAATTGTTCTTGCAACTGTTACTCTTCTATTTTCTCTTTTTTATTTATAGCCACCTATTATAATCATGCTTATAAATATCTCAAATTTTCCTATTTCAACCTATCTCCATTTTATTTCAGTTTTTCTCATTTTACATCTGTTTCTGTAATTTAATGTTTTTCTATTTTAGTACATATTTGCGGATTCTTCTCTTTTTAATATTTTATTCACGTCAAAAAGGATTAAATCTCTATAAAAAGAAATTAACATTTACAGGCTAAATTCTAACTGAAAATAGACGTAAAAACTGTAAAAACTGCATATAACCGAATAAAATAGACTGAAAAGAACTTTTGAAATTTACTTAAAAACTGACCGTAAATAAAGTTACATAAAAATTGTCTCAAAATTATAAAAAAAACTTTAACTATTGAAAACTCTATTATTTTAAATTGCTTACAAATCTAAAATAATTACAAACCACTCAACTGTGACCCTTAGCTCTAATCTTAGGCCTTCTTAGATCCACTTCTAGGGTGTAAAATATTATTATTAAAAAGATTTCCTCCCTAGAAAAAATTTCTATTTATGGTTCAGCCTCCGGAAATGAACCCAATTGGAAGAAAATCTGAATGAGAAAAATAGCTAGGCCTTGGGTTCTATTTATAGTGTGGCTTTGGGATCTCATGTCGTTGGATTTCAGGATTGAATCTGGTGCAACCACGTTACAGGCTCGCTGCTAATCGTCGGATCCAGAAAACAATGGTTCAGATCACACGAAAATCAAATTACAAAACTTTGCCACGTCCCTAGATGATTCCTCGTCCTGGGCAAAACGCGGGTCGACCTGGGGGTTTTGCGTGTCGACCTATAGGTCAACTTGACCCTGGAAGGGGTCGACTCGTAATGTATTTTTTTCATTTAAATATTTTTATTTTATTTTATTTTGATATCTTGTTTCTCATGTAACTTCTTCATACTAGCTTGGACTTTGACAAGTTGTATAAGAAAATTGGTCATAAAATTGATTCGGACCCAATGGTGCAACTCCCATCGCCAAATTATAACAATTCCAAAAAAGCTCATTTTCACAGTTTAATAATTATTTTGGTTATTTAATTATCTAAAAATGCAGGGTGTTACAGTATATGTGTATATATACATAGGCATCAAAAAATAAGTGCTCAATAAAAAAAGAAATCACATGTTGAAGTAAGTATATACAAGCTCGAGTGTACATAAGTATATACAAGTACAAACAAGAACAAGTATATATACAAGAACTGAATTGGAATAAGATTTGCAATTGAAAGTGTAACAAGAAATCACAGTTGATGCAGCGTATATACGGATTGACAACGAAATGAAGATTTCGTGTCAAACTAATCGATGAACGATTAGATGAAGCAATATAAATCGATGGATTGAAAGATACCGAATGCCCAAATTCATTGATCTCCAAATGATACCGAATTCTAGCTATCTTCGACACGTTGATCGCGCACGATACCGTGAGAGAAGATCTACAATTCTTCGAACGTTGATCAAGCGCACTTGATACCGTGAATTGGCTTCAAAAATCGTTGATTCGAGCGCACTCGAATAACCGAAAGTGGAGATAGGAGTCACACTCAACTACCAATTTCAAAAGTGGCACAAGGCACATAAACAAAGTTTTATTCCAAAAATCAACCCCTACAAATGACCTGACCCCCCCTATTTATAGGGTTACAACACTCCACCCTAGGTCGTTCACGACCTTACAACACGCGACCTACTCAACACGACCCACGACCTAACATTGGTCGCGACCTACGACTCACGAGCCATCAATAGAAACAACACAACACATATTTACATCAGTAAACGACCTAACAACATACACAACCTAACAGTGAGCGACTCAACAAATAACGACATAATACTCGCGCGACTTAAAATACAACATCACAACATTACAATGGAAACAACACACGAGTTAACATAAGCGACATAAAGAGACGACCTACACTTGAGCGACTTAGGAAGGTCGTTCGCGACCTAACGCCTTAAGGAAGTTCGCGGCCTAAGATAATGCGGTATGTGTGACTGCGGCCTAGCTTGGTTAGGTCGTGACTCGGCACAGTTAGTTTGCTTAGGTCGTTACGCGACCTATCATAGGTCGTTGGGTCCTTCTTCATTGCGTAACTCGCATTAGCCTTCAGTACTGCCTCTTTCTTTCTTCTGATCTCGACATTCTTCACCCCCGTTAGGTCGTGAGCGACCTAAGAAACACGTCCTTTCACATTGTACTGCGGCATTAAGTACGTTAGGTTGTAAGTCGTTATGCACTTCACGACTTAAGGCATTCGAACCCACCTCCCGGGCTGCATCATCCTCCCCTGGTTGGGAAAAATTCGTCCTCGAATTTAAAAGTTCTTCTCCATTGGATTGTTCATCTCCATAATAAGGTATAAGATGTTTCACATTAAACACGTCAGAAGTGTACACATCCTCCGGCAGCTTCAACCTATAAGCGTTTTCATTGATCCGTTTCTCAATCTTTACAGGACCAATCTTTCGAACTTTAAGTTTATTGTATGCTCCCACTGGAAAACGATCCTTCGTTAGTACAGCATATACGAAGTCTCCTTCATTAAATTCAACACTTCTTCGCTTCAGATCTGCAGATCGTTTATATTTCTCATTTGTTTTCTCCAATCGTTCCTGAACGATTCTATTGCATTTTGTCGACCCCTCAACGAAATCAGCAGCTCGCTTAACTGTCCCCTTCGGTTGTGGCACTATCATTAAATCCAACGGTCCCTTTGGCAAGCTTGAATATACAATCTGAAACGGACTGAAACCCGTACTACGGTTGATAACATGATTATGAACAAACTCTGCTTGACATAACTTCACATCCCAACTCTTCAGATTATCCTTCACAAGACACCGCAATAAATTTTCCAACGATCTGTTCACAACCGCGGTTGTCCATCCGACTGCGGATGATAAGCACTACTGAAATTCAGCTTTGTTCCCACCATCTTCAACAAACTCAGCCAAAAATGACTCAAAAATCTTGTATCCCTGTCTGAAACTGTAGATTATGTTAAACCATGCAAGCGATAGATCTCTCTAAAGAACAACTGTGCCACATGGACTGCATCTGTCATCTTCTTACAAGCAACAAAATGCACCATCTTCGAGAAACGGTCCACCATAGCATATATAGAGTCATTTCCCTGTTGCGTCCTCGGCAAGCCCAACACGAAATCCATGCTTACATCTATCCACGGTCTTGTAGGAACAAGTAAAGGCATATACAATCCTGCATTTGTAGCTATCCCTTTCGAAACTTGACAAACATGACATCTACGCACAAACTTTTCAACTTCCCGCCTCATCGAGGGCCAATAGTAAGACTGAGAAATCAACTGCAATGTACAATCTCTACCCACATGGCCTTCTTCGTGTAACTCCTTTACAATCTTCATTCGCAAGCTTCCTTCTGGTATGCATAATTGATTCCCCTTGAACAGGAAACCATCCACCAATACAAACTCATCAGTATTTCCATCCTTGACTTTCTCAACAATCTTCGTAAAGTAAGGATCTTCTTCAAACAACTCTGGCAATAGTTCAAATCCTGTCACTTCAACCTTCATCTTTGTCCACAAATGATTCCTCCTGCTCAAAGCATCAGCTACACGATTCATCACCCCAGATTTGTGCTTCGCAACAAAAAAAATTGTTGTAGATACGCGACCCATGAAGCGTGTCTAGCTGAAATTTTGTCCTGCCCTTGCAAATGCTTCAATGCTTCGTGATCCGTATAAAGAACAAACTCCTTCTGAAACAGATAATGTCTCCAGTGCTTCACAGCTTAAACAATCGCGTAAAACTCCACATCATAAGTGCTATATCTCAACTTGGCTCCCGACAATTTCTCACTGAAATAAGCAACTGGTCTTCCATTCTGACTCAATACTCCACCAATCCCAGCCTTCGATGCATCAGTATGTAACTCAAACAACAACTGAAAGTCCGGCAATACTAGAATTGGTGTTAACGTCAAAAGTGTCTTGATCTTCTCAAAAGCTAACTCTGCTTCCTCTGTTCACACGAACTTCTTTCCTTTCATGCAATCGGTCACAGGTGCCATCACACTACTAAAATGTGGAATGAATCTTCGATAAAAAGATACCAACGTATGAAAGCTTCTCACTTCAGTAATTGTCTTGGGTTGTGGCCAACTCCTGATAGCTTCCACTTTGCTTTCATCCACTTGAATACCCTCCTTTGACAGAACATATCCCAGAAACAAAACATTGTGCGTCATGAACACACACTTCTTCGCTGCTGCATAGAATTGCTCCTGTCGTAGAATAAACAGCACTTCTCGCAAATGCTGAACATGCTCTTCCATACTCCCACTATAGATCAAAATATCATCAAAGTAAACTACTACAAACTTCCCAATGAATGGTCTGAAAATCTATTTCATCACTCTCATAAAAGTACTAGGAGCATTTGATAAGCCAAACGGCATAACCAGCCATTCGTATAGACCTTCCCTAGTTTTAAAGGCAGTCTTCCACTCATCACCCGGTCTAATACGAATCTGATGGTGTCCACTCTTCAAGTCAATCTTTGAGAACACAACGGCTCCACTCAATTGATCAATCAAATCATCGAACCTCGGCATAGGAAACCTGTATCTCACAGTGATCTTGTTTAGAGCCCGACTGTCTGTACACATCCTCCACGAACCATCCTTCTTCGGTACCAACAAGGCTGGCACTTCACAAGGACTCAAGCTCTCCTGAACACGCCCTTATTCTAACAACTCCTCCACCTGCCTTCTCAGTTCCTCATGCTCCTTAGGACTCATCCTGTAATGTGGCCTGTGAGGTAACACAGCTCCTGGAACAAGATCTATCTGATGTTGAATGTTCCTCAACGGTGGTAGCTCCTTTGGCAACTCTTTAGGAAACACGTCTTCAAATTCCTCCAATACTGGCTTTACTCCCTCTGGAACTTCAACAGATTCACTAGCTTCATGTCCAATCAACAAGAACACCTCTGGACTATCCTCTATTTCTTCAATAAACTCCTTCAAAGTCAACAAAGTCTTTAGCTCCTCGATCTCTTCTGACTTGCTCTCTCCTTGCTATCTCTTCTTCGGGACTAAAATGATCTTAACACCTTCAAACATAAAGTTGTAGCTGTTGGTTCGACCATCATGTTGCACTGCTCGGTCATCCTGCCATGGTCTTCCCAAAAGCAAGTTACAAACATCCATCTCCACAACATCACACCAGATCTCATCTTTATACTTCTTCCCAATAGAAAATGGAACATGAACTCGCCTGTCCACCTTTACCTCTCCTCCTTTCCTTAACCACGCTAACTTGTAAGGATTTGGATGCTTCTCCGTCTTTAACTTCAACTTTCTCACAGCTTCGGTAGAAATGATATTGTCACAACTTCCCGCGTCAATAACAAATTTACAAACTTTCCCCAGTATAGTGCATGCCACTGAAAGATATTACTTCTCAACCAACTAGCCTCATCCTCTTGCCTTGGTGTTAAACAAGATCTCCTCATCATTAGATTGCATCCTTCATCTCCCGACGCGATATCATGTTAATTCCCCTCAACTGGACTAGAATAATCTTCACCAACATCCTCACCTTCCGCTTCAGCAATCATTGCTCGCTTCTTCGGCTTCGGGCATTCATTGCTTTCGTGACCAAATTCCTGGCAATTAAAGCATTTGATACTGTTGTTGACCTTTGCCTTTGCAACCTCATTCACAACTGGTTTATTAACAGCTTTCGAAACATTGGAACTCCCAATAGCACCGTTGTTCTGAGTATTGGAACTTGGAAACACACCACCCCCTCGTCTTCCCTGCTTCTCCCAAGCCAATGCTTTGTGTTGCGCTTCAGCCACAGATCTAGGATCAAACATATTCACCATATCCTGTATCTGCACTCTCAACCCTCCAACAAACCTAGCAGTCAATTGTTCCTCTGTCTCCATGATATTATTCCTAGCAATCAGTTGATAAAATTCATCAGCATAATCACTAACAGTCTTCGTCCCTTGCCTCATATTCTGCAACCGCTGATACATGAGTGATTGATAATTGTAAGGCAAGAATGTAGCCTTCATCAGCTTCTTAATCTTCTCCCATGATTCAATCTTTGACTTCCCCATTCTCCCCCGTGTAAGTTTAGTCTGCTGCCACCATGCCATAGCTCTAACTCTCAAACGAGTAGCAACCAACTTAACTCTTCGATTCTCAGGAACTTCTTTGAAGTCAAAAATTTCTTCAACATTAGATAACCAATCAAGAAATTCTTCAGCTATCATTCCACCTTTGAATTCTAGAATTTCCATCTTCATCCCCGACTCCCATGACGATCATCTTCAACATCCCGAAATGAATTTCGAACTTGGTCTCGATCTCGATAATGAATGCTAGCTCTATCACCCTCTTCATCAAAATCAAATGTACGTATATATCGATCTCGACCATTAACTTCCCTTCAATCACGCATGTCTCTTCTACTGTATCTTTCATCATCATGATAGGGCTCGTCTCCAAACTCATGTGGGTTCTTCTCTCTTCATGTCTATACTCATGGTGATCTCTTCTCAAGGAAACTGAAGATTCTCTTCTATCTCGGAAAGATTGCGGCGACACCCTCCTCGCTTCCGTAACCGATGGCGAAACTCGGTCTCCTCCATGGTTCGAGATTGGCGACCTTCTTCTTTGACCTTCATTCATGTCAATCATCAGTTTCTCTATCTTTCCAATGCCTTCATCGAATTTCTCATTGATACGTTGTTCCATTCGCTCAGCATCTTCTAGTTTATACAAATATTCAACATTTTGATGACGATTAGCTCTTCTCGGAGGCATGATTGAATCAAACAATTTTCACTAACACTTTGCTCTCGGCCTTGAACTTCAAATTGAACTTTACAATGCACGGCTCAAACTTAACTCGCCTACACTTCAAAATGAACTTCAACTCTCGGATCTACACTTCAATTCTCGTCTTGAACAACAAAGTGATGCTCGGCCTACACTTCAACACAAAGCTATGCACAACTTCAACTTCAAACTCCTTGGCTCCAAGACTCGACTTGGCTATGATTGGCTAAGTCTAGCTTTGATACCAAAACTGATGCAGCGGATATACGGATTTATGACGAAATGATGATTTCGTGTCAAACTAATCGATGAACGATTAGATGAAGCAATATAAATTGCTGGATTGAAAGATACCGAATGCCCAAATTCGTTGATCTCCAAAAGATACCGAATTTTAGCTATCTTCGACACGTTGATCGTGCACGATATTGTGAGAGAAGATCTATAATTCTTAGAACGTTGATCAAGCGCACTTGATACCGTGAATTGGCTTCAACAATCGTTGATTCGAGCGCACTCGAATAACCGAAAGTGGAGATAGGAGATCACACTCAACTACCAATTTCAAAAGTGGCACAAATCACACAAACAAAGTTTTATTCCAAAAATCAACCACCTACAAATGACCCGACCCCCCCTATTTATAGGGTTACAATACTCCACCCTAGGTCGTTCACGACCTTACAACACGCGACCTACTCAACACGACCCACGACCTAACATTGGTCGCGACCTACGACTCACGAGCCATCAATAGAAACAACACAACACATATTTACATCAGTAAACGACCTAACAACATACACAACCTAACAGTGAGCGACTCAACAAATAACGACATAATACTCACGCGACTTAAAATACAACATCACAACATTACAATGGAAACAACACACGAGTTAACATAAGCGACATAAAGAGACGACCTACACTTGAACGACTTAGGAAGGTCGTTCGCGACCTAACGACTTAAGGAGGTTCGCGGCCTAAGATAATGCGGTATGTGTGACTACGGCCTAGCTCGTTTAGGTCGTGACTCGGCACAGTTAGTTTGCTTAGGTCGTTACGCGACCTATCATAGGTCGTTGGATCCTTCTTCATTGCGTAACTCACATCAGCCTTCAGTACTGCCTCTTTCTTTCTTCTGATCTTGTCATTCTTCACCCCGTTAGGTCATGAGCGACCTAAGAAACACGTCCTTTCACATTGTACTGCGGCATTAAGTACGTTAGGTTGTAAGTCGTTATGCACTTCACGACTTAAGGCATTCGAACCCAACTCCTGGGCTGCATCATCAGTGCACATAAACAAGCTCAGGAAAAACTACAAGTGTCGAAGCAAGTATCAAAGTGCATAGACAAGAAACCAAAGTACATGAAAAGGATTCAACTAATGTCAACGCAGTGCACTTTGCCTTGTTCAAGGCAGTGCACTGGCACTACCTTGACAAGGCAGTGTGCACTGCCTTGAAAAAGGTAATGTGCAAGTACATGGACAAGGCTAACAATGCAATAAGGCAGTGCCACAAACAGCAAGTGCCACAAATTAAAACACGGCAGTGCCACAAATTAAAACGATGCAGTGCCACAAACATTCGGGGAGCAAAACAATGTACAAGTATAAATTAACCATCAACATTCACACATTCATACATACATACATATGTATGTATGTATGTATGTATATACATGGATGATATTGGAATCTAAGAGCATTGCAACAAGATCACCTCAAAATGGTTCAACTCAAAGCAATAAGGAGAAGCCAGTGACAGTGTATATGAAAACATAGGAGCAAATAAACAAGGGACAATGAAAACATTCTGCTCTTGTATAGAAATTATAGGGATAGTTTCGACAGGCATGGAAACATATGAAAACATTAATGTGTATATGAAAACATACATATAGATAAACAAGGGACATATTTGACATAGGAGCGGCAAGACTCAAGTGCCAGTGCACATAGGAGTAGTTCAAGGCAACTCAAAAAAAGATCAACTCAAAATGGTTCAGCTCAAAGCAATTCAACAATTGGTTTAGCTCAAAATGGTTCAAGCTCATACTAATTCGTATATGTATGTGTGTGTGTATATATATGTGTGTGTGTGTGTACATAGTGAGTAGAAATGGTTCAATCTCAAACCGGCTCAAAGAAATTTAACAAATGGTTCGGCTCAAAATGCTTCAAGCAATTCAAAATGGTTCAGCTCAAAGAAAACCAGTTCAAGCGCAAAATGATTTGCAAAAAAATTAAAACAAGGCAATGCCACAAATTAAAACAAGACAGTGCTACAAATATTAGCGCACACACACACATATATATATGTATGTATGTATGTATATACATAGACGGTATTACAATAAAAATGCACTGCAACAAGATCAACTCAAAATGGTCCAGCTCAAAGAAACAAGGAGAAGCAAGAGACGATGTATATGAAAACATAGGAGAAGATAAATAAGGGACATATGAAAATATTCTGCACCTATATAGAAATTCTAAGGATAGTTCCGACAGGTATGGAAACATATGAAAACATAGGACCATATGAAAACAGTAAAGTGTATTAAAAACATACATACAGATATACATAAATATATATATATATATATATGCATGTATATATGTACATAGTGAGAAGAAAGGCAATAAGTATATCACTCAGTGTCAAGCATCAGGCAAAACATTTCATTTCATTTCAAGGAAAAAACTAATAAATAAGTGAAAGAATCGCATGTGCAAGGGGCAACAAAACAAGGAAGGGGCAACCAACAAAAAAAATGAAGTGATCAAAGTCGAACTCAACTTCCTAAAATCATGTACTAAAATTGAAATGAAAATGTTAGGTGCAAGAATCAAATGAATAGGAATCAAAAGGACATTCATACATATATACATACATATTATGTATATATATATACATGGAAATTCGAAACATCCACTAACTCAGACATTAACTAATAAAGTAGCAACTAAAGTTTTCACCATCTGAACACATATATCTCAAAAAATTTATGTACATGACCAAAACATGTGGGCCAGTGCACTTCAGCAAGTTTAGTTCATTTTCACATAAACAGCCAAATCTAGGCAAATCAAGTCAAGATCAATACAAAATCAAAAGGGGGTAGAAATCGAAAAGGAATCAGATGGCTAAGCAAATACTTTGAAATTCAAATCTCATCATATATATGAAAATATAGGAAATTAATTCCTATATAAAGAACCCAATCCATCATTAGTAGGATAATCGAAAAACACTAAGCAAGGAGTTGCAACCAACAAGGAGTTGCAACCAAAATCATACCAATATCAATCGAAAAACACTAAGAAAGGAGTTGCAACCATCAATAGCCATGAAATCGAAGCATGCAATCAAGAAGGAATGAAAGGACCAAGATGATTCAAATGAATGTCAAAGGGGATGAAATCCTAATTCCAGAAGTCGCTCGATTTTTTCAGACAAAGAAAAGATTTGAGAGGGATACAAAAAAAATGGGGGACAAAAATATAAAGGGGTAAAAAAAGTGGCCACGAAATAATTGAGGGGGAAAAGATGGAGGCAAAACTAAAAAATTGATAACTTAAATTAGAAGACATATAAAATGTCATTCGAATAGAAAGCATGTACATAGAGATTTCACGGGCTATTCACACAAGGGATGATTTTTTTCCATGTGTTGTGTAAAAAGTAGGACAACAGGAAATCTACCTTATATTGTGCAATCACTATTGTTTGATTCATTTTGTGGCATAGTGTTATTGTATATGCAATCTATTTTGTATACTAAGATAGAGACTCATTTTATTTTATATTCTTTTGGGTTTTCTTGTGTACCTCATGTGTATATCGTGGATCACTCATGACCATTATTTTGTAGTCCACTCCATGTATTGAATACATGGCTCTTTAAGCTTTATGAGATATGCATATTTCTTCGTTGTACTCTGTAATTCTGTGAACTGTAATATTTTATATTGTTCCAAATTATTTTAAGCCACTGTATCACTATTTTTTGCCTGGATCAGGCACATCGAATCCTCTCTTATGAGAAAAGAAACTAAATAAAAGTATCTGCCCGATTTGACATATCGATACTAGCGCAAAGCAATACTACAGATGGTCGCTTCTAACCACCCTTATTCTCCATAT
Organism: Allium cepa; assembly: GCA_030765085.1. Lineage (NCBI taxonomy): Eukaryota > Viridiplantae > Streptophyta > Magnoliopsida > Asparagales > Amaryllidaceae > Allium > Allium cepa. The sequence continues at coordinate 175,220,329 of CM060940.1, forward strand.
CAGTAGACGATATTACATGGTAATGCCCTTCGTTGATGAGCATCTAAATGTGGGGCATTGCATTATTATTATCTTAATTATCCAAAGCAAGAAAATGCAGAGTGAGGGAATCAAACCCGACTCTCGACCATCTTGATCATAGGATTTTGAGTCATGGCCAGATCTTTGGTTATTCCTTGATGTGTTGGCTGCAGATGGTGGTTGCATCGACCGCACCATCGCGGTTCGAGTTCTCACGTACTATTGCAGTAGGTTGCTCCAACTAGTTCTTCTATTGGATCACGAAGCTGTTGGCACTCATTCGTTTCATTCCCCTCCAGCTCAAGTAAGATTCAAAACTTTCCAGACCTTTTCTCCTGATTAGTAGGTTCTCTTATAGCAGGCTTTCGATAAGGTATATGCACCCTAGTGTCAACATATGCCCTCTTCAAGGTTTCTGTAAAATCAGTTAAGAAGAGAATTTTGGCTCCCTCCTTTGTCGTTTTGGTTCCCCAAAGTCATCGTCGGCTTTTCTTTTTCTTTTTTCCTTTCTTTTCCTGCTCCGGTCAGTCCTCTATCATCCATAGCATTAATCACACTATCCTCAGCTTCGGCGACTTCCTAAAGAAAACATCTCTTTGCTTCATGGTAGAATCCTACAAGATCCATCGATGGATCCCTTTCCAGTGCAACTTTGAAGTCGGTCTTGCTCTTGACTTTAGATACTACCACCATTAAGATTATTGATGGATCTAGCTTTTCAACGGCTAAAGCTGCCACATTGAATCTTGTCAAACGGCTTTCTAAGATCTCTTTGGGCTTTTATTTCACACTTTATAGCGTCATCACATTCTTCGGTCACGAGATGTGAACTCTGAACTATCTTAAGAACTTACTCGTCAAGTCAGTCCACATGCTAATGAACTCATTCTCCAAATTTCTAAACCACACATCGCCATTAAATCTTTTTAGTATAATGGGAAGCACAATCACATTATCTCCTTAGAATTACCCAATACCTCCATGTGTTGGATGTATCTCACCAGATGAACTGTCGGATCTGACCTTCCATCGTACATTTCCAACATCATAAGCTTGAAATCGGGAGGATTTCTCACATTCCAGATATTAGAAGTGAATGGATTCATGTTCACATCCTCCGAACTCTAGTCTGGGGGTCCACCTCTAACTATTCTCCCTACGAATTCAGCAATCTGGTTTTCACTGTCCAATGAAGGTCTTCATCAAAAAGCGATATTCTGCCTCTGCTCTTATGGGCGAACTCCGACACATACTCTAGCACACACTCCTTTTGCTGCACATTAGCATTTTGACCTGCTTCTCTAGTTTCATTATGTCCTCCATTCCTACAGAGAGGTACTGGCATATACCCTTCCAGTCATTGTCCGTTCACATTCTAATTTTCATTTCTAGCTCTAGCATCATTTGCTCCTCACATTCCAACATATTCCAAGTTCTTGCCAACGTTGCCTCCGAGTATAATTCTTTCGGTACCGAGTTGATTTGGGTCGATACCGAGTTGTTCTGTTTGTGGGGGCATTATTCTAGTTTGCTTCGCTCCAACTATAGATGTTCATGCATTAGCTCCTAGCACTTGGTTCTGAATTCCTGCAACTGTTGTTATTCCTTGTTTTCTCATTCCTTGAAAAAATCCATCAAACATTTTTTTTCTCGAGTCATTAATCCATCTTGCATCTCCTTCATCATTTTCTCCACCTCTTCACCAGTCATGTAGATGTATCGATGAGAATTTAAGGACATCTTCTAGCTGCCCTATGCTCTGGTTGGCTTGCTATAGCCGTAGATCTAGTATTAGGCCTCTTCATCTTCTTCAAATCTCAGATTCAAGCTTCAAGTCTTCAGATCTAACTCTTAATCTTAGTGAAAGCACCAAAATATTAAATGATAAAATGGATCGACATCCAAAAATTAGTTGAAAGCACCAGTTCTTTTAAAACAAATGCAAATGCATTAGAATCCCAGATCAGGCAGGTAAAAGATAGCATAAAAGTGCATAAAAGTAAAGAACACACAAGAATTTTTATAGTAATTCGAGAATCACTGGCTTACAACCACTTTATAGTTTGTTACACATTGTCTTCTCTCCGGATTATAGTGAATTTTATCAGATCTAACCACAATCAAGTAGACCTTAGATTTACAGTTATGTTTCTAAAGAGTTTGAGAGGTAGAAGATAGGAGTGAAGAAGTGAGAGAAGTCTCCAATGGCAGAGAGATCAAATACTAAGTGAACAGTTGAAGATCAGCGAAGAGACCAAGTAGAAAGATCCCTTTTTGATTGTAGGTAGGTTGCTATTTATAGAGAAACAGTCGTGTTGGGTCCGAATTTCACTTGGAGTAGAATCTACAGATCAGCCCGAAATTATGTGAAAATTTACAAAACTTCCCAAGTTAACAAAATATGTCCGTAACGACATCCCATGTTGTTTCCATTGATTATCTGTTGATTTTGATGATCGTTCTTTCATTGCTTGATTTATTCTACTGTTTTAGCTGTTAACTCCTCAACTCTTGAAGTAGGTCATCCAAAACTCTTGAAAACCACTCGATCACATAAGAAAGGAGTAGACAATAACTTGTACGAAGTCGGAGTGGAAGAATATAGGGCAGAAATAACTCGCCGCCAACATGAATAAGTTCGTGTCGACTTGTGTACTTCATATATTTTAAGGTGAAATTTCTCCAAGCTATTCTTTTGTGCCATCTAAGCGTACTTGCCAATTTTCAAGTTTTTCGTCCATGTTATGATCTTCTAAGTCTAGTTGAAATCTGTTTTTCCTCAAAAAAGTATTAAAAGTCACCTGTTTCAAATTCTGGCTCAATACATCTTTTATCGACATATGGCTTTTATCGACCTTTAGACGCCTTCGTTCTTTTCTTTATTAACCTAATTTTGTCTGAAGTCTAATCTTTAATAATAGTTGAAATAGCTTTGGTGTCACACTTTTTTGGTATCAACGTGAACTACCAAAAGTTCCCCTCTATATGTTAGCAAATCTTAATAACTTAAAAATATAATCTAATTTTAAACTTCTTTTACAAATCCAAACGCACCTAAAAATAGGATCTAACAATGAATATGAATTCAAAACACTTCTAAAAATAGTTTCTAAAATTAAACTTGCGTCATAAATTTAGAATACTTCTTTACAAATACACAATTCTTAATATCACTTGAAAATAAAAAATCATTTTTTTTACCGATTTACACATATAGAATTTATAAGGAAAATAATTCACGCGCGTAGCGCGTGCCGTGACACTCGTGGATCATATCCGCTCTAAGTATTACATTATCTATTGTTTCCCACCCATATGTAGGCGATTACATAGTCGACAATACATTGCTTTAAATGGTGTCATACATATGCTAGCTTAATAGCTTTTATGAAAATTCAACAAGAGGTAAGCGATCTGCCTATGATCCTCCAAAATCAAGTATATAAGCTCTCAACAAATCCTTAAGCATGTGATTCACTTGTTCAATTTGGCCATTTGTTTAGGAATGATAGGTCTTGCTTAATTTATTTCCATGCCTACTGCATGATAGGTCTCGATCACTCACCATACTAGAGGGTACATTGAGCAACCTCACTATTTCCCTCATATACAACAAAACTAAAGATGGAGCGGTCTTATAAACCCTCACCGAAATGAAATGAATGCTATTTGTCAAGCATTCTATAATAACCCAAATTCTACCGTTTCTTCCCTACTCCATGTAAACCATCTTTAAAATCCATCAAGATATGTTTCCACTTGTGATACAGAATTTCAAAAGATAATAAAAAAACCACCAGATTTCTTTTGTTCCAAGTTTTCCCATTGATAGGTCCTGCACTTCTCTATGAACTATGAAACTTGTTTTCTTGCGCTTCTAAAAATAAGTATGTTTATCATCATTATACATCCTATTACCAATAGGATGAATAGTCATCCTAGAATGATGTCGCACTCTAAATACTTCCCCAATACATTTTAAGGACACATAACCTCTCATCCCCATAAAGCTAACCCTTCGCATCAACAGAATATTGGTCCATGTGACTAGACTATTCTTTCTGCCCAAGCTGATTCATGATCTTCGAGCACTTTGCATCAAGTCTTTGTCAAGATCCAATCCACTCAATAAGTGTGGGAATAGCCTATAATGTTGCCAAAAACTTGGCAACACATCATAAAGTCGGAAATCAAACATATAACATATTCTGAACCCATCCATTCAACAAAACAGAGCCCAATACTACATGCCACATATTCAATGAATCTGCTACATCAATCCCTTTTCTAAGAGTATAAGAAATAACGAAGTTGCACGATGATGGAAATTGCATCCATCTTTTTTACCTAAGGGGTTTGAGAAAATAAATACTTCAAAGATTTATGGTTAGTAAATAAATCAAACCTCTCGCCCAACAAATAATTCCTTTATTTTTTAAAAGAAAAGACAATGGCCACCAACTCTAAATTATGAGTCGTACAACTATTTTCGTAGGCCTTGAGTTTCCCACTCACATATGCAACTACTTTCCTTCATTTATAAGAATCTCACCGAAATACATGTAAAAGGTAAAACCCTCACCTCCATCTAAAATAGTCAGAATGGAGGCGCCAGTCAATCTCTTCTTTGGCTCCTTGAATGCTTGCCCACACTCCTTTGTCTGAACCAATTAAATGTCTTTCTTTGTCAAATTCATCGATGGTGAAGCAATCTTGAAGAAATCCTAAATGGATCTCCTATAATAACCTGCTAACCCCAAAAAGCTTTGAAATACTGTTGCACTTTCAGGCTTCTTCCAATCTTAAAAAGCCGCAACCTTCGTCGGATCCACAAAAATACCATCTCCAGAAACACCATGGCCAAAGAACCTTACCTACGACTACCAAAAATAACATTTTGAGAATTTAGCCTTCAACGCATGCTCTCTTATTGTCTCCAATACAATTCTCAATTGGTATGAATAATCATCTTCAATCTTGGAGTAAACAAGAATATCATCAATGAAAACATGCACAAACTTGTACAACATATCTCGAAAGACATGGTTCATCAAGTCTACGAAACAAGGAGCATTGGTTAGGCCGAGTAGCATAACCAAACACTCATAAAACCAGTCAGACCTGAAAGCTGTCAAGGGCACACTCTCCTATGATACCCTCAACTAATGGAATCCTATGGCAAGATCAAGATAAGAAAATAACTGAGCTCTATAAAACAGATCAAACAAGTTACTATACTAGGCAAAGGATACTGGTTTCTAACGGTCCACTATTAAGCTCATAAGAATCAGCACAAAGCCTTAAGGAACCATTCGCCTTTGTACCAAATACAACAGGCGCTCCCCAACTTGAACGGCTAGGTTGGATCAAACCTTTCCATAACAAGTCTCCAATCTGGTTAGCTAGCTCCAACTTCTCCTTCGGAGATAGCCTATGCACAGGCAATATAACAGGCTTTGCAACTAGAAACAATCAATTTGAAACTCAATCTCATGATGAGAAGGAAGCCAAAAACCTCCTTAAAAACATCCGCAAACTCCGGAAAAATTGGGATTGACTCCATATCTCCATCCGCCACATCAGTGGAATAAAGGAAACTAATCATAAAAGAACTAAGCCCTCCATAAGATATTATAAGTACCTTCGTTCCCTTCTTACATACTATAATCTGCCTAACAAAATCCAAGATATCATGGTTCTATGACAACCATTCCAGATATCATAATATGCTACTCTATAAATATAATAAAGGTACTATGTAGCATAGAATGCTGGATGTCCAGATATCCCTATCACCAATACCTACTCCAAATGATATCCTTGAGTAATAGCCCATTAAAGAAAGCAACCAAAGATACTATAGCATCCATTAACCGAAACTCACTATCGCTTATCCTTATGCCCTGAATATATGATAACTCGTGTGGCCCCATGCCAGAGACTAATGGAAATCTCGGTTTTCGTTGTACTTTCGTATCATGCAGCCTAAAGTTTGATACGTGTCATATAGCCCAAAGGTAGGCACTAGACTCAAAGCCACTGGTCCAAGGTATACAGGTCCTTTAATTGAACCATAGGCGTCTCTACTTACAATACCTCTGCTTCGAGTAAAACAGAAAACAATCTGAGCATCAATATTTTCTTAGCACATACACATCTGAGCTTTCCTTTGCTCCATTCAGATCTTAGGCCTTCTCTTGCTCAATCCAGTTTCCATTATCAAGAAACCCCTAATGATTCACATCGTATGGCTCTCTCCTTTATGAAGTCGGAATCTTCAGTACCCACTCCTCTTACAAGTTACAAACCGAAGATATATAGCTTTCATCGTGTTGTTACATCGCCGTCCAACCTGATTCGAATGAGCCCACACCTCAAGCACGATTTATAGAGCATCCACTCCATCCCTTAGAAAACCCATCTCATCAAAATTCATAAAAATAACTCGGTGGTGAGTCAAAATGACTCGGAAATGAGTCAAATACTTAGTCAGTTTTGACCAAGTTACCTTCTATGCTTCTAGAACTCGAATCCCAAGTGCTTCTGACTCCGACCCATCCTTCAAAACAACTCGAGCCCCAATCTAAAACACCCAACTCCAAGTTCTAAAAACCACTCGGCATAACATCTAACACTTAACCAATTTTCCAAATCTTACCTTGGTCCATCTCTAGTAGCCAACACCTAGAGATCCTCAAAATAGCCGATCCATCCAAGCTATTGAAATGACCCGATATCGAATTAAATGACTTGGTACCGAGTTATATACTTAACAATTCTGGAAGTACATTTAGAGCTATAGGCTCTCTCCATGCTCTAGAGCCTCTCATTCAAGTTTCATCCAATTCCGACGAACCTTGCTTCTGATCTGCCAAATTCACCAACCTATCATCCTTAACATCTAAAACACTAGCAAACCACATCAAAGCACAAGATACAAGAATAAAATGACATGCAATTACGTTCATTCAAACATGGAATACATAGAATTATAGTAATCAAACATATTTTAATCCAAATCTAAGCAATCGATGAACATATGAATATGAACTAGGTGAATTACAAAGTTGCTACTACAAATCATATTAAAATCCATCAAATTAGGTCATAATCACATGCTAACATGTGATTAAAGCTAGAAAAGGATTTTAAGGCTAAAAATCATATTAAACTTATAATTTTACCATATACACATGCACAGGATAGTGGGAAGACATAAACCACTCACCAATTACAAAATTCAACCGATTTGAGCCTTGATCCAAAGTGGAAAGCAATGAAAAGCAATGAAAAGCAATTCAAATCAATCAATATGATGATCTTTATCTTTTACTCAATGATCTACTTGCTAATCTTCAATTTGGTTTGATTTAGAGAGAATTTGGTTTGGATGAATCTAGGGTTAATGGAGGTATAGATCTAATTTGGGAGAGAGGCAAAAACTTCTAATTTGACTCCTACAGCCCCTATTTATAGTAATCTCGAATTAGACAAACGAGGCTACGTATGGCTTACTTAATTATTTAGCTAGCAATTATCTAAACTAAAAAAAGGCATAACTTCCTCACTCCGTGTCAGTTTTTCTACTACGACCACTTTATAGAATGGAAAACCATCATCCAAAGGTAATGAAACTAATTTGAGACCCTAAATCAACTTCGATCAAAAGTTATAGCCCAAACAATATTTTTAGGGTCAAAATGGTCACACGAAAATTTTGGAAAAATCATAGATGCATTAAATATCCCTAAGAGTCGTACCCCAAAATTTTAGAATTACATAACCTCATATGAATAAAATAAATATATTTTACGATCCTTTGCTACGTAAAACATAGTCGTGGCATTCTCTCTTCCTTAAGGACTTCTTTCCCAAAATCCCTAAACAAGCCAAAATATAAGCAACCATAGTTATCCCGCATGTCTACTAATCATAAGCAACCATCAAACATCTCAAACAAGTAGCCATGCAATCAATAGTGCAGGTGAGCTTACCCTATCACATAGAATACTAACATATATAATATACAATGATGAAAGTAAATATAATAAACAGTGGATCATAACATTAATAGAACTCCAGACACGTAGTCCTCATGCTCTCCTCGGTTTCCCACGTACAATCATCATCACTACCGCTCCATTATACCTTTACTAGCTTCACCAGCTTTCTCAAAAGCTGTTTCGTATCATACCCAACAATACAAAGCGGCCTGCGAGATCTAAAAACTTCTGGTTCTATATCTACATCTTCTAGTTGATCTGGTGAAATCATCATGCCCGAGTCATGCCCAAACTTCCATAGATAAGAGACATGAAAATTATTGTGCATGCCTACCATTTTCTAAGGTAAGTAGACCCTATATGCTAGCTTGTCAATCCTCTCAACTATCGAAAAAAGGGCCTATAAATCTCGATGCCAACTTCTCCTTTCTACTGAATCGAACTACATTCTTAAAAGGAGAAACCTTCACAAATGCCATATCTCTGATAGAAAACTCTAAATCTTTACATCTTTTATCGGCTTAACTTTTTTATTGATCCTAAAGCAGCCTTCATTCGTTGTCGAATGATCTTAATCTTTTCTCAAGCCTCCTTAATCATATCTGGCCCTAGTATCAGTTTCACGGTTGCTTCTCACCAACATGAAGGAGCATTATATTGTCGGCCATACAAAGCTTCATAAGGAGACATACCAATACTCGATTGATAACTATTGTTGTATGCAAACTCCACCAAACGTAGATAGTCATTCCATGATCCTCCAAAATCTATAATGCATGCTCGTAAGAGATCTTCCATTATACGACTTACTCTTTTGGTTTGCCCATTCATTTTCTAGTGATAAGCTATATTAAGGTGCAGCTCGGTCATTAATGCCTCTTGTAAGCTCTTCCAAAATCAACTGGTGACCAATAGGTTTAGGTCGCTCACAATCCTCTTTGGAATACCTTGAAATCATGCTACCCATTTTACATATAACACTGCCAGCTTAGATGTCGTTTTACTTGACTTGATCGGTATAAATCTTACACTCTTGGTCAACCGATCAACACGGCTCAAATGCTATTGTACCCTACTCGAGTCCTCGGTAGTCCATCTATAAGATCCATCGATACTTGCTCCAATTTTCACTTAGGAATTTCTATTGGTTGCAACAACCCACTAGGTTTCTTCTGCTTCGCCATTACCAATTGACAGTCCTTGCACTTCAAGATGAATTCCCCAATATCCCTCTTCATTTCTTCCTAATAATAAATTCACTTCATATCTCGGTACATCTTGTTACTATCGGGATGAATAGTAATCTTAGAATGATGACACTCTCGTAACACTTTATCTCTTAATCTATCAACATTAGGAACCAATAATCTTTCTTTCTTATGAAGCTAACCTTCTTGGTCGAGTTCGTATTGCTTCATGCCTTTAAATTCTAATCCTTCTTCTATCCTTGCTATGATCTCCGCTATCCTATCATCTCGCTTTTGACTAGTACCGATCTTTCCAATTAAAGTAGGTATGGTCGACAAACATGCCAACATCTCTTGTTCCAGCTCACAATGAGGCCTAAAATCATATCTGAAAATAGACTCATTCTGCTTCCATTCCAAGAATATTGCACCCATACTAGCATATTTTCTACTCAATGCATCGGTGACTGCATTTCCTTTTCATGGTGTATAAAAAATGCTAAAATCATAGAAGGCTAAGAACTTTAACCACTATTGCTGACAAAGGTTGAGATCCTTCCTAGAGAAAACATACTTTAAGGATTTATGGTCCGTACACAGCTCAAACCTTTCTCTTAGAGATAATGCCTCTATACCTTAAAAGCAAAAACAATCGCCGCCTATTCCAAATCATGAGTCAGGTAATTCCTTTTGTGTGGTTTTTAGCTTTCAACTAGCATAGGCAACAACTTTTCCTTTCTGCGTCAATACCACACCTAATCTAGTACCATGGGCATTTGTGTATACTATTAGCTCTTTATTTCCACTTGTATTGGTCAACACTGGTGCATTTATTAACCACTATTTAGAATCAGAAATGCATATTCGTACTTTTCATATTAAACAAAAGCCCGATTCTTCTTTGTCGAATTGATCAACTGTGCTTCTATCTTCAAGAAGTCCTTGATGAAGCATCTATAGTATCCCTCCAGTCCTAGAAAACTTCTCATATTCGTAGCATTCTTGGGCTTGCTCCAATCTTGGACAACTGCCAACTTTGCATGATCTACTGCTATACCCTGTCCCGGAATGACATGACCCAAGAATCTCAATTCTTCTCTCTAGAAGTGACACTTAGAGAACTTCACTCTTAACTTGCGCTTCCTCAATATCTCTAGCACTATCCCAAGTGCAAGTTGTGCTCCTCTTCAATTCTAGAATAGATCAAAATATCATCCACGAACACAAGGACGAACTTGTTCAACTAGTCTCTGAAAACCCGCTTCATGAGATCCATAAAGTATACCAGAGCATTGGTCAACCCGAAAGTCAACATCAGTCACTCATAAAAACCCAATGGTGTATGAAATGTAGTAATAAGCACACCCTCCTTTGCTACTCTAAGTTGGAGAAATCCTATTGCTAAATCCATTTGAGAGAACATCTTCGCACTGTGAATCTGATCCAAAAAGTCATCAATGTGTGGAAGTGGATATTTTTTTTCTTCGTCACTTTATTCTGCTCACAATAATCCACACACAAACTCAAAGAGCCATTGGCCTTAGTCGCGAATAATTTAGGTGCACCGCACTCGGATATACTAATTTGTATGAACCCTTTCCTTAATAGGTCATTCGCTTGCATGTCAAATTCCTTCTATTCACTGGGTGCTATACGCTTTAAAGGCATAACCATGTGTTTGGCTTCCTTCACTAAGTTTTACCAAAACTCAATCTCCCTGTGTGACGGTAATTTGAGCAATTCTACAAATACATCTAGATACTCTCTAGAGAGAAGCATAGAATACAATCCCTCTTGTGGAACCTTTAGCGAATATAGAAAGCTAACCATTACTCCATCCTCTGGCAAGCACTCGATCATTATTGTTTGTCATTCAATATCTCCAATTGTCACCAATAACTACACGTAATCCATTATTGTTGCATACTTCTTAAGCCAGTCCATTCCTAAGATAATCCCAAACCCAAAAAAATTCAAGACAAAGAAATTACAAACAAACAAGCATCCATGACTCCATTACACTAGGCCATGACAAACCATGCAAAGGAATAGTAAAGCCTCTAACAAGGTTCATCACAATTAGGGGTCGGTCTACTATCTCAGGTCTCGATCCTAATATGTCAACTAGGTCACTACATATGAATGAATGTAAAGGCCCGTTATAAAACAAAACTCAAACAGTAACATTGCCAGTAGAATGCATACCTTGAATAACGACTCCCTTTCCCTTCTCCTTCGCCGAGGGAGCACTTAACGAAGTCAGGACTAGATCCAAAAGCATATGCTTTCATAACCTACTTATCATTCAGGAGTTCTGGGCAATCCTTCTTCAAATGCCCGGCCTTATCACAGTTGTAGCACTATCTCTTATCGCTTACTTTGCAGTCTTTAACTAGGTGACAATTTTCCTTGCATCCATAGCAAGCAGGTTCTCATTTACCCCTTTTGACCATTCTTTCCTTAAGACAGCTTCCACTTTATGTTCCACTTCTTCTTGCCTCTACCATTTTGTAGCATTTTGCCTCTTCCTTCTCAGTGGAAACAACCATTGCCGTCCTAGCCTTTGGACACATATTCTCATGAGGAACTGCTTTCTCAACAAGTTTCTCAAATGGCACATCAATGCGGTCCGCTAGCTTCTCTCCAAGATAGTCATCTGGACTAATGATGAACATCTCATTCTTTCTCAGTGGAGTGTCGATGAATGACATCCCATACTTCGATAATGCATCAGATTCTACAGCGTACTCAAAAACTACATCTCTCATTGCTTAAGATCAGAAAATTTCCTGAACATCGCAAACTTCTAAGCAGCTGGAATGAATTTCTCTTCAAACCTTGCCTTAAACTAATCCCAAGTAAACTGATCTTCTGAGGTAGAAATGGTAATGTTGTTCCACCAGTTCATGGCTTGCCTTAAATTTGTCTCGAAGCCAACTTTCTCTTTATGGAATCATCCACTTCTGTATCACTAAAGATGGGCTCATAAGTACCAATCCAATCTTGCACTTTTATGGCTGATTCCATTTCATGGAATTGTCTTCCTCCTAGAGTAGAATAATCTTTGCTCAACTTGGTGAAATAAGGTATATGCACTTGTACTGGAGAACCTCTTTCAACAGTCATTCCAGGAGCATTCCTCGTCATATTCGCCATCGTAGCATTAAACATAGCTTGAAAATTAGGCATAGCAGCTCCTAATCCTGCTACTTCTTTAACTCCTGAAGTAGGATTCCTCACAGTATTCTTTGTATGTTGGCTCATTCTTATTTATAACAAGAATGATCAGTGCATCATAAAGAAAACTGTGTCTATGGTGCTCATGTGCATCCAACTTACACCATATAATATATTACTATATAGTTTTGAAAACCAAAACATAAAACATGTATGAACTCTCTCGTATATATATACTTTAGATCTAGTCTAAGGCGATAACACCATCCTTATCTCTACAGGATCGCAGTATCAACTCAAGTTAATCTTGTGAGCTAAGCTCTTATTTCAAATATGACGGCCGCCCTATACCGCCAATATCAATAGTTTCTATATAGTGCATTATAGTGATGTAGCCCAGCTTGAAGAAATCTTAGGTCGCGAGTGATGTGCATGTAAATGTGCATATTTTTACCACCATATTTATCCTATTTAAATTAAATAAATGATCATATTGGGTATTTTAACTTGTTTTAACCAAAATTCATATTAATTCCAAATTTTCACATATTCATCTTCATATAGGGGCAAAACGGTCATTTAAGTGCATATATTTCTTTGAGAAAAATTAATTGAAAATTTGTATATATTTTTGTAGGAAATTGATCTCAAATAGAAGAGGTTTCATGAAGATATGCATGCACAAAATTAATACAAAGGAATGAAGATGGAAATAATTCAAAGTGAAGAACATGGAGGACCCCACCTACCCACCTACCTTAATGTACAAATTAAAAGCTAATGCACATGCTTTTGGACTTAATGCTTTCATGTACACTTAATGGGGGATTAAGACATGTTAATGGTTACTTGGCCTCCACACTTCCTAAGGGGCATTTTGGGTATTCCCCAAAAATATGAATTAGGGTTTCATACATGTATAAATACCCATATGTTTCATGTAACATGATATCTTCTCTTAGTCTCTCTTAGGCCTCCTTCTCTTTAGTTTAGGTTAGATCAAATAAAAGAAAGCTCTCTTTCTCTTTTAATGGATACTTAGCCAATTTTTATTTCTTGTAATCTTTTTTATTTTATGCAATTTAATACATGCTCTTTCCTTTTCATGTTCATTTACTTTCATGTTGTAGTGTAGGTTTCTCTTATTTCATGCAAGTAGATTAGTTTTGTTTCTTTGCTTTGCTCTCTTTTTCTTTCTTGTTTACTTTCATGTTGCTTCCTACATTTGTTGATTTGATAACAAATATGAGAGCTTAATCCCTACAATTTAGGGGTAATGAAGCTCTCTAGTATGTAGATGCAACATTTTGATGTTTATACTCTCTTTTTGTGCTTTAATGGAAACATTTGAAGTGGTTTAATGATGTTGTTTAGCTTTGAATTTGATAGTCTATGTTGTTCATAACAAATAGGTTATGCTTAAACAAACATAACGCAAATTGCCTCTTCATCTAAATATGACTATGGCAAAGAAGTGAATGTTGAAATTGAAATTTGATAGCCTATATTTCTAAACAATAGTTAATAGGCTATGCTTAAAATAGATTTTTATTTCAACTTGTTGTCATATTTCATGAGAGTTAAATGTGTATTAGTGGTTGTGTTATAGTTTGATGGTTTATATTGAGCTAATTAATAGCACAAATATACCATACTTATAATAAGCACATCAACTAATTCACTAATGACAAGAAAAGAGAGATCATAACTTCATTTTGTTGATTTATGTGATCTAGAGGGTGGAAATTGCCTCTAAATTGTCTTAACACTCTCATATTTTTATCTATTTTCTTTTCTCATTTTTCTACATTTTTTTTTTGTTAATCACTCTTTCAACTTCGGTTAATTTGATTGAATAGAATTTTAAAATCATCAATTCCCTGTGGATCGACCCGTATTCGTCGCGTGCTACATTCGTACACCGTGCGCTTGCGGTTATTTTTAATTTAAATTCGTTCGACGGTTTTCTAAACCGATAGAATTTCCGTCGACGAACAGCGAGTGACCTATCTAATTAAAAGGTCGCGTGCGACCTAACGGTGTAAGGGATGGCGAGATAAGAGAAGAAGGAGATGCAACGCCAATCGCCAACGATCTATGTGTTGGGTCGGGCAGTGAGTCACGACCTAACGACGGTCGTGAACGACCTAGCAAGGTATCAAGGCTATGCGGTTGCAGTAGAAACGAGTTATGCAGAAAGTCTTTAGGTCGCTCCGACCAAACTCCAACGACTTACGACCTAGTTAGGTCGCGTGAAGAAGATCCAGTGGCTAATGATCTTAAGCCGCCTTGAAGCCTTAAGTCGCTACTGAAGCTTTTGGATAGGTCGCTTATGCCGTTTCAAGTTAGGTCGCATAAAGTTAGGTCGTAAGTCAGGTAGTATTTGTTAGTTCGAATGTTCTGTTTTAGGTCGTATGTCGTTCGACTGTGTTGTAATGTATATATTGTTGGGTCGTTTGTCTTTAAGTCGTTTTGTGTTGCAATGCGTATTGTTAACTCGTGATGTGTATGCCAGTAAGGTCGTATAACGATTTATACTAGGTCGTGTGTCTTTGTTTGTTTTGGGTCGTAGAGTGTTAGGTCATGTGCGATCTAGTGTGTGTTGTAGCCTATAAATATGGGTGTTTGGTCATTTGTAACGGTGGTTGATTTTTGAATGAAACTTTGTTTGTGCGCTTTGTGCCACTTTTGAAATTGGTAGTTGAGTGTGATCTCCTATCTCCACTTTCGGTTATTCGAGTGCGCTCGAATCAACGATTGTTGAAGCCAATTCACGGTATCAAGTGCGCTTGATCAACGTTCGAAGAATTGTAGATCTTCTTTCACGGCATCGTGCACGATCAACGTGTCGAAGATAGCTAGAATTCGGTATCTTTCGAAGATCAACGAATTTGGGAATTCGGTATCTTTTAGTCCATCGATTTATATTGATTCATCTAATCGTTCTTCGATTAGTTTGACACGAAATATTCATTTCGTCGTCAATCCGTATATCCGCTGTGTCAGTTTTGGTATCAAAGCACACAAACAAAGTTTCATTCAAAAATCAACCACCGTTACGAATGACCAAACACCCTTATTTATAGGCTACAACACACACTAGATCGCACACGACCTAACACTCTGCGTCCCAAAACAAACAAAGAAACACGGCCTAGTATAAATCGTTATACGACCTTACTGGCATACACATCACGAGTAAACAATATGCAACTTACAACACAAAACGACTTAAAGACAAACAACCCAACAATATATACGTTACAACACAGTCGAACGACATACGACCTAAAATAGAACATTCGAACTAACAAATACCACCTGACTTACGACCTAACTTTATGCGACCTAACTTGAAATGGCATAAGCAACCTATCCACAAGCTTCAGTAGCGACTTAAGGCTTCAAGGCGGCTTAAGATCATTAGCCACTGGATCTTCTTCATGCGACCTAACTAGGTCATAGGTCGTTGGAGTTTGGTCGAAGCAACCTAAAGACTTTCTGCATAACTCGTTTCTACTGCAACTGCATAGCCTTGATACCTTGCTAGGTCGTTCACGACCTTCGTTAGGTCATAGCTCGCTGCCCGACCCAACACATAGATCGTTGGAGATTGGTGTTGCATCTCCTTCTTCTCTTATCTCGCCATCCCTTACACCGTTAGGTCGCACGCGACCTTTTAGTTCGATAGGTCGCTCGTGACCTAAGATTTCTTCAGGCTGGGCTACATCATCCTCTCCTGGTTGGGAAAAATTCGTCCTCGAATTTAAAAGCTCTTCTCCATTGGATTGTTCATCTTCATAATGAGGTACAAGATGTTTAACATTAAACACGTCAAAAGTGTACGCATCATCCGGTAGCTTCAACTTATAAGCATTTTCATTGATCCGTTTAACAACCTTTACAGGACCAATCTTTCGAGCTTTGAGTTTATTGTATGTTCCCACTGGAAAACGATCCTTCGTTAGTACAGAATATACTAAATCTCCTTCATTAAATCCAACACTTCTTCGCTTCAGATCCGCAGATTGTTTATACTTCTCATTTGTCTTCTCCAATCGTTCCTGAACGATTTTATGGCATTCTGTCAATCCATCAACGAAATCAGCAGCCCGCTTAATTGTTCCCTTCGGTTGTGGTACTATCATTAAATCCAACGGTCCCTTTGGAAAGCTTGAATATACAATCTGAAATGGACTGAAACCCGTACTACGGTTGATAGCATGATTATGAGCAAACTCTGCTTGACATAACTTCACATCCCAGCTCTTCAGATTATCTTTCACTAGACACCGCAATAAATTTCCCAGCGATCTGTTCACAACCTATGTTTGTCCATCAGTTTGTGGATGATAAGCACTACTGAAATTCAGCTTCGTTCCCACCATCTTCCACAAACTTAGCCAAAAATGACTCAGAAATCTGGTATCCCTGTCGGAAACTATAGATTCTGGTAAACCATGCAAGCGATAGATTTCTCTAAAGAACAATTGTGCCACATGGACTGCATCTGCCGTCCTTTTACAAGCAACAAAATGTACCATCTTTTAGAAACGGTCCACCACAACATATATAGAGTCATTTCCCCGTTGAGTCCTCGGTAAACCCAACACGAAATCCATGCTTATATCTACCCATGGTTTTGTAGGAACAGGTAAAGGCATATACGACCCTGCATTTGTAGCCGTCCCTTTCGAAACCTGACAAACATGACATTTACGCACAAACTTTTCAACTTCCCGCCTCATCGATGGCCAATAGTAAGACTGAGAAATCAACTGCAATGTGCGATATCTACCCACATGGCCTTCTTCGTGTAACTCCTTTACAATCTTAATTCGCAAGCTTCCTTCTGGTATGCACAATTGATTCCCCTTGAATAAGAATCCATCTACCAACACAAACTCATCAGTACTTCCATCCTTGACTTTCTCAACAATCTTTGCAAAGTAAGGATCCTCCTCAAACAACTCTGGTAATAGTTCAAATCCTGTCACTTCAACCTTCATCGTTGTCAACAAATGATTCCTTCTGCTCAAAGCATCGGCTACACGATTCATCACCCCTGATTTGTACTTTACAACAAAAGTAAGCTGCTGTAGATATGCGACCCATGAAGCGTGTCTAGCTGAAATCTTGTCCTGCCCTTGCAAATACTTCAAAGCTTTGTGATCCGTATAAAGAACAAACTCCTTCTGAAACAGATAATGTCTCCAATGCCTCACAGCTTGAACAATCGCGTAAAACTCCACATCATAGGTGTTATATCTCAACTTGGCTCCAGACAATTTCTCACTGAAATAAGCAACTGGTTTGCCCTTCTGACTCAATACTCCACCAATCCCAACCTTCGAAGCATCAGTATGTAACTCAAACAAAAACTGAAAGTCCGGCAATATTAGAATTGGTGTTGATGTCAAAAGTGTCTTAATCTTCTCAAAAGCTAACTCTTCTTCCTCTGTCCACACGAACTTCTTTCCTTTCATGCAATCGGTCACAGGTGCCTTTACACTGCTAAAATGTGGAATGAATCTTCGATAAAAAGATACCAACCCAAGAAAGCTTCTCACTTCAGTAATTGTCTTGGGTTGTGGCCAACTCCTGACAGCTTCCACTTTGCTTTCATCCACTTGAATACCCTCCTTTGACAGAACATATCCCAGAAACAAAACACTGTGTGTCATGAACACACACTTCTTCGCTGCTGCAAAGAACTGCCCCTGTCGTAGAATAAACAGCACTTCTCGCAAATGCTGAACATGCTCTTTCATACTCCCACTATAGATCAAAATATCGTCAAAGTAAACTACTACGAACTTCCCAATGAATGGTCTGAAAATCTGGTTCATCACTCTCATAAAAGTACTAGGAGCATTTGATAAGCCAAACGGCATAACCAGCCATTCGTATAGACCTTCCCTAGTTTTAAAGGCAGTCTTCCACTCATTACCCGGTCTAGTACAAATCTGATGGTATCCACTCTTCAAGTCAATCTTTGAGAACACAACATCTCCACTCAATTGATAAATCAAATCATCGAACCTCGGCATAGGAAACTTGTACCTCACAGTGATCTTGTTTAGAGCCCGACTGTCCATACACATTCTCCACGAACCATCCTTCTTTGGCACCAATAAAGCTGGCACTGCACATGGACTCAAGCTCTCATGAACACGCCCTTGTTCTAACAACTCCTCCACCTGCCTTCTCAGTTCCTCATGCTCCTTAGGACTCATCCTGTAATGTGGCCTTTGTGGTAATACTGCCCCTGGCACAAGATCAATCTGATGCTGTATGTCCCTCAACGGTGGTAACTCCGTTGGCAACTCTTCAGGAAATACATCTCTGAATTCTTCCAATACCGGCTTTACTTCCTCTGGAACTTCAACAGATTCAATAGCTTCATGTCCAATCAACAAGAACACCTTTGGACTCTCCTCTACTTCTTCAACAAATTCCTTCAAAGTCTTCAGCTCCTCAATCTCTTCTGATCTGCTCTATCCTTGTTGTCTCTTCTTCGGAACTAAAATGATCTTAACACCTTCGAATATAAAGCTGTAGCTATTAATTCGACCGTCATGCTGCAGTGCTCGATCATACTGCCAAGGTCTCCCCAAAAGCAAGTGACAAACATCCATCTCCACCACATCACACCAGATCTCGTCTTTATACTTCTTCCCAATAGAAAATGGAACATGAACTCGCCTGTCCACCATCACCTCTCCTCCTTTCCTTAACCACGCTGACTTGTAAGTATTTGGATGCTTCTCCGTCTTCAACTTCAACTTTCTCACAGCTTCGGTAGAAATGATATTGTCACAACTTCCCGCCTCAATCACAAATTTACACACTTTCCCCAGTATAGTGCATGTCGACTGAATGATATTACTTCTCAACCAACTAGCCTCATCCTCTTACCTTGGTGTTAAACAAGATCTCCTCATCATTAGATTGCATCCTTCATCTTCCGACGCGATATCTTGTTCATTCCCCTCAACTGGACTAGAATAATCTTCACCAACATCCTCACCTTCCGCTTCAGCAATCATTGCTCGCTTCTTCGGCTTCGAACATTCATTGCTTTTGTGACCAAATTCCTGACAATTAAAGCATTTGATACTGTTGTTGACCTTTGCCTTTGCAGCCTCATTCACAACTGGTTTACTAACAGCTTTCGAAACATTGGAACTCCCACTAGCACCTTTGTTCTGAGTATTGGAACTTGGAAACACACCACCCCCTCGTCTTCCCTGCTTCTCCCAAGCCAACGCTTTCTGGTGCGCTTCAGCCACAGATCTAGGATCAAACATATTCACCATATCTTGTATCTGCACTCTCAACCCTCCAACAAACCTAGCAGTCAATTGTTCCTCTGTCTCCATGATATCATTCCTGGCAATCAGTTGATAAAATTCATCAGCATAATCATTAACAGTCTTCGTCTCTTGCCTAAGATTCTGCAACCTCTGATACATGAGTAATTGATAATTGTAAGGCAAGAATGTAGCCTTCATCAGCTTCTTCATCTTCTCCCATGATTCAATCTTTGACTTCCCCATTCTCTTCCGTGTAAGTTTAGTCTGCTGCCACCACGCCATAGCTCTCCCTCTTAAACGAGTAGCAACTAACTTAACTCTCCGATTCTCAGGAACTTCTTTGAAGTCAAAAATTTCTTCAACATTAGACAACCAATCAAGAAATTCTTTTGCTACCATACCACCCTTGAATTCTGGAATTTCCATCTTCATACCCGACTCCCATCGTCGGTCATCCTCAACATCCTGATACGAGTTTCGAACTTGGTCTCGATCTCGATAATGAATGCTAACTCTATCACCCTCTTCATCAAAATCAAATGTACGTCTATATCGATCTCGACCATCAACTTCCCTTCGATCACACATGTCTCTTCTACTATGTCTCTCTTCATCACGATATGGCTCATCTTCAAACTCACGTGGAGTTCTTCTCTCTTCATGTCTATATTCATGGTGATCTCTTCTCGATGAAATTGATGTTTCTCTTCTTTCTCTAAAAGATTGTGGCGACACCCTCCTCGCTTCTGTAACCGATGGTGAAACTCTGTTTCCTCCATGGTTCGAGACTGGCGACCTTCTCCTTTGATTCATATCTATCGTCAATTTCTCCAACCTACCAATACCTTCATCTAACTTCTCATTGTATTTATTGCTAATTCGTTGTTCCATCTGTTCAACATCTTCTCGTTTATACAAATCTTCAACATTTTGATGATGATTAGCTCTTCTTGGAGGCATGATTGAATCTTCAATAAATTCTCAACGAATGCAACTTCGGCCTTGATCTACTTTGAACAAGACAATGCACGGCTTCTAAACTTCAACTCTCGGCTTGAACACTTGATGCGCGGCTCATACTCCAACTAGCTCGGCTCAGCCTAAGTCAAACTTTACTTTGGCGCGCAAAAATTCCAATGAGAAAAATTCAAACACTTTCCGAACTTTGATCCAAAATGATATGGATCGAAACTCCTAACTTGTTGCAACTTCACGATGAACACGATGAATACTAAACTTCAACTACTTCTCCTTGGCTCCAAGACTCGGCTTAGCTATGATTGGCTAAGTCTAGCTTTGATACCAAAACTGACGCAGCGGATATACGGATTGACGACGAAATGAATATTTCGTGTCGAACTAATCGAAGAACGATTAGATAAATCAATATAAATCGATGGATTAAAAGATACCGAATGCCCAAATTCGTTGATCTTCGAAAATACCGAATTCTAGCTATCTTCGACACGTTGATCGCGCACGATGCCGTGAAAGAAGATCTACAATTCTTCGAACGTTGATCAAGCGTACTTAATACCAGGAATTGGCTTCAACAATCGTTGATTCGAGCGCACTCGAATAACCGAAAGTGGAGATAGGAGATCACACTCAACTACCAATTTCAAAAGTGGCACAAAGCACACAAACAAAGTTTCATTCAAAAATCAACCACCTTTACAAATGACCAAACACCCATATTTATAGGCTACAACACACACTAGATCGCACACGACCTAACACTCTGCGACCCAAAACAAACAAAGATACACGGCCTAGTATAAATCGTTATACGACCTTACTGGCATACACATCACGAGTTAACAATACGCAACTTACAACACAAAACGACTTAAATACAAACGACCCAACAATATACACATTACAACACAGTCGAACGACATACGACCTAAAACAGAACATTCAACTAATAAATACCACCTGACTTACGACCTAACTTTATGCGACCTAACTTGAAACGGCATAAGCAACCTATCCACAAGCTTCAGTAGCGACTTAAGGCTTCAAGGCGGCTTAAGATCATTAGCCACTGGATCTTCTTTACGCGACCTAACTAGGTCGTAGGTAGTTGGAGTTTGGTCAGAGCGACCTAAAGACTTTCTGCATAACTCGTTTCTACTGCAACCGCATAGCCTTGATACCTTGCTAGGTCGTTCACGACCGCGTAAGTTTAGTCTGCTGCCACCATGCCATAGCTCTACCTCTCAAACGAGTAGCAACCAACTTAACTCTTCGATTTTTAGGAATTTCTTTAAAGTCAAAAATTTCGTCAACATTAGACAACCAATCAAGAAATTCTTCAGCTACCATTCCACCTTTGAACTCTGGAATTTCCATCTTCATACCCGACTCCCATCGACGATCATCATCTACATCCCTATATAAATTTCGAACTTGGTCTCGATCTCGATAATGAAAACTAGCTCTATCTCCATCTTCATCAAAATCAAATGTATGTCTATATCGATCTCGACCATCAACATCCCTTCGATCACGCATGTCCCTTCTACTATGTCTCTCTTCATCTCGATATGGCTCATCTTTAAACTCATGTGGAGTTCTTCTCTCTTCATGTCCATAGTCATGGTGATCTCTTCTCGATGAAATTGATGTCTCTCTTCTCTCTCTAAAAGATTACGGTGATACCCTTCTCGCTTCCGTAACCGATGGCAAAACTCTGTTTCCTCCATGGTTCGAGACTGGTGATCTCCTCCTTTGGTTTTGATTCAAATCATTCATCAATTTCTCTAACTTCCCAATACCCTCATCAAATTTCTCATTAATGCGTTGTTCCATTTGCTCGGCTTCTTCTCTTCTATACAACGCTTCAATATTCTGATGACGGTTAGCTCTTCTCGACGGCATGATTAAATCAATACAAACACTTCAAAACTTAACAAATCTTCGACAAATCAAACTTCAACTAGCTCGCACAAGTTCAACAAGTTCGGCCCTAACTTCAACCAATAATACCAAACTGATGCACGGCCCAAACTTAACACAAAGTTATGCTCGGCGTTCACTTCAAACTCTCGGCTTAAACAAGTGATGTACGGCTCTACCCAACTCGGCTCAAACTCAAACACCTTTCCAACTTTGATCCAAAATGAAATGGATCGAAAGCTTCTAACTTGTTGCAACTTCAAGATGAACACGATGAACACCAACTTCAAACTCCTTGGCTCCAAGACTCGGCTTAGCTATGATTGGCTAAGTCTAGCTCTGATACCAAACTGACGCAGCGGATAATAGCAAACGATATAGATCGATGAAAGTAGCAAACGGTGGATTGAAGATACTGAAATGCCCAAATTCGTTGATCACGAAGATACCGAATTCTAGCTATCTTCGACACGTTGATCGCGCACGATACCGTGAAAGAAAATCTACAATTCTTCAAACGTTGATCAAGCGCACTTGATACCGTGAATTGGCTTCAACGATCGTTGATTCGAGCGCACTCGAATAACCGAAAGTGGAGATAGGATATCACACTCAACTGCCAATTTAGATGAAAGCACACAACAATCAACAAAGTTTTTATTCAAAGTCCACTTTTTAAAATGTACAACACACTCCATATTTATAGCATTTCACAACCAGTGCCTTAAGTCATTCACGACTTACGACTCATCATATGTCGGCAGCGACTCAACGTACACGGCTTATCAGTTACAACACAATGCCGACTCAACTTAGGTCGTACACGATCTAAAAACACACAAAAGTGACGACTTACGACTCAACGGTACAAGATTCAAGTTACAACACACACATATATTTACAACACCTAGGTCGTATACGACCTAACGACTTAAGAAAATACAAACATCCTGACTTACGACTTAAAACTCCCAATGACTTAAGCTCTTAGGTCGGTAACGAGTTAACTTCCAGAGCGGCTTTACTTCCAGTGCGGCATAACCAAGCAGCGACTCAACTCTTTAGGTCGTAGACTATTAGATCGTAGCTCGTTAGATCGTAGCTCGTTAGATCGTAGCTCGTTAGATCGTAGCTCGTTAGATCGTAGCTCGTTAGAACGTTCGAACGACTTTAACATCCTTAGGTCGTAACCCGTTTGAGTTAGGTCGTGAACTCGGTGCAACTTCCCCCTCTGGTCTCCAGTTAGGTCGGGAACGACCTAAACTTTCCTCCTTAGGTCGTGGACGACCTAAATTTTCCTCCTTAGGTCGTGGGCGACCTAAGTCTTCACCTTGCTTAGGTCGTGAACGACTTAAGCCTTGGAAAATGATAGCTTGCAATTCTTCGACCCTGGTCTGAGCTGCATCATCCTCCCCAGGTTGAGAAAAATTCGTCCTCAAATTTGTAAATTATTCCACATCGCCTCATTCATCTCCATAATATGGTACGAGAAGCTTAACATTGAACACGTCAGAAGTGTACACATCCTACGGCAGCTTCAATTTATAAGAATTTTTATTAATCCGTTTCACAACTTCTACAGGACCAATTTTTCTGGCTTTCAACTTGTTATAAGCGCCCACTGGAAAACGGTCCTTTGTTAACACAGCATACACCATATCCCCTTCATTAAACTCAACATTTCTTCGCTTCAGATCAACGGATCTTTTATACTTCTCAATTGCCTTCTCCAATCGTTCATGAACGATCTTATGACATTCGGTCAACCCATCAACAAAATCTACAACTCGTTTAACCGTCCCCTTCGGTTGTGGCACTACCGTTAGGTCCAACGGTCCCCTTGGTAAATTTGAATATACAATCTGAAATGGATTGAAACCCGTACTACGATTCACTGCATGATTATGAGCAAACTCTTCTTGACATAACTTCATATCCCAACTTTTCAAATTATCCTTCACAAGACATCGCAACAAATTTCCCAGCGATCTGTTCACAACCTCGGTCTGTCCATCTGTCTGCGGATGGTAAGCGCTACTGAAGTTCAACTTTGTTCCCACCATCTTCCACAAGCTTAGCCAAAAATGACTCAGAAAACGAGTATCTCTATCTGAAACAATAGACTCTGGTAACCCATGTAAACGATAGATCTCTTTAAAGAACAACTGAGCAACATGAACAGCATCCTCCGTCTTCTTACAAGCAACAAAATGTACCATCTTCAAGAAACGATCCACCACCACATATATAGAGTCATTTCCCCTTTGAGTTCTCGGCAAACCCAACACAAAATCCATGCTAATGTCTACCCAAGGTTTTGTAGGAACAGGTGAAGGCATATACAATCCCGCATTTGTAGCTGTCCCTTTCGAAACCTGACAAATATGACATCTGCACACAAACTTTTCAACTTCCTTTCTCATTGACGGCCAATAATAAGATTGAGAAATCAACTGCAATGTTCGATCTCTACCCACATGGCCTTCTTCATGTAATTCTTTGATAATCTTCATTCTCAAACTACCTTCTGGTACGCACAATTGATTCCCCTTGAATAAGAACCCATCTACCAATACGAATTCATCAGTACTCCCGTCCTTGACTTTCTCAACAAATTTCATAAAGTAAGGATCTTCTTCAAGCAACTCTGGCAATAGTTCAAACCCTGTCACTTCAACTTTCATTGTCGTCAACAAATGATTCCTCCTGCTCAATGCATCAGCTACACGATTCGTCACACCTGATTTGTGCTTAACAACAAAAGTAAACTGTTGTAAATACGCGACCCATGAAGCGTGCCTAGCTGAAATTTTATCCTGCCCTTGCAAATGCTTCAAAGCTTCATGATCCGTATAGAGAACAAACTCCTTCTGAAACAGATAATGTCTCCAGTGCTTCACTGCTTGAACAATCGCGTAAAATTCCACGTCATAAGTGCTATATCTCAACTTAGCTCCAGATAACTTCTCACTGAAATAAGCAACTGGTCTTCCCTTCTGACTCAAAACTCCACCAACCCCAACCTTCGATGCATCAGTATGTAATTTAAACAACAACTGAAAATCCGGTAAAACTAGAATTGGTGCTGTCGTCAATAGGATCTTGATTTTCTCAAAAGCAATCCCTGCTTCCTCTGACCACTCAAACTTCTTTCCTTTCATACAATCGGTTATAGGTGCCATCACACTACTAAAATGTGGAATGAATCTTCGATAGAAAGATGCCAATCCATGAAAACTCCTCACTTGAGTAATTGTCTTTGGCTGTGGCCAACTCCTGACAGCTTCTACTTTACTTTCATCCACTTGAATTCCTTCCTTCGATAGAACATATCCCAGAAATAAAACCCTATCCGTCATAAACATGAACTTCTTTGCTGCTGCATAGAACTGCTCTTGACGTAGAATCAACAGTACTTCACGCAAATGTTGGACATGCTTTTCCATACTCCCACTGTAGATCAAAATATCATCAAAGTAAACAACCACGAACTTTCCAATGAATGGTCTGAAAATCTGGTTCATCACTCTCATAAAAGTACTTGGTGTATTTGATAAACCAAACGGCATAACCAACCATTCGTATAATCCTTCCCTGGTTTTAAAAGCAGTCTTCCATTCATCGCCTGGTCTAATGCGAATCTGATGGTATCCACTTTTCAAGTCAATCTTTGAAAACACAACAGCCCCACTCAACTGATCAATCAAATCATCAAACCTTGGTATAGGAAATCTGTATCTCACAGTGATCTTGTTTAGAGCCCGACTGTCCGTACACATCCTCCACGAACCATCCTTCTTTGGCACCAATAAAGCTGGCACTGCACAAGGACTCAAGCTCTCCTGAACACGCCCCTATTCTAACAATTCCTCCACCTGCCTTCTCAGTTCCTCATGCTCCTTAGGACTCATCCTGTAATGTGGTCTGTGTGGTAACACTGCTCCTGGCACAAGATCAATCTGATGTTGAATATCCCTCAACGGTGGTAACTCCGTTGGCAATTCTTCAGGAAACACATCTCTGAATTCTTCCAATATCGGCTTTACTTCCTCTGGAACATCAACAGATTCAGTAGCTACATGTCCAATCAACAAAAACACCTCTGGACTCTCCTCTACTTCTTCAATAAATTCCTTCAATGTCAATAAAATCTTCAACTCCTCAATCTCTTCTGACTTGCTCTCTTCCTGCTGTCTCTTCTTTGGAACTAAAATAATCTTAACGCCTTCAAACATAAAGCTGTAGCTATTGGTTCGACCGTCATGCTGCACTGCTCGATCATACTGCCATGGTCTTCCCAAAAGCAAGTGACAAACATCCATCTCCACAACATCACACCAAATCTCGTCTTTATACTTCTTTCCAATGGAGAATGGAACTCGAACTCGTCTGTCCACCTTCACCTTTCCTCCTTTTCTCAACCACGCTAACTTGTAAGGATTTGGATGCTTCTCCGTTTTCAGCTTCAACTTCCTCAAAGCTTCGGTAGAAATAATATTGTCACAACTTCCTGCGTCAATCACAAATTTACAAACCTTCCCCAGAATAGTGCACGTTGACTGAAAGATGTTACTCCTCAACCAACTAGCTTCTTCTTCTTGCTTCGGTATTAAACAAGACCTCCTCATCATTAGATTACATCCTTCATCTCCTGACGCAGCATCCTGTTCATCCTCCTCAACTGGACTAGAATAACCTTCCCCAACATCCTCACCTTCAACTTCAGCAATCATAGTTCGTTTCTTTGGCTTTGGACATTCATTACTCTTGTGACCCACTTCCTGGCAATTATAACACTTGAAATTGTTGTTGTCCTTCGCCTTTGCAACTTCATTCACAACTGGTTTATTGACAGCTTTCGAAACATTAGAACTCCCACTAGCACCCTTATTCTGAATATTGGAACTTGTAAACACACCACCTCCTCGTCTTCCCTGCTTCTCCCAAGCCAACGCTTTCTGGTGCACTTCAGCCACAGATCTAGGATCAAACATATTCACCATATCCTATATCTGCATTCTCAATCCCCCAATAAATCTAGCAGTCAATTGTTCCTCTGTCTCCCTTATGTCATTTCGAGCAATCAGTTGATAAAATTCATCAGCATAATCATTAACAGTCTTTGTCCCTTGTCTCAGATTCTACAATCTCTGATACATGAGTGATTGATAATTGTAAGGTAAGAATGTAGCTTTCATTAACTTCTTCATCTTCTCCCATGATTCAATCTTTGACTTCCCCATTCTCTCCCGTATAAGTTTAGTCTACTGCCACCATGCCACAGCTCTACCTCTCAAACGAGTAGCAACCAACTTAACTCTTCTATTCTCAGGAATTTCTTTAAAGTCAAAAATTTCGTCAACATTAGACAACCAATCAAGAAATTCTTCAGCTACCATTCCACCCTTGAACTCTGGAATTTCCATCTTCATACCCGACTCCCATCGACAATCATCATCTACATCCCTGTATAAATTTCGAACTTGGTCTCGATCTCGATAATGAAAACTAGCTCTATCTCCATCTTCATCAAAATCAAATGTATGTCTATATCGATCTCGACCATCAACATCCCTTCGATCACGCATGTCCCTTCTACTATGTCTCTCTTCATCTCGATATGGCTCATCTTTAAACTCATGTGGAGTTCTTCTCTCTTCATGTCCATAGTCATGGTGATCTCTTCTCGATGAAATTGATGTCTCTCTTCTCTCTCTAAAAGATTACGGTGATACCCTTCTCGCTTCCGTAACCGATGGCAAAACTCTGTTTCCTCCATGGTTCGAGACTGGTGATCTCCTCCTTTGGTTTTGATTCAAATCATTCATCAATTTCTCTAACTTCCCAATACCCTCATCAAATTTCTCATTAATGCATTGTTCCATTTGCTCGGCTTCTTCTCTTCTATACAACGCTTCAATATTCTGATGACGGTTAGCTCTTCTCGACGGCATGATTAAATCAATACAAACACTTCAAAACTTCACAAATCTTCTACAAATCAAACTTCAACTAGCTCGCACAAGTTCAACAAGTTCGGCCCTAACTTCAACCAATAATACCAAACTGATGCACGGCCCAAACTTAACACAAAGTTATGCTCGGCGTTCACTTCAAACTCTCGGCTTAAACAAGTGATGTACGGCTCTACCCAACTCGGCTCAAACTCAAACACCTTTCCAACTTTGATCCAAAATGAAATGGATCGAAAGCTTCTAACTTGTTGCAACTTCAAGATGAACACGATGAACACCAACTTCAAACTCCTTGGCTCCAAGACTCGGCTTAGCTATGATTGGCTAAGTCTAGCTCTGATACCAAACTGACGCAGCGGATAATAGCAAACGATATAGATCGATGAAAGTAGCAAACGGTGGATTGAAGATACTGAAATGCCCAAATTCGTTGATCACGAAGATACCGAATTCTAGCTATCTTCGACACGTTGATCGCGCACGATACCGTGAAAGAAGATCTACAATTCTTCAAACGTTGATCAAGCGCACTTGATACCGTGAATTGGCTTCAACGATCGTTGATTCGAGCGCACTCGAATAACCGAAAGTGGAGATAGGATATCACACTCAACTGCCAATTTAGATGAAAGCACACAACAATCAACAAAGTTTTTATTCAAAGTCCACTTTTTAAAATGTACAACACACTCCATATTTATAGCATTTCACAACCAGTGCCTTAAGTCGTTCACGAATTACGACTCATCATATGTCGGCAGCGACTCAACGTACACGGCTTATCAGTTACAACACAATGCCGACTCAACTTAGGTCGTACACGATCTAAAAACACACAAAAGTGACGACTTACGACTCAACGGTACAAGATTCAAGTTACAACACACACATATATTTACAACACCTAGGTCGTATACGACCTAACGACTTAAGAAAATACAAACATCCCGACTTACGACTTAAAACTCCCAATGACTTAAGCTCTTAGGTCGGTAACGAGTTAACTTCCAGAGCGGCTTTACTTCCAGTGCGGCATAACCAAGCAGCGACTCAACTCTTTAGGTCGTAGACTATTAGATCGTAGCTCGTTAGATCGTAGCTCGTTAGATCGTAGCTCGTTAGAACGTTCGAACGACTTTAACATCCTTAGGTCGTAACCCGTTTGAGTTAGGTCGTGAACTCGGTGCAACTTCCCCCTCTGGTCTCCAGTTAGGTCGGGAACGACCTAAACTTTCCTCCTTAGGTCGTGGACGACCTAAATTTTCCTCCTTAGGTCGTGGGCGACCTAAGTCTTCACCTTGCTTAGGTCGTGAACGACTTAAGCCTTGGAAAATGATAGCTTGCAATTCTTCGACCCTGGTCTGAGCTGCATCATCCTCCCCAGGTTGAGAAAAATTCGTCCTCAAATTTGTAAATTATTCCACATCGCCTCATTCATCTCCATAATATGGTACGAGAAGCTTAACATTGAACACGTCAGAAGTGTACACATCCTACGGCAGCTTCAATTTATAAGAATTTTTATTAATCCGTTTCACAACTTCTACAGGACCAATTTTTCTGGCTTTCAACTTGTTATAAGCGCCCACTGGAAAACGGTCCTTTGTTAACACAGCATACACCATATCCCCTTCATTAAACTCAACATTTCTTCGCTTCAGATCAACGGATCTTTTATACTTCTCAATTGCCTTCTCCAATCGTTCCTGAACGATCTTATGACATTCGGTCAACCCATCAACAAAATCTACAACTCGTTTAACCGTCCCCTTCGGTTGTGGCACTACCGTTAGGTCCAACGGTCCCCTTGGTAAATTTGAATATACAATCTGAAATGGATTGAAACCCGTACTACGATTCACTGCATGATTATGAGCAAACTCTTCTTGACATAACTTCATATCCCAACTTTTCAAATTATCCTTCACAAGACATCGCAACAAATTTCCCAGCGATCTGTTCACAACCTC
Organism: Allium cepa; assembly: GCA_030765085.1. Classification (NCBI taxonomy): domain Eukaryota; kingdom Viridiplantae; phylum Streptophyta; class Magnoliopsida; order Asparagales; family Amaryllidaceae; genus Allium; species Allium cepa. The sequence continues at coordinate 175,250,879 of CM060940.1, forward strand.
GGTCTGTCCATCTGTCTGCGGATGGTAAGCGCTACTGAAGTTCAACTTTGTTCCCACCATCTTCCACAAGCTTAGCCAAAAATGACTCAGAAAACGAGTATCTCTATCTGAAACAATAGACTCTGGTAACCCATGTAAACGATAGATCTCTTTAAAGAACAACTGAGCAACATGAACAGCATCCTCCGTCTTCTTACAAGCAACAAAATGTACCATCTTCAAGAAACGATCCACCACCACATATATAGAGTCATTTCCCCTTTGAGTTCTCGGCAAACCCAACACAAAATCCATGCTAATGTCTACCCAAGGTTTTGTAGGAACAGGTGAAGGCATATACAATCCCGCATTTGTAGCTGTCCCTTTCGAAACCTGACAAATATGACATCTGCACACAAACTTTTCAACTTCCTTTCTCATTGACGGCCAATAATAAGATTGAGAAATCAACTGCAATGTTCGATCTCTACCCACATGGCCTTCTTCATGTAATTCTTTGATAATCTTCATTCTCAAACTACCTTCTGGTACGCACAATTGATTCCCCTTGAATAAGAACCCATCTACCAATACGAATTCATCAGTACTCCCGTCCTTGACTTTCTCAACAAATTTCATAAAGTAAGGATCTTCTTCAAGCAACTCTGGCAATAGTTCAAACCCTGTCACTTCAACTTTCATTGTCGTCAACAAATGATTCCTCCTGCTCAATGCATCAGCTACACGATTCGTCACACCTGATTTGTGCTTAACAACAAAAGTAAACTGTTGTAAATACGCGACCCATGAAGCGTGCCTAGCTGAAATTTTATCCTGCCCTTGCAAATGCTTCAAAGCTTCATGATCCGTATAGAGAACAAACTCCTTCTGAAACAGATAATGTCTCCAGTGCTTCACTGCTTGAACAATCGCGTAAAATTCCACGTCATAAGTGCTATATCTCAACTTAGCTCCAGATAACTTCTCACTGAAATAAGCAACTGGTCTTCCCTTCTGACTCAAAACTCCACCAACCCCAACCTTCGATGCATCAGTATGTAATTTAAACAACAACTGAAAATCCGGTAAAACTAGAATTGGTGCTGTCGTCAATAGGATCTTGATTTTCTCAAAAGCAATCCCTGCTTCCTCTGACCACTCAAACTTCTTTCCTTTCATACAATCGGTTATAGGTGCCATCACACTACTAAAATGTGGAATGAATCTTCGATAGAAAGATGCCAATCCATGAAAACTCCTCACTTGAGTAATTGTCTTTGGCTGTGGCCAACTCCTGACAGCTTCTACTTTACTTTCATCCACTTGAATTCCTTCCTTCGATAGAACATATCCCAGAAATAAAACCCTGTCCGTCATAAACATGAACTTCTTTGCTGCTGCATAGAACTGCTCTTGACGTAGAATCAACAGTACTTCACGCAAATGTTGGACATGCTTTTCCATACTCCCACTGTAGATCAAAATATCATCAAAGTAAACAACCACGAACTTTCCAATGAATGGTCTGAAAATCTGGTTCATCACTCTCATAAAAGTACTTGGTGTATTTGATAAACCAAACGGCATAACCAACCATTCGTATAATCCTTCCCTGGTTTTAAAAGCAGTCTTCCATTCATCACCTGGTCTAATGCGAATCTGATGGTATCCACTTTTCAAGTCAATCTTTGAAAACACAACAGCCCCACTCAACTGATCAATCAAATCATCAAACCTTGGTATAGGAAATCTGTATCTCACAGTGATCTTGTTTAGAGCCCGACTGTCCGTACACATCCTCCACGAACCATCCTTCTTTGGCACCAATAAAGCTGGCACTGCACAAGGACTCAAGCTCTCCTGAACACGCCCCTATTCTAACAATTCCTCCACCTGCCTTCTCAGTTCCTCATGCTCCTTAGGACTCATCCTGTAATGTGGTCTGTGTGGTAACACTGCTCCTGGCACAAGATCAATCTGATGTTGAATATCCCTCAACGGTGGTAACTCCGTTGGCAATTCTTCAGGAAACACATCTCTGAATTCTTCCAATACCGGCTTTACTTCCTCTGGAACATCAACAGATTCAGTAGCTACATGTCCAATCAACAAAAACACCTCTGGACTCTTCTCTACTTCTTCAATAAATTCCTTCAATGTCAATAAAATCTTCAACTCCTCAATCTCTTCTGACTTGCTCTCTTCCTGCTGTCTCTTCTTTGGAACTAAAATAATCTTAACGCCTTCAAACATAAAGCTGTAGCTATTGGTTCGACCGTCATGCTGCACTGCTCGATCATACTGCCATGGTCTTCCCAAAAGCAAGTGACAAACATCCATCTCCACAACATCACACCAAATCTCGTCTTTATACTTCTTTCCAATGGAGAATGGAACTCGAACTCGTCTGTCCACCTTCACCTTTCCTCCTTTTCTCAACCACGCTAACTTGTAAGGATTTGGATGCTTCTCCGTTTTCAGCTTCAACTTCCTCAAAGCTTCGGTAGAAATAATATTGTCACAACTTCCTGCGTCAATCACAAATTTACAAACCTTCCCCAGAATAGTGCACGTTGACTGAAAGATGTTACTCCTCAACCAACTAGCTTCTTCTTCTTGCTTCGGTATTAAACAAGACCTCCTCATCATTAGATTACATCCTTCATCTCCTGATGCAGCATCCTGTTCATCCTCCTCAACTGGACTAGAATAACCTTCCCCAACATCCTCACCTTCAACTTCAGCAATCATAGTTCGTTTCTTTGGCTTTGGACATTCATTACTCTTGTGACCCACTTCCTGGCAATTATAACACTTGAAATTGTTGTTGTCCTTCGCCTTTGCAACTTCATTCACAACTGGTTTATTGACAGCTTTCGAAACATTAGAACTCCCACTAGCACCCTTATTCTGAATATTGGAACTTGTAAACACACCACCTCCTCGTCTTCCCTGCTTCTCCCAAGCCAACGCTTTCTGGTGCACTTCAGCCACAGATCTAGGATCAAACATATTCACCATATCCTATATCTGCATTCTCAATCCCCCAATAAATCTAGCAGTCAATTGTTCCTCTGTCTCCCTTATGTCATTTCGAGCAATCAGTTGATAAAATTCATCAGCATAATCATTAACAGTCTTTGTCCCTTGTCTCAGATTCTACAATCTCTGATACATGAGTGATTGATAATTGTAAGGTAAGAATGTAGCTTTCATTAACTTCTTCATCTTCTCCCATGATTCAATCTTTGACTTCCCCATTCTCTCCCGTATAAGTTTAGTCTACTGCCACCATGCCACAGCTCTACCTCTCAAACGAGTAGCAACCAACTTAACTCTTCTATTCTCAGGAATTTCTTAAAAGTCAAAAATTTCGTCAACATTAGACAACCAATCAAGATATTCTTCAGCTACCATTCCACCCTTGAACTCTGGAATTTCCATCTTCATACCCGACTCCCATCGACAATCATCATCTACATCCCTGTATAAATTTCGAACTTGGTCTCGATCTCGATAATGAAAACTAGCTCTATCTCCATCTTCATCAAAATCAAATGTATGTCTATATCGATCTCGACCATCGACATCCCTTCGATCACGCAAGTCCCTTCTACTATGTCTCTCTTCATCTCGATATGGCTCATCTTCAAACTCATGTGGAGTTCTTCTCTCTTCATGTCCATAGTCATGGTGATCTCTTCTCGATGAAATTGATGTTTCTCTTCTCTCTCTAAAAGATTGCGGTGATACCCTTCTCGCTTCCATAACCAATGGCGAAACTCTGTTTCCTCCATGGTTCGAGACTGGTGATCTCCTCCTTTGGTTTTGATTCAAATCATTCATCAATTTCTCTAACTTCCCAATACCTTCATCAAATTTCTCATTAATGCGTTGTTCCATTTGCTCGGCTTCTTCTCTTCTATACAACGCAACATTCTGATGATGGTTAGCTCTTCTCGACGGCATGATTAAATCAATACAAACACTTCAAAACTTCACAAATCTTCTACAAATCAAACTTCAACTAGCTCGCACAAGTTCAACAAGTTCGGCCCTAACTTCAACCAATAATACCAAACTGATGCACGGCCCAAACTTAACACAAAGTTATGCTCGGCGTTCACTTCAAACTCTCGGCTTAAACAAGTGATGTACGGCTCTACCCAACTCGGCTCAAACTCAAACACCTTTCCAACTTTGATCCAAAATGAAATGGATCGAAAGCTTCTAACTTGTTGCAACTTCAAGATGAACACGATGCACACCAACTTCAAACTCCTTGGCTCCAAGACTCGGCTTAGCTATGATTGGCTAAGTCTAGCTCTGATACCAAACTGACGCAGCGGATAATAGCAAACGATATAGATCGATGAAAGTAGCAAACGGTGGATTGAAGATACTGAAATGCCCAAATTCGTTGATCACAAAGATACCGAATTCTAGCTATCTTCGACACGTTGATCGCGTACGATACCGTGAAAGAAGATCTACAATTCTTCAAACGTTGATCAAGCGCACTTGATACCGTGAATTGGCTTCAACGATCGTTGATTCGAGCGCACTCGAATAACCGAAAGTGGAGATAGGATATCACACTCAACTACCAATTTAGATGAAAGCACACAGCAATCAACAAAGTTTTTATTCAAAGTCCACTTTTTAAAATGTACAACACACTCCATATTTATAGCATTTCACAACCGGTGCCTTAAGTCGTTCACGACTTACGACTCATCATATGTCGGCAGCGACTCAACGTACACGGCTTATCAGTTACAATACAATGCCGACTCAACTTAGGCGTACACGATCTAAAAACACACAAAAGTGACGACTTACAACTCAACGGTACAAGATTCAAGTTACAACACACACATATATTTACAACACCTAGGTCGTATACGACCTAACGACTTAAGAAAATACAAACATCCCGACTTACGACTTAAAACTCCCAACGACTTAAGCTCTTAGGTCGGTAACGAGTTAACTTCCAGAGCGGCTTTACTTCCAGTGTGGCATAACCAAGCAGCGACTCAACTCTTTAGGTCGTAGACTATTAGATTGTAGCTCGTTAGATCGTAGCTCGTTAGAACGTTCGAACGACTTTAACATCCTTAGGTCGTAACCCGTTTGAGTTAGGTCGTGAACTCGGTGCAACTTCCCCTTCTGGTCTCCAGTTAGGTCGGGAACGACCTAAACTTTCCTCCTTAGGTCGTGGACGACCTAAATTTTCCTCCTTAGGTCGTGGGCGACCTAAGTCTTCACCTTGCTTAAGTCGTGAACGACTTAAGCCTTGGAAAATGATAGCTTGCAATTCTTCGACCCTGGTCTGAGCTGCATCACACGTCCAGGTCAAGTCCCTTAACTGACCCATAGGCATCCCAGCTTACAATACCCCTGCTTCAAGTACAACAGAAAACACTCCGAGTATCAACAATTTCTTAGCACATACAAATCTAGGCTTTCCTTCGTTCCATTTAGGTTCGAGCCCTTCTCTTGCTCAATTCAATTTCTATTATCCAGGAACCCTCTATGTTTCCCATCCTACGTCTCTCTCCTTTATCAACTGATATATTCGAGACCTACTTCCCCCATGAATCACAAATCGAAGGTGCATAACATTCATTATGTTGTTACATCGCCATCCAACCTGATGCGAATGAGCCAACACCTCTAGCATGATCTATAGAGCTTTCACTCCATCCCCTAGAAAACTCATCTCATAACCTTGTATTAAAATAACTCGGTTCCGAGTCAAAATTACTCAGCATTGAGTCATAAACTTAGTCAATTATTACTAAGTTACCTTCGAACTCCTAACCCAAGTGCTTCAGACCCTTACCCATCCACCAAAACAACTCAGCCCACATTTTAAAATACCCAACTCCAAGTTCTAGAAACCACTCGGCATAACATCCAACACTTAACCAATTCTCTGAAACTTGCCTTACTCCATCCCTACTAGCCAACACCTAGAGATCCCCAAGTCACTGACCCAAATGAGCAACAGAAATGAATCGGTCCCAAGTTATATACTAAACCATTCCAGAAGTACAACTTGACCTATAGGCTCCCTCCATGCTCTAGAGCCTCTCCTCCAAGTTTCGTCGAATACTGACAAACTTTGCCTTTAATTTGCCAAATTCACCAACCTATCTTCCTAAACATCCAAAACACTAGCAAACCACATCAAAGCACAACATACAAGCATAGAATAACATGTAATTACATCCATTCAAACATACAATACATAGAATTATAGCAATCAACCATCTTCCAATCCAAATCTAAGAAATCAATGAACATATGAATATAAAAAAGGTGAATTGCAAAGTCATTACTACAAATCATATTAAGATTTATCAATTTAGGTTATAATCATATATTAACATGAGATTAAAGTTAGAAAAGAATTTTAAGGTTAAAAATTATATTAAAACCTATAATTCTACCATATAAGCATGCATAAGTTAATGAGAAGGCATAAATCACTAACTGATAACAAAATCTAGCGATTTGAATCTCGATCCAAAGTCGACAGCAATGAAAATCAATTCGAATCAACCAAAATGATGATCTCTATCTTATAATCAATTATCTACTCATTAGCCTTCAATTGGGTTTGATTTAGAGAATAATTTAGGTGATTTTGGACGAATCTAGGGTTAATGACGGTTTAGATCTAATTTGGGAGAAAGGGAAAAAATTAATTTGACTCTTGCAGCACATGTTTAGAGTAATATCAAATTAGACTAATGGGCCAACTTATGGGATTGATTAATTACGCTAATTCTGGCCAACAACTGTCTAAACTTAAAACAGGCATAACTTTCTATATGTAAGTCCATTTTTTAATTATGACCATTTTACAAAATGGGAAACCATTATCTTGAGGTAATGAAACTTGTTTGAGATCCTTATTCAACCTTTGTCAAAAGTTATATGCTAAGCAAAAATTTTAGGGTTAAAATTGTAACATAAAAATTTAGGGAAAATCAATGGTGTGTAATATTTCCCTAGGAGTTATGTCCTAAAATTGTAGAGTTATATAACCCCATACGAATTGAAAATATTTTACAATCCTATAATACATAAAACGTGGGTCATTACAGAAGAAGTTGATCAGAACAAGAAATTTAGAAATAAATCCATTATCGAAAAGGATATGTATATCCAGAAATCATATTATCTTTCTATAGTATGATTTTGGATTGTGATTTTTAATTTATAAGATGAGAATTCCTTTTGTGTTAGATGAGAATTCCTTTTGTTTTAAATGAGAAGCAAATAATGATGATATTTGAGCTTAAGTTTATTAGGCCTAGATAACTATCCAACTCACGCTTAATTAAAATAAGATAAAACGCGTAACATACCCTCCCTAAAAGTGTTCTTTTCATTTTTAATAAACATTCACTATTCCTAAAATAAATAAAGAAATTAGATTTCTTTCTCTAAATATCCAACCAAATCTTTTTTGATCAAGATTGATTACAATGCTAATAGGAGGGCTTTAGCAATCTAAGCATGGACACAAAGTGAGATCATTTCACATTTCTAGTCTAAAATAATTTGCATGTTGCTATTCATAGGATGAAATAAATCTAGGGATGATTTGAGTGCTAATTATTGTAGTAACTTCAAACTATTATTGTTTAAACTTTCATTGAATATAGTTGTAGATGATTAGCCTCTTTTGATTTCATATGGTAGTTGTTCGATGATTGTATTCATAACCAAAACCACCCAGAACCATTGTACTAAATTATAGAATCGACCCAACACCAGCGTGAGTAGCCAAGGGAGTTCCTAGAGCTAAGATGGCATCAGAAATCGGTCATACCGACAGATCAGTATGGGAAACCGATGCACTGATGCGACTGATTGGAGCTATTACAGCTCTAGGGACAGTTTTTTGATCCATCCTTTCTCTTCATCATTGATTGTTCTTCTCCTTGTTAGTTTCCTGTGCTTTGTACAAATTTTCTGTAACTCTTTTAGCTTCTGTTCCACACATTTGTTATTTGATGTAATGTATTTGGAAATGCTATAGAGCTTAACTCTATGGATCTAGTGACTTATATGGTTTACTCGGATTGAATTTCATTATTTTTAGACAAGATGATGGTATCTATGTCTGGTGCCTTTGATTTCTTATTTCCTGCTTTTTGGATGTTGAATTATGGATTCATCTGGGTGATATTTTTCCATAGAATTATTTTCATGGACATATAAAGCAATACAAATGATTTTATTGGACGATTTTCCAACTTATGTTTTCTAAAAGAGAATCTTTAAAACAAGCATTTCCAAAGTTCTATTGAAACCATGTTATATATAATATATAAACATATACCTTTAGATAGAAGAAAATGGAAATTATATTATGTTTATGTTTGCATTTATGTTTATGTTTATACGAAGTATGGTTTTAAATAAATTTGGCGTAATTGTTCACTATTGTATATTCTATATACCTACTAATGAATTTTGCTACCAATGACTCTTAGAGATATATAGTTGTTTAAATCAAAAGTTTTTCATAAAGAGATTTCAAACTAATGCATTTTGTAGAATTACACATTATTAATTAGATGAAGAGGCGATTTAAACGATTTAATAGGACGAGTGATATGGAACCTTTAATTTTTTTACTGGTTAATTCTTGAACTTATTTGATTGATTCGTTTACACACACAAGTGGAGTTTACTAACTTATTATAAATGTTTAAATAAGCCTATGTGGCATGGGACGCAGGGTTGTCATTTAATCGATTACTGTTCGGAGGTATATAACATTTATTGATGAGTTATGACTCACCTTTGGAGTTTATAAGTCTCGTACCTATCTTGATGTTTATAGATCTTCTACCTATCTTGATGTTTATAGGACTTGTACCTATCTTGATTTTTATAGGTTTCGTACCTATCTTGATGTTTACAGGACTCATACCTATCTTGTTGTGTATAGGTCTCATACCTATCTTGATGTTTATAGACTTATATGTCTATCTTGGTGTTACATGCATGTAAGTGAATTTATCCACCAATCTTGGAGTTTAGCACCTTTTTCCCTTTTCGTGAGATTTTTGGATTTCTATCTAAGATATCTGGATTTGATATTATTAGTGTGATCACAAATAATTTTGGGGCGTTTGCTTTTAAGAAGCTATCTTGGGTTTAAATATTTATAGATTTTGAAGGTATAGCGGAGTGCTTGAGATTTACTGATATTTGACTTGATGAACATGCATACTGAGATCTTGTTAATTTATATTTACATATATATATATATATATATATATATATATCATTTATCTTGCTAACAGACATTTTAGATTAGACTGACCCATTTATTATTTTCATAACACTTGGGTCAGACCAAACTATTTCAGGTTCTTCACAAGGGGATTTTATTGTCGACTTCTTAATAGTTTTCATATCTATTATTTAGGGGTTTCCTCTTATTACTAGCCTGTATATGTTTATGTATGGCGGTGTATGATATATTGAATTATACTCATTGTGGATACACTTTGGTATATATTTTGGAGATGTATTTTTCATGTACTATGAGGATAACTACATCCACCACTATGTAGTTGACATTATGTATTTGTATCCTATTTGTCTGGTATCTATTGTGATTAGCTACGTTTATTCTATGACCTGTGATTCGATGATTTTTATATATCATATGATTGTTCTTTATTTTAATTGTCCACCGAAGTTTTTTAAGCTTAAATTATATATGTCAATTCCACTTGAGCAAAGAATTAAATAACATATTAATCTACGTATTGATGCTCGTTTAACACAAAATTTATAGATGGTCGCTCCTAACTAGTCCTATTCTCTACATTAGCAGAAGATATTGCTTTGTAATATTTGCACTTAAGTTTATTAGGCCTAGATAAGTGTCCAACTCATACTTAATTAAAAAAGATAAAAACCTTTATCATACCCTCTCAAAAAGTATTATTCTTTTCAATTTTAATACACATTCACAATTCCTAAAAGAAAGAAAGAAATTAGGGTTCTTCCTCTAAATACAAAACCCACTCAAATATTTGTTGATCAAAATTGAGTGCAATGCTAATAGAAGGGCATTAGTAATCTAATCATGGATACAAGGTGAGATCATCTCATACTTCTAGTCTAAAATAATTTGCATGTTGCTATTCATAGGATAAAATTAAGCAAGGGATGATTTGTATGCTAAATATTGTGCTAACTTTAAACTATGATTGTTCAAGCTTTCATTGGGTATAGCCATAGATGATTAGCCACTTTTGATTTCATATGGTAGTCGTCAAATGATTGTAATTAAAACCAACATTACCCCAGAACATTGTATTGCATTATAGAATCAACCCATCACCAGCGTGAGTGGCTGAGGGAGTTCCTAGAGTTGTCATGGCTCCAAGAATAAATTGTACTGGTGGATCGTTATGGGAAATCGGTGCACCGGTGTGACTGATTGGATCCATCATAGCTCCAGGGTTAGTTGTTTGATCCATCCTTTCTCTCCGCCATTGATTGCTTTGCTCCTTGTTGTTTGTTTCCTATGCTTTATGCAAAATTTTGTGTAACTCTTGTGGCTTCCATTTCCACACATTTGTTATTTGATGTAATATATTTGGAAATGATATAGAGCTTAAATTTATGGATCTAACAAATTATATGGCTTACTCGGATTGAATTTCAATATTTTTAGACATGATAATGGTATCTAAGTCTAGTAGCTTTGATTTCTTATTTCTTAATTTTCGGATCTTGAATTTTGGATTCATCTTGGTGATATTCATCCATAGAATTATTTCTATCGACACACAGAGCAATACACATGATTTTTGTGGACGATTTTCCAACTTATTTTTTCTAAAAGAGAAGCTTTAAATCATGGGTTTCCAAAGTTCTATTGAATACCATATATATATATATATATATATATATATATATACACACACACACATACAACTTTAGGTAAGAGAAAATGGAAATTATATTATATTTATTTTTACACCAAGTATGGTTTTAAACAAATTTGGAAGTAATTGTTCGTTGTTGCATATATTCTATATACGTACTTATGAATTTCGCTACCAGTGACTCTTAGAAATATATAGTAGTTTTTAAATAAAAAATGGTTCATAAAGAGATTTCAAACTGATGTAGTGTGTAAAATTACACATTATCAATTGGACGAGGTGGCGATTTAAACGGTTTAATAAAACAAGCGTTATGGAATGCTTGCATTTGTTTACCAGTTAATTCCTGAACTTATTTGATTGTTTCATTTACACGCACGAGTGGAGTGTACTAACTTATATTAAATGTTTATATAAACCCATCTGGTATGGGACACATGATTGTTATTTATCGGTTACTATTCAGAGGTATATAACACTTATCAACGTGTTATGACTCACCTTCAGAGTTTATAAGTCACGTAATTGTCTTAATGTTTATTGGTCTCATACTTATCTTGATGTTTACATCACTTATGCCTATCTTGATGTTTATAGGACTGGTACTCATCTTTATGTTTACAGGTATCGCACCTACCTTGATGTTTATAGACTTATATGTCTATCTTGAAGTTACATGCATGTAGGTGAATTTATCCACCAATCTTGGAGTTTGGCACCTTTTTCCTTTTTTTAGATTTCTAGATTCCTCTCTAAAATTTCTAGTTTTGATAATATTTGTGTGATCACCAAATCATTTCATGGTGTTTGCTTTTAAGATGCTATCTTGGGTTTAAATATTTAGTGATTTTGAAGTTATAGCGGAATGCTTGAGATTTACTTATATTTGACTTGATGGACATACATATTCAGATCTTGTTCATTTATATATATATATATATATATATATATATATTAATATATCACTATCTTGCTAATAGATATTTTTGATTAGATTGATCCGTTTATTATTTTATAACACTCGGGTCAGACCGGGCTATTTCAAGCTCTTTCGCATGGGGCTTTTATGGTGGACTTCTTATCAGTTTTCAAATCTGTTAGTTAGGGGTTTACTCTTGTTGCTAGCCTGTATATATTTATGTTATGGTGGTGTATGATGTATCGAATTATACTCATTGTGGGTAAACTTTGGTATACATTTTGGAGATGTAGTATTTAAGTATTACGAGGATGGTTATATCCACCCATGTGTAGTTATAATTATGTATTTGTACCCTTTTGGTCTATCTAGTATCTATTGTGATTCGCTATGTTTATTCTATGACCTATGATTCTGTGATTTATATCTATCTTATGATTGTTCTAGATTTTAATTAGCCATTGAAGTTTTGTTTTAAGCTTGAATTATATATGTCGATTCAACCTAAGCAAAGAATTAAATAACATATTAGTCGATGTATTGATGCTCGCTTAACAAAAAATTTATAGATGGGCGCATCTAATTAGCCATATTCTCCATACTAGCTGATGATATTACTCTGTATATCCTTTGCTAGTGTGGGTCTCAGAGTGGGGCGTCACACCAAATCCCTAAAGATCCCCTCCCATAAACTCAACTATGTCTGCACCTCAGTAATCGACTTAGTACCACTAAATCTCTGATACCCAACCTCTCAAAATCCCCACAATGCGAAGCAAAGTTCATTGGTATCTGAACTTGCACCACTTCCATTACAACATCCACCCCAGGTTCGACTAATGGAGCAGTGTTCCTCTGAATTAGAGCCCCACCATTTATGGTAGTACTACCACCCAACCTCCACCTCCTCCTCTAGCACTGATAGCACGAGTACTTATGATTTCTTACTACCAGAACATAGCAAAACACCTTTAGAGTACTTCAAGACAAAATTATTTCAAAGAAAGGGTTATTAAGAAAAGGTTACCTCAAAGAAAAAGCTATTTCAAAGAAAGGATCACTAAGAAAGAGATATCCCTAAGGAAACATTTTTAAAGGTTTAGTTTTGAAAATAGAAGTATGCTCTCATATGTATAATACGTCCGCCCATTCTAAGGCATCACTAACCCTATCTTTGATGAGCCATACCCAACCAAAGCCAAGGTATTCACCAGCCTTGGCTTCTGTTACCATAATGTAAAGACCTAACTTTTCGACCCTCGAATGTCGAAACTAATACATCCATGATATTCACGTGTCGAACACCCAAGTGTCGAAAAGGCAGATAGTTATGGTAAAATAAAACAAAATGAACATAACAAGAATAAGAAACAATCGAAAAATCTCACATGTGGAACGATAATATATAATATCTCAAAAGTGTAGTACAAAGAGTTACTCCAACATAAATGATAATCTCATAGTTACAAAACCAAAGTACTACTACAAGCCTGGATAGTTATAACTGTCTGTCCTAACAATGTTGATTACATAAATACATAATACAGTGTAATAAAAATAAAAATAGGCAGATGGAAGCCTCCAGCTCATCTACATAAGCTTGAAGCATCCCAACTAAAACCTGCTTTATTCAGCCTACTCGAAAGAGTACATGAGAAATTTTGGAAAAATAAAGACTATTATTAGACATGAGTCGGCTATGAGAAACTCAGAAATGTTGGTAAACAAATAACTGTATTTTTAGGACCAACCGAATCACCGGAATGGTTTTCCCCTCAAAAGAACCAAAAACAATTGATATTTACATTAGGTGATACAATAGATAATGTCGGAGGCGTGTAATATAAATCAGAAAATAGCCATGTTGCTTGCATCTCACAACACAATAATATTAGAGTACATATAAAACCACTAAGGTACGTTCGTATATGGAATTTTCATGGGGACACCTCCAGTAAACTGAAGCGGATCTCTATGACAAGGATCAGAAACTAGCTTTCGAGCGTTGTATATCTCTAGATAAAATATTTCATAAGGTAAGAACGACTAACCCATGTCCTAACACATAAACCAAGTATCATCAACTCTTGCTAGCAACATATATAAGCATTTCTAGATGATGAAGTTGATATACCTTCATGGGTTAGTTAATTAGAGACTATGCTACCTACTTTGCCATTAGTCACTTTTCTAATGGAGAAGTCACATTCGGCATCCTTCACACAAGTCTTCATCACACAAACAGAACTCTCATCACTCAAGGATTCCCACATAAGCATGTTTGACAAATGCTAAAGTTGACCTCTCCCTTGGACTGAACCTTAGGATAGATAATTCAACTCTATAACATAAGTCCAAAGAGAAACTCTAACCTCTCCCTCAAACTTAAACTTCGGATAGATAGTTCGACCCTATAACATTCCACTTCAACAACCACTTTCAAAACTTAGACTTGTATACTAGTTTTGAAGTGGTATTTGATAAGTAAAACACTTACTAACCCTAGAATCTCCAAAACAAATCAATGAATTTTTGCTTAATTCAATTCTAGTTCTTTAGAAGTAAGTGAACTATATAAAGAGGATTCCTCCTAAGGAATCTCGTATAAGTTCATAAAGCTAGAGACGTTTCATACCAATGCTCCTCCATGGGAGTTCTTAAACGGTATGAATCCACAAAGCTTTTACATACTTCTTATGATATATTTGGTCAAGTTCAATTGTCTTTCAAAATTAATTGTATATAAGTAAGAAATCCTTTTAAAATGATATATGTGTGTGTGTGTGTGTGTGTGTGTATGTGTATGTATGTATGTTATTGTATGCTAATTTATTCATAAAGCATTATACTTAATAGAATTTAAAAAAATTAAAGAAGAACAAAAATAACAAAAACTCTTATTACTTTAACAAAATATTAAACTAGTTTTATAATGTAATATATATATAATACCTATTATATATAAAATATTCTTAGGAATAATAGTATGAAAGAAGGAACACGAGAGCATTGATATAGATCAGAAAGCACCAAGATGATCTAGTTAAACATAACTTCCGACAAGGAGGCGACAGCGCCAACAATAGCTTTCGAGAAGGTTAGAAGGACATTTTGACTGCATCAACAGGAAGCTTTCGACAAGATCAAAGTCCACCATTCGAAGGCAATAGCGAACATATTAACAACATCCAAAGTACTCTGGTCAACCAATAGTACTAGTCAACCAATGGTCTGGTCAACCAATGTTAATAGCAAACATATTAACAACAATCGCTGTGTTGTATTAAATCTGTTATGACTATTTAGTACACTGGTCAACCAATGGTGCATCTTCATATGTCGCTTTTGGCGTATTTTGTAATAATTATATTTGATCTGAACCTGAGAAAATTTTGGGATTATGTAACTTGGATATGAATGTTGTTTTGAAATGTAATCATAAAAGTGTTTTAATCTGTGATGATTTTATTTCATATTCAAGCGTCTCTGATATTATGGATACCATTAACATTACTATATTTGGTCACCGAAAGTTAATACTATGGATGGTTGTAGCATTTGTAGCACTTAGCTTCGTCCTCCAGATAGGGGATGTTACAACTTTGTATCAGAGCATAGGTTGATAAAAAACCTTAAACTTAAAATGATTTTGAAAACATAATCCTAAGAACTTAGATAAAATATTGGGCTATGGGATAACGCTATAGTAAGTATTTACTATAACCATAATCCTAAGAACTTAGAGAAAAGATTGGGGTATGGGATACTTGTATTTGCTATATATAAGTATACGTTTTAGCTTTATTCTCCTATCTCTCTTAGGCTATTCTCCTGCATCTTACGAAGGCTCGAATGCAGATATGGATGCTACAAGTGGAAGTGTTAACCTTGGGGGTGGGGGGAAGCACCATAACTAATAGAAATGCTAGACCATATACCAGGAGGAACCCAGGTCAGGCACAAGCTGGAAATATAGGTGCTGGAGTTTTGCAAGTTGACATGAGAGCAATGTATCAGTTCTTTGTCAACATGATGCAAGCAGAGTTGCTGTTGGAGTAGTTGGAGGAAGAAATCAAGAAGCTCCGGTGGTCAGCAATTATGTTGTTTTAAGTAGAGATTATGCTCGATTGGGTGGAAAGCCATTTATTGGTATCGAAGACACAATCGAAGTAGAGAATTGGCTACTTCATTGCGAGAGGATTTTCGCTAATCTTAGGCACAATGATGAGCAGAAGAGAAGACTTGTTTCTAAACTGTTACAAGGAGCAGCATTGTATTAGTGGAACGGTGTTACTATTGGAGTTAATGAGGTGACTATGACATGGGCGGAGTTTAAAAGGAGATTTGAGGAGAGGTTTATGTAGGAGATTGTGAAGTCCACTCTGCCTAGGAAGTTTGCTAAGTTAGAGTAGGGAGACATGACAGTGCTGGAGTATGCAACAAGGTTTGAGGAGTTAGCAAGATATGGTTATGCTACTATGAATACTGTGATTAAAAGGAATGAGAAGTTCATCAGGGGATTGAAGCCTGAGCTAGCTAGGGCTATGTTATCGCGCATTAGGGATCCGTGCGATGTTGTTGTTGAGATGGTATTAAGACATGAAGAGATGCTTGCCTTTCTTGAAAAAAATAAGGTAAAGGAGGTTCAAGTAATGCAGATTCAGAAAAGGAAGTTTTTCCACAAGAAAGGAGATCAAAAGAGAGGAGCTGCTAAGAAAGGGGAGGCATAGGTTGTCTGCCATAAATGTGACAAGAAAGAGCATTTCGCAAATGAATGTCATTTGGATGATGGAAAGAAGGTGATCGGGAAGAAGAATATTATTTGCTTCAATTGCGATCAAATTGGACATTATAAGAACCAGTGCAAAGAGCCAGTCAAGGATGGAAGAAGCAGAGTGTTTGCATTGGAGCGTCTACCTCAAAGCCAACGGCAGAGGAAAAAGGAAAGGCTGTGTTGGGAGGTACGGTTACGATTCATGGTATGTCAGTTAGCGTTCTATTTGATACTGGAGCATCGCATCCTTTTATATCTCATTGTTTGGTAGATAAGCTTAAGCTGGAAACCTCATACTTAGTTGCTTCCTCAAGGGTTTCAAATCTGATAGGAGGGTATGCAACACTTGGGATGAAGTGTGACCACTTAGAGTTTGAATTGTTAGTTAATAAATTTGTTTGCATTTTACATGTGATTAATTTTGTAGGGTTCACAATTATTTGGGCATGGATTGGTTAAGTAAATACGATGCTAGGATATTTTGTATGATAGGAAAATATCATTTAGACACCCCATCTGTAGTGAGCGAATTGTATACTGCATAGAAAACCCTAGCTTTGAGGTTAATGCTTTTTTAGGTGTTATGGAGGTAGAAGATGAGCTAAATTGAATTTTCGTTGTTAAAGAATTCACAGATGTTTTTGAACCTGTAGAAGGACCGCCACCGAAACGAGCCATTGAGTTTTGAATGGATTTAGTAGCTGGAGCAGAACGGGTAAGTAGAACACCAAGCAGAATGGCACCTACCGAGATGAAAAAGCTAAAGGTACAGTTGGTGGATTTGGATGGCATGAATTTTATTAGACCTTGTAGTTTTCCCTGGGGAGCAGCCGTAGTGTTTGCCAAGAAGCTGGACGGATCGTTAAGGTTGTGTATCGATTATCGTAAATTGAATGAGAATGCGATAAAGAATCGATATACATTACCCAGAATTGATGATTTTTTCGATCAGTTGAATTTAGCTAAGGTATTTTCCTAGTTGGATTTAGCGATAGGGTTCCATTAGCTTAGAGTGGAAGAGGATAGTATTCCTTTAACGGCATTTAGAACAAGATATGGATCGTACGAATGGTTAGCAATGCCGTTCGGACTAACTAATACGCCAACATTCTCTGTAGATTTGATGAAACAAGTTTTCCAAGAGTACTTGGATAGGTTCGTGTTGGTTTTCATAGATGATATTTTGATATACTCTAAGGATGAAAGGGAGCAAGATGTTCATCTTAGAGACGTTCTTGAGATGTTGAGGCAACATCAATTGAAGAGGTTTTCGAAGTGTTATTTCTAGAAGAAGGAAGTGAAGTTTCTTGGTCATGTAGTCTCAGAGAAAGGGTTGTTCGTAGATCCGACTAAGATCGAGGCAGTGAATAATTAGAAGAGACCCGAGACAGTGACTAAGATAAAGAATTTCCTTGGATTAACAAAGGTATTATCGAAGATACATTAAGGATTTTTTATGGATATCAGCACCAATGACCAAGCTAACTCGAAAGGATGCGAAGTTTGTTTTGACCGATAAGTGTGAGGAGGTATTCCAGAAGCTGAAACACTTATTGATACATGCACCAGTGTTGGTTGTCCCAGAGGGGAATCAGGATTTAGTAGTATATACAAATGCATGTGGAACAGGATTAGGAGCTATGTTAATGTAGAGAGGTAAAGTGATTTCATATGCATCTTGACAGCTTAGATCCATGAGGTTAGGTAACCAACTCACGATTTGGAATTAGCTGGATTGATTTTTGCAATGATGGAGTAGAGACATTATCTTTTGGGAGAAAGATTCAGGTTATACACAGATCATAAGTTGCTGAAGTATTTATTCTCTCAGAAGGAGTTGAATATGAGACAGCAGAGGTGGTTAGAGTTTATAGCCGCTTATGGTTTTGGAATTGGGTACACACGAGGAAAAGGCAACAAGGTTGTGGATGCACTTTGCAGGAAACATCAGAATGTAGAATTGGAAATGATAGCCGAGTAGAAAGATTTAGAAGCGTTAACGACATGTAGAGTACAAGGGAGATCTGAAGCTAGATTTAGTAAGAAAACTATCATGTTGTCATATTTAGAAGTTCGACCGGTGATAATTAAAAGGATTACTTCTAAGCAAAGAGAGGATCCAGTATTAGCTAAGTGGATTAGGAAGTTAAGAGATGGAACAGAGAGAGACGACTTAAAAGATTTTAGTCTTGACCAAAATGGGTGGTTGAGAGAGAAAGGAAGACTATGTGTTTCGAATATAGGAAACATTAGAAACGAAGTTCTTGAAGCATGTCATCGTTAGAAGTCACTATTCACCCGAGAGGAACTAAGATGTATCAGGACATGAAGAGAAGTTTCTTCTAGGAAGGTATGAAGAAGGATAGAGCTTTTGGGTGAAGTATGTCTGGACTGCCAACAGGAAAAAGCCGAAAATTAGAAACCAAGTAGGTTGCTTCAGCCTTTAGATATTCCAGTATGGAAATGAAATTCTATCTCAATGGATTTTATAAACGAATTACCTAGATCTAATAAAGGAAATGGAAGCATATAGGTCATGGTGGATAGGTTAACCAAGAGTGTCCATTTCATTCCAGTTAAGTCAACAAGAATGGCACCAGTTTTGGCTAAGTTATTTATGAAGAATATATTTAAACTGCATGGAATTTCCAGTAGTATAGTAAGGATAGAGATTCCTTATTCACTAGCAATTTTTGAAAGAGCCTACAGATACTTTAGGTACAAGCTCAAAATGAGTACTGCTTACCATCCACAGACCGATGGAAAAACAGAAAAGGTAAACAAAGTCTTAGAAGATTTGTTAAGAGCTTGTGTGCTAGATTTTAGAGGATCATGGAAAGACCATCCACACTTAGTCGAGTTTTCATATAACAACAGTTATCATGCTAGTATAGGGATGGAACTGTTTGAAGCTTTGTATGGAAGGCCATGCAAATATCCAGTTTGTTGGTTAAAGACAGGGGATAGGTTTGTTCTTGGTCTGGATTGAGTTAGAGAAGTTGCAGAGAAGATTGAGTTAATTTGAGATAGAATAAAAGAATCTCAGTCTTGGTAGAAAAGTTATGCTGATAGAAGATGGAAGGACTTAGAGTTTTTAGTTGGAGATCATGTTTTTGTCAAGGTATCACCGATGAAAGCTGCAATCCGATTCGAGATATCAGGGAAATTGGCGTCGAGATTTTTAGGACCATTTCCTATTATAGAAAGTATCGTGAAACTCGAATATACAGTAGAGTTACCGAATAGTTTGGTAGGATCCATGATGTTTTTCATGTTTATCATCTGAGAAAGTGTATTCGAGATCCAGAGACTACGATAGCAATGACTTTATTAGAGGACTTAGTAGTGGAACCGTACTTGACTATAGTTAGGAAGCCAGTTCGTATAGCTGCAAGAGATGAGAACAGGCTAAGGAACAAGACAGTCAGATTAGTTAAGGTCCAATGGAGCGATGAAGAGAGAGACTGTACTTGGGAAACCAAGAGCAGGATTAAGGACGTTTATCTTGAATTGTTTTATGGTATGTTTTCCTTTATGATTAATATGTTGTGTACCTTATTGTAATTTCGAGGACGAAATTCTTTAAGGAGGGGAGTTTGTAACGACCCTAATTTTTAGTAACATTATTTAGGACATTTAATTAGTTAAACTAAATTAAATAATATAAATGATTAAGGGATTGAGTTTTGTGTAACTAGAAGGTAGTCGTGCCATTTAAACAAATGAACTAAAAGAAAATTAAATAGAATAAGTTAAGGTAGTTGGTAAGGGCAATATAGGAATAAGTAACATTCTTATACTCCAAACCCTCACTCACATTCATTATGCACATCCACAATCAAAAATCAAATACCAAAGAGGCCGACCATTATTGAGGGAAAACAAGAGGAAGATAAGAGGGAGAACCGTAAGCCACTTAATCCAAGATCAAACCTCAACTCCTTAATCAAAATCTAAAGGTGAAAAATATGTCACATCTCGTGTTTTATTATTTTCAGTTTTAGATTGGAATCCGAATTATTTTCCAAATGTTTTGCCACGTTTTTTATTGTTAAAATGGATATATATTCTTGTTGATGGTTTATGCTATTTCATATAGATTTTATGATAAGTTTTAATGTGAAAACCCAATTAGATGACATCCAAATACCTTGCGATTTTATGATAAGTGTTAATGTGAAGACCATATTATCTAAATGCCTTATGATTTTATGATAAGGTCAGAAATAATATTTAAGATTTGGGTTTCAAATTTCATAATTTTTTGAATTAATGTGGATTTTTATTAATTTTCTAGTGAATAAAATGGTTAATTGGGTTTAAAACTAAATAAGGCTAATTTATATTGTTTTTGGGTAAGAAATTAATATATGTTAGAAAACATATCAAAAATAATCTTTGGAAATTTCGTACAGTTTTCCTGAGTATTTTAATAAGTATATAAAATTATTTAAGGTATGGGACTTAAATGTTTTATATATTTATAAAAGGAGAAGGGTAATTTGTAAATCTTTAAACTTAATTACTTTTAAAATTTTGGCAGCACTTTTAGAAAAGAATTTGGAAAATTAATTAGTAACCAATCATATATTGACAAACAAAGCAGGTTAGTTGGAAAGAATTACTTATTAAATTTAAAATTTAGTTTTAACCATACTTTTGTTGTTTCACCACTTTCAGTGTCTACCTTTCGACTAAGTACTTTCGCCTTCATCTCCATCGAAACCAATGCGTATGGTATCAAAGACTCGGTACATAGTGAATTGGATGTAGGCAAAAGGTATTAGGTCGAAACAGAGGTTTTCGAGGGGATCGAAGTCTTGCTTTGATTTTAAAAGTAAGTATGCATGCTTTGTTTTCGAGAAGAATGCTTTCAACTTAGATAGCTTCCAATTAAACAGTTTTAAAGAATGGTTTCGAAAGTGGTTGCACTTTTGTTTTATGAAGAAACTTTCGAAGGGGTCCAAACCCCTAGCTATTGCATCTTACCTTTCGAAGCAATGCTTTCGAAAGGGTTTCTTTGTTTCAAAACCAAAATAGCTTCTCCAATGCTTTCGAGGGGATTGTTTTGATGCCATCTACATCTTTTACTTAGGAAATTGTTTACGAAAGAGTGCTTTCGACTTAGTCGTTTTAGGAAACTTTGTGCTAATTAAAGTTAAACCCAAAGGTTTCGAAAGGAATAGTTTTGAATGGTTTAGAAAGGTTTTCCATATGTTTTAATTGAACCCAAATGCTTTCGAAAGGTTTGATTTATGTAAGAACTTAATTCTTTTGAAAGTTTTAAGATAAAGGTTTCAAAGGGGTGGTTCCCCAATGTTTTCCAAAGGTTTTAAATGGAAGATTTCAATGGTTTTGAAAGACATGTTTAAAGTGTTTTGAAAGGAGGGTTTCTACTTTTTTGTAAAGCTTTCAAAAGAGATGATTTCAATATTTTCGAAAGGTGTGTTTTGGCCTTCGGCCTAGGTTATAAAGTAAATTAGCTTACTTATATCGAAAGGGGTACTTTCAATGGTCTCGAAAAGGGTACTTTCAAAGGTTTCGAATGTTTTCATCAATAATATTTTTGTGTAAAGTATATATAACATGGCAAAGTGATATGAGTAAAGCATAGAGTATATTTTCCTTGTTTATGTATGATTTAAAGGGTTAAATCAATTTGAAAGAATTGTTTTCAAGGAAAATTTTAAGGCTAGACGACTTAAGTAAAATGAAGATAATAGAATACCAGATAGGGCTGGTATGGGATTGCACTCTATACTTTAGGTAGTATCCCCTAGCTAATATAAGTCCGAAGTTCTAATGTGTAGGGCTTTGTCACAGGTAAGACTAAAATGATGTTACACACAGAAAGGAATATACAAAGTGAGGATAGGTTATTGTTGAGCCCTCAAAACCATTAGGATAAGTTCCCTAGGAGAAGTAAGTTAGGGACAGATTATCCAGAAGAATATTTAACAAAAGTTAGACTATTTATTTATTTTGTCTGGTAGGCCCGAGTCAGCCGAAGGTTAGTAGTTAGCCAAACAAAACTATAGTGTTCGTACAGATAGTCTATTAATTACCCGATTAATATGCTTACACGATATTGGTATTATTTTTTAACCAGTTTATTTTCAAGGTTATGGTTTGTAAAAGGTATGTTTTAAAAGGGATATTAGTGACGGGAAACCCGTTCCGCTAAGCGGCATGGTCTTACTTAATATCATATAACCGAGATGTATAATATTATTCACACCAGGCTTTATGTCTGACTCGAAGTTTATGTTTTCCCCTTAAACTCTTAGGTGCTCAAAATTGATTTGAGTAGGTAGAGGGTTAAGGATTTATAGGTTTTAGTAGGTGGATGAATAAAGCTTCCGGAGACGAGCAGGAGGCTGATGTTAGCTATTTAGGGGTTGTTATGTTTTATTTTCGCTGTGTTGTATTAAATCTGTTATGGCTATTTAGTACTCTAGCCAACCCAAAGGCATCTTCATATATCGCTCTTGGCGTATTTTGTAATAATTATATTTGATTTGAACGTAGGAAATGTTTGGAATTATGTAACTTGGATATGAAATGTTGTTTTGAAATGTAATCAGAAAAGTGTTTTAATCCGTGATGACTTTATTTCATATTCAAGTGCCTTTAATATTATGGATACCATTAACATTACCATATTTGGTCATCGAAAGTTAATACTATGGATGACTGCAGCACCTGTAACGCTTAGCTTCGAACCTCTAGATAGGGGATGTTACAGCCTAGTTGTGCGAAGTGTTGGTTCGAAGTAGGCATGGATTGGTGGCAAATTGGATCAGTGGTGATGGTTCAGGTCTTATTGATCGATGATGTGGGAACGGTATATGGGAGTTGGACTATGGGTCTTCATGCACGTGCTTCGAGACATGATGGGGTTTGCTTTGAATTTTAGGTGTATGCTCATTCAAACTTGTGAACCAAACACTTAGCCAAATATGGCCTAGTGATGGATACCGAACCATACGGTTCAGTGGTGATTTCAAGGATGATGATGTGTTATGCAACACTGATGATTCTATGACGAAAAGCGACGGTTCGATGATGGATAGCTATACTTTGAAACATAGAGTATAGGACTATGAGTTTGATTGAGGGAACTGTTGGAGGAAGGTTAAGGGACGAATGATGATATTCTACTGATGATGATTATAGAGGGTTGTCCCAACCATAGCGACTTCATGACGGAAGTAGTAACATCAGTTCTAGGATGAGCTCTGTTATAGATGATGTATGCGAAGGAATTGTTGAAATTCCATGATTCAAAGAGTACTCGTAAAGCAATGGTAATATGGAGTACCCATTTGGACCATGACGGGTCATGATCTACATGTAGGGAAATTTATACCCTGGGTTAGCCATAACGGGTGATCTAACTCCTGACCTACTGAGTGGCATGGATTTTGAGTATTGAGGAAACTATACACTGAGTATCCTTTAACTATAATGGGTCGAGTTGTCACGTATCCAACGCATTGAGTGAGTGAATGTGAATATGGATGATGGATGTTATGTTTGCTTTGATTGCTTATTACATTAGGGATGTCATATGATGTTGATGTTGTCGATATAAACACATAGACATCCATGATACTTTGATGTAAAGAACACCTATGACAACTATGATGTAGGTTAGCCTATATCTTTTGTATATGCTAATTCTACGAATGCAGGGATAGGTCAGGCATGATTTTCCATACCATTTGTCCTACTTTAGTTGGTCATTAGTATTAGAGAATTTTTACCACTCACACCAAGTAGATTAGGGAAATCTGGTTTGATGAGCATGTGGAGTTGGGCAGATAACGAGCATGAGATCACACTCTCGTATTACTACATGTACTTATTATGATTTTCTATTCCACTGCATAGAAAAATGGAGTTTACTAGTGCCTTTATTATTTAGAGATAGTTGATTTATGAGTTATTATTTGATGTATAACTCTATCACTTATGATACATACTTTACGGATCTATATGCTCTAATTTTTGTAATTTATTTAGTTATTACGGACTTGCCTATTTTATATCTGAGATTTTCACTTCTATATTTTATTCGGTGCGCTGTGATATATACAACAGGTTCTATAATGATAGATTTACGTTTCTACAACCATGATGGTCATCTGACATCAACCGGGTACCGTTGTAGTGCATTATACATGTAATATTGGGTGTCGATGGCATAGGGCAGTCATCATAGGTTAAATTCAATTTTACTTATTTAAGCGTCACCCAGAGTGACAACTAGCTACACCACTTCTCTTCATCGAAACTTATCACATTAGGACTTATGAAATTTTATAACTGTCAAAACTCTAATATCTTCCATATTAAACTTTATGGTTCAACAAAAAGTCCTTTGTTCAATAATTGCAATTAGTACTAACCAAAATACTCTAGCCAGAGACTGAGTTGATTGTTTTACTAACCTATTATAACCGAGAAGATGAATTCTGACTTGAATAGTGTCTTGCTTCCAATGCTTCCACTTGACCCAACTATAGTCGTCCGATGGACGCCATGCCATGATTTAACAATAATCGAAGAGGAGTTTCCACATTAAAGCTAAATAATATTATCAAGTTAAAGGAATTACGTAATATTATCACATCGATATTTTTTGTCTGGCCTTTGTTATATTAACCAATAGAAAATTATCTAATAACTATCTGTATGTAACCCCTTGGTTTCTCTAATAGCCGTGAGTGATATATTACCTAACATTTGGAGAGCATTATGTACTCCGACCTCAACAGATATATTGATATCCAATTCTATACATCTTGACTTGGAATATTCAAAACAACATGTTTAATTTATTATGAAAAATCATTCATGGTTACAACGCATTGTAACTACTATCATAAAACATACCATTTATGGATTTTCTATTAAATATACTTTTAGTTAAATTAGCTAATTAATATACTATATGATAAATAAATTTAAATAGCTCTGGAACTCCATGGTTAAGCTAACTACACAGAATAAAGGAGACAGTAAGTGAAACAAATTATTCACGAAAGAATGTCAAGAAAATACATAGTTTTCTACATTGTGATCCGAACAATTCTAGAAAATTAGGATAGATATTTCAACTCTATAGCATTAGTCTGAAATGTTAACGCTGAACTCTCCCTTGGACTTAACCTTAGGATAGACGACTCAACTATATAGCATTCCACTTCACAATCGCTTCCAAAGTATAAAACTCATATATCAGTTTTGAAGTTGTTTCGGCAAGTAAGACACTTATTTTATCCTGGTCTCTTTAAAACTAAATTGATGACTTTTCGGTTAACTCGGGTTCGTATCTTTAAGAAGTAAACGAACAACATAAAGGAGTACTCCCTGGGGGATCTTGTATATATACATTCTTAAAGCAAGAGACGACTCATACAAATGAGTCCACCCTAAGGGATCTAAAACCTTATCAATATATGATGCTTAGATATACTTCCAAAGTTCATTTGGTCAATTTCGATAGTCGACTAATCGACTATCAAGTACAAATAGAAACGATCGCATATAGAAACCAAGTGTAACACCCCTAATTTTTGATAACATTATTCAAAAGATTTAATTATATAAATTAAATAGAATAATGCAAATGTTAAGTGACAAGGGGATTGAGATTTGAATGAATACTTAAGGGGCCATGCTCAATTTAACAAATTAAATGGGCTGAAAAATGGGTTCTACGTTTATTAATCTACATAGGTATATATTGGGAAATAGCCGCACATAACCCTTACTCTTATATATTCTCGATTCCTACACCATTCACGTTTAATTTCCTGTTCACGTCATTTGGAAAACAAAATAAAAACGTAAGAAGAGCCGGCTATTGCTAGGAAGATAAGAGAAGACAATTCAAATATAGGTAAGGGATTAAAGAAGGATAATAAATCTCAGCCTCAATCCAATATCCTTATCCTAATCAAGGTAAATAAGTTATACCAACTCTATCTTATTTTATAATCATATTTTTTCAGATTTAAGATTAAATTCGTTTTTACGATGATTTGATGATGATATGCTTGAATTACAAATTGCTTAATTTAAACAAGATTGTTTAAATGAGGTTTTAGGCGGTTTTAGGGCAAAACCAAACGCAATTGATCCTTGAATGCCATGGAAAAAAATTATGTTATGTAAAACATGATTTTGGAGTTGGGTTTTAATTTTGATAGTTTTCCAAGCTATGGAAAGATTACTATGAACTTTCAAAGGAATATATGGTTAATTGGGTTTATAAATTTATTTGGAAATTACATTGAGAACATGGGTCTGAAATTTTGATATGTTAGATAAAATGATGAAAGTGAATTTATATAATTTTTGGGGATTCTTCCTAAGTGATTTTCTATGCAAATTAAATTATTTTAGAAGAAGTAATTATTTGCAATATTGGTTTTGTTTAATGGAAGGGCTTATTTGCTAAATTAACCTTGATTTAGATCTGGAATTAAGTGGCAGTTATTTTAGTAAAGAATTTGAAAAGTTGAGGTAACCAATTATAGGTTTACACGTGGCTGGTTAGTTAGATAAAATTCGCTTGAAGTGGCATTAATCAGCTTTTACTTAGAAAAGCAAGTTCCGCCTCTACTAGAAGTGCCTTTCGACTCAGAGCTTCCGCCTTCAATCAAGTAGAAACCCCACTAAGTTGAAACCAATACACAAGATATCACTCAGATGGTACGTAGTGAATTGGAGAAAAGGTGAAAGGCATGGTGTCGAAAGCATTGCTTCCGATGGGGTCGATATCATTTGTTTGTTTTAAAAATTAAGTGCACACCTTTGTTTTATTAAAGCTTTCGAAGGAGACGAGACCTACGCTTTTGAAAGGGGTTTTTCTAATAGCTTTCGAAGGGTTTTCCATCTTATGTTTTAAAGAATAATCTTTCGAATGGGTTTCTTTACTTATATAGATAATGCTTTCGAAAGTAGAAGTTCTGACCTAGTCGAAGCCATGTTGTCGTTCTTTTTTCTTTCGAGTATATTGAAGTCACCAATGCCTTCGAAGGGTAGTTTTGTTTTAAAGATGTTTTAAGCCACTTCCTAAATGCTTTCAAAAGGGTGCAAGGGTTTCGAAGGAAATGGGTTCGAAAGGGGATTTCGAAACTATTCTTCAATGTTTTGTTTAAATGATTTGAAGCTTTCGAAAGGGATGGTGTCGCGCCTTCAAATTTTCTCTAATACTTTTATATGATAAAGAATGGTTTCAAAAGAGATACTTTCATTTATATTCATTTTGACCCAAATGATATTTTTAAATATAAAACCAATGGTTTCGAAATGGGTAATTTCAATAGTTTCGAAAGGGGAACTTTCAGTAGTTTTGAAAGGGGAACTTTCAATAGTATCGGAAGGGATACTTCCCAAGATTTCAAAAGGGGTACTTTCAATGGTTTCGAAGCTATGCTTCTAAGAGTTAATAAGTAATACATTATTACATTCAAAAGGTTTCAAAAAAAGGTTTTAAAGTGTTTCGAAATGCAGGGGCCTAATGCTTTGAAAAGAAATTTTTGTCCTTTCGAAGGAGGTTATCCAATAAAGTCGAAAGCAAGCTTTTGAAGGTGTCGAAAGCCTTAGTTTTTCAAAACAAATTACCCAATCTCATTTTAAAAGAAAATCATGGCATAAATAAATAAAGTTATTTGAAAAGTAGTTTTTAAAGAAATTTTCTTTGATTGAAGGGTTAAATGGATTAACCAAGTTATTGTATTTTCTTCTTCTTCATATATGTATATATTCATATTGTAATGAACCCATAACTGTATTTTGGGAAAGGGCAGAATAACCAGCTAGGTTGACCCAGTAGTGAATATAAATTAAGTTAGCTCCTGAATGAGTAGAATTGCATCCAGGAGGTTAGGAAGACTTAAATATAGAATCCTAGAAATGTTAAAGGAAGATATTAGCAAGGGCCAATAAGTTTTCTGTAAGCCCATGAAAATGTCTATAAGAAAAGATATCGGCAGATGCTAATAGGTTCATAGTAATCCCATGAAAACTATGCATAAATGAGGATGTCAAAAAGATAGGTTCATAGATATCCCATGAAAACTATGATTTTGTATTGGCAGGGGCCAATAGGTTTATAGAGAACCCATGAAAACTATATCCGGACTAAGATATTGCTAGATGTCAATAGTTTCCTAGTCAACCCATGAAAACAAGGAGAAGAAGAAAATATATTGGAGTCACCAATAGGTTCCCAGTCTGCCCACGAAAACTATTAGGTTAATAGTAACCCTAGAAACTATAAATGTAACAGATAGTCAAAATTAATGGGGATGGGTAATCTAGAATTGATTCACTTGTTTTGCATATCATCATGTCATAATATCTTGAGATAACCATTATGGATGCAGGAGTTCAGTATATGGTTTTATAAAGGTTTTAAGATACTAGTGAGGGGAAAACCTGTTCCGCTAAGCGGCGTGGTCTCACTAGATATATAAATGATTTGAGCTGGTAGATTATTATTCATAGTAGGCTTTATTTCTGACTCGAAGTTTACGTTTTCCCCTTAAAATTTTGGGTACTCAATTGATTTTTAGTAGTTTGAGAATTGAGGTTTTCAGGTACCTCTTAGACGAATAAAGCTTCTGGAGAAGTGCAGGAGGCATGATAGCTATCTAGAGTTCCCTTATATTTTTAATTCCTCTATGTTGTTTGTAAAGGCAAAGTTTTTAAATTGCCTATATATACTCTGATCATCCAAAGGGGCACCTTCATATGTCGCTCTTGGCATTTGTTGTAATAAATACTTTCTTCGAATGTGGTAAACGATTGTGGGATTATGTAATGAATTGGAAATTTTTTGAAATGGAATTTGATCTTGTTTGATGTTTTAAATTTTTTCCATATTCATGTGTTTATGTGTATCATTGTATCTAACATTGTCGTATTTGGTCGCCGAGGATTAATAACTATAGATAACTGTAGCATCTGTAGCCGTTAGTTTTAGGCCTCCAAGTAGGGAGATGTTACACCAAGTGTCGAACACTTATCATATTTTCGACTTTCTCAATTTATATTATTCCTTGGTCAAGAGTGAAGTCGGTAAATACTTGTATATAATCCCTTTTTATTTAATTAATCCTTTTTTTAATTAAACTCCTTTGTAAATACTTGTATACATATTTAAAATTCCTTTACAAAAGATATACACATGTATACTACTAATTCACTATTCACTTCTACTTTTTTTAATACTTCAAAGAGTACTTATATACCTATCTCAAATGGTATAAGTATATTCTTAAATCATTAACAAGATTTCTTACTTCAAAATATAATCAAAGTGGTTAAAATCAAATGTTACTTGAACATTGTTAATATAAACCTCTTTTCTTTTATAAGCTAAATTTTACTATAAATAAAAAAATTCGAATATTGTTCTATAATTGTCGTTATCTTTAAAAATACCCATTTATAAAGATATAAATGTATTCACAAGGGTTGAAGGCAATTATTACTTAAACATTTGTCACTACAAACCCAAAACCATTTCACTTATAATTATCTTTAAAACATTCTTTTACAGATCTAATTATATCTACACTTATTAAACAAGTTTATATGCATAAAACCATTTTACTTATAGCATAAATGTTATAATTCAAAAATACATTTTATTCTTTTGTAAAAGGCTTAACCTACTTTTCAAAATATATATATATATAAATACTATAAAAATAATATATATATATATATATATATATATAATCTGCGTGTGTATACTAATTTATATATAAAGCTAAGATATTTAATAAAATTCTAAAAAATTTTAAATGATATTATATTACATAAGCTTTTTAATACTTCAATAAATAATTAACTACTTTTCTAAAAACTATATATAAATAAAAATACGTAAAATACTTATAATATGGTTTAAATATTTAAAATATTACTTTAAAATATCTAATTTATAATAAATTGAAAACTCCAAAAAGCATGTTTTCTTTAATTTTAAAATAAGTCTTCTACTTTAATAATTCATAATTAATTATTAAAAAATTATAAAAATTCCAAACCACATTTAAAATACTTTAATATAAAAGATTGCTAAAAATATTGAAGAGAAATACTTAAATTTTAAAGTCATTTTGAAGCAATTTAAAGTCTCAAATGGAAACTACGACATTTACCGAGTGGTTCAAAGCAAAGACAGGCTTTTTAAAGTGATGTCGTTGGCTGGTGTAAATGACTGCGACTTAGGGAAGTTCTGGTTCCTTCAAAAGTTCTTTGATTTTTCGATATGCAAACAAACCTTTTAGCGTCCAATCCTTTTATAGTAACAAAAATACACAAAATAAGCCATAATCATGGTGAGAAACCCCTATGGATCACTCCACAAAAGTCATAAAAAAATGCAGGACACAAGGCATTTCTGCAGTGCTTCTATAGCGACTATCGCTATCAACCACTTCCAATTCAAGTTCAATCCAAATCAAATTCCAACCAAACCCTATGTGCTTTGTGTCAAGGCTATGCAAAAATCATAGAAAGTCATACAAGTCCAAATACATCATTTGTATATGCCATTTGCTTTTCAAAGAAATAATCATAAAAGATAAAGCAATAATATGTAATCAATCATATATTATAATAAACACAAGCATTATAAAGTTTGTATACTTTTTAAATGGTGAGTTAGCTCACCCATCAAAAAGTAAACAACCAAGTATAAGCTCTAACTTCCTACTATACCTTGCAAATACCAAAATTACTCTTACCATCGCCCTTTTGCTTATAGCCATGCCTTTTCCCTCCATATTTGCTCACGGCCTTGACTAGTTCAAGGGATTGTGCACCAAATCTTTTGAGTTTTGAGTTGCCAGATGTTCTTGATATGTTTTTAGGCCATATACTAGAGTTTGGTGAAGTCTGGAGTTGCTTTGAATTAATTTGTATTTAGGAATTTACGAAGAGAGAAGAGGCTGATGAACTTTGGTTTAACTTTGTAAAATGTAAAAGTGATCAAATGAGTAATACATGGCTTATATAGGCTTTAAGTGGTCACCCTAACCTCCCACTCACCCTCTATAGCCGGCCAAGGAAGGCTTACCCCTCATGCCTCTATGTGCTTTCTTTCCACCTCACCATGCCTTAGAAAATATCTCCTTCCACTCATACTTATCCACTTTCCTTTTGGAAGGTTCTAGAACATTCCTAAAGTGATTTTGTGCAAAATACTTTTATTATCTATTAATGATTCCTAAGTTATTTAGTGTATGTTAAAAATTTGAATAACTTATATCGAATAAAAAGCTTTTTATCAATAAAACGATTTCCGATCACATTATCGATATTTCTTCAAAGTATTTATTTTCATAAAAAATTTCAAAAAGAAGTTTACAATCATTATTTATTAATTAAAAAGGTGTTAACATGGTTATTAAATCAATTTAACCACAGTAAATCCAAGATTTGAATATTTAAATAATTCAGATTTTTAAATACGAAGTGTTCGAAATTCCGGATCGTTACACGTACCAAGCTTATCTAGGTATGGGTTGATTTAGGGAATGGTTCAGATGTCATGCTATAGGGTAGTATTTGATTATGATAGGAGGGAAGTTCAATTAAGGAGTGACGAGGGGCATGGCTTGATTTTATGTTGTAAACCCGATATTTCTGTTATGAAGACTTGTTTGTCTTCACTTGAACTATCCAAGAGGAGTTGTCATCTATCCCCATAGTGAAATATATTCTAGATGTATTCGAAGAAGTTTTCGATATTCTTCCTTAAAGAGAAATTGAAGTAGAATCGATCTCAAAAAGGATGTTAGGCCAGTTATGATGCCTTTTAGGCGTATGGCTCCAAAGAAGTGGAGACAATTAGATAAGAAACTTTTAGAACTATTGTAGAAAGGATTTATCAGGAGAAGTATTTCAAAGTTAGGAGCACTGCCATTTTCTCCACTATGATGAAAATTTCCCCTAGATTATGTGTCGACTATCAAGAGTTGAACAAGACATCGAGGAAGAATCGCTATCCCTCACCTCACTTTGACAACCTCTTCGATCAACTAGTTGGGGGAAAGGTTTTCTCTCAACTTGATCTACGTATTGGATTTCATTAGTTGAGAGTAGTTAAGGATGGTATCTCAAAGACTCTATTCCTTACATAGGATATATTATTTGGATGGGTAGTCATGCCATTTGGATTGACTAATGCTCCTTTTTATTTTGTTTACTTGATGAGTAGAGTATTTTAGGAGTAATCGATAAAAAAAATTATAGTCTTTGTGGATGCCATTCTTATATATTCCAAAAGTGAGGAGTAGCACATGTTTAATTTGAGAGAAATATTGGATGTTTTAAGGAGGAATCGGTTGAAGAATGATATTCAAAGTGTCACTTCTAGAGAAAATAGGTTTTTTCCTTAAGCATGTTGTATCAGTATATGGTTTGACAATGAACCATGAGATAGTAGTTTTTGTTAGAGATTGGAAGGCATTGAATAATGGTATAGAGGTCCATAGCTTTTTAAAATTACCGGGATCCTATAGGAAGTTTATTAAATATTTAATGAAGATTTTAGTACCATTGACTTGTCTCACTAAGAGGAATTTAATTTATACTAGGAGTTCACAGTGGGAGGCTGCATTAGTTAAGTTGAAGAAGCTATTGATGAGCACACCAAATTTGAGCATTCTTGATGGTACTAAACCTTTTACAGTGTGTGACAATGCATGAATTACTAGTTTTGGTGTTGTCCTTACGCAAGAAGGGAATGCGGTGGCATATGCAAGCTGGTAGCTTAAGACTCATGGGAGGAATTACCTGACACGTGACCTTGAGATGAATACTATTGTGTTCGCATTAAAGTCTTAGAGGAATCATTTGTTAGGAGAGAGGTTTGAGCTACTCACAAATCATAAGTCGCTTAAGTATATGTTCTCCTAAAAGGAATTAAATCTAAGGTAGTAAAGGTGGATGGAGTTTCTATCATCATATGATTTTAGGATTGCTTATACTCTAGAAAAAGAGAACGTAATTGTTGACGCTTTGAGTAAAAGGTACGATGAGTTGAATTTTATTTTGTTGGAATAGAAGAAGTTGGAGTTTATATTTGATTTTGACTTCTGACCCTTGTCAGAATAAACACCCGGGTAGTTAGCAACGATGGTGACTAGGTCTGCATTGATGGATCAGATTGGACCTAGTTAAGGGCAAGATACATCATTAGCTGGTGAATGATTGAGACATTTGGATCATTACTCCAAGGATCAAATAGGTTATCTAAGATAAGATATGAGACTCTGTGTGTCATGGGTTATGGGGCTTTGAGGAGGTTTGGGGTGAGTGTCACCTTTCTAGGATGACTATTTATGTAGGAGGGGATAAGATGTATTAGGACATGCTAAATGGTAAAAGGCATGTAGCCATGCATATGACATGCCAAAGGGTAAAAGCGAAGCAGAAGAAGCCTAGTAAGTAATTAATCTCATTAGAGGTTTCATAGTAGAAATGAGAGTGCATATCTATGGATTTCATGGATGGTTTGCCTAGGGGTTAGAGGAAGTATGAGAGTACCTAGGTTATAGTGAATCGACTTGCCAAAAGCGCATACTTCATTTCGGCTAAGAGCACGAGGACGACGGCGGTCATTATGACATTTTATATCAAGGAAGTGGTTAGACTTCGTGGAGTTCAGATGAGTATAGTAAGTAATTGGGATGTACTTTTCGTAGGTGAGTTCTAGAGGAGCCTACAGGATGCATCAAGGACTGAATTAAAATTGGGTATGGCTTATCACTTATAGACCGGTGGACAGACCGACGGAGTGAACATGGATTTGGAGGATCCACTAGGGGCGTGTATTAGGGATTTCGGATGAACTTGGGAGGATCACCTACCTTTGGTTGAGTTCACTTATAACAATAATTACCATACCAGCATAAGTATAACATCGTTTGAAACATTGTATGATAGGCCATGTAAATCACCTTCATATTGGTGGCAGTTGACAAATAATATCGTACTTGGATCAGAGATGGTTATGAATACTACAAAGAATTTCTTATTTGGCTCCAGTAAAATCAAATTGTACTTTGTTAAGCATTACTCGATTGTGACAATTATTTACACTAATTTTATTCGTCAAAACTATATCACTTTGGACTTATGGAATTTGATAATGGTCAAAATTCCAATAACATCCATATTCAACTCTATAATCCAAACACAAAGTTCTTGGCTTAATACTAACAATTATTATTAACCAAACTGTTTTGGCCAGAGACTTTGACTTTGAGTTGACTTTAGTTGACCATGATATTAACCTCATTTAATTGAGAAGACAAATCCTTCCTTAAATAATGTTTCACTTCCAATACTTCCACTCGACCCAATTGTAATCATTCGATGTGCCACAATTTAACTATAATCGAAGCGAAGTTTCCATATTAAAGCTCAACATTATTCTCGAACAGAGGGAATTGTGCAACGTTATCACATTGATATTTTCTATTTAACCTTAGTTATGCCAACCAATAGAAAACTATCGAGTGAGTCATTTCATAGTTATCCAATAATTATCAATACGTAACCCCTTGATGCCCGCAGCATGATGATTAATACACTGTCTAACATTTGAAGAGCATTACGTATTCTAGTCTCAGCGGATGCATCGATATCCAGTCTCGATTCATCTTGACTAGGAATATTTAAAATGGTATATTCATTTTGTTATGACAAAACACTCATGGTTACGAAGCATTGGTATAACTACCATCATTTGTAATTTTTCAATACTTCAAGAAGAATTCATATACTTATCTCAATTGGTATAAACATACTCACTAATCATTAACAAGATTTCTAACTTTGAGCCTTTATGTCTTTTTTTGTCTTTTTCAAAAGATTCCATACTTATAATTTCCTTCAAAATATCCATTTTAAGGATCAAAGTACTTTCAAAAATACATTCAAGAGGTTGAAGACTAATGTTACTTAAACATTGTCACAACAACCCAAAATCATTTCACTTATGCTTATCTTTAAAACCTTCTTTTAAAGATCAGTTTACACTCATAAGTATAATAAAAAAGGGTTAAAGACAAATGTTATTAAAACATTGTCACATCTACCCAAAACCATTTCATAATTGCTATTTATCTTTAAAATATTATTTTAAAGATCTACGTTAAAATTTGGTTAAGATTAATAGTTAACATGTCAGCCACCTAGTTAAAACGATTGCTTATAGAAATCACGGTTCATACACTTAACTCGTTTCTGACATTCCAACTTATATCGTCCTTCATTTAAGAGTGAAGCCAGGTAAGTTAGAGCACCAGTTGCATATCAGAGCTTTGCCTAGACGCTTCATTCTTGAATCTCATAGATAGATATGTCTACCTCGTCTGCTTTTAGTGTTAAGTATAGTATTAATGATTTCCATAAATGAGTAAGAAATCAAGACGATTAACACATTTCAACATTCCCGACTTAAATGTTCCTTGGATAAGAGGGAAGCCGGTAGGTTAGAGCTCTATTGCTTCTGTCCATACCCGAACATCAATATTAACTCTCCCAAAAAGATAAGCCTACTTCATCGGCATTTAGTGTTAAGCATAGTTAATTACTTTTCAACAAGTAATTAAACAAAACACGATTTAGCCACTTAAGCATTTCATAACCTCATTCTAAATCCTTGGTTCATAATTTAAAACACTTTTAGAAATGATATATATCAGTATAGTAATTTAATTACAAAACTGGATATTCGATAAAACAATTTAAAAGATATTTTATTACATAAGATATTTATACTTTGATAAAATAGTAAACACATTTCCCAAAAATTATATGTACTTAAAAATACTTTAAATTACTTTAAAATTATTATAATAGGCTTTAAAACATTTATTCAAATATACTTTAAAATAATAAGCTTAAAAAATATTTCAAATCTTCGAAAAACATGTTTTCCTTATATTTTATAGTAAAACTTCTTCTTTTACAAATTCATAACTAATTCTTAAAAATTCATAAAAATGTCAAACCACTTTCAAAATACTCTAATAAGAGTTATCAAACATTTTGTATAAAGAATGTGACTAACTAATCAGATTAAAAGTCCTTTCCAAACCTATAAATTTCAAAAATAAAGGCTAAATGGGGCAGCTTTGCACAAGTGGAAGTTTATCACTTTTTGATATGTTACCTAACTTTTCAACATCCAAACTTTTCAAGGCAGAAAATATATATAATAAACATCACAAATATGGAAAGAAAACCCTAATTATATGTCTTCAAAGTTCCATTAGAAATTTCCAAATACAAGACAATTCCTAAGTGCATCTATAGCCACTATCGCTATACGAGCACTTTCAAATCCAAGTCCAATCTAAACCAAAGTCCATTTACAGCCTATGTGCTTTGTTTCAAGACCTTACTACAAGTCATACAAGTCCATACGTATAGATTACATATACCATTCCACTTTTTCTTCCTCTTCTTTTAAAGCTTTCTTAGAGCCTCTCTAATGGACTCTTATTCATAGAAAAAAATATAAAATTTAGTGAAAAATATCTCAAATAAAGCAGGAAAATGTATACACTGGTTTATAATATCGATCCACTTCAAAACTAGTCTGAAACACCTCCTCTACTCTTCCAAAACCCACAGCCACAACCCACACCACCCTAGGCCGTGAGCTCCTTCATCATCAAGACTAAGCCAAGCTCTTCCATAGGATGCAAGCTTGGTTTTGTTTTCTTTTATTCGATCGTAGCGGAGCTATAGCCGATTTTACATTAGGAAGGGAAAATGAAGGTGAGAACTCCTAAACTATTATATTTTATTTTAAATGATGATATGATGTTTTAAATGGATGTCTAATATGCTTTGATCATCAAATTTGGTTGTTTTACACGAATGTTGAAAATGTATGCAAGTCATGAAAATACATGTCGATAAGCATAAAGAAAATCACTTTCCTTTATATTAATGAATTGGTACATATGGAATGTTAAAATTCTTTGAAAATGATTTAAAATGAGTTTGAAATATTTTACAAATGTTTAAAGTATTTTGGTGAAGTTTGAAAGAATTTAGTCAAAAATAGGCACATCGCGTAACAGCGTTCGCGATTTCACACCATAAAAGTCAAATAAGTGTAAAAGAATGGAATATAGCTCAGAATTCTTCGAGATAAGAATTTTTCAAACTATTATATCTGTAGTTTTCCAATGAAGAAATAAAATCGAGATTTCGAATAGTAAATTTGAAATATGAGTAAAACAAATTTTTGGAAAAATCGTGGTTTTATAGTTCGGAATCCGAAACAGAATTTCTTTAAAAAATGATATTTTTAGATTGTTTAAAAATATGAAATAAATTCTAAAAATATTTTAAATGTTTTAAAATTGATTTGAATAATAACAATGAATTTCCAAATAATAAAAAGTCGTTTTGATCAATATAGCTTAAAAGAGCACTTTCCGCAACACATTTTCGCATCACCTTTCTATAACCTTTGAAATATAACTTTAAACTTAACAATTATTTTCCAAATCTATTATAAATGTTTTCAAATAGATAATTAAATTTTTTAATAATGATTTGGAAGTTTTATAGTTTTAAGTGATTTAATCTTGGCTCTAAAATCTGACGAGTAGAATGGATTTTTCTATTCGTGAGATCCAGACATAAGGTGCTTAAACAAAGGAGATGTTCAGGAGAAACTTGTGCCCTGGCTCACCTGGCCTCTTCCCTAGGCGAGGGATAGATAAGGTCAAAATGTGGGAAACAAGTTAAGTATAAAAAGACTAAATTTTCCAAATTTAAATTCAATATAGCTTTGATTTTGTAGAGATGATCCTCTTATACTTAGTGTTAAATCCTGAAGAGGAAATTCTCACTATTCGTGGAATTTAGAAGGTGATTTCGCCATTTTTTTGGCCATAGTATTTGTTGAATACGGGAATTGATATTGAGTAGAATTAGATCTTTAAACTTAACAATTATTTTCCAAATCTATTATAAATGTTTTCAAATAGATAATTAAATGTTTTAATAATGATTTGGAAGTTTTATAGTTTATTTAAAAAGAATTTAAATAAACCATGTAAAGAAAAGCTATTATAAATTAAGTGATTTAATCTTGGCTCTAAAAGCCGACGAGTAGAGTGGATTTTTCTATTTGTGAGATCCAGACATGAGGTGCTTAAACTAAGGAGGTGTTCAGGAGAAACCTGTGCCCCGGCTCACCTGGCATCTTTCCTAGGCGAGGGATAGATAAGGTCAAAATGTCGGAAATAAGTTAAGTATAAAAAGACTAAATTTTTCAAATTTAAATTAAATATAGCTTTGATTTTGTAGGGATGGTCCTCTTATACTTAGTGTTAAATCCTGAAGAGGAAATTTTTACTATTCGTGGAATTTAAAAGGTGATTTCGCCATTATTCTGGCCATAGTATTTGTTGAATACGGGAATTGATATTGAGTAGAATTAGACGATTTCTATAAATTCTGCTCACTTAATATTTACTGGTTTTGGATTAATATCCTAGATAGTAGGGTTTTAACTCAACCAAAATTATGATTTTTGAATTAAGAAATCATTATTAAGATTTAAATGAAATAAATTGGAAATGTTTTCCTAAGTGAAAAAATGAAATGGTTTCGAATTATTCCAGGTTTAGAAAGGGTTTTAAGAAATCAAAGTAATTGATAAGAGAGGTTTAGTAGATCCATATATACCTGAAATATTGTTTTAGAAAAATAGATATTTCTCCAAAAGAGATTTTGATAAAAAGAACTTAATCAATTAAAGACTCATTCCTTATTAACAGAACCTCTTTTTATCGATGATTGGTTTGAAGGAACCGAGGTCGGATCTAGGGTACTTCCTATCCGAAAACTACATCAAATCAATGTATGCGTTCGAAAAATAAAGTCCTGATAAAGAAAATGAAGGATGAAGACCAAGGATTTTGGGTGAAAGGATTGCTTGTTGATAATTCTGGTTAGCTCCTAAATACTAAAGTAGCAGTTGTCCCTTCATTTCTCAAACTCTCTGGGTTACGAGGATTTCTCGCTGCTAATCCTAAGGTTAAATCCCGATAGGATATGGCAGGAGGGTGCCTTCGGTTTCATTGAGTCCTAGAACAAACTTATATTAACTCATTCTTGAGATTTCATCGTTGACTTTTATAAACATACATCTATTTTGTAGCGAAGAAGGCAATTTCTCTTAGCTTAACACCCTTCTGTTAGACATATGAGTTCGTAGGTTGTATGTTTGTGGAAGTTAATAGTGATCGATGGAATGGCGATGTAGCATTCAAAGTGAAATATGCAAAGTAAAAGGTAATAGTTACCTCAAGCCTCACACCCGGGAATGACCGAAATAGAGTAGATGCAACAAGGCCATGTAGTTCGCAACCAATAAGATATGATCATCCCCTTCTACATATATTTCTACTAACTAGGACGTTCCAGTTTAAATTTTTGTAGATGTATGCTGTTAGGGCCCTCGGATAGGTTAGTAATGACCCGAGTGATGACAGTTCGGCACTATCCAGTGAGAAAGGTAGATCGGTCTTGTGTTGGCAGAGGGCAGATGTTCTGTGCCTCGGTACATTCCTTTAGAGATGTACTGTCGGAAAGTAGTCCCTTCACCTTGTCATTTATATGAAAATCCATTCTCCAATAAGAGCCTGCCATTTTGTTTGGAACCTAGTGTGTTGGAATTTAATAATGGTAACAATTTTGGCTAGGATTAATAAGTTTACTTGCAAATGTTTTAAATATATGTCACTAAAAATAATATCAAGTGACTTTACATAATAATAATATCAGGTGACTTTACGTGGTCTTATGAGATACCTTTTTGGTTTTCAAAACGTGTATTTTGAGTTATCACACGAGTCCCATGACGGACCCGAAGTTTATTTTTCCCTTTACTCAAACTCTAGGTACCCTAATTCTCCCAAGCAGCCAAGCATCAGGTTTAGTTTAGAGAAATCTGGATGGAACTTGAAGCTTGAAGCTAGAAGATTTTTCTGAAGATTGTTTCCATCACACTCTTGTACTGTAGTATTACACATTTGTAAGGATGGGAATTTTTAGCTGTCCGTGTTTTTAACTCTAATAAATGTATTTTAAATTTCTGTTGTAATTTTTTTTTGAATTACATATGTGAGATTCTGTTCTGTGTTTATTTTTCTTTTTTACCCTTGAGAATCCGCTTCTACGGCATTAGGATTTATGGCACATGAATACTGAGGATTTATTAGTGTCTATTTTCGAGAGTCGAAGAAATAGGTTCTTACTTCATGGTATCAGAGCTTGGGTTGAGCGAGCACCTTAGCTTTGGTAGGTGTAAAGACACAATAGAGGTAGGGTTAGTAACGCCCTAGAATTAGTTTGAGGATATATGAGTGTGTATTTGTTAATGTCGTATACAAATGAATTTGGTTTTATATGAAATAATTTTACCTAAAAAAATATATGTATTTGAAAAGAAATGAATCCTCTGGTAAAAAATTTAAAAGAATTTTGAAAAGCTATCTTTAGAAATGAATCTCGAAACATTTTTCTAAGTATTCACCAAACCTCCTACCTGAAAAAATATGCTAGCAATTACCTACTGCTTATGTCTAAAAGAACAATTTTTTACCATGTATAAACCATATGGGAAAAATTACACAAAAGGGGAATCCTCTAGAGCGAATTAGGGCAAGAAGGATAGCCTCATTGTTCTCTCTAGCAACGAAGAGGAGCAACCAGAATATCCACCTAGCAATGGAGGGTTTAAGATTGAGGAAGAATATGCCCCATACACTCGAAGGGGTGAAGATGGATACCTTATGGTCGGAATGCTTGTACCGCCCCTAGTTCCAGAAGTAATTATGATCTCTAGCGACGATGAACCTAAGCAGGCCTCGGAGGGAAATTGGATAATAGATCCCGCTAGCTTCATTGGAACCAATAGAAGAGATTGAGTCGATGGAAGAGGAATCAGAACCCATAGAAGAGGAAATAGAGCCCATGAAGGATGAATCAGAGCCGATGGAAGGCACTGATGCTATCCTGCAAATGTAGCAAATGAGGTATGGGATATGGACAGGGAGCATGTCATATGGCAAGAGGGGTCATCCAATTCATATGCAAATTGGAACGAGATAGAAAGCAACAACGAAGAAGCAACAAAGAAGAAAAGGAGGACGGAGTCGAAGAATTTGAAAACCCTTAGGAGGAAAAAATGCAAGACTTGGAGGAGTTAGAAGAGGGAGGAGTCATTCCAGGAATACCAATAGGCATGGGATATGTCCTATGGGACCAACCATGGTTACCCCAGGTAATGGAAGAGGTACCGGAAGAGGACGACAATGAGATCGACGATGAGATGGAAAGTGATGAAGAAGGAGAAGGTGAAGAGATGATAAACCTTGGTAATTGGAGTCCACCGTCATCTCTGGACTCAGAAGAATAGGAGAAACATTTGGGGAACTAAGGATAATTCTAGTATGTATGAGTATGGATGGGATGATTTTTAATTTAGTGTTTTGTATTCTATTAGTGTAAGAAATGGAGGGGAGTTTACTTTTTAGACCCAAGCTTCGAGAAAAACATTTAAATGATGTAAGGATGTGAGAATTTATAATATGATGTTATCCTAACTTCTCATTAGTACGAACCTTCAAAATAAATATTTAAAGTTATTAATAAATGGTTTTGGGCTTGTTGTAAACGATGTTTTAGCAATTCTAAACCTTTAAATGACACTTAAAAGAAACTTTATGGGTATATTTAGATCTTTAGCAATGGGAATTTAAAGATAATAACAAGTATTGGAGTACTTTATAAAAAGATAGAAAAAATTATAACTAACATGTTATAAAAAGAGAATTTCATCATAACAATGTTTTGATGGTGATTGTTTTAATTATATTTTTAAGGTAAGAAAAAAACTAGTTAAATATACTTATAACATTTGAATAAGTATATAAATACTTTTTAAGTATTAAAACTGGTATAATAAAGAGACTATATATATAAAAGAAGTTTTAATTAATAAAGGAGTGTTAATTAATAAAGAAAGTTTTAACTAAATACAAAATGTTTTCACATTTGATATTAGCTAAAGGAAAGTTACAGTGATTTATCAATTTAATGAATTATTTTGAAAATAAGTTTCTTGGAACCATTAAGATATGTTTAGAAATGTATCATAATAAAAGGTTATTTATCTTTTAAAATAAATGTTTTCTTTAAGTTGAGATATTTGGAAATAAAAATGTAAAATGGTTATGTATAAAGAAGTATCTTTATAAAAAAAAGTTTGAATATAGAATGGAAGTTTTATGAAATGTCATCATAAATTTTTTAAAGAGTTAATAAATACATATGAAGTATGTGGATTGTTTCGTCCTACGATTTAATTTAAGATTCGAGTACAGAACTTTGACGTGTTCGACAGTTATCTGAAAAAATGTTTATCACTCGATTCTTGAGGACGAACATTAATGACGGTTTATGCAAGGAGAACTAAAGTTGAGAGTTGAGAGTTATACAAGGAGAACTAAAGTTCTGATCAGAAAGGCTGGTCATAGTCCGCACCAAAAAGATCGAGGGATCAATGCTAGTTCGGAAGTAAAGTTGTGAATTCGAATAAAAGTGAATTCTAATAGAAAATTGAATCAGATATTGCATATGGATGATCTATATGCATCGTATGGGTATAAGTTTAAAAAAAATAAAAATATTTTGGGCAAACTTTTGGGTTTTTGTTTTAGGTAATTTCAGGGATGAAATTCTTTTAAGGGGCAAGTCCGTAACGACATGCTAATTTATCATTTTAATAAATTATATTTTTGAATTTGTGCAAATAAAAGCTTGATAATTCAGATAAAGTGTTTCAAGTGAGTAATAATAATCTTGATTTGAATAAATATTTAAATAAAATATTTTCATCGAAATTTATAACGATAAAATGGCATCATATAGATTTATGAATTTAATAATTATTTCAATTATCCAAATAATTATTTTAAATGATGATAATTCATTTTGAATAGTATGAAGTGATAATAAATCGTTAATAATAGTTTTATAAAGAATATATTTGATTTGTAAATATAAGAAAAAATCAATATCACTTTATCGGTATAATAACAATTTTTGTAAATAATTGTTAATATTTATTTATATGATTTTATAAATGAAATGTGATCATTTTAATTAATTTAAAATGATAAGAAATTTATTTCTAAATTTCGTTTACAAAAATATGTACGTTGATAAATAAGTGAAAATATGACCGATAAATCGGTTCGTCGAATTTCAATGATTTAACAAACAAAAGTTGTTCAAGGATGTTCGAAGTGTTATGCACCTACATGTATATATATATATATATGTATGTATGTATGTAGATGTATATTTATATGTATATGTATATGTATATGTATATGTATATGTATATGTATATGTATATGTATGTATATGTATGTCACCCACACATGATAACATGTACATATATACATAAACACACACACACTATATATATACATACATATATATATATATATATATATATATTACAAAAATGATTTAATAATTCCTAAAGCTTAACCTTTAAGTAACTATAAAACAAACATTGTACCACACCATCACCTCGCATCACCATCACATGGCTTTGGGGGGATGCCGTGCGTGTAGAGGCTAGGGGTGTGGGCTAGGGGCATTTAGGTAATTGTGCATTTGAATATATTTTTTCCCAAGTTTTTTTCTATAAATATCACCCCTCTTCTCATAAAATTCCTAATACCATTCCATTTCTTCTTCTTCTTCTTTTCTAGCTTTCTAAGAGCCTCTCTAATGGCCTTTTATTCATAGAAAAAAAATTATAGAAAAGTTAGGGAAAAATATCTCAAATAAAAGAGGAAAATGTATACACTAGTTTATAATATCGATCCACTTCAAAACTAGTCTGAAACACCTCCTCTTCTCTTCCAAAACCAATGGCCACAACTCGCACCACCCTAGGCCGAGCTCCTCCATCATCAAGACTAGGTCGAGCTCTCCTATAGGACGTGGGCTTGCTTTCATTTGCTTTGGTTCGATCATAGCTGACTATAGCCGATTTTACATTAGCTCAAAGGGAAAATGAAGGTGAGAACTCCTAAATTATTATATTTTATTTTGGATAATGATATGATGTTTGCAATGGATGCTTAATATGATTTAATCATCAAGTTTGGCAGTTTCATATGAACGTTGAAAATATATGCAAGTCGCGAA
This sequence comes from Allium cepa, assembly GCA_030765085.1. Lineage (NCBI taxonomy): Eukaryota > Viridiplantae > Streptophyta > Magnoliopsida > Asparagales > Amaryllidaceae > Allium > Allium cepa. The sequence goes on from CM060940.1 coordinate 175,295,790, forward strand.
AATATACGTCGATAAGCACAAAGGAAATCACTTTCCTTTATATTAATGAATTGGTGTATATGGAATGTTAAACCTCTTTAAAAATGGTTTAAAACGAGTTTGAAATGTTTTATAAATATTTAAAAGTGTTTTGGTGAATTTTAAAAAGTAATCGAAAATTTAGTCAAAAATAGGCGAGTCCCGTAACGGTAGTTCGCGATTCACGCCATAAAAGTCAAACAAGTGTAAAAAATTGAAATATAGCTCGAAATTCTTTGAGATAAGAATTTTCCAAACTATTATGTCTACAATTTTCCAATCAATAAAGAAAATCAAGATTTCAATAAGTAGATTTTGAAATATGAGTAAAAACAAGTTTTTGGAAAGACCGTGGTTTTAATTCGGAATCCATAACAGGATTTCTTTGAAAATGATATTTTTAAATTGTTTAAAAATATTAAATAAATTATAAAATTATTTTAAAATGTTTTAAAAGTGATTTGAAAAATAAAAATGAATTTTCAAATAAAAAAAATTTGTTTTGACCAATATCGCTTAAAAGAGCACTTTCCGCAGCACTTTTGTATAACCTTTGAAATATAACTTTAAACTTAACAATTCTTTTCCAAATATTTTATAAATGTTTTCAAATGGATAATTAAGTGTTTTAATAATTATTTAGAAGTTTTATAGTTTTTTTAAAAAGAATTTAAATAAACGATGTAAAGAAAAGCTATTACAAATTAAGTGATTCAGTCTTGGCTCTAAAAGCCGGCGAATAGACTGGATTTTTCTATTCATGAGACCGGATGTGAGGTGGTTAAGCTAATGAAATGTTTAGGAGCAACCAGTGCCCTGGCTCACCTGATCTCTTCCTTGGGCGAGGGGTAGATAAGGTCGAAATGTCGGAAACGAGTTAAGTGTAAAACGATTAAATTTTCCAAATTAAATTAAATATAACTTTGATTTTATAAAGATGATCTTCTAATACTTAGTGTTAAATCTTGAAGAGGGAACTTGTACTATTCATGGAATTTAATAGGTGATTTTGCTATTATTCCGCCTATAATATTAGTTGAATACGAAAATTGATATTGGGTAGAATTAGATGATTTCTATAGATTCTGCTCACTTAATATTTACTAGTTTCGAATTAACATCCTAGACAACAGGGTTTTAACTCAACCAAAATTATGGGTTTTGAATTAAGAAATCATTATTAAGATTTAAATGAAATAAATTGGAAATGTTTTTCTAAGTGAATATGTGAAATGATTTTGAATAATTCTGAGTTTAAAAAGGGTTTTAAGAAATCAAAGTAATTGATAAGAGAGGTTTAATAATTCCATATATACCGGAAAGAATGTTTTAGAAATATATATATCCAAAATAGATTTTGATAAAAAGAACTTAATTAATTAAAGAGTGATTGCCTGCTCACAGAACCTCTTTTTATTGATGATTAGTTCGAAGGAACCGGGGTCGTACCTGGGGTAATTCTTATCCAAAAACCACTTCGAGCCGATGTATGCGTTTGAAAAATAAAGTCCTGGTAAAGAAAATGAAGGATGAAGACCGAGGATTTTTGTAACGACCCAGTATTTTATGGTTATTTTAATTGTTTGTTTTAATTATTTAAATTGAAACTCATAATTTAAAAACTTTATTATATTTATTAAAAATGAATAAATTTTATTATTTTAAGAATATATTTTGATTTTTGTGTGAATTATAATTTCAACCTGAATAAATAGGATATTTTCAAAAAATGTGGATTTTGGTCAAATTGGTCAAACTTTGACTTTTAAATTTAAAATTTAAATATTTAAATTTTGAATTTTATCTTTTATTATGAAATAAATTTAATTTCAAGAATATTGTTTTTCGTTTCGTTGAAATCCGATTTATATTGTGAAAGTTATGCTTTTTACAATATTGTATGTAAATTGATTTATTTAGTAAAATTGTCTATTTTAATTTATATAAATAATATTTTTATTTGTCAAATTATGTTCTAATATGTGTTATATGACATGATAGGTATATATTTTATTTTGAAACATATTTTAAAGTGATGTTACAATTTTTCCAAAGTTTATTGAATTATTTTCAATTTTTAAAGCCTAGTTTCCAATTTTTAGCTATTTTCTTAATTTAATTATATTTATTTAAAATTTACTTATTTATTTTTATGCATTCATTATATTTTTGTGTTTTTATTTTTATTTATATGTATTTTATATGTATTTATAATTTCAAAAAGAATTATGGAGATTTGAAAGGTTTTTAACCTTTAATATGCATGTCTTTTCATATTCAAACTTACCTTTTCACTTCAATCACCACATCCATTCAATTGCTGACCATACCACCTTCTTTCAGCTGACTTCTCCTCAGTTTCTCACGTGAAAAAAACTTTCTCAAACTCTCAGATTGGTAATTATTGTTATATGAAAATTTCACTAACTGCAAATGATCTTCCCAGGATCCGTCGGAGTCTGATACACATGATCTTAGCAAATATTATAGCACTCTATTATCTCTCTTAAGCTAGCTGTCTCTCTGTGAATGATAGGTATTTTTCATACACGGTTCCGAACTCAAAGTACTATGAAGGCTCCACAAAAAATCACCCACAAACAATGGGTCTCGGTCACTAACTAAAGCACTTGGAATTCCACGATGTCTCAATATAGTATTAACATATATATCTCGACTAATTTGGTTGACAATCTCATGGACTTTACCGAAATAAAATGACCACTCTTGGTCAATCTGTCAACTTAACCCATATACTTTTGTTCCCTGCGCTAGTCATAGGCAAACCATCAACAAAATCCATCAAAATCGAATCCCACTTCTATACTGAAGTTTTAGAGGCTGCAAAAGTCCACTTGGCTTATGACATTCTCTGTTAACCTATTGGCCGGTGAAACATCTCTTCACACACTCCCTAACATCTCTCTTCTTCTCTTTCTAGGAGAAGCTCTGCTTCATATCTTGGTACATCTTAGTTCCTCAAGGATGAATAACAAATTTTGAATAATGACATTGGTCTAAGACTAACTTTTGAAGATCTCCATTATCCGGAACATATAACCATCCCCTCTTCCGAAGCCAACCCCTTTATTCGGAACCAAAGTCCTTTAGCCCTTCGATCTTGGCATCACTCTTCAGACCACTAATCCTTTCAGCACATGGAGTGTTCTCTTTTGGCTTTTTAGAAATTCCGTGTATGCATCCTGAGTGAACCTCCAAGCATGACAATGCCCTTTGAGCTCTACATAAACTAGCAGCCGACCGAAACTGAACATTATAGGTAGCCAAAGTCTCCAAGAATTTCCACTCTTCAAACATACCCAAATCACAACTCTCTTGCTTTCGCCTCAAAGCACCAAAAATCTTGTTTCCTTTCCCTGGGATATACTCTATCCTAAAATCATACGATGCCGAGAATTCTAATCATATTTTTTGTCTCACGTTTAGCTCTTTTCGAGAGAACAAATAGCTTAAAGACTTATGGTTGGTAAAAAAATTCAAACCTTTCTTCAAAAAGGTAAAGCCTCCAAATCTTTAGCGTAGAGATAACTGTCGTTAACTCTATATCATGAGTTGGATACTAAACCTCACGGGGTCTCAACAGTCTAGATACAAAAGCTAGAACCTTACCCTTCTGCATCAACACTACTCCTAACACCGAACCTGAAGCATTCGTTACACTACCTTGTCTCCATTTCCTTCTAACATTACTAAAACTAGAGTTTCTATCAGCCGAAAATCCAATTCTCAGAATGCTTCCTCACTCTCCCTTGTCCGAACAAATTTTTTATTCTTTCATGTAAATCTAGTCGATGATGCTGCTATCCTAGAGAATTCCTTAATGAATGTCCAATAGTATTCGACCAACCCTAAGAACCTCCTTATCTCGATAACAGTCCATGGTTTCTTCCAATCATTTATGACTTCAACCTTCGAAGGATATACATTCAATCCTTCCTTTGAAACACATAGCCTAGGAACTTAACATCTAAATGACGCTAGGAAAACTTTTCCTCTAACTCATCCTATCTCAAGATCTCCAATACCAGTCTAAGATGCACACCATGATCTTGCTCATCCTTAGAATACATTAAGATATCATCTACAAAGACCAACACAAATCTATCCAATTGACCATGAAAGACTCCATTCATAAGATGTACAAAGAATGTGAGAGGATTGGTTAACACAAATAGCATGATTAACAATTCATATGAACCATACCCTGTCCTAAACATGGTCAAAAGAATACTCTCATCAATAACTCTTAGTTGATGGGATCCCATAGCCAAATCTAACTGTGGTAATACTCTACCTCCACTCAATTGACCAACTTGATCATCTATCCATGGCAAGGGATAACAATTCTTCACTATAAGCACATTCAACTTCCTTTAGTCAATGCACATCTAAAGCGATCCATCAGACTTGTTCACAAATACTATGAAGCTTCCCACGGTGAACTAATCGGTCTAATGAAACTCATATGCTTAAGTTCCACTAGTTTCTTCTTCAAGTCTTGCATCTTCTTAAGTATTATTCCACTAGTTGGTCTATTAATTGGTTATGCACATGGTACAAAAACTATGCAATACTCAATCGCTCTTCTCGGAGGTAATCTTGTTGTTTCTTCAAAGACATCCATGAATTCCCAAACCATAACTTTTTTTATCTATCTCCTCTTCCAGACTTTCCATTCGCACACAGTGAAACCCCAGATCTCCCTTTTATATCAATCAAAGATAATAATACTATGTCTCCTCCTTTTGAGTTTCGTAGGGAAATGAACCACTTAGCAAGGTAAATTCTAACATCGTTCTGTGCTAACCAATCCATATTCAAAATTGATTTGTACACCTAAAGTCAAATACAAATGGATACAAGAAAACAAGTGATCATGCAGAACAAACTCTAGGATAATGCACCTTAACTCGAGAGTGGTATATCCACCAATCGAATTAACCACACAAAGGAAGTTACTAAGTAGGTAACATCTAAACGTACTCTATCAACCATATCATTATAAATGAAAGAATGAGTTGCTCCAGTGTCAAACAATAATCTAATTAAAAAAATAGAAATAGAAATCATACTTCCAAGTACCACTTCCTTTTCTTTCTCCTCAAATGTTGGTCCTGAGGATTGCCCCTCCAAATCAAACAACCTTCTCTACTTCAGCTCTGTACAATCCTTCTTCTTATGGCCCGACTTGTCATAATTGAAGCATTTGACTTTGGCTATCCCAACTAGATGTGGACACTTCGATGCATAGTACCCCTTCTGTCTATAAATGTAGCAAATGACTTCCGAAATGTCCTTTCATCCACTCATGTCATGAGCCTTCCCACTCTATCACTGCCACATCTTCCCCTTTTGGTAAGAAGAAAACCTATTCCTCTATTCCAATTCCAGTTTTGTCTTGACCCTCTTCTCTTCTCAGTGCATACTATTCATATCCATTACAAACTTACAAAGGGATACTAGATATGACATCGCTTTTTGATTCAATCCTAGCTTTAAACCCTTAATAAACTTTTCACTCTCCTTTAACTTGTATTAATAAGTTCTTGGCCATACTTCATTAAGGCATTGAACTTACGGACATACTCTTCACCAAAGAGGTATAATCCTAAGATTGATGAAATCCCTCGACAACACACTTCTCTAATACTTGGAAATTAACCGAGCCTCGAACCTCTACAGGAACTTCTCCTAAGTAATCTATTCTTCGGGATTCTCAATCGTCACTGTCTCCACCAATCTAAAGCAAATTCTTGCAACTGTTTGGAGGCTAGCCTTCTCTTATGCACATCATGCAATCATAAATCCATAAAGATATGGTCACTCACCTCTAGCTAATTTAATACTTCAACCGTCGACTCCCTCTTGGTAAACATTTTGACTCTAAGATTTACCAAATCCTGGTTTAACTTGGAGAGGTCCACTCTAGCTATGGGTCTCGCTCAACCACTTATGAATGTTCTCTCTTATCATTTACACCATAAGCCACCGAAACAAAACATTCACATCCATTTCCATGATAGGTGGGACAACATCATTCCCGGTTAGTAGAGGCACCTCTCTATCGTTACCTTCGATGGTCTACGTATTATCATTTTCTCTCCTAGCCTTAGTTCCTCCTACTGTAATTCTTCTGCTTCTCAAATCCGTTTTCGCTAAGGTAGTATTCATTAGAAATGAAAGGAAGAAAGTGATCAACCAAAAAAGAGTCTCTAGTAAACTCATTTATATCTTTATATAGCAAAATGCAAATACTTCGTATAGTAGCGCATACCTTCCCAAGGTGTTCGTTTTCTACTATCGACATTTACCTAAATCCTTTTGCTTAAATATGTTTTAACTAAGTATTCACAACCTAAGCTCCGATACCAACTGTAATCCCCTAGTTTCAAAGCCCAAAGATTGAACTTCTTTCCGTCACCTTGAAGTTATCTTCTGGTGACATGGATGAGATCAGTTTTATCGAGTAAGCTTAAGCAAACAGAGCAGATATTAGCAAAAAATGAGAAACAAATCATTATAGATTAAGTTTAACAATTTAATTCCCAAATTCTTGCCCACACAAGGCTCAAAAATATAATACTACATGACCAATAATGTCATGCCCAACAAATAAGATGTTGACATGAACACTTAATACTTTGAAATAAAACTTTAATATCACACTCAAGCCTCCTACTTCATCTTCGGCTTGCATTATTTGTCTCTTCCAAAAGCAACTTATCCAAGCACATAAACTCAATCTATTCAAGCAAGTACTCGTGGTTTTATAGGAAAAATAAGAACAAAATAAGGGATAGACATAAATTTTGGTATAAGTAACGTATTACCCTAAGCATAAAAGATAGAAAGACACGCCACTAAAGCACGGAATGAGTTTTCCCTTCACTATAATGAAACATTCAATCAAAACATTGTAGTACACAAATAAGGTCAAGGTTTTCTTAGCTAAATTAAATAGCCATTTCAAGCAATCTGCCATTACTTATCATACACGTTCTAACCAAATTCTGAAACACTTGATTCTAGGCCGCTACTAAGGCCTTATGCTTTCTATAATAGATGAAAGGTTTTATCTAAGCATCCGGGTTCCATTAAGGCCTTATGCCTTCAATGCTTCGTGAATTTCATTAACTCATTCTCGGTTTTGGTTGCCACTTAGGCCTTACACCATAACTTTTGCAATTCAGCTGCCACATCAGGCCTTGCGCTTACTTTGCTTCCATTATCGGCTGCTACTTTAGGCCTTATACCTTCACTTTTATATTTCATTGTCCACTAAGACCTTAAACCTATTTCGCTTTCGATACTTAACTTCCACCTCAGGCCTTACGTTCCCTAACGAACCTTTGATTGCCGCCACAGACCTTGCACCAATTGTGTCTGGATGCTATCTTAGGCAGTACTCTAGCATTCATTTGCGGTTGCCGCTTTAGGCCTTACACATACGTTTACTTTTTTTCAGCCACTTTAGACCTTACGCCTACTTTTCATTTACATATGCTAATAAGGCATTACTCCTTTGTTCTCGTTTGTAGATGCCACTAAAGCCTTACTCCTTCATTTTTGGTCCCTTGATTACCCACTCAGGCCTGAATTCAGCTACCGAATACAGTGTCATAACCATTCACCGTTAGGTTTTTTACTTGGTCATTCATTAAGCTAAAATTTAGTTTAAATGCCCTTGGGCTAACATGTTACATTTCACATTATCATCTATGTTCTAAGTACCGATTTCGTCGTTTCATGCTTATCATGAATTCTCTTTAAGAAGCCAATTTGTTTCGGTTTTAGTGCTTTGTCGAAAGCTACACTACCTTCGGTAATCACTACACTCGGTCTCATTTAAGGAAGCCTGTCTTATTTAACTTTGGCGACTTATGATATTTAAATCTTTAAATTCTGAAATCCCTTCATCTTCCCATAATTCCTCCTTAGCCCTCGACCACCCTCGACCTCCCTCGACCCTCGGCTAATAACTTCGGTTTATTATCCTTAGCCTTATACTTAATATTTCTTGGCTTCTTACTTAAGTTTTTATAATTAAGGTTATAGTTAATTTTACTTTAAGTTTGGATCCACCTCCTTTAGTACTACCGCTTGGTATACGTTGGGAACAACTTTCTACAAGTATGATACTTACTTTACACATGTCGACTTAGGATTCGTTTGACCTAGTCCTTTCTGACTATCATTAAGTATCTTACCGGCATGTTTAGTAAAAATTATGGATTTGGTCTCTTGAAAATCAATTTATACTTATTTAATTAAGCTTCCTTCCGACCAAGATTATTTGCCTTTCGGCTACCTATTATAACCTTTCAGCCAAGCTTAGTTTCTTTCAGAAATTTCCTAATTTGTTTTCAAAAAATTCATAGAAATCATTAATCCTGTATTTTTTCTGTACAATTTCTCAATCTCCTTATTTCTAACCGTTTCTATATTATACAACACCAAAATTAGTTCATAACAATTTATTTACCTATGAGAAAATTCCATAGATCAAAATCCATATCTAATAATATATTTCTAACGTTATAGTAAGTTCTTAGATATTAAAGGTTATAGTAAGTATGATATTCAACCTTAAAAATATGATCGTAAGAGATTTAGGAAAGAAAGAGGAATATATATCACTCACCTATGTTTTGTTGTTAATGAAACCTCTAATTCTTTTAACTTTGATCTTCTTCTTTTCCTCTCTTCTTAGTTATTCCATGGCTACCATTAAAGAGATCAAACTCTTTTTATAGTGAGCAATGAACTATATAGGACCGATGAAAAGATTTATATTATTCACCCCTATGGGACGCCGACCCACCATTCCCTGTCTTTATTTAGTTCATTCGAGTGAACTTTTATTAAACACTACCTTTGATAAGTAAATGTACGTTCAAATACTTATCACACTATATTATTTAATTTCATAATTTAACCACTTAAATATTTATTCTCTTAATTAATCCTTTAATTGATTATTTATTAATTTATGGGATGTTACAATTTTAGTAAGACCACCTCAACCCTCGAGATGTTAAAGGACACCAAGATGGCCTCAATTTTCCTTTAGAATATACATGGAGTCATTTTCGAAGCGTACTCGAATTTCACGAAAAAATTGTGTCGAACCTAACATCCGTGATTATAAGCAAGTACGCATAAAAAAATATGATCTAGAGAAAATTATTAAGATAGGATTATTATAAGTATAATTTCATATCGCCACATTGTGGTCCAAGTAACTCTAATACCATTTCCATATAAGTGAAACAATTTATGCATCAAAAGTTAGTTCTAGTAGAATCATGAATATAAAACATTTACATAACCCTCAAAACGATGAATTATGGAAAACTAACATGTTTGAAATCAGATAATAAGCAGAGTAAATCGTATATAAAATGATTTTATTTTCGAAAATAAGCATGGCACTTTATTCCAGTAGAGCATTTATTTTGATGTCTCGAAAATTCAAACCCAAGACCCCTAGAACACCTTTCTAGAGCGTTTTACCACTTGTCACTTAAGTTGGTGGTCCTTGACAAAATTAAATTAATTTTTTTTGAATTAAACTAATGTAGAAAGCAATTATTTTAGTATTAATAAATTGTGAGAGGTGCTTATAGATAGAAATCTCAGCAGTTTTTTGCAATGGTGGAAGATTGTACAAGGCAAAAGAGAAAGAAGACGAGGTATACATACGCACACATATATGTGTGAGGGATAAATTATTACCTTAGGTTGATAGAAGATGTTCTGAACTATAAAGGGGTAATGATTACTTTTTATGAACTATAAAAATGAAAGATGCTAACTGATAAAAATATCAAACATCTAAAAGGATATTTTGGTAGGTTTAGACATATAATAGGTCAACACATGTAGTAGGAATTTAATTTTTTGAATCAATACATTAGCCGAATTTACAAGTTTCTCGGTTTTCCTAAAAGAGACGTGTTTGTCGAAATCCACTTTATACTGGCACAAAATGAATTTTGAGGTGTCATATCATATTTTTCAAGAGCCTTTTGTGTTCTACTAACGCTGATGGTTTGATTTATAAGGAATTGAAATGCGAAATGTTCTTATTCTTTAATTAAAGGTTATATATAACAAGGTTAATCTATCTTAACAATACCCCAATCATAATTTTGTTGTATATCTGGTATATTTGCTATTGTTATTTCAAGTGCAGATGAGTCAAAAGTAGTGCTACAATTGAGAAGATTCGATGGTAAAGCATTATGAAAACAAAAGGATATTAGTCCGGATCGAGGGTCAACTAATAAAAGATATCAACTAGTTATGCGAAATTCAGCAGGGATTCCACACAAGGATTAGAGGCAAATCAACTTAGGAAACAATGTAGTGGATATCTGAAGCAACCTGTATTAGAAAGCAACCTGTATTAGAAAGCCATAAGATTTCAACCGTGCAACCAACAAAATGTCAAGCATCATGAGGGTTTGAAGGAAACCATAATAGTCAAGGAAGTAATACGTCATCAATCTTCGAGACAACCCTTTTCATGTTTAAATTGTGACATGTGTCCCAATCCAATCAACAATTTTGCCATGCCAATAAGCTATACCATAATTTTTCAACCAATCCTATTGCAGACTAACTACTATAATAAGCATTGATTCTTTAGGAAAAGAGGGCGTTGATCAGTTGTATAGTTTTGTAATCAAATCCATAAAACACATTAGCGACAGACATGTATATAATTTGATTTTTCGTAAATAAAAATGAGATCATATCATCACATGTGCATACACTCATGCGCTTTCACTTTTGCTATTCAATTGGAAAAAATATTAAGGGAATTTCATATCATTTAATTAAGAGATAAAGAGGAAAAACTAACCATTTAGGTGGTAAGTGTATAACACTCACAAGTGAGGATGGAAATATCCAATAAAACATCCATTATTATACATATTTCTCTCGGCATTTATTTCTTCTTACACATGTCTCCCATTGTTTATTCCTCTTGACATCCATTGCTCTCGGCATTCATTTTAATTGATGATTTTTATATTAATCATCTTAGGTTTCTTTCTTATTGATGTACGAAAAATAATTTGAACAATCATTATTCAAAAGGGCTGCGTATTATCAAAATAAATATGCATATAATAATGAATATAAGGCCGGCCTTGGACCTGGGTTATCTTGGGGGTAGTTTAAAGCCTAATTTAGGGACATGGTCCATTCTTCATATCATATTTATTATTATAAACGGTAGTATTTACTTAACTATTAAAGAATGTGTTAGCATGCGTGGTAACATGTATCTTTTTTATCAAGTCAGCAATATTCAAGTCCGATCGATTTTATTTTTTATGTTATTTTCATGCATATATTGGAATCCAATTTGACTTAGCGAATATACGAGTTAATACAAATTTTATCTTTTGAAAATCTGTACCTAAGTTAAAAGTAAGGAAAGTGGACTTGTGATGTAGATTGAGTTCCATGTATTATTATGATTTCAATTTATTATTTTACAACTATCATTGGTTGGTTGGTGATTCGTAAATTGATAATTTTGAATTGATATCCATAGTTTAACTATAAGCTGAATTTGCTCATGAAACAAGTTACCCATAAGGCCGCAAATTACCCACGAGACCCTTGAAATCTATTATTATTGAAATTTTATCATGCGCAAATTCGAATTTCCAGTTACATGCGTTGTCATTTCTACCTGAGGAGTCTCTGACGTTTGCCAACCAAAAGGTGAGACCAGCCGAAAAAATGCAGTCTCCTTTTGTCTTTGCTGTCATTTTTATACGAAGAATCCGATACTTTTTTCATTTAACTCCAAAATTAACATTAAATCGCACACTCACATTCTTCATTGAACAAGTGTGAAGCAAGGAGGAAGATTGGATGCTTCTTCTTCCTCCGTTTTTCTAATTTTACTTTCCATTTAAGTGTACTAGCTGTATTATAAAAGCCAGCTGTACCCCTTTCCATTTTTCAATAACTCTTTTTCTTCATCTCGCTTCTTTTGTCTCCTCTTCTTCTTCAAGATCTGTGCTCTATACTTAGTTCAGTTTGACTTGTATTTTTAATTGGTGTAGAGCATAACTAATTTCAGTATTTTTCGTAATGGGTCTTTTAAAAATTTCATTTTTACTGGTTTTCGGAGGGAACTCATTTCTTGCAGCGTTCAGCTAAACTAAAAAGGAATTTTAATACTGTTCTATTCTTTCATGCATTGTAATTCAGAGACTTAATTTTCGTGAGCTTCTTCCAAATTCATTTTTTTACTTATAGAGTAGCAATGCAGTTCAATATCTTGCTGATTATCCTATGTGCAATAGGATTTGCTTATGCAAATTCTGATATAGATGCACTGTTAGAATTTAAGAAAGGAATCAATAAAGATCCTTCGAGACACATTGTAGATTCTTGGAATCAAGTAAACTTGCAAGAATCTGATGGATGTCCTTTGAATTGGTATGGCGTTCAATGCAATGGTAACCGTGTCTTGTCAATTACATTGAATGACATGGAGTTGAATGGAACTATCGATTTTTCAGCTCTTGCAAAAATGGAAATGCTTACTAATTTATCTTTGTCCAATAATAATTTTGTTGGACATTTATCGCCTTATGTTGGTTCTATAAGTTCATTAAAGGTTCTTGATCTTTCGAGAAATGGTTTTATTGGTCCTATACCTAGCGATTTAGCAAAGATAACTACTTTGGTCTACCTGAATTTGTCTTCAAACAATTTCGAAGGTCCAGTTCCTTCAGGCTTTGGAAATTTAGAGAAGTTGATGTACTTAGACTTGAGAAGTAATAAATTTTCAGGTGATATTGATGGTATTCTTGGCAAATCACAGAGCATTGTTCATGTTGATATAAGTGATAATCAGTTAGATGGAACTTTTGAGTCCATTTCTGATAATTCGGCTATTACCGATTCGTTAAAGTATTTAAACATCAGTCATAATAAGCTGTCAGGGGAACTATTCGCGAGACTTCCAGTTCCTATGTTTGATATTCTGGAAGTGTTTGATGTGAGTCATAACGAGCTTAAGGGAAATGTTCCTTCATTCAATTTTATATTTTCACTTCGTATTTTGCGCTTAGGAAATAATCAGCTTTCTGGTTCTTTACCAGAAGCATTGTTCAAAGAAAATTCAATGGTCATAGAGGATGTCGATCTTAGCTGCAACCAGCTTACAGGTAATCATATTTGTGTCAAACAGCTTACATTTGTTGAGGATTAGAATTGAAATCTATGATATTAGAAGTATTTGTTGCCTGCAAGTTTTGAATATTTGCTTGGTAACGTGAACAAAGAAGACCATTGTCTAATATGGGATTATTAACAATGGCTTACTTTGTAATGCTGTTGAACTTCATATAGATTTTGCTCTGTTGTATCCATGTTATGCTTGTCATTGATAATTGGTTATAAGCAGTCGTTATTCATGTTCTTTTTCTGTACGGCAATGCCCAATTGGTGATTAACCATATCTTTTCCTTTCGACCTGTAAATATATCTCTGCTAATTGGTGGCATCTCTTTGGTGAGAAAAAAAAAGTTATGTAAATGTCCTCAGCATCAAAACAATTTGTTTATTTGTTCCTACTCTTCATGGCTTATTTTATTGCAACTGAAATAGTCGCTACTGGTTTGCCTAATGCAGGTCCAGTTAAGACCATAACATCAAAAACTTTGAAGACACTCAATCTTTCCACAAATAAATTAGCTGGTTCTTTGCCTATGCGAGTTGGGATGACTTGTGCCACTGTTGACTTGAGTAGCAACCTGTTTTCGGGAAACTTATCAAATGTAAAAAATTGGGGAAATTATGTTGAAGAAATCAATTTAAATTCAAACAAATTGGAAGGATCTTTACCAAATGAGACATCTCAGTTTCTAAGACTAGCGTCATTCAAGGCTTCAAATAATATGATATCAGGAGAGCTTCCAGATGTCATAGGGACATATCCAGAATTGAACTTTATCGATTTTAGTCTCAACAAGCTTTACGGGACATTGCCTTCTAGTTTATTTTCTTCTATAAGATTAGTTCATGTAAATCTTTCAGGAAACAGCTTTAATGGATCTATCCCATTTGTACATTCACAACAAAATGTTAGTTTGGCATCCCTTGATGTCTCAAATAATGCACTAAGTGGTGCACTGCCTAAAGAAATTGGCATGATGCATGAATTGAAAGTATTAAATATTGGAAAAAACAATATCTCGGGACAAATACCGGGAGAAATTGGGTTACTGCATAGTCTGACTTATCTCGATCTGTCTAACAATCACTTTGAAGGAAAAATACCTGATAAATTGCCAAATAGCCTGGTAGGATTCAATGTATCATATAATGGTTTATCAGGACATGTACCCAGTAACTTGTTAAAATTTCCAATGTCCTCATTTTATCCAGGGAACCAGTTACTAGTTCTTCCAAATGCACCGCCCTCGAGTATTCCTTACACCATAAGAAAGGGAAAGAATAGTCATCATATGAAAAAGGCTGTTATGTATATATTGATTGCGGCGGTTTTCTTTACCATTGTCTTGATTATTCTCACCTTATTTTTGTGCAAAAAACTTTCTCATAGAAGTGACGTCAACAATAATAGGCAAATAGCATATGCAAAGTCCCCTGCTTTGACTTCAACTCTCTCTCGAGACCAGCTACTTTCATCCGAGGCTTCTTTAACGCCACATGTGCATGATAATAGTCCTAGAGATTCAAGAAAAGCTAAATCACCGGACATTGATATTGCTCGAAATTCACCTCCAAAAAGGCAAGGGAAAACGTCAATATCTCATATAATATCTTCTCCTCCACCTCAAAATCCATCATCTCCCAATTCTCCTTCAATGCTTAGTGTTCGATCTCCAGATAGATTAGCTGGAGACTTGCATTTATTTGAAAATAATATAAGATTTTCAGCCGAAGATCTTTCTAAAGCACCTGCTGAAATCATTGGAAGAAGCTGTCATGGCACTTCCTATAAGGCTACTTTAACAAGCGGTCATGTATTGTGTGTTAAATGGCTACGAGAAGGAATTGTCAAAAGCAAGAAGGAATTTTCACGGGAATCAAAAAAACTGGGAGGCATCAAGCATCCAAATATCGTTTCATTGAGAGGCTATTATTGGGGTCCAAAGGAGCATGAGAGGCTTATTATTTCGGATTATGTTTATTCAGTATCATTAACCGCCTATCTATGTGGTATGTTCTTTTTGCCTCTTATGTTAAATATCATTCTATCCATTGCTTCTTGGCTCATGCTTTTGATTTTCTTGGATTTCTTAATGATATGCTAGATTCTGATTGTTCATTGCATCCTTGGAAATTCATGCATGTTTTAACTAGCTTTGCATGATTCAAGGTAAATGCATCATTGTCCTTAAGATGGTGGGATGCTAAACACAACCTTACAATAAAAATATGCAAACATTTATATCGATAAACGATAGTGTTCGATAACCAACATTAGCAGACATTAGCCGCATCTCTTGATGAGAAATACATTAATATGAAATTAATTACGTATAATGATGCTATGTCACAAGGGGACGTGTTGAGAATAGTCCATCTTTTAAATAATATGATTGACTCCATATGACTCTTCACATCACCAATTGGTTTTATGATAACTCAGCCGATTCTCTTGATATCAAAGTCATTGCTCCAAAATATTTTTCCTTATTCCACAACATTTTTTCTTCTTTTAGTTCCTAAATCTATAAACACCCTACTTCTAAAATTAAATATATTTTGTATTTTTTAAAGTAATATAGTTTGACCAAAAACATACATTTGGTCTGCTTTATTTGGTTTCTATTTTGATCTTTCATTTTAGTTTGAATTGAGATATTCTGCCTCAACGTCAACTAAACCAAACAAATGGTGACCTAGGGTTAAAATGACCGTATCTTGCTATTGGCATTATATGTGCCATTTAAGTTTCCCTTAAGATTTAATACGATATTGTAGAAAAATCTTGAATCTACTTCATCAAATAGAAATAAAACGACGAATATATCTGTTAATGGATCAGATCTGGTCTGTAGTTTATGATCAGAAACATTCGATTTGTATATGATCCATTCTTCCTAAATCCCTATCCTGGGTCCTTAAAAATTCAGTTGATTAACGAATATTCAATTCATCATTATTAGTCATTTATAATAACAACTAATCGCTCAAATAAAAAACTAATTTATGTTACATTCATAAAATATTAAAAAGATTGATACTAACTATTAAGCAAGGTTCGAGAACTCGGATTTCGTTTCGGTTTCGGTCTTTTTAAATTTTATTGGTTTCGGTTGGTTTCGGAAATTTCGTTTGTCTCGGTTTTTGTTTCGGTTTCGGTTCTAATATCGAAGATTTGCATTTGTAATACAAAAGTAACTATAAACGACGTAAATTCATATAAAAATATAGTATACAGCAAAATAATAATGATACACACAACACTACTACATCCAAAAACTATGTCTCGAATCTACATATGGATTGTTTTCATAATTTCCTTCGTATATGCAATATTCCCGTTAAGAATGCTAAGAAGTGTTTGCGTAAAAAAAAGGGCAGGCCAAAGTTCATACACAAGTTAATTAATATGCACAAGTAGCCATTACCGAATTAAAAAATTAAAACAACCCTTCCCAGCCCGAAAGCCCATGCGCATATTTTATCTTCCCTTGTTCACTCTGCAAACAAACATACGATACGAAAGAAGAAGAAAAAAAGAACAGATAATGGTCGCGATGAAAACGAAGGCGGCAAAGCAAAAAAAAATCACCTGTGTCGAAGCTCTCGCACTCGAAGTCGAAGCTCTAGTAGTTGAAGCCCTGTGAAGTTCGCCTGCGTCGAAGTCGAAGTGGAAGCTCTCGCAGTCGAAGTCGAAGTGGAAGCTCTCGCAGTCCAAGCCGAAGTCGATGCTCTCGCAGTCGAATCCCTGTTCGATCACGTTCAGTAAACTAGGGTTTGCTTTTTAGCTACCTTTTGATTAATTGATTCTTGCGTTGTTTTTTGTCGCTGTTTTTCTCTGCGTAATTGACGCGAAGCTTTTTGTTTGTACGCTGGTTTGAACGGGACGAGATTTTGCCCTAATCCCGTCCCGCCACATGCCGGAATCGGTACGAGATCGTTGAGATCTCGTGGTTCCGGCCGGATCCTCAAACCATGCTATTAAGTACTAATATGCTGTTAAAATGATATATTGCATGATGTGATTTTAAATTTCGTGACATGCATCATTCTTCTTTATAAGCCTTTTATTTAATGTGTAGCATACCCATAAAGGTGGAACCTGGGCGTTCAAATCACCATGCGGGTGACCCAACCGTTGCACCAAGGCTCCAATGGGTAGCATACCCATAAATTATGTAAGTATTCAAACGATAAAACATTGTTTACAACATTAGCTAATTCTATTCAAATCAAGTATATTAATTTTATATACTTTTATCTTACAAAACGATAAGCTCCATGATTTTCTTTTCATAAATCGTACTATTCCAATTCTACTCTTACACGTTTTTATCCCATACAAACTTACATCAAATTTTGAACTGTTTAAATTGAATTTACTTACAAGTCATACAATTAACAAGTTTTGTCAATTTTTGTTTGGAATATCGTTACAGTAGAGTTGATTTTTAAATTTAAACAATTTTTTGGATATTTGAACAACTAGGAATTTAACGAGTTTTATGAAACTAAAAGAAAAAATACACTTATCAACCTTTGCCTATATGATGAGAGTAGATGTTTTCTGACAGTATTTTTGTTATATTTAAGATTTAACATATAAGGTTTTTAAAGATTTAATGTTTCTTGTTTTTGAAGTAATTGCATGAATACAGTAATAGAAGTGTGATACTATTTACATCTACCAAAACGGCTTCTCACGCTCATTTATCATCTCACACGAGCAAATACTTCACCCACTCACATCCACCTTTTCATATTCTTTTTTTTCTTAAATACTTCGATTTCCTCTCCCTAAACAACAGATTCTTAATTTCTCTATCCAGTTCTCTGGTCGACCTTTTCTTTTCATCTTATATTTCATTAATACATGAATTGAGCTAATTTGGTTGCAAGTAAGTTGTTATTGACTCTAATCATATGTATATTTTCTATTCCTTTTTGTAAACTGTATTATCATAACTAAGATTAACATAGCAAAATAATTTATAGCTCAGATTTGGTATTATGGTAGAATATAGTAAAGAATCTTCGTTACTACTTTGATCGAAAATATCCAATTATTTTTGCTTTTGTTGTTTCTTTTGAACGTGGTTAATTAGTTATCATTGTCCTTTACCTTAGAAATTAGTAAATTGACCAAAAGTATTAATTACATGCATATTCTAAATATAATGTAATATCTTAACACATCAACTTCTAATTAAATATTTATAAATATTTTACTTATTTTGTCTCTCGCATTTTCTTCTGCTATTAATGGTTGATAGGATTAAAAATAATTATGTTTGAGGATTAGATATAATTCTATTTCTACGTTGCTCTGTTATGCATTTGTTGTTTCTTTTGAACGTGGTTAATTAGTTATCATTGTCCTTTACCTTAGAAATTAGTAAATTGACCAAAAGTATTAATTACATGCATATTCTAAATATAATGTAATATCTTAACACATCAACTTCTAATTAAATATTTATAAATATTTTACTTATTTTGTCTCTCGCATTTTCTTCTGCTATTAATGGTTGATAGGATTAAAAATAATTATGTTTGAGGATTAGATATAATTCTATTTCTACGTTGCTCTGTTATGCATTATAACCAATCACGTTTACTTCCAGAGTTTAAGGCGATTTTATGATTTAATTTTATTAAATATTTAAGTAGCGTTAGTAAGTGTCTAAGTGAGTGTAAATAGTAACACCTTAGCATAATCTATTATTATTATTATTATTATTATTATTTTCTTGCTAATGGTAAGCTCAAGTACAAGTATAAATAGAACTAACCAATAATAGTACTACCGGTAATTCTATGCAAATATTTTTAAATTCTACGATCTTAGATTATTAACACATCAGATCAACCTTGACCTCTATATATTAAACAAACAGGTAAACAAATAGGTTTGGATCATAAGTGGATTATGGATTGGAAAATGAAATCTAAATCCATTTATAAAATATGGATCGGAATTGAATATGTATCAAAATCTAGTCAATTGACATGCTAAATAATCATTTAGAAACCAAAGATATGATTTTCCAAGATTTAGCCAATTGAGCTACTCCTTTAATCCAACAAATATTTTATTAGTTTACTATATTAACGTGAAATTATAACATGTATACTATTTTCTGGCAGTGTAGCTATTTTATAAAGGCTACTGGGTATTTGGTTTCTTTTATCATCTGAACACTAATTACAGTTTAATACAATAAGTTGTTGAAATCGTAACAACTAACCCTAATTGTGATATCGGTAACCCTGATTGTGACATCGGTGGAACCTATTGATGAAATCAGTGGAATCAATCAAATGATGGAGTATTCATATGAAATCAATCACTTTTTTGTTTCAGGAATGAATTGTTCAATTTGATTCAAGTGAAAATTAGGGACACATTCCTCTTTATAAAACTTATTTGTTTTATATCCCCTTCATTATAACGGTTATTTTATATGTTCCTCTTTTTTGGATTTTTTTTTCACTTCTTCCATTCCAAATTTAAGAATCACCGCCAAGACGTGTATTACAGACGGTTATGAGTTATGAACATATACCATAATAGCACATGTTAATAGTGGTAAAATTACCCAAAATCTTCTTAAATTTAACCTATTTTTTTTGAGAATATGGATGTATTTTATAAAAGAAATTTGAAAGGTATTTAAAGCTATTTTTTTCAACTACAAGGATGTATGCCATAATTTCGCGAATCAACTTGGTTTCACAATGCTTTGTGATTTGTTGTATTAAAGAAGTTAGTTTTTTCTCTTGATTCAGGATTAGTTTCTCTCTCTCTTGATTTGGATTTGGTAAAAATGTGAAGGATAATAGTTTATTGAAGTTGAGAGGATGATTTTGTAATTTGTTTATTATAATTATTGAAAGAAATTCAAATATAATTCCTTTATATAAATTACAATTTAAAAATGTGAATATTAGGCCTAGGTCCTTAAAATCAAACTTAATACATGAAAACTCCTTCCAAAAAAGGATTGTATCTTAGGTCCCTAAAATTAAGTTACTAAATAATTGTAGACATTTATGTAATTATTCAGTGAATAATTGCAGACATATATGCAATTATTTTCAAAAATCGCATAAATGTCCATAATTATTCACTGAATAATTGCGGAAATTTCCACAATTTTTTGGATGAATAATTGTGGAAATTTCCGTATGTTTTTCAAAAATTGAAGAAATTTCCGCAATTTTTCTGTGAATAATTGCGAAATTGTATGCAACTTTTGCATATAATTGCATAAATGTATGCAATTATTCAGTACCTTAATTCCAGGGATCTAATTTACATACTTCTTTTGGCAATGTTGTTTGGTATATTTTGAAACTTAATAGGGATTTTAGCCAAACTGTCCGTTAAAAGATTCTCCTTAAATTTCGCTTACTTTTAACCAATTTTGGAGCACTCTTAATAATCCCCTATATTCCTAAGGAGAATAATTCTAATTCTTGAAATAATTTGAAAAAACATTGGAGAACTTGGTTGATTAAATTTTAAACCAATTGTTGAAGGTCGAGGCTAGGGTATTAAAAACCATTCAAAAGGTCTCAAACCTTAGATCAAAAGCAACATGTACTCGTCGTTATGCTTCGTTTTCATCCTAAATCAAAGCCCAGTATGCCTTGAATTACGCGACCTATCAACATGTCATATACACATCGACATGTGTACCTCCTTATTTTGAGGTAGGGCATTTCATTATGGATGTAGTTTGAGACCTTTTAACAAGAGAAAATTCTATTTGATTCTCGAAAATTATTTTTCATACATAGAAAGTTCTACTAAGTTTGGATACATTGTATTCTATTAAACTTGCACCGACGAGAAAACAAAACTTCACAATAAAGAAAATTACGTTTGTTGCGTTAGTTTCTTCATCTTCCATTAATATTAGTGTATAACACGTGCATTGCATACGGTGCATGTTTAAAATAATTGTATAAATAATTTTTTGAATTGAATTTATTATGCAATATATGATGAATTTGTTAAGATAATTGAGTATTTATTGAACTTATAAATTTTATGTCTATTTTTTTTTTAAATAGGGTATTTAGATAGTAGTACTTAATTGCAATACAAGTGGTGGTGGAAATTAGGAATCCATCCATCTTTTTTAAACTTATTTGTTTTATATCTTTCTTTTTTAGAAACTATTTTCTACATCATTCTATCTTTTTCTTTTTTACCTCTCTCGTTTTCAAATTTAAAAGTGGCCGCTCCGGATGTGTATTACGACGGTTATGAGTTATGGGCGTATACCATAATAGCACATGTTAAGTTTAGTAAAATTACCCAAATACCTCCGTGAATTTCACATTTTTATGAAAATAGGAATGTAATTTATAAAAGAAATTCGGAGGAACCTATGGCTAATTTTTTATAATTATAAGTACGTATGCCAAAATTTCCTGGTGTAGTATATAGCATACTACAGATCAATATTTGTCTAGTGGTTTGAATCGCGTTATGCAGAATTTGAACCTAAGAACCCACAGACCCAAATCGAAGCGCTCAACCATTGGGACAATGGTCATGGACTTATATATGTAATTTTTATTATGTGATTTATGTATTTTTATATTTGTAAACAAATTAAATTGTCATTTGTGTCGACATATTTAATATTTATTAAAAAAACTAAATAAAATTAGTATTCTTAGCTAATTGTGAAATTAACATTTTCTAAATTTCAACATATAAATATTTGTATACATAGATATAGTTTAATATTTAGCTTTTTGGTATATCTGCTTAAAAGATAAATGATATATAGACCGAATTTCAATTGTTCTTTGTGAGAATGATAAAAATAAAGGTAAATGAATGCATAATAGTAGCGAATCATTATATTTACATGTATCTAAATTTCTGGCAATTAATAACAACATAAAAAATAAAGTATATTATATTATTAAAGTGGCACAAAATATTTAATTAACGACTAAAAGATTTGTTGATTAAAAGAAATGTTATACGTCATATTGATTTTTTATTCCGTAGAATTTATAACTTGGTTTTTGAATCAGTGTTTCATACCTCAATAATTTTATTCTATAATAAAAACTATTCAAAAAATAACTAATATCTACCTCAAAAAGACCCAAAAAAATCCTACTTAAAATATTGTATATTTTTATCCATTAAATAACTTTAATGAATATTTATATATGTATATGTATATGTACACACACACACACATATATAATCAAAACTTCAAAAATACTAACTGAAAATATTCATTATTTTTCAAAATTACAAGTTACAGTGGTCATCACTTTATTTATTGTCATTCTTAACAAAAATAAAAATTTATCAATGATAATTTTTTTGCTTGATTTACCCATTTTAAAAAGAAAAACCATTGTATATGCTTGTAATAATAACTGTTTTGGAAAGAAAAAATTGGGCATACGTTTATTTTCAATGAAATACCAACTTTAGAAAGAATTTTTTTATATACTGTGATTAAGTACCAATTTTAGAAAGAGATAAATTACATAAACTTGAATTTGGAATAATCTATAACCGTGAAAATTTTAAGTTATATTGACTTGAATGAAATATTACTCACATTTTTTTGTCGTCAATATAAGTGTGATGTACAATACATCAAATTGTCATTTTTTAGGACTTGTTAGACCAAAATAATAATTAATAGTTAATAATTAATAGTTAGTTTGATTTATTTTAAAAGTTCAAATTTTAGATCACTTCAATATGGTAAAACTTAGGAATTTTTTTTAAATAACTGTTCAATATTAAATGTTGATATTTAAGTGAAAAATGATAATGGAGAGAATTGGTAGAACTTTGTGATTATTATAATATTATTAAATTGTAAGGATCAAAATATAAAACATCTAGAGAGAATTAAGGGAAATGGAGAAAATTCCTAGAATTAATAAGAGAGTAGGAAATTCTTATGCTTTGCTATTATTTGATAGATAAAATCCAAAATGATTGAGAAATATAAACTAAGAAAATTTTAAAGCGTCGTAACCAGTTTTTTTCATTAATGTGATCATCATACAGATCTACAGACATAGTGGATTAGCAAAGAAACATAAGATCTCTATATCCAAGCTTATCCTACGTGGTAAAAATAAAAACCTAGGAGACCTGGTAGGAGGTGAAAATAAAAATCTAGAAGACTGCCTGCATACTCCAACCATTTAAGAACAATGCTATAGTAAATTCCAAATACAGAGAAAGTTCAATATTTCTAATCCTTCTAATCCAAAGTCTTACTATTCTTCAAATACATGGTCAAATTCAGGGAAGTGTGGTTTGGAATTCTCTTTTTAGTGTTTAAATGGTTTTAATAAAATAGTTAAAGGAATTACGCACAGTTTTAATTGGAGAAATGTGTATCAGTGCCATATATTTAATTTTATAAACAGTGTAGCATGAAAAGTAAATTTTGATTTATAAATAGAAGTGGTCTTCAACAAGTGAAGTTTCCTATCTCTTGTGTCATTTATCTTCATCTCCAATTGGGAACAATCAAACATGAACACTCCAAATCAATTTTATATCGTTTAGTATTTAAAGCTTGCATATCTTGGATATGGCCATAGAGCGTGAAACTTTGATGTATAAAAATGAAGCAAATACAGGCGCTCCTATTGATCAGTAGCCAAACATATGTAATCCACAATATGCAGACTCACCAAGAACATACAATTTCCTTGCGTTTTTTAAACATGACAGTGTGACTTGTTATTCATAAAAACAGAAACTCTAAAAGAATGTTATTCACTCAACCAGTAGGTATCATACTTGAGTTCATGCTTGATTTGCATTAGCGGTTGTAAATTGCAAGCACACAAGTCCAAAATATTGGATATGTAAATTGATACAATGAACCGATTCACTTGTCACTTTTCCCTTACTTTGCCTTTGTCAACTAACAAGTCAAAATACATTCACCTTTTCATAACAAATATGAGTAATGATTCAAAGCAGTTCCTTTTATATTACACAACTTTGTCTGATAGGTTATATGTATTTGTAAACTTATCAGTTATTTGGTTAGGAAAAGACAGACATAATATTCAGTAGGCTTGTGAGTTTAAGAAGAGATTTTTTCTTTTCTTATTCAAGTGTTTGAATTATGATAGCTTGTCTGAAATGTTGAATAATTATTAAATAATTGTATTTTAATCGACATGCCCATGACATCCCTAGTTTTGGAAAATTTGATATATTCTCGTATCGTTTCCGATGTATCCATACACATGTGCTCCGTGTAATATACTGAATTTGAAAGAAACTTAACCTGTCCAATATACTTAATTTGAAAGAAACTTAACTTATGCAAAGCTTAATAATAACACATAACCAGAAGCAAAAAGATATAAAAGATTGAATGAGAAGCTTGAGACAAAACATTTGACAAATGTCACATTAGTGACTCAGCGTCAATGATATCATACAATGAGACCTTTCTAATATCATAAACATGTTTGCAGAGCATGCACAGAGAAATCTCCAACCGCTATCTTTACTACAGCGCCTCACAATAGCCATCGACATTGCATCATGCCTGAACTACCTCCACAACGAAAGAACAATCCCTCACGGGAATCTCAAATCCTCTAATGTAATAATCATCCAATCTCAAAACATGAACGCTCTTCTAACAGACTACACCCTTCACAGACTCATGACGGCTGCGGGCATGGCAGATCAAGTTCTGAACGCAGGAGCTTTGGGCTACTGCCCTCCTGAATTTGCAAATACAAGCACTCCCTGTCCTTCTTTGAAAAGTGATGTCTATGCTTATGGTGTTGTCTTGCTTGAAATCTTGACTGGCAAAAATGCTGGGGAAATCGTTTCTGGAAATCCTGGAGTTGTGGACTTGACTGATTGGGTCAGATTATTGTATAGAGAAAAGCGCACGTATGAATGCTATGATAGGGTTATCAAGAATGTTAATACAAATGCTATGGAAAGTATGTTAAGTGTTGCTCTAAGGTGCATTCGATCGGCTTCTGAAAGACCTGAGATCAGAACTATCTATGAAGATTTATCTTCAATATCTTTATGACTGTATATCTTACTAACCAAATTGGTGATTTCCATTCTTTTTTTCTTTCTTCTTTTTAGCCACTTGTAGTCTACATGTTATATTAGATCTATGTTCATTTTTCTAGTCTTGTTAATGTGATGTTGGGAAGTAATTGTTGTGGATTGTAATGTAGCATGTATACGATAAGGTCATTGGGTTCTTTTAATTTATGTAGTTGTTCATTTCTTCATGTTGAAGCAAATGTTATACTCGATGCCGACATCATTTTTGGTGCATTATGACAAGAATGGTGATGTGGATATAGTACATGTACAATAAATATACATGGCGATTCCCCTGCATCTTTTAGTGCTATCTTCATCATTCAGTGGTCCTAATATTGTCTCTTAAAGCCAATTCGGCTCAAATGATAGATGAAGCTACAAGTCCTGATTTTGATGTTGCTGTAGGAGAAATTTGTACTTGCCAATGAACGTATACTTAGGTGTCTTTTTTTTAAACAAAATTGCAATGTAACTTGTACTTTTTTAATAAGTAAAGTGAAAGCTAGTTTGGGCTTTCTAATTTTGAAAAAATAGATATTTGATTTACATATTTATTGTTACATGTACTTTTTTTCCACGACAATAATAGACATGTCCACGAATACTTTCGGATATGCATAGTACTATATCCGTATCCGCATCTGAAATCATTTCCGAATATCGGATATCTGCATCCATAAATATAGATGGATATCGGATAATTATCATATCCGTTAATTGATAAATCAAGAAACATAATGATAAATTTTAGTTTAAGATAAACATTTTCAATCTCACTGATTATTAAAGTGTTAAAAATAAATAAATATGATGATAATAAATATTTTTGAGTAGTTAGTATGCGTTGAATGCGTGTAATATAAACTTCTAACTTAATAAAACAATAAATAAATATATTTTATTATACTACAATTTTGAAAATAATCGAACGGGTAATTTTCAGATGCGAATGTCTTCGTATCCGCAATCCCATTCGTTTTTTTAAATATCAGATGTTTATCCGCGTTTTGAATACGGACAAATTTTCAAAAGAGACCAATTTTCAAAACAATTTGCAGATATAGGCTGGTTTTGAAAGTAATTGCAGAAATATGTTTGTTTTGGCCAGCTCAGCGATGAGCTGGCCAAAGTTTAAAAAAAATATAACGGGACGCATTTCTGAAATACGCCCCTATGTATTTGCACTGGCGCATCTGCAAAATGCGCCAGTGCAAATATCCATAGTTTAAAAAAATATAAAGGGGCGCATTTCTAAAATGCGCCCCTTTGTATTTGCACTGGTGCATCTGCAAAATGCGCCAGTGCAAATACTTGCTGGCCAAACCTGGACAGCAAATTATATATTTCAATTCGAATTCGAATTAAAATACAAAAAATCGAAATTCAATTGGACCATCTTAAGTGATAACAAACGTTTATCAATATGCAAGCCAACGAATAAAACTATCATTAAATAAATTCCAACATAACATAATTAAAATCCGATTACATTCGAATTAAAGCAGAAGTTATAGTTTGATTACAAAAGCAAATTAATAGTAAACTAAAAATAGGAGTGCTCATGGTTGAGTTGGATCATCTTAAGTATGTGGAGGTTGAGAAGGTCCAGCAGATTGCGATTGGTGTGTATCCTGCCTTCTTTTAGTTCTTCGCTCTCTAGTCCGCATAGCTTGTTCGGAAGTGCTTGGCCGTGTTAATCGATTTCTAAAAAGGAGCGTGTCAATAAGTTTCTTCAAATCAAGGCACCGTGGTTGGACTTCTCGTTCGGGTACTCTACCATATCCGATATCAGCTAACCCTCCTGCTACCGTCTCTAGTACATCGACCTAGAAGTTAAAGTTATTTATTCAAAATTAGAAATATAATTCAAGCGAACAAACTAAAAATATCACGATAATATGAAGATTTACCACATCTCGCTCAAGCGGTGCACGAGCGGTGTATGCTCGTTCGTGAGAAGTCCGATCTGCTACAATGAATCTTCGAGTAATCGACCAATACCAAGTCATGTATCTCGAAATAGGAATCGTAGGAAGCTGTTGGTGTACGATACGGTTATGTCTATCGTTCCACTGGACGATAGCAAACTCCAAATCGGCTTTAGTTCGCATGGATCGGGTATGTGTTGCTGAAGACCAAACTGTCGCATCACTCGATCAGGATTATACATTTCTACATCTCGCATGCATATGATAGGTGTCTTACAAAGCCAACTATGCATCCCACTTAGACATATCTACGGAAGATCGACTAGCACATCATGTGTATACGGATTCCATATAACAGCTTCATCTGTTAACATGTCGAGCTGGTCGCATAGTAAGTGGCCACCTGCTTTGGGGACTCAACCCAACTCCTCGAACCAAATCACCTATATATATGGTTATACAAGTAGAGTTTTATTAATACAAAAATACACACATGTAGATGTAGTTGGAAATTCACTACCTTACACTATAAGGCAATGTTCTGTCGATTTGCATGGATGAAGTCACATTTGGACGACCAATGGGAAGATGTGTCCATGCCCAAAGCTGTGAAATAAATTAAAATTTTGAATACTTTAGAATAAAATATTACATATGAGTTTATAGCAAATATATCTATGCATATTGTACCTGTAAAAGCGAGAGACAACCAGCTATCGATTTAGATTTCATGAGTGCAACATTTGTTAACTCGTTATATAATGTTGCCAATATAGCACTGCCCCAAGAATATCGTGCACATTCATATAGATTTCGCAAAAACAATAACCAAAAAAGGTTTAGTCGTCCTTTAGAATGATCGGGAAATAGACGACAAGATATCAGATGTAGAATAACAGCTCTCGCATGATATTCAATTTCTTTATCCGAAGCATCCGGTGATGGCTCATCTGCAAACATGTCGCGAAGCCATGTCAACTTAACTGTTGCACCTCTTATCTCACTCCGAGGTGGAACCACACCTAAACACTGTTGACAAATATCTTCGTAATTACTTAGCTGTCTGATTGTAACAGGATTTCCTTCTACCGTAACACCTAGAAGGCAACTAACATCTGCTAATGTTATGGTAATTTCACCGGTAGGGAAATGGAAAGTTGAAGTCTCTGGTCTCCATCTATCTACCAATGAAGTAATTAGTGCATGATCTATTTTGAAAAAACCCAATCTAGATATTTCTCCGAATCCCGCTCTTTGTAATGCAAGTTGAACTCTAGGAGTATTCGACTTGATTAATTTTAACTTGCTTGAATGATCATGACACTCAAGTGGCTCATCATTCTACATATTCATAAACAAACACTTGCATCAAGTTCATAAACAAACACTTGCATAAACAAACACTCAACGGTAATTTTAATTTTCTTGAAAAATACCTGCATCAAGTTCCTATCATTGCTTCGATGTTCATTCTGAAGATACAAAACACTTGCATTCACGGGACCGGGTACCAACTCTTCAAGTGAACAAATGATGTAAATAAATGTAAATATAAACAAATTGATGTAAATGAATGTAAATCTAAACAAATTGATGTAAACGAATGTAATTGCTTTGACGTAAGTGAATGTGCTTGCCTCAATGTTCATTTTGGTGGTGCAAAACTAAATTGATAAATAAAATTCCAAATTGCTAAAATTCCAAATTGATAAACAAAGTTGAAGATTATACCTCTAACTTGAGAAGATGATGATGATCCTTCAATTGGTCAACAGATTTGATGAAGAAATAACTAAAATTGATGTTGGATTTTCGAATTTAGTAGATTTAGGGTTTTAGGGATTTTGAGGGAAATGGTGGGTTTTAGGGATTTAGGGTTTTAGGGAAATTGATGTTGCACTGGCGCATTTTGCAGATGCGCCAGTGCAAATACATAGGGGCGCATTTCAGAAATGCGTCCCGTTATATTTTTTTTTTAAACATTTGCATAGGGGCGCATTTCAGAAATGCCCCCTGTTATATTTTTTTTTTAAACTTTGGCCAGCTCATCGCTGAGCTGGCCAAAACAAGCCTATTTCTGCAATTAGTTTCAAAACCAGCCTATATCTGCAAATTGTTTTGAAAATTGGTCTTTTTTGAAAATTTGTCCTTTGAATACAGATGGAGGTGGATTTTTTGTTTTTCGAATATTTGTTTTTTCGGTTATCCATAAACAACCCTAACTAATAAGCAACTATGCACAAATCTGCTTTTTGATTATTGGAAAGATATTTTGGATTGTAGTGTTACTTAAGAGTGAAATGTTATAATGCTAGTCTTTTTCATGTATTAAAAAGGAACAAACCTGTAGGGTCATAATGCAAAAAGTTGATTTTGATTCTTTTATTTCAGATCTGAATCATAGAACTTCATTTATATACGTACTGAAATTGTTATTTATAATAGTTTTATTCTCTATGATAGTGATCTATATGTACGGTACAATGATAAATCATATTATACAGGAGCACCTCTTTGCATTGATCGGCAGTCAAAATTTAATTTGATTAGTTAGCACTACAAAAAATTTGACGGTACATGTATTCAATAAATGTACATTTGACAGACTGCAACTTGACATCTGTAGTTTATCATGCTACGGATTCTGGCAGGGATATTATATCAGCCCTTATTATTCCGATAATGCTATAAATATTATCTCCATACAAATTAATTTTCTTCAGCAGTCCTGAATAATCTGATCTCCAGCACTGCCAGGATCAGATTCCATGTTTTATTTTAGAAAAATAATATAAAAATAATATAAGTATGTACATGAAGATTATCCAGGTTCAAATTTAAGGGCAGAGGCATAAGAATGTCTTGTGAAAACTTGAAAAGTCACTACTTCAACTTGCATATAAATTCAAAGTTAAGTTCTTCGGTAGATTTTCATGTGTAAACTAATTAAAGTATGATT
The DNA here is from genome assembly GCA_030765085.1 of Allium cepa. Taxonomy (NCBI): domain Eukaryota; kingdom Viridiplantae; phylum Streptophyta; class Magnoliopsida; order Asparagales; family Amaryllidaceae; genus Allium; species Allium cepa. Next base: position 175,326,037 of record CM060940.1, read on the forward strand.
TCTAAAAATTTAAGGTTCAAATAATCATATAGTGTCTCTAGTAATTTTAGAGAAATTTTGTAAGAGTGATGTTGTGCATAAGATGGTGCTCCAACTCAAATATACACCGAAAAACTCCCCACCAAGGTTAAAAAAAGGGTCAAAGTGCTGGTAGATCAGACGAGACGCCTCTGTTTAACAGGCGTTCGGATACAAAACGCCTGTTGAACGGACGTCTCACAACATGCGTCTGATGCTTTTTAAAATAATCAACATGGTCAACATACGCCTGTTGAACAGGCTCTTGGTCTTCAGACGCCTGTTCAACAGGTGTCAGAACTCATTTTCGAGAAATGAGGCCTCCAACATTTCGAAGTGTGGAAAATCTAATTTTCGCACTCCGAACTTTTGGAAATGCTCTGATGATTTTGTAGAGAAAGTGGCAGACAAACGAGGCAGACAAACGAAGAAGCATGCATTGCTGCTTCATTTCTTTTACACCACCATTCTTGTGCCATCATTTCATAACCAAACCTCACGTTTGTTTTTACAAATTTCTAAGTAAATTGCATAGCCTAGTTATTTTGAACTACATGTTCAAATAAGGTTCAAATCAATCAAGTCGAGTTATCCCCTGAATCATATATGCAAAATAAAAATATGTAAATATAGGGCCAAAATTTGCAATATTTATGATGATGCAGATGGTGGTTGAGTTTTTGCCATTCCTTGCATGGTTTGTAAATTTATGAGAATGATATTGATATGTGTATGAATATCACTATAGTAGGTCAGATATTTCTTTCCAAGAATAAAAATTGATGGGACCATATATAGACCATAGTACATGAAGGATGAGACTAGCAGAGGGAAAAGTTAGCATGCATTTATAGGTCTAACCAACAATGCAAGTTCATAAATAAGACCGGTAAGGCCATTAATGTTACTAGATTATCCACCACTCCATGTAATTTCAACCAAAAGCACAATATATGCTCATTTCACTTATATTTTATGTAAATCATTCTTTTTAATCATAGCGTTGCAGTTTGAAACAAATTATATATGCAGATAATCCTTAGCATTATGTTTCTGTTTAAACACATTATTATGGCAAATTTATATCTGTATGTTAGGTATACTTGTACAAATGTTTAAGTTCATTTATTGATGTTAGATGTTAAGTATATTGTTATTTGCAACCAGCAGCAGACATGTCAGAAGACTAAGGACTTTGTGAATTTTCAAATAATAAAGTTTAAATATTTCGTAGTACGTGTGTTGCATTAGGTTAAGCTTATATAAGTTGTTTGAATGTAAGATGGAAACTTGTTTCTGCCCAAGTAACATAATGTCAAATCAAATAACACTGAAATTCTCTGGTGTGCATCAGAAAGAAATGTCACATTAGCTAGATATATTCATTGGATATGTAAGTAATATGGTTTGAGATTTACCATCCCTAAAACTTGCTTTAATTCTACGATTATTTGTTACAATTTAAAGGTTGTCTGGATAATGCAACTGAATTAACAGTGTTATTATCTTGATATCTATGGCCGACATGCTAAAAGTACTTAAATGGTCTCCACATACCATCTTTAAACGCAATTTATTGAAACGATTCAATGATGCAATTAGCAATGATGAATTATTGGTCCTGCATTATTGCTATGTACTACGAAAATTAACATGTGTACCGGTTTCATGATATATTTTCACGAGAGGTTCTTATCAATGTTTTCAGTCAAAATGTTTACTTTAATCTGGACATTTAACAAAGGAAAGGAACTTTCAAAGGATATTTGAAAAAACAGTATGCATGTTAACTTGTTCTTAATAATGGAAACCATAGTTTTTAAAACCGTGCCGTTCCTCGAACGGCGGTGATGGAAGGTTTAAGGTTTTGATGGTTCAACCGGTTGAACCATCGAAACCGTGATTTATTTTTTTGAAAATTTTGCTTGTTTAACTACAAACTATACACAAAATTTATGAAATAATAATGCTACGTACACAGGTTTTAAATGATCTTCAAGGTGTGCAACAGAAGTTGTATGTTGTTACAGTGCACAACTACAACTTTGTATATAATAGAGTAGTGCACAACGATAGATGTTTAATGACGACAAACTTGACGAGTCTTATAATGGTATTAGAGAAATTTGCAGCAGTGAAAAACAAAGCGATGAAGATAGTGGCTTAGACCTTGAAACGATTATGATTTTTAAAATATATATATTTACTTATTTTCTTCAAAACAATGCAAAAGATGAAAATGAGAGAGAATTACACGATGTGAAAGTAGGAAGAAAACAAAAGAACCGTGGTTCAACCGGATAAAATTGATGGTTGAACCGTTGGTTTGAAGGTCCGACCAAGGTTTTTGAATGAATGAGGTCCGATTGAGTTCCGGACCGTGGCGGTCTAAGGTTCAGGGTTTTTTGAGATCGGACCGAGGTAGGGTACGGTTTTTAAAACACTGATGGAAACTGTTTAACCAATTAATACTGCCAAGTCCCAAATTACGAGTTAGTTAGTTAGATAAGTTTATATTCTCAAAGTTCACAAAAAGTTCTTACTCGTAAACCCATGTAAATTAGGTCATATTTTGTTATTTTTTACCAAATTATTTCGTTCTAAAAAATCGTTACAGCATTGAAATCTGAGGCAAAAGTAGCATAAATTGGTCAAAAAGTAAAATATAGAAATAAAATAATAAAGGACTTGTTTAGTTAGAGTTTGTACTGCCAGATACAATCTCTGTTATGCCCTCTTCCGGAATGCAAATGACACGAAGAACCAGTCAACACTTTTGTCGTCATTGGTAGAAAATATATTCTACCATCTGGATGACACTCTGTAGGAACAAAATACAATGTTACATGACTCATTGTATTATTCTTATTTCTTATTTCTAGCTTATGTTGCCTCAAGGGAGGTTGGTGTCCTCGTTTATTGATTTGAAATAATGATTAGAGCCCTCTATATGTACTAAAAAAACTAAAATCCGTGCACAGTCATAATCGAAAAGCAGATAAATATCTAACATTCGAAAAAATGAATGCAGATGCGGATACGAAAACATCTATCCTTCGAAAAAATGAATGCAGATGCGGATACAAAAACATCTATCCATTTGGTTTTATCAAGATAACAGTTTAAATTATGTGTATTTTAGTACAATAAAAGATTGATGTTTAATTTTTGTTTTATTAAGTTCGTAGTTTATCATATATATATATATATATATATTAATATATATGTATGTATGTATGTATATGCACTTAGTGCATATCAACTGCTCAAAACTATTTATTTTTGAACACTTTTATAATTAATAAGATGGAAAAAAAAGGTATATTAAACAAAAAAAATCTGTTTATATTTCTCGATTTATCGCTCATTGGCGGATGGCGGATAGAATAATTATTCGATATATTTCCATATTAGCGGATACAGATATTGGATTTCGAAAATAATTTCGAACATGGATGCAAATATGGTACACTATCTGCATTCGGAAGTATCCGTTAATAGGTCTAAAAATGTTCAAATGATTTTATTGAAACACAAATCGGTGAAAATGTCATTGGTTCCAAGTTCCAACTCCAACTCCAACGATGAGATTCAACCATGAAAGACTACCGTATCACATTTTATGTTTAAAGAACCGTCACCTTTGGTGAAATCGTATAAAAATTCATATACCAACTTTTCCAGCATGATCGTCGAGATCAATGGATTAACAAAACAGGAAATTATTGTCAAGGACAAAATTTCACAGCTTTTTAGCCTCAAGATCAGATCTTCAATATTTTATCCTGAATGACAACTTTCTGTAGGTATCAGTTTTTAGTTATTGATAGCAGTTTTTAGGTATCAGTTTGTAGTTATCGGTAGCAGTTTTTAGGTATCAGTTTTACCTCGATAGCAGTTTTATTGTCCTTATGAATAATTTTTAGAAAAATGTTTATCCTTGAAAAAATACTGAGGTCGTGTCCTTAAAGCAAAAAATATACAAATCTTTTGTCTTTTAGTCAGTTCCCTCTTAACAACATTAATAATATTACAAGATTTGAGTTTCTGCAAAAAGATGTTTGAAAGGATCTCACTTTGGCTATTATAGTTTATCCTCAAATGCAGGAGATATAACTTTTGTATACCATTTGCTTAAGTTTATGCAATAACATAGCACTTTCTGACAAGTCCAATATCAATCTAATTATTATTATTAATTAATTAATATTATTATTATTGTGGTTATAATTTCAGAACTGGTACATGGCCAGCTCAAAACTTCGTAGTAAAGTCTTGTGCTTAGACCTTGACAATGTACTCTTTGCTTGGAAAGTGCGCATTAATAGTACGAAGTCGTATATCGGCTCTGTACTCTAACGACGATAAAGAAACATTATAACATTTATAAACACATGCAACGAAGAGGTAAAGGTGGGCACATATAATTTTAACAGTCTAATTTTTGATTGGATGTGTAAAGTTTGGGCAGTAGTTTTCTGAAAATAGTCAATGGTGTTTATGCAAAATCTAGCACGAAAGCTACAACGATCTACTTTGACAATTTATTATTAACGACTCTTTATTCTTCCACTTCAACAAATCACTGGAGGCAAAAAAAAAAAAAGAAAGAGAATAGTGGCAGATTCGCTCTTTGATCTCTTATACTCTTTATTGAAGTGGAAGAATAAAGAGTCACCGATTATCAATCGGCAAGCTAAATCCTTGTAGCTATTGTATTAAATAATGATTTTCGCTAAGTTTATTGTAACATCCCTTATTTCGAAACACCAAGATGAATCGCCAATGTGTTGCTGAATCAAGAAACAAGATGAAAAGTTTCACTATAAGAAATATACCATTTTACAACACTGTATTTGCCGTAAATGTTGTAAAAATGATAGGCTTTTCGCATCCTTTAATAGGAGAAATTTTATAATATATTTCACATGACAACGTTATATGTACAAATGTTGTTAAAAAGTTAATGCTTACCACGTTTATCCAAATACTAGTAAAAAATTATTTTAACAATGTTATTTTTTGGTACTATATGAAATTTGCCTTTTGGCTCATAATATATTTGTAATGTTATTGAAACATCATAAATTATTATACACAAAATTATTTAGCAAACTTGTAAACTCATGGTTCAATAATATAAAACTCATTGCATTTTTTTATTTAAACAAAATTTGTATAAAGTCGTGGTGGTTCCACTACAAGAGAAACGGCTATTTCCAACGACGAATGGCCGTTGGAGGCCGTTGGAATTACCGTTGGTATACACTTCAACAGTTTCCAACGGCCTCCAACGACATCAACGTGGATATACCAACGGCTTCCAACTGCAAATTTGCCAACGTGTCAAACCCGGTTGACCAACATGCCGTTGGAAATCGTTGGAATATGCCGTTGGACGCCGTTGGAGTTAAATGGCCAATTGACCGTTGGAAGCCGTTGCAAATCTGGGTATTTTTTTAATATAAAAGCAGCGGTGCTTGCTTCCAACCACACATAACCACAATTATATCAAAACAGCTCCATTTCGAGCATATACATATAACAATTATATCCAAACATATATATATAACCAAATCTTACATATATTTCAACATAAACCAACAACCAAACAAAACACAACATAACCATCATTAAAAAATCCAAACCAACATCAACAAATCCAAACCAACATCCACAACCAAACCATCAGAATGTATGAAATCCAAATATACACAAACCATCACATCAAAATGTATCAAATTCTCACCAACTCCAAAATATACATGCCAATAACAAAACATACCTAAATCACTCAACACCAGAACCACCAGATGAAGGAGGTTGTCCATACTGTGCGATGAACTCCGCCATACGCCGGTTCAACTCCTCCGTCCTCGCTTCATGCAGCAAATTGCGTTCCTGCATCTCAGCAAGCTCGGCTCGTAGCTGCGCAATCTCTTCTTTATCTTAAGCCATTTGATATTCTTTCTGGGCTGTCTGAACCTGTAAACAAATTTAAATTATTAACTGCACTAAAAAATTAGTATTAAAATAATTGCAAATTAACTAACCGATTGGCTTCCATATCCGTAGCGTCTGCCGCGGGTCACTTGATCCATGACGGACTCAAAAATGGCGTCCTCCTCATCGGGGGTCAAGTGAGCTCGTCCCGTACTCTCAAGTAAGGCTGTCCGCGCTTCCTGAAACTTTTGTTGTCATGCAAAATATAATTGAATTTAGTTAATTACGTTATTTCAATTAACTTGTAAGTTTTAGTTACTTATGTTATACTTACATAGGCAGCGCGCGCTTTGTCATCGTGGTCCCAAGAGTAAGAAACTACGCCGGAATCATCGACCTGAGTCAATGCATGTGTATGGGTAAACACATCCCAATAACTAACAGCCCCCCCCCCCCCCACCGCGTTGTCTCTCCTAAAATATGCACATATAAATTTACATTATTTATAATTTAACAAATTAAAACTTAAAATAATTAACTATTTGTCTTATTTAATAATTATACCAAATCTTTCCGGTGATACTGGAAAGACTTGGAACCACCGCGATGTGTAACGGGGTTCCTGCTCCTTTTTGCAGAATTCCTCTCGGACTGCCTCTGCAAATTTAAATTGAAAACAAAATTTTTTTTTGACAGTTTTAATTATTTATATATTATTTGCCTCAAACAATTTAAATTAAATATATGATAGAGATTTACCACAAAATCCTCGTTGCTCCACCAGGTGGCGAACTCATCAAAAACAGCTTCACTCATCCAATGAGGCCTTTTTCCCAATGTTTTGATGTTGTTAATAGTTTCGCGATAGTTTTTTGCAATTTTGCTGCTCCAATGGCGACGGACAACTGAAACATCAGAATCGGCCAAGTCCACTTCCCCCTGCACGTTTGAAAAAATACGAGTTATACAGTTGCTATAAATAGTGCAAACATGAATTGACATAATGTACATGACTACATAATGCAATAATTGCTATACCACACATACCAAAAAGTCCTGCCAGATAGCCTCCCGCACCCCTTCTGGTATCGCAGTCCACCTCGGCCAACACGAGGTCATACGAGCCATATACGCCCGTCGCGAGATCGTGAGTACTATGTTGGAAGGCTCCAACGAAAACCCACCGCTGTGTAAAAACAGAAAAAAACATTTAATATTCCGTTACTACTATATATATTTGATAAAAGATTGTATGGAATAAAATTCAATTTTGAAACTTTATACTTACCTGCCATCGGCTTTGGGTTTCAGCCATACCATAGGCCGAACACCCGGCTGTGAAGGACCAGCATCATCACCTCTCTGTGAGATGGAAGATCCGGAGCGTGAACGTTTGCGTCCCAACATACCTATATGAAATCATAGTATAAAGAAAAGCAAGGGTAACATTGATTTATTTAATATGCAAATGGTGTCAGAATAATGAACATGGCGTAACATACATTATGGCGTAACATAAAAGAGACTTTGTGATACATATCATATAAAATTACTTTGGAAATAGAAAAATGAAAAAAAATTACCTTCTCAAAATATTGATTAGTGGTCAATCCTCATCGCTTTCGGATTCTGACTCTTCTTCGCACTCTATATTTTGTTCCTCTATACTCTCAAATGCTTCAATTAATGCATTTGATTCATCGTTTAGAGGTCCAAAATCTATTTGATCGTCGGTTAATATTATTCCTCTATTTTCCTCGATATCTGCTTGGTAAGCTTGCTGTTTAGGAATATTCCGTCCATCAAATGTAAACCTTGGTTTGGTTATAAAAACAGCCGACCAATCTATTTTATCTCTTCTTAAAGATGGGTAAGGAGCATAATAAACTTGAAGAGCTTGTTTGGAAAGTACAAAAGGGTCGTACTTATAATACCTCGAAGTATGTTTTATTTCTATAAAATTATATTTTGGATCCACGTTTATTCCAGAACCTGGAACGTTGTTGAACCAGTTGCATTTAAACAAAAATACTTCTTCCGCGGGTCGAGTGAAATATGTCAACTGCAAAATCTGGGTCAGCACGCCATAAAAGTCATTTATGTGATCATTTGGATCATCACTACCTTTGACAAATACACTAGTATTGTTAGTTGATTTTTCGGCACCGTATTCTTTGGTATTAAATTTATATCCGTTGACAAAGAATATTGGATATGTCTTGACTATCCTTTTTGGTCCCATAGCTAAATGTTTCAATCCTTCATCTACAACACAATTTGTTGTATCAAAAACGTAGTTAGAAAACCAAGCAGCAAATTCTTTACCGATATCGTCGTTTGGATGTTGTGATTCGTAAATACTGCAATTATAGAACAAATGTTGCATTATGATTAAAATACATGTGTGCATATATATTTGTGTATACATATGTGTATACGTATGTGTATATATATTGCCTAATAAATGGTGCAACTTCGGTACATGTGACGCCCCACCTCTATACCCACGCTAGCCAAGAACACTCCGGAGTAGTGCTGTCAACTAGCACGGAGAATAAGGCTGTTGAGGTGCGACCATCCATGTAATTGCTTATCACACGGTGGCTATAAATAATCTTCGGAAACAAACATAGAAATAATCATATCACAAATCAGTCACAGATATCCATATCACGAAGGCGGAAGAAGATATGGATATATAACTAACACATGAAAGTGTACATCAGAGTAGTGGTCAGTAAGATCCACGATAATACAAAAGAATAGCAACACGTGCTATACAAAAGAATACAACTATGAGTCTATATCTCAAGTGTATACAACAAAAACTGCTAATCTAAACAGTTAGCCAAAAGTCAGAGTGATGAATCCCTGGGAAGAAGTCAAGCAGAAGCACCTGTAACATCTCGGTCTGACCCGAGTATTATTTAAGAAAATAATAAACGGATCAGTCTAGCTATAAATATCAGATGACATGATATAACATAAAAGATATGGCATAAACATAAACATCCATAACGACATACCACTATAAGTATGTAAATAATGATCAACAGAAGATCAATCAATAAGAGATAATCAATATCACAAGAATCTTCTCAAAGATTCGAAGAGGGCATCATACCCTAAACTTGTACTCATAACAAGTCAATGACATAAATTCCAGAAATCAACACGAGAAATCCAGAAATCATAAAAAGAGAAAGAGGCCTATCACATGACGGTCCGAAGACCAAGGGGAGCTACCCCGCATGTGTGAATGGAATCACACAGATTGAGGTCAAGACTAACCAAAAATCAGAAAGGTATGTGTGAATGGAATCACACAAGTGGTGTCTAGTCTAACCTTGCAATGAAAGAGACATCGCGCAATTGCTAGTCTAATTCATAAAGCGATCATCAAGATCAACGAGAAGTGTCAATTACACTAAGCTAGTAAATATAGAAGTTTAGCTTCATGTCCCATAACCACTTGCTTAACTTAAATATTTACGAACAAACTGTAAATCTTCACTAATAAAATTGTCACAAGAGGTTCAATCGAACAAGTCCAAGAATTAACCGACGAAGTGAACGCAAGCGTTTCATACCACTTGTTTTACTAAGTCGTTTAATTAGATTTCTCATCCGAGTGAGGTAAAGGCTTGTATATACTAATAGATTGGAAAACGGTTTAAGAAAAGAGCTTTGTTATTAAAAATAGAGTTGAAATTGTTTGTTAAAAGAGTTTTGATATTTACTACTAGTATTGAAACCTTTATATTATAAAGTGACAAAACACATAAGCAAGTGTAGAAACAATCAGTCACAAAGATCGCATAGGAAGATGCGAATAAAATCCAAGGAAATCAGCTCAATGTTTTTCAGATAAGATCCCCTACGGAGGGGGGGTCCAGGGGGGGTGGAAACCCCCCAAGGTGGGGGTGCGGGGGCAACGCCACCGCTTACAGGGTTCGACCTGCCCGGTCAGGTCGCGGGGGTCCAGGGGGCAGCGCCCCTGGCGGGGTGCGGGGCAGCGCCCCGACCAAAACGGTACGACCTAGTGAAGACAAAATGAGGTCTAACGACCTAAAGGGATAGGGTCGAGCGACCTAAAGGTGTTCGCGACCTAACGATGACTCACGACTTAAGGAAGAGGGGGTGAGCGACCTATGGTCATAAACGAGCGACCTAAGGGAATAAGGGCCGAGCGACCTAGCATTCGAACAACCTAAAAGAGGCATGGCCTAAAGGAGACGCGACCTAAAAGAGGCGCGACCTAAAGGAGACGCGACCTAAAAGAACATAAGGTCAAACGACCTACCTGTATTGGGTCACGCGACCTAAAGAGAGGCGGCCTAGCGACCTAGAGTGCACACGTCCAAAAGTGGGAACGACCTATCGAGGTAAGGTCCAACGACCTACGACCTAAACAAATAGGCCAAGCGACCTATAGGGTTAACGGTCTAACGACCTAACAATTATGGGGTCACGCGACCTAACTAAGTACGCGACCTAGTGGGTAAGGGAGTCGAGCGACCTAACTGCATCCAGTGACGAGCGACCTAATGGAGTCAAGTAGCGAGCGACTTAACTAGTTAACGACTCAAGGGGGTCAACGACCTAAAGGTCCAACGACCTAAACCCAAACACACGAAAAGTGGCCAGAACGACCTAGGGGTTAACTCACATGCGACCTACGACCTAAGGCCCATGCGACCTACGACCTAACTCCGATACGAGCTAATAAGGCCAGAACGACCTAGGAGCAGAAAATCCACCAAAACGCTAAAAATCGGAGTTTTTCGCCAACCCAATCCAAACAAAATGCAAATATACATGCAAACACGATAGGGATTCATTCCCAACAGTCCAATATTGATATAGACTAGATTTGTGAGATAAAAATCTCACCTTTGCACTAAAGTTTATGAAGATGAAGCTTGAAAGCAAGGAGAAGCAATCCAAAGCTTGAATCCAATATCTTCTACTTGAATTTGGAGTTGAATGTTGGATTTGCAATTGAATTTGTGCTTGGAGTTTTAATTTCCCATTCCCTCCACCATTAATGCCAAAGCTTGAATAGTTAGGAAATTTATGAAGAGTGAGGAGAAGAGGGTTGGAACTTGGGCTTAATAGGATAAACTAACCCAAAGTCCAAAGCGCGAAAAGTTAGTGAAATTTCACTAACTCCAAACCTATCGATGTTTATACTTAAAAAGTTGTAAACGACATTTCGAACTCAATGGAAGTGGTCTCGAGTCCTAATTTGACCGTTTGCAAAAAGTAGCTTTTCGGATCAAAATCCGATTAACGAGTTAATATTTAAATAAAATATTTAAATACAAACTCGATAAATATGCGGGTTGTTACAGACTCCCCTCCTTAAAGAAATTGCGTCCTCGCAATATATATAAGATGGAAATAAAAAGTAACAACCATAAAAGCATATTAACACAAGAGGAATTTTGAAATAAGAAGTTCACCTCTAGGAGAAGGAGTAAGCAAGTCCGGATGTGTACGCTCGATGAATTCTCTGGATTCCCAAGAACAATCCTTAGGATTGAGGACCATTGAACCTTCACAAGCGGAACATCTTTATTTCGAAGTCGTTTAACCTCAGAAGCTATAACTCGAATAGGATGCTGCTCATAAGTTAAATTCGGCGAAACTTCAATTTCTTCCACAACAGCAGGCTCAAGAATAGAATAGGAATCCCGAAGGCATTTCCGTAATTGAGAAACGTGAAATACATCATGCATAGCAGAAAACTGAGCCGGCAATGCAAGGCGATAAGCCATGGAACCAATACGTTCAGTGATAGGAAATGGCCCAATATATCGAGGCGCTAACTTCCCCGATCGACTGAAACGTACAACACCCTTCATAGGTGAAACACGAATAAAAACAGGATCCCCAACAGAAAATTCTAATTTCCTTCTTCGATTATCGGCGTAGGATTTTTGTCTACTCTGGGCTTCTTTCATCCTATGTCGAATAAGTTCAATCTTTTCCGTGGAATCACGAATAAAGTCTGGACCTAAAACCAGCTTCTCACCGGCCTCAAGCCAACAAGAAGGAGATCGACATGGCCTTCCGTAGAGTGCCTCGAAAGGTGCCATACCAATACTAGATTGGAAGCTATTATTATAGGAAAATTCAACAAGTGAAATATGATCTTCCCAACTTCCACCAAAATCAAGCACACAAGCACGAAGAAGATCTTCAAGAGTTTGATTCACACGCTCGGTTTGTCCATCGGACTGGGGGTGATAAGCGGTGCTAAAATTAAGCTTCGTTCCTAAAGCTTTTTGAAGACTCTTCCAAAACCCACTAGTAAACAATGGATCACGATCGCTAATAATAGAAGTAGGAACTCCATGCAATTTTACAATTTCCTTGACAAATAGTTTGGCCAAAAGAGGAACGGTTCGGCTAGACCGAACCGGAATAAAATGGGCGGATTTAGTAAGTCTATCAACAATCACCCATAAGCTATCATGACCCGAACGAGAACGGGGAAGGCCATCTATAAAGTCCATGGAAATTTGATCCCACTTCCAAATTGGAATTTCTAAAGGTTGCAATAACCCACCAGGCCTTTGATGTTCGGCCTTGACAAGTTGGCAAGTCATGCAACACTTAACAAAGTTAGCAATATCAGATTTCATTCCCTCCCAATAATAAAGTCGCTTCATATCAGCGTACATTTTACTACTACCAGGATGAATGGTGAGTTTAGAACGATGGGAATCTTCTAAAATATCTTTACGAAGATCTCCAATATTTGGTACGATAAGTCTACCAAATTTTCAAATGCCGCCACGAGAATCAATATCAAAGTCTTTCAAACCTTCAATATCAATTTTATCCTTAACATTTTTGCCAAGAAGAGCCAATTCAGAATCTAGCCCTTGAGCTTCAAGAATGCGGTCTAAAAGAGAAGGATGAGCCTCAAGGCTACATAAAACAAGCGATGAGCATAAATCGGATACGCGCTCTCGAATCTCACAAGTGGATAAGATCTCGAGATCGTTCCATTCAGATATCATCATAGAAACAACTGCTTGTTGCTTACGGCTAAGAGCATCGGCGACACGATTACCCTTACCGGGGGTATAAAGAATATCAAGATCATAAGGTGTAAGGAACTCGAGCCAACGCTGTTGACGTAAATTAAGTTCTTTTTGAGAAAATAAATATTTCAAAGACTTATGATCCGTGTAAAGAATAAATTTCTCTCCCAATAGATAATGACGCCACATTCGAAGGGCGAAAACAATAGCCGCGAGCTCTAGATCATGTGTGGCATATCTAGTCTCGGCCGGCTTCAATTGCCTAGAAGCATAAGCAACAACACGTTCTTTTTGCATAAGAACGGCACCCAAACCAACGTGACTAGCATCGGTATAAACAACAAAATCTTGATTCCCCTCGGGAATCACAAGAATAGGAGCATCGGAAAGGAGTTCTTTCAATTTCTGAAAAGAGGCTTCACATTTGTCCGACCAAATGTATTTAACTCCCTTCTTAGTCAAGCCAGTAAGAGACACGGCAATCTTAGAAAAGTCTTTAATAAAACGGCGGTAATAGCCCGCCAATCCGAGAAAACTACGAATCTCTGTCACACTCTCCGGTCTCTTCCAATCTTGAATCGCTTCGATCTTTGAAGGATCCACGGATATCCCGGATTCGAAAATAATATGACCGAGAAACTTCACACGAGATTGCCAAAAGTGGCATTTAGAAAATTTCGCCTTTAATTGATTACTCCTAAGTGTTTCCAATACAATCCTAAGATGTTTCTCATGTTCCTCCTCGGTTTTTGAATACACTAGAATATCATCAATGAATATGAGAACAAACCGATCGAGGAAATCTTTGAAAACTCGATTCATGAGGTCAACGAAATAAGATGGAGCATTCGTTAACCCAAATGGCATAACAAGCCATTCATAAGATCCATATCGAGTACGGAATGATGTCAAAGGAATGCTATCCTCAGTGATACGAAGCTGATGGAAACCGGTAGCCAAGTCCAATTGTGAAAAGACCTTAGCACCACTAAGCTGATCGAATAGATCATCAATCCGAGGTAAAGGATATTTATTTTTAATAGTAAGATCGTTAAGCTTGCGATAATCAACGCAGAGCCTCAGAGTACCATCGGATTTCTTTACGAAAATAGCCGAAGCTCCCCAAGGCGAGGAACTAGAGCGAATAAATTGCCTCGTCTCCAACTTAGATAATTGTTTACGCATCTCCTCATTTTCCTTATTGGACATGCGATAAGGAGGATGAGTAATAGGTTGAGCTCCAGAAACAAGATTAATTCTGAACTCAATTGCTCGTTTAGGTGGCAAACCTAAAACGGGCTCGAATATGTCGGAAAATTCACGAACAACATGAATACGAGAAATAATATCATCTTCATCATCATCATCGTTATCACGAGGATTTAAAGAATATAAAGATGCCACCAAATAGGATTCTGAATCTTTAAGATTAACAGAAATCTGATTAACAGATAGTGGATGACGGAGATGAATAGCCCGTTCAGGACATAGGATATGGGCTTGATAACGGTTAAGCCAATCCATTCCAAAAATTATTCCAAAGCCTAAGTAACGCATGACATGCAAATCGGCTAGGAAAGAAAGATCGCAAAAAACAATCTCCACATCTTTACAAAGCAAACTAAGAGTTGCGGATCCACCAACAGGATTCGCAATTTTTAAAGAAGTCATCAATGCAGTAACACTTAAGGAAAAAGTGTCTACCAGTTCCTTTGATATAAAAGAATGGGATGCACCCGTATCAAAGAGAACTCTAATAGGTTGATCATGAAATAAAATAATACCATCAAGAATGGAATGAGAAATACCTTGGCCACGAGATGTGTTGCCAGGGGCTTGAACCACATTTAACTTTCCCTCATTCCTGCTTTTACGTTTGAGGCATTGATGTATAAAGTGATCTGGGCTCTTACAATAGCGACAAGATTTGGGCTTAGAGCACTTATTCGCATAATGATCCCCAGACCCACAGTTGAAGCAACTCGCACCACTAGGAGAAGGAGACTTTGCCGCAGGGGTTGCCTGCTTACCCTTTTTGTTGGGATAAGGACCCTTGAATTTGTTTGGCCTCTTCTTGTTGTTGAAGTTTGGTTTAGCGCCTTCCACTTCAACATCACTCTCTCTATCAGCCTCTTCAAGACGAAGAGCGATATCGACGAGTTGATCAAATGCGACTTCTAGTTTCAGGAGCAGTGGCTTCTTAAGATTTTTATTTAAGCCATAAACGAACCTCTGGTTCTTCTTCAATGGGGTGTTGATGTATTCAACCCCATATTTGGAAAGCGACTCGAAGGCTGCGACGTAATCAGTCACAGAGGATTGACCTTGAACAAGGTCTATAAAACGTCGAGCCAAGGTTACTTTCCCAGCTTCTGGTACAAACTTTAACTCGAAGCGTCCCTGAAATTTCTCCCAGGTGAGATCCGCTTCATTAATTTCTGAAATAAGGAGTTCGTACCAGTCCAATGCTCTCTCCTGGAGCATGCTGGAAGCCACCTGAACGCGGTGGAGATCGATAAGGTTCATGCGAGAGAAGATTCGATCACATGATTTTAACCAAGCCTGGACCTCGATGATATTTTACGAACCTTTGAAGGGCTTCCCACCCAAGTTGGTGTAATCGCTGCACAAGCGTGCAAATCCCGACTTTGGGTGAGTGGGTTCTGCGTTAGCTCCAGCTGCTTGAGCATTAGTTACTAAATCAAGAAGCTGTTGAGCAGTCATAAAAACTCCATCCGGAGGAGCAGCACCAGATGATCCAGTTCTGGGACGGCCTGGTCTAGACATTCTCTTCCTTAAAGAAAGAAAGAAGAGAAGGAAGAAGGTTACTCACCAATGAACACCAAGCAATCTTGATAGATAAAACAAGGAATCATAAAGGAAATAGGATGAATCGGTACGAAGACTCGAATTAATCCTATGGTATGACTCCTAAGATAGACTTAGGACAATGATCCTTGTTAAGTTATTCTACATTGTTCCGAAGTTTGGCTCTAATACCAAGCTGTGACGCCCCACCTCTATACCCACGCTAGCCAAGAACACTCCGGAGTAGTGCTGTCAACTAACACGGAGAATAAGGCTGTTGAGGTGCGACCATCCATGTAATTGCTTATCACACGGTGGCTATAAATAATCTTCGGAAACAAACATAGAAATAATCATATCACAAATTAGTCACAGATATCCATATCACAAAGGCGGAAGAAGATATGGATATATAACTAACACATGAAAGTGTACATCAGAGTAGTGGTCAGTAAGATCCACGATAATACAAAAGAATAGCAACACGTGCTATACAAAAGAATACAACTATGAGTCTATATCTCAAGTGTATACAACAAAAACTGCTAATCTAAACAGTTAGCCAAAAGTCAGAGTGATGAATCCCTGGGAAGAAGTCAAGCAGAAGCACCTGTAACATCTCGGTCTGACCCGAGTATTATTTAAGAAAATAATAAACGGATCAGTGTAGCTATAAATATCAGATGACATGATATAACATAAAAGATATGGCATAAACATAAACATCCATAACGACATACCACTATAAGTATGTAAATAATGATCAACAGAAGATCAATCAATAAGAGATAATCAATATCACAAGAATCTTCTCAAAGATTCGAAGAGGGCATCATACCCTAAACTTGTACTCATAACAAGTCAATGACATAAATTCCAGAAATCAACACGAGAAATCCAGAAATCATAAAAAGGGAAAGAGGCCTATCACATGATGGTCCGAAGACCAAGGGGAGCTACCCCGCATGTGTGAATGGAATCACACAGATTGAGGTCAAGACTAACCAAAAAGCAGAAAGGTATGTGTGAATGGAATCACACAAGTGGTGTCTAGTCTAACCTTGCAATGAAAGAGACATCGCGCAATTGCTAGTCTAATTCATAAAGCGATCATCAAGATCAACGAGAAGTGTCAATTACACTAAGCTAGTAAATATAGAAGTTTAGCTTCATGTCCCATAACCACTTGCTTAACTTAAATATTTACGAACAAACTGTAAATCTTCACTAATAAAATTGTCACAAGAGGTTCAATCGAACAAGTCCAAGAATTAACCGACGAAGTGAACGCACGCGTTTCATACCACTTGTTTTACTAAGTCGTTTAATTAGATTTCTCATCCGAGTGAGGTAAAGGCTTGTATATACTAATAGATTGGAAAACGGTTTAAGAAAAGAGCTTTGTTATTAAAAATAGAGTTGAAATTGTTTGTTAAAAGAGTTTTGATATTTACTACTAGTATTGAAACCTTTATATTATAAAGTGACAAAACACATAAGCAAGTGTAGAAACAATCAGTCACAAAGATCGCATACGGAGATGCGAATAAAATCTAAGGAAATCAGCTCAATGTTTTTCAGATAAGATCCCCTACGGAGGGGGGGTCCAGGGGGGGTGGCAACCCCCCAAGGTGGGGGTGCGGGGGCAACGCCACCGCTTACAGGGTTCGACCTGCCCGGTCAGGTCGCGGGGGTCCAGGGGGCAGCGCCCCGACCAAAACGGTACGACCTAGTGAAGACAAAATGAGGTCTAACGACCTAAAGGGATAGGGTCGAGCGACCTAAAGGTGTTCGCGACCTAACGATGACTCGCGACTTAAGGAAGAGGGGGTGAGCGACCTATGGTCATAAACGAGACCGAGCGACCTAAGGGAACAATGGCCGAGTGACCTAGCATTCGAACGACCTAAAAGAGGCATGGCCTAAAGAAGACACGACCTAAAAGAGGCGCGACCTAAAGGAGACGCGACCTAAAAGAACATAAGGTCAAACGACCTAACTGTATTGGGTCACGCGACCTAAAGAGAGGCGGCCTAGCGACCTAGAGTGCACACGTCCAAAAGTGGGAACGACCTATCGAGGTAAGGTCCAACGACCTACGACCCAAACAAATAGGCCAAGCGACCTATAGGGTTAACGGTCTAACGACCTAACAGTTATGGGGTCACGCGACCTAACTAAGTACGCGACCTAGTGGGTAAGGGAGTCGAGCGACCTAACTGCATCCAGTGACGAGCGACCTAATGGAGTCAAGTAGCGAGCGACTTAACTAGTTAACGACTCAAGGGGGTCAACGACCTAAAGGTCCAACGACCTAAAGGTCCAACGACCTAAACCCAAACACACGAAAAGTGGCCAGAACGACCTAGGGGTTAACTCACATGCGACCTACGACCTAAGGCCCATGCGACCTACGACCTAACTCCGATACGAGCTAATAAGGCCAGAACGACCTAGGAGCAGAAAATCCACCAAAACGCTAAAAATCGGAGTTTTTCGCCAACCCAATCCAAACCAAATGCAAATATACATGCAAACACGATAGGGATTCATTCCCAACAGTCCAATATTGATATAGACTAGATTTGTGAGATAAAAATCTCACCTTTGCACTAAAGTTTATGAAGATGAAGCTTGAAAGCAAGGAGAAGCAATCCAAAGCTTGAATCCAATATCTTCTACTTGAATTTGGAGTTGAATGTTGGATTTGCAATTGAATTTGTGCTTGGAGTTTTAATTTCCCATTCCCTCCACCATTAATGCCAAAGCTTGATTAGTTAGGAAATTTATGAAGAGTGAGGAGAAGAGGGTTGGAACTTGGCCTTAATAGGCTAAACTAACCCAAAGTCCAAAGCGGGAAAAGTTAGTGAAATTTCACCAACTCCAAACCTATCGATGTTTATACTTAAAAAGTTGTAAACGACATTTCGAACTCAATGGAAGTGGTCTCAAGTCCTAATTTGACCGTTTGCAAAAAGTAGCTTTTCGGACCAAAATCCGATTAACGAGTTAATATTTAAATAAAATATTTAAATACAAACTCGATAAATATGCGGGTTGTTACAGCACAGTTGAGAAGAATGTACGTGTGTGCTACTTGATAATCTCTATCATCCAACCATACTTCCGTACATTTACCAGCAGGCCGACCAGTTTTTTTAAAAATAGATAAAGTCGCTTGACAATCATCTTCATCAATACCTTCATCATTATGCGTAGCACTTTCAAATGATATGTTCACATGGTCGCTGAAATAGTGAGAGAAAAAAAACGAAGCTTCTTCTTCGATGTACGATTTGCAAATCGAACCTTCAACTCGAGCTTTCTGTCTCACTTTTTTCTTTAGATGATTTAAATACCTAGCAAAAATTATTTCAATTTAATTTTGTATACATTTAATTAAACCAATATGTAATAAAATAAATAGTAATATACCTTTCAAATAGATACATCCATCCATATTGCACAGGCCCTTGAAGACGTGCTTCAAGTGGAAGATGAATTGGTAAATGCTCCATAAAAAAACCTGGAGGAAATATTTTTTCCAGTTTGCAAAGCAATATCGGGATTTCTTCCTCAAGTTTACGTAGACGATCAACTTTTAATATAGTTGAACAAATCTCTTTATAAAACAGACTAAGTTCTGTTACAACAGTCCAAACTTTTACGGGCAACAGTTCTTTAAAAGCGACGGGTAACAAATTTTCCATCATAACATGACAATCATGACTTTTCATCCCGCCAAGTTTATTGTTCTTATAGTCAACACATCTACGAAGATTGGAAGATATGCCATCTGAGAATCGTAATCCTTCCACCCATTTTAAAAGTAATTTAACTTGATTATTGTCTAGCTCATAGCAAGTTTTTGGCTTTTTTGTGTCATTTGGTTTTATATGAAGCTCAGGACGATTACATATTACTTTGATATCACGTCTTGATTTCAAATCATCTTTCGTCTTCCCTTTAACATTCAAAATTGTATTAAACAGATTATCAAACACGTTTTTCTCATTATGCATCACGTCAATATTATGACGAATCAAGAGATTTTTCCAATAAGGCAATTCCCAAAATATGCTCTGTTTGCACCAGTTATGTATCGATGATTTACCCTGAATTTCAATTTGTTCTCCGGTTTCATGTATCTTTGGATAATCCTTTACAAGTTCATAAATTTCTTCGCTTGACCAAACCGTAGGTGGTCTCAAAGTTTCATGTCTATTTGCTGTAAAGTTTTTTTATCTCTTCTAAAAGGATGATTAATATGAAGAAAACATCGATGACAGTCAAACCATGAAACTTTCTTTCCATGAGGTAAAAAATTGCTCGTGTTTCTTCCATGCAATAAGGACAAGCTAGACGACCGGCCGTACTCCAACCTGAAAGCATTGCATATGCAGGAAAATCGCTGATTGTCCACAATAAAGAAGCATACATGCGAAAGTTCTTTTTTTGGAAAATATCATATGTCTCTACTCCCTCGTACCATAATTTTTTTAATTCATCAATCAATGGTTGTAAATAAACATCGATTCCTTGTGTCGGATCATCGGGACCAGGGACGACAACTGTAAGAAACATATATGGAGTTTTCATACACATCCAAGGAGCTAAATTATAAGGTGTGACAATTATAGGCCAGGACGAATATTTCGAACCAAATTGAGAGAATAGGGAAAATCCATCTGTACATAAACCAAGTCTAACATTATGAATTTCGGACGCAAAATCGGGATATTTCTGGTCAAAATGCTTCCATGCTTCCCCATCAGCTGGATGTGTTAACGTACCTACTTCCTGTGTTCTCACACCGTGCCATCTCATATGTTGCACAGTTACAGAAGATGCATATAACCTTTGAAGTCTAGGAGTAATTGGTAAATAATGCATACGCTTATACGGGACTTCCTTTCCCATTTTCTTTCTTGGTTTGTATCTTTCCTGATTACATATTTTACAATTTCTAAGGTTGATATCTTCCTTCCAAAACAACATGCAACCCTTTCGACACGTATCTATTTTTTGATACGGTAAACCGAAAGCCAACATCAGTTTTTTTACTTCGTAATGATTTTCGCACATTAGATTATTAGGAGGCATATGTCGTTTCGCAGCTTGTACAACAGCCGTAAATCCAAATTCTGTGAGGTTGTATTTGGATTTCATCGCAATGTATACAGCAGTTACTGATAACTGGGTGCCGCTTGTGCAGCCTTCCCAAAGGGGTTTTTTGTGGCATCTAACAAATCATATATTTTTTTGCCCCAAAATTTGGTTCTTCTTCAGCATTACCATCGCCATCAGTTAATTGAGGAACATGAAATATTGAACGTGCATCATCTTCAACCATATGTTCTACAAGATTTGTCGTACCAATTTCATTACTCACCACCTCCTCATCTTGTACAGGATTAGATGCTAACTGTTCCCCATGACGATCCCAAATCAAATAGTTCGATACGAAACCGTACTGACGCAAATGAACTCTAACCATTTGTGGTATCAAATGCCTTAACAGTTTGCATTTACTACATGGACAACGAATTTCTTTGTAGTTTCCGTTATTACGTAAAACAAAATCCATAAATACGCTAACACCATTATTAAAATGTTCATTTATTGAGCCTTCAGTATCGACCCTTCGTTTTTTGTACATCCAGTTCCGATCAGTAAAATAATTGTCCATTTACCTACGCATATAATTAAAAAGTATGATATAATTTTGCGTTGACATTTTTTATTAAATCAATTTTATAAACATTCTTCTTATTTTTGTTATATCTGTTAAAATAATACTTAAAGCTTATTTTGAAATGAACATTATATTCTATTTAAACAATTTTATTAGCGAATTTGATATTAATTGATCATTGACACTTTGTTGATGGGTCTTCCTACCTCCCATTACAAATACAATAACGTAATTAAATCGCATAAATCATTTCAATTTAAACGATCCAACAAAATTTCGACAGCACTTCGCTTTAGCTCCCTGAACAGTACATAATTGCGTGTACACAAGGAACATAAAGGGAAGCGCTGTCGAAATTTTGCGAACCGTTTAAACTGAAATGATTCACGAGATTTAATTACGTTATTGTTTTTGTAACTTGTCCAATACAGGGACAAATCCAACAAATACTGTATACGATGAATATAGATGTCCGTTCTGTTAAAAAACGAATATCCACACAACGATCATATACAATACTTATCAGACGGGGCCAAAAACACTCTAAGGGTTTAAAATTTTAAATTAGCGATATAAAAGTTTAAATTTTATTTATAAAATTTAAACTTTTATATCAATAAACAAATTATTGAGTCAACGCATATATAATGATTTATTCCTAAAACAAACAAAAAAATCCAGTGTGGGCGCGAAACGTATAAAATAAACGAACAATGTTATACATATAATCGCATCACAAATCATATTCAGTCATGCACAAACTGTATCACGTATATATCGTATCATAACATGTCAAAAGTGAACAATTTATATGTCAATATAATCACTTAATTTCTACGTATGTTTTTACGCAATTCAATCACCAATATAATAACAAGTGAGGTTCATGCTTAGGTTAGTGACAATTATTAAGTTTGAAACTAATTTAATAATAAACCTAATTTAACAAATCATAGTTAAACATGCAATAATTAGTTTAATAACAGTAATTAAGGTCCAATACACTACAATACACGAACAATAGCACAATACATACATTAAAATTACCAATTTAACCTAAAATAAAAAATTTAACAAAATTAGGGTTTTAACAAATAATACCCGATTTTGGAGGTTGTGAAGCTTGCAAACGAAGATGGGGATGCTAGAACGTGTAGAAGGGGATAAAATGGGGTTGAAAATGTTTTAGGGGGGAAATGGGGGTTTTTGGATTTGATTTCGGGTGAAAGAGGAATGAGGAGGAAGAAGATCGAGCTGCGGGTTAGTCTCGGTTTTCCAACGGCTTGCAACGGCCGCCAACGGCATATTTCCAACGGCTTCCAATGGCAAGTGTTCTTTGTTATTAAAAAATTCCGGGAAAAAGCTTGCCGTTGCTAGCCGTTGGTCAATGGCCGTTGGAGGCCGTTGCCCCCACCCGTTGCTATAAACAGTAATTCTTGTAGTGTTCATGTTTCAAACAATGTTGTTTTTATAGTTTAAAAATATTATGCTCAATAACTTTAGTAAATGTTGTTAATTATCTCATTTGGACAATAATTGATTAACATTGCTATAAATATGCGCCATAAGGATTATTTACTATCATTAAACTTTGTTTTATTATAACAAAGAAGTACAACCATCGTGAAAAAGATATGTACAAAAACTTCCATTAAATATTATGATTTATAATATTCTATTAACATTGTGATAAAATTTTCTTTCAGCAACATTTACTAAATATTGTAAAATATACTGCACGTTTATTTGAAATAGTAATATATTTTATTATTTGCAATTAGCGATCCATGTCATAAGGTTTATTTATTGAAAAGAACATAACATCGTGATGTAGATGGCTATTTTGAATCATTGGATTGTAGTGAACGGTGGTTATTAGCTCTTAAATAGGTAACATAAATGACAAATGAAGCACGTAAAAACCTAGTTTTGCCTCCTAATTTTTTTGTTGTCCATCGCTATCTCTTTTCCAAATAGAAAAAACCATAATCCGACTTTAAATTTCCAACTTCGTAATCATTTTAGTTCATATAAATCAAGTTTTATCACTAAATTATCTAAGTCTCCTCTTCGTTAAATGTTTGATTGACGTGGGTATAGGGTATGGACTTAAGTAGTTCTCAGAGCTAGTCACAAATGCTCGAGGAATTTCTTTTAGGCAAGGAGTTGTGATGAATTGAAGGGGAGAAGACGAATCCTATTTTGCGGGTAGATGGTTTTCCACAGTGCAGATGAGAGAAGAGTTTTGTTATGTTGTTCGTTATAAAAAATAAGGTAATTATCGTAGTATTTCTGAATCTATGTTATCTTATCTTGAATTTTGTTTGGGTAAACTTATTAGTTATCATTCTTTTAAGACCTTCAAAAATGGAAATCGGAGCAGAATAGTACTAATTTTTTAGAAATTTCTTATATTGTGTGGCATATTATATGAAGTTTAGTTCCTGACCCACTATTTTTTAAACTGTATAATATTTCCCTACTTCTTTTTATAGTTTGCTAAGAAGTGATTTGCATACTTTAATCTTAGTCTATTGACATGTTTGATTTATTAATTTATTTGCTTAATATTATGGATGTTTCCTTTTTTTACTTATGGTGATTAGGCCTATCACAAATATGAACTTCAGTTATGAAGGTCATTTGGATTATAGCTTAGACTGAATAACAATAACCCTAATTGAAAAGGTTATGTTCCACACAACATACATATGAAAATTGTAATTGCTTGACTTAACAAATGGTTAACAGTTCAATGTTGATTAATTTAATTAACGAGGTATATAATATTTCTATACGTTCACTAAATCTGTACCGTATTTTTATGTCTAAAACAAATATCATAATATATTTAAATTTAGCTTCCATCATTCAAGTTGAAGTCAGCAATATTATCTTTTTTAGATCAAAATAAGTAACTAACAACTAAAATTTTTTGTATAATACATAGCATATTCATATAATGTGCGAATTTAAATATATATATATATATATATATATATATATATATATATATATATATATATAAGGAAGTCATTAAAAATCATGTTTCCAATCAGTACTTGCTTAAATGCATATATTTTGCAGAGGAAACACCAAAAAAAATTATCAGAATCTGGCTAGAATTTCCAAAACTTGCACATGGTCCATTCCCCAAAGAAAAATGTTCTTTAATAGTATTCTCCTTGATCACAACACTCATACCCTTTTTAAGTACTTAGTCGAACATGTTAAAACTTAGAAGGTTTTTTTGTTTTGTTTGGCTACATACTTCATTTTTGGTTTTTCGTTTGTTTCTGCTACACACCCCATCCCTAAAATGTATAAGTAAAAAACATGCATGTTTGTAGACTAATATTATCAAAGAATTATCCTTTATAAATAAAGGAACTCGATAATAGACCTCCAGGCCTAAGAACATACATAAGTTGGAATCTCCTTCCTTCCAGTTGGATGTATGTAGCATGTTATGTCTTCTTCTTCTTCTTTTGTTATTTTTCTTTATTTCAGTATGAAAATCTGCACAAAGTCATAATAGTAAGATACATACATCGTTGGTGTTGGAGCAACAAATTTTTTACACCTAATTAATATACACAGAACAAAAAATATTTGGATGATAAAATGTCAAAGAAGCGATACATGCAGAATCTGTTTCAACAAAGTTTGACTCATCTTATGTAAGTATTGTTGCCATCAAGTGCATAAAAATTACCGACTATCCAATTTTACCAAATGTGCTCCTATTTTTTCTAGATCTCAAAGTTTGTTCAAAATAATATGATAACCCACTTTTAGATGCTCAAACCCTTTTACCTATATCACTACTGTGAATCAGTTTCAAAAGTTTTTTGGTTTATCGAATCACTCACAAATTTATCAAGTCACCTTTATAAAATATTTACTTTTATAGTGAGGCTCAATTAAAATGATAAAAATCACTCCATACTTTTCTATCCAAAATATCAAGGGTTCATTTTGTCTGAACCTTTGAGTTTTGTGTTTTACATTTTCAACATGTATTGTAAAATCCATGGATGAAAAAACATCAGTTTTTGAAAATGACTTTAACATATAAAACTAAATATGAGTTTATTTTCTTGTTTTTCATCTTTTGTAAATATAAAAAATATATTATCCCTTACTCTTCTCTCTTTTGTTGTAATGACTAGGATTTTCCACCTTCTTTTCCACATTTAAAATGCATATTGATAATGAAAAACATAACTCATTTTCATGTCAAATATGCCCTAGCATCCATCTTGTTTAAATTTTTAGGAAGCCCGAAGAAAGTTGTGATATATTTATACTATTGATAATGAAAATTCAATCCTTCATGACCATCCATTAATGGAATCTCACCCTTGGTTTTGCGACCTTCACCATCACCCACTTTTCGAACACCCATCAATTGAATCTCTCCATCCATTTATATCCGACCACATCAATAATTGCCTTAAATACATTTATTATGACCATAAAGATTTTGAACTTATAGCATGCATCTCCATTAAATTTTATTAAATAAAAAGAAAATACATTTAGCTATTAGATGCACATACGTGTGATTTGTACTAGTTAATGATAGTTCAATTTTATTTTAACATCTATAGTTGATTTTATTAGATTACAAAGTATAAGAAGTCAATACCTTTCATAAATATTTCTGCTAAAAATATACAAGTATTTGTATACCACTATGTGATGCTACTAGGCTAATCAAATGCAAACTTCAAGACAAAAAGAAAATGAATCTGTTATACACGGTAACCAAATTATTTGAGGTCTATTTAAAGTTTCACGCTACTGGTTTGGAAAATATACATTCACAATTATCTTTAAGGTTTACTAGCTTAGCCACATATATTTCAGACACATTTTTAGTTGAAAACAGTTGTTATGTTCTACCAAAGCTAAAGAAGTTGTCATAGTGTTGTCATTAACATCTTCACATAAATTTGCTTCAAAGAATAGTTTGATTCATTCTTATGCATCTATTTATAGATGCAGGAAATGCCAAGCAAAAAAATTTGAATTAGACATATAGTCATCTCTCCCGAGCTTTGCGCAATGATTTGTCTTCCATCTCAATAAGATGAGCATGAGCCTGGTTTTGTGGACTAATGTATGCAGTACCTAAAGTAGGAGTGTTGTTTGACATTAATATTGTAGTCATTTCTTATTATTATCAAAGTTTAGTGCTCCATGGCTGTAGAGTCGCTAACATGATTCATGTATAAAGGCTAATTTGTAAATGGATGCAGTGGGGTAAAAATGGATGTAAAGTTTATTATATTGTAACATTTTGGAGAATGAAATGTTATTCTTCAGTTGCAAATTTAATTATAATATTACCGATCAATATCATTGTATTAATATATGCATTTTCAGAAAGCTGAGATAACTTTTATGATGTTAATATTCTATGGCACTCTAACAATGTTTGAGAATTGACGCAAATATCATGCAGACAACTTTCAAAACCCAAGGAGAAAGCTCATTTATGATGTCTGGAGAAAGTTGCAAACATGTTTATTTGCAATATGTTATAAATATGTAACAAATTTTTCATGATTTTTAGGCATATTTATAATGTTCTTATAATGTCATTAAAATCCTTTTTACAACGTTTTATACAACGTTTAACAACTATTGCTAAAGATATCACATTTATGAAACTATGAATATCACAATGTTAACTTAAAAGTAGTTAAAATGAATTAACAATGATTATTCAATATTGTTGTAAACCTTTTTGTTGTAGTGTTTCAATTTATAGTAATTGATTTGAACAGAGAACAGAACTTGTTTCTATATTTTTCTGTATTTTTCATTCATTACTGCAAACTGTATATTACACAGCTATTTATAAACACAATGTAACAGTCCATTGGTTTTATTGGGCCGGGTCAGTACTGAGAATGACTTCTACATATTAGTGCAACTGCTTTATGTTTGTGATAAGAGTATTACTCGGCTGCTCACATATTTATTCTCTTTAATATGCCCCTTCAATTCGATCTAGGGATTTCACTTTTTCCAAATTGCCTCGAGCGATTTCATTTGAATTTTTTTGATTGAGCGAAATCTTTGTGCGTTTCAGATGTATGATGCCTAGTCTTGCTTCCTTGAGTTATTTCTTATCAATTTAATTTTTTGTTGCAGCTAGGGTTTCATCTTCTTTTTTGAGTTTCCTATAGCTTGAATTGCTTGTGATTTGTTTGATCTTCAACCACTACCTTGGTCGAATGAAGCTTTTTGCTGACAATGGTTTAGTTAAAACGTCGAACCTTTGGCAAGTGGCAGGTAAGTGATTTATATCCAGCTTTTGTTCTCTAACAAAATATAGGTCTAATTCCATGTTTTTAGTCCTTAAATGTAATATTGGATTAGCTGTTAGAGAAATCATGCTCAAGTTATCACACCATATTGTAGATCTCCTGCTTGTTTTTGACATGTAGTTCACCGAGTAAGGATTCAATCCACATAACTTCAGCAGTTGCGCACACTTCTAAATTCAGCTTCGATGCTTGATCTTGATATTGTAGATTGCTTTTTAGAGCACCATGATATAGGATTTTCTTCCAAATATACACAATATCCTGTTGTTGACTTTCTGTCATCCAAGTCTGTAGCCCATTTAGCATCAGCATAGGCATTAATGTTGATATTTCTACTTGCTTTAACGATCAAGCTGTAGTTCATTGTTCCCCTTAAGTATCTTAAAATTCTTTTAACAGCTTTCCAATGTGAATCAAGTGGTGCTTGCATGAACTGACATACTTTGTTTACACTGTATGTTATATCTGGTCTTGTTATGGTAGCATATTTTAGTGCACCAACTATACTTCTATATTGTTTTTCATTTTTAATTGGATCACCTTAATGCTTTGACAAGTTGAGACTGCTAACCATGAGAGTAGGAAGTGGTTTGGCTTGATTCATTTTTGATTTGTTGAGAATTTCA
Organism: Allium cepa; assembly: GCA_030765085.1. Lineage (NCBI taxonomy): Eukaryota > Viridiplantae > Streptophyta > Magnoliopsida > Asparagales > Amaryllidaceae > Allium > Allium cepa. The sequence goes on from CM060940.1 coordinate 175,354,523, forward strand.
ACTATATTTTTTTTGACTTAGTTGAATCTCTGAATCTGAAGGTTTTTTTACTTCTATGCCCAAGAAATAACTAAGATTCCCCTACTCTTTGATTGAAAATTGATGATCCAATTGCTGCATTAGCTTGTTGATTTCATCTTCATTGCTACCTGTAATTATAAAGTCATCAAAATATATAAGTATGTATATTATTGAATTATTTGACATTTAATAAACAGAGAATTATCAGATTTGGTTGGATGATAATTCAACTTAATCAAAGTTGACTTGATTTTTTTTAATCCAAACTCTTAGTGCCTGCTTCAGGCCATATATTGCCTAATTTAATTTGCACACCATTCCTCTGCTGTCACCTTGATTAAAACCGCATGGCTGCTTCATATAGACCTCCTCTTATAATTCACCATTTAAAAATGCATTATTCACATACAGTTGTCTAATTTTCCATTTATTATGCAATGATATAGTCAATACAACTCTAATTGTTGTTGGCTTGACAACTGATGAGAATGTTTATGTAAAGTCAAACCCATGCTGCGGAGTATAGCCTTTTGCCACTAATCTAGCTTTGTTGTTTTGTATTGTGCCATCAGAATTCTTCTTAAGCCCATATGTCCATTTGTAGCCTATTATGTTTTTGTCTTTGGGTGTTGGAACAAGTTTCCATGTTTTATTTTTGATAAGAGCATTGTAATCTTCTTTCATAGCTGTTCTCCACTTGCTATTTTTTATAGCTTGATCATATGTTTCTGGTTCCTCTTGATCCAAGTTTGTAGTTTATATTTTTGGTTTGAATATACTACCTTTTGATCTTATGACCATGTGATGTTGAGTTTTTGCAGGTAATGGTTGACTTGGTGATATCTTAGTGATTCTTTGTTAAGAATCGGATGAAATTGTTTCTTCGAGTTCTTGACATGTGTCCTAATGGTGATTATCATCTTGTTGAGGAGTGAAGCTGATATGTTCATGACCTGATCTGCTACTAGAGACTATGTGTTCTAAACAGCTTCCAGTTTGATTTACTTCAACCTGAATTTCTGCAAATCTACTTGGTTGCATGGGTATAGAAGGTATTGAAAATTTTGGATCATATACCTTTTGAGATGTTTTCACTTCTGAACTTGAAAAAGGAAAGACTTGCTTATTAAATACTACATGCCTAGATATAATAATTTTTCCACTGCCAATTAAACATTTGTAACCTTTCTGATTTGTAGCATAGCCTAGAAAGGTACATGGATATGATCTAAAATTGAGCCTATGTGTGTTATATGATTTAGACAAGGAAAACACAAGCATCCAAATGTCTTTAAATGTTGATAATCAGGCTTTATATTGAGCAGTTTTTCAATTGGACTTTTATTAGCTGAAATTTTACTTGGTTGCCTATTTATTAAATAAATTACAGTGCTAAATGAACCTAGCCAAAATTTTAATGAAAGAGAAGCTCGAGCAAGTAGAGTTAATCCAGTTTCAACTAGCCTATGTTTTCTTTCAACAAAACTATTTTTTTCAAAAGTTTGAGGACAATTAGTTCTATGAACTATTTCTTTTTTACTAAAATAGTCACTGAGTTGTTTAAACTCAGTTCCACCATCAGTTTGTATTATCTTGACTTGATGGTTGGTCTGCGTTTCAGCTCGGGTAACAAAGTGCATAACAATATTGCAAGTTTCTGATTTAGTTTTGAGAAAATAAATCCAGGTATATCCAGAGTATGCATCAACAAAGGATATATAATACTTAAAGCCATAATCTGAATCGGTGGGTGCAGGACCCACAAGTCAGTGGCTATCATTTCTGAAGGTTTGCTATAATTGTGTTGTGAACCTTGAAAATTTAGTTTGTGACGTTTACCCATTCGACAGAATGTGGACACATATGGTAAAGTAATTTTTTGAAGGGAATTTTATTATCAACTATAACATGTTTTACAATATTAGCATTGGGATGACCTAATCTCCAATGCCATATATATCAAAGATACCCTTACTGCTTTCAGTTTGAGCAATTTCAGAAACATTACAACATTTTCCCTTAATTCTAGAATTCTTACAACCAACAAGATTGAATTTATATAGCCTTTTATGTGTTTCACCCTGCAAAAGAATTTCTTTAGTTAATATATCTCTAACCAAACAATATTTAGGGTAAAATTCAAAATTAACACTGTTGTCCCTTTCAAATTGTGATACACTTGTGAGATTTTTTTTTAATATGAGACACTCTTAATAAATTATTGAGATAAAGCTGCCTTTCGCCTTTTATGCAGGCAATACCAGTGTGAGTTATATTAATAGACTCACCATTCCCCATGTGTATGGATTGATTACCTCTATACTCTTTGTTGTCGAGATTTAGGTTGTCTAAGTTGTTTGTTACATGATTTGTGGCACTAGAATTAGGATACCAGCATTCATCTAGAATGCCTTCAGATTTTGCAACATCGTTCTGATGAGAATTTCTTGAACTTTCTGGTATGCTTTTTGATTCTTGTTGTATGCTTGCAAGATTTGTCATAGGGTTATAATTTCTTTGCATGTTATTAATGTTTTGATTGTTGGGTGTATAGTTGAGATCAAGTCTAAAGTAGCATTTGTTTACAGTGTGACCATACTTTTCACAAATTTGGTACCTTGGTCTGTTGTTGTTGTTCCATCTGCCTCCTCTACCTCTAGGATTTTGACCACCTCTTTGATAATTTTGATTTGTACTGCCCCTTTTTATTTCTATTTCTTGATTGTGAAGCAACTTAATTTCCATATCAAGTTTTAGGGGTTTCTTTTGTTCTATCCTTCATATGCTAGCAGAGTGGAGTGAACATATTGAAGTGCCGGTGCTGTTTCTTTTTAATAGAATGACTTCTATAACAGACTCATGCTCCTCATCTAAACCCTTCATAATACTTAAGATTTTCTCATTGTCGGTCACTTTATGACCAGTTGCCTCAAGAAGGTCACGATATGTTTTCATTTTTGTAAGATATTCTCTCATTGACAAGTTGTCTTTTCTTTGATTTTGCATTAGTCTCTTGTAATGCATGACTTTTGCTACTGATTGAGAACCGAATATCTGTTTAACCGATGACCAAATTTCTTGAGCATTTTTACATCCTAATAACCGTGGTAGGAGACTGATACTTATTGAGGATAGCAATCATGCACATAGAAAGCTATCTTGTCTTAAGTCTGTGATATATTCTTTGCTCTTGATTAACCTGCCCTCACTATTTGTTGTATATCTTTTAGGAATATTTGCAGTCCCATGAATGTAAACTTCCAATCCATATCCTCTAATGGCAATCTCCACTGGAACTTCCAAAGCAAAAGGTTACCTTCATCAAGCTGAATGTTAACAATTTGATTTTGTGGGTTTAATGAGAGACTTGATTAGATCATCTGGAGGGTATTGATGGGTGGTATTGGATTTTGATTGAGTTAGGGAGGTGCTTGATGAGTAATCATCATCATTAGTTGCCATGGTTGATAATTATCGGTGTATACAGATCAAGAAAGCCTAAATGATCTTACAAAAGTAGATAAGAGTGAAGTTCAAAAATAAAACAAGAAAAGAAAATAGGTGCTGACACTCTTCTTGATGAGCTAGCGGTGGTGCAGCCAAAGCCGAGGATGATGAAACTATTCTGACTCACTTTCAGGTATGGAACAAACCTTCAAGAATCAAGATCTTAGGAGAAATAACCAAACTGTGGTGGGTAAGCAACATTCTTATGATGAGATTTGTCTCTGAGGAGTTAAAAGGTGAATCAAGAATGGATATAACTTGTCTGATGAAGAGAATACTCTGAGGAGAAGATGATGTAGCCACCTCTAAGTGATGAAATGATTCTGATGGAGATGTTGGCGAGGCAATGGTGTTGAGTTAAACCATTTGGCAATGATGCTATGATAATCAAGAAACAAGATGAAATAGTTTTGATTTACAGTATTTTATCTGAATAGAGAACAAAACTTGTTTTTGTATTTTTCATTCATTACTGCAAAACGTATATTACATAGCTATTTATAAACACAATGTAACGGTCCATTTGTTTTATTGGGTTGGGTCAGTACTGAGAATGACTTCTGCATATTAGTGCAACCGCTTTATGTTTATGATAAGAGTATTACTCGGCTTCTCACATATTCATTCTCTTTAATATGTAGTCACCTTGGAATTATCTTTCGAAGATAGAGATGAAATCAGTTATATATTAAAATAGTTTAACTAAACATAGCAGCTAATAAATGTTATACAACAAAATCATTCTTATATATTCAAATTGTTCCCATAATTGTTTCAATTCCATAATCGTGCCCACGCAGAAGTCAAAATTATAATACAACCATAGTTAATATGTCATGTCAAACATGTTGGTCTAGGCCAGCCCACAAATGAAGAAATAGGGGAATTTTAAAAAATTTACTATTTTGAATCTTTAATGAGCCTATGAAGTCTAAATGTATATTAGATCCAATAAAATAAAACATTAAATAAAGTCTTATTTTATTTAAAGTTGTTTAAAAAGAAGTTTAAAATTAATTTAGTTTAAATGAATAGTGTATCAAATACACCAACAATTATTTATAAGAGTTAATTCAGGGAAGGAAACCTTTCGTTTCTTTCCATAAAAAGAGGAATTCATTGAGAGCATAACAAACATTATACATAGAGAGAAACCTTACATTTTTTCTCTCTCTCTAATTAAATTGATTGAATCATTAAATGATATTAATTAGCAATTTATTCATGGCATAAAGTGTACCTATTGTCCAAATGTACTTTACTATAAATTGTATAAGTGCAACGAATCAGATAGTGTATAGAGATGATATTTCCTACATACAAGCCTTTATTTTCCATAATATTATTTAAAATACATACATTTACATTTATATACAATATACATATACATATATGTAACGACCCTGACTCGACCTTCGAAAATCGACACCGAATATGACACTCGTATTCAAATGCTGTAGATCAAAACGCCGAATCTGGTTTGCCGGAGCTTATAACACAATTAAGTATAACAATACAACGGAAGAAAAATAAATGAATATCATTGATATACAACATACAATACAACAATGATACAATATGAATCAATATCAGAGACAATAAATAACAGCGGAAAACGAATAGCAAAAGAGATAACTCCAATATTAACCTACAACTCCAATCCAATTGCTCCAAAGCCACTAGCTCGAACCACCATCACGTTGCACAAAGATGAGCAAGACTCGTCCATGAATCCAAAGACTCCAATATCTAGGATCTATAAAGAATACCAAAGAGAAAGCCAAAAGCTACTGAATCGATATCTATATCTACTATCTGAAAAACCCAACTCTAGACTGCCCGTGTGGAAAATAGTGGGCACCCAGAGTTTAGGAAGGGAACAATAAACTCCGGGTCAGTCATGGGACTGGCATGAGCAAACAAAAGCATTTTTATCTTTAAAAACAAACAAAAGAATTTAAGTTTGAAATCCGCAATGCTTTTTGGAAAATTAAACTATCATAAGGCCTCCCGGCACACACACCATGCAATCGCACACTTAGGGGAGATTTCTCCTTATGATAGTCAAACATACTACGCAAAATCCTTTTTGATATTATTATTAGTGCATAGTGGGAAACATTTCGAAAGTATAATATTAATCTTAGCCAGCATACGTACCATTATAGTATGCCTACTATAGCTACCATGTTAGATGGCATGTTCTACAACTAAAACCGTACAAGGTGCGTATTGGATGATTGCATTTCCAACAAATGGTCAGGCCAAGGAACTTCCTGTTGCCACATGGGTATGTCTCTGGAGGGACGCCCCGAGAACCTAACCAGATCTCTGCCAACACAAGGCCGAGTTAACTCTGTAACTAGGTAACTACTACACGAGTATGCCATCCCCCCGTCATAACCGACCTTAATCCCGGGATTCACCAACAACCACAAAATAATAAATTTGCAGCAACCACATAGGTTAAGTATCTGGGCTCCATACCATGACACCACCTCTATCCAGAAGGAAATGAACATACCCTCAGGGGGCGCTACCCCCAAATAACCTTGCCGCATTCTTCCTGTTTCGACCATTCCAGGTTGTGAAGTTCGACGAAGTCTCGTCCACAAAGCTACGCTTTTTACAAAGCCATGCTTTGATCAACAAATGATCAGCAGCACTTCGTATGCCACATTACCAAATTGGGAATGTATCACTAGTAACCATCAACTACATAACCTCTGAGCTCGTACGTCTCAGAGAAGGGTGTTAAGCTAAGAGAATAAACCTCCGCCACCAAACAGAAATGTATTTGATAGAGACCGATTTTACATCTCAAAGTGTAACGTCAGACACACATCCATACAAGTCTATTCCGAGTTCGAACAGAACCGAAGGCACTTTCGAAAAACCCTTGCAAATTCGGATAATCTCTAATCACGTCCGGACTTCCCATCACAATGTGTGCTCAAATCTCTATATCGGGGATCAGCCGATGCAGAGACATTCGACAAGAAATCCTTTCGTTTTCGACAATATTCGGTCTTCACCACCGGTCTTCAATTGCTATCCATAACGTCGTATCATTATTCGGAATGGGTTATATGACACAAAGGTCCTCTTCCGGCTAGACCGAATAATGAGCGCAATATTTAGAAACATATGGATATGGGATCTCAGTTAATTCACAACTTAAACCCAAATTTTTTCTTTCAAATGGTTAAACAAATTACCATTTTCAAATCTTTTAAACAAAAAGATTAATTTTAAAAACCTTCAATGGTTTAATAATTTCCACATTTAAATCTTTTAAACAAAAGATTCACTTTTAAGACCTCTTTCAATTTATAACAAGGTTCACCAATCTTTATCAAAGATTCATTCATAACTTTCAAAACAATTTCCGCTTCAATCTTTTATATATAAAAGATACACCATTTAAAATTCCATTCAATTTTAAATAGGGTTCAACTATCTTTCACAAAGATTCAATTATAGTTTTCAAAGCCATTCCATTTCAAACTTGAAATCTTTTCATCATAATTCGGAATTCTTTCCTTATATAAAAGCTATTATTATTTGAAAACCACTTGTTCCGTTTCGGAAAACCCGATTATAATTGCAGGAGTTAAGGCCTTTAAATATAAAATTGGGTTAAATTCTAATTCTCAAAGTAATACTTTTAAAATGGTTTAAAAACCCATATAAACACATTTATAGCTTGTATAACCGTTTCACGTCATAAATACTAGATATAGAATTCAATTTTAGATATTGAATTCAATTTAAATCAAATTTATTTAAATTTCAAAAACTCAATCAAGTTATTCAAAATGACTTTTATTTTTGAAATTCATTTTCAAAAGCTCTCAATCCTAATTCCAAAACTATTTTGGATGTTATCTCGCTTCTTGGTAAAGCCGTGATCCCAAAAGATCGATCGAAAACGAAGGACAGTTCGTCTCAGAAATTGATCATACTTAGCTTCGCTATGGATGTCGATGAATTTTGTCCGAGTCCAGATTGAGCTACAATTGATAGGACATGGCAAGAATGATCATAGAAGTCCGCATCTCAAATTTCAAGTCAATCCAAGGTCGTATGCTCAAGTTATGATGGATTCAAGTTGGGAGAAATGGACCTTGCTCGGTTCGAATCCATTACCCCTTCATTTGGTTCGAACCCATATAATTCGAACCCATCTAGTTCGAATCCATCAGCCAGTGTTTACCTCGCACCCATCAATTTCGACTCCATCGAACAAGATCTCAACAGCCATGCTTCGAAGCCATACGCGCATACCTTAGTTCGAATCGATCGACCACACATTGATTCAAATCCATCCCAGTCACCTTGCTTCGAACCCATCGTCACACGCCCACGTTCGAACCCATAATGGCTTCGACTCCAGGCCGTAGCATTCTTCGGATCCAATGAGCAAAGGAAAATTCGTATCAATCAACCACGGCGTTCCACGATCGATACGAAGGAACGTGTATTTAATCGACTCGAAGGGAGCACTTCTTCGAATCGATAGCCTCGAATCCATCAAAGCACCACGTCGCCGCCTCCACATACAAAAGGATCGATTCAAACCTATGGGTTTGAACCATATGGATTCGAACCATATGGATTCGAACGAGTCCATAGGGTCGAGTCGAAGCAAACAGAGTACACGAAGACGCAATCTTGAATTGATCATATATCTCAATCCCTCGATCCAAACGCTATGAAATTTTCACAAAAGCTTGATTATACACTGAAGAATGTCCACACCAAATTTTGCCTCGATTGGATGCGTTTTTGATCGATTCGAACCTTACTTCGAATCGACCCCAAATTGGGCACGGATCCCGAGAACGCGGGCTTATGGGCCCCCCTCACGTGTCAAGCAGCCTCCCTGAGTTTTAGGCGGGATTTCAGCCTTCCACACCTATAAATAGAGCCCCTGGTCATTCAGAATGGGGGTCGGAGAATTTGGAGAGATAGAGTACGCCTAAACGCTGCCAGAATCACTCCATACCACTACCTTGGCTACTGTTTAGAATTTAAGCCTGTTGTCTGTTGTAATTTGCTTCAAAACACTTGTAACCTTCAAGTATTAAGCAATAAAGTGATAAAACTTCATAGTGGACGTAGGCGCATTGCCGAACCACTCTAAATTCTTGTCTTCTGTGCAATTTACTTTTCTGTGACTTGGAGTTTTTGTTAGATAATCCTCGTTTTCAATTTAAGTTCTTCATTTATTATCTCTTCAAAAAACTCCCGAAGGGCGTTGCCCAATTTCGGTGCAAACACTTTGGTGCTTTCACTGAGAGAACCCAGCTTTCCTCCTGCTCTTTGGATCTGTCATCGATACCGGATTGAATAGATCTAAGAGAGAGATCCAGATCTTTGAGTTCAAATTCCTTCCATTCTATTCAGATTTGCAAAAGCCTAAGGAAAGGAATTCAACCTTCAAGATGGTTAGCACAAGAACCACTTCTGCCACCGCTGGCCAAGGAGGTCAGGAGAGACAAAATCCAACACAACCACCTCCACCAAATCAAGCTGAAACCGGGCAATCAGATCCGTCAGGCCCGGTCACTCGACATGAGTTCCAAACCTTACTCCAGGAGTTAACTCAAAGCCGACAACAGTTAACTGAGCAGTTACGTCTCAACGCTGAGTTGGCTAATCAACTAAACCATCAAAAGCAAAGAAGATTCAAGAGGGGCCACGCCCCGCATTCTTCCACGGAAAGCTCTGCCTCATCTGACTATGGCAACAGGTCTACCCAACCCCGGCTAGACTGGACTCATGCACATGCTGCTGGCCTCCAGCAAACATTGACTGTTGGGCAGATAAGGGTTGGCCCCTCTGCCAGTTTTCATACGGGGCCCTCATCCCGAGGAGGCACTGCTCCACAACGTACTGCGGATAACCAAGCCACCGCCGCCGCAGTCGACACGGGAGTTGACACCCGAAACCACTCCAGTCAGAACTATCACCAGCAGGAGCGCGTTCCGGGATCGTATGACCCAGAAGACATCGAGCCAAGGAGGTGAAATACGGATCGTCGACAGCGCCCGATCCCACCTCGCACTGTGGAACCCGACCACACTTTGGCTCGCCACCGTTCGAGTATGGCAACGCCTGATCTCCCAACTATGGTGCGCCAAATGATTTGTGAAAGTCAGGGCTTAACAAATGACGATTGGGGGATCTCTCGAAGCCATACCCCGTTCACTGATGACATATTATATGCTGAGCCTCCCCGATGATTCAGGATGCCAATTCTGCCCATGTATGAAGGGAATTCTGACCCTAACCAGCATATTCTGAAATACGAATGGTCAATGACTGCCGCAAGAGCTGATGATGCAGTAAAGTGTCGTAGTTTTCCCATTTCCTTAGGTGGAATTGCGACAATGTGGTTTACACGATTACCACCGCGGTCTATCTCCTCGTTTGACCAATTGGCCACTAAATTTATTGAACAATTTCGTATGCACATTGCCAGGCCTAAAGACATAAATACTTTGTCTAGCGTCACTCAAGTCCAGGGGAGACGCTCAGGCGATATCTAGAAAGATTCAATGCCGCTTGTGCAGAGATCACTAACCCCAATGATAACTCAATCTTGATGGCTTTGACTAAGGGAATTGATCCTGACTCTGAATTTGGGAATTGGCTAGCTGGGAAACCTCCCGCATCGTTGGATCGTTTCTATTCCAAAGCCGCTCAATTCTTAAGGCGTGAGGATGCGAAACAGTCTAGGAAGCAGGACGATGCAAGGCCCGGCAATGAAGGGGTTCAAAACAATGTGGCGATTAAACAGTCAGGGGAGAGCTCAGGAAGAGTACAGTTGAATATTCAAAACAAGCAAACCCAGCCAAGGAACGACGATAGTAGAAATAAGAAGCAAGATCGGAATCGTGGCCCGCGACCTAGGGCGCAAATGTTTGAAAGCTATACACCACTGAATACGACACTGGAGAACGTGTATTTACAAACTTGTAATGCGATGCAGTATAAGAAGCCAACTCCGAAGCCATCATCGGAGAAACAAATTCAAACAGGGAAGTTCTGTAGATTTCACGAAAGCTATGGACACAATACCAATGACTGCAGGCATTTGCAAGACCTTATCGAAAAATTAATCAGAGAAAGGAAGTTGGATCAATTCGTTCGGGCACCGCAAGCTGGTGGTGTGGGGCCGTCAAACCAAAATCGTGCACAAAACCAAGAGAGGCAAGAGGAGCCCGCTCGTACGAGCGAAAGGTTGGTCATAAATACAGTCAGTGGTGGTCCTCATCCAGCGGATCGAAGCTGGAAGGAAATGGAATCATACGCCAATTCGATCAGGCATGTGAGTTTCGAAAGCTGCAGTACACTTGATGAAGGGGCTCCGGCCAAGCAACAAAGGACGATGGCAGATGATATCGTATTTAGGAACCGAGATGCTGATAAAATCGAAGCCCCGACTATAGACCCACTAGTCATATCCACCCAGGTTGGTCTTGCTTGGATGAAGAGGATCCTGGTGGACAGTGGAAGCTCGGTAAATATCTTGTTTAAAAGGGCGTATGATCAAATGAAGATGGAAGCCAAAGATTTAAAGCCCTGCCTATATAGAATCCATGGCTTCGATGGGAGTGCTAATACACCCATCGGAATGGTAGAACTGCCAGTGGAGTTGGGAAACGGAGAACGCCGCAGAGTCCGAATGATACAATTTGTTGTCTTAGATATTCATTCACCCTATAATGCCTTTTTGGGCCGACCGGCTCTTGCCGAGTTTAGGGCAGCGATTGCCCCATGGGGTTTGACTCTAGAATTCCCTACTGACCACGGGATTGGGGTCATTCAAGGAGACCAAGCTGCTGGGAGAGCCTGTTATGTTGCTGAACTACGAGAAGCACAGAGAAAGGAGAAAGGTAAGGGCGTGGAGGAATCTCTCTGCGTCCGTTTAGCCGATGATTGACAATTATCGCCTGGGCCTCGGCCCAGGCACCACGACTAATTTCAGAAGGATCTTGACCCTAGAGACACTGAAGATGATAACGAATCCAAAGAAAGTCAAGCCTCCCCAGCCGAGCTGATGATCGATGTTCCAATTGATGACAATAATGATCTGAAAATGTTAAAAATTGGGTCTCAGCTAAGCCCGCAAGCACAACGGGAATTGGTCGAATTTTTCCAGGCAAATCTAGACATATTCGCCTGGGCGCACTCTGATATGTGTGGGATCTCGTCAGACATCGCGAGCCACACCTTAAATGTTGACCCGTGATACATCCCGGTCAAGCAAAAGAGACGCGGTATGGATCCAGAAAGATCTGCCGCCCTCAAAGAAGAAGTCAATAAGCTAGAGACGAATGGGTTTATCCGAGATGCTTTGTACCCGGAATGGGTATCCAATCCCGTACTTGTCCGAAAACCAAATGGAAAATGGAGGACGTGCATCGACTACTCTGACTTAAATAAGGCTTGTCCGAAAGACAGTTTTCCACTTCCTCGAATCGATCAACTTGTGGATTCAACGGCCGGGCATGAATTATTATCTTTCATGGACGCCTACTCTGGGTACAATCAGATACCCATGCATGTGACCGATCAAGAACATACGAGCTTCGTAACTGACCTGGGACTATACTGCTACAAGGTCATGCCTTTTGGATTAAAGAATGCCGGAGCAACTTACCAATGCTTAGTCACCCGAATGTTTGCCGACCAGATCGGAAAAACCATGGAGGTCTATGTGGATGACATGTTGGTAAAATCACGATACTCCACTGATCATGTCAAAAGACCTAGATTTAATGTTTAACGTCCTCCGAAGATATGGGATGAAGCTTAATCCACTAAAATGTCATTTTGGAGTCGCTTCCGGAAAATTCCTTGGGTTCATCGTCAACGCCCGGGGAATAGAGGCCAACCCCGAGAAGATCTGGACGATCAGGAATCTTCAGACCCCAAGGACCATGAAGCAGGTTCAGAGTCTCAACGGGAAGGTTGCAGCGCTAAGCAGGTTCAGCTCGAAATCGACTGATAAATGCATACCCTTCTTCGATCTGATCCAAAAGGGGAAACGAAACTTCGAATGGACTATGGAATGTTAGGGCGCATTTCAATCGCTAGTTCAGCACCTTTCCACACCACCGATTCTTTCAAAACCTGTTGATCACGAACAATTATACCTTTATCTGGCTGTGTCTGAAAACGCAACCAGTGCTGCATTAGTTCGAGAGGAACACCGAGTCCAAAAACCAGTCTACTATGTCAGTAAACGGTTAACCGGAGCCGAGAGAAACTATCCAAGGCTAGAAAAATTGGCATACTGCCTAATCATCGCCTCGAGGAAGCTCCGTCCATATTTTCAAGCTCACCCTATCGTTGTATACACCGACCAGCCGTTACGACAGGTCCTCACACGACCTGAGACGTCTGGCAGGTTACTAAAATGGAACATTGAACTAAGTCAATTCGACATCACATATGCTCCGAGAAGAGCCATACACGGTCAAGTCCTAGCGGATTTCATTGCCGAATTCACTGTTCCTGAAGACTTACCTGAAACTAGTAACTCCCCCGAATATATATGGAAACTATATACTGACGGTGCATCCAACGATCGGCGCTCGGGCGCAGGGGTAGTGCTTGAGACTCCCGAGGGCCGATCCATATGCTACGCCTTAAAGTTTGATTTCCGGGCAACCAACAACGAAGCCGAATATGAAGCTTTGCTCGTCGGGTTGAAGTTGGTCTGGGACCTGAGAATTACCGCTGTGGAAATCTACCGTGACTCCCAGTTGGTGGTATGCCAAGTTCGGGGTGAATATCAGGCCAGAGATCGAAGATTAGCCACTTATCTAGCCTGGGTCCGAGAAATACTTGATCAGTTTGATTATTATACCATTCTTTACATACCCCGAGAGCACAATTAGAAAGCCGATTCGTTGGCAAAGTTGGCAAGCACAGGGGAAGCTCAACACTTGGGACTCGTTGCTGTCGAAACTCTGTCCTTTCCAAGCATTGATCGAGCAGAGAATGAATTCACATTTGAAGCTACTTCCAATAGGGAATCTTGGATGACACCCTATCAAGACTACATTGAGCACGACATACTGCCCGAACGACGAAGTGAAAGAAGACAGATTCTTCGAAAGGCTTCACGGTTTGTCATTCAAAATGGAGTTATGTATCGAAGGGGATATTCTATTCCTCTTCTCCGGTGTATCGCACACTATGAAGTCAAACGAGTGTTACGCGATGTGCATGAAGGAGAATGTGGCGATCACACCGGGGGGCAAGCACTGGCCAAGAAAATACTTCGATATGGATATTACTGGCCCACCATTAACCATGATGCTATGGACTATGCCAAAAATGTGATAAATGCCAAAGACACGCTCGGATCCCTAGTGCCCCGCCGTCTGAGATAACCCAAATGGTCAGTCCGTGGCCATTTGCAATGTGGGGGATTGATATAATTGGTGCATTGCCCTTAGCTAAAGGGGGTGCAAAGTACGCCATAGTCGTAGTTGATTACTTCACCAAATGGGATGAAGTTGAACCTCTTGCAACAATTACGACAAAAAAAGTAATCAACTTCGTGGTACGCAACATCATATGCTGGTTTGGTCTCCCACATACTATTATCACCGACAATGGAGCCCAATTCGACAGTGCTGAATTCAGGGACTTCTGTCAACAATTTCACATCCGTAAGAGATTCTCTGCAGTAGTACACCCTCGAGCGAATGGTCAAGTTGAGGCCGTCAATAAGGTTATCAAGTCTATGTTGAAGAAACGACTGGAGAAAGCCGGGGGCAAGTGGGTTGATGAACTACCTATGGCTCTGTGGGCATACCGAACGACTCACAAAACTGCGACCGGACACACTCCATTTTCTCTATCCTATGGCTCTGAAGCCGTTATTCCGGTCGAAATGGAAGTTCACTCTCATCGTGTGACATATTACGACCCAAAAACGAACGCTATATTACTTGCTGAATCTCTGGATCTACTTGATGAGAAACGTGAAGAAGCCGATTTGAGGGCAGCCGCATATCGAGGTCGAGTCGCTCGAATATACAACGCCAAGGTCCGCCCGCGAACCTTTGAACCCGACAATCTGGTACTCAAGAGAATTTATCCGGTCCCTTCACACATAAACCCAAATTAGGAAGGGCCGTATGTGATTTCACAAAAGCTCGGAGATGGCACGTTCAAGTTGTCAACCATTGATGGTCTCACTTTACCGAGAGCTTCGAATAGCGGAAGCCTCCGTCGCTACAACATATGACGGGCTTTACTTATCTATTTTTAATCAATTTCTTCCTTTGTGTTTTATTTTCAGCATTTCAAAGCTGGAACTTGTAATAAGGCAACTGATTTTGCCATGTTTCTTTCATTTCAGCAATAAATTGCCGTCTCTTCGAGCCAAAGTTGTAATTTACTAAATATGACGCTTGATGTCACGATGCACGGAGAGCTAAGTTCCATCACGCGATGGAATTTATTCAAATAGGGAGTGACTGTGATACGACCGGTCACTCGCTAAGTGAAACCCAAGCTCGGGGGCAGGACACTACACCAGCAATTACTAGGGTTGGTACACAGCAATCCTCTTACCAACTCCAAATTCCCAGATTGCGAATTGGAGTATAAACATCCACCAATTCGTTCCCAGAGTGCGAACGGACTCCAAATTCCCAGAGTGCGAATTGGAGTATAAACATCCACCAATTCGTTCCCAGAGTGCGAACGGACTCCAAATTCCCAGAGTGCGAATTGGAGTATAAACATCCACCAATTCGTTCCCGGAGTGCGAACGGGCTCCAAATTCCCAGAGTGCGAATTGGAGTACAAACATCCACCAATTCGTTCCTGGAGTGCGAACGGACTCCAAACTCCCAGAGTGCGAATTGCAGCATAAACATTCGACGATTCATTCCCAAAATGCAAACCAGAGCACACGAGCTACCTCCGAATTACCAGAGTGCGAGGTGGAGCACGAGTGCCACGTCGAAGTTCCCGAAGTGTGAACCAAAATATTACCACTAACTCCAAGCTCCCGGAGCATGAAGCAGAGTGCAAATACCAATTCCAGGTTCGCAGAACATGAACCATGTTACAGGTGTCGATAACTCTCGAACTCCCGAAGTTTGAGCCGAATTATCGATCTCAAATTATCCTGAATCCCCCAGAATGTGGCCGTGTGCCCAAGATTTGCAATAAATGCGATCAGCCACCAGAATATGAATATTATTCCCCGCGACTAAAAAAAAAAGAAAAAGAGAGAGGGGGGCTGAGTGTTAATCATTAACTAAGTGATATTATGTCCAGAATCCGACTCATTAAATCATGGCACAAAGCTATATTTAAACACTGGGCATATAAAAAACAAACACTGCAAAGCATTTAGGTAAAAGAAAAGAGCAATTTCCCATTTCATTAGCCAACAAAAACAAATTTGATTACATGACGGGTGAAGATGTTTCAAATAAGTGGAGGCCGAATCCACACACATACATGGCCCTAAAAGAACAAAAGAAGAGATAAAAGAATTCCTATTCACAATCGCACGATGAGGCGAGGAGCTCACTCTTTCTTCCTTCGGTGCTTCTTCTTCGGAGTCGAGCCGCTGGACCCACTACCCGGCTTCTTACGAGATTTTTTACCTTTCTTGGGAACATCCTCCGGATCTGGCATAATATCGACATCTTCCTCAGAGCTGGAGGGGATAGAGATCCTTTTGTGAGGACGAACCAAAGGCATGGGAGCAGTGACAGGCGTTTGTTCAGCAACACTCGAGACGGTTACCGTGCCACCAGGGGAAATCATCATTAAAGAAGATAAGCTTGAAGGAGCAGCATCACTACCGGGACCAACTGTCACTGTCGTAGCCATCTCAGCACTTATCTCGGCTAAAATCTCTTCCTCTCGAGACAACTGGGCCGCGATAGGTACGCTAGTGGTCATCACGACCGAACTAACAACCGGAGCAGCTCCACTCGTCGCAAATGAAAGATCAGGAATAGGGTCGAGAGGGTGACCAAATAGCTCTTCAATCATTTGAACATCGAATGACATCGAGCTCCCCTCTACCATATCACCAACCATGGCAGCAGTTGAGATCGCCCCGGTGACAATAACTCCACACGTAGGATATAAAACCGAAGGAACCGGGGGCACCAATGCAACACTCTCGGTCACTGAACAAAAGGAATGGGAGTAATCAGACCAAAAAATTCCCTTGAAAATCGATGCTTTAAGACGTAAGGAAAATAATCAAAATACCCACTTTACCTTGCCTTGGAGCCTGAACAAGCTCGGGGACGACAGTTTTGCCCGAAGACAACTCCGGTTGGTCCGGATTGTAGGCTGGAATAGTTTGTGGATCAACCACGTCGACAGCTTCGGATGAAGTCGAGACAGGGACTTCAGTATTCTCGCTATGATGCACAATACCCGAACCTTCGCCGATCTCCCTTTGATGGATGCCAAGCCTTTCTTTCTCAACAGAAATTATCGCTTCATGAAGAGTTCTCCTCTCATCCTCGCTGAGCAGACGAGACTCAAGCTCAAACTCGTCTGCTACCCCATCCGGGCAAAAAACTCCCTCTTGTTTTCCACTAATTTCTTCCAGGCATTATAGAGAGGCATCGAGTAATCCCCTAGCCAGGAAAGATTTCTATGCTCTAATACATTGGCATTATATGTGTCCAAGAGATCATCGAATTCGGCCTCCATCTTGAACCTCTCTGCCTGAATTCTCTCTTCCACCTCCGATTCAACCACCTTAACCCTTGCAACCGCCGCATCACGCTCAGCTCGAAGAGATACAGCCTGCTCACACGCTTCTTGTGCGGCCATATTCGCATTGTCCTTTTCCTTATTCATGTCAGCAAACTTAGCCTTTAGCTCTTCTAGTTCCTTGACCGCCGCGTCCCGCTCAGCTTCAACATTCTTGAATCGGTGGCCTAAGTCTTCAACTAAAGTGCAATGTGCCTGTTGCATCTTCGCCATCTCAACTAATGTCTCATCAACCTTTTTTAACGACCCGACCTCGGTCTTACGGGAAGATTCCGCCTCAGATTGGAGAATGTCGACAATGCGATTCTTTTGAGCCAGGTCGGCCTCCAACTTCTCGATAATTTTGGCCCGATCGAAGGCAGCTTTTGAAGCTCTAACAGCCGCTTTATACCATTCCTTGTACTGGGCATAGAAGTCACGGGTGTAGCTGAGTGCCGTGGTCACGGCGTCTTCAGGGATTCTTTTAAGATTGGGAGGAAAAATACAAGCGTCAAAGCAAATCTCTAGAAAATCCCTCTTCAATTGAGCAAGTCTGATGGCCCCTTCACCGGAGGGCTTAATAAGGGCCTCATCCGTGGACGTGGACGTTGCGACCTCAATTCTAGGATGATGTGGCTCAAGCCTCGAAACCTGTGAAGATGGTTGATGTCGCAGAGGCTCAGATACCTGGACATGACTTCGGGATGGCGGAGGAGATCGAGAAGGGGAACGATGTCTACGGTCTCTGTCTGATCGTTCCTGGCTAGAGTAACTACGATGATGATCCTTTGCATGGTACTCCTGGCTGCGATGCCTCCGGTCACGATCGCGATCGGAGTCTCCGCGTCGAGATTCGTAACGAGATGAAGGGTGATGCACTCTTCGGAGTTTGTCTAGTGTAGACCGATGGCCAGACATATCACCTGGAAAAGGGAAGCGATTCAGTTAAGTACCAGGCGAAAGCAATATGACTTGTGCGGAAGTCGTGTAGTGTTATGAAAGTGTATGCAAATGTGCAAAACCCCCGACCAACCAGAAGTGTCGATCGCGCTAACAGGTAAAGGCACGTTTATGTCTAACGCTTCCCGGAGCACATCCAACCCAGACTCGTGATGGAAAGATACGCATTCCGGGATGGGAATGTCATCCAGTCCTATGAAAATGTTTCCTGATTGACAAAGAACAGCGTCAGAGGAAGTAATTCCGGGGATCAAACGAGATACGACTACAGACTTCCGTCTCTTAAATTTAGGAACAACAGCCTTGCCTTTCCGCTTTTTTCCCGCTCGCGAAAGATCAGCCGTTAGCTCGGTGTCAGTGGGCGTCCTCTCCTCATCGCTCATTTTTCTTATCACTATGCCGGGTTTTCTTTTCACCATCTTCAGCTTTACCTTCGAAGCCGATTTCGCTAACCCCTCAATGACAATACTCTGGTTCGTCTCAATTAAACCCAACATCCTTAAGTTATCATCAGTTAAGACCGAGTCGATGTGCCGCAAATCACTCGGGATCCCTTGTAAACTTCGGACAACGCCTCTATAGCGACCGCCGTCAGGCCTTGATATGATAGCTGCAAGAAAAATGCCTGCTGTTAGTTCAAGTGTTAACGATGACAATTAAAGAAGGCTTGCACGATTTACGACACTCACGTCTGGACAGCCATCGCCTAGCGAATCCTGGGGGGCATCGGACGAAAAACCACTCATTCTTAAAGTAACCGAGTCTGGTCCGGGCTCCCGTCACAATCTGACAGTTTCTAACTGCTTCCAAAAAGGTGAAAGATGGACTATCGCCCCTGCTCTTGAAGTTGAATATATGTCTAATCTCAGTTGGCCTTGGCAGACGAAAAAGATGGTCCATAAATAAGACGAAGACACTGTTCAGCAATGCGTGTCCATTGGGATGAAGTTGTGCGGGAGCGATTCCAATAAACGATAGCATCTCCCTGATATATTGGTTAAATGGGGGGAGAGTTCCAGCCGCACAAGCATGGTGGTAAAAAGCAGTATACCCCTCGGGTGGATTGTGGGGTCTATCATCAGCACCCGGTAATAAAATGTCAGCTGGGGATAAGTTATGTTTCATACATATCCGACCCAATAATGCCTCGGAGATATTGGATTGGGCGGAGTCTACAGGATCCTCGATAAATAGAGCCTCCGGCAATTCGTCCGGAGCCGGATCTATTACTTCAGGAGGAATTTCGGGGATTTCTAGCGCTGGAGGGGGTGAACTTTGTACCTCTTGTTGTTGAGAGCTCGAAGACTCCATAATTAACTAACTCACCAGAAAGCAGCAGTAAGTACAAAGGAAGCCCGTATACTCCCCGGTGTTAAATAGATGAATATGTCGTGCAGTGCAAGTGCTATGCAGAACTTAAGCCATTTTTACAAGATGAAACAAGATGTCCGAACGACGAAACTTTGGAGTTGGAAAATGAAAATGACCGTCATTGCTGACCGTCACTCTCACGCCACCCAGATGCTACTGACCAATTCAAGTATAAATTTGTTATGTTTGTTTAAGTCATGGTGTCATCGACGAGCTCCAAAAGATAGGTCAAGTCAACTTCAATTATGCAAGGCCGAAGCTCGTCGGGGTTAAGTATGCCAAAGTTCAGTAAGTTCGTTAAAGTTCAACTTAAAATTGGTCATAGTTAAAAAGTTGGAGCAAATCAGAAAATCAGAAGTTTCAGATGTTAGGATGCTCGAATCGATCGGCTCGAATCGACACGAGTCGAATCGAAGATGTTCGAACCCATACGACCTACGTGCTTCGAATCGATCGAATGTCGTGCACGTTCGAATCGATCGAAGTGACACTACTTCGAATCGATCGATTCGATGCCTCCTCCTACAACCATCGATTCGAAGCTTTCTCCTGGATATCGATTCGAAATGATCATTCACGGGTCGATGCGAAGCAAGGAAGAATGACAACATCCATCATTGCTTACACCTCTCCCCTACAATACACAGGATCGATTCGAATCATATGGATTCGTTCCCCAGATTCAGCGAGTCAACCCATCTCAGATATCACTACTCCTCAAGGTGTTCGAAAGAAAAGATCGAGATC
This sequence comes from Allium cepa, assembly GCA_030765085.1. Taxonomy (NCBI): domain Eukaryota; kingdom Viridiplantae; phylum Streptophyta; class Magnoliopsida; order Asparagales; family Amaryllidaceae; genus Allium; species Allium cepa. The sequence goes on from CM060940.1 coordinate 175,374,896, forward strand.
GATGATAAATTTCCGGTTTCGTAGTTCTACAATCGCATCGGTCCCTTAAATTACCTGATTGGATTCGTTTGCAAACAAAGACTTGATGGAATTTTATCGATTCGAATGCAAAGACACGGTAGTTTCTTGCTTTGAAGGGTCGAGATGAAGAAATAGCAACAGTAAAAAGTAAAAAGTAAGAGTGACGTTGGCCTTAAGTATTTATATGGGATCCACAGAAAACGCGTGGCACTTCGGCTCCCGGTTATGTTGACTTCCTACCGCCGGTCACTCGCCATACTCCATTGATTCGAACAAGCCACGTTCGAATCCATTATGTTCGAATCCATCACATTAGAAACCATCGCATTCGAACCCATCAACACTTCGAATGCATCCATGCAGTGTCGATGCGAACAGAGGCTGGGTTGAGGGCCTCATCGATTCGAAGCACGATGTCCATCAGGCCATCGATTCGAAAGCCATCGATTCGTGCAAACATAGCTTCGAATCCATCAAGAACCACCGATGAAGATGGAAAAAATCATTTCGAATATGAAAAATTACTTGTCCACCCTGTATACCGATTCAGGAGAAAATCGATACGAAATTCAATAGCAAATAAAATCAACATGACTCATGGACACACGACGTCAACAAGGGTCAAGCTAATATATGTGCATGCATATCGAACTAACATTTGATTGTAAAAATTTACAGGGATCAAACACTCATCCTATTACAAATACAACAACCAACGACTAAGAGCTATTATACAACAATCAATCATATCAACGCAAGGTTACAGCAATACAGCGTACGAGTTTCAACAAAAAGAGAGCAATAATTTTTCAGAAGAAATGGCAACTATTCAAAGCATGTCATTTCTCACAAGACGTACTTTGGGGGGGTAAAGTGTTATCCCGCTTCTTGGCAAAGTCGTGATACCAAAAGATCGATCGAAAACGAAGGACAGTTCGTCTCAGAAATTGATCATACTTAGCTTCGCTATGGATGTCGATGAATTTTGTCCGAGTCCAGATTGAACTACAATTGATAGGACATGACAAGAATGATCATAGAAGTCCGCATCTCAAATTTCAAGTCAATCCAAGTCGTATGCTCAAGTTATGATGGATTCAAGTTGGGAGAAATGGACCTTGCTCGGTTCGAATCCATCACCCCTTTATTTGGTTCGAACCCATATAATTCGAACCCATCTAGTTCGAATCCATCAGCCAGTGTTTACCTCGCACCCATCAATTTCGACTCCATCGAACAAGACCTCAACAGCCATTCTTCGAAGCCATACGCGCATACCTTAGTTCGAATCGATCGACCACACATTGATTCAAATCCATCCCAGTCACCTTGCTTCGAACCCATTGTCACACGCCCACGTTCGAACTCATAATGGCTTCGACTCTAGGCCGTAGCATTCTTCGGATCCAGTGAGCAAAGGAAACTTCGTATCAATCAACCACGGCCTTCCACGATCGATACGAAGGAACGTGTATTTAATCGACTCGAAGGAAGCACTTCTTCGAATCGATAGCCTCGAATCCATCAAAGCACCACGTCGCCGCCTCCACATACAAAAGGATCGATTCGAACCTATGGGTTCGAACCATATGGATTCGAACCATATGGATTCGAACGAGTCCATAGGGTCGAGTCGAAGCAAACAGAGTACACGAAGACGCAATCTTGAATCGATCATATATCTCAATCCCTCGATCCAAACGCTATGAAATTTTCACAGAAGCTAGATTATACACTGAAGAATGTCCACACCAAATTTCGCCTCGATTGGATGCGTTTTTGATCGATTCGAACCTTACTTCGAATCGACCCCAAATTGAGCACGGATCCCGAGAACGCGGGGTTATGGGCCCCCCTCCCGTGTCAAGCAGCCTCCCCGAGTTTTAGGCGGGATTTCAGCCTTCCACACCTATAAATAGAGCCCCTGGTCATTCAGAATGGGGGTCGGAGAATTTGGAGAGATAGAGTACGCCTAAACGCTGCCAGAATCACTCCATACCACTATCTTGGCTACTGATTTCGAATTTAAGTCTGTTGTCTGTTGTAATTTGCTTCAAAACACTTGTAACCTTCAAGTATTAAGCAATAAAGTGATAAAACTTCGTAGTGGACGTAGGCGCATCGCCGAACCACTCTAAATTCTTGTCTTCTGTGCAATTTACTTTTTTGTGACTTGGATTTTTTGTTAGATAATCCTCGTTTTTAATTTAAGTTCTTCATTTATTATCTCTTCAAAAAACTCCCGAAGGGTGTTGCCCAATTTCGATGCAAACGCTGGATTCAAAAATTCAATTTTAAAACAATTTCAAAAATCTGTGACTTAACCCATTTCCACATGTAACCCATATTTGTGTGTGTATAGGTGTGGTCCAGGGGTACAACACAATAGTGCACAACATCATCAATCAGCACAGATTCAATATATTGATAAGCGGTATAACCCATAATGCTTATCTTTATTCACAGATACATAGATAAATAAATTATCAATCACAAAGATCTATCGTTACAATTGGATGTGGGTTTCGGATAACCAACTGGAATCCGACTCTCTGTCGCATCGAAATTCAAATTTCGTTCTACGGGTCAAAGGGTTTTCATATTCATACAATAGTATATCCATCACAGATATAACAGCTCAGCACAAAGCATCACATCAACATATCAAATATACCAATCCATCATACAACATTCAGTAACAATCAAACATCTACAATCGTGTGGTTTTAAATTTATCACTCACATATTCACCTTCATTAGAAATTTTTTAATCAATGATAAATTATCATTAATTTCTATTGATTAAGTCCCAACCACCTTCATTAATTAATCATTTCTTTAATTAATTCTCTTAATTAATTAACCCTTAATTGTAATCAATTAAATCTTAATTACTTTATTTAATTAATTATTCCTTAATTAATTAATTTAATTAATAGACCCTTAATTATTAATTAAATCTTAATTATAATTAATTGCCCTTAATTGATTAATTTATAGATTTATCATTCCATAATTAATTACAATAATTAATCACCCCTTAATTAATAATGATTTCTTAATCACTTTAAGTTAATTAACCTTTAATTAATTATTCTTAATCAATTATCTTAATTAATTAACCACATTAATTAATTATACTTTAAAGTAATTAACCATCAATTTTATATTAATCCATCTTTAGTCTTTAATTATCTACTCGTAATTACTTTCACTACGTAATTATCATTTTTATTAAATCATTCATTAATTACTTGATTAATTAACTTGGATTGTTAATTAGTTTCTTTAATTACTTTAATTTTTTTCATTAAGTAATTCACTTCTAATAATAATTTCCCTTTGACCAATATGTTAACTTAAACTTTGAAAATTATTTAACTATTTTAAAACATCTTTTTTCATAACTATTTCTTTATACATTATTACGAATATAACCTTCAAATTTAAAGTTAATTCATTTTAAACCATTTAAATTTAGGTTAGTTAACACGATTTATTTAAAACCCTCCTTAACTTATTTTAAAACTTAGAAAACGTTACTTATTGAAAGAAAATAAATTTAACAATTTTTATCTTCAAAAACCTGAATTTCTTTAAAACTTCAAACCGTTTTGCCTGCTGACTCGACAAAATTCCTGGTTGCTTCGAGTCAAACCCGAGCAGAACGCCCTATTGCTTCGGGTTTCCCCAATAGTTAACCCGTAAGCACGCTTTAGTTTTTGACTCAAAATTTTTCTAAGTACCTACCCTACGCAACCAAAATACTGACTCGAGCCTTACTTCGAGTCGAACGTGATTCAACACGAATGAAATCCCGAGCTACCCACATCTTCTCCTTCCTTCACTATTTCCAAAAGATAATGTGCACGGTGCACATGCACCACTTCTCTGGCCACTTTCGATCAACGCCGTGAGCGTCCACAAGTCCTCCACGACCATCCCAAACCAAACAATCCTCCAGAACCGTGAAAACCCAAGCAACCTGGAATCGAGCAATTCGACGCACCCATGGACAAATTCGATCATAAGGAAATCACTTGTGTCACTACCTCCAGCCATCAGAGGCCACAAAAATTTGGTTAGAGCTTCGCCACGATCCATGAACTCTTTTCCCCCGACCTGATGCAGCTTGATGAAACATCGATGAAGAAACTTGCTCGATTACGTCACTGCTCAAATTTGGTCGCTAAACCCTAAACTAACGTCGCGCCTTCACCCCGATCAGCATAAAAATCTTCACGCATTTTTCCCGAGATCATCAACATGCAAGCTACCCTCGACATCAATCCAAACTTTCAACATTACGTCAATCGTTGGCAATCGACGAAACTATGTTTTCCGTTCTACTACGAACCGCAACCAAAATACTAAACTAAAAATCACAATTCTTGTTTCAAAAATCATATTTTACCTAGAGAATTCAGAATATATACATGAATTTAAAGATCATCAAGTTTGAATTTTCACCTGTTCTTCCCAATTCATTGTTATTTATAATTTCCAAAGTATTTACTCAATCTTTTCGATTGATTTTATTTGTTTAGAAATGATGTTATACACAACAAACACCTTTCTTTCAGATATCCATGTTTAAAAATCGTTTGTAGGTGAAATGATTTGAAAATTTAATCAAGTTTTAAAATCTGTAACTAGAGACAGAGCAAACATTTCTGAGCACCAACATACACATATATAAATACATGTATATGAGCTGACATATACACGCATTCATTTATTACTTTCCCATACATCATCATCACAGGTATCAAAATCATAGAAATGGAGAAAAAAATAAAGTTCGCTCACCCGATTTTGTTGAAGACAGAGGACAAAAGTCTGTAAATTTTAATTTTGATCTTGAAGCTTTGAATATGAATTGATCTTGCATGATTCAGTTCTGGTTTTTAGCTTTGCTTCAAGTTGAAACTGAACACTTTGTTTCAGGTTTTCTTTTCTGTTTTAAATTCTCAGTTTTGATTTGCTCTGATTTTTCTTTGAATTTGAACTTGAGATGATTGCTTCAGGTTGAAGACTTTGAATTACAACTTGAACTTTTTTTTATCTGAATTTGATTGTTGAAAATCTTTGCTTTGGAATGATAAAACTGAATTTTCTTTTGTATATAGGTTTCTTTGTTTCCTAGTTTGAATCTTTACAAGTTTTTTTTTCTTTGAAATTTTCTTTTATTTATTAAATTTTAAAGATGAAAAAAATACATTACACTTGTTTATTTGTTAAACCATTTGAGTTACACTTGTAAACTTCTTTAAAAAAATGCTTACACTTGTTATTATAAGCAATATTATGTTTTAACTCCTTAACTTTAAATAAATTTATATATTTAGTTTTAAACCCTTAGTTTGAATATATTGCTAAATATATAAACAATTATTTTATGTTAAATCCTTTAGTTAATTTAAAATTTATTTACAAATTTGGTTTTTAAACCTTGTCTTGATTTAACTTATAATTTTTATTTTAAACTCTTTTCATTTTAATATTTTTGAATCAATTTATCTCTTATGTTTTCTAACTTAACATATGTATTACATTTTTAAATTTATAAATATACAACTATATTTATTCATTCTTAAACTCTTTCTCAAATCTTATACTTGTTAAAATAAGTAAATTTATGTCCAAAAACTTTTCTTTAATTAATTTATAAATTTTTGTTTAAACCCTTTATTCAATTTAATTTACATATGTATATTTTCATATTTTATTTTCAAAAGATAATTTCAATTACTTATACTTATTTTTGAATTCCAATCCAAAATTCTATCTAAAGTACATATTTTTATTTGTTCTGAAAATTTCATATTATTTTACCAATAATTTCATAATTTAATTCCAAAGATTAAATTAAGTATCAAATTATTTTTAGCTGAAATTCAGGAATGTTACAGATTCCCCCGCCTAAGAAAATTTTGTCCTCGAATTTGAAAGTAGGGAGACAACAAAGGATGAATACACGAAGATAGAGAGACAGTTTCCCAAATCAAACTGGGCATCTATTCTGTATTTGGCTTCCCAAATCAGAATATCAATAATGGATACAAGAACGAATCAAGATACTCGGGTCACCAGAACTACGAAATATACAGGGGTATTGATTGGTTCAAAGGATAACTGACCCTTCGTAGAATATATCTAGACCCCGAAGAATAGACAGATATATGGATACAATCCCAAAACTTTTAATTTAAACGACCAAAATATATCTACCAACCATAGCAACCAAAGCAAACAATTCATCTAGACAAACAATTTTGACCCATCTGGAGTTTATGTCCCATGCAAATAGAATCAAAGCTTCTTCCTGGAGCTGCCAGGAATCATCAAAGAATTGAAAAGACGAATCAAATGGGATTGATAAAGAAAGTTGTTTCCGCTATTACGGGGTACTGAACATTTGTAGTCGTATTCCCCTGTCCTCTATCTCGTCTTCTTCTTGCACTCATACTTACTATCGGTGAATAGTAAGAGAATTTACTGAGGCATTCGAACAGATATCTTAGGGATTACTCATTCTAGGGTATACTTCACCCTATCTCTAATGAGTTACTTAATGTGTTATACTCCTGAGCTAAAGTTTCAACCTTCAGCTCTGATACCAAATGTAACGACCCTGACTCGACCTTCGAAAATCCACACCGAATACGACATTCGTATTCAAATACCGCAGATCCAAATGCCGAATCTGGTTCGCCGGAGCTTATAATGTTGAATATGCGCTTTGCGCTTATATGATTTTTGTTTGATGATAATAAACATATATACATTCGTTTAAATGTATTTGTTAATGTACTATTTTATTTTTCATAGAATAAATAAATATTTGCTGAATAAAATTAAATGACACAGAATTTGAATTCAAACAGAAATTTTATTCAAACAAATATCTATTACAATTTTGAATAGTACAATTTCAATCTCTCACTATAACCATACAACTTTGATTACAATCACATCACATTTCACATTTACAGTTAACCTCACTACATATCACTCACACTCGTATTTTTATCTTCAACTTCCTTCTAGTTTGAATCCAGCATCTGAGCAATCTGCAAAAATATAAACTAACGCAGTAAAATTGAAAAAGAAATATTTTTGCAATATAAAATGAAATATGATTTTTGAAAATATGATTTGCCTCAGTTATTTGGGTTGTTCGTCATAATTTAAATTTGAATTCATCATACACGAACAACTTGTGACATACACAGTGTATCACTGTATATGCCACAAGGCCGTGCACGTCGATATATACACTTGATTGATTTACAAGGACAGGCGAGCACAGGTCAAACCCAAATGAAAAACCGGGTTCAACTCACGTGCAATAACATTGAAAATCACGACACGAGCACAAGGTCAAACCCGAGTTTTTTGAAAAACTGGATTCAACACAGGGCAGGTCACAAGTCAAAAACAGTGCAACAAAACTCAATGTCGAGCATGCATGAAACATGAAATAGTGGATTGAACCAGAAACATGATCAACACAGCAATGCAAAGACCAGACAACAATTTCATCAAATATGCTCAAGTCCAGATGCATCAGTTGAAGCTCAAGACATCAAGTGATACAAGTCAGAGCAACAAAACCAGACACATGAAGACCAACAAGCTACATGATGAACAAGTGCAAACCGAACGCAACAAGCATGAATAAAGTACAGTGTCAATCTCATGTATGCAACAGATAATGAAACAAGGTGCACCAGACCAGGTTACAAGATGATCATGGCAGACTACAAGTTCAAGTGAAAGTGCAGACAAAAAAAAAAAACACACAAGACTCGACCAAGGTTACAATGTGCAAGGTGCAGACTTGAATGGACAGAACAAGTAAAGTATACAAGAGAAGCCATATGCAGTAAATAGCATGTACTTGGAGCATCAAACCACGCAGCAACTCAAATGAGCAGTGCCAACAGACCACTTCAACTACAAATACACTACGGCAACACATGGAGTTCAAGACAATCAGGCAACATGTAGACATATACAAATACTACATGATACTTTACTGGAAAGAACTAACGATCTCAACTGAATATAAAAGTGCAGACTAACTTAAACAACAACAATGAACAAGATTTCATGTAAACAAAATGAATACATCATGAATTATATCAGTGAACATCAGTGAACAAAATCACATCAAGGCTGCAAATGAAATGTACACCATGATATCCAAACCAGAGTTCAATGCATATGAGATCATGCACAAACATATACATGACCAGAAACAGTCCAGTGAAATGTAACAATGCAAACTCGAGCACACAAGCAAAAGACTACAAGTTCACAGTGAAGAACAATTTCAACAGTATGGCCAAAGTAAATCAACTGGTCAAAGCAAATGTCAGTACCGTGATGAACAAGGTTGAATAATTCACAAATCAGAAATCAAGTGTGAGACAAATTGAAATAGTCAATGCCAAGTCGAACCAGCAAAATCAAAACCGTGATAAGCAAGGCAATTCAAAGTCGTGTGAATCAAGCTACTAGAAATAGTCGTATTGAACAAGTCAGATTAATCATCAATCGTTCAAACATCATCAAGCGGCAGAGAAAAGGAATTGAAAAATTCAAATATATTTAGACGAACGTAATTCAAGGAATTCGAACGCATATATAACCCAACCATCACTGGCAATTTCAAGCATCGAGTTCAAGCATTAACCCAGTAAAGAAAAAGGAAACAGTACATACCGAAATCACAAACAACGAACTCGATCAAGCAGCTGCAAACGAGCGATAGTCGACCATCAGAGAAGCAGCGAGCTAGGGCAACATATCTTAGATCGAACGAAGAAATTGAAGCCCTCATTTACACAAGAGCCGAAGCCTTAATTGGAACAAAGGGAACGAAGCCCTAATTTCAGAAACAGGACGAAGCCGCCATTGCTCTCACAAGCAAAGGAACGAGACAAAAAGGATCGGGTGAAATAAGGGAGTGGGCTGGCCTTATTATTAAAAGGGGGTTTAGTGTTTTAATTTTATAAAAGGGCTTTATTATATTGTTAATTAGGGTTTAGAGTTATTTTCTATTGTTTTTTAATTGTTGTTTTTATTTTACGAATCAAAGAATTTGTAAATCACCACCTAGGGTTTAGGTAGTGTCAGATTGTCTAGTTAGAATTAGTTCAGTGAGCAGGGTGTGCGAGTTTGCAAAGCTCTATAGGCGGGAGCAGAGTTTGCGAGTAAGCGAAGCTCTATAGACGGGAAGCAAAGTTTGCGAGTAAGCGAAACTCTATAGGCGGAGCAGGGTGTGCGAGTCTAGTAGAGTGTTTGTGAGCGAGAGCAAATGTTTGCGAGCAGGGTGTGCGAGTCAAGTAGAGTGTTTGTGAGCGGGAGCAAATGTCTGCGAGTCTAGTAGAGTGTTTGTAAGCGTGATACTGTTTAATTCTAATAGAAATCTATGAATGCAGTAGTAGGCAGGGGTTGCCGAAGCTGGGTAAATTTTGTGTGTGATTTACTTTTCAGCATATTTATTTCTGCAGTTTATTTCTGTGTTTAAATCGAGAAAATTTGCTATAACCCTATTCACCCCCCTCTAGGGTTAATCTAGATCCTACAAGTGGTATCAGAGCCCGGTATATTTTTTTTTAACTCTAGAGTCATGAGTCTACAAAATAATGCTTTTTCTGAGGGGCAATCTATTGCTAGGCCACCCATGTTTAACGGGAACGGTTATGCTTATTGGAAAGTTAGGATGGGTATCTATCTTAGTTCTGTTGATTATGATGTTTGGGATATTATTGAAACTGGCTATAAACCTCCCACTATAATCGTTGGTGATACTGAGATTCCTAAACCTAAGGATAGGTGGGATGCTAACGATAAGAAATTGAAAACGACAAATGCTAAAGCCATGAATGCTTTGATATGTGCTCTTGATAAAAATGAATTTAATAGAATTTCTCATTGTACAACAGCACATGAAATATGGCACACTTTGGAGGTGACACATAAAGGAACTTCTCAAGTCAAGGAGTCTCGTCTAGCCCTATTCAGCAATGAATACGAAAAATTTGTGATGGACAAAGGCGAGAGCATAAAGGATATGTTTGGACGCTTTTCAACCTTGGTATACAATGCTAGAGCGCTTGGGAAGGTATTCACTGAGGTAGAGCTTGTGAGGAAGATACTACGAGTCTTACCATGAACTTTGAGGCAAAAGTCACAGCAATCCAAGAATCGAAAGATTTGAGTAAACTAAGCATGGAGGAGTTGATTGGTAACTTGATGACATATGAGCTTGAGCTAAAAGCAAAGGAAGAACGCAACAACTCCGAACCAAAGAAGAAGACGATTGCCTTAAAGAGCAAAGAAGAAAGCGATGAAGAAGATCCAATTGAAGAGCTTGCAATGGCTGTCAATAATCTTAGAAGATGGTCTAGATTCAAGCCACGCAAGAAGAAAACAAAGGGCAATAGGTCAAAAGATTCCGAAAATTCCGATAATGAACTGACGTGTTATAACTGCAACAAGCCTGGCCACATCAAACCAAAATGGCCACTTCTCAAAGACAGCAAAGGAAAGAAAAAGAAGAAGAAGGCTTTTGCAGCAACTTGGGATGATGAAGAAGGAGAGGAAGTTTCGGATAGCAGCTCGTAGGAGGCTAACTTGTGTCTTATGGCGAAATCAGATTCAGAAGCAAGCTCCGAGGAATCTAGTGAGGCAGGTGAGTATTCCTATAGAGATCTTGTTTTTATGTGTCTTGATCTTACTAAGGTAGTGGATACTCTTGAATCTAAGATTGAAAAACTGAAATCTGATAGGAGAGAATTTGCTCGTGAAAATTTTAGGTTAAAAACTGAACTTGAAAATATTCAAAACCTAGAATGTAACCAATGTAAAATTTTAGATTCAGAATTGACAAGACTTAAGAATAACTCTGAGAATCTTGAAAAAGAAAACTTGAGTTTTAAGGAAAACATTGACACTAGAAAAAAAGATTTTATAAATCGATGCACCTCACTTGTCACTGAAAACTCAACATTAAAAACCAAAGTCCAAAATCTTGAGAAATCCCTGAATAACTTTTCAAAAGGAGAAAAATCATTCAAAATGTTATTGGGAAATCAAATTTTTGCTAACAATAGAAAAGGACTAGGTTTTGGAAAATCACAAGATGATGATTAAGGTAAAAGTGTTGCTCGATCTGAAATAATTGGACATCATAGTCATAGGAACACAAAATTTAATCAAGTCAATTTAATGTGCTCGATTTGCAGAAAATTTGGACATAATCAAAATAATTGTTGGTATAGACCCAAACACGTGAAAACTATACCAATTTGGGTTCCAAAAGGTACAAATATAAAATCTTTGAAAGTCAAACAAATTTGGGTGCCAAAAGGAACATATATAAATAGTTTTGGGTCTCCACAAACATATGTTTCATATTCTGCCACTAACAGTCATGGACCTATAAAAACAAATAGGTCACATAAATCTTTCATCGTGTAGGTGTGGTGGCAGGCTAAGGAACAACAACACTGTTCTTTGGATTTTGGCTGTTCCAGAAAACACAACGGGCGACAAAGCAAAGTTCCTTAGCCTAGTACAAAGGTGACAGAATCACAATGGACAACAACGAAAAATTATCGTAAAGGTAAAACACGTAAAATTGTTTTGAACGATATATTAAATATGATAAACTGCACCATATTCTGAATGAAATCAGCCAAAGATTGTGATGTTTAAAAAAAAGGATGATTTTTTAATTCTGACTTATTCTTAATTGATATGATTTTTTTTTGACTTGTTCTTATTTATGACATTGATTTGTGCTTAATTGATGACCAATCAGATCTTCAACTTTGAACTAATCCATATAAATTTGTTTGGTCAAATGATGGTATTTGATTACTCATGCTACACGTAGATATATTTTGGTCACTGCTTGTAAATTTACACGATTTCAAATTTCATGTGAAAGCTGTTAAAAAGGATTTTTTTGAGATTGTTGAAATTTATGAAATTGTTGAAACTTCAAGAAATTGTTTTGAAATAATAATGAAGTTTTAATGACTGTTGATAGTTGTTCATCCTACGGTTTCTGAAATTAACACTATGATATTTGTTTGAGTGTTAACATGGCTTCATTTCAAATTTCAATCTGAGATTGTTTGTTGAAATTTCACAAATCTGGTCTTTGACATCCAACGAGTGAATATTGAGTGAAATTTAAATTCAGATACAGATTACACTGGTAATATAGTTGATAGAAAAATTACTAGTGGAACGTGATTAATTCTTGAAACATTCATTTGCTGCATTGTTTTTCAAAGAAAATATCTGCATATTTTTCACTTGAAATAATTTTTTAAATAGCAGATTTTCTTATAAAACCCCCCTCGAGAAAATCATGTTTGACCATAGTTACAGATTAATCATTTTTTGAAAAATTGATTTTATAATTTTTGAATTTGATTTTAAATGGCAAAATTTGACTAATTTGACTCCCTTTGATTATCGAAAAGATGAATAGTGATTGAAAAAGAGATGAGTGTTGATATTTATCATATATTATAACTCGAGAAAGTATAATTAGAAAATTTCTTTAGAATTTCATAACAAGAGATATAAAAACCTTTTGTTGGGTAAAAATTCCATGACCATTTCTATTTCTATCATCTTTCTATCGACCATCACTCATCAAGATCATATTTAGTATGTAAATTTGTGGTAGTTTACAAAGGAAATCATTTGTTCTTCAATATCTTTAAATCTGTGAAGGAAATTATTTGTGCTTCAACTTATTATATTTAGCAATAAAAATAAATATCCAAAGTATTCACTCTCATTTAAAAGTCCTCACGGTTATGCATGGGTGAATTACTTGGATTTTTGATTATGTGCTTCCATGCTCATTTAAAAGTCCTCACGGTTATGCATGTATGGAACGCATATCAAAATTAACTGATTCAAATAGACAAGTTGATTCTAATCCCATTTAAAAGTCCTCACGGTCATGCGTGGTTAGAAGATACTTGATTTCATTTTTTAAATAAAAATTGTGAATACTACTAATCTCATTTAAAAGTCCTAACGGTTATGCATGGTTAGTAGATATTCAAATTTCCTGAAATAAATATACCACAAATAGACAGAATTGTATGATTTTTGATGATTTTATCCCCATCACTTCTGAAAGTGGAATATGCGCTTGACAAGGGTAATTATGATTTTTGTTTGAGTTTTATTGAAATTTAATATTTATATTCAATTGAGTTAAATGTTTGATTCATGTCTATCACTTCATCCCTATTTTTACAACACTGTTATTCTTTTGCTGATAACAAAAGGGAGAGAGAAAAGTTAAGATTTTGTCAAATAGAATCAAGCAAAGGTCAAATAATTTTCACTTTGCATATAGGCTCATTTATATATTTCTATTTGTATGCATATATGTAGGGGGAGTATTGTGTAGAGAGGGAGCATTCAAATAGGGGGAGCAAATTGAACGATCAAATACATTTAATACATTTAAAATCTTAAATATATGTTTGTTATCATCAAAAGGGGGAGATTGTTGAATATGCGCTTTGCGCTTATATGATTTTTGTTTGATGATAATAAATATATATACATTCGTTTAAATGTATTTGTTAATGTACTATTTTATTTTTCATAGAACAAATAAATATTTGCTGAATAAAATTAAATGACACAGAATTTGAATTCAAACAGAAATTTTATTCAAACAAATATCTATTACAATTTTGAATAGTACAATTTCAATCTCTCACTATAACTATACAACTTTGATTACAATCACATCACATTTCACATTTACAGTTAACCTCACTACATATCACTCACACTCGTATTTTTATCTTCAACTTCCTTCTAGTTTGAATCCAGCATCTGAGCAATCTGCAAAAATATAAACTAACGCAGTAAAATTGAAAAAGAAATATTTTTGCAATATAAAATGAAATATGATTTTTGAAAATATGATTTGCCTCATTATTTGGGTTGTTCGTCATAATTTAAATTTGAATTCATCATACACGAACAACTTGTGACATACACAGTGTATCACTGTATATGCCACAAGGCCGTGCACGTCAATATATACACTTGATTGATTTACAAGGACAGGCGAGCACAGGTCAAACCCAAATGAAAAACCGGGTTCAACTCACGTGCAATAACATTGAAAATCACGACACGAGCACAAGGTCAAACCCGAGTTTTTTGAAAAACTGGATTCAACACAGGGCAGGTCACAAGTCAAAAACAGTGCAACAAAACTCAATGTCGAGCATGCATGAAACATGAAACAGCGGATTGAACCAGAAACATGATCAACACAGCAATGCAAAGACCAGACAATAATTTCATCAAATATGCTCAAGTCCAGATGCATCAGTTGAAGCTCAAGACATCAAGTGATACAAGTCAGAGCAACAAAACCAGACACATGAAGACCAACAAGCTACATGATGAACAAGTGCAAACCGAACGCAACAAGCATGAATAAAGTACAGTGTCAATCTCATGTATGCAGCAGATAATGAAACAAGGTGCACCAGACCAGGTTACAAGATGATCAAGGCAGATTACAAGTTCAAGTGAAAGTGCAGACAAAAAAAAAACACAAGACTCGACCAAGGTTACAATGTGCAAGGTGCAGACTTGAATGGACAGAACAAGTGAAGTATACAAGAGAAGCCATATGCAGTAAATAGCATGTACTTGGAGCATCAAACCACGCAGCAACTCAAATGAGCAGTGCCAACAGACCACTTCAACTACAAATACACTACGACAACACATGGAGTTCAAGACAATCAGGCAACATGTAGACATATACAAATACTACATGATACTTGACTGGAAAGAACTAACGATCTCAACTGAATATAAAAGTGCAGACTAACTTAAACAACAACAATGAACAAGATTTCATGTAAACAAAATGAATACATCATGAATTATATCAGTGAACATCAGTGAACAAAATCACGTCAAGGCTGCAAATGAAATGTACACCATGATATCCAAACCAGAGTTCAATGCATATGAGATCATGCACAAACATATACATGACCAGAAACAGTCCAGTGAAATGTAACAATGCAAACTCGAGCACACAAACAAAAGACTACAAGTTCACAGTGAAGAAAAATTTCAACAGTATGGCCAAAGTAAATCAACTGGTCAAAGCAAGTGTCAATACCGTGATGAACAAGGTTGAATAATTCACAAATCAGAAATCAAGTGTGAGACAAATTGAAATAGTCAATGCCAAGTCGAACCAGCAAAATCAAAACCGTGATAAGCAAGGCAATTTAATGCCGTGTGAATCAAGCTACTAGAAATAGTCGTATTGAACAAGTCAGATAAATCATCAATCGTTCAAACATCATCAAGCGGCAGAGAAAAGGAATTGAAAAATTCAAATATATTTAGACGAACGTAATTCAAGGAATTCGAACGCATATATAACCCAATCATCACTGGCAATTTCAAGCATCGAGTTCAAGCATCAACCCAGTAAAGAAAAAGGAAACAGTACATACCGAAATCACAAACAACGAACTCCATCAAGCAGCTGCAAACGAGCGATAGTCGACCATCAGAGAAGCAGCGAGCTAGGGCAACATATCTCAGATCGAACGAAGAAATTGAAGCCCTGATTTACACAAGAGTCGAAGCCCTAATTGGAACAAAGGGAACGATGCCCTAATTTCAGAAACAGGACGAAGCCTCCATTACTCTCACAAGCAAAGGAACGAGACAAAAAGGATCGGGTGAAATAAGGGAGTGGGCTGGCCTTATTATTAAAAGGGGGTTTAGTGTTTTAATTTTATAAAAGGGCTTTATTATATTGTTAATTAGGGTTTAGAGTTATTTTCTATTGTTTTTTAATTGTTGTTTTTATTTTACGAATCAACGAATTTGTAAATCACCACCTAGGGTTTAGGTAGTGTCAGATTGTCTAGTTAGAATTAGTTCAGTGAGTAGGGTGTGCGAGTTTGCAAAGCTCTATAGGCGGGAGCAGAGTTTGCGAGTAAGCGAAGCTCTATAGGCGGGAAGCAAAGTTTGCGAGTAAGCGAAACTCTATAGGCGGAGCAGGGTGTGCGAGTCTAGTAGAGTGTTTGTGAGCGGGAGCAAATGTTTGCGAGCAGGGTGTGCGAGTCAAGTAGAGTGTTTGTGAGCGGGAGCAAATGTCTGCGAGTCTAGTAGAGTGTTTGTAAGCGTGATACTATTTAATTCTAAAAGAAATCTGTGAATGCAGCAGTAGGCAGGAGTTGCCGAAGCTGGGTAAATTTTGTGTGTGATTTACTTTTCAGCATATTTATTTCTGCAGTTTATTTCTGTGTTTAAATCGAGAAAATTTGCTATAACCCTATTCACCCCCCCTCTAGGGTTAATCTAGATCCTACATATAACACAATTAAGTATAACAACATAGCGGTAGAAAAAGAAATGAATATCATTGATATACAACATACGACACACAATGATACAATATGAATCAATATCAGAGACAATAAATAACAGTGGAAAATGGATAGCAAAAGAGATAACTCCAATATCAAACTGCAACTCCAATCCAATTGCTCCAAAGCCACTAGCTCGAACCACCATCACGTTGCACAAAGATGAGCAAGACTCGTCCATGAATCCAAAGACTCCAATATCCAGGATCTCCAAATAATACCAAAGAGAAAGCTAAAAGCTACTGAATCGATATCTATATCTACTATCTGAAAAACCCAACTCTAGACTGCCCGTGTGGAAAATAGTGTGCACCCAGAGTTTAGGAAGGGAACAATAAACTCCGAGTCAATCATGGGACTGGTATGAGCAAACAAATTTTTTTATCTTTAAAAACAAATAAAAGAATTCAAATTTGAAATCCGCAATGCTTTTTGGAAAATGAAACTACCATAAGGCCTCCCGACACACACACCATGCAATCGCACACTTAGGGGAGATTTCTCCTTATGATAGTCAAACATGCTTACTACGCAAAATCCTTTTTGATATTATTATTAGTGCATAGTGGGAAACATTTCGAAAGTATAATATTAATCTTAGCCAACATACGTACCATTATAGTATGCATATTATAGCTACCATATTAGATGGCAGGTTCTAAAACTAAAACCGTACAAGGCGCGTATTGGATGATTGGATTTCCAACAAATGATCAGGCCAAGGAACTTCCCATTGCCACATGGGTATGCCTCTGGAGGGACGCCCCGAGAACCTAACCAGATCTCTGCCAACATATAGCCGGGTTACCACTGTAACTAGGTAACTACCACACGAGTATGCCATCCTCCAGTCGTAACCGACCTTAATCCCGGGATTCACCAACAACCACAAAGTAATAAATTTGCAGCGACCACATAGGTTAAGTATCTGGGCTCCATACCATGATACCACCTCTATCCAAAAGGAAATGAATATACCCTCAGGGGGCGCTACCCCCAAATAACCTTGCCGCATTCTTCCTGTTTCGACCATTCCGGGTTGTGAAGTTTGACGAAGTCTCGTCCACAAAGCTAGGCTTTTTACAAAGCCATGCTTTGATCAACAAATGATCGGCAGCACTTCGTATGCCACATTACCAAATTGGGAATGTATCACTAGGAACCATCAACTACATAACCTCTGAGCTCGTACGTCTCAGAGAAGGGTGTTAAGCTAAGAGAATAAACCTCCGCCACCAAACATAAATGTATTTGATAGAGACCGGTTTTACATCTCAAAGTGTAACGTCAGACACACACCATACAAGTCTGTTCCGGATTCGAACAGAACCGAAGGCACTTCCGAAGAAGCCCTTTCAAATCCAGATAATTTCTAATCACCTCCGGACTTCCCATCACAACGGGTGCTCAAATCTGTATATCGGGGATCAGCCGATGCAGAGACATTCGACAAGAAATCCTTTCGTTTTCGAAAATATCCGGTCTTCACCATCGGTCTTCAATTACTATCCATAACGTCATATCATTATTCGGAATGGGTTATGCGACACAAAAGTCCTCTCCCGGCCAGACCGAATAATGAGTGCAATATTTAAAAACATATGGATATGCGATCTTAGTTAAGTCACAACTTAAACCCAAAATTTTTCTTTCAAATGGTTAAACAAATTACCATTTACAAATCTTTTAAACAAAAAGATTCATTTTAAAAACCTTCAATGGTTTAATAATTTCCACATTTAAACCTTTAAACAAAAGATTCACTTTTAAGACCCCTTTCAATTTAAAACAAGGTTCACCAATCTTTATCAAAGATTCATTCATAACTTTCAAAACAATTCCCACTTCAATCTTTTATATATAAAAGATACACCATTTAAAATTCCATTCAATTTTAAATAGGGTTCAACTATCTTTCACAAAGATTCAATTATAGTTTTTAAAGCCATTCCATTTCAAACTCGAAATCTTTTCATCATAATTCGGAATTCCTTCCTTATATAAAAGCTATTATTATTTGAAAACCACTTGTTCCGTTTCGGAAAACCCAATTATAATTGCATGTGTTAAGGCCTTTAAATATAAACTTGGGTTAAATTCAAATTCTCAAAGTAATAATTTTAAAATGGCTTAAAAACCCGTATAAACACATTTATAGCTTGTATAACCTTTTTACGTCATAAATACCAGATATAGAATTCAACTTAAATCAAATTTATTTAAATTTCAAAAACTCAATCAAGTTATTCAAAATGACTTTTATTTTTGAAATTCATTTTCAAAAGTCTCAATCCTAATTCCAAAACTATTTTGGATTCAAAAATTTAATTTTAAAACAATTTCAAAAATCTGTGACTTAACCCATTTCCATATGCAACCCATATTTGTGTGTGTATAGGCGTGGTCCAGGGGTTCAACACAATAGTGCACATCATCATCAATCAGCATAGATTCAATATATCGTTAAGCGGTATAACCCATAACGCTTATCTTTATTCACAGATACATAGATAAAATAAATTATCAATCACAAAGATCAATCATTACAATTCGATGTGGGTTTCGGATAACCAACTGGAATCCGACTCCCTATCGCATCGAAATTCAAATGTCGTTCTACAGGTCAAAGGGTTTTCATATTCATACAATAGTATATCCATCACAGATATAACAGCTCAGCACAAAGCATCACATCAACATATCAAATATATCAATCCATCATACAACATTCAGTGACAATCAAACATCTACAATCGTGTGGTTTTAAATTTATCACTCACATACTCACCTTCATTAGAATTTTTTTAATCAATGATAAATTATCATTAATTTCAATTGATTAAGTCTTAACCACCTTCATTAATTAATCATTTCTTTAATTAATTCTCTTAATTAATTAACCCTTAATTGTAATCAATTAAATCTTAATTACTCTATTTAATTTATTATTCCATAGCTAATTATTTTAATTAATAGACCCTTAATTATTAATTAAATCTTAATTATAATTAATTGCCCTTAATTGATTAATTTATGGATTTATCATTCCTTAATTAATTACAACAATTAATTACTCCTTAATTAATAATGATTTCTTAATCACTTTAAGTTAATTAACCTTTAATTAATTATTCTTAATTTAATTATCTTAATTAATTAACCACATTAATTAATTATAATTTAAAGTAATTAACCCTCAATATTAGATTAATCCATCTTTAGTTTTTAATTATCTCTCTTAATTACTTTCACTACGTAATTATCATTTTTATTCAATCATTCATTAATTACTTGATTAATTAACTTGGATTGTTAATTAATTTCTTTAATTACTTTAATTTTTTCCATTAAGTAATTCACTTCTAATAATAATTTCTCTTTGACCAATATGTTAACTTAAACTTTGAAAGTTACTTAACTATTTTAAAACATCTTTTATAATAATTATTTCTTTATGCATTATTATGAACATAACCCTCAAATTTAAAGTAATTCATTTTAAACCATTTAAATTTAGGTTAGTTAACACGATTTATTTAAAATCCTCCTTAACTTATTTTAAAACTTAGAAAACGTTACTTATTGAAAGAAAATAAATTTAACAATTTTTATCTTCAAAAACCTGAATTTCTTTAAAACTTCAAATTGTTTTGCTTGCTGACTCGAGAAAATTCCTGGTTGCTTCGAGTCGAACCCGAGTAAATCGCCCTACTGCTTCGGGTTTCCCCAATAGTTAACCCGTGAGCACACTTTAGTTCTTGACTCAATATTTTTCTAAGTACCTATCCTACGCAACCAAAATACTGACTCGAGCCTTACTTCGAGTCGAATGCGATTCAACACGAATGAAATCCCGAGCTACCCACATCTTCTCCTCCCTTCACCATTTCCAGAAGATAATGAGCACGGTGCACATCCACCACTTCTCCGGCCACTTCCGATCAACGCCATGAGCGTCCACAAGTCCTCCACGATCATCCCAAACCAAACAATCCTCTAGAACCGTGAAAACCCAAACAACCTAGAATCGAGCACTTCGACGCACCCATGGACAAATTCGATCATCAGGAAATCGCTTGCGTCACTACCTCCGGCCATCAGAGGCCACGAAAATTTGGTCAGAGCTTCGCCATGATCCACGAATTCTTTTACCCTGACCTGATGCAACTCGATGAAACATCAATGAAGAAACTTGCTCGATTACGTCACTGCTCAAATTTGGTCGCTAAACCCTAGACTAACGCTGCGCCTTTACCCCGATCAACATAAAAATCTTCACGCATTTTTCCCGAGATCATCAACTGCAAGCTACCCTCGACATCAGTACAAACTTTCAACATTACATCAATCGTTGGCAATCGACGGAACTATGTTTTCCGTTCATCTACGAACCGGAACCAAAATACTAAACTAAATATCATAATTCTTGTTTCAAAAATCATATTTTACCTAGAGAATTCAGAATATATACATGAATTTATAGATCATCAAGTTTGAATTTTCACATGTTCTTCCCAATTCACTGTTATTTATAATTTCCAAAGCATTTACTCAATCTTTTCTATTGATTTTATTTTTTTAGAAATGATGTTATACACAACAAACACCTTTCTTTCAGGGATCCATGTTTAAAAATTGTTTGTAGGTGAAATGATTTGAAGATTTAATCAAGTTTTAAAATTTGTAACTAGAGACAAAGCAAACATTTCTGAGCACAAACACACACATATAAAAATACATGTATACGAGCAGATATATACACGCATTCATTTATTATTTTCCCATACATCATCATCACAGGTATCAAAATCAAAGAAATGGAGAAAAAAATGAAGTTTGCTCACCAGGTTTTGTTGAAAACAGAGGACAAAAGTCTGTAAATTTTAATTTTGATCTTGAAGCTTTGAATATGAGTTGATCTTGCATTATTCAGTTCTGGTTTTTAGCTTTGCTTCCAGTTGAAACTGAACACTTTGTTTCAGGTTTTCTTTTCTATTTTAAATTCTCAGTTTTGATTTGCTCTGATTTTTCTTTGAATTTGAACTTGAGATGATTGCTTCAGGTTGAAGACTTTGAATTACAACTTGAACTTTTTTTATCTGAATTTGGTTGTTGAAAATATTTGCTTTGGAATGATAAAACTGAAATTTTCTTTTGATATAGGTTTCTTTGTTTCCTGGTTTGAATCTTTACAAGTTTTTTTTCTTTGAAATTTTATTTTATTTATTAATTTTAAAGATGAAAAAAAATACATGACACTTGTTTATTTGTTAAACCATTTGAGTTACACTTGTAAACTTCTTTAAAAAAAATGCTTACACTTGTTATTATAAGCAATATTATGTTTTAACTCCTTAACTTTAAATAAATTTATATATTTAGTTTTAAACCCTTAGTTTGAATATATTGCTAAATATATAAACAATTATTTTATGTTAAATCCTTTAGTTAATTTAAAATTTATTTACAAATTTTGTTTTTAAACCTTGTCTTGATTTAATTTATAATTTTTATTTTAAACTCTTTTCATTTTAATATTTTTGAATCAATTTATCTCTTATGTTTTCTAACTTGACATATGTATTACATTTTTAAATTTATAGATATACAACTATATTTATTCATTCTTAAACTCTTTCTCAAATCTTATACTTGTTAAAATAAGTAAATTTATGTCCAAAAACTTTTCTTTAATTAATTTATAAATTTTTGTTTAAACCCTTTATTCAATTTAATTTACATATGTATATTTTCTTATTTTATTTTCAAAAGATAATTTCAATTACTTATACTTATTTTTGAATTCTAATCCAAAATTCTATTTAAAGTACATATTTTTATTTGTTCTGAAAATTTCATACTATTTTACCAATAATTTCATAATTTAATTTCAAAAATTAAATCAATTATCAAATTATTTTTAGCTGAAATTCAGGAATGTAACGTATAAATGAGATAAAATTATGTGTCACCTTCAAATGGATAGCAATTTTGAACCTAGTTTCACAACTAAAAGGTTTTAAGATTGAAAATATGATTTTGCATAAAAGTCCATATTACAAATTTTAATTCGAATTATATATATATGTATGTATATACGTGCACATAAAATATGTCACTACACCATATTGACAGTTTTGTAACTCTCCCATGCGGAAGAATCACAACGGTTCTGAGTCGTTGCTAAATAGTAACGGCTTGCAGCCACTGTAGAACCTTTAAGAATGGCTAAGGGACATTTTAATTTTGCAATGGCTCAAAGCCATTATGAAGTTGTCTTAATTTTTTTTATTCGTTGGCCACTCGTACGTAACCCCCCACAAAACATTACGCCCTCCATGTTTGCCCTAAAATCCCCCCTTCCTTTCATTTCCCTCCACGTTTGCCCTAACCGCCCCCGTCTAATTTCATCTTCTAGATCACAAATCATCATCGACTTGAGATTTGAACGTGGACTGCAAATCATCATTGACCTGAGATCAAGCGTTAGAACCATATTAGGTCTTGGATGTTCGAAATTTAGTAATAAGGTTCATTCTCTTTTGATTTTTATCATTAGAAATACAATAATCGTCAATTTTTAGGTTTGAAAATGGATTCGTCCCAAGTGCTTGACTTATAATACATTGATATTGCGCTCTCTGCATTCGCTATAATGAGCATAATTTATGTACAGAGGAACACTGTTTACCATTGGCTTGCCGTGATTAATTTAGGATTGAATGAAATTTTTGTGCTTTGTATTTAGGCAGAAGATGCGTCTATATTGATAATTCATGCCATAAATAATGGCTTTCCACTACAACTTACACACATATTTTTTGAACACAAAATTATTCGAATTAATCCAACTTTTTCGAAGATGAACTTGAATTATGTAAAAATACATCTATAATTTGTCGATTGATATCGAAATGTATGTGTCGAAAAATAAGATGAGTGTAGATGAGATTTGGTGGAGAAGGATGTGCCAAACTATTCGCGTGTGTAGACATGAATCGGCTACACCCTATAATGTTCCATGATTTTAACCAAACCTCGGTGAAGAAAATGCTGAATTTGATGCTAACCACTTTATTTATCTATGCTACAACGTCAGCATCAAAATCAGCCATCAAAGAATAAAATAAGCATTCTTGTACAAATACGTAATAATAATACTTCTAGTTGATTCTGGTTTTTTATCATTTACAACTAATCGGATCGATTTGATCCATATTGCATTAGTAATAGAAGCTAATACTTTAATGTAATTATTTGAAGCATCATATTTTACCGATTTGAATTGACGAATTGGTAAAGCTTAATCCCCACCTATTCGATTATTCAAATCGGGAGAATTTGGTGTCTATAATTTTTTTCATTCTTTTTTTTTTCCAGTATGATTTATGTTCTCCTTTAATTCTTCATCCGTTTCTTCGTTCTGTTTCCTGCATTATTTAACCATATCTTCTCCTAACATCCTCTAGCATTCTGATATTTCTCTGTCCTTAACTCGCTAAATAACAATGAGTAAACTAACCACAATAGTTACATGTTGTCCCGTTACATTGGAAGCAACAAGTTTAGTTGAGTTCTTTGTTGATTGTAACCAGTTTATCGAACCTATTCCAAACACAATAAATAAAAGCAAAAGGCATTTGATTTATGAATTGCGCACAACAAAAGCTGTTAAAACATACCTGAACTGAATATAATTCCAAGCCTATATGATGTATAACACTAGGGAAAGCTTATGTATGAAATGAAAGCTTTTGAATTTTTACTGCATACCAGATTCATATAATAATACCATTTTATAATTAATATGCACTATAATCAATTTGGTAATATTTTCTGGTGCAACATTTGATCACTGAATTAGTTTCTATCTCATTTTTGGTGCCAAATTTGCTTAATGATACGGGTCTTGACTGATGATATTAATTTTCATTTAGTTTTGTTACGATGTAACTATTTTTATTGCTTAAATACTGGCTTATAACTAAAGAATTTTCAAGGTAAGCATAGTTACAACAAACTAATCTTTTGTATATCTATTTTAGTTCCTTAATGTACAAAGAACATATATAAGACAATAATCATGTTTTATTGTTATAATTTAATGAGTCAAAAATAGTATACGCATAATCGTAGGTTTCCCCGTTGCGCTTAATGTTGCTCGATCAAATCTGGCTTATGATTTCTAAATTGTTGATTTCCATAGGTTTGTGATTACTACTAGTTTGTGATTTCTAAATTGTTTCTAAGTTGATTTCCACTGGTTTGTGTTTCTAAGTATAATCAAACCAACTTAGAATGTTAGAGAGAAACTGTATGGTGAAACTCCTTGTGATTTCTAAGCATAATCAAGCATTTATGTCGTGGTTCTTTTAATTGAAATCATTTAATCAATTCTAATCGATTCTAGGTTTTCAAAATTTTCTTCTATCCGCGTTACTATATTATAGCCTTAGATGTTTTAGATTTATTTTTGGAAATTGTATGATGAAGAGGAGCATTGTCAGCTGCTCAAACTTAATCATCTTTTACTTTCCTATAACTAAATTTTTTTACTCGACCACAGTTGATTGAATTATGGTTATATCTAATGTAACCCTCCTTTTGTGGTTGATCACATATTATAGTTTCAAATATACTTGTTGTTTGCTTATATTTCTATCCTAATAGCTCACTTTTTTTAGTTGATCACATTACCATTTCATTTCAAAATCTTTGAACACAAAAGGATGAATGTGGGTATTTAGAAACCTCAGTTAAGGGAATATGATTTATATTTCTCTATGTTAAATATCAAGTATAGAGTTTGACATACTCCTAAAGACAAATATGCTATCTTACCAATATTTTAGGATCAGCCATGCTAAATAATTGTCGTAGGTCTTTTTATAAAGAAAAAAAATTGAAATTATAAGTAAAAATAATAATACAAGTAAAATGTTCCAAAATATGATAATCTGGTTAATTTTTTAAAGCTTATGAGAAATAACATGTATGTCAGGAAAAAATCTTACACTATTTTTATTGCTTAAATATTAGCTCATAACTAAAGCATTTTTATGGTAAGCATAGTTACAACTAACTAATCGTTTCTATATCTATTTTAGTTCCTTGATGCACACAAAACATATATAAGACGGTAATCATGCTTTATTGGTATAATTTAAAGAGTCAAAAATAGTATACGCATAATCGTAGGTTCCCTCGTTGCTGCTTAATGGTTCTCAGTAAAATCTGGCTTATGATTTCTGAATTATTGATATCCACTGGTTTGTGATAACCACTAGTTTGTGATTTCTAATTTTTTTTCTATCCACTGGTTTGTGATTTCTATGCATAATCAAACCAATTTAGAATGTTAGAGAGAAATTGTATGGTGAAACTATTTGTGATTTCTAAGCATAATCAAGCATTTATGTTGTGGTTCTTTTAGATGAAATCATTTAATCAATTCTAATTGATTCTAGTTTTTCAGCATGTTCTTTTGGATTTATTCAGGAAATTGTATGATGAAGAGAAGCACTGTCAACTGGTCAAATTTAATCGACTTTTACTTTCCGATAGCTAATTTTTTTTACTGGACCATAGTTGATTGAATTATGTTTATATCTAATGAAACCCTCCTTTTATGGTTAATCACATACTGTAGTTCTAAATATATTTGTTGTTTGGTAAAGCTTATATTTCTATCCTAAATAACTCACTTTTTTAGTTGATCACATTGCTGTTTCATTTCAAAATCTTTGAACACAAAAGGATGAATGTGGGTACTTAGAAACCCTAGTTAAGGGAATATGATTTGTATTTCTCTATGCTAAATATCAAGTATAGAGTTTGACGTAGTCCTTACGGCAAATATGCTGTCTTCCCAATATTTGTTGTAGGTCTTTTTATAAAGGAAAAAAATTGAAACTATAACTAAAAATTATAATGCAAGTAAAATGTTTCGAAATATGATACTCTGATTAATTTTTTAAAGCTTATGAGTAATAACATGTATGTCAGGAAAAATTCTTACACTACGGATCTATAAGCCTAATCACAGAACCATGCAAGTTAGCACATATTGATGACACTAAACCTGCTAAGGATGCTAGAGTTATACTTTCATATGTTCCAAATTAAGACTTCCATTTTTGATATTTCTTATAAATATCTTATACACCAACTCAACCTTGTTTAAATATTTTATGCTCACAAAAATATTGAAAACAAAATTATACTCAAAAAAAGTTGTTGATTGTGCTTTGGATTTGAATCATAAATAGTAGTGTCAATTTTCGTAAGATGTATAGATGCTAAGGGTGCAAGTGATAGAAAGGTAGAAGATTTTTTATCATTTCATTAAGGTTATGATACATCAGGACTTGGACTTAAAACGGTTGAATGGATCGTAAACTTAATATAGATCACGTGACAGGCCAATCAAACTAGTTTGAGTTGTGTTATGTGTTTGCGTATATCATAGAATAATATAATGAGCTGATAGAAAAATAATTGACAACATATCATATATGATATAACAGGTCGGTATGTCTTCTAGTATAGACAAACATTGGATGAAAGAATCTGATCGTAGAACTACACGATATGTGGAAGGAGTGCAGAAGTTTATTGAATTCGCTGTCGAAAATGGTGAAGTTTATTGAATCCGCTGTGGAAAATGGTGGTAATAAGGAAATCTATTCTTGTCCTTGCACACATTGCAAAAAGATGAAAATGAAAATTAAATTAGATGACATTCATTATCATCTACTTTGATGGGCAATTGTCCAATCATATACAGTTTGGCACTTTCATGGGGAAGAGTTGGTAGGGAAGCAGAAACAACCCGTTAGTGAAGCCATAAGTACCAATGAGTCTGAACTTTCTAGGATGGAAGATCTGGTTAATGATGCTGATTGATTTCATCATTTCAACCTACAAGTTTGTTGCCCGATAATATTGGAGAATCGCCTATAGTTGATGTCGATTGGCAGGCTAATCAAAGTAGGAAGTATAAATCACTCTTTGGTAGTGCAAAAGAGCCATTGTATCCTTCATGTCCAGTGGGGATAACAAATTTTTGTGTCATTGTGAAGCTGAATAACTTGAAAACTCAGTACGGCTTTTCTGACAATGGTTTGACTGCACCCCTCGAATTTATAAATGAATTACTTCCTGAAGGCAACTCACTACCAACAATGTAATCCGACATGAAGAAGATGATAAAACAAGTTGGAATGGATTAAAAAACTTATGATGCATGCATTACTGACTGCATTTTATACTGGAAAGATGATGTAAACAGAGTTTCCTATCCAATTTGCAATGAACCAAGATATAAGACAACATTCAACGAAGAGAAAAGAGCCACCAAAGAACCTTAAAATATGTTGAGACATTTCCCTTCAATTTCTAGATTAAGGAGATTGTATACTATACCATGGATAACAGACACTATGACTTGGCATGGTCGTGCCAAGTCTGATTCAGTTGTAATGCATCACCCATGTGACACTTCTCAATGGCGAGCTGCAGATTCTTTTGACACAACTTTTGCTACTGAACCACGAAATGTCATGCTTGGAATATCAATGGATGGTTTCAATCCACATGCATCTCTAGCTAACCGTTACAGTTGTTGGCCCGTATAATCTTCCTCCATCAATGTGCATGAAAAGGGAGTTTTCAATGTTGATATTGTCAATTTCTAGGACAAAACAACGAAGGAAGGATATTGTTGTTTATTTGCAACCATCGATACACGAGTTTATGTAGTTATAGGAAGGAGTTATTGCATTTGACTCATTTAATAAATCCGAGTCCACAACAAGAGCTAGGGTGTTGTGGGAAATTCATGATCATCCTGCACTTGGGACTTTATCGGGGTGCACAACTCATGGCTATTTTGCATGTCCTATATGCGGGGAAGACACTTATGTCTATTATCTTCCTGAAAGTAAGATGATGTGCTACATGGGATACCAAAGATTTCTACCTTCCAAACACAAGTTTTGAGACGAAAAAACAAACTTTCATAACAAATAAGAATATCATCGTCCTTCATGACCATTAAATGGTTATCAAGTTGAAGAGAAGGTAGCGATTATCAAAATGAAAGTTGGTAAAAACAAACCGAAAATTGGTTGAAAACGAAAAAAGAAAACCGATGAAGAAGAACTTGCCAATGTTCAGGCATGGTATAGGAGGTCCATCCTCTTTGGTTTGCCATATTGGAAAGAAAATTTGGTCCGACATAATGTTGATGTTGTGCATTATAAGAAGAATGTCACTGAGCATCTCATTAGCACAATTAAGGGTCATAAAGACTAGTCAAAAGATGGCATCAAAGCATGCAAGGATTTGAAAACTATGGGTATAAAACAAAAATTATAGGTGATGGAAGATCCTGAAACAAATAAATAACCATACCAGGGGCAAATTTACGTTGAGCGAGGAAGAGGAGTTACGATTTTGCACCGTTTTGAAAAGCCTGAAAGTGCCTAGTAAATTCTCTTCCAACTTCCATAACAATGTGAACATCAATCCTTCTGAACTAATAAATATGAAATCGCATTATTACCTTGTCATATGCAATAATTACTTCCGGTATCACTTCAATATTCTTATCCACAACATAAGGATCTACGTAATGCTACACATCATATAAGTCTATTCTTTAACATTTTAAGCTCAAAGGTGATCAACAGGGAATATTTTTTAAAAGAAAAGGCTAGTTCGGTAGAAGCAATATGTGTGTTTGAAAAACATTTTCCACCTGCAATTTTTGATATCAGCATCCATCTTATGGTTCATTTAGCCAATAAAGCATTGATTTACGGCCCTTTTAGATATAGGTGGATGTATCCATTTAAACGGTAAATTACTAATTGCAGTTTTGTTCATCATCATTCGATTTAAATAGCTATTGTTTATTTATAATTGATTACCTTCGCGGGTTAATGAAAACATATAAATGATATGTTCGCAACAAAAGATATACTGAAGGATATATTATAGAAGAATATATCGTATAAGAAGCTAGTCTTTACTGCATGGAGTATATGCCAGAAGGAGGTGATGGCACTCATAAATGTATTCGTGAGGCTTTTTTAGACGAGGATGATGAGTTTTCTAGTGAGATGCCTCTAGGCAATGGTAAAGATATAACCTTAACCCAAGTGTAATTTGAACAAGTTCATAGATGGGTCCTTCATAAGTACGATGGATTGGATGAATGGAAGAAGTAAGTTCATGAATAACACCTAAATTCATATTATTGTAAATCAACACATATATGTTTTGAAACATGTATGTCACAGGAGGTATAACATCTATGTGAAAAGTACTAAATCTCAACCTTGAAGTGAGATTACATCTGTGGATGCTTGTCAAAGTTTTACTCTATGGTTTCATGCGAGGTATATATTAAATTTTATTAAATATTTCATGTGTACTTAAGTGGATCATACACCTTCATGACCACACTTTTGACTTATTTTGTTTTTTAGTTGGTGAAGACCAATGATGTTGACTCAACTCTTTGGCGGCTGATGAATGGAACAAAGTTCAATGCGCATAGTTATACGAAGCACCAAGTGAATGGGTTTACATTTTTCCTGAAAAGTTACGAAGAGAGGATGGTAACACAAGACAGCGGTGTATTACGAGAGAAATTACAAAATTTAGAGCAAGTGAGAAGGATAAAAATTATAAGGAAGCAGACAAACTGTATTACGGAGTTGTTCAAGAGATAATTGAGTTGGATTACATCGACTTCAAACAAAAAGTTTTTTATTGTGATTGGATAAAGGTTGAAGATAAGGTCAATGGTTGCAAGATTGATCCTGTTTCAAACTTGATCACAGTTAATTTAGACTAAAGATCGAGTGACTGATGAGCCATTTATTCTTGCATCGGAAGCGAGTCAAGTGTTCTACTCAAAAGAATTAAAAAATAACGGATGGTTTGTGGTTTTATACACACCAAAATGGTTGACTACAAATGTTGATGACATTGAGTTTCCTACTGCTTATCAATCAGTTTTTGAAGATAACAAAAAATTAGAAGACCTTAACAAATGAATATGTTAATATAAGATGTATTTCTTCATTGAATTGACTTGAATTTCAAGTATGACTTAATTTAGAATTTTTTCACTATGGATTTTATTCAGCGTTTGCAATGTTTGTTTAGTGGCGGTAATTGGTTTTGTTTTAAAACATTTATAAAATACTCCAAAAAAGCATGTCTACATGTTAACTATTTTCTTGTTAGGCTGTTAAAATTTAATTAGTAATTAGTTGTTTGTAGTAAGGTTTGAAGATTATATTCCCTATACTTTCATTCTAACTTGGCTTTGGTTTTTTATACGTTGGCTGTTGATTTTTGTTCGAATGATTGTGTATTTTCAAACTTGATCTCTTCTCTGAGATAGATATATACTCGAATATATTTTGGACAATGACTGACTTTATTTCGAATATATATTCCCAGGTTTATTTTCCTGACTTTGGCCTTATTTCGACTGGTTCATTTTTGGGAGTTGCTTTGCTCTATTTTTTGAACCTTGTTATTGTTATGTGCACATCTGATTGCATTGTTGGTAAATTCCCTTATGTTTGTCCATTGTGTAGTTGTATTCATGTGTAACTTTAACCTGTTCACACCTTAACCTTGTGATTATTTGGTTTTCAAACTATTCTGAAGGAGAGAAGAAACTATTATCGAATTAATTGATTGTCTTTGTTTATAGTGTTATTGCATTTGATATTCTTTTTCTTGCAAAATGATCTGGAAATCTTTATTGCACTTTTGCTAAAGGAAATATTACATATATATATATATATATATATATATATATATGTACATGTATATACGTGTAGTGGAGTCTTGCGTATGGTTTTTATAGAATATTGCACATTTATTCAAACAAAAATCAAATGGTATATTTCTGTCATACATTATAAGCCAACGAAACGAAACCAATATAAGCGTACCAATTTCATATGTACATACTATACAAAACATAAATGCATTGGTGATCAATCAATTAAGATACATGAAGTATCCAGAGGATCAATTTCAAGAGTAACATGCATCATAATTGCAGATAATTGCGGCGAATCCGAAAAAAAACATACTATAAATTTAAAATTATATGGTTTTGAGGAAAAAAGAAATACAATAAACACACACCACCACACAAAAACAGACATCAATAACATACTGTTTTAATCTCTTTTCATGTAATCAAAGATAAATTTTCTTATCATTTACATTTAAAAAATTGATATATCATTACACTAGTATAACCGCACAACGGTGGAGAAACCGATCGTTCGATTGTATAAATTTGATATGAAATATACATTTAAAAAATTTGTTAATATTACTTAAACATTAAGTGATAATATGTTGGAAAAGAATAAATTGAGATTTGAATCTGAAAATATGAATTTCAAATTTAAATATTAATCAAAAGATTCAAAATTGTCGATTTGAAATTGAAAATTTTAAAATCATAATAGATTTAAATTTGAAATCTTTGATGCGCAAAATAAAAGGAGAAAGTTTAGGGAAACCGCGACGAGACAAGATCCACGTTTTTAGAGAAACCGAAGATCCACGATTTTAGAGAAACCGCGACGAGACAAGATCCACGTTTTTTTGGCTTCAGAAAAGTTAATTTTGGCTAGTAGAAGTAGGCAAACCTCCCTACGGTCGGTTTGATAAAATGATAAATTATTTTATCAGTTTATGTAAAGTGTGTTTTATCTTTTATACAACAAGCAAAAAGTTTCAATCTTTTATCAAGAAAGATGAAAAAACATAACGTTTTATTTGACACAAAATGGGTAATTTTATCATTTGAGTGAAGAAACTAAAATAATAATCTCTAAAATATTTTTCCAGTAATGATAAGTTATTTTATTTTTTCCATAAAAACAAATTTCTTTACTCTTTTTCATAAAGTTAAAATTTTTAATCTTTTTCCAAAAGGATAGTCTTTCTAATCTCTTTTGAGTTTTTTTCTTTTTCCATTAAAGATAATTTTATCTGAGAAGATAAATTCTTTTGTTTTTTTGTGAAAAGATGAATATTATTCAACCGCATTGCATTCAGTTGAAACTTCTTTAGCTTGGCTGGCGTTCCATTTCTGCTTCTTAAAAGGCCTCCTTTTTCAGCGTGAATAAACCATACAAGTTATTATATTTTACATAAGCTATAGAACAACATACAACTATATATATAAGAAATGAATTAAACAAAAAAGGCTGCTCATTTTATCTAATTCTTGTAACAACTTCTTCAACGAGCACCTTTACATGTTTTGAATTATAGCATATTGGGATGTTGTCAGATACTAAGCTAGCCTTTACTTGCATATAATCAGATGATCAACTAACTTCACATCATATAAACGTATACTTCATATTTTTATTTTAAACAAATCTGTATCAAGAGAATTAATGGATCATTTTTTTGCACGTAAAATTGTTGAACTGGTATGTTAATGCATCACTAAGCGTGTGGGTTTTATAAGCAGGGATCAATACTAATAATCACCTAATTATATTTATTCTTATATGCAGGAAGGCGCTGATAGTGCTATAGAAGAGAGTAACAATGTCAGAAGCCGTAGAAGCTTCGGTCCATTCAATTATGCAATCATCGTCTACACAACAGGAGAAAGTTGAGGCAAATGCATTTGGTGCTCCAACTTCAGATAATGCTAGAAGAATAGGATGTCGAGTTGGTAAATTGGTACGAATGCATGTGCCTATCTCATAAGAAAGTTGGGATAAAGTACCCAAAAACTATAAGGATGAAGTTTAGGCTGAATTATAGGTAAGTTAAAATATGTTACCTTTAGTTTTCTCTGTAAGTATATTTTGCCACACTGCTTTTTAAGTAAGCAATTCTTAATTTCTATAGACCTTTTTTGACTAGAGTCAGACACAAAAGAGTTTTATTTTAAAAAAATTTGTGAGTCATTTAGGATATACAAGAGCGAATTGAGGACAAGATACTATGACAAAATTGATAATGATGAAGAGAGGAGGAAAAATTATACTCCAAAAATCAGCCTAGAAGATTGG
This sequence comes from Allium cepa, assembly GCA_030765085.1. Classification (NCBI taxonomy): domain Eukaryota; kingdom Viridiplantae; phylum Streptophyta; class Magnoliopsida; order Asparagales; family Amaryllidaceae; genus Allium; species Allium cepa. The sequence goes on from CM060940.1 coordinate 175,408,482, forward strand.
GATGGTTTCTTGAAAAGTGAAGCAAAACTCGGTGCATGCGAAAGAAGAGTTTTAGGCAAAAAAATAGAGCATTATACAACTATGACCATCACATTGGTCGTACAAGTCATGCTGTAGTAGAACATAAAATGGTATGTACGTTTGTTTCATCTTTTTTATTAAATGACTGTTGATTAAAGTTGTGTATGCAGTGCTTTTTATTTATTAAATGGCTGTTGGTTAAAGCTCACATCGCACTTTTCTTATATTTGTAGAAAAAAGAACTTGTCAAAATTTAAAATATCAGCTTCAAATATAAAATTAGTCTCTCTAGATGTCCTGATAATATCAAGTCTAAGAAGTTTAGTAAGAAAAGTTCTCGGTTTTCCAACTTGGTTCCCATTTGGTTTTTTTTATACTGTTAAGTCTGACATAACCAAATTTGAATTGTATTTTTTGAGTGCACGACATTTTGTATTTACTTTGAATTTTCACTGCTCTATCATGTTGTTGGTATTATTAGACTGGACAAAATTTGGGTTCTCAAATTGATGATAATTCTCAATGGCTGACCTAGCATTGGGCTCAGCCGCTAGGCTGCAGGTCAGAGTAAAAAGAAAAAAGTAATACAACTGATGGGCTGCTTTGGAAATTTATTTAAAAATGCGTAAGCCTAGCCCACGAGTGATGTTTGCACAAAAAATGGGCAAACACCTCCAAGTCGTATGATTTAGTCGATTTTAAGTTGTTCTTAGTGATTTGGATGATTTATGCAAATATGTAAAAAGCAGGGACTAAACTGTAAAAGACACACAGATTTATAGTGGTTCGGCCAGAACGTGCCTACGTCCACTTTATATGTTATTCTCCTTTTCTATTCAGATTACAAGTACAAAGCTTTGATTACAAGTAACTGAAGGTTGTTTGAAAGTTATATCCGTGCTTGAGCTCTCAAACCTCTCCCCATTGTTGTACCCCTGCCCCTCTATTTATAGAGTGAGGCTGAGGGTAGGGGTCCTGGATGTATATAGCTGCTGGTGGGCCTGGGATGAAGCAATCTGGCATGGCAATGCTGACTCGGCAAGGCCTTGGTCCGGAGATGGTTGGAGTGGAATTGGTCCGGTATCAGATGTGTTGGTTCGGCTAGGAAGGGAAGTGGAGTAGCTTGGTTCGGTTAGGAGGGGAAGTGGAGTTGGTTCGGCTAGGAAGGGAAGTTTGGACCGGCAGTGCTTGGGAGTGGAGGATGGATGGTTATATCTCCTTCATACGAACTCCGATTAACCTGAAATTTGAAACATAGCCTTTCCTAGTCCATATCATCATTTCCAATCAATTTCGTCCTGATCGGAGCTCAACCAAATTTTGGCGATATCGAACGTAGCCTTGATTCCAACTGATCTCCATCATTCCTTGCCAATTTGTTGATATTCCAGTTTTGACCAAAAATGGGATAACACTTTGCCCCCCAAAATATTCCTTGCGGTAGGAAGGCGTGTTTTGTAATGCCATGAGTTGGATGTTCATATCCTGTTGATGTCCTGCAAAGGAATTTACAGTTTTATGTGACCTCAAATGACGATCGTTCGGGATCGAGATATTTGAGATGAAGTGCGACCGTTCATGGTCAAGCGCTTAACTTCAAACGACGTTCGTTCCGGATCGAGCCATTCGAGGTGAAGTGCGACCGTGCGCGGTCAAGTGGCGGTCAAATGACGACCGTTAGTGATCGAGCCATTTGAGGTGAGGTGAGTTGTGCCGTTCGGGGCGAGTTGTGCCATTCGAGGCGAGTTGTGACCGTTCGAGGTCGGGTGCCATTCGAGGCGAATTGTGACCGTTCGAGGTCGGGTGCCATTCGAGGCGAATTGTGACCGTTCGAGGTCGGGTGCCGTTCGAGGCGATTTGTGACCGTTCGAGGTCGGGTGCCGTTCGAGGCGAGTTGTGACCGTTCGAGGTCGGGTGCCGTTCGAGGCGAATGAGTGTGCCCGGGGGGGACTAAATATTATCAATGCCGGAGTTATTGTTTGGGGGAGTTTCCGAATCAAAGACTTCGGCAGTTCGCTGCCATGCAAGAGGTGCTCGTGGACCGTTCGTGATCCAACGGGCATACAAGTAAATTTTTCCATAGAATTGTAAATGTCAAAGCAATAATCATATGAACCTAACAGCAGAAATGTCCAAACAAGAAGAATTTAAATGTTCAAATCAAAATCAAAGAAAAAAGCAGAATGAAGATGTCAAAGCGTAAACTCTTACTATAACGCGGTTGGTAGTCATTCAGAGCATGCCTATGGATCGTGCGCGATCGCTCTCATGTGTAAATGATTTAACCGTGTTAGTGAGATGTTTACAACTTGTTCATCGTTATTTTAATCAAGCAATCAATGGATAATCAAACGGTGCCCCGATCCAGGGTCACCTCTAGCCGATGTAGACGGTGGTCGCTCTGGCTCCACTGCAGGAGTTCGCCTCCTCACATACTGAAGGAGCATACCGTTCCTGATATGCCCTTCCACTTCGTCCTTCAAATGCCTACAATCATTAGTGTTATGACCGTTCAATTCATGAAATACACAAAACTTGTCTGATATTCTTTCGTCAGAAGTTGGATCCCTTTGCATCGGTCTACGATACGGAACCTGCTCTTTAGTATCCTGATAAATTCGTTCCATACTCTCATTCAGCTCAGAGTAAGTGGTGAATCGCGGCTCCCTCCGTTGCCGCTTTGACCTGTCCCCGTCATTCTCAGTCTTTCTTTTACCTCTACTAGTTTCCGCACCTTTCTCAGGGGGATTTCCTCCTTTGATCGCATAAATATCAATTCCTTCTCCTTCTTCTCTTTCGGCGTTCGCATCCTCCAATCGTAGAAACTTTTCCGCCTCATGATAGAATTCTCCTAGATCCACGGGTGGATCCTTAGTTAATGAATTTTTGAACTCTGTTCCGTCAGCTATCCCGGACACAGCCGCTATCATAACCATGGATGGATCTGGTCGATCCACCGAAGCTGCTGCCGCATTGAATCGCATTAGGTAACTCCTCAAAGTCTCTCCGGTTTTCTGCTTTAGGGTTGCCAAAGTCATCACATTCTTGGGTCTTGTAATGTGGACCCTGAATTGCCTCATAAATCTCTCAATTAAATCATTCCACGTTCCGATGGATCCATTCTCCAATTGTCTAAACCACAATGCTGCAATATCCGCCAAGTACAATGGAAAGCACCGGGCCATAACCTCCTCTGATGCCCCCAGCACTTCCATATGCCTCATATACTTCGTTAGATGAACCATGGGGTCCGTTCTCCCGTCATACATGTCCAGCGATGGTAACTTGAAATCCGATGGGTTCCTAGCTTGTCTGATTGCTGGAGTAAAAGGACTCCTACTAGCATCCTCCAAATATTTGTTTACCAAACCGCCTCTCATAGCTTTTCTAACCATCTCCGCCAACCTGTCATTGTCTCCGAGATGCAATCTTTGTTCATTACTTTCGACCTGCCCCCCGAGTCCACGAGGGAATTCTGGGATCTGCCCCATTGACTGAGCATTCACTCCTCTGCTGCTCCCAGGTTGTGCAGATGCTCCTCTTTCTCTCTCCGAAATTGGATCTATGTTCTCCATGGGTGTGCCTCCTAATCCAGGTGCTATGCCGGATGGTCCTGCTCTGTTCCGAACTCCATCCGCTTCCCTATTCTGTGCTCCAAGCTGCCCAATCTGCTGAAACAAATTCTGAATCAACTCCTCTTGTCTTTTCATCATTGTCTCCATCTCATCCCTGGTGATGAAGAATGAAGTTTGGTTCTCTCCTGAGGAAGCCCCTTGACTCCCTTCATGCTGACTTCTTTCTGGTCTCTGTTTTCTACTTGTTTTCCTTCCAAGAGTCATAATCTCGGATAGACTTCTGGTTCTTAAAGAGAGTCTCTCAACAAATCTTTGCGAGGCAATGATTAAAGCGCTCCTGAGCTCAGTTCTCAGTGAAAGCACCAAAAATGTTTGCACAAAAAATGGGCAAACACCTCCAAGTCGTATGATTTAGTCGATTTTAAGTTGTTCCTAGTGATTTGGATGATTTATGCAAATATGTAAAAAGCAGGGACTAAACTGTAAAAGACACACAGATTTATAGTGGTTCGGCCAGAACGTGCCTACGTCCACTTTATATGTTATTCTCCTTTTCTATTCAGATTACAAGTACAAAGCTTTGATTACAAGTAACTGAAGGTTGTTTGAAAGTTCTATCCGTGCTTGAGCTCTCAAACCTCTCCCCATTGTTGTACCCCTGCCCCTCTATTTATAGAGTGAGGCTGAGGGTAGGGGTCCTGGATGTATATAGCTGCTGGTGGGCCTGGGATGAAGCAATCTGGCCTGGCAATGCTGATTCGGCAAGGCCTTGGTCCGGAGATGGTTGGAGTGGAATTGGTCCGGTATCAGATGTGTTGGTTCGGCTAGGAAGGGAAGTGGAGTAGCTTGGTTCGGCTAGGAGGGGAAGTGGAGTTGGTTCGGTTAGGAAGGGAAGTTTGGACCGGCAGAGCTTGGGAGTGGAGGATGGATGGTTATATCTCCTTCATACGAACTCCGATTAACCTGAAATTTGAAACATAGCCTTTCCTAGTCCTTATCATCATCTCCAATCAATTTCGTCCCGATCGGAGCTCAACCAAATTTTGGCGATATCGATCGTAGCCTTGATTCCAACTGATCTCCATCATTCCTTGCCAATTTGTTGATATTCCAGTTTTGACCAAAAATGGGATAACAAGTGATTATTTGTGTTCCTATTTATTTTGCTCAATGGTATATAAACTGCATTTAGGTATATTTTATTTATCCAATATTATTTTTCATTTTCAATATTCCATGACTTAACTAGCCAGACATAGTATTCGTTGTGTTTCAATGCTTTAATGAAATAATAAAATGCATTATACTTAACTTTACCACCTTTCAAACACTTTGAACCAATTTGCATCATGTGATAATAGAATCCATGCACCTATAACACGTATTTTTCACATAACTGCCTATTCCATAATTTTTTTGCTTCTCAAGCTTGTACTAAGCAATCCCGTACTCGAACTCTCTTTCAACTCAATTCAAAAAAAATATCAGACTTATCTACATAGTTGTAAAATTACTAAAATTTTGTAGATATGTTTTATAAATTTATGCAAGGATGAGTAAAGTTTTGTTTATATATAAATTATATTAATCTGATACGTTTGAAATGTTTTATATGATACCTTAAGAAAACAACACCGCACTTCACCAAATATATAAGAATTATTCTATATAAAATCTATTAATTAATTTTTATTTTGAGAAACATGGTAAGAAGGTTTTGTAGTGTAGTTGGTTATCAAGTCCATCTAACACACTGAAGGTCTCCACCTGGACAAAGCCATTTGTTTTAGCCGTAAATTTTATCAAAGAGAATCTTATGAGTTATGCATTTATTTCTATATCATATATATTTGAAATCTTATGTGTACACTGTTAGTTACACAAAATATTATGTGTATTGTTATTTATCATAACAGCCTTATGTTTAAAGATTATATACACAAACAAATAATAGAATAAAAACTTAACTTAAGCCCATGCAATATGTCCGACCAACAAAATCACCATATTCAGGTAGAAAATCTCTAACAATTAATATGAACATACATATAAAATAATACCTCTTGCCTTTAAATACTTTATTCTTTGTTCAATACTTTTGGAACTTTAATACTTTATTCTTTATGCAATATATAAAGTGAGTAATATATTTTTTTATTCAATTTTTATCTTTTAGAAAATTTATATTCAAGTCAAAACAAATACGCACACACATAAACACACACATACAGACACACCATTAGATAATTCTTCTAGTTCTATCTTAAAACAAATAGTTTTCAAATCTAAATTATTAGACTCTACAAGTTTAAATTTTTTCTTCTGAAATTTCCTTTTATATTCACTTTATCATAAGCCTCATATATTTATAAGCACTGTATAATAGCTGTTCTTTTATATTTTCTTTTATGGAAACACGGACAATCCACCTACACTTTCAAGCGCATAAGACTGCAGTTTGTTCTATTTTAGTATTATTTTCTTTATGATCAACTACAAGCATAATAATATTTCCTTTTTGGTTGCAGGCCAGTGAAAATCCAGAAAATGAAATCACATGTCTTCAAATATGGGAAAAACTCACACGAATAAGGATGATACCATATCAGATTCGACTTCTTCCTACTTCCTAAGTTAAATAATCTATTGTTTTAGATGATAAATTAATAATGATTTATTATGACATATAAGTTTACATGTTTTATCGGTCTACTGTTTTAGATTAGTAACCTATCAATTAATAATAATCTTAAGTATTATCATATTTTAAGGTAAAATTGTAAAAGCGAAGGAAACAATCAATGAAAGTGATGAAGAAGATTTTCCATTGGATGAAGACATCTTGTTACTAGTGTTTGGCAAGGACACAAGGGGCCGGACTCGCAGTATTGGAACCAAGATATCAAGAACACAAGTTAAGGCATCTAATATTGCATAAAAACGAATCAAAAGGAACAAAGTAGACTCAGAAGACTTGAAAGCTAGGGTGGACAATATGGAGGATGCATTGAAGTCATTGGTCGACTTGTTCAAGGGATACGTGAATAATGAATAACACATACCAGACATTCCTTCCAATGAAGGAGAAAGTGGGACACATTGGGAAAGCGTTAGAAGATTGCCGAACAACAAAGTTAATAACCCATTGAGTTTGTCTGGTTTGGCAAATCAAAAATGCAAAATCCGAAACTTTGATCTAGACGTCATTGCAACAGGTTCTGTAACATTCCTGGTTTTTAAGCCAATGTTAAATTGGAAATTAATATAAATTTTGTTTTAAACTGTGAATTTAAAGAAACTTTTCCAAAATTAATAAAGATATGTGTTGTTTATATATATATATATATATATATATATATATATGTAAATGAATTTTTAGTTTAAATTTTGGAATTGATATTCTAAAATAAAAAATTGAATTTGAGAAATACCATATTTTAAATCTATAGAAATTTGTTTTCTAATACACATATGTTATATATATATATATATTAATTGAAAATTTAAATTTGATTTAGAAATTCAATAATAAAAATTAAAAAACAAATTGGATTTAAAAACTTTATAATTTTAATATATATGTATATATATGATTATTTAATAATGTATAATTAGAATTTAAAATTCATTTATTTAAAGGTTGATGAATACAGTTAATAGAAAATGCATAAATATAAACATTCATAATAACTTGGATTTAAAATGCAAGAAAACAAAATAAATAAACATGTTTCATAAATTAAAATAAAGTAAGGTTCAATACAAAGTTATAAATTAATTTAAAGCAAGGGCTTAAACGTAATATTAATTATCATTAACAAGTGTAAGTTAAAGAGTTATGAATTTAACAAGTGTTAATTTAAAATTAACAAGTGTAGGCATATTATTATTTGTAATTACAAGTGGCATATCTATTTCCTTTAAAAAAAATCACAATTTTAATATCAAATAAAAGAAACCAGGCCATTTTTTTTCTCAAACCTGAGAAACCAAATTCAAAAGCTATCATCCAGAAAACAAATACAAACTCCACAAAGAAACTAGAAAATTATAAATCCGAGAATCAAAAATAAACGTGGAAAGCAATTCAAGGTTTTAACTTCAACCTATGGCTAAAAATCAAAACTTCAACCTGAAAATCAAATGCAAGTTCAAAGCAACTTCAAACCTGGAAACAATGGAAAAGAAATCATCTCAGTATCAACCTGGAATCAAAATAAAAAGCAGTTTCAAAAATATCAAGTTTCAGTTTCAAGTTGTAATTCATATCAAACAATCAAGCACAAATTCCAGTTCTCTGCCTTTCTCCGTTCTTCTCTGTCTCAACACCTCAAGTGAGCAAACTTTTCAACCTATATGCGTAAATCTAGTAAATCTAGTTTGTATGTGTTTGAATCTAAAATGAAGTGGTGAATGATGTTTGAATAGGTGCAAATATGTTTGTGTATACATATAAATAGGAAAAATGTTGAATGTGAACAGGTATATTCATATTTGTTCTTAGTCTACAAGGTTCAGAGAAAAAAAAAGATTAAAAGCTCAACATCTCATCCTATAATCATCAATAGACTTTGATGTATGAATAAAACTAGTTTGAATTGGAAAGATCAAAATTATAAAACACTTTTAGTTAGTTAAAATAAAAGGGTTTACTAGGAAAATATAAAAACACAGCATTGTTCAAAATTAAATTAATTAAAACTTGAGTTTTGAATTCTTGATCTGGTTCGTTTTCATAAACCATGATTTTTAAATATGAATTCATGATTTTTAAGTTAGGAAATCTCAAGCATGTGGAAATTGAACGGAAATGTAGAAATCGTCAATTCCCGATGATGAAAGTGGAATCGAGCCTCGAGTTTGAATCTGTAGGAAGATGATGTGTTGTAGATTGAAGGAAAATGGTCAGATATTTTTTTGACGATCATAGAAGTGTCGCGACGCGAATTTAAGTTTTAAGAGAGTGCGAGGTCGAGGTGGGTTTATTCTAAAATTCAAAAGCCACGGTGGCATCGAGTTGTCCCAGGAGTGGGGGAAAGGGAGGATAGAAGTATGGCGAGGGTCCAGGCAGGTGGATGCGACCTCCGATGGTCGAAAACGGAAAGAGTAGGGTGATTTCGAGGGGCAGGTTTAGTTCAGTTTTCGTTGAACAGCTAAATTTGGATTCTCAGGCGAATTCGCTATCCTGTGTGGTCAGGAGGCTCGGGCAGGTCAATGATGACCTAAAGGAGACGATGACGATGGTCAGAGGTAGGGCGAGGGCATGTGCACGTACACCTTGTGAGAAATGCGGATTACGGATCTTAAGGCTAGGTTAAACACTAGAGGCAGGTGAATAGTGTTTAAGGAATTATTAAATATTTTTGAGTTTTTGTTTATTTGAACACAAATGTATGCAATATTCATACACATTTATGATCACAGAATCAAACACAGATGCAGAAATAAAGTAAAACCAGTAAAGGAAAGAACACACCGGATTTTATACTGGTTCGGAGTTACCCTACATCCAGTACCGTACATAAGTACGAATTTCATTTCAAAAGCAATCTTTACAATTACACCCTCGATTATAAGGCCACGAGGTACACCCTCCAGATTCACAATCCTCTGGGTAGAGATACTTGATTTCCCGAGCAACAAGTTCACCCAATTGATTTTCAAGGTTACAATCACACCTTTTCTCGCTTGATTGATTTCGAAGGCCACAATCACACCTTTTCTCGTTTAATTGATTACAAAGAAGCCTATAACTCTGAATAGCACTGAGGATCTTGTTGAGATAGTGATAGAGAATCAAACCAGAGATAATCTAGTTAGATTCAATGTTGATTTCGACAGAGTAACGGTAGGAATGTGTATAAAGAAATGTGGAAGAAGAAGAGAAATGAAAACCATAAAAAATGAATGAAAATTCGTTGAAAACAACCCCTATTTACAGAAAAACAACAACCATGTCCATTCATGAAGAGATATGACGAATAGACACTTCTTTTGAAACTTAAATTTTGAAATTAACTGACGCTATGTCGACATGGGTATATTGAGTATGTCGACATCCCAAAGGAAATTTTGGTGGTTTGTTTTTCTTTGAAAATAACTTTTATCTTATATTAAAACTATTTTAAACTTTTATAAATATACTTAACTATAGTTAAAATACATAAATAAATATAGAGAATAATATATATAAAATTTTACCATAATTTTATATTTAAATCTAAGTATAAATATTAAAATTTGAATATATTATTATTAAAGATAGTTTTAAAACCAAGGATAATTTGATTTTGAAAATAAAGATTATTTTGAGGTTAAAAGTATTTAAAATCAGGATATATGTTTTTGATTCTTTTAAAAGGAAGGTTTTGAAATCATTTTGAAAACAAGATAATTTTGTAAAATCATTTGAATAAAAAATTAGCGGATACAAAACAATGTTCCACTAGATTTTTCGTAGGTTCCATCCTACTTAGTGTAACGACCCAGAATTTTGAACAGTTTAATTTGAAAATATTTAATTAATTTTAAATATTTGAATGATGATTTGATTTGAATTGCAAATTATCAGAATGAATTTGGCGATTAAATTATATAATTTAATCTATTGGAAGTTGAATAAAATTTGAATCTTTAATTTTAAGCCAATTAAAATAATTATTTCAAAGGCTTGTAAATTTCATATTGATAGTACTGAAGGTTATAGAAGCTTCAGAATTGAATTTGAAACTACTTTGTTCAGTTTTGAAATTTTATTGTTCAAATTGAATTTGAAAATAGCCTTCCGAGGCACAGTCTCGGAATTCGACGAAACCAGTTCCATTGGGTCCGTAATATTGAATTATTACCGGGTTTCAAATTTCGTATTTTTCTGAGTTGATATGTGAGCACACGTGATATAAACGCGTCGAAATCAAATTGGATTCAATTTAAATTTAAAATTTAAATTAGTCAAACTTCACCACGTTCTCCCTTAAAACACGCAGAGTATCACGCCTACAATCACTGATGAAATCGTGCAAACCATACTCATTCGATTTCAAATACCCCCCTCCCTCTCTCAGAAATCAAAATCACAGAAAAGAAAAATGGCCGAAGCCCTTCACTTTAAAAACAATTGAATTTGTTCCCAATTCAAACCCAAATCAATGGCCGTAGCCCTTAATCGAAATCGCGTGCTCGCGCATGGGAGGCAGCTGGAGCTTCGAGCAAATGGCCGCGTAGGGGGTACGTGGGTGGCGCGCGCTCGAGGCGCAGGCATGGAAATGGGGTCGCGATTGCAATTGGGAGCTCGCGAGTAGCAGTGGAGGCAGCGGCGACGTTGAAGGCGGCGGCGCGCGAGATGTTGATGGCGATGTCGTTGTATGGGCTAGGGCGTGGAGTTGATCGCGGCCGCGATAGGCGCGCGCGTAGGCCAAGGCGCGCGATTCGAAGGAGGCAGCGGCGACGTCCGGCAGTGGATGCAGGCAGTAAGGTATAAATGATATTTTCATTTAATTTGAATAAATACACACATACATATATTTGAAAATCATATAGATTTTTAATTTGCAGTAAGGTATATTCAAATTTTACAGTTAGAAAGATATAGTTTAAAATTTTGAAGTTGTACATATAACCTGTATATGAATTTTTACAGTAAATTGAAATATTATATAGGAATTTTATATAGTTATAGAAAGGGAATAAATTTAGTTTAAATGTAAAAAAAAATAATTTGTAAAAGAAAATTGGTTAGAAATTTAATTTATGAGATAAAATGAATTATCAAAAGAAATTATTATTTATTATTGGAAAAATGGGTAATTAAGGACTAAAAGATATGGTATAAAAAAAGAGGAGATTTGTTTAAAAAAATAGAATTTGTTAGTTAAATAAATTTATCGAAAGAATTTGATTTAAAGATACTAATTTAAAGTAAAATAATTAGTTGAAATAAATTTATTAAAGAAGAAACTGGTTTAAATAAAACTATTGATTAATTAAACAATCAAGAATGAAAATTTATTATTTGATCTATTCGAATATTAATAAATTGTGTAAATATTTATACAAGGTATAAATCAAGAAAAATCGAGTCAAGAAGAAAATGGATTGCTAATAAAGGCAAAGGTGAGAACTTATCACTCTAAAGGATTTATTTAAATTTTAAATAGTTAGATTTAAAATTGTTAGTTGTGTTGATTGAATGCATGAATGATGATTGTTATATATATATATATATATATATATATATATATATATATATTGGATGTGAATAGACCCTATACGCCGTTAGTAAGCGGAGGTTATTTATTACACCCATATACCGCGATATTCCACCTTGAAGTGGAATTGGTATTATATTAGTATATAGCAATATATATATATTGGCATATGTATATATTGCAGTTGATTGATTTCCCGCATTGTATAGCGGATGAGACCCTATTGCACCGTTATTAAGCGGATAATATTTATAAAATCCTATATACCGCGATATTCCGTCTTGAAACGGAATTGGTATTGTGCTAATGTCTGTGGATGCAGGGAAACAGGTTGGAGGGATCCAACTGGATTCCTCACAAATATTTATTTGATTCAGATATTGTGATATTTGATTGATTATCATATTGATATATGATGTTTGAAAGTCGTGATTGACTATTTGATGTGTTGCATCATCGGATCCCATTTTGAAGCTTAAAAATAACGATTTTGATTTTTAAGGGATTTCTAAAGTGATCTTTGAAAGTATACGTTTATAAAATATTTTTGGAATCGATCCATCTTAAATAAATAAACGTTATAATTTTAATGTTATAAAAATTATGATTTTTGAGAAATACAGTTAAAAGTTGATTTTTGAAAATATGGGATTAATGATTTTATAAAATAGTTTAAACTGGGATTTCTGAATTTATTATAAAAAGTTTAAAAATAGGATTTATAAAATTTAATTATTTTATAAATCAAAAACGATGAAATTATAAAGGACTTTGAAGACGTTTTGAAATAATAATATAATTTGATTTATATTAAAAGATTGATAAATTGATATTTATAAATTAAAAATATTGGAATTATAAAACGAGCTTCTATAAGTGTTAGAATGAATTGTAAATGAATTTCATAAATGAATGAAATCTATAGGATTATAACGGTGAAGTTATAAATGGAATTTTATAAATAAAATTTATAAAGTTATTTAAGGAATAGATTTGGATAAATAAATGAATCTTATAAGTTATAAGATTTATAATTATGAAGTTTAAAGGAACGATTTTGTAAACAAATAAATTATAAGCATTTAACTTATAATATGGACTTTCGGTATATAATTAAATTATAAATCGAATAGGTTAATAAAGGAAATTTATTAAAGAAAGTTGATATAAAATAAATAGAAATAAAATTTATAAAATACATACCGAATTCACAAGCAACGAACTCGATCTAGCAACTGCAAAACGAGCAATAGTCAACCATCAGAGAAGTAGCGAGCTAGGGCAACATTTCTCAGATCAATTGATGAAACCGAAGCCTTAATTGGAACAAAGAGCCGAAGCCCTAACTGGAACAAAGGGAACGAAGCCCTAATCAGAACGAAGCCGCCGCCATTATTCTCACGAACGAGACAAAAAGGGATCGGGCTGGAGATAACAAAGAAAAAAAAAATAAGGAACGAGTTTAAGTGGGCCGGCCTTATTTTCTAAAGGCTTTGTTTTTTTTTTAATTAGGGTTATTCTTAGGGTTTAGGGTTATTTATTTATGTGTCTTTTAATTATCGTTTTTATTTTTCGAATCAAAACTTTGTAAATCACCACCTAGGGTTTAGGTAGTGTCAGATTGTCTAGTTAGAATTAGTTCAGTGAGCAGGGTGTGCGAGTTTGCAAAATTCTATTGTAGGCGGGAGCAGAGTTTGTGAGTAAGCGAAGCTCTATAGGCGGGAGGCAAAGTTTGCGAGTAAGCGAAACTCTATAGGCGGAGCAGGGTGTGCGAGTCTAGTAGAGTGTTTGTGAGCGTGGAGCAAATGTTTGCGAGCAGGGTGTGCGAGTCTAGTAGAGTGTTTGTGAGCGTGGAGCAAATGTCTGCGAGTCTAGTAGAGTGTTTGTAAGCATGATACTGTTTAATTCTAATAGAAATCTGTGAATGCAGCAGTGGGCAGGGGTTGCCGAAGCTGGGTAAATTTTGTGTGTGATTTACTTTACTGCATATTTATTTCTGTAGTTTATTTCTGCGTTTGAATCGATAAAATTTGCTATAACCCTATTCACCCCCCCTCTAGGGTTAATCTAGATCCTATAAGTGGTATCAGAGCCCGGTATATTTTTTATTTAACTCTAGAGTCATGAGTCTACAAAATAATGCTTTTCTGAGGGGCAATCTATTGCTAGGCCACCCATGTTTAACGGAAACGATTATGCTTATTGGAAAGTTAGGATGAGTGTTATCTTAGTTCCGTTGATTATGATGTTTGGGATATTATTGAAACTGGCTATAAACCTCCCACTATAATCGTTGGTGGTACTGAGATTCCTAAACCTAAGGATAGGTGGGATGCTAACGATAAGAGATTGAAAACGACAAATGCTAAAGCCATGAATGCTTTGATATGTGCTCTTGATAAAAATGAATTTAATAGAATTTCTCATTGTACAACAGCACAGGAAATTTGGCACACTTTAGAGGTGACACACGAAGGAACTTCTCAAGTCAAGGAGTCTCGTCTAGCCCTATTCAGCAACGAATACGAAAACTTTGTGATGGACAAAGGCGAGAGCATAAAAGACATGTTTGGACGCTTTTCAACCTTGGTATACAATGCTAGAGCGCTTGGGAAGGTATTCACTGAGGTAGAGCTTGTGCGGAAGATACTAAGAAATTTACCAATGAATTTTGGGGCAAAAGTCACAGCAATCCAAGAATCAAAAGATCTGAGCAAACTAAGCATGGAGGAGTTGATTGGCAACTTGATGACATATGAGCTTGAGTTAAAAGCAAAGGAAGAACGCAACAACTCCGAACGAAAGAAGAAGACGATTGCCTTAAAGAATAAAGAAGAAAGCGATGAAGAAGATCCAATTGAAGAGCTTGCAATGGCTGTCAATAATCTTAGAAGATGGTCTAGATTCAAGCCACGCAAGAAGAAAACAAAGGGCAATAGGTCAAAAGATTCCGAAAATTCCGATAATGAACTGACATGTTATAACTGCAACAAGCCTTGCCACATCAAACCAAAATGCCCACTTCTCAAAAACAACAAAGAAAAGAAAAAGGCGAAGAAGGTATTTGCAGCGACTTGGGATGATGAAGAAGGAGAGGAAGCTTCGGATAGCAGCTCAGAGGAGGCTAACTTGTGTTGCATGGCAAAATCAGAATCAGAAGCAACCTCCGACGAATCTAGTGAGGCAGGTGAGTTTTCTTATAAAGAACTTGTTTTTATGTGTTCTGATCTTACTAAGGTAGTGGATACTCTTGAATCTAAAATTGAAAAACTAAAATCTGATAGGAGAGAATTTGCTCGTGAAAATTTTAGGTTAAAAACTAAACTTGAAAATATTCAAAACCTAGAATGTAAAAAATGTAAGATTTTAGATTCAGAATTATCAAAACTGAGGAATAACTTTGAAAGTCTTGAAAATGAAAACTTGAATCTTAAGGAAACCATCGACACTAGGAGAAAGGATTTTATTAATCGATGCACCTCACTTGTCACTGAAAATTCAACATTAAAAACCAAAGTCCAAAATCTTGAGAAATCTTTGAATAACTTTTCAAGAGGCGAAAAATCTTTCAAAATGTTATTTGGAAATCAAATTTTTGCTAACAATAGAAAAGGACTAGGCTTTGGGAAATCACAAAATGATGATAATGCAAAAAGTAAAAGTGTTTTTGCTCGATCTGAAATAATTGGAAATCATGTTGAAAATCATAGTCATAGAAACACAAAATTTAATCAAGTCAATTTAATGTGCACGTTTTGTAGAGAATTTGGACATAATCGAAATAATTGTTGGTATAGACCCAAACACGTGAAAACTATACCAATTTGGGTTCCAAAAGGCACAAATATAAAATCTTTGAAAGTCAAACAAATTTGGGTGCCAAAAGGAACATATATAAATAGTTTTGAGTCTCCAAAAACATATTTTTCATATTCTGCCACTATCAACAATGGACCTATAAAAACAAATAGGTCACACAAATCTTTTATCGTGTAGGTGTGGTGGCAGGCTAAGGAACAACAACAGTGTTCTCTGGATTTCGGCTGTTCCAGAAACACAACGGGCGACAAAGCAAAGTTCCTTAGCCTAGTATAAAGGTGACAGAATCACAATGGGCAATCACGAAAAATTATCGTAAAGGTAAAACAGGTAATTGTTTTTAAATGTGATTATCTGCACCATATTCTGAATTAAAATCAGCCAATATTGAGATGAACAAAAGATGATGATTTTAATTCTATGATTTTTTTTCAAAATATTGACCAATCACCTTTAAAATAGAATTACTTGGAGTAATTATGATGGTTGACTGATTCGGATTTAACTAATATGATTTTTAGACTTGTTCTTATTTATGACATTGATTTGTGCTTAATTGATGACCAATCAGATTTTCAACTTTGAACTAATCCATATAAATTTGTTCGGTCAAATGATGGTATTTGATTACTCATGCTACACGTAGATATATTTTGCTCACTGCTTGTAAATTTGCACGATTTCAAATTCATGAGAAAAAGGATTTTAAGAAATTGTTTTTGAAATAATTATGATGTTGATTGACTGTTGATTACTCATGAATATAATTGTTTATCCTCTGGTTTCTGAAATTAACATCATGATATTTGTTTGAGTGTTAACACGGCTTAAATTCAAATTCAAAAGAATGATGTTTTGAAATTTTTGGTGCACATCTCATGGTTTGATTCAACAAGTGAATATTGAGTGAAATTTAAATTCAGATGCGGATTACACTGGTAATATAGTTGATAGAAAAATTATTAGTGTAACGTGATTAATTTTTGAAACATTCATTTCCTGCATCGTTTTTTTTTCAAAGAAAATATCTGCATATTTTTCACTTGAAATAATTTTCAAATAGCAGAAAATTTTCTTATAAAACTCCCCTCGAGAAAATCATGTTTGACCATATTTACAGCTTAATCATTTTTGAAAAATTGATTTTATAATTTTTAATTTGATTTTAAATGACAAATTTGACTAATCTGACTCACTTTGATTATCGAAAAGATAAATAGTGATTGAAAAAGCGATGAGTGTTGATATTTATCATATATTATAACTCGAGAAAGTATAATTAGAAAATTTCTTTAGAATTTCATAACAAGAGTTATAAAAACTTTTTGTTGGGTAATAATTCCATGACCATTTCTATTTCTATCATCTTTCTATCGACCATCACTCTTCAAGATCATATTTAGTATGTAAATTTGTGGTAGTTTACAAAGGAAATCATTTGTTCTTCAATATCTTTAAATCTGTGAAGGAAATTATTTGTGCTTCAACTTATTATATTCAGCAATTAAAAATAAATATCCAAAGTATTCACTCTCATTTAAAAGTCCTCACGGTTATGCATGGGTGAATTACTTGGATTTTTGATTATGTGCTTCCATGCTCATTTAAAAGTCCTCACGGTTATGCATGTATGGAACGCATATCAAAATTAATTGATTCAAATAGACAAGTTGATTCTAGTCCCATTTAAAAGTCCTCACGGTCATGCGTGATTAGAAGATACTTGATTTCATTTTTTAAATAAAAAAATTGTGAATACTACTAATCTCATTTAAAAGTCCTAAGGGTTATGCATGGTTAGTAGATATTCAAATTTCCTGAAATAAATATACCACAAATAGATAGAATTGTATGATTTTTGATGATTCTATCCCCATCACTTCTGAAAGTGGAATATGCGCTTGACAAGGGTAATTATGATTTTTGTTTGAGTTTTATTGAGATTTGATATTTATATTTAATTGAGTTAAATGTTTGATTCATGTCTATCACTTCATCCCTATTTTATAACACTATTATTCTTTTGCTGATAACAAAAGGGGGAGAGAAAAGTTAAGATTTTGTCAAATAGAATCAAGCAAAGGTCAAATAACTTTCAATTTGCATATAGGCTCATTTACATATTTTTATTTATATGCATATATGTAGGGGGAGCCATATATGTAGGGGGAGTATCACATAAAAAGGAAGCATTCAAATAGGGGGAGTAAATGAAATTATCAAATACATTTAATATATTCAAAATCTTAAATATATGTTTGTTATCATCAAAAGGGGGAGATTGTTGAATATGCGCCTTGCGCTATATGATTTTTGTTTGATGATAATAAACATATATACATTCATTTAAATGTATTTGGTAATGTACTATTTTGTTTTTCATAGTTTAAATAAATATTTGTTGAATAAAATTAAATTACACAGAATTCAAATTTGAATTCAAACAGAACAAAGTAAATAGATTTTGAATTCAAACAGAAATTTTTATTCAAACAAATATTTATTACAATTTTTGAATAGTACAATTTCAATCTCTCACTATACATATACATTTTTGATTACATCACGATTACATCACAAATATTTTTGATTTCAATCTCTCACTACATATCACTCACACTCGTATTTTGTCTTCAACTGCATTCCGGTTTGAATCCAGCATCTGAGTAATCTGTAAAAATATTTTCAAACGCAGTAAAATTGAAAGATAAATATTTTTGAAATTTGAAAGAAACAATGATTTTGAAAACATTGTTTGCCTCAGTTATTTGGGTCGCTCGTCATCATTTTTGACTGTGCAATATCTGTGCATATCAGTATTTTTATCAGGGACAGGTAACTATGAGTGGCTGCAGTACACACGTGTACATTCGTATACGTGTGCACTGCCTCGCCAACTCGTGTGCAAAAAAAAAAAATCAAACAAAAGCACTGCTAACAATTCAGCACAAGGTCAAACCCAAATAACACACCGGATTCAACTCAAGGCAGTAGTGTATATGAACACAATCAAACTACAACAGGTCAGAGGTGAAAACAATGCAATACTGAAGTGATGAAGTGCATATAAACAACTGCAACACACATGCACGACTTATGGCAGTGAAACTCAAGCAAGTCAGACCAACACTGCAACTCAAAATGAAACATGTATGCAACATCAAGTCAGAACACAGTGAAAACTCGAGTCACGGTACAGGCCAACATGTTAATGCAAGAACAAGTCAGCAGATACATGAAAAATGGAAGTAACTCATGCAACAAAATGTCACAGCAAGATCAGGGAAGAAACCAGAATGGAGCTGAGACTACGTGAACATGAATGCATCAATAAACCAACTGCAGAACCTCAAGTGACATGGTGAAGTAGTACAAAAGAGCAAGTGCAATTCGAATCAACATGGCCAAGACTACTGCATGCAACATGGAATGCAAAGACAATGCACCACTGCAAATTCAAACAATGTCCAAACAATAAACATGAAAATGAACCAAAGTAATACAGCAGCCCCAAACATCAGTGGACACAAACAGAAACATCAATGCAATGCAACACAAATGTGTTCACATATACCAAGCCACAACCAACAGTGCCAACATGAGCATAACAGGTGAAGCATCACCAAAGACTCAACAGGGAACAACTAAATCAACTGCAACAACTCAAGTTCTACCAGTGAAACACAAATGAACGAATATCACAATGAATCAACAATACATGCAGGTGAACAGAAGTCTTTGAATCAAAAACATAATCAAGTCCAGCTACTAGTTGCAGACTCCAAGTTGCAGACTTAAAGCAAACATGACACCAAGCTACAAACTCAAATGCAAACAGGAATAAAATATGACAATGCAAACTAATCAATGAGTAACACAGTGGACACAGCAACGTTCAAGACCAAGGTACAAGTCGAAGTGGCAGTGAAATCAATGTTGAACAAGTCAAAAACCAAGTCGAAGTCGAGCAGATAAATGCACAGAGACCGGTTGCAAATGACAACAAGTATGAAACCATGTCCAAATTGAAATATGCATCAAAACTCATGAATACACTAGCAAGTTTGCAAGCATATGAAATGCAGATTACAAAAGTACAACTATAAGATCAGTGTATCAAGTATGCATCTTTGAGAAAGTCAAAGCCGTAACTTTAGAAATCAAAACAATTTCAAGATGAACGAGTCAAGGCCGAAGCCAATTGTGAACCAGTCAAAATCAAAATCGTGATAAGCAAGGCAATTCAAAGCCGTGTGTATCAAGCTACTAAAAATACGAAATTGACAAAGTCAGATCAATCCCAAGCATCAATGCAAGATCGAACGACTATTGACAAATTCAACTATATTCAGACGAACGTAATTCAAGGAGTTCGAACGCATATATAACCCAATCATCACTGGCAAATTAAATTATCGAGTTCAAGTATCAACTTAGAAAAGCAAAAGGAGACAGTACATACCGAATTCACAAGCAACGAACTCGATCGAGCAACTGCAAAACGAGCAATAGTCAACCATCAGAGAAGTAGCGAGCTAGGGCAACATTTCTCAGATCAATTGAAGAAACCGAAGCCTTAATTGGAACAAAGAGCCGAAGCCCTAACTGGAACAAAGGGAACGAAGCCCTAATCAGAACGAAGCCGCCATTATTCTCACGAACGAGACAAAAAGGGATCGGGCTGGAGATAACAAAGAAAAAAAAATAAGGAACGAGTTTAAGTGGGCCGGCCTTATTTTCTAAAGGCTTTGTTTTTTTTTTAATTAGGGTTATTCTTAGGGTTTAGGGTTATTTATTTATGTGTCTTTTAATTATCGTTTTTATTTTTCGAATCAAAACTTTGTAAATCACCACCTAGGGTTTAGGTAGTGTCAGATTGTCTAGTTAGAATTAGTTCAGTGAGCAGGGTGTGCGAGTTTGCAAAATTCTATTGTAGGCGGGAGCAGAGTTTGTGAGTAAGCGAAGCTCTATAGGCGGGAGGCAAAGTTTGCGAGTAAGCGAAACTCTATAGGCAGAGCAGGGTGTGCGAGTCTAGTAGAGTGTTTGTGAGCGTGGAGCAAATGTTTGCGAGCAGGGTGTGCGAGTCTAGTAGAGTGTTCGTGAGCGTGGAGCAAATGTCTGCGAGTCTAGTAGAGTGTTTGTAAGCGTGATACTGTTTAATTCTAATAGAAATCTGTGAATGCAGCAGTAGGCAGGGGTTGCCGAAGCTGGGTAAATTTTGTGTGTGATTTACTTTACTGCATATTTATTTCTGTAGTTTATTTCTGCGTTTGAATCGAGAAAATTTGCTATAACCCTATTCACCCCCCCTCTAGGGTTAATCTAGATCCTACACTATGTTCCATCAAAAGTTTTGCCTCCAAGATTGGTAAAGGTCTTGAGTAGTTTGGAAAGCTCTTCATGTGGATTTTCTTGCCTGTTGCCTACTCCATCCCTTATGGCTCTCATAAATTCTTGCATATTCACCATAGGTGGTTCACTTGGTCCTACATCTTATTGTCTAGGTCTCACCATAGTTCTATGGATATAACACTTAAGTTAGTCCATCTCGCCTAACCCTCTATAAATTAATTTACTTCAATTTATCCTTATTTAGTTATAATAGATATTAGTAGTATATGTACTAACAGAACAAAGCATCCAAAGCAGTCAACACACCATACATCAATGCAAACAAGTTCATACAAAATTTTGCTATGTTATTTAACAACATAGCTCTGATACCAAATGTGATGACCCACTTTCTTACCCTAATTTTTTTTATATATAGTATCATACTATGGTCATCTACTCAAGAGAATGTTATCTCTAACTTTTCCTCTATCCAGGATCTTTTGATCCATATAAAAATATTGTTGAGTTCAACTTGTCAAAACTTACATATGTGAAGATATATAAGTTACTTACTACTTGAATCGGAGTTTAAAAATTTATAAGTAGAAATCGGTCTGGAAATTGTTAAAAATAATAATTTCCCACATAGCAATATAATTTCTAGAAATCAGATTTTTTTTTCTCTAGGCATACTTAAATTATTACTTAATTTTGGATTCATGTTTCTAGGCTTAGCATTTTGTATTTATTTTCCATAATCTTGTTATTGTATAAACTGTGCCCTTGCTTGTGCATGTGTGTGCATGTTTCTGTGCATATGTGTGTGTCTGGAAAATTTCAGGTTCTCATCTTTTTTTGCTAACCAAATAACCGAGTCTCCCCTATGTTTTGGGTTGTGAAGCTTTGCTGCAAAATTGAGTTTAAATCTCTCCTTTTTCTTTAGTGCTGGCTCAACCTAGACTCAATAAAGTGGTCAGGTGAGCCATATTCATTTTGCATTTATTCTGAAACAAAGTACATATCATTTTTAACCATTTTCAAAGCAACTCAGAATTCTTTCTTCTGCCAGTTTTTCATATCAATTTAAACATGGATTTTCTAAAGTTAAATACCAGGTTATTCCTTCAATCCATACATCCTTATAAACTCGGATCTTCTATCATCATAAATTGATTAATTTAAAAAAAAACTCAGAACTTCATTACTTGACAACACATTGGCAAGACAAAACACATGAGTTTCAGCTAATGCATATAAGTTTAATACTTGCAAAATAGTATATAGCAAAACATTGGTTTCTCAAGCAAACTTAAACAAAACAGATTAACAAGATTCAACATAAACATCTAATTTAACTTCAGCAATTCTTTAAACATAACATCCAAAATCTCTAAGCGGTTAAACATCCAAGCTTGATCAAGAAAAGCTCTACTTGCCTACAAGACCACCATGAACTGCCCCATGTAAACATGAGACACCCCAATGGTGCATAGAACACACTAGGGTCAGACTTAGTCTGGTATGAGTAATCTAACTGAAAACATAAATTTATATAACTTTTCTCATATTCAAATAACTTTAAAATAGATAAAGGAATGCAATATTGCTCTTGTGCACATTTCTGTGTAACCTATGCATGTTCATTAGTGCACAACAAAATGACACATAATTCAATGATTTATTGCAGAGAAAACAAACCTAAAATTCATCCATAGAATACCTTAAAACAATCAATACAATCATCAATTAAGTCATCATTCCTCATCTACAGATTTTTCTGGCCATCAAGGATTTTACCCAAGCCTTCACATGAACCTATTTCTAATGTTCAATATCAAGTATTTTTTTTTCTTTATGGTCTTTAGCTACTTTCCCTTTGTTAAACCACACACTGTCTGGGACATATTCACTGTTAACCCAGCACACTCAGGCCCCTGGGTATAATCATACCATGTGTGAGCTTGCAATGTTCACCTTGCCAAGCTATATTTTGTAGCCCTAAGATCCCAAATCCTTAGTTAAGTTACTAAGTGTCACTCCCCCTTTTATTAATGCTGTGTTAATTCTCTCTGCATCTCATGTTCAAACAGTGAAGAAAACATTCAGTCACATGTGTACATCCAGAGATTAACAAGTCATGTTTTCACAAGTAAGCACTTTATCATAGCAACAGAGGTGATTTCTTAAACATGTTATTTTTCCTATGAATTTCAATAGATCCTAATACAAACATATGGTCATAGATAATTTTCCTGTTGGTATCTTTCTACCTCTGATTCAATCAGATCCATGTAGATCTTCAAATCTAACTAAATCACAAGTATAAGATTTATTGGATAGTTCATAGAACGTAGAGGCTCAGCACATGTATACATTGCACCTCTATATTTTTATTTTCTGTTGATATGAGACATAAGCAACAATACAATGTTGCAGCCCCCTATCCTCCTTCATTTTTAGACCATATATCCATATTAAGCATCCTGGGTTTTAAACTAATAAATGTATAAAGAAAAACCCATATTAACTACTTCATCTCAAAGTTAAATCATAACATAGAGAAACATATTTAAACATTAAATCCATGGCTCTTTCATTCTGGGTAAATCAATATAAAGGGGTTTTCATTTAAACAGATCATAAAACAAGTCAAAGTTACTAACTCATAAAAACAAACATAGCTTGCAAACAAATCAAATATGAATTTAGTCAGGCTGCCTCAATATTCAGGACTTATTGCCAATGTTTCCAGTGAGGTTACTCACCTTAATTCCCCTTTTTTCCTAAGCTTTTCTTTTTTCTTTTGATCCTCTACTTCCTCTTAACTCTAATGGTCAGTGCTCTTCATTGCCTCTGGTTTATATTTTTATTGCTATTCTTTTTTTTTCTTTTTTTTTTTAAAAATGGTCACAGACCTCACTATCCTTAAGCCTTCTTATACTAGACCCTGGCCGCCTCTAGGGTTTTAGAAAATTACCCAATGTCAGTTTTACCCCATTAATATGATCTGCCTTTAGTCTTAAATTAAATGAAAGAAGAAAAAAGGTATGTGGTCCTCATTATATTTTCAGAAAAATAAAACTTGCTCTTTTAATCCTACCCCGGGTCATGTTATATGCATGACTAAATTTTCCTAAGCAAAAGAATTACTGAAAATAACTAAAGTGTTTATTTAAATATCCATACTATTTCCATGCAAGCCTTGCCTTCTACCAGCAGTACTTTCTTATGCTCCTGCATATCATATGTAAACTTTTTTTTAAGTACTTACTATCTTCTGCATATTTTTATTCTAGTCTACCTATTTTTATTTTCTTTATACTAAACTTGTTTTAAAGACATATTCATGTCTGCAATAATCATGTCTGCATGCCTATGTATTTGTAATTTATTTATTCTAACTTACAAATTAATTTCTGCCTATTTTATCTTATGGAAAATATGTGTATGTGTGTGTACTGTCTTATGCACCAGTACATACTTTTGACCATTCATTGGCAATAAGTCTATATTCCTATTTTTCTTCAATTATTAAACAATCATAAACTAAATTGAATCTTAAAATTACCCATAAAATTAGGGTTATCACAGTTCTCATTGACTACCCATCTTATATTCATGTGGACTACCTATCCCACATTTATTTTACTTAAACTAATATGGATTATCTATCTCACATTTTATTATTTAAACTGATGCAGACTATCTCATATCTCATAGTTTTCCTAAGATGACTATGAACCCTGAAATTAACCAATTAGGGACTATCCTTCTCCAGCATGACGTAGACTATCCATCATACATCTCATAGTTTTCCTAGGTTGACTATGAACCCATCACTTGGCCATCTAATTCTTGTTATCCGCATGTTTCTATTTATCTCATGTTCCTTACATGTTTAACTTTACTCCATGCTACCCACATGTTCAACATTAATCCATGTTATCCACGTGTTTCTATTTATCCCATGTTACCTACCTGATTAACTTTACTCCATGCTACGCACATGTTCACCATTATCCATGTTATCCATATGTTTTTATTTATCCCATGTTACCCACATGTTTAACTTTACTCCATGTTACCCACATGTTCAATATTAATCCATGCTATCCACAAGTTTAACTTATTTCTATTGGTTTCCCCAATAAAGTATTTCCCTTTGGTTATTTAAATTTTATGGTGGCATATATCGATAACCTAAAAAGATTTCTTATCAAATTCATTATGATATACCTTAGTGTTCCTAAGGTTCGAAGTTAAAATTTTACAACAAATAGCTCGTCGTCGTTTATAAGCTCGATGTGTGTTAGTGTCACCATCCATCTCATGTCGATGTAAAAGCATAAGGCTTTTCGCCTATTAAAACTCAAAAACTAAACATGCGGCATCATGCCTCGATGACATGGAAGTCGTCGATCCTCATGATACATAGGTTATCCTTCTATTTAAAAGCTCATAAACTAGTTAAAATCGACAGTGACATGGCTCAATATCAATTTTAAAAGTGGTCTAGATTAGGTTCCATAACAAGTTGAATACGGCATGGTGTAGGCTCGATGATAATAAAAAGCATGGGTTAGGCTGGATGACAATTGGATCGACAAGTCTGAAACTTGAAGTCACTTAACAAACGATGCAACGTTAAAGTTATAAAGGTTGGCGACTCATAAAATATATGCGACGACAAGCCTCTTAGTATAAAACTCGGCACGTATAAACATCGACATGCCAATGTTGAGTCCTTCTCTTTGTCTTTCTTATTGTGACCTCGACGAGGTTCAAAATCAATCCATTTCATGTCAAACTCAATGACATCATATGCATGGTTTTGTTCCACATTGTCGATACTAAGATGGGGTGTGTTGTGGCTCGAAATAGCCATTATCGACATAGCAAATTTTTAATTATTTTGAAAACTACACAATTTGTGATATCCCAGAATCTTTGGCAATATAAATTTAATAATCTGTGTTAAAATTTAATTTGATTTGATAATTTTTGATAATAAAATTTTGAATTGATTTAATGATCTTCTTTTAATAAATATTTAAATTGGTAGATTGTATCTTTTTAAAGCAAATAAATTGTTGTCTATTTACAATATATATATAATTGTGTATATTGTAAATATATAAGCTTTGGTTTGAAATTTAGTAAATGAATCAATTTTCTAATTCTAATTTATTTTTGGTAAATTGGAAATTTCATTTAAATTTAACATTTAGCTTTTCAAAGCAATTTAATAAATAATTATATGGTTTATACTTAAGATAAATCTTATTTGTTTAAAACTTTATTTAATTAACTTAAATATGAATTTAAATCAAGATTAACATAAAAGCTTTGTTTTATTTTCTTTTTAAAATGTTGCTTGAAATTTGTATATAAGAATTTAAAATACAATTTACAAATGATCTTAATATATTGAGTAATTGAAGTAAATTATAATCTCTTTTATAAATTATTTAAATGGTTAAATTTGTTATTTTCAAATAATAATTATAATACTTAGTTTTTATAAACATAAATAGATTTTTAGGAATAGAATTGTTATTTTTAAATTTAATAAGAGTTATATATGCATATATATATATATATAACTTGATTTTTAAATTAGATTTTATAATTTAATTTAAATTTGAATTTAATGTTGTGAAATTTAAAAAGAATAAATACTTAAAAATATTAGGATAAGCTTTTATTTATAATTTGTTTGTTTCATTTCTTTTTAATTAAAAAAGGGAGAAATTTATTTAAATATACAAAAAAAGGAATGAATTAAGATTTAAAAGCTTTTTACAAAAAATTTAAATAAAAATGAAATATTTAAGAGACATGTGTAAATCTCTTAACACCTTAATGACATGTGTTAAGACATAAAATAAACAAAGTGACAAATGTTAAATTTAAACAAGTGTCCTATTTGATTTTTCTTTTTTCTGTTATTTTAATTAGATCAAAAATTTATTTATATAAACACATCCCTTCTCATTCTCATTTTCTTTTTTATTCTTCTTTTTCAAAAACTTAAGAACTTCAGCTGAAATCATCTTCTTCTAATCAATGCCAAAAATCTGAAATCAATATTCAAACTAAAATTTAAATTCTCTGATCATCTTCTTCAAAACAGAAAACTCTATTCAAACATAATCTGTAATCCCCTCAAAAACTAAATCAAAAACCAATATTTTCCTCTAACCTAATCAAACCAAAAACTATCTGAAATCATCCTCAAACCAGAAATCTATAACCTGTAGACTCTTCAAAACATTAACCAGAAAATCATTCTGCAAATTCTACAGCCTGCAGATCTCTCCATTTCTGTTTTGAAACTTCATCCGAGCCTGCATTTTTTCTTCTTTCTGGAAGCATGCATACAAATGTAATCAGGGAGCAAGAAATTCAGAAAAAAAAGATTAAAGTTTTAAAAAGCAAGCATGCAACTGAGTTTTAAGATCTTAAGTACTGCAACAACTTGAAGCTTTCAAATTAAAGCACCTTTCAGTTTCAAGCTTTTCAAAAACAAAGTGCTCTGCTCATAAAAATTTCTGGTGAGTAACATCACTCTTTTTAAAATTAAGTATAAATTTAATTGTTGTTTTACCATGGAAATAAAAATGTTTGTATGCCATTTACAAGTATTACCGGTATATATATGATTGTATGAAGTTGTGCATGCTGCTGTAACTTATTTTTCTGTTCTTAAGTTTTCAGGTTTATTCATTTCATTTGAACCAATCTATGTTAAGGATTTAGATTAAACAAAGTGTGGCTGTGAACATAAGTTAGAGTTTAAACTTTATTTAAAATAACAAAAAGAATAAAAGAAATCTGTAATTGACTCTGGGAAACAAAATATAACAGAACAACTTATGTAAGTAAAATTTTAACTTTCCAGATTCATTGATTCAAGATTATAAGCCGATTACATAAACAAAAATTTGAATTTTAGAACTAAAATAAGAATTTTTAGTTTGAAATTGGAAGAGCATTTCAGGTTTTTCTAGAAAGGTGTTTTGGTATGTTACTGTCAATCTAGGTGTTCGGGGTGACCAGTATCTTCTCTGGTGATGTAATGGTGATAGGAGAATTAGGGAAAAATAGATGGAGGTGGATATGTGCATTGAGGCGATGAGGGTTTTGGATTGAAGTTTTTAAACCTAGTTTTCTCTATTGATCAGAAATTGATCGTCGCGACATCTATAGGCGACCTAGCTTTCCCTGATTCAAGTAGTTGATTGATGGGGTATGGAAGAGTTCGTGGCCGGAGGTGAAGCCACTCTGGTGATCAGAGGCGAGAGATTTTGGTGATTTCCAGTTCGACATTTTTTTCCAGATTTGAGCTCATAAGCTCGTTTTTTATTTTGGGGTTCTGCAAATTGTTTGATGGTCGGAAGTAGGTTGGGGGATGATCATCGACTTGCGCGTGGGGTCGTGAATGGTCGAAGTTGGCGGCAGTGGTGTGCATGTGCACGGAGAACTGGGTGTGTATGCTGTTGATTTGGGGGAGATGATTACTCTAGTGTTATTCGGGTTAATTCGTGATTTGCTCGAAGCTTTGGATGTTGGAATCAAAGTCGTTGTGAGGTGGGCTCGGGTATTTGGTTCTTACAGGTTTATGTATTAAACCTGACAGTTTTTAGTTTGAATGAATTCAAGATGAGATGTTACTCGAGTTTACTCGAGTTTATTTTAGTGATTTGTTCGAGCAAGATTAGGTTAGGCTCGAATAATTTAATTGTTGCTCAGGTTAGATTTGTTACAGATTAGAAATCCTATTATGTTTTCAAAATTTAAACTGAAATTTAAAGTGTTAAGCAAGAATTTAAAATATGTTTTAAATTTAATTTTAAATTATGGATTCAAGTTTAATTTGAATCTTAAGCTGGAAATGAATGAAGTTTTTCAAATTCAAATTTGTTTAAATAGCTTGAAAGGGGGTTAAGTGTTTAAAAATGTTTTTTTAAAAAGAATTTGAATTTAAAATTGGAATTTGAAATGTAAAGGAATGTTTTAAACAAAGTTCAAATCTGATTCAAATCTAAATTTGAATCTTTGTTTTAAACAAAATTTAAGTTTTATAAATTTAAGTGTTTTAACAATTTTGAATGATAAAGTAAGATTTAAATGTTTGAATTTAAAAAGGAATTTGGTTTAACTCTTGCAAAAATTCCTTTTATAAGGAAAAGTATTCTTTATCATGTAAATTTAAAGTTTTTAAATTGATTTTAAATTTTGTTGAAGGTAAATTGGTTTTTCATTTTAAAAAAAAACTTGAATTTAAAATGAAATTTGAAAATAAATTTGGAAATGAATGATTTCAAATATATTTGTGAATGATAATTTAACCACAGATAAGAAAAGGGTTTTATCTTAAAGTTAAACTAGAATTTAACGTTTGTAATTCATTTAATTATTAGGGCACTTAAATGGATAATTAATTTATTTAATAAATTAATGAAATGGATATTTACTTAAAGTAATTAAGGGTTTTAAACTTAAGGTTTAAGATTTATTATTCTTAGAATAATTAACTTGTAATTTAAGAATCATTAATTAAATAAGATTATATTTAGTTAATGATCAGTAATTAACTAAACAAATAATAAAGGATTAATTAAGTTACAGTTAACACTTAATTAATTTAATAGGGGTTAATTAATGGGTTATTAATGATTAATTAATTTGTAATTAATAATGATTAAAATAAGTTAATTACTTTAGAAAAATAATGAACGAATTGTTAATAGTTAATGAAGGTCATTAACTAAGGATTATTTAATAATTAATTAATGTGATTAATTTTTAATAATTAATTAGATTAATTAATTTAAAGATAATCATTTGTGTAAATTGTTAAGTATAATTACTTATGGAAGTAATTAAGGAATTAATTGCTTATTGTAATTAGTTGAGTTTAATTTGATTAGATTAAGTTAATTAATTTAGAATAATCATTTGATGATTTGTGAAGAATAATTATTTAATGTAATTTAATGAAGAGAAATTTTTAGGAAATTAATTAATGGGTAATTACTGGATGTAATTAATTGAAGGTGATTTGTTGATGAACGTAATTTGAGTATAATTACTTTATAGAATTAATCAAGGGATTAATTAGAGATAATTAATTAAGGAGTAATTAATATATTAGTGAAATAATTAAGGGTAGTTAATTACTGAATGGAGTTAATCAAGAGTGATTAACAATTATGGTTTAATTGAAGATTAATTACTTAATGTAAATAATTTAAATAGAAAGTGTAATTAGAGATCATTAATTATTATAACAAATGATGTAATTAAGAATAGATTTATTTAGGAATAATTAATCAATGAAGGAATTAATTAATGTAATTAATTAAGGATCAATGTAATTAATTATAGTTAATTAATTAAGGAAGTAATTAAAGATTAACTACTGTATTTGGTTAAGTATAATTAATTGATAAATTAATTAGTGGATAATTACTTGAATGTAATTAAAGGTTAATTAATCAGGGATGATTAATTAAAATGAATAATTGATTGATGATTAATTAATTAATTGATAATTAATTAATAGCGTTATAAGCAAGTATGGTAATGATGAAGTAATTAATTTAATTCACCTTAAATTAGTTAGAAATGAAGTAATTAATTTAATTTATTTTACATTAATTATATTTGGTGTGATTATTAATCATTTCTTATATGAATGGATATTGTTTGCCTTGAATGGTTTGAATCTCAGGTATGAGATAAGTAATGTTGAGTGATATGGATGCATTAGTTACATTGTGATGATGATTTGGATTATCTATTTGTGAATGATAATATGGATTATCTGTAATGATGATAATGATGATTATCTATTGTGAATCTGCGAATTATCTATCTGTGTGTATATAGATAATTGAATTGTTTTAAACCTTTAAAACAACGTGGCCTTAAAAAACACGCTCTGGATTCCGATCAGACCAGGATCGGGTTTTCATATTTGGATATCCGAAAACCACATCGATCCAAATTAACGATAGGTCGTGAATCTCATGTGAAGAGTGAAGACTCGAGGTGTAAGAACTATTCGTCAGTATAACTCTAAGGGTGATTCAGAGATGAGTTTGAAGGGGTAGTACTTTCATATTCGAGATGAAGATTCAGAGTGTAAGGGTTATCGTCGTTAACTCTGAGGGTGATTCCAAAATGAATGTAACGAGATAATGCCTTCGGTTTCGTTCGAACCCGGAACGAACTTGTATGGATTGAATGCTTTCAGAACATCGTTAGGTGGACGATGAGCATTCTAAGAGATTTGTTCTCTAAAGGTAATGGTAGCCTCAAGCCTCATCAACCGAGAATGGCTAAAACAGGGGAGGTGCAGCAAGGCAAGTGGGTCATGCCCAAGTAGGACGAGATTTTCCCCTGTCTAGAAGTCCCATTTTATTTCGGCTGTGTGGGCGGTTGGAACGCATGCCAACTGCAGGGTTGTCTTGTTCGGGACTGTCCAGTAAGGGATGGTTCCGGTCTTGTGTTGTTGGGGATTGGGAGTGATCCTCGGTACGTTGATCTAAGCCACGTATTGCGTCGGGAGGTACCACGGTAGCCCTGCCATTGATGGAATCCAAAATCCAATAAGTTCCAACGGTTTTGATTGTATTACCCACTTTTGTGGCTAGTAGCTGGAATTTAATAGATGTAACAATTTCGGCTATTTCATATTTACTTGAAAACCCTAGACCTATTATAATATCACTGGATTTCCTATCAAATGTTTTGGTTAGCGTAAGGTAAAAACTTTTCCAAGTTTATGTGTGGGAAGTCTTACGTGATACCCTTTTTTTTCAAAGGTTTTTCAAAGTTAAGCAACTTTAACTTGTTACTCACACCAGACCCATGTCTGACCCGGAGTTTATCTTCTATTTTCTTAAACTCTTGGGTACTCAAATTTTTACGAGTAGCCAAGGGATTCAGGTTAGCTTTGACGAATTTTGGAGGAGCAATGGAGCAGAAGGTTTCGGGGTTAGACATATAGTTTCCGCTGTGTGTTCTCTGTGTTGGTATCTCTTTGTTTGAGTTGTATTGAGTTGTATATCTAGGCAGGTGTTTATAACCGTCTAGTATGTGATGTATATACTATGTAACTCTGAACTTTTTTGTATACTATGTAATATTTATGTTATTAATATAATTTATTCGTTCCGCTGTTGACATTCTGATGTTGTTTTCTTCTTTCTTCTCTTTCTTTTCTCTTTTCTATCCCTTTCTTTCTTCAAGATGATTCGACTTTCTGTGGAGAAAAAGTTGGGTCGTCTCAGCTGGTATCAGAGCACTAGGTTGAGCGAATACCTAGGCTCTGGAGTGGTGTCTATCTTGAGAGAGATTATTTGTATGTATATATATATATATATATATATATACTTCTACCTATTAATTAATTCATTTGGATATAGAATTAATTAAAAGAATGGCCTCAACAGCAGCCGATTCCGCCGCCGCCACTATTTCAACCGCAGCCGCCACAAATCCAGCTGTCTCCGATGATGAAGATCGGGAGGGCTGGCAGGAGGTCCGCCGTCGTGGAAAGCAGAAACTAGATGCTCCCTCTAATCCATGGTCAAACCCTAAATCAACTGCATCTCTTTTTAAATTTAATAAATCACAGGGTGTTAGATCATGGTCGGATTTGTTTGATAAACATGTTTCTATCAAAGAAGATGTTATCTTCCATCAACCAGCTAAGGACGACACAGGTGACTATGCTATTATAGATGACTTGGATTACAAGTTATCCAATGAGATGTGGAATAACTCAATATTCATTTATCTTACGGGTAAACGACCATATTTTGTACACTTTAACGCGTATATCAAAAGGGTCTGGAAACCTGAAGGCACATGGGAAATTTTCTCTAGAGATAATGGTTTTTTCTTAGTAAAGTTTGAAAATCATGCTGATTTTGATAAAGTTTTAAATGGGGGTCCCTGGTTTATGGATAGTAGGTTAATATTTATGAAAAAATGGGATGCTAATTTCCAGTTTGAAAGAGACATGTTAGACTCATATCCTATTTGGGTAAGATTAAATAATCTACACCTATCTCTGTGGAATGCTAGGGGCATTAGTAAACTTGCTAGTCTTATTGGTAAACCTTTGGACATTGATGATTTCACCAGAAATGTTAAAAGGCTTAAATTTGCAAGAGTGTTAATAGAAGTGACAGCTGATGCTACTTTTCCTAAAATAATCAGAGCAAAAGATAATAAAGGAAGAATTTATGAACAAGAGGTGGAATATGAGTTTATTCCACCAAGATGTAAGCAATGCAGTTGTTTTGGACATAGTGATTCACAATGCCCAAATACAACTACTCAAAAGTGGATCCCCAAAGTTTCAGCACCAAACCATACCGCTACACTGACTGAACAAACTTCTAAACTGCCTGAGCTCCCTACTAGCTCAGTGCCAAAAAATAGCCTAGATCATAATACTTACAAAGATTTACAACAGACTAACATTGAAGCTGACTTTAATACTGGAAGTCACACACCTGAGGAGAGGCAGTCCATTCTGGAAGGGCAGCATTGTTCAACAGAGCAGAATAAGAATCCACCACTTCAAAATCATGTTCAAATAAATGCGTCTCCACAGAGTGATCATTCTCTTCAGAATAATGCTGACCAAGGTAATCCCTGCATGGTTGAAACTCCTGTTGAAATTCATTCCCATGGACGCTTAACAACTGAGGAGTTAGAGCATTCAATTGCAATGTTCCCAACAAGGTCTGAAGCTGCTTGTCAACATAATAAGTCTCTGGCAAATGCTGAGGCACAGCGTACTGTTGCTGTTGAACAACATGATGCTGTGGAAAATGATGATACACCTAATAATATACAGGAAATTAATCAGATGGGCATTGAATTGGATGTGGAATCCATAAACTCAGAAGAGGAATTTTATTATTCTGACCAATATACTAAAGAAAATCCAAAATATATGGAACAATTCAATGCCAAAAACAAAGGAAAAAAGAAAAGTAGGAACACTTTGGCTCGGGTAACAAGGAGCCAATCAAGACATTCTTAATGTCTATTATTTGTTGGAATGTAAGGGGTCTAAATGGTGAAACTAGAAGATTAGACCTCTTTAAGTTAAAAAATAAAGTTAATCCTACCATAATTGCTTTTCTTGAGAATAAGATGGGGGATCGTAGTACTCAGATATTTGCTAACATGTTTGGTAATGATTGGGAATGGATAGACAATAATTCAGCATCCTCTAAAGGTCGCATACTGATCACTTGGCACAAATCCATATGGAACTTATCTATCAGAGATAAATCTGAACAACATATTACTGTTACTTGTACTAATGTAGGCGGTTTGAATTTCATATGCACTTTTGTTTATGCCCATAACTGGGCTTCTCTTCGCAGACAATTATGGTCTTATTTAATTCAAACATCAAAGCAAATTAATAATAATTGGATGGTAATGGGGGATTTTAATGCAGTTCTTAAAACTAATGAGAAAAGAGGTGGAAGTACCCTTAGTCTGTCACAAACAGAGGAGTTCAACAAGTGCATTGTAGCAGCTGGCCTCTCTGAAGCTATCCACTCTGGCCTGAAATTTACTTGGTTTAGTGGAGAAGTAAAAAAAATTGCTTGCAGACTTGATAGAGTTCTTATAAATGACAAAATTCTAACAAACATCCCAAATTTGAAAATATCAGTTCTCCCTAGCTCAACAAGTGATCATTCTCCATTACATATCCAATTTAATCAACAAGCTAATTTATTGAAAGGAAGACCTTTTAGATATGGCAACCACTGGCACCTAATAGAAGGATATGCTGATGTTGTAGACTTCAATAACATTACCAAAACTGATGGAAATTGCTGGTTTTCAATGGTCATGATGCTAAGAGAGTTAAAAAAGAGATTGAAGAACTGGAACAGAGAAAGGAGTAAAACAAAGGATACTATAAGCCATTTACAACAAACATGTGAACAGATGCAGAACCTTCTTGATGCAGACCCTCCTGATGAAGCTAGAATCTCAAATTATTTTTCTACACAACAGAATCTTAAAGAAGCATTGCATTTACAAGCTATACAAGCTAAACAAATGGCAAAGGAGAAATGGCTCACTCAAGGGGATGAATGCACCAAATTTTTTTATGCTAAGATGTCTTATAGGAGGAACTGCAATGCTCTTATTAACTCTATGAATGACCAGGGGGATATAGCATCTAATATATCTCAATTTGAACAGGGAGCCATATCTTATTTCACAAATTTATATAATAGTGAAATTAAGATAACATTACCTCCTATTAATTGCAGGGCTATAATATCTGATGTGGGAAGACAAATGTTGCAAGAGACTGTTACTGAGGAAGAAATAAGGGCTGCTGTCTTCTCCATACACGAAGACTCCTCCCCAGGACCTGATGGGTGGAATTCCAAGTTCTATCAATTGCACTGGCAACATCTGAAAAATCAATTATTAGAAGCTATACAGGAATCTTTCAACACTGGCAAAATTCTTCATGAATTAAATCACACATTCATCACTCTTATCCCAAAGGTGGAAAGCCCTACTATGATTGAAGATTATAGACCTATTGCATGCTGTAATGTGTTATATAAGATACTCAGCAAGGTAATATGCAACAGAATTTCTAAAGTCCTCCCTGATTTAATTTCTGAATGTCAATCTGCTTTTATAAAAGGAAGACACATCTCTGAAAATTCTTTACTAGCTCATGAACTAATTAGAAATTTCAATAAACCTGGAGCTGACAAAATGTGTCTAAAGATTGATCTACATAAAGCATATGATAAAATTAATAGACAGTTCATCATTCATGTTCTACACTGTATGAATTTTCCTACTTCCTTGATCAAACTCATTGAAGAATGCATATCCACCCCCACATATTCAATTATTATTAATGGTATTCCCAAAGGATATATAACTAGCAACAGGGGTTTGAGACAAGGTGATCCCCTCTCCCCCTACTTATTTGCAGTTGCTATGGAATTCTTTACACTACAAATGGAAATAGCTTGTCATAATTCTTTGATCCAGCCTTTGTTTAAACATAACCCTAATGTCAATCATCTTTTATATGCTGATGATTTGATAATTGCTATTAGAGCTTCCTCTTCTGCAGCACAGTGTTTACTACACATATTTGATCAATTACAGTTGTTTGTGGGACTTGAACTAAATACTAATAAGTCCAAATGCTACTTTAGCAAATATTGTACATCCAAAAATCAGATCCTGGAAATCTTGAAAATTAAGGAAGGACATCTTCCTGTCAAGTATCTGGGGGTTCCTTTATCAACGAATGTAATTACAGATCGTGAATGTGGTGAACTAGTTGGTAAAATCAGAGACAAACTAAATGGTTGGAGTTCTAAATTACTTTCTTTTGCTGGCAGAATTGAATTGGTACACACAGTTATAACTGCAAAAATAAGATTTTGGCTTCAAACATTTCACATTCCTGATAGTTCAATTGAGAAGATTAAATCAGCATGTGCAAATTTCATATGGAGGGGGGGATTACATAAAGTCAGTTATGATATTCTTTCTAGGCCTAAAGCTGAAGGAGGTGTTGGTCTAATCAACCTGAAAGAACTTAGAAAGACTTATCAAATAAAACATGGATGGAAAATTCTAACATCAAATACTCTTTGGGCTAGGTGGATGAGAAGTAGATATATAAAAGGTAGTTTCTGGACAATGCATGAGGATATTAACTCTTCTGGAGTTTGGAAATGTATTTTAAGAAGCAGGGAAGTTCTGAAAACATGCATTACAAAGAGAATTGCTAATGGAAGGGATACTTATCTTTGGAGAGACCCATGGATAAATGGAAAATCATTTGCTAACAAATATGGTTGGGGCATGATTTCATGTATTGGGGAATATGATGACCTAGTTGCATCTATCATCAGTCAGGGCACTTGGATACCAGAACAAAAAGGATTACATGCCATAGTTGAAGATGTCAAGTACATCCCTATTTACTCTTCTGAACCCAAAGATATCTGGACATGGAATCATACAAAAGATGGCATTTTTACCACAAACAGTGCATGGGAAGCAATACGAACTAAACATACTAACAAATATTGGGCAGCCCATATCTGGTCCAGATCTAACAACCCAAAGATGGCTTTCACAACTTTTAAAGCAATTAATTTAAGACTTCCTACAGCTGACAGATTAGCAAGATGGGGTATGGAGGTTAATCTAACATGTAAACTTTGTAACAACATTCCAGAATCACACAATCATATATTCTTTGAATGTGAATTCTCCGCTCGTGTAATAAGCCATGTTAAAAGCAAAAATCAAGACATGCATGCTATTTCTACACTTGAAGACGAACTGCTATACCTGAGCCACAGCAAGAGAGGAGACCTGTTGACTCAACTGCAGATTATTAGCCTCACAACAACTGTATATCACCTCTGGAAGGAGAGGAACCGGAGAGTCTTCAAGAGTACTGCAAAGGGACATAAACAAATTCAAATCACAATAGAGCAAGATGTCAAGATACTTGCAAGAAGAATTAAAGGAAAATTATTTACTCATGCGACTGAACTGGAGAACAAAATCCTCCGAGCATGGAAAGTGGATCCGCCATGAACCTCTGCTTCAGAGCTTTTTAGAAAGGGGCATTTGTTATTTTGCTTTGCTGTTGAAATGATCTTTGTAAATACGTTTAGCACGTGTCCTGTTTACTTCTAGGTAATACACGGAACATGGATTATTGTACTGAGCTTTGATGCATCAATAAAATTCACCAATTTTCAAAAAAAAAAAAAAAAAAAAAAAAAAAAAAAAAAAAAATACTTCTACCTATTTGTTGGGTTACCTGTTCGGTTTTCCAATATAAGTTATAAAGGTAGATAAGGTAGTGGGTGTGTAACACGACTACTAGCCATGGTTGGTGTTTGAGTGTTGAGGTTGGAAGTGGATCTGTCGAGACTATAGACCTAATACCGTCTCAAGTGAGTTTTACAGCTGGATGTAGAGATTTCATAGATCTCTGAAGGTAACCTGTAAAGGTTCAGAGTTCATCTCTGATTTGGATGAGTAGAGTTTGGATCTGTCGGTTGGGCAGAAGAAAATAATGGTATCTTGATACCTCAGGAATTAGTAGCTATGTGATGAGACGCAATGACTATGGATGTCTCCGAAGATTTTTCTTTGGAACAAGTTTAGGAAGTATGTCTGCTTCGATGTTGTGGTTGGGTTCAGCATGATGTTTCTGTCTGGTTTGAGGTCCGAGTTTCTCGAAGAGCTCTGGATTAGGAAGTCTTTGGCATCGGTGTCAGCAGTGCAGCTCGGAGTGTTCTATGCTAGCAAGGAGGTCTTCTGGTTAGGAGTTTTTATGGAGATGGAGTTCAGACGCAGCAGAGTGGATCCATTTCGTCGATGGATTGGCTAGATAGGCGTAGGCTGTTCTGATTGGTAAAGAGAGAATAGTTTTCTTTGGATATTAGGCTGGGTTGATCGCAAAAGTGACTTGCGATAGTTTGAGTGTTCTCTTGAGTTATCAGAGGTTTGTCCGCATCTGGAGGTTGAGTTTTCTTATCGAATAGATTCTAGGAGTACTACCGGTGGTTCAGTAGAAGGATGGTTCCTAGAGATTGAGTTTGATGAAGCAACTCAGGTTTCGGAGGAATTTCTGAGTTTTCTTTTGTGGATCTGTTGAACCATATTTCTGAAATGTGTTGTCCAGTTTGTGCTTGTGTTCTTCATCGGCATTTTCTTCTATTTCATATCAGAGTTGTGCAGCGGAAGTAGTTTGGGAGTGCTTTTGTTTTGTATTTTCCGTATAGGAGAAGTAAGTTTGTCTTCTGATGTTTGTGGAGTAGAGTTGGTATTCTTGGTTTGGGATCGATCTTGAGGAGATCATTCTGTTGGGTTGTTTTGGTCCAGTTTGTTTCTAGAGACATCAACGAAGGTTGAGTTGATCGGGAAAGTATGAAGGCATCCCAGGATCGTCAGAAGTGTTTTATGGAAAAGAGACGAAGGAATTTGGATTCCGGAGTCGGAGATTTGATTTTGAGTAAGACTAGGTAAGTCAGCTCCGAGGTGTTTTGGATCTTTTCGGTGTTCTTGTGAGGATCAGTGTTTGATTTTCAAGGTTGAATTGCCAGTTTGGATAACTGGGATTCGATGTGTTTCACGTGTCTCTGAGGGAGTACGTGTATGATCTATCTCTGGTTGTGGAATCAGCAGTTCAGGAGGATGTGATTGTTGAGTCAGACTCATCTGTAGTCCGGTATGCTGTTTAAGAGTTGTAAGTTTAGATGAATAGGAGCTCAATAGCTTAGTAATATTGATCGTTTGGATTTTTTAGAGTGAGTATCCAGGTACTTTTACTTGGGAAACTCGAGGAAATTTTATCCAGAATTTTGTCTGGATAGTTAGATTTGTTTGTTTGAGTAATTTGGTTGCTATGGTTGTTAGCATATGATTGATAATATATGCTTGTGTTTTAAAATAAAATCTTAAGATAGGTTATTAAATTACCTTTGCTTTTAAATTTCGGGGACGAAATTCTTTTAAGGGGGAAGAATGTGATACCCCGGAATTTTGGCAATATAAATTTAATAACCTGTGTTAAAAATTAATTTGATTTGATAATTTTTGATAATAAAATTTTGAATTGATTTAAAAATCTTCTTTTAATAAATATTTAAATTGGAAGATTGTATCTTTTTAAAGAAAATAAATTTTTATCTATTTATAATATATATATAATTGTATATATTGTAAATATATAAGCTTTGATTTGAAATTTAGTAAACGAATCAATTTTCTAATTCTAATTTATTTTTGGTAAATTGGAAATTTGATTTAAATTTAACATTTAGCTTTTCAAAGCAATTTAATAAATAATTATATGTTTTATACTTAAGATAAATCTTATTTGTTTAAAATTTTATTTAATTAACTTAAATATGAATTTAAATCAGGATTAACAAAAAAGCTTTGTTTTATTTTCTTTTTAAAATGTTGCTTGAAATTTATATATAAGAATTTAAAATACAATTTACAAATGATCTTAATATATTGAGTAATGGAAGTGGATTATAATTTCTTTTATAAATTATTTAAATGGTTAAATTTTTTATTTTCAAATAATAATCATAATACTTAGTTTTTATAAACATAAATAGATTTTTAGAAATAGAATTGTTATTTTTAAATTTAATAAGAGTTATATATGCATATATATATATATATATAACTAGATTTTTAAGTTGGATTTTATAATTTAATTTAAATTTAAATTTAATGTTGTGAAATTTAAAAAGAATAAATACTTAAAGAAATTAGGATAAGCTTTTATTTATAATTTGTTTGTTTCATTTCTTTTTAATTAAAAAAGGGAGAAATTTATTTATATACACATAAAAAGGAATAAATTAAGATTTAAAAGCTTTTTATAAACAATTTAAATTAAAATAAACTATTTAAGAAACATGCGTAAATCTCTTGACACCTTAATGACATGTGTTAAGCCATAAAATAACCAAAGTGACAAATGTTAAATTTTAAACAAGTGTCCTATTTGATTTTTATTTTTTCTTTTATTTTAATTAAATCAAAAATTTATTTATACAAACACATCCCTTCTCATTTTCTTTTTCTATTCTTCTTTTTCAAAAACTTAAGAACTTCAGCTGAAATCATCTTCTTCTAATCAAAGCCAAAAATATGAAATCAATATTCAAACTAAAATTTAAATTCTCTGATCTTCTTCTTCAAAACAGAAAACTCTGTTCAAACATAATCTGTAATCCCCTCAAAAACCAAATCAAAAACCACTATTTCCCTCTAACCAAATCAAACCAAAAACTATCTGAAATCATCCTCAAACTAGAAATCTATTATCCATAGCCTCTTCAAAACATTAACCAGAAAATCATTCTGCAAATTCTAAAGCCTG
Source organism: Allium cepa (assembly GCA_030765085.1). Lineage (NCBI taxonomy): Eukaryota > Viridiplantae > Streptophyta > Magnoliopsida > Asparagales > Amaryllidaceae > Allium > Allium cepa. The sequence goes on from CM060940.1 coordinate 175,449,407, forward strand.
CAGATCTCTCCATTTCTGTTTTGAAACTTCATCCAAGCCTGCATTTTTTCTTCTTTCTGGAAGCATGCATACAAATGTAATCAGGGAGCAAGCAATGCAGAAAAAAAAAGATTAAAGTTTTAAAAAGCAAGCATGCAATTGAGTTTTAAGATCTTAAGTACTGCAACAACTTGAAGCTTTCAAATTAAAGCACCTTTCAGTTTCAAGCTTTTCAGAAACAAAGTGCTCTGCTCATAAAAATTTCTGGTGAGTAACATCACTCTTTTTAAAATTAAGTATAAATTTAATTGTTGTTTTACCCTGGAAATAAAAATATTTGTATGCCATTTACAAGTATTACCGGTATATATATGATTGTATGAAGTTGTGCATGCTGCTGTAACTTATTTTTCTGTTCTTAAGTTTCCAGGTTTATTCATTTCATTTGAACTAATCTATGTTAAGGATTTAGATTAAACAAAGTGTGGCTGTGAACATAAGTTAGAGTTTAAACTTTATTTAAAATAAAAAAAAGAATAAAAGAAATCTGTAATTGACTCTGGGAAACAAAATATAACAGAACAACTTATGTAAGTAAAATTTTAACTTTCCAGATTCATTGATTCAAGATTATAAACCGATTACATAAACAAAAACTTGAATTTTAAAACTAAAATAAGAATTTTTAGTTTGAAATTGGAAGAGCATTTCAGGTTTGTCTAGAAAGGTGTTTTGGTATGTTACTATCAATCTAGGTGTTCGGGGTGACCAGTGTCTTCTCTGGTGATGAAATGGTGATAGGAGAATTAGGGAAAAATAGATGGAGGTGGATATGTGCATTGAGGCGATGAGGGTTTTGGATTGAAGTTTTTAAACCTAGTTTTCTCTGTTGATCAGAAATTGATCGTCGCGACATCTATAGGCGACCTAGCTTTCCTTGATTCAAGTAGTTGATTGATGGGGTATGGAAGAGTTCGTGGACGGAGGTGAAGCCACTCTGGTGATCAGAGGCGAGAGATTTTGGTGATTTCCAGTTCGACATTTTTTCTAGATTTGAGCTCATAAGCTCGTTTTTGATTTAGGGGTTCTGCAATTTGTATGATGGTCGGAATTAGGTTGGGGGATGATCGTCTACTTGAGCGTGGGGTCGCGAACGGTCGGAGTTGGCGGCAGTGGTGGTGCATGTGCATGGAGGGCTGGGTGTGTATGCTGTTGATTTGGGGAAGATGATTACTCGAGTGTTATTCGGGTTAATTCGTGATTTGCTCAAAGCTTTGGATGTTGGACTCGAAGTCATTATGATGTGGGCTCGGGTATTTGGTTGTTACAGGTTTATGTATTAAACCTGACAGTTTTTAGTTTGAATGAATTCAAGATGAAATGTTACTTGAGTTTACTCGAGTTTATTTAAGTGATTTGTTCGAGCTAAATTAGGTTAGGCTCGAATAATTTAATTGTTGCTCGGGTTAGATTTGTTATAGGTTAGAAATCCTGTTAATGTTTTTTAAATTTAAACTGAAATTTAAAGTGTTAAGCAAGAATTTAAAATATGTTTTAAATCTAATTTTAAAATATGGATTCAAGTTTAATTTGAATCTTAAGCTGGAAACGAATGAAGTTTTTTAAATTCAAATTTGTTTAAATAACTTGAAAGGGGGTTAAGTGTTTAAAAATGCTTTTTTTAAAAAGAATTTGAATTTAAAATTGGAATTTGAAATGTAAAGGAATGTTTTAAACAAAGTTTAAATCTGATTCAAATCTGAATTTGAATCTTTGTTTTAAAACAAATTTAAGTTTTATAAATTTAAGTGTTTTAACAATTTTTAATGATAAATTAAAATTTAAATATTTAAATTTAAAAAGGAATTTGGTTTAACTCTTGTAAAAATTTCTTTTGTAAGAAAAAGTACTTTTTATCATGTAAATTTAAAGTTTTTAAATTGATTTTAAATTTTTTGAAGGTAAATTGGTTTTTCATTTTTAAAAAACTTGAATTTAAAATGAAATTTGAAAATAAATTTTGAAATGAATGATTTCAAATATATTTGTGAATGATAATTTAACCATAGATAAGAAAAAGGTTTTATCTTAAAGTTAAACTAGAATTTAATGTTTGCAATTCATTTAATTATTAAGGTAATTAAATGGATAATTTATTTATTTAATACATTAATGAAATGGATATTTACTTAAAGTAATTAAGGGTTTTAAACTTAAGGTTTAAGATTTATTATTCTTAGAATAATTAACTTGTAATTTAAGAATCATTAATTAAATAAGATTAGATTTTAATTAATGATTAGTAATTAATTAATCAAATAATAAAGGAATAACCAAGTTACACTTAACACTTAATTAATTTAAAAGGGGTTAATTAATGGGTTATTAATGATTAATTAATTTGTAATTAATAATGATTAAAATAACTTAATTACTTTAGAAAAATAATTAATGAATTGTTAATAGTTAATGAAGGTCATTAACTAAGGATTATTTAATAATTAATTAATGTAATTAATTTTTAATAATTAATTAGATTAATTAATTTAAAGATAATCATTTATGTAAATTGTTAAGTGTAATTACTTATGGAAGTAATTAAGGAATTAATTACTTATTGTAATTAATTGAGTTTAATTTGATTAGATTAAGTTAATTAATTCAGTTTAATTAGTTTAGAATAATCATTTGATGATTTGTGAAGTATAATTACTTAATGTAATATAATGAAGAGAAATTATTTAGGAAAGTAATTAATGAGTAATTACTGGACGTAACTAATTGAAGGTGATTTGTTGATGAAAGTAATTTGAGTATAATTACTTTAAAAAATTAATCAAGGGATTAATTAGAGATAATTAATTAAGGAGTAATTAATATATTGGCGAAGTAATTAAGGGTAGTTAATTACTGAATGGAGTTAATCAAGAGTGATTAACAATTATGGTTTAATTGAAGATTAATTACTTAATGTAATTAATTTAAATAGAAAATGTAATTAGAGATCATTAATTATTATAATTAATGATGTAATTAAGAATAGATTTATTTAGGAATAATTAATCAATGAAGGAATTAATTAATGTAATTAATTAAGGATCAATGTAATTAATTGTAGTTAATTAATTAAGGAAGTAATCAAAGATTAATTACTGTATTTGGTTAAGTATAATTAATTTGAGAAATTAATTAGTGGATAATTACTTGAGCGTAATTAAAGGTTAATTAATCAGGGATGATTAATTAAAATGAATAATTGATTGATGATTAATTCATTAATTGATTGATAATTAATTAATAGTGTTATAAGCAAGTTTGGTAATGATGAAGTAATTAATTTAATTCACCTTAAATTAATTAGAAATGATGTAATTAATTTAATTTATTTTAAATTAATTATATTTGGTGTGATTATTAATCATTGCTTATATGAATGGATGATATTGTTTGCCTTGAATGGTTTGAATCTCAGATATGAGATAAGTAATGTCGAGTGATATGGATGCATTGGTTACATTGTGATGATGATTTGCATTATCTATTTGTGAATGATAATATGGATTATCTGTTGTGATGATAATGATGATTATCTATTGTGAATCTACGAATTATCTATCTGTGTGTATATAGATAATTGAATTGTTTTAAACCTTTAAAACAACTTGGCCTTAAAAGACACGCTTTGGATTTCGATGAGACCGAGATTGGGTTTCCAGATTTGGATATCCGAAAACCACATCGATCCAAATTAACGATAGGTCGTGAATCTCATGTGAAGAGTGAAGACTCGAGGTGTAAGAACTATTCGTCACTATAACTCTAAGGGTGATTCCGAGATGAGTTTGGCGGGGTAGTACTTTCAGATTCGAGATGAAGATTCAGAGTGCAAGGGTTTCGTCGTTAACTCTGAGGGTGATTCCAAAATGAGTGTAACGAGATAATGCCTTCGGTTTTGTTCGAACCCGGAACGAACTTGTATGGATTGAATGCTTTCAGAACATCGTCAGGTGGACGATGAGCATTCTAAGAGATGTGTTCTCTAAAGGTAATCGTAGCCTCAAGCCTCATCAACCGAGAATGGCTAAAACATGGGAGGTGCAGCAAGGCTAAGTGGGTCATGCCAAAGTAGGACGAGATTTTCCCCTGTCTAGAAGTCCCATTTTATTTCGGCTGTGTGGGCAGTTGGAATGTACGCCAACCGCGGGGTTGTCTTGTTCGAGACTATCGAGTAAGGGATGTTCCGATCTTGTGTTGCAGGGGATTGGGAGTGATCCTGGGTACGTTGATCTAGGCCACGTACTGTGACGGGCGGTACCCCGGTAGCCCTGCCATTAATGGAATCCAAAATGCAAGAAGTGCAAATGGTTTTGATTGTATTACCCACTTTTGTGGCTAGTAGCTGGAATTTAATAGATGTAACAATTTCGGCTATTTCATACTTACTTGAAAACCCTAGACCTATTATAATATCACTGGATTTCCTATCAAATGTTTTGGTTAGCGTAAGTTAATTTTTTTTCCATGTTTATGTGTGGGAAGTCTTACGTGATACTCTTTTTTTCAAAGGTTTTTCAAATTTTAGCAACTTTAACCTGTTACTCACACCCGACCCATGTATGACCCGGAGTTTATCTTCTGTTTTCTTAAACTCTTGGGTACTCAAATTTTTACGAGTAGCCAAGGGATTCAGGTTAGCTTTGACGAATTTTGGAGGAGCAATGGAGCAGAAGGCTTCGGCGTTAGATATATAGTTTCCGCTGTGTGTTCTCTTTGTTGGTATCTCTTTGTTTGAGTTGTATAACTAGGCAGGTGTTTATAACTGTCTAGTATGTGATGTATATACTATGTAACTCTGATTTGTGTTGTATACTATGTAATATTTATGTTATTAATATAATTTATTCTTTCCGCTGTTGAGATTCTGATGTTGTTTTCTTCTTTCTTCTCTTTCTTTTCTCTTTTCTATCCCTTTCTTTCTTCAAGATGATGCGACTTTCTGTGAAGAAAAAGTCAGATCGTCACACAATTATTATAAAAAGTTGTTTCTTTTCACCAATCCTATATAATTTTTCAAAATCTCATTGGCTAATAAATAGTTTATTAATTTCTTTACTAAAAATCTACCACACTGTATTTCCCAGATCCAAAACATTATTTCAAATTATTAATAACTAAAATTAATTAAAATTTTATATGCTTATTCTAGCATAAATAATTCTTCATGATACAAAACACGGGAAAAAAACCCAAATATTCACATTAATTCAATAGTTATATTTCTCTTGACATATAAAATATTCGGGTCCAAAACCACATTTACTTATCATTAATAAATTAAATTCGAATTTATGCCTATTGAACCTTCGAAGATTCATAATAAATTGCTATTACTTTGGAAAACTCTCAAATTAATAACCCATCTCCTATATGTTGTTTCACGTCATATATCCAAAAAATTTTAAAGGATAAAAACTTCGGATTTACCCCAAAACCAAGTTAAATCATTTCCTATAAGTTCCAAAATTTTCCCTTAAACATTATTCTATCCAAATAATGATTATTAGATCATAACTTGATTAATCAAACACATGAGATTCGGGTATTACCTATAACCGAATTAAAACAACGATTGAATAGATGATAAGTCATATTATTCACCTTAAACTTAATCTATGGAGTTGAGAGTTGGCCGAACTTTGATTTCCTAAGCTTGCTTCCCTTTGAACCCCTAAATTTCATTCTCCTTAAAATTATTTCATAGCCAGCCTTGATATCTCCTTCTGGTTGTTTTATGAATGGTAGAAAATGAGAATAGAATGCGTGGAGAGGGTTTAAGGTGAGGGTTTAGGTCTATTTCCTAAGATACCCCTCTTAATCGTTCTTTTATATATCAAATTTTAAACGCTTATCTTAATTCATTAAGCCACAACCAAATTAATTGCCCAAATCTCATTCTTCTTAAGTATCTAATTATTCTATTTTAATCTGTCCAATTAAAATGTCCTGAATAATGTTAAACAAAAATTAGGAGTATTATAGTGGATTATCGTAAGCCGAATAAAGTGATGAAGAAGAACATGTATCCACTCCCATGCATCAATGAATTATTCCATCAGCTACACGGTGTAAAGGCGTTCTCTCAAATAGATTTTGCAACAGGGTTTCACCAGCATAGAGTTGCGAAGGAAAGTGTGTCTAATATTGTGTTTCGATGCCATTAGCACTTTATGAATGGTTGGTGATGCAATTCTGGTTAACCAATGCTCCAGCATACTTTGTGGATCTCATGAATCGAGTTTTGAGAGACTAGCTGAATAAGTTCGTGCTTATGTTAAAGAATGATATTTTGATCCACTCTGGAATAAAAGAGCAGCATAAAATGCACTTGAGAATTTTGTTAGAGATATTAAGAAAGAAAATATTGAGAGAGAAGTTCTTTAAGTGTCATTTCTGGAGAGAAGAAGTGAGATTCTTGGGTCATGTCATGTCGGGATAGGGTAAAGCAGTGGATCCTACGAAGGTGGCAACTGTCCAAGATTGGAATTAGCCTACGAATTTGAAGAGTTTCCTAGGATTGGTGGGATACTATAGATGCTTTCTAAAAGACTTCTCGAAGCTAGTGGCATCGTTGACTAATTTGATGAAGAAGAATCAAACTATTGCATAAGATGTGAAGTGTGAGCACGCATTTGTGAGTATGAAGGAGAGGTTGACGATTGCACCCATGTAGACCATTCCAATTGGAAATGAAGAGTCGACAGTATACACCGATGCTTGTAGTGCTAGATTGAGTGCATGCTGATATAGAAAGGAAAAGTTATTGCATATGCTAGTCAACGGCCAAAGCCATACGAGAGGAATTACCCAACTCATGATTTGAAATTGGCGGCAATTATTTTCGCTTCAAAGATGCGAGGACACTATTTGCTATATGAAAGGTTTAAGATATTTACAGACCATAAATCCTTGAAGTACCTTTTCTCTCGGTTCCATCTCAACCTTCAACGCTATGGTGGTTGGGGTTCTTGGTTCTTATGATTTTAGCATTTCCTATACTATAGGAAATGGGAATGCAATCATTGAAGCATTTAGTAGAAGACATATTAGGTTGGGGGTAATTTTGCTGGAATGGAAGCTGATAGAATGTAATGACTTGGCTTTTCGACCCTCAAATGTCAACCCTGAAACATCCACGGTAATTGTGTGCCGAGTACCCAAGTGCAAGAAAGATAGAAAGTTAGGGTAAAATAAAAGAAAAGGAATAGAATAGGAAAAGAAGAATACAACATCAGAATCTCATGACGGAATGATAATATATAATATCAAAGGAACAGTACAAAGTTTTACTTTGAATACAGAAAAATACAAGTTACTTAAACCTAAGGACTATCACCAGTCTGGACAGATGTAACTATTTGTCCTCACAACGCTGATATATATAATACAAAAATGCAGCTGAAATAAGAATACTATGGAAGGTAATCAACCAGCTCTTCTCCATAGGCCCTAAAGCGTACGTAGCTAAATCTGGAAACATACACGGGGCTTACCCAAGCATTATAAGAAAATAATACCCGTATTAGTCTAGAAAACTAGCATAAGAAACTCAAAAAATAAGAGTGACAAGTAATTATAATCATTGAGACTGTATTGATTCCCAAAACAGTTTCCCCTCAAATAAATATAACCATCTATTAACATATAGCGATATGATAGAGAATGTCTAGAGTGTAGCACATAAATTATATCAAATAGTTGCTATGTGAGTTCCACAACTATAATAAGTATACAATCAATACTGCTAAGGTGCATTCTCATAATGGATTTTCCATGGAGATCTCCTCAGAGCTAACCGAATTTGAACTCTTGCACAAGGATCAGAGATATCCTTCCGAGCAATGTACATCTCTAGGGAATGTATTACAGGAAATACATAACTGGCCCATGCCTAGTCAATCATGGTTCCAAATGCATCGTTGCTACATGCATGTCCGTAACTAATACTAAATTGAGCCACCTACACCCTTGGGATTGCTAAAATGCTACATTTCCTTAGGCTATGTATCATATCTTTGGTTTTAGTCATTTCAGATGTCGAGACTATGTTCGGCATCTCTCACTCAAGTTTTCATTACTCGAACTGAACACGAATCCCCAAATGGATTCCCATATTTCGAACAGATCATGAATCACTATATGGATTCGAGCATCTCGAACAGATCTCGAACTTTTACATATGTTCCCTACAAAAGTCCTTCGACTAATGCTAACGTTGTCCTCTCTCTTGAAATATTCCTCAAGATGGACAGTCCTACATGGTAGCATCTTTTGAAATGTTAACATTGACCTCTCCCTTGGACTTAAACTTAGGAATTGAAAATTAAATTCGTTAATATTCCACTTCATAACCGCTTCCAAAACATAGAACTCTTATACTTATTTTGAAGTGGTATTCAATGAGTAAAACATTTTCTGATCCTGGTCTCTTCAAAACTAATTCGATGAATTTTCGGCTAACACAATTTCGGTACTTTCAAAAGCAAGAAAAAGCTAGTGACGTTTGATATCAATGCTCCTCTCTGGGAGTTCTTATTGGTATAAAATCACCAAGCCTTTTGATAACTTCCTAAGTCAATATTAGGTCAAGTTCGATAATCGATTATCTAGTCAAAACAATTGTTTATACAAATCACAATTCGTACACTTAACTTGTTTCTGACATTCCAATTTAACTATTCCTCATTCAAGAGTGAATCCAAGTAAGTTAGAGCATATGTTGCACCAAAGTCTTCTAAGACACTTCATTCATGAGTCTAACAAATAGATAACTCTACCTTATAGGCTTTTCGTATTAAGTATAGTATAATGATTTCCGTAAACAATAAGAAATCAACACAATTAACACGATTCCAACAATTTTCGACTTACTATTCCTTGGCCAAGAGGATATATGTAAGTTAGATTTTATTGCTCCATCCCTACTTGACATCAATCCTAACTTTCACAAATATCCTTAAGTTGTCGACTTTTAGTGTTAAGCATAGTTAACTACGTTTCAAATGAGTTATTAAAAAATCAACTATTTGAACATTTAGCAATTCTAGCCCTTTATAGAAAATATTTGTACATACTTTAAAATACTAAAAAAAATACTCATAATAGGTTTTAAAAAATTCATCCAAATTATTGCTTGAAAATAACAACTTTACAATTTTCCTTAAAAACTACGTATTTTCTAACAAAATATCTCTTCTTTGAAACTTTCACAAGTAATCCTTAAGAATTCATAAAGGTCACGGTACTTTGTTGACTTTTAGTGTTAAGCATAGTTAATTACGTTTCAAACGAGTTATTAAACAATCAACTATTTGAACATTTAGCAATTCTATCCCCTTTTAGAAAATATTTGTACATACTTTAAAATACAAAAAAAAATACTCATAATAGGTTTTAAAAAATTCATCCAAATTATTGCTTGAAAATAACAACTTTACAATTTTCCTTAAAAACTACGTGTTTTCTAACAAAATATTTCTTCTTTGAAACTTCCACAAGTAGTCCTTAAAAATTCATAAAGGTCACAAACCACTTTTAAAATACTCTAATATGAGTTAGTAAACACTTGTAAAAAGAATGAAACAAAATACCTAAACTAAAATACTTTTTCAAACATTTTAATATACAAAATCAAGGCTAAATGGGGCAATTTTACACTAGTGAAGTTTTGGCCACTTTTTAAGATATTATTTAGCTTTCTACTTTTCAAGATTTTAATAGCAACAAACATATATATAATACATTATAAGTATGGTGAAAAACCCTTAAGGATCTCCAAACAATGTTCCATAAACATTTCCAAAAGCAAGATAATTCATAATTGCACCTATAGCGACTATCGCTATAAATGCACTTTCAAATCTGAGTCCGATCTAAACCAAAGTCCATCTATCTTACCAAAAGAAATTTGTAGCATTCCATACTTACAAACCCAAAAAGAAATTTGTAGCATTCCATACTTACAAAACCAAAAATGAATGCCTATGATGCTGTAGTCATCGTCGAAATTAGTTCCAAGTGACAGAAGTGAATTCTAGTATTTAGCCAAAATCATTTCAAAGTAGTATCAAATACTTCGTATAATAACGCTAAGTATCATGATCTCAGCTTCCCAAATCAATTTCTCAAATATTTACTTCAAATAATACTAATTTTATTTCCTCCAAAATCTTGAAAAACATTTTAAAATACACCAGGACTTAAGTTCTCAAATTCTCTATGTAAATCCTTTTGGTTTATAAACCACGTTTTATGAACCATACTTACATAGAATTACTTTCTTATATGAATCTTTTTATAGATATTTATTTCCAAAATATTTATTCCTTTGGATTATATTAAATGCCTTTTACTAAATTTGAACCTCTAACCCAACATTATTATCGAACATCTTATAGTCAAACGATGAAACTTAATTCACAAGGTGTTCGTTTCAATGTACCTACAATTACTATCTACCTAACCCATAATGTAGAAAGGTAAAGCTGCTCATAAACTAGTCGAGCACCAATCGATAACATGCAATGCTACCAAACTAATCGAGCATGATTTAAATAATCATTAAGTTTGTAGGATATGAATCTATGAGAAGCACTAGTGTCAAACAAACGTGAATAGGTAAAACATAAAATGATAGTATACCCTCAGGAATCTACTTTCCCTTCGCAGCTGCAGAAGTGGAAGTTACCGAAGCAAGTAAAAATACCAAAGGCTGTTGCCCTACCCAAAACATTGGATAATCCCTAACGAAATAGCTAGGTTGATGGCGGCCATAACAACCTTTCGGTGTAAACTGGGCTTAGACTTTGGAACCTCTTCATTCGATGCTCTCACTATTTATGCTCTAGCCACTTGTCTTTTTTTCCAAAATCCATAGTACTTAGCAAGATGCCCCTTGTTTCCACATTGATAACAAACTAAGTTGGTTGGGCTATTCTTCGATGGCTGGAACTTATGCTTGTTTCCTTCAGTTGGTGTAGATATAGATGGCTTGGGAGCCAACCCCTCAAACCTTGAAGCCATACTTATAATATCCTTGAATCCTCCCTTGATATGATCCGACATGTCCTTACATACCATGTCACACAAACTAATCCAAACCAGGACTTCGAGGATAGTCTTGGTGCCATTGAACCTCTTATTGCCTAATATCTCAAACTCGCGTCATTTCGAAGCAAAATCTTTCCATGATCGGTCATGCACAACTTCTTCTACTATACTTCCCTCAACATTAAAATCCCTAATACTCATAGTTCTTACCACCTAGTCAAAGCAAACTTCTTTCAGAATATGAAAGGTTAGAGTTATTTCAAAGAAAGGATTCTAAGAAAGAGATATCCTAAGGATTATTTTAAAAGTCTAGTTTTCAAAATACAACTACGCACTCATATGTATAATATACTCGACTCATTCTAGGGTGGAACTTACTCTATCTCTAATGAGCCATGCCCAATCAAAGCCAAGGTGTGCGCTCAACCTTGAGCTCTGGTACCAAGTGCTGGAAGCTGACAGTATTCGTGTGCCGAGCACCCAAGTGCCAGAAAGACAGAAAGTTAAGGTAAAATAAAAGAAAAACAATAAAATAAGAAAAGAAGAACACAACATCAGAATCTCACAACAAAACAGTAGTATATATTATCAAAGTGCTAAACATACGGTGATTTACTCTATACTTACCATTTTCCCTTACCTTTGTTTATTTACTTATTTCCGTTGATTACCTTTCCTATTATAAACTTTCCTGTTTTAACTATTTGGTGTGTATATATAAACATCTCTCCTTGTAAATTAATTGAATAATTATTAATAAAATAAGTTGCTTTTGCTTTCTCTTCTATGTTAGTTCTCATGAATTATATTCAGTACCTTACCAATTAACATGGTATCAGAGCGAGTCTCGAAAAATTGTCTTAAATCAATTCAAAGTTAGGTATTGAATATCATACTAAATCTCGTATCTCAAATCAGAAAATTAATCAAACCAAGGTTTTCCTTCCTTTCTTTAAATCTCGTATTCAATCTGCTTCAAAATTATCTGAAGTTTTGATGAAGCACATACCATCGATAGGTCACGGCCGACCTATCCTAGGTCGCCAGATCGAAGTCGCCCAGGTCGCGAGCGACCTACCGAAAGTCGCGACACCTCGAGCTTCATCTGCCTTAGGTCGTGAGCGACCTACCCAAAGTCGCGCCGCCATATGCCGCGAGTCCCCTTGCGAGTTCCCTGCTCTAAGTCGTGAAGCCCGAAGCGATAAGGTCGCGAACGACCTTCGATTGATTCAACTTAGGTCGCACGTAAGGGAAGCTTCTGTAGGTCGCGAGCGACTTACGATAGCTCGCGAATGACAAACCGAGGTCACGTAAGACTTTCTTTAGGTCGCGTACAACTTTCTTTAGGTCGCAAACAGTTTTCTATAGGTCGCGAACAGTTTTTTTTAAGTCGTTGCTTGTATTTTTCTTATGTCGTTTGTTTTGTAAGTCATTTGTGTTGTAATTTTCTTAAGTCGTGTGTTGAATTGTAAATCTCTATAAATAGGGATGTGAGGTCATTTGTAAGGTAGTTGAATTTTGAATAAAATTTGGTTTGTGCTTTATGCCTCCATTTAAATTGGTAGTTGAGTGTTATCTCCTATCTCCACTTTCGGATATTCGAGTGCGCTCGAATCAACGATTGTTGAAGCCAATTCACGGAATCAAGTGCGCTTGATCAACGTTCGAAGAATTGAAGATCGTCTCTCACGGTATCGTGCGCGATCAACGTGACGAAGATTGCTAAAGTCTGGTATCTTCGTGATCAACGGATTTGGGCCTTATGGTATTCTTAAATTCATCGATTTATCAATGATTCACCGATTATTTCCGCTAATCGTGTGAGATCCTGGACGGATTCGATTTACATCATCGAATTCGCTTCCTACGCTGCGTCAGTTTGGTATCAGAGTTAGATCGCAGGAAGTTTGTATCATTTGGAGTTCAGATTTGCAATTGTTGAGAAGTTTGGTGTTCATCGTGAAGTTACAACAAGTTTGGAGTTTCCGATCCATATCATTTTGGATCAAAGCCCGGAAGGTGTTTGAAGTTAAGCCGTGCATCACTTTGAAGTGTTCAAGGCCGACAGACAAGTGTTGGAGAAAGCCGTGACTTGTTTTTTTTTCAAGTTTGAGTTGAAGTTTTTGAAGATTGTTTGATTTGTTGAAGTTCAATCATGCCGCCGAGATGAGCTCAACGTCATCGCAAAATTAATGCTTTGTATGGAAGAGAAGAGGCCGATGAAATGGAGCAACGAATCAATGAGAGTTTCACCGAGAAGTTGAATGAAGGAATTGGTCGATTAGAGAGAATGATGCTTGAAATGAATCAAGGTAGAAGATGGGTTTCACCTGAATCGAGTCATGGGGGAAATAGAGTTTCACCACATTCAGATTGGGAGAGAAGAGAAGATCATGATCGTAGAAATGTTGACGATCGTGATAGAAATGTTGATGAAAGAAATCGGAGAGATGTGGATTATCATGATCGGAGGAATGTAGATCGAAGAAATGTTGGTGGTAGAAATGGTGGTAGAGATGTTGGTGGTCATGATCTATAACGATATGCATCAGATTTTGGTGAGGAGTTTGATGGTGGTAGTGTTCATAGTCGAAATCGAAGCCAAGGAAGAAATCATTCAGAGTATGATCACAAATGGGAGTCCGGAATGAAAATTGAAATTCCAGAGTTTAAGGGTGGTATGCAGGCAGAAGAATTTCTAGATTGGTTATCTAATGTTGAAGAGATCTTTGATTTCAAGGAGGTTCCGGAAGATCGTAAAGTGAAGTTGATTGCTACTCGTTTAAGAGGAAGAGCCATGGCGTGGTGGCAACAGCCAAAACTTACACGAGAACGGAAGGGGAAGTCAAAGATTGTTTAATATGGGAAGATGAAGAAGTTAATGAAAGCTATTTCTTACCCTAAAATAATCAATCTCTTATGTATCAACGCTTACAAAATCTAAGGCAGGGAACAAAGACTGTTAATGATTATGCTGATGAGTTTTATCAACTGATTGCTCGAAATGACATCATGGAGACGGAAGAACAGTTGACCGCTAGGTTTGTTGGAGGGTTGAGAATGCAGATTCAAGATATGGTAAATATGCTTAGTCCGAGATCTGTTGCAGAAGCACACCAGAAGGCGTTAGCTTGGGAGAAGCAAGGCAGAAGAGGAGGTGGTGTATTTAAAAATTCCAACAATCAAGTGAAGGGAGCTAGTAGCAATGCTAACGTTTCCAAGGTTGTCAGTAAACCAGTTGTGAATGAGGTTGCGAAGGCAAAGGTCAATAGTAATATCAAATGCTTTAATTTTCAAGAATTTGGTCACAAGAGCAATGAATGTCTAAAGCCAAAGAAGCGGGCGATGATTGCTAAGATTGAAGATGAGGATGAGAAGCTGAATGTTCCAATTCACCATATGTTGAGGAGGAGGAAGAATTGTCGTGAGATGAGGGTTGTAATTTGATAATGAGGAGGTCGTGTTTGACACCAAAGAAAGAGGATGATTCAAGTTGGTTGAGGAGTAATATTTTTCAATCGACGTGCACTATTCTGGGGAAGGTTAGCAAATTTGTCATCGATGCGGGAAGTTGTGATAATATTATTTCTACAGAGGCTGTGAAGAAGCTAGCATTGAAAACAGAGAAGCATCCAAAACCTTACAAGTTAGCTTGGTTGAGGAAGGGTGGTGAAGTGAAGGTTTGTCGAAGGGCTTGTGTGAATTTTTCGATTGGGAAGAGATATAAAGATGAGATTTGGTGCGACGTTGTGGATATGGATGTATGTCATCTATTGCTGGGAAGACCATGGCAGTATGATAGAGCTGTGCAACATGATGGTCGTACCAATAGCTACAGTTTCATGTTTGAAGGCACAAAAATCACTTTAGTTCCTAAGAAGCGACAACAAGAAGAAAACAAGTTGGAGCAGATTGAAGAATTAAAGACTCTGTGGACTTTGAAGGAGTTTGTTAAAGAAGTGGAGGAGGAACCTGAAGTGTTTTTGTTGGTTGGACGTGAGAGTAGTGAAGTGGTGGAAGTTCCTGAAGAAGTAAAGCTAGTGCTGGAAGAATTTGAAGATGCATTCCCTGAAGAGCTGCCAAAAGAATTGCCACCGTTGAGAGACATACAATATCAAATTGATCTAGTGCCAGGTGCTGTTTTACCGCATAGGCCACATTATCGTATGAGTCCGAAAGAACACGAGGAGTTGAGAAGGCAAGTGGAAGAGTTGCTTGAGCAAGGGCGTGTTCAGGAGAGTCTCAGCCCATGTGCAGTACCAGCATTGTTGGTGCCAAAGAAGGATGGAACGTGGAGGATGTGTACCGATAGTCGGGCATTGAACAAGATTACTGTCCGATACAGGTTTCCTATGCCTAGATTGGATGATTTGCTAGACCAGTTGAATGGAGCTACTATATTTTCTAAGATTGATCTGAAGAGCGGTTATCATCAAATTCGAATTAGACCCGGTGATGAGTGGAAGACTTCTTTTAAAACATGGGAGGGTCTATACGAATGGTTGGTTATGCCGTTTGGCTTGTCTAATGCTCCTAGTACTTTCATGAGAGTGATGAACCAGATTTTCAGACCATTCATTGGGAAATTCGTGGTAGTTTACTTTGATGATATTCTGATATATAGTGCTAGTACAGAGGAGCATATTCAGCATTTGCAGAAGGTGTTAATTATTCTTCGTGGAGAACAATTCTATGCAGCAACGAAGAAATGTGTGTTTATGACACAGAGTGTCTTATTTCTGGGATATGTTGTGTCGGAAGAAGGAATACAGGTGGACCAAAGTAAAGTTAAGGCTATCAGAGATTGGCCACAGCCCAAGACTATAACAGAAGTTCGGAATTTTCATGGGTTGGCTTCATTTTATCGAAGGTTTATTCCACACTTTAGTAGTGTGATGGCGCCTGTTACGAATTGTATGAAGGGCAAGCAGTTTTCATGGACAGAGGAAGCAGGGGTTGCTTTTGAACGAATCAAGGAACTCTTGACGTCAACACCAATTTTAGTATTACCATATTTTCAGTTGTTGTTTGAGCTACATACTGATGCATCTAAGGTTGGGATTGGAGGGGTGTTGAGTCAGAGGGGGCGTCCTATTGCATATTTCAGTGAGAAGCTATCGGGTGCGAAGATGAGATATAGTACTTATGACATGGAATTTTATGCTATCGTGCAAGCTGTGAAACACTGGAGACATTATTTGTTCCATAAGGAGTTTGTTTTATATACTGATCACGAAGCTTTGAAACATTTGCAAGGGCTAGAGAAAATTTCAGCTAGGCATGCATCATGGATTGCGTATCTACAGCAGTTTACTTTTGTTGTAAATCACAAATCAAGGGTGACGAATCGTGTAGCTGATGCTTTGAGCAGGAGGAACCATTTGTTGACAACGATAAAAGTTGAAGTAACAGGATTTGAACTATTGCCAGAGCCGGTTGAAGAGGATCCTTACTTTGCAAAGTCTGTTGAGAAATTAAGGATAGGAGTACTGATGAATTTGTGTTGGTTGATGGATTCTTGTTCAAGGGGAATCGATTATGCATACCAGACTGTAGCTTGAGAATGAAGATTGTTAAAGAGTTGCATGAAGAAGGACATGTTGGACGGGATCGCACCTTACAGTTAATTTCACAATCTTATTTTTGGTCGTCAATGAAGAAAGAGGTAGAGAGATTTGTGAAGAAGTGTCATATCTGTCAGGTTTCGAAGGGAACAGCGATGAATGCGGGATTATACATGCTATTACCTATGCCTACTAAACCATGGGTTGATATTAGCATGGATTTTGTGTTGGATTTGCCGAGAACTCAAAGGGGAAATGATTCTATATATGTTGTAGTGGACAGGTTTTCGAAGATGGCACATTTCATAGCCTGTAAGAAGACAGCTGATGTCGTCCGAGTGGTTCAATTATTCTTTAAAGAGGTGTATCGATTGCATGGTTTACCAGAATCTATTGTTTTTGATCGAGATACTAGATTTTTAAGCCATTTTTGGTTGAGTTTGTGGAAGATGGTCGGAACGAAGCTCAATTTTAGTAGCGCTTACCATCTGCAAACTGATGGGCATACAGAGGTGGTTAACCGATCGTTGGGAAATTTACTGAGATGTCTTGTGAAAGACAATTTGAAGAGTTGGGATTTGAAGTTGTGTCAAGCTGAGTTCGAGCGCAATCATGCAGTTAACCGGAGTACAGGTTTCAGTCCATTTCAGATTGTATATTCAAACTTACCAAAAGGGCCGTTGGATTTGACAATAGTACCACAACCGAAGGGGACAATTAAGCAGGCTGCTGATTTTATTGATGGGTTGACAGAATTCCATAGAATCATTCAGGAACGATTGGAGAAAACAAATGAGAGGTATAAACAAATGGCGAATAAGAAACGAAGAAGTGTTGTCTTTAAAGAAGGAGATTTTGTATATGCAGTATTGACCAAGGATCGATTTCCTGTTGGTACTTACAACAAACTAGCTGCTAGAAAGATTAGTCCAGTAGAAATCTTAAAGAAGATCAATGATAATGCATACCGGTTAAGATTGCCGGAAGAAATTCATATGTCTGATGCCTTCAATGTCAAACACTTAATTTCGTATTATGAAGAGGAACTTATCGAAGATGACGAGAGTGTGAATTCGAGGCCGAATTCCTTCCAACAAGGCGAGGATGATGAAGCACTTACCATCGATAGGTCGCCAGATCGAAGTCGCCCAGGTTGCGAGCGACCTACCGAAAGTCGCGACACCTCGCGCTTCATCTGCCTCAGGTCGCGAGCGACCTACCCAAAGTCGCGCCGCCATATGCCGCGAGTCCCCTTGCGAGTTCCCTGCTCTAAGTTGCGAAGCCCGAAGCCATAAGGTCGCGAACGACCTTCGATTGATTCACCTTAGGTCGCGCATGAGGTAAGCTTCTGCAGGTCGCGAGCGACTTACGATAGCTTGCGAACGACAAACCGAGGTCGTGTACGACTTTCTTTAGGTCGCGTACGACTTTCTTTAGGTCGCAAACAGTTTTCTATAGGTCGCGAACAGTTTTCTATAGGTCGCGAACAGTTTTATTTAAGTCGTTGCTTGTATTTTTCTTATGTCGTTTGTTTTATAAGTCATTTGTGGTGTAATTTTCTTAAGTCGTGTGTTGAATTGTAAATCTCTATAAATAGGGATGTGAGGTCATTTGTAAGGTATTGAATTTTGAATAAAATTTGGTTTGTGCTTTGTGCCTCCATTTAAATTGGTAGTTGTGTGTTATCTCCTATCTCCACTTTCGGATATTCGATTGCGCTCGAATCAACGATTGTTGAAGCCAATTCACGGAATCAAGTGCGCTTGATCAACGTTCGAAGAATTGAAGATCTTCTCTCACGGTATCGTGCGCGATCAACGTGACGAAGATTGCTAAAGTCCAATATCTTCGTGATCAACGGATTTGGGCCTTACGGTATTCTTTAATTCATCGATTTATCAACGATTCACCGATTATTTCCGCTAATCGTGTGAGATCCTGGACAGATTCGATTTACATCGTCGAATTCGCTTCCTACGCTGCGTCAAGTTTCCTCTCAGAAAATTGGATCTTTGTTTCTGAAAGCTTGGTCTTCTTCTCTGCGTCAATTTTGGGGATTTCTTATCAAGTTTTTGGTTTTTTTCTCGGCTTAAATGGGTGAAGAAAAAATATCAATGGTGATGGACATCGTGCCGATATTATCAAAAATTACTGAACACAAGTTAAACGGAGCCAACTATCTAGACTGGCGCAAAAATGTGCGCATTTATCTCAAGAGTATTGAGAAAGATAATCATCTGAGTGAAGATCCACCGTTACCAAATTCAACTGAGAAAGCTCATCTAAATTGGCTCCGTGACGATGCTTGCCGCTTCCTTCAAATTCAAAATTCGATTGATAATGAGATAATTGGCTTAGTTAATCACTGCGAATTCATCAAAGAGTTATTAGATTATCTGGAATTTTTATACTCTAGGAAAGGAAATCTTTCTCAAATGTACGAGGTCTGCAAATCTTTCTACCATGTTGAAAAGAATGAACAATTATTGATGACATACATCATGAATTTCAAGAAGACCTATGAAGAGTTTAACTTGCTTTTGCCCTTAAGTTCAGACATAAAGATCCAACAAAAGAAGCAGGAGTAGATGGCGATCATGAGATTCCTAGGTGGATTGCCTTCTGATATTAATTATGCTAAAGCTTAAATACTATGTGACAAACCGCAAATCCGTACCCCTTGAATCGACAATAATCCACACATGTCCGACCAAAAAAGCACAGACTGATAGAAAGTCAAGAGAAAGAAAAGAAGAGAGAATAAGTGAAGAGAAGAAAGAAAGAAGATAGAACCAAACAGAACAATGCAGAATCTCACATCGCAGCGGAAAATATATAATATCATATCAATGATCTTTACAAAATAGAAACTGTATATATAGACACATCAATCAGAGTTCAACAATCAATCAATTGTTATTAGCTTGAACAGTTATAATAACATGTCCTCACAATTGCCGATAATATACAACAATAAACAAAGCACAGCGAATAATCAAAAAAAGTACGTGTATACGAAAATGAAGATCTCCAGCTCTCCTGCTGAAGCTCCAAAAGCATCAAATCTAAACCTGTAAATATACTCGATCTAACCTGAGCGTCGAAAGGGAAGAACGCCCGGATCAGTCTGGTAAACCAGCATGAGAAACACACTCAACTGAATTTATTAAATAACCAAAAATTTCCTTTATCAAAGCAAAAGTATCTCGTAAGAAAAGTCCACACATAAACACGGACATGTTTTTACCTTACGATAACTAAAACATATCATATCAAATCCTCTTATATTATAGCAATATCTACTATATACAAATAATATTAATCATAGCCAAAATTGTTACATTGATTAAATTCCAGCATATAGTCCAATTGGGTAATACAATCAAAATGGCAAACACGTAGTGCGGTTTGGATTTCCATACAAATGACCAGGTGAAGGGACTACCTTCCGGCAGTACAGCTCTAGAAGAATGTACCGAGAAACCATCACAAAGTTTCTCTACCAACACAAGACCGGTCCACATCTATAACTAGATGGTACCAAATATGCCATCCTTCGGTCGTTACCGACATTTACCGAGGGCCCTCTAGCATACAAACCACAATAATCAGATACACGACGTCATAGCATGCAAAGATATATCTATAAGAGGATGATCATACCCTAATGGAAGCGACCCACTTAGCCTTGCTGCATCTAACCCTGTTTTGGTCATTTCCGGTTGATGAGGCTAGAGGTAACGATTACCTTTCACAATCACATATCAATCACTTTGAATGCCACACGGCCATTTCCGTTGATTACTAATTGCCTTCCACAAAAATACAACCCTTAAGCTCATACGACTCAGTGAGGGTGTTAAGCTAAGAGAAGTTGCCTTCTCCGCCACCACTGATGTTGTTTGCAAAAACCAATGTACGTAATCTATAGAAATGCAATGTCAAACAAACATCCATACAAGTTGTCCAGGAACAGGACAAACCAAAGGTGCTTCCCTACCACATCCTGTCAGGAAAT
The DNA here is from genome assembly GCA_030765085.1 of Allium cepa. Classification (NCBI taxonomy): domain Eukaryota; kingdom Viridiplantae; phylum Streptophyta; class Magnoliopsida; order Asparagales; family Amaryllidaceae; genus Allium; species Allium cepa. Next base: position 175,470,074 of record CM060940.1, read on the forward strand.
CCCTAGGATTAGTAGTGAATTGTCCTTGCATTGGATATTTCATAATGAAGAGACCACTGCCACTGGATGTATATTGGGATTTTAACCCCAAACAATCAACAAGAAATCCCCTACAATGAAAATCTGGAATATCAATATCATCACAAGCCACCTGCACAATCATCGCATAAACGTTGGTCCGAAGTGGTTTTCAGATAAACCGATCCCGGTCTCTTCGCACCAACAACGCAAAAGCGTTTCTCAACTTCACACAGCAACTAAGTCTCATAGACTTATCATGTCTCCAACTTTCATCTTGCTATCCTTAGAGCCAAGAAGAAAGCTCGATAGATTGGAGTAATGCTCCACACTATACGAATCAACATCCTCAAAACAAACGATAATCAAGCCTACACAGAAGGCTACGTACTAAATGTACGACTAAAAAGTTCCCACGTCAAGTCGAGGAACTAAAATTTAGCAAAGTTTGATAGTCGGTTATTTAACTATCAAAACAAACAAACAAATATTTAGCACCATAACAATCACTAGGCCCTTTTAATTAATCTTCTATTAATTAAATTATTTGCCAAATATTCACTTCAAATTATCTTTAAAAGATATAATCTCAAAACCATTTCAACATCTGTTTGGAAAATATTTCCATATACTTATTTAACAATAAGTAACTCACAATTAGATTTATTTTCAACACTTAGAAAATATTATATATACTTAAATCACGATTGAGTATATATTTTATTTTTTAAGGAAAAGATTCTTTTAAACATCTTTTGTTTGGGTCAAAACGAATGTTGCGTAAAACATCGTTATGACAATCCAAAATCAATAGTACAGGGATTCGAAAATAAGATAGATATATAATCCCCAATACTATATAAAAACATTTCCTTTCGAAAATCACTTACTATAACAACAGTGTTATAGTCCATCATTTCTTTATTTCTCAAAAACGTCTATTTTAACAATGAATGTTGAAATCTATGGTTTCGATCCTTAATACATTTTAAAACATCTTTAAAACATTTTACTTCATTTAAAATTTCACTTCCCAAAACATTTCTTTAATATATTATTCACTGCCCAAAATCGTGAATATAATTCATTTACCAAATTTATTACTATAGCACATTTTAATTTAAAGAATTATCCACTGTCCAAAATCGTGGATATTATCCCTTTAATAAACTATAATAATTAACTTATCAAATTCAATTGATTTTGGAATTATAAAACAATGTTTATAAATTCCATTTAAATATCATGAAAACTTTAACTTATAAAATCCCTTTATTACCAATTCTATATATGTTTCAATTATATGCCAAAATCCAATTTATAAGGTAATTACTTATAAATTTATTTACAAATTCATTCTTTTATAACTTCTTAAATTATAAATTTTATTCACTTTACAACTCATTTTAACATTTATAAAATTCATTTTATAATTCTAATATATTAATTTATAAAATATCAATTTTATAAATCTCCTATATAAACCATTTTACAAAATAGTTAACTTGACATTCCAAAAATCTTATTCTTATTATATTTCCAAAAAATCAAAATTTCATTTATATTTCACATATATCATAATTTTTATAGCGATAAAAATTATAACATTTATTTATTTAAAATTAATCAATTCTAAAATTCAATAAAATGTATATTTTCAAAAATCACTTTAAAATCCTTTTAAATTTTGAAATCATCACTTGAACATTTTTAAATTTCGAAAATAGGCCCAATGCTGCAACAGCACCAAATACATCAATCACGGCATCCAAAACATCATATATCATACGATAACAGAATATACCACAATATCTGTAAATAAATCAATACTAGTGAGGAATCTAGTTGGATCCCTCCAACCTGTCATCTATAACAAATATACATATTAGAATATGTGTACAGTGTTCGCTTCAAGGCAGACGCGCGTACAAAGGGTCATCCGCTTATACACGGGAACGTATAGGGTCATCTGCTCCACTAGGCAGGTATATATCCAAATACCAATCACTATAGCATATATCATCCTAACAATCATCATATAATAAATCATTTCTCACTTATATAAAAAATCAGTGAGTCAGAAAGAGTGAGTTGTACTCACTTTGCCTGCAGTCGTCGCGATATCGATTTATTTTGATTAAAATTAAATAAGCGTTTAATTTCAACCAAAATTTTCACTGGCTCGGATAAATCCCAATCAAGCCCATATTGTAGTGCTCGTCAATACAGACCCAACACAATTCGTTTCGTGCGAAACGAACCACGTACGAAAAGTTATAGCGTTTTAAAGTTTAAATGAATTATAATATAAATTAATCAACAATTTATTTCTACTTTTTTATAACCTTTTACATTTGGTCCATCCAATTCGCAAAACACGATCTAGGCCATTCATTATTATCTTCCTCATCCCAGTCAAAATCGTATGCAGATGAACCCACGAGCCGTCGAAATCATCTATTTGTGCGCCTTCCACGAACGTCGAGGATACGATCGGTGGCCATCATCTCGAAGCCCCTGCCGAGCTCCATCTATGGTCATGACCAAGTGAAGCTCGGTTACTCTAGGACGTGGAAAAACGAGGTTGAACGCTGGACTTTGATCGTCGATTTTTATCACCTCGTCACGATCTGGGCGATCATCGCCATATGGATGTGAAGAGCTCGCTTAACTCCACAGTTTTGCTATAGAAAGTATTCAAAAATATTGAATGGATTGAAAGAGATTAAGAGGGGAAGAATCGAAAATTCTCGGCCATTGAATTGAAGCCGGCGGCTAGGGTTTGCAACCCTAGATTTGTGAGAAAGGTGAAAACGATGGCCTTTTATAGAAAATTTGACGACACTATTCATCCGATTTTTTTCCGAACTCGAAACCAAGCATGCCGCCTGGCATTTATAATGTTTTACCCTATTTCTAACACAATGGAATATATATCGAGAGCCAATTCGATTGTATTTGAAAGACAGGTTTTCGAATCGACTATTTAAATTTAATATTCACTTAAACTGATTTCCTATGCATTTTAGCTTGCCCCGAACAAACCGTAAATCCGATTGAGACGAAATTTGAAATCTTACAATAATTTAACATTTGTGATCCAATGAAACTGATTTCGTCGAAACCAAGACTGTTTGAAAAATGACTATTTTTACTCGTCAATTATATATTAAAATATTCAATTTCTAGAATTTGACTTTTTGGTTCGATATCAAAAGTTCTCTAACATCATTCTAATTCAAATAGGATTCAATTCAAATTTATACAACATTTTTGTTCATTTTAAATCCAATTTTCAATTATCTCAGCAATTTCAAATATTAAATCAACCATTTAATTATCCAATTAAATTACAATATTCGAGATATAGTTTATTCTGCTTATTAAATTTACTTATGAATATTTGAAATCAACTAAATATACGAATTTCAAATGACAGAAATTCTAGGTCGTTACATTCTTCCCTACTTAAAAGAATTTCGTTCTCGAAATTACCAAGTAAGAAAAAGTTTCAAAATCCATTAACTTTTCAAAACAACTTACTATATCAAATCTATTTAAACATTTTAGCTTTTCCCAAAATCCATTTGTTTAACCTCTTATAAAACTTTACTAAGTTTCAAATTCATTCATAGTTATTCTTTTCAAAACCAACTACTATCGTTTAACTTTTAATTCAAAAATCAAACTTTAGTTCCCAAAAGTTTTCCAATTTTCCCCAAAAATTTTCTAGCGCCTTAAATTTTCAAAAAAGTTCGCCGGTGACTCCTTTGCGCAGTTCGATCTGGAAAAAAATAAAAAAATATATATCTCAAATATACATCTCATCATCATGGATGAGGCATCCCGAAGGGAAAAAAGTGTAAAAGTACGATATGTAATTCGAGATATGTACCTTATATATTATTAGCGAGCATATACGGCTAATATAGCACGAAAGCGAGCTCCAAAAGCGAAGCAAGCGCCATACACACCTATTAAACGCTCAACAAACAAATGAGACACATGTATATATCAAAATAATATCAATATACAACATATACCAATACAATATCTATATATGCCAATATAGCAAATGCAATCACCACAACAAATCAAACCATCAACCATCATCCAACTAACATCCATAGCCAAATCAATATACGTTCACTTTTTATTAATATTCATTGAATTGGTTTTCAATTAAATCACTTTTGATTCATTTATAGTGGATTTTACTAATCATTCATTTATTCAATTAGTTTACATTCACTAATTTACATTCAAGTTGGTTTACTTTTAATTTAAATCAAATTCAATTCTATTTAGATTTACTTCACTTCCAATTCCAATTTGGATTCAACTATTTAGCTTTCAATTTCGTTAATTCAGTTTCATTAACATTTAATGAATTTCTATACAATCAACTAATAACTATCTAACAACCAATGCATAACCAACATAACCAAATATTTACTTTACATTCAACTTGGTTCCACACTTTTAATTCCAATTGGTTTAACATTCAATTTAGATTGAATTCTAGTATTCACTATAATCATATTTTTATACAACACTTTCAATGTTATTATCACTTATTAGCTTAAGTTTTATTCAACTCTTAACAACAACATTTTTCTAATGCTAATTCATTTTAACATTTCAAGTTGAATTTCATTATGTAACCTAAATTTATATCCATTTAATTCACTTTATAGTTTACTTCATACCAAAATCACCTTTATTTAACATCACTTAAGTTATGTTCCTTTTTTATAAACATCACCTTGTTTCACTTAACTTAAATTTCAACTTTATTTACCTTCACTTTCATTATACAACATAAGTTCATCTCTAATTTATTTCATTAATCTTTTACTAAAGTCAAATTCATATCACTATTCAAAATCAGATTTTTTTTTGTTTTACCTAACCAAAATTGTTTAACCACTTTAAAAATTGGTTTTACTTACCTTATCTCATTTTATATGTTATACAACTTATTTTTATAAACTTCCAAATTCATACTATGTAATCACTTACCATCTTAAGTTTAATTTCGATTTCAATAACATATCTAATCCAATTTAAATCCAATTCAATTTACTTAACTTTACTTTAATTAAACTTCAAATCATATATTTCACTTACTAACTGAAATTCCTTTCAACTTTACTAAAGTAAATTCTTACTTCATATTATAAGTCCAAAACTTATTTTACTTATATTTATCAATTACAACTTGGATTTTAAATTTAAATTTGTTTATCATAACAAAACTTCAATTTTCATTTTACTTTAGTAGCTAATCCATCACTCAGAAACTCGAAAATGATACTGCTGATGTTGCAGTCATCACCCTTATTATTTCCCAGTAACAGTAATGAATTCAGTGCTTTGTATTCTTTTAAAAATCCTTTTTGTAACTTCCCGCCTTTTCGCACGCTTCAAATCGACACACATGCCGATTCAAACCATACGTAAGGGCAGATTGTTATGGGATAAATAAGAAAAATAGAGAAGAAAAAACTAAACAAAATCTCACAGCGGAAGGATAAAATATAATAATCAAAATATACAGTTCATGAAGCTGTTTTACAAAACCTTTGATTATATTTATACAACACATATCAGAGTGCACATACCATATAACAATGCAGCGGAACAATATGAGTGTAGTGCAATAGAATAAATAATAATAATACGAATCTTCGTCTTCGTCCTCCAAAGCTAAATCTTCAAATCCTGAAACGCTCGGACTGACCCGAGCGAATCTGAAAAGACAAAAAACACTCGAGTCAGAACTAAAAGATCTTATGTGAGTTAAATTAACAGAAATAAATATGAGTACAGTAACTCAAGAGATGCTCAGGATTTACATCTCCTAAGGATCCGTTAAACTATTTACTATGTAGTATATTGCGCTATTAAAATAGTGTGTAATTGTAAAATAAACTTACTTTTTTCTTAGCATTAAGGGGTTACCCATATAGCCCTTAACACGTAATAGTCCCAATAGTCCATCCAATATCATAGTCCCTCCTGATCGAGAAGCCACCAGAGGATACCACACGGGCTACGGGAGAAATCCAAACTCGTACAAGGCGCGATAGGGTAGATGACACGACACAACTAGGCAATGCCAGGGTAGATATACCAATTGCTATCCGGGCTGATGGAAACCCGTAGCCGCAGCTACCGCCCACCTCGAAACAAACTCCCCCAAAAATCAAAGTAAAAGTGGCCACTGAATCAATCCAAAGTCAAAGTATAATATCGAAGAGGAGTGTCCGATCAGAGGATTGACCTCATTGGCCCGAGAATCGCTCATGTTTCAGCCACCTTATGCCAACTCACGGGAGTCGGGTCTACGTATTTACCTTGTAGGAAACACCTCCACCAACCTACTTCATTCTGGAATCTCCACCGCGTACACAGTTGTTAAAGCGATTTTCAGAGTTGGCAGAGAGTATGACAACTTCCGATCCCGGTCTCTTCAACAACCTAACGTTATTATAACACCGTGGTCCTTTAAAATAATTTATACTTTAAAACCAGAATAAAATATCCATTTTAAACCCATATAAATACGATATCATTTAAATTTTTAAAACCCCAAATCAATACGATATCATTTAGGCCCAAACCAATATAATGTCATTTTATTTTCCAATATATATTCTTTCCAAAATCATAGGGTTTTCAAAGTAAAATATTTAGAAATCAAAACTCTGGAATATAATATTTCCAAATTATACTACCTTGAAAATCATAACTTTGAAACAAATTTCCATCTCTCAAATGGTTAAATATTAAATTCTTTTATAAAACAAAATAGCTTCTTTACATTTCACAAATCAATTAAAAATATCAATTTAAACTTCCAAATACCATTTCTAATTCTTATGTTTCAAAGCTTTAAATATTTTACCATTTCAAAAACAAACTCATTTGACAAACCCATATATATCAAATTCAATTTCTTATTATTTAGACTTGAAAGGTTTACTTAATGAATTAAGTAAAACCTTTAACTTCACATAATTGGAAAAATCTTTCAATTTATTAAACTTGATATATTCATTTAAATCAACCTGATATTCATTTAAATCACTTTACACAAAAATCAAGTTATAAAAATCATATCCTTTAAAAGGTTTAACTTTTATTAAATTTCAATTTAACTTAATATTCATCTTCCAAACCTTATCCTCATTTAAGTCATAAAAACTCCAGAAATTAGATTTTAAATAAATGCTTAATCGTATTTGATCTTAAAAATCAAACTTTATTTTATACTTCAAATCAAACTTATACGAAGCTTAAAAATCGAAAATTACTATATATACATATAAATAACCAATTCAATATCCCATAAACCTTATATATATAGCTTTACAAAACCATAAAAACATTTCAAAATATATTTTATATATATACCGCGGGGCCTGTATAAAATTTTCTACCCTATGGTCAAGTGATACGGATGTTTATCGTTTCAATATACAATTTAAAATAAAAATGCGGTTGTATATCATTTCAAACCGCAATCCCGAATGAAATTAAAATGCATGATGACTTGAAGTTTATACAATATAAATGTAGCATCCATTCATCCAAATATCCATCATCAACCATCATTTGCAATCATCATCCAATTTAAACAATCATCGATATAGAGCATATAAATTATACAGGTAATAAATAACATGTATTAACCAACAGTTTATATTCAATAATAAATTCAATAACTGTTAAACTAGCAGTTTATATGCAAATAAATAAATTTAACTGTCGATTTATATGCAATAAATAAAATTAATTAACAGTTAAATTAAATAAATGCGAATTAACTGAGATGATGAATAAAACATGCCAAACAATCATAAATAAATTTCTACTCATATCTTAGGTCAAATTAACAAACATAAGAAATTTTAGAAGTTGTGCGTGGGTTAAAACACTCACCTTTTGAATTTAAATTGGATTTATATCCAATTTAAACTCAAAAATTCGACGGTCTCCAAATCTTTCCAAACTAGCGTCAACAGATCTGAAAATTTATTTACGATCCTAACAAAAAATCGCGCGTGCAACGAGTTCGTATGTGAAAGTTATCATAATTAAACGATTTGCAATAGAAATTAAAAATAAACAAAACAAAATAAAATACCATGCCACATCACTCTTCCCTCGCGTATGCTTCTTCTTGATTGCTAGCTTTGTTCCGTAATTTTTCTTTTATTTCGATTTACTTTAATTTTCCTCCTTATTATATGAATGTATGTATTTTTAAAAGGTTGAAAGAAAAAAAAGAAAAAAAGAAAAAAAAGATTCGAAAAAGAAGAATTGAAAAAGAAAATGATTAAAATAAGAACTGAAAATGGAAGAGAAGATCTAGATTTGAAAAGAAAGAAGAAAGTTTGAAATAGAAGAAAATTTTGAAGAAGAAGAATATTTGAAGAGGAGGGAAAAATTAAAATGAGAGATAATAAGGAGATTTGAAGAGAAAAGAAAAAAAAAGAAAAGGAAAAAAAAAAAGATTAGAATAGAGGCTGTGGTTTCATTTGCGTTATATCTTATTTATAAGGTTAGAATTAGGTTTAGGATCAAAGATATTTGAAAAGAGAGACAACTATTAATTAGAAATAAATGATATGACGTTTCAGAAAAATGAAGTTGGAAAATGAATGGAAAGAAATAAAGTAAATATGAACAACTTGGTTTTGAAATATAGTAAATATGAACAGCCTTTTTAAAAGTAGCAGGTATTAAAATGAGGCAATTATTAATTAGAAAGGGAATGAATGGACTAACTCTATACTGTAAACAAACTTTTAGAATGCAAATTTCAAAACAATTGTTTACTTAATAAATTTTGTTAACCCTAAACACACCAAAATTACTTCATTAACTCAAGTAATATTCGAATTTCTATGCATTTGGGTTTTTGTCTATGCATAATAATTTTTTATTCTTACCTTAAAAATGAAAACATTTGATTTGTTTTTCCCAAAATGATCTCTTATTACCATTGAAACACCCTTTTTGTTTACCACAGAACGCGCGTTTTTTATTATTAGATCTATTAATTGAAATCATCGTTTTCTTTCCTTTTTTTGAAATATTTGAACTACATTAATTGCAATCACTTACAAGGTTAAATTTTAAAACAGATAACTAAAATGCATTAAAAAAATAGAAAAATTGTTTATATACAAGAGTAATAAATAGATTATTTTCCTATTCTTGTAATCAGTCTGTAAGCTAAACACAGTTCAAATAAACATATATTTCTTTCTATAAAATCAATCTTTTTATTTTTTATTTAAATTAAATTAAACCTACATTCACAGATGAAACATTCATTTTATTGATGTAAATGTTTTTTTTTCATTGAATCAAAACTTTCCTTTTATTTCACAAAACATAAGCTGCTTTTAATTGCACCTATTACAATTAGTATTCTCTCTTCTATTAATTGAAGGTTTTCAATTACATTAATTTCCGTTGATTAAGTTTCAAAATGGGCTAAATGAATGAAATGATAAGTAGAACAATTACTTCCTATTAACGTAATATTTAGATGTTAAATTTTCATTTATTTCAATTGAACCTATTATCATACATTACTTCAATATACTGACAAGCTTACTTTTGCACCCATTCATTTACCCAACTGCCATTTTATAAATAAACTTAATAATAGATTCATACTCTATTACATAAATGCATACCCCCTTATCTAAATTAAAGTTTTCGTAACTTTAAACATTTGATCCATTTAATTCCAATTACTCCTTTCATTAAATTTTAGATTCAAATCAATTTATAAAGCTTTACCTCCATTCTTTATATACTCGAACCATCATTTAATGAAGAATTTATTTACGTTATTCCTCATTATTACCTAAATTTATTTAAACGTACAATTTATTTCAATGATTTACAAATTAAATTGAATGACTGAATATAAATATAACTCATAATAATTGTTGTAAAACTATCAATCCCACATTGATAAGTATCCTTATCCGTTATATCTATTAATTAAATAAATTCCATTTTTAAGTCCGTTTAAATTTATTACTAAGTACCCATTTACTTTTCCCATCAATTTGAATTCCATTCAATTTATATAACAATCACTTTCCCATTCACACCTTAATATCAACCCACAATTATTGAAATTCATTATCTTATTTTGATTTTATACAATTACCATTAACTTTACATTCAGATATTATTCAACGCATATTTATTCATCAATCAAATTCAATATTTACTTTTCTTTCCTTTTATTTGATAAATAACCTAGTATACATTTACATACATTCATTTCAACCCATTCATTTATGGGTATTGCAATAAAATTTAGTTTATTAGCTAATACCAACATTATTACATTCATTACAATTAGATTCCAAATTTTTATTCAATACCCTGAATGAATAACATATATATTAAGCAAATCGTTACATTTGTTTTTCTCATATTCCATTAAATATATGCACACATACAAATTAAGATTCTAAATCCAATTAGTTATTCCTTTTACATCAACCATCACTTATGAATAATTAACGTTTCCTATTTATTTTGTTACATTCACTTATATTCACTTTATGAGTAAATTGGTATTCCCTTTAACCCATTAATTACCAACTTTAGTTATTGCAATTTATCATACAACATACAATTTAATCTATTGTCAAATTTTCCATTTCAATTAATTAACACCTTACAATAGTTAATAAAAAGGGATTGTACTAAATAAAAATTTATTTTCATTGTTGAATTCAATACTTGCGTTTATTTACTTATTTCTGACCTTATATCCAATTGCAACAATTTCCACTATTACAATTAATTGCAGTATATAATTCAATTTGTAAATTTTAATTTCCCTTGATACATCTACTTACAACATTCTCTTTCCTAAAAATAAATAAGATTTCTGTTTCTTCCTAAATTTAAATTAGAAATACTATTAAATAAACAAATTAAATTATCAAATTTACGAGTCGTTACACTTTTTGTATTTATAAATCACATTTATAAATCTTTTACTTATATAATTTCACTATTTCACTTTACTTATATAAGATCTACTCCAAATTTATTTATCTTGTTTAGATTTATAATAATATAACTCTTTAACTTTTGAAAAATTACTTCCAAATCATCAGAATTCAAATTTTCAAATAAATTAGTCTAAATGCATTTTCATTTATACCTCGTTTTTATAAATATATTCATATAGTTTTACTTCGTAAATCATATTAATTATAATTCCATACTTATAATTCATTTGCTTATATAATTCATTCTTTTACAATTGGTTTTTAGATTATTCATACATCTTTTATTAACTTATATATATTTACATTTTCAAACAACGAAACAACTCAATTTATATACAGTTTAATAATTCTGAAAAAATATTTCCTTTATATATAAAATATAATCTAGGTAAAATTATTTCATTTACCCAATTTAAAATGATACTATGTCGACTAGCCTCGTTTACGTGTTTGGATATCCCTATCGATAATATGGCATCCCACATACCGACCAGAATTCACAAACAGCTCAACGGATAAGCAAACATAATATAAAACATTTTATATTCACAAACAAATACGCACTCACATATATAATACACTCAACTCAATCTAGGGTGCTATTGTCCCTATCTATAATGAGTATACATCAAAGCTTAGAAATATACAAAATCTAAGCTCTAATACTAACTGTGATGAACAGCAAATCCGTACCCTTTGAATCGACAATAATCCACACATGTCTGACCCAAAAAGCACAGATTGAAAGAAAGTAAGAGAAAGAAATGAAGTGAGAAGAAGAGAAGAGAAGAGAAGAAGATAGAACCAAACAGAACAATACAGAATCTCACATCGCAGCGGAAAATATACAATATCATATCAATGATCTTTACAAAATACAAACTGTATATATATACACACATTAATTAGAGTTCAATAATCAATCAATTGTTATCAACTTGAATAGTTATAATAACATGTCCTCACAATTGCCGATAATGTACAACAACAAACAAAGCACATCGAATAATCAAAACAAGTACGTGTATATGAAAATGAAGATCTCCAGCTCTCCTACTGACGCTCCAAAAGCATCAAATCTAAGCCTGTAAATATACTCGGTCTGACCCGTGCGTTGAAAAGGAAGAACGCCCGGATCAGTCTGGTAAACCAGCGTGAGAAATACACTCAACTGTATTTATTTAATTACCAAACTTTTCCTTTATCAAAACAAAAGTATCGCGTAAGACAAGTCCACACACAAACACAGACATGTTTTTACCTTACGATAACTAAAACATATAATATCAAATCCTCTTATATTATAGTAGTGTCTATTATATACAAATAATATTAATCATAGCCGAAATTGTTACATTGTTAAATTCCAGCATATAGTCCAATTGGGTAATATAATCAAAATGGCAAACACGTAGTGGGGTTTGGATTTCCACACAAATGACCAGGTGAAGGGGCTACCTTTCGGCGGTACATCTCTAGAAGAATGTACGAAAAACCACCACAACGTTTCTCTACCAACACAAGACCGGCCCACCTCTATAACTAGATAGTACCGAATATGTCATCCTCCGGTCGTTACTGACCTTTACCGAGGACCCTCTAGCATACAAACCATAATAATCAGATACATGACGTCATAGCGTGCAAAGATATATCTAGAAGAGGATGATCATACCCTAATGGGAGCGATCCACTTAGGCTCTCCGCATCTAACCGTGTTTTGGTCATTTCCGGTTGATGAGGCTAGAGGTAACGATAACCTTTCACAATCACGTATCACATCAGTCTGAATGCCACACGGCCGTTTCCGTTGACTACTAATTGCCTTCCACAAAAATACAACCCTTAAGCTCATACGTCTCAAGGAGGGTGTTAAGCTAAGAGATGTTGGCTTCTTCGCCACCATTGATGTACGTTTGTAAAAATCAATGTACGTAATCTATAGAAATGCAATGTCAGACAAACATCCATACAAGTTGTCCAGGAATAGGACAAACCGAAGGTACTTCCCTACCACATCCTGTCAGGAAATCTCTAGGATTAGTAGCGAATAGTCCTCGCATTGGATATTTCATAATGAAGAGACCACTGCTATTGGATGTATATTGGGATTTTAACCCCAAACGATTAACAAGCAGTCCCCTACTATGAAAATACGGAATATCAATATCATCACAAGAAACTTGCACAATCGTCGCATATACGTTGGTCTGAAGTGGTTTTCGGATAAACCGATCCCGGTCTCTTCGCACCAACAACGCAAAAGCGTTTCTTAACTTCACACGGCAACTAAGTCTCATAGACTTATGATGTCTCCAACTTTCAACTTGCTAACCTTCGGGTCAAGAAGGAAGCTCGATATATTGGAGTAATACTCCACGCTATACAAATCAACATCCTCAACACAAACGATAATCAAGCCTACACAGAAGGCTACGTACTAAGTGTACGACTAAATAGTTCCCACAACAAGTCGAGGAACTAAAATTTGGCAAAGTTTGATAGTCCGTTATTTAACTATCAAAACAAACAAACAAACAAAAATTTAGCACCATAACAATCACTAGGCTCTTTTAATTAATCTTCTATTAATTAAATTATTTGCCAAATATTCACTTCAAATTATCTTTAAAATATATAATCTCAAAACCATTTCAACATCTATTTTGGAAATTATTTCCATATACTCATTTAATAATAAGTAACTCACAATTCAATTTATTTTCAACACTTAGAAAATATTATATATACTTAAATCATGATTGAGTATATATTTTATTCTTTAAGGAAAAGATTCTTTTAAACATCTTTTATTTGGGTCAAAACGAATGTTGCGTAAAACATCGTTACGACAACCCAAAATCAATAGTATAGGGATTCGACAATAAGATAGATATATAAACCCCAATACTATACAAAAACATTTCCTTTCGAAACTCATTTACTATAACAATAGTGTTAAAGTCCATCATTTCCTTATTTCTCGAAAACGTCTATGTAACAACCCGCATATTTATCGATTTTATATTTAAATATTTTATTTAAATATTTTATCGTTCTTCGGATTTTAGTCCGAAAATCTACTTTTTGCATACGGTCGAATTAGGACTCGAGACCGCCTCCATTGAGTTCAAAATGCCGTTTGCGACCTTTTTGAGTATAAGCTTCGATATGTTTGGAAAAAGTTGATTTTTGCTACTTTTTCCCGCTTAGGGCTTTGGTTGGGCTGAGCCAATTAGCCACTTAACTCAGTTCCAACACTCTCTTCTTCATTCACTTCTCTTCTATTTTCCTAATACTCAAGCTTTTATGTTAATGGGGGAAAGGAAGAGGAAATAGAAACTCCCAAGCCCTAGTTTCTCTTGATAATCCAAATTCTTGCTCCAAATTCAAAGAGAAGGATAGGTAAGCCTCTTCTCCATCTTCTCCATCTCTTCTCCTCTTCAATTTCAGAAAATATCTTAAACCTAATTTAGGAAAATATGTGTTTTATTCTTAGATTGAAGCTTGTTGAGTAAGAGTGAAGAGTGGTTAGCCTTTCCTTTGCATTTGAGCTTCTTCTTCTTGTTCTTGAGTTAAAAAGGTGAGATTTTTATCTCACATCTATGACTATAATTATCTTTGGTTGTTAGGTTTGAATTCCTAACACTTCTTCATGAGAATTTGCTCTTGATTTGGATTTGTTTTGTGAATATTCCAATTTTTGGGTTTTTAAGTCAAATTTGTGTGGAAATCCTTTTATGGATGTTTGATCATGCTTTTAGTGATGCACCGAGGAGCATATAGGGCCGGGTTGCCGATTGGCATAAACTCTTAGAGCCAATGTTCGTCCGGTTGCATTTTGGAAGAATTTGCTCTTCATTTGAATAGGCTGAAAAACAGCCCAGGCATGATTCAATCGACTGAAAACTCTGTTCAGTCGACTGAACCTGAAACCCGAGAGTTACCAGGCATGATTCAGTCGACTGAAAAACTCTGCACAATCAACTGAAACTGGAAACAGAAAGTTTCCTGAACCTGGAAAATTTCCAGGCACAGGGTCAGTCGACTGAAAACTCTGTTCAGTCGACTGAACCTGCTGTTTGAGTCCAATTTGCCTTTTTGGATTGAAATTCCAATTTAAATCGATTCGCGATAATCCTATTTGTTGTTATCATCTATTACGACTTTGATGACCTTTTCTTTGGGAATTTTAGATATATCCACTTCGATGGATTTTATATCGATTTCATTGGATTTTTATTCACATCTTCGAATGTGATCTTTGTGATTGATTGTTCCTACAATCTTCTTTGTGATTTGTCACTTTAAAAATATAAAGGTTTTCTATACTAGTAGTAAATATCAAAACTCTTTCTTCAAATGATTTCAACACTATTTTATTACAAAGCTCGTTTTCTTAAATCGTTTTCCAATCTATTAGTATATACAAGCATTTACCTCACTCGTATGAGAAATCTACTTAAACGACTTA
This sequence comes from Allium cepa, assembly GCA_030765085.1. Taxonomy (NCBI): domain Eukaryota; kingdom Viridiplantae; phylum Streptophyta; class Magnoliopsida; order Asparagales; family Amaryllidaceae; genus Allium; species Allium cepa. The sequence continues at coordinate 175,485,629 of CM060940.1, forward strand.
GTAGAACGAGTGGTATGAAACGCTTGCGTTTACTTCATTGGTTAATTTTTGGACTTGTTCGATTGAACCTCTTGTGACAATTTTCTAGTGGAGATCTACAATTTGTTCGTAAATATTTAAGTTAAGCTAGTGGTTATGGGACATGAAGCTAAGCTCATATATTTACTAGCTTATTGTAATTGACACTTCTCGTTGATCATGACGATCATCTTTGTGGTTTAGACTAGCAATGTGCGATGTCTCTTTGTTTATGTGGAGGACTGTTCCTCATTTGATTGAGCTTCGACTCATTTCTCACATGGGTCGTACCTTTTTAGGTGCGTCAATGTTTTATTATGCATGGGGCGTATCTTTCTAGGTGCGTCGATGCTAGAGCATGGGGCGTATCTTTCTAGGTGCGTCAGTGTTCGACTTAGCATGGGGTGTATCTTTCTAGGTGCATCGATGTTTATTTGTGCATGGGGCGTATCTTTCTAGGTGCGTCGATGCTAGAGCATGGGGTGTATCTTTCTAGGTGCATCGATGTTTATTTGTGCATGGGGTGTATCTTTCTAGGTGCATCGATGTTTATTTGTGCATGAGGCGTATCTTTCTAGGTGCGTCGATGCTAGAGCATGGGGCGTATCTTTCTAGGTGCGTCGATGTTCGACTGTTCATGGGGCGTGTCTTTCTAGGTACGTCGATGTCCAGTTTGTGGGATTGGCCATCCTTTTTATTGTGATTTGGTTCATCGGATGTCCCGCTGTACGATGTCGTTGTTCCTTTTATTGTGATTTCTGGATCTCTTGTGTTGATTTCTGGAATTTATGTTTCACCAACTTTTATGATTGGCATTGATATATATGTCATTTATTGTGGCTTGGTGAATGAAATTAGGAGTATGACATTCCTTTTTATCTTGAGTAGATTATTGTGATATTGATTAATCTCTTATTGATTTTCAATTACTTATTTATCACAGCTTGGCATTGTGATTATTATATGTTTATGTCATATCTCTTATTATATATCACTTCATCTAATATTTATAACTAGACTAATCCGTTTATTATTTTCTTCTTAAATAATACTCGGGTCAGACTGAGATTTTACAGGTGCTTTTGCTTGACTCCTTATCGGACTATCATCCCGACTTTTGGTTAACTACTTTAGTTTAGTAGTCTTTTGTTGTATACATTTGAGATACAGACTCTATGATGTATACTTATTCTTTTGTATAGCACGTGTTGCTATTCCTTTGTATTATAGTGAATCTTATTTGACCACTACTCTGATGAACACTTTCATGTGTTATATTCATATCTATTTCCGCCTTTGTGATATGAATTGTCTGTGACTGATTTGTGTTATGTTTATTTCTATATTTGTTTCCGAAAATATTATAGCCACTGTCTAGTAGCTTTGAGTTTGTGTCGGTATGTCGGATTTCCTCTTGAGATGAAAAGTTATATTTTTATCCGGTATATCGGTACTCGCACAAAGCAATTATACAGATGGTCGCTCCTCAACAGCCTTATTCTCCGTACTAGTTTACAGCATTCACAGTAATGTTCTTGGCTAGCGTGGGTATAGAGGTGGGGTGTCACAGCTTGGTATCAGAGCCAAACTTCGGAACAATGTAGAATAATTTAACAAGGATCATCGTCCTAAGTCCATCTTAGGAGTCGTGCTTTAGGATTTTATTCAGGTCTTCATACCGTCCTATCCTATTTTCTTTTATGATTCCTTGTTTTATCAATCAAGTTTGATTGAAATTTATTCTGAGAATAACTTTTTCCTCTTCTTTCTTTCTTTCTTAAAGAAGAGAAATGGTTAGACCAGGCCGTCCCAGCGCCGGTCAATCTAGTGCTACTCCCCAGGATGGAGTATTTATGTATGCCCAGCAGCTTCTAGATCTTGTTAAGAACGCTCAAGTTGCCGGACCCAATCCAGAGCCTACTCATCCTAGATCTGGTTTTGCACGCTTGTGCAGAGACTACACCGATTTGGGTGGAAGGTCATTCAAGGGATCCGAGAGTGTTATAGAAATTCAAGCTTGGCTCAAATCATGCGATCGCATCTTTTCTCACATGAATCTTATTGACCTTCATCGAGTCCAAGTAGCTTCTAGCATGCTCCAAGAAAGAGCATTGGATTGGTATGAGCTTTTAATTTCTGAAATCGTTGAGGCGGATCTTACTTGGGAGCAATTCCGGGGAAGATTCGAATTGAAATTTGTGTCGGAGGCTGAAAAAGTAACCTTAGCTCGGCGTTTCATAGACCTTGTTCAAGGTGAATCTTCTGTGACAGACTATGTCGCATCCTTCGAATCTCTGTCCAAATACGGGGTTGAGTACATTAATACCCCATTGAAGAAAAATCAGAGATTTGTCTATGGCTTGAATAAGAATCTTAAGAAGCCATTACTCCTGAAACTTGAGGTTTCATTTGATCAGCTTATTGATATCGCTCTTCGTCTTAAAGAGGCCGATAATGAAGGTGATGTTGAAGTTGTGCGTGTCCAACGGAACTTCGACAATAACTTGAAGAGGCCTATCAGATTCAAAGGCCTAGATTCTAATAAGAAAGGAAAGCAACAAACTCAGGTAGCAAATGTTCATACCTCTAGCCGTGGACGATGCTACAATTGTGGTTCCACGGACCATTATGCAAGGGAGTGTCCGAGACCCCTCTTTTGTCGCTATTGCAAGAATTCGGGTCACCATATTACTGCATGTCCCGTACTTCAAAGTAAGAAGGAGGGAGAGCTCAATGTAGTGCAAGCTCCTGGAAACACTTCTCGTGGTCAAGGTATTACTCATTTAATCCTTGATTACATTTATTTTGTGATCTTCTTATTTGAGTTCTTTTTGATATGGGTTTCATCTCATTATTTTTATATCAAAAGAACTTGTCGATTCTTTTTCTTTGAATATTTTGGGCTTGATGACTTCTTTGAGGATTGTGAATCCAGATAGTAGATCCGCAACACTCAATTTGCTTTTGTTTAAATGTCGAGATTGTTTTATGTGACTTTTCTTTTTGAGCCGATATTTACTTTGGCTTCGGAATTGATTTTTTGAAAGGATCGGCTTAATCATTGTGAAGTCCATATCCTATTTTTCGAGTGGACTATTCATCTTCGACATTTTCAATCTGTTAAGCAGATTTCTATTTTTCCTTTATGATTTTGATTCCAACTTGATGGCATCATTTTATTCCTTAAGCCCACTTATAAGGAAAGTGTTATTTCTCACATTCTTGTAGTTAGAGAAATTTTTCGGTATTTTTGAGCTTGTCTTAGGATTATCACCTAAGAAATCTTTTGTGTGGTGTTAAGGTCTTTTCAGTTTGACTTTACCACCGGTTTTCGTTTGCTACGAGTTGCGGAAATTAGCATTCCACTTACCGCATTCCACACTCGTTATGATTCTTATGAATGACTCATTTTGTCATTCAATTTGTCCAACTTATTTCATCCATTTTATAAATCGAATATTCTATGAATATTTCGATGAGACCATTCTTGTATTTGTTGATTTTGGATGAAAATAGAAATTTAAAATTTTGCAAATCTTTTTCATAAGATTTAATTATAAGTGCAATTTGATTTTGTTCTTGAAACGAACAAAGAATATTCTTAAAAATTTTTACGAGATTTATTTATCCTATAAAAGATGATTTTGTGATTGTATTGCCCGTCGAGTGCTTTAAGAATTTTGGTCGATGCGCTTGATCAACGTTATCGATAGGAATTTCCTAGACGCTTTGATGTGACAATCAGACACGATATATTGACTTGTAAAAATGTAATTTTGAAATTTTTAACTTTTCGGAGAAGAGAATTATTTTAAAAGAAGTTCTTTCTTTTCGATACTCTTATTCCTTCTTGTGATTCCTGAAGGGGAACCAAGACTTTGCTATTTGTACCTATTGGTTTGGAATGCCATTCTCTTGCAAGGAGAACGTGCTATCACTTGTGCTTCTAAATCTTTATAGCTTATCAAGACTAGATATGCCACTCCTGGTCTAGTGTTCGCGGCTATTGTTTTTACTTTTGGAATTTGGCATCATCATTTTTGGATGAGAAATTTGTTCTCTACCTCGATCATAAATCTTTGGAATAATTATTTTCTCATAAGGAACTTTATGTTGACTCGAGTTCCTAGCATCTTATGATCTTGATATTCTTTTATTCCCGAGAAGGGAAATCGTGTTGTCAATGCGCTTTGTCGTAGGCAACAAGTGGTTGATTCTTTAATGTTGTCTGAATGGAATTATTTTTCTATCAAGTTCATCGGACATTTTGGTATACTTCGTTTTATTGAACTTTATCTCATTCCTTTTAAGGACTAGCGTCCGATGTCCTTTTATTGTGTTCGGTTCATTGGACGTACCGTTTTTGTACTACGTTGGTGTTCCGAAAATCATTCGGGCTTTGATTCATCGGATGTACCGTTGTACTACATCGATGTCTTTGCTTTTGATTCATCGGATGTACCGTTTGTACTACATCGATGTCTTTGCTTTTGATTCTAGGTGCGTCGATGCTAGAGCATGGGGCATATCTTTCTAGGTACGTCGATGTTCGACTGTTCATGGGCCGTGTCTTTCTAGGTACGTCGATGTCCAGTTTGTGGGATTGGCCATCCTTTTTATTGTGATTTGGTTCATCGAATGTCCCGCTGTACGACGTCGTTGTTCCTTTTATTATGATTTCTGGATTTCTTGTGTTGATTTCTGGAATTTATGTTTCACCAACTTTTACGATTGGCATTGATATATATGTCATTTATTGTGGCTTGGTGAATGAAATTAGGAGTATGACATTCCTTTTTATCTTGAGTAGATTATTGTGATATTGATTAATCTCTTGTTGATTTTCAGTTACTTATTTATCACAGCTTGGCATTGTGATTATTATATGTTTATGTCATATCTCTTATTATATATCACTTCATCTGATATTTATAGCTAGACTGATCCGTTTATTATTTTCTTCTTAAATAATACTCGGGTCAGACTGAGATTTTACAGGTGCTTCTGCTTGACTCCTTATCGGACTATCATCCCGACTTTTGGTTAACTACTTTAGTTTAGTAGTCTTTTGTTGTATACATTTGAGATACAAATTCTATGATGTATACTTCTTCTTTTGTATAGCACGTGTTGCTATTCCTTTGTATTATAGTGAATCTTATTTGACCACTACTCTGATGAACACTTTCATGTGTTATATTCATATCTATTTCCGCCTTTGTGATATGAATTGTCTGTGACTGATTTGTGTTATGTTTATTTCTATATTTGTTTCCGAAGATATTATAGCCACTGTCTAGTAGCTTTGAGTTTGTGTCGGTATGTCGGATTTCCTCTTGAGATGAAAAGTTATATTTTCATCCGGTATATCGGTACTCGCACAAAGCAATTATACAGATGGTCGCTCCTCAACAGCCTTATTCTCCGTGCTAGTTGACAGCATTCACAGTAATGTTCTTGGCTAGCGTGGGTATAGAGGTGGGGCGTCACAGTCTATTTCAACATTGAATGTTGAAATCTATGGTTTCGATCCTTAATACATTTTAAAACATCTTTAAAACATTTTACTTCATTTAAAATATCACTTCCCAAAACATTTCTTTAATATATTATTCACCGCCCAAAATCGTGAATATAATTCGTTTACCAAATTTATTACTATAGCACATTTTAATTTAAAGAATTATCCACTGTCCAAAATCGTGGATATAATCCCTTTAATAAAGTATAATAATTAACTTATTAATTTCAATTGATTTCGAAATTATAAAACGATGTTTATAAATTCCATTTATATATCATAAAAACTTCAACTTATAAAATCCCTTTATTACCAATTCTATATATGTTTCAATTACATGAAAAAATCCAATTTATAAGGTAATTACTTATAAATTTATCTACAAATTCGTTCTTTTATAACTTCTTAAATTATAAATTTTATTCACTTATAAAATTCACTTTATAACTCATTTTAGCACTTGTAAAATTCGTTTTATAATTCTAATATTTTAATTTATAAAATATCTATTTTATAAATCTCCTATATAAACCATTTTACAAAATAGTTAACTTCACATTTCAAAAATCATATTCTTATTATGTTTCCAAAAAATCATAATTTCAATTATATTTCACAAATATCATAATTTTTATAACGATAAAAATTATAACATTTGTTTATTTAAAATAAATCAATTCCAAAATTCAACAAAACGTATACTTTCAAAAATCAATTTAAAATCCTTTTAAATTTGGAAATCATCACTTTAACATTTTTAAATTCCAAAAATAGGCCCAATGCTGCAACAGCACCAAATACATCAATCACCGCGTCCAAAACATCATATATCATATGATAATAGAATATATCACAATATCTGTAAATAAATCAATACTGGTGAGGAATCCAGTTGGAACCCTCCAACCTGTCATCTGCAATAAATATACAAATTAGAATATGTGTACAATGTCCGCTTCAAGGCAGACGCGCGTACAAAGGGTCATCCGCTCATACACGAGAAAGTATAGGCTCATCTGCTCCACTAGGCAGGTATATATCCAAATACCAATCAATATAGCATATATCATCCAAAAAATCACCAATCATCATATAATAAATTATTTCTCACTTACATAAAAATATCGGTGAGTCAGAAAGAGTGAGTTGTACTCACTTTCCCTGTAGTCGTCGTGATAGCGATTTATTACGATTAAAATTAAGCAAGCGTTTAATTTCAACCAAAATTTTCACTAGCTAAAATAAATCTCAATCCAGCTCCATATTGTAGTGCTCATCAATATGGACCAAAGTAATTCGTTTCGTGCGAAACGGACCTCGTATGAAAAAGTTATAGCGTTTTAAAGTTTAAACGAATTATAATATAAAATAATTAACATTTTATTTCTACTTTTTTATAACCTTTTACATCTGGGCCGTCCAATTCGCAAAACACGATCCAGGCCATTCGTTATCATCTTCCTCGTCTAAGTTAAAATCATATCCAGATGAACCCACGCGCCACCGAAATCATCTATTTGCACGCCTTCCACGAACGTCGAGGATACGATCGGTGGCCATCATCTCGAAACCCCTGCCGAGCTCCATCCACGGCCATGACCAAGTATAGCTCGGTTGCTCTCGCATGTGGAAAAACGAGGTTGAACGCTAGACTTTGATCAATGATTTTGATCACCTCATCACGATCTGGGCGATCATCGCCGTATGGATGTAAATAGCTCGCTTAACACTACAGTTTTGCTTTAGAATGTATTCAAAAATATTGAATGGATTGGAAGAGATTAAGAGGGGAAGAATCGAAAGTTCTCGGCCATTGAATTGAGCCGACAGCTAGGGTTTGCAACCCTAGATTTGTGAAAAAAGTGAAAAAAAGATGGCCTTTTATAGAAAATTTTACGACACTATTCATCCGATTTTTTTCCGAACTCAAAACGAAGCGTGCCATCTAGCGTTTATAATGTTTTACCCCTATTCCAAACAAAATGGAATATATATCGGGAGCCAATTCGATCATATTTGAAAGATAGGTTTTCGAATCGACTATTTAAATTTAAAATTCACTTAAACCGATTTCCTACGCGTTTTAGCTTGTCCCGGACAAACCGTAAATCCGATTGACGTGAAATTTGAAACCTTACAATAATTTAACATTGCGGATCCAATGAAACTGATTTCATCGAAATCCAAGACTGTTTGAAAAATGACTATTTTTACTCGTCAATCAAATATCAAAATATTCAATTTCTAGAATTTAACTTTTAATTCAATTTTAAAAGTTCTCTAACATCATTCTAATTCAAATAGGATTCAATTCAACTTTATACAACATTTTTATTCATTTTAAATCCAATTTTCAATTATTTCAGCAATTTCAAATATTAAATCAACAATTTAATTATCCAATTAAATTAGTATATTCGAAATATAATTTATTCTGCTTATTAAATTTACTTATGAATATTTAAAATCAACTAAATATATGAATTTCAAATGACAGAAATTCTGGGTCGTTACATCCTGTCTAGAACTGATATATCTTTGTTACAGGATGTGTTTAGTCGACTTCTTTGAGCAGAGAACTTGGCATCTTTGGGTAATAACTCTGTGTTCACAATAATGCTCTTGTCTCTAGGAATATAAATTGGAAAATTCAGAACTTGAGCATAACTGATTCTCGAAATGTTGTATGTAACTACTGTAAGAAAACTGGGCATACTAAATTGGAATGGAGAAAACTTCAGTATAAAAATATGCAGAGGCAATCTGGTATCCATAATGGAAGTGGCTCTGGTCAGTTTGGTTCTAGTTAGTTTGGAACAGGGTAGTTTGGAGGCAGTAGGCAAATTGCAACTTCAAATTTTGCAGGCATTGGTGGTAATAACTTGGATAATCCTAACGCAGGACAAACAAATATTGGGAGTAATCAAACTTTGGGAACTAATGATTTCAATGGTCACATCCCTTGAACATCTGGTAATAAGACAATGCATGATTATATCGATAAGTTTGCTAAATTCCTAAAACATCAAGAAACTTCAAAGGACTCCTCATCAGTAACTGCTCTAGCTAATTCAGGAAATAGATGGGTCATTGATTCAGGTGCTACTGATCATATGACAGGTAATTCCTCATTCTTTTCGTCCCTTCCATAACTTATTCAAGTATCACCTCCACCCTCAAGACTCATTATCAGTTAGGCCACCCATCTCTTTCTCTTCTCAAGAAGCTTTGTCCTCAATACAGTTCTTTATCTACACTAGATTGTGAAGCATGTCAGTTTGCTAAACATCATCGTCATGGTACAAATCTTAGAACTAATAAACATGCTAGTGCTCTTTTTGAACTTGTACATTCTGATATTTGGGGCCCTTGCTCAATTTTGTCTAAATCTGTATTTAGATATTTTGTTACATTTGTAGACGATTATTCTCATACAACTTGGTTTTATCTTATGAAAATCGATCTAAACTATTTTCTATTTTCTCTGGCTTCTGTGTTGAAATCAAAAACCAATTTAATACTTGCATTCATACATTATGAAGTGATAATGTTAAAGAATATACATCTGCTATATTTCACTCTTATATGACTCAACATGGAGTACTTTGTGAAACATCGTGTGTTGACACTCCATCACAAAATGGGGTGGTAGAAAGAAAAAATAGACATCTTCTTGAAACTGCACATTCTCTTTTATTTTCAATGAATGTTCCTACATATTTCTAGGCCGATGCAGTTTCTACAGCCTACTTTCTCATAAATCGTATGCCATTTTCCATACTTAATTGCGAAATTCCATATAAAGTTTTATTCCTCAACAACCTTTATTCTCTGCTAGTCCTAATATTTTTGGTAGTACTTGCTTTATTAGAGATGTAAAGCCACAAATAACAAAACTAGATCCAAAATCTTTGAAATGTATTTTTGTTTGGCTATTCACGACTTCAAAAAGTATATCGTTGTTTTTGTCTTAGTCTTAATAAGTATATAGTCTCCATTGATGGCAACTTTTTCAAAAATACCTTTCTTTTCAAAATCTGATTCTACCACTACTCTCCTATTCAAGACAGTGATGATTTTCTTATATATCTTACTCAAACAGTTCTTATTGACTCATCCACCCAAAACTTTGGAACATCTTCTGACCAAAATACCGATATCTCTAATGTATCTCCTCTAGTTGATCCCATTACTGAACAAAACATAATCACTTCCTTTGATTTAGATCTCCCAATTTCTTGAGAAAAGGAAAACGCAAATGTACTTTCCCTATCTCATCGTTTGTCTCATATAATAACTTATCCACTTCTTCATATTTGTTCATTACTTCTCTTGACTCAATTTCGATTCCTAAATCTGTTACTAAAGCCCTATCTATTCATGGTTGGCGAAAAGCAATGATTGATGAAATGAATGCTTAGGAGTTTAATAATACATGGGATTTAGTAAAATTACCTATTGGTAAGAAAGCTATAGGATGCAAATGGGTATTCTCTGTTAAAGTTAATCCAAATGGATCAGTTGCTCGTTTAAAAGCTCGATTAGATGCAAAAGTATTTGCTCAAACTTATGGAGTGGATCATTCTGAAACATTTTCTCCTGTTGCAAAATTAACGTCAGTACGATTATTTATTTCTCTTGCTGCTACATATGAATGGTATTTACATCAACTTGATATTAAAAATGCTTTTCTTCATGGCGACCTTAAAGAGGAAGTATAAATGGAGCAAACATCTGGCTTTGTTGCTCAAAGGGAGAATGGTTTAGTATGTCATCTCAAAAAACTTTATATGGACTAAAACAAAGTCCCCGTGCTTTGTTTGGAAAATTTAGTCAAGCTATTGAGAATTTTGGTTTAAAGAAAAGCGAAGCAGATCACTCAGTTTTCTATAAAAATTCAGATAATGGAATTATTTTTCTAGTTGTTTATGTGGATGATATTGTTATTACAAGAAGCAACAAAATAGGGATCGAGTCTCTTAAATAATTTATTCATACTTAGTTTCACACAACAGATTTGGGTGAACTAAAATATTTTTTAGGTGTTGAGGTTATAAGGAGTAACAAAGGTATTCTCTTATATCAAAGAAAGTATGTGCTTGACTTACTCAAAGAAAAATGAAAGCTTGGATCAAAACCATGTAGTACTCCAGTGATTCCAAATATGCAACTAACAAAAGAAGGAAAATTATTTAAAAATCCAGAAATGTATAGAAGATTGGTGGGAAAATTGAATTATCTTATTGTTACTCGTCCAAACATTGCATATTCTGTTAGTGTTGTAAGTCAATTCATGTCATCTCCAACATTTCACCATTGGACTGCTTTAGAACAGATTTTATGCTACTTAAAAGGAATAGTTGGGCTTGGTATTGTATATACAAATCATGGGCATAACCAGGTTGAATGCTTTTTAGATGCTGATTGGGCAGGTTCTAAGATAGATAAGAGATCTACAACAGGGTTTTGTGTTTTTGTTGGAGGAAACTTAATTTCATGGAAAAGTAAGAAGTAAAATGTTGTCTCACGTTCAAGTGCAGAATCAGAGTATCGAGCTATGGCAAAATCTATTTGTGAGATAGTTTGGATATATCAACTTTTGAATGAAGTGGGACTGAAAACTATTATTCCAGCTCAATTATAGTGTGATAACAAAGCTGCTATTTATATTGCATCTAATCCTGTGTTCCATGAACGCACCAGCACATAGAGGTCGACTGTCATTTTGTTCGGGATAAAATACAAGATGGCCTAATATCTACAGTATATGGAGACTAAAGAGCAGGTTGCATATATCTACACCAAAGCTTTGAATGGAGTTAGAATTGATTACTTGTGTAATAAGTTGGGCATGATTAACATCTATGCTCCAACTTGAGGGGGAGTGTTAAATATAGGGTGATTTACTCTATATTTACCATTTTCCCTTACCTTTCTTTATTTACTTATTTATGTTGATTACCTTTCCTATTATAAACTTTCCTATTTTAACTATTCGGTGTGTATATATAAACATCTCAGCTTGTAAATCAATCGAATAAGTATCAATAAAATAAGTTGCTTTTGCTTTCTATTCTATGTTTGTTCTCATGAATTATATTCAATACCATACCGATTAACACAAAGGAACGGTATAAAGGGTTACTCTAAATACAAAATATGGAAGTTACTAAACCTAAGTACTATCATCAGCCTAGACAGTTATAATTATCCGTCCACACAATGATGATATATATAATATAGAAATACAACAAAAATAAGAACATTACAAAGGATAATCATCCAGTTCTTCTCCATAAGCTCCAAAACCTCCGTAGCTAACTTAAGAAACATATACGGGATTGACCAAAGTGTTATAAGAGAATAACATCTGAATTAGTCTAAAAAACCAATGTGAGAAACTCAACAAATAAGAATGACATGTAATAGTAACCACTGAGAGCGTATGGATTCCCATATTGGTTTTTCCCTCAAATGAAACCAACCATTCATTAGGTTTAATATACAGTGATATGATGGATAAAGTGTAACGACCAGGAAATTTCGATCCCGAAATTTCCAGATAGTTAGTGAAAAGAAGAAAGAGTAAGAAGAAGAAGAAGAAAGAACAGAAACACCAAAACACAGAAAACCTCACATTCGCAGCAGATCAAAATATAATAATAAATAATATCAGTTTTACAAAGAAGAACTGTATCAATACTCTTATACAATCATACATCGGAGTTACAAACTATTACACAAAACAGGGCAAATTTGAAAACATGTCCCAACTAAACAGCAATAATTTACACAGCGGAAACCAATGCGTATGTTCTTGCCATCCAGCTCTCCTCCTGATGTCCAGAACGTCCTTACCTGAAAAGCTGTAATACTCGGTCTGACCCGAGCATTACATCAAAGTAACACCCGGGTCAGGCTGGAAACCAGCGTGAGTAAACCCATTTAACATGGAATACAAAACATACAACTTATATAAACCCGGGGTAGCTTATATCAATTTACAACTTCGCAAGTTGTTATAGACATCCCTATTACACATATCACTTTCCAAGTGCCAAACTTAGACTAAATGGTTCAATTTACTCAAGTCATTCCACTTCAGCCTATTAGTTTCTCAAATCAAATTGCAAACAATCGAAGTGGTTTCGGGTATTTACTAATACCCGACTCGTGTCTCTTCGAATCCAATGTTATCTTAACCCAATTTATTTAAGAGAAAAACCATTCAATTTAAATACAGGGCGTCACGGTAACTCATCATCAATAGATAACAACATCATCACAGTTTAAATCAAACATATCATATCACAAAGCATCGCGATCCACATATTGGGGATAACAATTAATCAAGGGCTTCCAATAACATTCTATTTATCCTTTAATTACATTTAAGAAATTAATCTTTAATTAATTTCACAAAATAATTTTCCTTAACCAAATACAGTAATTAACCTTTAATTCTTTCATTAATTAATTGCTAACCATAACTATTAATCGCCCTTGATTAATAACATCAGTAATTAACTACCCTTAATTACCTTGTCAATAAATTAATTACTCCTTAATTATTTCTAATTAATCCCCTTGATTAATTATACAGAATAATTTAATCCAAATTACTTCCATCATTAACACCTTAATTACATTTAGTAATTTTCAATTAACCACTTCCCTAAGTAATTGTAATCCCATTAATTACGATAAGTAATTATTCATCAAATTATCAAGTGTTTAAATTATTTAATCTTAATTAATTAATCTAAACTAATCACATTAAACTAATTAATTACATCAAGTAATTGATCCTTAATTACTTCATCAAGTAATTGTACCATTGGTACTTATTGGGTAATTGATTAATTAACTCTAAATCAAAAATTAATTACTACTATTAATTATTCTTTAATTACTCATATTCAGCATTAGTTATCCATTTATTACTCAAGTAATTTCCTAATTAATTACATTAAGCAATTAACCTTTATTTAATTCCACTAATTATTTATCTTTAATTAAATCAACTTGATTAACCTTTTAATCAATACATTAATTAATTAACCCCTTTTGTTTATCATAATTTAATTTATCCTTAACCTATTTAATTAAATTATGGAGTTTATTTTAAATATTTTTTTTAGGTTACAAAAATATGAATCTCTTTAAATCCAAAATAATTCTTTCTCAAATTCCTAAATAAGCTTCATCTAAACAACCCTTATTTCAAATTTAAAAGGTTGATACTTGGCTTATACCTGATCAACTCTAAACTTAAACTTGCTAATCCTCTTCTGCATATTAAAGACTTGTTAAGAAAACAAGCAACCCGAGTCATGACTGTAAATGCTCAAGCAAAACCCGGTACCATACTACTATTCCAAAAAAAAAAACAACTGTGCTCCATACCCAAGCTTCTCCTCACGACCCTTACTTCGAGTCTACCCAAAAATTTCACAAGTATGAACTCGAGCAAGAACGATTATCCCCAATTCTGACACAATCGTGCACGTGTGCACTTGCACGACCACGCCGATCGTCGCTGGATGCCGCCGATATCACACACAAGTCGCCAGAGACCTTCCTCAAACATCCCATCACCCAGACCCCACAATCCATTGCGAAATCAAAATCGAACATTTTCGAGACAAGCAGGTAAAACTAGATTACCTTTCCTCCAAGCGCCACCCAATTTCGATCACCGGAATCTATGTCCCCTCGTCTACGGCTTTCCCGATCACCCTTACTTCATTTCCCCTACGACCCAAAAACCCCGATGTCACCTTGTTACCACAATTTTCACGAGAACAACGACCACCCATCAGAACACTAAACCCTAAAATGCCCCAGTATCGCCGCCGCGATGGTCGATGGACACTCTAACAAATATTTTCGTGGCCTCCTCCCTTCCAGCCATCTTTTGGTACGGCCTCGAACATCCTAAGTCCATCTATCGCCAGAAAACAGTAAAACTTCAATCATCAATCATTCTCCATTTACTCAATCAATACATGATTACAAATCTCGATTATACTCTTAAAAATCATCGTTTCCTAAGTCTATTCAGATCATATAAGTTAATCTTGAAAATTTATCATTTTTGATTTTTGATTTAAATCCATTTACCACTGTACACCTTAAATTTCGACATAATTACTTCACGTTTATAATTGAAACTATTTTTAAAAGTCAAATCTGACAATTACTCCCAAATTTCCTTCAATGATCATAATATAAAAATATTTATATAAGGAGATAATGATTCTTTCTTTAATTTGGTTTTTGTCTATGAGTAAGAATAGAGATAATACTATATACAGACATGCAGATCCATACTCACATTCATATATACAATCAAATCTAAACGAACATGCAAGAACATGCTACTTATCATCATTCATTCCATACAATCCAAGGATCATCACATGCTTTAAGTTTATATGAAACAGAGTCGATTTACTCACCTGTCTGGCTTGAATCAGAAGAGCAAATTCACTCTAAAAAACTGGAAATTATCTGGATGTAAAACTTTGATTTGTTTTGTTTGAGAGATTTTTTTTAGATGATTGATTCTGAAGTTGATCCTTTATTGCTTCAGGTTGAACTTTGAAACTCAAAGTGTTGTTGTTGATATTCTTCTTCTCTCTGGTTTTGATTTCCAGGTTTGTCTTTGATTCTTTTTTTTTTTTTTTTGCTTCTTAGATCTGTTTGCTTCAGGTGGAGAATGTAACGATCCCGAATTTTAATTTATTTTAAATTGATAATTTAGATGAATTTTTGAATTTAAAAATTGTAAAATTAATTATAAATGGAAGCGAGTTTCCCCGACTCGAATATAAACTATATTAAGTCAAATTGATTTGAAAATTTGCATATATGTGTATATATGAGAATATATATATGTAGATGTTGAATTTTAGATAAATTCTTAAATAAATGATTTTGAAGAATAAATAAATAAATTGATTTAAAAATTTATAAATGATGATAATTTGAGTTATATAAAATTTATGTGTATATAGAGAAATGTAAAACAATAATTTTTAAAGAAAAATTTATGATAAATATTTAAACTAAAGATAAAAGTAAAATAAATAAAAGAAAACAAAACAAATAAAAGGAATTGGAATAGGAATACATATATAGGAGGTAAAATATAAAATATGAAGGCAAGCAACATAATTATAAAATTATGTAAAATATAAGTAAACATATTAACTAAAAACTAACATTTTTAGAACTCATGTACATTTCAAAATATAAAACAAAAGAAAGAAAACAAAATAAAATATATTTGTACATATATAAGTTAAAGTTTAACCAATAACAAAACAAATACATAAATATGCAGGCTGAAGTAAAGAAGTACAAAGAAAAGTAATAAATGCTTTCATCTCAAGCCCAAGACAACATCATCTACCAGCCACCAAGCAAGGGTATCATCAGCCGAGCTAAAAAAAATAAAAATAAAAAAAAATAAAGTATGAACAAACAAATCAAAATATAAATATACATAAACAAGTACAAGCAAACATCCTAAGTACATACAACATCTTCAGCCATACCTATTGTGTACAAAACAATATACACCCTGTACAAAGTTTTATACTCAGTAACTTCATTCTTATATATCAACTTTCTTATCTCATTTTCGTGCATCAAAAGAAAACTGAGCATCATATATAAAAAAAAATTATATGGAAAACCTGAAACTAAACTAGATCAACAATTCAATTAAACAAGCAAGAAGATCAGAGGGGTTCCAACTTGCAAATTTCAAAGCTGTTCAACATAGCAGTTCTGTTTTTCTGGAAAACAAGGTGAGTAACATTCTTTTTTTTTCTTTTTTTTTGGGTTTGAATCTGTGGATATATATATATATATATATATATATATACATATATGTATGTATGTTTGTGCGTATATAATCATCCATGTATATGGGTAAATTGGAAGTAGAATACAGGCTGTTGTTTTAAAACTTGCATCTGTTTCCAGTTTAAAACCCAAACTGTTGGAAAAATAATCATTAACTCTCTTTCTGATTTATGATTGAACTTCAGATTCAAACAAAAGATGTTTATATCATTGTAAAATAAGTCTAAAAATTTAGTTCAGATTAAAACAACTTACAGATTTTCTCTAGAAACCCAATATGCTGAACAAACTCAAGATTTGCAAATTTTCGAACTTCTCTGATCATAGATTCAGATATCTAACTAGAATCCATGCTGAAAATGATGATTTTTAAGATGGGTGAAGTGATTTTTAGAGTGGGATTTTAAGGGCAGTGTGTAGGTGAACCGAAGTTGCATTTTTCCCATTTTCGAATCATTAAATCAATTATAAATGTTGAAAATCGTGTTGAAGCTAGTGTGAACATCATTTATCTTAGGAAAATTATCAAGTAATTTTTCAATTGGGTATATTGTTGTATCGAAGAAACTTTAGGGTTTGAATTGGTTTTTTTTGTCGCTGAGATTTGTGAAGCCACCGCGACCGCTCTAGGAGATCGAGTGGTACGAGATCTGGGGAAGGGGAGCGTCGATGGTCAGGGAACACGTGGCCGGAGTCGTGTGACTTCAGATGGTCGAGGCGCCGCACACGAGGCGATGTTGACAGGTTAGGGGCAACAGAATTTCGGTGTTGCCAGGTTTTGGGTTGAGCATCTCAAAATTGATTTCGAGATAACTGGGTGGTCCAGATGATTGGAATGGGTTGTGAGTTGGGTTTGTGACTTGTGGAGATGGCCGTTGGTGGTTGGCGTCGGCGAACGTGGGTGTGCAGGTGCACGGTGGGGAAAATGATGGTGAGGCTGTGTTTTTCTTTTCTTTTTTTTTTTGGGGTTCGAATTTGTGTAGGGGGAAGACTCGAAGCAGATCATGTTTTCCTGAGGGGGGAGACTCGCGTTTACTCGAAGTAAACTAGGGGGAAGGATGCAGTAGATGTTTGGGGACAGGTACAAACCTGTTGCCAGTTACATTTTCAAACTGTTTTGTTTTCAAAGTAGAAATTTTGAAACCTAAGTTTGATATAATTTCCAGTTTTAAGTTTAGTCTAGAAATAAAAATTCGAATTGTCTAATGATTTTAAAAGTACTAATTGAATTTTAATTTAAATTAAAACTGTTAAGAAGTATGTTTTGAAAAATAATGATGAGGTATAAAACTTTAACAAATCAATGTTCTTATGTAGAAATGTTTTCAAGTGTTTAAATTAATAGGTTAAATAAATTAAAATTAAGTAATCAGTTGAGATAACATGGTTATCTCAAAATAATTTTTGATTTCTAATTAACTTAAAGATTTTAAAATGATTTTCAAAGTTGAAAATTTAAAAGTAAATTTGAAATGGAAATTGTTTTAAAACCCTTTTTATAATAATAATGTAATCATTTCTAAGAATGAGGTTTATCTTAAAAGTCAAGGAAGATTTAATGATTTGAAATTCATTAAATTATGTTAATCAGGATGGATAATTTATTATTTAATTAATTGATGAATTGGACTAATTAAATAAGTAATTAAAGGTTAAATTTATTTAACTAATTAATTAGAGTTAATTAATTAGGACATTGGTTTAAAGATTGATTTAATTAATATGATGAATTAAAAATAATTTAATTAATTAAAAATGTTTGATAAATTAATTGATATTAAATGATTTGAAATTAGTTAATCGAAATTTGATAATTAATTCATAAGAAATTAATTTGACTGGAAATTAATTGAATTAATCCGGATAAAATGATTAATTAAACCTTACTTATATATGATTATGGAATGCTAGACGTTACTTATGAATGATTATATTGTATGAGATGCCTTAAATTGATTATCCTATCTGATTTGTGATATTTTGTTCTGTAGATTAAGCAGTATATTTATTTGCATTTGTATATTATCTGTGAATCTGTGAATAGACGATGAGCGTTATAAGTTTTATATCGCTTATCAACTATATTTCTGTATTCTGATCTGTAATAATTGTATGATGTTGCACTATTGAGTTGAACCCCTGAACCACGCTTATACACACACAATTATGGATTTCACGAGGAAATCGATTAAGTCGCAGATTTTTGAAATAGTTAAATTTGGATTTTTAAATTCAAATGTTTTGGAAATGGAATCGGAATAAATGTGAAAAGCTTTTGGAATGGAATTTCAAAATAGAATTTATTATTTTTAAATTACTTGATTAAGTTTTGGAATTTAAATAAGTTGATTTAAATTTAAATTCAATACTTGAAATTGAATTCTGTAATTTGAAATTAGGGATTAATGATATTATACTAGTCATTATGAGTTAAACCATTTTTAAAGTATTATTTTTGGGAATTTGAATTTAACTCAAGGATTTCAACTCGTATAAATGAATCAGATTTCCAAAATGAAAACTGTTGTTTTCAAATGATAAACACTTTTAGATAAGAACTGAGATTCCAGTTAATTAGGGGAATTGCAAGATTGAATAGAGAAATGATTTTCCTAAGTTATGAATGAATTCTTTTTGAAAGCTATGAATTAAATCTGTTTATTTTTAACAGATTTAAATTGATGATTTGTTTAAATCAAATTGAAATGAAATTGTTTTGAAGGCTATAAGTTAAATCTTTGATTTAAAGATTTAACGAGTTAAATCAAATTGAAATGAAAATTGATTTGGAAAATATGGGAATGAATCTTTTGTTTAAAAGATTTAAATGTGAAAATTGTTTAAACCGTTAAAGGTTGTGAAAATGAATCTTTTTGTTTAAAGATTGAAAATGGTTGAAAGAAAGTTTGAATTATTAAGTTGTGACTTAATTGAAATCCCATATCCATATGTTTTGAAAATATTTTCACTCACTATTCGGGTTAGCCGGGAAAAGACCTTTGTGTCATATAACCCATTCCGAATAAGTGATTCGTCGTTATGGATAGCATTTGAAGACCGGTGATGAAGACCGGGTATTTGTGAAAGCGATAGGGTGACCTATCGATTGTTTCTGCACCGAGTCGCGCCGGTATAGAAACTCCCTAAGTGATGGGAAAATCCGATCGGGATTGTGAATATCCGGGTTGCAAGGACTTCTTTGTAAGTGCCTTCGGTTCTGTTCGAACCCAGAACAGACTTGTATGGATTGTATGTCTGACATTACAAATTGATATATAAAGCCGATTTCTTTCAAATATATTTCTGTTGGTGGCGGAGAATTTATTCTTTTAGCTTAACACCCTTTTCTGAGACGTACGAGCTCAGAGGTTATATAGTTGAAGTTATCAGCGATATATTCCCAATTTGGTAATGTGACATGCTGAGTGTTGCTGAAATGATCATTGTGTTGATTATTTGTGATAGGATCATTTGTTTGATCATCTATCTTGGTGATCATTGTGTTGATCATTTGTTGACCCAAAGCATGGCTTTTGTATAAAGTATGTTTTTGTGGACGTGACTTCGTCGAGCCTCACACCCCGGAAATGGTCAAAACAGGAAAGATGCGGCAAGGTTATGAGGGGTAGCACCCTTTAGGGTATGTACATTTCCTTCTGGATAGAGGTGGTATCATGGTATGGAGCCCAGATATTTAACCTATGTGGTTACTACGAATTTATTACTTTGTGGTTGTTGGTTTTCGGGATCCCGTGAGAAAGGTCGTTTACGATCGGGGAATGGCGTGCTCGTATCAGTAGTTACCCAGTTAGGGGTAACCCGGCCTTGTGTTGGCAGAGTTCCGGTTTGGTTCTCGGGGATGTCCATCCAGAGGCATTCTCATGTGGCAATGGGAAGTTCCTTGGCCTGACCATTTGTTGGAAATCCAATTCCCAATACGAAACTGTACGGTATTAGTTGTAGAACCTGCCATTCACTTATGGTGGTCACCACTGTTTGGATGGTAGCTATAGTAGGCATAGTTCGAAATGTCTATGTTGGCTAAGATTTATATCTTTACTTTCGAAATGATTTTTACTACACTATGCACTAGTAATAATATCAAATGTTCTTTTAATGCGTATCAAGCATCTTTGACTATCATAAGGAGAAATCTCCTCCGATTCTGCGTTTGCATTGTGTGTGTGTGTGTGTGCGGGAGGCCTTATGGTAGTCTCATTTCTAAAAAGCATTGCGAATTGACTTTAAAATTCTTTCTTATATTATTTTTATAAGATAAACTGTTTTTGTTGCTCACACCAGTCCCATGACTGATCCGGAGTTTATTGTTTCCTTCCTAAACTCTGGGTGCTCATTATATTCTACACGAGCAGTCTAGAGTTGGGTTTTACAGATAGTTAGATATAGTGGATTATCTGGAGTTAGTTCAGTCTTTGGATCGCACCAGTCTTGCTTAGCTTGATGCATCGTTATTGGGAGTTCGAGCTATTACTGGATGGATTCACGGAAATGGAGTTGCAGTTATTTTTGGAGTTCTTCCTTGAAGACTATTTTAGAGTTATATTGTTCCGTATGTTAGATGTCATCTATTTTCTTTTCCGCTACTATTTTATTGTATCATATCTTTGATGTATATTGATATCTATTGGATCATCTGTTGTATCAGATATTGTATCAAAGCTGTATATCAATGTATTATTCTTTTATTCCGCTGTGTTGTTTACTTAATGATTGTTATAAGCTCCGGCGAATCGAAATTTGAACGGTCGAATCTACGGCATTCGAGTACGATTTGAAGTATGGATGTCGATTTTTGAGCGGGCAAAATCTGACTCGTTACAGAGAATATGATCGGTTACTTGATCATATTAATTTTAGCTGGTTTTTGATATAGGCTGAGGTAGTTGAATTTTTTCATTTTTTTTAAAATATCCTAAATCAAAAGAAAAAAAATTATTTTTGCCACATGTTAAATTTTCCTACATTTGTCAATATATGAAATCATTTTCTTACACATGTTGATATGCAAGAATGAAAGATTTACAAATGTTTTAAACTTACATTTAAATGTCTTTTGTGTTTTGTATGTATAAATACATCTTTAAATGTTTTATAAACCCTTATATTTAATTTCTATTTAGTTAATACCTTTCTTAATTTATACTTAGCAAATCCTTTAAAACTAATTTTATACTTAATAAAATCATATATATATATTTCCAATTTACTTCAAAAACATTTGTCTTTAGAATTCGAAATTCAAATTCAAATTCAACTTAAATCGCTCATATAAATAAATATATTTTAAACAAACACAAATTAAATTTGTAAATAATAATTCTATTTAAAATCCATTTATATAAATAAAAATAACACAACATTATTGTTTTGGAAACAAAAAATTTACCATTTTTAAATAATTATAAAGGAGATTATCAAATACATATCTATCCAATATTTAAAACTTAGCATTATTATTAAATCCAATTTACTTTAAGATA
Source organism: Allium cepa (assembly GCA_030765085.1). Lineage (NCBI taxonomy): Eukaryota > Viridiplantae > Streptophyta > Magnoliopsida > Asparagales > Amaryllidaceae > Allium > Allium cepa. The sequence continues at coordinate 175,507,544 of CM060940.1, forward strand.
TTTATCTTTGGATACCAATCTCAAATTCAAGTTTAATTTAAAATCTTATATATATATATATATATATATATATATATATATTTAAACAAACACATATCTAATTTGTTTGAATATTATAAGTTTTCCCACTATATTATTATATTAGGAGATTTCAAATAAATATTTATTATCAGATTTACTTATTCAATTTACAATTCAGTATTTCTATTAGTTAATCCAATTATATTATCAATTACATATATCCAAAAATTCGGGTTATTACATTCCTCCCCCCTTAGAATCTTTTCGTCCTCGAAAAGGAACGAAGCCAAAACTTATCTAATACTTAAAATCAGATAAATCACTTTTTGATCATTGTAAAATACTTTAAAATCTATATAATATTTACAAAATGGTTTTATAAAAATACTTGTATAACTCGATGTCTCAACCAGTCCATCCTTGTTCTCACAGAAATTCAGTCATACGTTGATCAGGCGTATGACTGAAAATCTATAAGTGCTTGGCAGACTCGTTTTCAACATTCAGTGAAAATACTTTTTAAAAATAAATTTTTTTATTGAAAATTTAGAAAAGATTTTTTTTTGAAAATAGAGGATATATCTTTGGTGAGAATGCTCTGGAAATCATCACCCCCATCCATGGTCACAGTTACATTCCAGGGTTACGTTGTCGTCACTGCAAAAGTCCATGTAACTGCAGGCTCTCCGCGGCCTCTCGATTACGCCATGGATCCCACACAATAGATCACAGTTACATCCATGGTTACGTTGCCATCGCAGCAAAAGTCCATGTAACTGCAGGCTCTCAGCGGCCTCTGATTTTCGCTGTCGAAATGAAACCTCTCCACTCCTACATAGGTCACAGTCTGCCGATATAAAATCAAACGCAGACTATTGGCTCTCAGCGGCACACACGACTTTCGCTATGGTATACTCTACTCATAATCCCCAGGAACTAGTTTTGTCCGGACTCCTCACAGGATCAACTTTAGAACCCCCCCTTGGGGCTCAAGGCAGCCCCACCCGGTGGTACTCTTGAGAAGTTCATTCCAAGGGAGCGCCTTTTTCCCCAGAGCCATCATCAAAACATTTTATACTATACATATATAGTATCTTTAAATCATACACCTAGTATGATCTCATACAAAGCTCATTTACACAAAATCGATTATTCCAAAATCGATAATTCTCAAACTAGGCTTTCCAAATTTAATATTGATTTTACCCAAAAATCAAAAGCCTTTCCAAATCCATAGGTTCCCAAAACCTTTTTCCAAAATTCTCATAAGATCCTTTGTACATATATATATATACAGATATATATAATTTTCAAAACTTTGGATCATTTCAAACTTGTATAAAACTCCTTTTACTTCAAACACTTTCAAAATCCTTTCTTCTTGCAAAAGATTCAACAAGGGGAAATTTCATTTTATAAAACAAAGATATTTAACTTTGTTTACTCAAAAACCAAATATTCAAATTTGATTACTCTTTTCAATTATCATTTTCATTCTAATCCGTACGATGTACACATATCATCCGTACGCTATACCAATCTGATCGCTTACTCGATCACACAATTTCACTTCCGAACTAGTATTGTCCACCCGACTTCCTAGTGCGGACACAGATCTGGTTTCTTGATCAGAAACCGTCATTCTCCTTGCATAGTCATAACTATGATAGAGAATATCCAGAACTAATCAACAATCCATATCCAATTTCGCCTTCAAAAATCGAGTGGAAAATTCCAACTCGGATCGATATATCTATCACGAAATTCTGTGCTCGAACTTGGATCAAATCACTATGCGAATAGAATAACATACGTACATCCTACGTATTTATCTTTATTGGTTATTAGCCAAATCAATTTCATTTCTATTCACATTCACTTTGACATTCATTCACTTATCACAACTGCTTAAATCTATTCGGATTTTTACCTTTATTCTTATCTTGGTTGGGAATTTAACCAATAACAGTTTGAACTCCGGCAAATTTATTTAGAAAATAGCTTGAAAATTTTAAAAATAGATAAATAGTTGGAAAATAATTACTAGTTTGTAAAATAGGTGTAAAATAGTCCAGTAATTGTAAAATAATTGGAAAATAGTTAAATAGTCATAGAAATTTTAAATAATTGCAAAATTGCTATAAAATAGTAATTAGTAGTTGAAAATAGTAATTAGTTTATAAAATAGTTAGAAAATTGTTAAACAGTTTCAAAAATAATTGTAAAAAAAGTATAAGATAGTTTGGCTTTTAAAAGAAAGGTTGTTTATATAATGAATAGCTTGGAAAAATGGCTTTATATTAAAACAATTTGTATTAAAAATAGTCCAGAGTCAAAACTGTTCACTTCCCAATCTCCATTCTCATCAATTCAATTTAAATTCCTTTTCCCATTTAAATTGTCCCAATTCCAATTTAATTAACTTCAATTTCCATTGAAATTGGTTCAACCCCCAATTCAAGTTGAATTAATCTTAGTTTCTTTCCAAATTTAACTTTATTCAAACTTGATTTCAAATTCTACTAATTCAAATAAATTTCAAATTCCATTTCCAAATCAAGTTGAATTATTCTTGATTTCCTCCCAAATTCAATTCAAATTCCATTTGAATTTAAAACTTATTCATCTTTAATTACACTTCCAAATTATTCAAATCAATTCGGACTAATTTCCAAATTGAACCCACTTCAATTTCAAATTGTTTCCAATTGATCCAATTCAAATTTTCCATTTGAATCCTATACTCATACATCGTAAATCACAATTTCAATTACTTCAAATCAAATTTAATTTGAACTAATTTTAATTCAAATTCCAAATTTAAACCATCTCGAATTATATAAATTCAAGTTAAATTCACTAAGGTTGGTTTAGCCCTTTAAACCAAGTTAACCTATATTAAAAGCTTTTAAACAATTTAATTTTTCAAAAACCAATTTATTATCCAAATTCAACCTTAAAACCAATTTTCAACCATTCCTGTTGAAACTCTATTTTAAACACCCAAACCTCAAGTCCAAAGTGATTCCATTTCTCTATTTCCAAACTAAAGTTAAATTTTCTTTTTATCTCAATAATAGATATATTACTACAGTCAATTTCTTCATTTATCAAATCTAACTTTAGCTTAAAGATTATTAATAACAATGGAATCGTATCATCCAAATTATTTTAAAACATCCATTCATTTTCAATCGTAGATCTCAAACCCATTTTGAGATCACTCAAACTCTCAGTTCAAATCAACCATTTAACTTCCCAAGTTAAATCTTAATTTCATCTTGAAATTTACAAATCAGGTTGAACATTCCAACATATTTAACTTTTCCCAAGTTGAACTCAATTCACTTAATCCAGTCAACCTTACCCAATTTGAACTTCCATTTCAAATTTTAAACTTCACATAAATAATCTTCCCACTTATTAAGTTCAAAACATACCACTTTGGGTATCACATCTTATTCCAAATTTAAAACTCAATATTTAGAGTTTATTTTAAACCACCTTTGATATTATGTATATTTAAATGTATACATATTAATTTCTTTTACATACCAAGTTATATTTTAAAATTTTAAACCACCTTTGGTTTTAATTCAAAACAAATTTCCTTTAAATTTTCAAACAACTCTTGTTTGAAATAGGACCATTTCATTCAAATGCATTAAATAATATTATTTGTTATTTCTTTAAATTAATTACATCATTAATTAATTCCAATTAATCACATTCTCTAATTAACTTATTTCTTAATTACCTTCATTAAGTAATTGTCCCCTAAATTACTTACCTCTAGTTACTTCATTAAGTAACTCCTTCTTTATTTATCATTTCCAAATTATTATCCATTAATTAATCTCATTAAATAAAGTTTAATTAATTACATAAATTAATTGATTATCCTTATCCTGAAACCTTTCCCAAATTTAATTCCAGTTTGGTTGTATTTCTATTACTTCTTAATTCTTACTATTACTATTAGTTTAATTAATACTACAACCAATTCCCTTAATATAATAGATAATCTATTTCTTATATAAGATTCATTTACTTTTGAAATCATTTAAAACCTTTATATAAGAAAATAACAAGTACGCTCTCTCATACTTATATACTCTACTCATCCTAGGATACCACTTACCCTACCCTTAATGAGTAATCCCACCAGAGCCAAGGTTTTCGCTTAACCTTCAGCTCTGATACCAAATGTAAAGACCAGGAAATTTCGATCCCGAAATTTCCAGATAGTTAGTGAAAAGAAGAAAGAGTAAGAAGAAGAAGAAGAAGAAAGAACAGAAACACCAAAACACAGAAAACCTCACATTCGCAGCGGATCAAAATATAATAATAAATAATATCAGTTTTACAAAGAAGAACTGTATCAATACTCTTATACATCAGAGTTACAAACTATTACAAAAAACAGGGCAAATTTGAAAACATGTCCCAACTAAACAGCAATAATTTACACAGCGGAAACCACTGCGTACGTTCCTGCCATCCAGCCCTCCTCCTGATCTCCAGAACGTCCTTACCTGAAAAGCTGTAATACTCGGTCTGACCCGAGCATTACATCAAAGTAACACCCGGGTCAGGCTGGAAACCAGCGTGAGTAAACCCATTTAACATGGAATACAAAACATACAACTTATATAAACCCGGGGCAGCTTATATCAATTTACAACTTCGCAAGTTGTTATAGACATCCCTATTACACATATCACTTTCCAAGTGCCAAACTTAGACTAAATGGTCCAATTTACTCAAGTCATTCCACTTCAGCCTATTAGTTTCTCAAATCAAATTGCAAAGAATCGAAGTGGTTTCGGGTATTTACTAATACCCGACTCGTGTCTCTTCGAATCCAATGTTATCTTAACCCAATTTATTTAAGAGAAAAACAATTCAATTTAAATACAGGGCGTCGCGGTAACTCATCATCAATAGATAACAACATCATCACAGTTTAAATCAAACATATCATATCACAAAGCATCGCGATCCACATATTAGGGATAACAACTAATCAAGGGCTTCCAATAACATTCTATTTATCCTTTAATTACATTTAAGAAATTAATCTTTAATTAATTTCACAAAATAATTATCCTTAACCAAATACAGTAATTAACCCTTAATTGTTTCATTAATTAATTGCTAACCATAACTATTAATCACCCTTGATTAATAACATCAGTAATTAACTATCCTTAATTACCTTGTCAATAAATTAATTACTCCTTAATTATTTCTAATTAATCCCCTTGATTAATTATACAGAATAATTTAATCCAAATTACTTCCATCATTAACACCTTAATTACATTTAGTAATTATCAATTAACTATTTCCCTAAGTAATTGCAATCCCATTAATTACGATAAGTAATTACTCATCAAATTATCAAGTGTTTAAATTATTTAATCTTAATTAATTAATCTAAACTAATCACATTAAACTAATTAATTACATCAAGTAATTGATCCTCAATTACTTCATCAAGTAATTGATCCTCAATTACTTCATCAAGTAATTGTACCATTGGTACTTATTGGTTAATTGATTAATTAACTCTAAATCAAAAATTAATTACTACTATTAATTATTCTTTAATTACTCATATTCAGCATCAATTATCCATTTATTACTCAAGTAATTTCCTAATTAATTACGTTAAGCAATTAACCTTTATTTAATTCCACTAATTATTTATCTTTAATTAAATCAACTTGATTAACCCTTTAATCAATACATTAATTAATTAACCCCCTTTTGTTTATCATAATTTAATTTATCCTTAACCTATTTAATTAAATTATCGAGTTTATTTTAAATATATTTTTTAGGTTACAAAAATAGGAATCTCTTTAAATCCAAAATAATTCTTTCTCAAATTCCCAAATAAGCTTCATCTAAACAACCCTTATTTCAAATTTAAAAGGTTGATACATGGATTATACCTGATCAACTCTAAACTTAAACTTGCTAATCCTCTTCTGCATATTAAAGACTTGTTAAGAAAACAAGCAACCCGAGTCATGACTGTAAATGCTCAAGCAAAACCCGGTACCATACTACTATTCCAAAAAAAAACAAATGTGCTCCATACACAAGCTTCTCCTCACGACCCTTACTTCGAGTGTACCCAAAAATTTCACGAGTATGAACTCGGGCAAGAACGATTATACCCAATCCTGACACAATCGTGCACGTGTGCACTTGCACGACCACGCCGATCGTCGCTGGATGCCGCCGATATCACACACAAGTCGCCAGAGACCTTCCTCAAACATCCCATCACCCAGACCCCACAATCCATTACGAAATCAAAATCGAACATTTTCGAGACAAGCAGGTAAAACTAGATTACCTTTCCTCCAAGCGCCACCCAATTTCGATCACCGGAATCTATGTCCCCTCGTCTACGGCTTTCCCGATCACCCTTACTTCACTTCCCCTACGACCCAAAAACCCCGATGTCACCTTGTTACCACAATTTTCACGAGAACAACGACCACCCATCAGAACACTAAACCCTAAAATGCCCCAGTATCGCCGCCGCGATGGTCGATGGACACTCTAACTAATATTTTCGTGGCCTTCTCCCTTCCTTCCATCTTCTGGTACGGCCTCGAACATCCTAAGTCCATCTATCGCCAGAAAACAGAACTAAAATCATCATTCATTCTCCATTTACTCAATCAATACATGATTACAAATCTCGATTATACTCTTAAAAATCATCGTTTCCTAAGTCTATTCAGATCATATGAGTTAATCTTGAAAATTTATCAACTTTGATTTTTGATTTAAATCCATTTACCACTGTACACCTTAAATTTCGACATAATTACTTCACGTATATAATTGAAACTATTTTTAAAAGTCAAATCTGACAATTACTCCCAAATTTCCTTCAATGATCATAATATAAAAATATTTATATAAGGAGATAATGATTCTTTCTTTAATTTGGTTTTTGTCTGTGAGTAAGAATAGAGATAATACTATATACAGACATGCAGATCCACACTCACATTCATATATACAATCAAATCTAAACGAACATGCAAAAACATGCTACTTATCATCATTCATTCCATACAATCCAAGGATCATCACATGCATCATGTTTATATGAAACAGAGTCGATTTACTCACCTGTCTGGCTTGAATCAGAAGAGCAAATTCACTCTGAAAAACTGGAAATTATCTGGATGTAAAACTTTGATTTTTTTTGTTTGAGAGGTTTTTTTTTTAGATGATTGATTTTGAAGTTGATCCTTTATTGCTCCAGGTTGAACTTTGAAACTCAAAGTGTTGTTGTTGATATTCTTCTTCTCTCTGGTTTTGATTTCCAGGTTTGTCTTTGATTCTTTTTTTTTATTTTCTTCTTAGATCTGTTTGCTTCAGGAGGAGAATATGATCAGTTACTTGATCATATTAATTTTAGCTGGTTTTTGATACAGGCTGAGGTTGTTAATTTTTTTCATTTTTTTTAAATATCCTAAATCAAAAGAAAAAAAATTATTTTGCCACTTTTTAAATTTTCCTACATTTGTCAATATATGAAATCATTTTCTTACACTTGTTGATATGCAAGAATGAAAGATTTACAAATGTTTTAAACTTACATTTAAATGTCTTTTGTGTTTTGTATGTATAAATACATCTTTAAATGTTTTATAAACCCTTATATTTAATTTCTATTTAGTTAATACCTTTCTTAATTTATACTTAGCAAATCCTTTAAAACTAATTTTATACTTAATAAAATCATATATATATATATTTCCAATTTACTTCAAAAACATTTGCCTTTAGAATTCGAAATTCAAATTCAAATTCAACTTAAAATCACTCATATAAATAAATATATTTTAAACAAACACAAATTTATTTTGTAAATAATAATTCTATTTAACATCCATTTATATAAATAAAAATAACACAATATTATTGTTTTGGAAACAAAAATTTTTACCAATTTTAAATAATTATAAAGGAGATTATCAAATACATATCTATCCAATATTTAAAACCCAGCATTATTATTAAATCCAATTTACTTTAAGATATTTATCTTTGGATTCCAATCTCAAATTCAAGTTTAATTTAAAATCTTATATAAATATATATATATATATATATATATATATATATATATATATATATTTAAACAAACACATATCTAATTTGTTTGAATATTATAAGTTTTCCCACTATATCATTATATTAGGAGATTTCAAATAAATATTTATTATCAGATTTACTTATTCAATTTACAATTCAGTATTTCTATTAATTAATCCAATTATATTATCAATTACATATATCCAAAAATTCGGGTTATTACATAAAGTCTAGAGTGTAGCACATAAATCATATCAAATAGTTGTTATGTGAATGCCACAACAATAATACGTATACAATCAGTATCGTTTGGGCGTGTTCGCATAGCGGATTTTCCATGAAGCAGATCTAACCGAATCTGAACTCCTGCATAAGGATCGAAGATATCATTTCGAGCAACGTACAACTTTAGAGAATGTGTTATAGTAAATACATAACTGTCCCATGCCCAGACAATCATGTTTTCGAATGCATCACTCATATATGCATGCCATAAGTAATACTAGATGGAGTCGCCTACACCCTTAGGATTGCTAAAATGTTACGTTCCCTTTTGCTAAGCATCATATTTCTGGTTTTAGTTATTTCCGACGTTGAGGCTACGTTCAACATCTATTACTTGAGTCTTCATCACTCGAATAGCACAAGAGTCCCCAAATTGATTCCCATATCTCGAATAGATAACTAATCACTACATGGTTTCGAGCATCTCGAATAGATTTCGAACCTCTACATAGATTCCCTGCATAAGTCCTTCGACGAATGCTAACATTGTCCTTTTTCTTGGAATACTCCTCAAGATAGACAGTCCCACATGATAATATTGTTTGAAATATTAACGCTGACCTCTCCCTTGGACTTAACCTTATGGATAGATAGTTCAATTCTATAACATTCCACTTCACAGCCGCTTCCAAAACATAGAACTCGTATACTAGTTTTGAAGTGGTATTCGATAAGTAAAACACTTGCTGATCTAGGTCTGTTTAAAACTAATTCGATGAATTTCTGGATAACTCAATTTCAGTTCTTTCAAAAGTAAGTGAAAGCTAAACACGTTTTGTACCAATGCTCCTCTTTGAGGGTTGGCACAAAATCATTAAGCCTTTCAATAACTTCTTAAGTCAGTATTAGGTCATGTGTGATAATTGACTAATCGGTTATCTAGTGAAAACATTTATACACGATTCGTACGTTTAACTCGTTTCCAACAATCCACTTAACTATTCCTCATTCAAGAGTGAAGTAAGGTAAGTTAGAGCATCGATTACATCAAATCCTTGCCTAAAGACTTCATTCTTGAATCTCACGGATAGGTAAGTTTACCTCATTGGCTTTTAATATTAAGTATAGTATTAATGATTTCCATAAACAATAAGAAATCAATACAATTAACACGTTTTTACATTTTCTGACTTAATATTTCTTCACCTAGAGGGAAACTGGTAGACTAGAGCACTATTTCTCATTCCTTACTCAACATCAATCTTAACTCTCACAAATAGTTAAGCCTTAGTTTGTCAGCTTTTAGTGTTAAGCATAATCAATTACTTTTCAAACAAGCAATTAAACGATCGATCATTTGGCCATTCAGCAATTCTAACCCATTTTAGAAAGCATTTATATATACTTTTAAAATACTAGAAAAATACTTATAATAGGTTTTAAAACATTTATCTAAAATATTACATGAAAAAAACACATATATGATTTTTCTTAAAAACTTGAAACAACGTATTTTCTAACAAAACATCTCATCTTTAAAAATTTCTCAACCAATTTTAAAAATTCATAAAGGTCTCAAACCACTTTTGAAATACTCTAACATGAGTTAGTGAACACTTGTAAAATGAATGAAATAAAATACTTAAGTTTCTTTTCAAACCTTTTAAAGTCCAACATCACAGCCAAACGGGGCAATTTTGCACAAGTAAAGCTTTGTCCACTTTTCGAGGTATTACTTGACCTTTTCTATTCAAGCTTTTAATAACAAGAAACATATATATAAGACATTGTAAATATGCAACAAAATCCTAAGTGTATCTCTATAAAGTTCCATAAGCATTGCTAAAAAAGGTAATTCATAACTGCATCTATATTGACTATCGCTATAGGTGTATGTTCAATCCATGTCCGATCTACACCAAAGTACATCGATAACCCATGTGTTTTGTTCAAGGTCTAGTCATATGTCATACTAGTCCATTCAAATCCATTCCAAGTTTGTTTAAGTCCATATATATGGATCATATATGTCATTTACTTTTAAAGCAAGAATTCAAACAAATATTTTACTATAAGTTAGCAACAATTCAAACAACATAAACGCAATCAAACACGAACATATATGTGCTATATTTTCTTTCAAAGTGAAGTGTTAACTCACCTTTAACCTTACTAATAACTAAGATCAAAGAACCCAAGGTAGCAACACCTCTTCGTTTCATCCGTTCTTCTTGCTTTTTGCCTTCCCAAACCCATCCTTGCTCATGGCTAAAAATGATAAAGGGAATATGGATTTTCTTTTTCAACTTCTAACTAGCTAGAATGTTTTTTAATATTGTACTAAGCCTTGTGGTAAAGTTTGAGTTGATTTGAAATTGATTTGCCACAATTTTCTTTAGGACATAAGAGATGAAGAAGCCATTGATTTTATAACTTAAGCTTTGTGAATTTGTGATTCTAACTTTATGGTATGCCTCCCCTTAGATAGGCACAATAATATTGCTCTTTAAGCTTGCATTATGCCACCCCTCCCCCCACTGTACTATGGAAGCTTCATCTCCCGTCAATTCTCCTTTACATCATTTCTCCTTTATGCTAACTACATTATACTCCTCTCATGATAGTATCTCTTATCCGTTAGAAGCTTCTTGAACATTCCTAGATTTATAAAGAGGAGAATTTGTTAATTAGTTGTTAATGCATTCATTCGATCATTAGACAACTTCCAAATTATTTGAACAACTTGTATCAATCGAAAAGATGTTTACAATAAATCAATTTTCGGTGACCTGGGTTGCCAAGGACTTGAGTAGGGTATGACGGCATTTGGGTCATAGTAGATTAATTGACCAAGAGTGCAAAATTTATGCCCATCAAGCAAAGTAAACAACATTCAAACTGGTAGAGTTGTATGTAAAGTGGATGGTATGATTACAGGGTGTGCTAAAGAGAATTGTGAGCGACCAAGACCCATTGTTCGTTAGCGGGTTTCGGAAGAGCTTACAAGAGGCATCGAGGACCGAGCTACATCTTACTACAGCTTATCAACCACAAATAGAGGGCATAACGAAAGAGTAAAATCTTATATTGGAAGATCTCTTGCAAGTACGTATTATAGTTTTTGGAGGATCATGGGATGATCATTTGCATTTGGTAGAGTTTTCATATAACCATAGTTGTTGATCGAGTATTGTTATAGCACCATATGAAGCATTGTATGATTAACCATGTAAAGCTCCTTCATGTTTGTGGGAAAAGGGCCAACGATGATAATTGAGCCAGATATGATTAAAGTGACTTTGGAGAAAATTGAGGTCATTCGGCAACGAATGAAAGCCGCTCAGGATCGACAAAAAGTTATGTGGATAAATGACAAAGAGATTTAGAGTTTTCTATCAGTGATATGATGTTTGGAAAGGTTTCTCTTTTAAAGAACATAGTTCAATTCAGTAGAAAAGGGAAGTTCGCACCAAGATTCATAGGTCCTTTTCCGATAGTTAAGAGGATAGGGAAGCTAGCGCATATGGTCGACGTATCTCAGAAGATGGATAATGCGCACAATGTTTTTCATGTCTCTTATCTATGAAAGTTTGCGTATGACTCAGGCATGGTCACAACGGATCATCTAGAAGATGTTGAGGTAGAACCAAAAATTTCAATACCTCGTATGCTGCTTCGTATTGTTGGGTATGGTATGAAACAACTTACGGGGAAAACGGTGAAACTAGTTAAGGTACAATGGAGAAAAATTGCCGATGATTGTGCGTGAAAAACAAAGGAGAGCATGAGGATTATGTGTCCGGGGCTTTTTGAATGGTAAGATCCATTGTTTATCATACCTACATTCACCATTGTATGTCATATTCGATAGTTAGTAATCCGCATGCTAGGATAATTTCATTGCATGACTGCTTGTTTGACATGTGTGATGATTGCTTATGATTGGTAGACATGCGAGATGATCATATTTCTTATACTTTGGCTTGTTTGAGGATTTCGGGGGTGAAATTCCTAAAGGAGGAAGAATGTAACGACTAGTATTTTTTGTTTCGGAGGATCATAAAATATTTTTATTTTACTTGTATGAGGTCATATGATTCTATAATTTTGGTATATGACTCTTAGGGACATTTTACACATATATGATTTTTCTTGAATTTCTATGGGACCATTTTGACCCTGAATATCATGTTTGGGTTATAAATTTTGATAGGAGTCAAATATATATCTCAAACCAATTCCACTGTTATAAATTTTGATAGGAGTCAATTATATATCTCAAACCATTTTCACTGCTTCAAAAAATGGTTTTCCATTCCATAGAGTTGTCATAATAGAAAAACGAACTTACGGGTAGAAAATTATGCCTATTTTAAGTTTTTAAAGCTACTGGCTATATAATTAATTAATTAATCCCATTAGTTGGTCCATTAGTCTAATTAGAGAATGCTATAAATAGAAGGCTGAAGAGTCAAATTAAAACTTTTTCCTATCATTCTAAATCAGGTCAAAACACCAATTAGCCCTAGATCCATCCTAATTTCATCCAAAATCACCCAAATTGCTCTCTAAATCAAACTAGATTGTGGATTGGAGATTAGATGTTTAAGCAGAAGCTAGAGATCATCGATTTTCTTGATTTGGAGTGCTTTTCTTCGCTGTTTGGATTAGATCTACACATGAATTGGTTGGATTTGGTAACTGGTGAGTGATTTATGCATTCTCACTATGTTATACATGTTTATATGGTAAAATTATAGGATTTAACATGTTTCAAATTGGTTTTGCATAAAAACATTTTCTAAATTTAATGGCATGTCAATTCATGCATATTAGTAGACTGATTAGAAATCACCTTGATTTATGTTCATATATTCATGCTATATGTAGATCTATGATATAAATTGCCTTGTGTATCTTATTTTGATAGATTGCAAGTTTGATTGGATGAAATTACTTATTCTATGTTCGGATGATGTGATTTGATGTTGTTTGCTAGTATTGTGCATACATAGAAAGGTAGGTCGGAGAATTGAGCAAATCAGAAGCTACGTTGGTTGGAATTGGATGAAACTTGGTAGATGTGCTTTGAAGTATGGTGGGAAGAGGCATAATATGTCATAAATCAAATGGGGCTAAGTACATAACTCGGCACAAAATTATGCCTATAACTCATTACCAAGTTATGGTGAAGGGGGCAATGACTCAGTGGTTGATAGGTATGGATAGAGCTTGGCAAGATGAGGTATTCCATAGCAAGATGTAGGTATTTGGAAAGTATTGGATACTATACCGAGTTATCTCTAAAACTTAGAAATAGGGCTTTGGATTGGGGACTGAGTTATGAAGGATGGTTGAGTTGGAGTATAAGGCATGGGAAGAGGAGTATTGTGGACATAGATTAGCCACTACTTGGCTAAGTGTATAACTCGACATCGATTTATACCAATAACTTGCTACCGAGTTATCATGGTGAATTATATGGATATGGAACTTCCAGAGCAGGAAAGGGATGCTCTATAGATCATGCCAAAGTTATTTGCTCGTTCGCATTAGGTTGGATTGCGATATAACAACATGATGAAAAGCTGTGGTCGTCAGATGTTGGCTCGTGTTGAGAGTAGGTTTCAAAGATGGTGGCACAAAAGGAGGGAGTCATATGATTAGGGAATGTGGAAGGGTTCCTTATGAATAATAGAAACTGGATTGAGCAACAAAAGCTTGGTATCTAAGTGGGCAAAAGTGGGATCGATATATGTGCTAAGGAATCATTGATGCTCGGAGAGTTTTCAGCTGTAATTGAAGTAGGGATATTGTAAGTGGGGATGCCCATAGGTTAATTGAGGGACCTGTATACCTTGAATCTGTACCTTTTTGTCTAATGTCTAGCATTGGGCTACGAGACATATATCCAACTTTGGTCGGCGAGACACATATCCAATATTTTGGCTGTGAGATAAGAGAGTACAATAGGGAACCGAGATTTTCATTAGTCCCTGATTTGGGGGTCATCCGAGTTATCATATATTCAGAGCGCAAGTAGTAATAATTAGAATTGTTGCTGGGTGCCTTGGATGCTTTAGTTGTTTTCTTTAGTAGGCTATCACTCATAGGTGTCGGGGGAAGTAGGTATTGGACATAAGAATACCTGGAAGACTGATATCCTTTATTTGGTTTGTGGTATACCTTTATGATATTATATACAAGCATATTATATTGTTGTATGCTAACTCTTTAGTCGTAGGGACAAGTTAGGTACTTTTCGTGTACTCTTGTTCCTTTCCATATTTATCTGTACAGTATTTTGAGACTCATTTACTACTCATACCAGACAGTTGTCTGACCTAAGGTTTTACGCTTTGTTTCTTATTATCTTAGGTACTCTTAAACAAGTAGACTAGGAAACAGGTCTAGATGATGCAGTTGTTGTTCGGAGGATGAGCTGGGTGGAGCTATCTCATATTATATACATATATGTAGTCTATGCTTATTCCACTATGCAGCATCGAGAAGCATTAGCAGTGGTTGGTTATTATTTATATTTGAGATAGTTGTTGAGTTTGTTTCCACTGTATAAATTTTACTATTGATGTATAATTTTATGGATATTATACTCTGATGATGATGATCTGTTCGCATTGTTATTATTATCTCTTCTGATTTATATATGATATTATATTTTATCAATGCATTTTGAAATATGCGATATGTTATATTCTATGTTGATTTATTTCAACCTTGATGATCATCCTATATCAGCCAGGAACAAAGGTCGCATTATTTATATATTATTGGCGTCAATGGTATAAGGTGGTCGTCATGATAAATCATTATGCAAGTTTGCATTTTGGTTGTTCCCACTCTCCAGGTGTGGTGTTGATGTAGTTATGATGGAAGAGTAGTTCTCTTTTTGTTGATCGTTAGTGTGAGGTTCGATCAGTTGGTTCGGCTTATTGTGTTGGACAAAATCCTTAGGTATTGGACCTTAGGAATGCATGTATACTTGTTGCACAACCTATATTACTTGGCGTAGTTTTAAAGCTAGTTGCATGATCATCATATTAAACTTGTACTCATTCACCGAACTTTTTTCTAACCCACCTCTTCTTTTCATTTTCCTCCACCACAGGATGATAGGTTAGCAGTCGTTTAAGCATAGTATATCGAAGAAGGAGCTTTCTGTTAGAGTTTCTATATCGTTTATTGTTCTTCATGCAGTTTCCTATTATATAACATGTTGTTAAACTTATACTATATTTTGGAAAATAGTGTATATGTAAATTAAGTATTTTAGAGATTTTTTTCTGAATTGTCTATTTATATTATAACTCCTACCACTATGAGATCTGAAAGTGTAGAATGTCTTAGAAGTCCACCCTTATAATTATGCTCTGTAATGTTTTAAAATCCCAACTTGTATTTCTCGGCATGATGTGTTCGAATGTCACATTAGGCTTTGGATCGGTATGTCGGAAGGTACGAGTCGTTACACTTAGTATTAGAGCTTAGGTTTAGGATTCATTAGGATCGGGCACGTACCGTGAGAACATACTTGAAAGGTTTTTGAAAAAAAGTGATTTTCAAATGATTTTCCAAAATGTTTCCAATATAAAAGTTTACAAAATCAATTTGAAAATATACATATGCATACATATAGATAAAAAAAATTTAAAAAAAGTTTTCCAAAGATTTTATCTATTTATATTGTAATTCTCTTTATTCGTGTTTATACTATCATTAGAAAAGTTGGAATAATTCCAAATCACATATAAAAAGAATGAATACAAATTTTAGAATAATGGCTCTAGAAAAGCTAATAGCGGTTTCCTATACCACCTAGTAGTAATAGTAGATTTTTAATTTAAGAGTGAGTAAAGAAGATTAGTAACATGAGACCTATATGATAGGAATATGATATTGATAGCACAAGGGGATATGAAAGAGGACTTTACCAACTTAAGGCCAATTTCCCCGGTTAAAACTAGAAACCCTGTTTTCATATTGGTAATAGTTGCATGGACTCATATCAATTTAAAGGTATAACTAGATTACTTTCATATTAAAGTCGAACACTGTATTGAAAAATAAACTTAAGTGACCATCTTTGAAAGGGAGATGGAACTTTATACACTTAAAGCATTGTTAGATAGATATGGGCTGGTGTAAATTGCTATTATCTGCTCTAATTTAAGTGATAAAATGTAGAAATGTTTTCTAAAAAAATGTGAACTAGTAGATGTCTAATATTTTAAATAGAAAAATAAGCCAGTTTATGATTTTCTATAAAATAATCAGACAAACTATATAAAAAATTGTTTAAAAGTAAGAGTAAAAGAATTTGACAAAAAGAAAATTTTCAATAACTGTTATAAAGGTTTTGTTTTGTTTTTTAGGTATGTTTTTACACTTACCTTCAATGTGCATTGTGCTTTTAAACTAAACTTTTGAAAAAAAGATTTGGTTTATGATTTTATTCAAAATAGTTGACAAATTTTATGGTATTCGCTTAAGAAGAAAACATAGAAGATTTAGTGAAAAGCTATTTTTCTATAACTATTTTATAACTTTTGTTTTGTCTTTTAGGCATACTATTGCACTTACCCCAGTGCATTTGGCTTTTAACAATATAACTTTTGAAAGAATTTTTTTTGAGAAGTTTGTATGACCCAACTATTGAAAGCCTTTCATAAATAAGAAATGGTTATGTATTCGAGAATGTTTTGTTAATATTTCTACTACACTCTAAAATAATAATAATAAGTTAAAAATACTGCATTTCCTTTCAAAAAAATATATAATATAACATATGTATTTGTGAAAAAAATTTATTTGTGAGAGAAGATTTTAGAAAGTTGTGTTTATATGTACATTTTTTATAAGTTAAGCTTAACATTTTTAACAATTTAAGAGAATGCCATGGCCTTAGTAAATGGAAAAGTTTGTTAAAAATGACTGAAGGATTTTAAAATTTAGAAAATTTACTAGTTTTGTGAAAATGGTAAAACCAAAGGTTTTGAAATAAAAAGAGTAAAAATGAAAAGAGAGCTTTATAGTTTTAAAGGCTTGCTATTTTTTGTAAATGATGTTAAAATATTAAAAAATGTTTTTGATTCGAGAACATATAATAAAAATGTTATGATTATCACTTTGACTTAAAAGAAAAAGAGTTAAGTTGGGGTTAGATGAATACGATTTGCACAGCTCACAAGGACTAAGTTGATAATGGAGTTCAAAAACATTGAAATGCCAGGATAGAGATGAAAAGTAAAATGAGAAGTTTTTGGGTTGGAGTGAAAAAAGGGCTATGGGAGGTTTACTTCTTTGGTGTGTTAGCGACAAATAAGCATTTTCTTGATTACAATAGGCAATGTAAATAGGACGGTAAAGGCAGGCTTGGCATAATAGTAGCAAGGTCGGTACCATATAGGTAAGGATAGAATACGTGTAGGCTACAGACAATCCATGTATTTTGTTGTCCCCGTGTAGGCTACGAGCAGACTAGGTGGACAAAAATGTGAAAGTATATATTTTACTAGATTTATATTACAGTAGTTGAGTTCCATATATGCCTAAATGTAAGTCTAGCAATAGTAAGGTTAAGTATTGTACATACTTGAATATAGAAAATAAGGGGAGAGTAGTCCCTAAAAATAGTGAGAAATTTCATTAAAGAAATTATATGGAAATTTCAAGTTTGTTGCGTAATTGAGATAAGTTAGTGAACATAATCGGAAGTTGTCATAAAAATGGAATGAGATTTACTTAGTATTTTAATTCATTAGAATAATACGTGTAATGATGTAAATTTCTATAAGTTCCAGTTTTAGTATAAAAGTTTACTATTTGAAATGACAAGCAAAATACCTAAAAGAAAGAGATATACAAATACCATATTTTGTACCGTCTATTTCAATAATAACTGAAAAGATAATTCGTTGCAATTCCAAACATAACACAAATTGTCTTTTAGATAATTTATGAAAATCTACAAATTTAAAATTTTCTTTTGGGAAAGATGTAATTCCAATGCATTGAAATGTAGAAATCCCTAAGTATAAGCCAAGGTATTTGCCACTATGTTTATTGGATTGAAATGGCAAGGCACAATATCGTATTAAGTTGTATTAACTATGGGATAGCTGAAATCAAAATGGTGACAAGTTACATTAAAAAAAATTATTTGCATGTATGAAAGATACAAAGGAGACTTTTGTGGAAAACAAGATTTTGAAGATTTTCATAAGACTTAGAAAATAAAATGGTAGGACTTCTTTCAATCGCCCTTTAAGTAGAGTCCACTAGATGTAAGAATGGTTGCAAATGTGTCGGTAGGACATGTCATAGGTGATGGACGCTAGTGGATGTATTTGGATGTATTATTTGAATTATTCTCTTTTGCACGTTTAGGATAAAGTACCCTCTAGGTAGTACACACACAATCATATTATTTTCTACTAGTTGTTTAGCTTGTTAGATGTTATACATATGGATGCTTAATGGTTGTTTATCTTAATTGAGCATTATGCATATGAATGTTCCACATGGATGAAATGGTTTCGCATGCATGTAGACTTGCAAGTATGTTTACTTAGGATATTGCGTGCATTTGGATGCATGGCAAGAGCACTTGCATGACATGAGACCGACTAGATCAGGAGACCGCCTACCTTTTGCATTAGTATATGCATTACAAGTTGCATATATATATATATATATATATATATACATACAACACATATACATGTTGCATTATGAAAATTCTACCGACAATGATTTCCTGTGGATGATAAATGAGTAGGTAATTGTAGCTATTGATTATTGTGTATAGAAGTTATATTTTTCCGTTCTTACAAATTTTGGGGACGAAATCCTTTTAAGGAATGAAAAATGTGATACTCCATAAATTTTAATATTAAACTAAAATATTAATATGGGTAAAAATGTAATTTCATATAAATGATCAAATAGTAAATTTTATAAATGTAGGAATTTCGAGAATCTAGCTTTTCCTTTGGGTCAAGTAGAATTTTCTAGCCCAAATTCACACGTAAGTTGTTAGAAACGGATACCATATGAGGAAGATACATAATGTTTAATGTGTGCATTTTTGTGTTTTGTGCCTATTTTTGAAACTATGTTTAAAAATTAATGCAAGAACAAAGAACACTTAATTATTAAGAAATAAGTAAAATATGCACGAATTACTCTAATAAAATGAAAGAAAAGAGAGAGGGTATAATGACAAGTGTGCATTTAATAGAAAAGAATGGAAAAATATTTATGCATACAAATGTTGAAATGCTTCAAAAAGAAAACATTAATCACTGCTATACTTAAAAGGTTGAATATTTTGAAGAAAAGCAAAGAACAGAAAGAATATATCAGTATATTTAAAAAAGGTACAATTTTGTCAACAAATATTTATAAACAACAAGAAGGTCTTCAACGTAAAGAAAGAGGGCATTAATTACCCTTTTATGCAATGTATTGCTACAATTTATACATATTGCGTGTGTTAAGAAGAGAGTGTAATAAAATACTTTAAAAAGAAAAAATATACATCCGCTTTTATATAAGTTGGAAAAATAAAAATAATAATGTATGAACAAAAGTGAATGGTTATTTTGAAAAGAAAATGATATGTGGAAAATTGTATATTTGAAAGATAAATATCGATGAAAGTAAAATATTATCTTAAGAGAAGTGTAAATATAAAGGTACTAATTAATAATGGGACTTACTTCCTAACATATTAAGCATAGGTTAAAAAGGAAGGTGCAATGATATGTGTAAGAAGAATGAAAATACATGCAATGTTATAGAAATAAAGATAACAAAATTGGGAAACAATTCTTTATTTAAAAAGAAAGAAAGAATATGATATTCCTTTATTTGTAAAGGATAAGCACTTTAATTAATACACATATTTACACATTTGAATAGAAATATTAGGTTCCTTACAATGGTTAATAATTGTGAATATTTGAAATATCAATTAAGGTTATTAATTGAAATTGTAATTGTAATTTTTATGGCTGATTTAAATTATAACCAGTAGCATTAACTAAGACGATGTGCTTTTACATTAATAAGGGAAATGGGAAAGAGTTTATATATATTTGTATAGATATGAAAACAAAAATGAAAGGATAATTTTTATAAAAATAACCTTCAATCAAATTCCATCAATAAGTAAAAGGCAAGCAAATATTCAATAATAATAAAAGTGTAAAATATGAATGAATAATATCGACTAATTTGATTCAATGACTATTAATGACATTAAAGAGGGTAGTAACCTGGATATGGAAAGTTAAATACTAGTTAAGTATTGAAAAGAAAAGTAAATTTCTTAATCACTGTCAAGATGCATACATACGTATGTATTTATGCTTAAATGGTTAAGAGTATGTGTATGTGTATGTATAAATCAATGATTTGATTAGAAAGAATGACATAAATGAGAATAATGAAAAGGTTTTATATATTATGGTAAAAGGAAATAAGTATAAACTAATCGATGATAATGGTAAAAAGAACGTACAAAGAAGGTTTAAATATATAAAACTTAATAGTTAACAAAGTGTTAACTAGATAAGTATCCTGATTCAATATATTAATCAAGCTGCCTAGATTTAACCAGATACTTTTATTGGAGGACGAAGAAATTAATTAGCGTATAGGATGAAAACAAAGATTCTCTTAGAGTTAATCAGCGGTTAGAATTAATGTAAACCCCCTAAATATACACATAACCTAAACCTTAATTCCTCACAACTATTAGTCAATATATCAATACACTACCAAAACTTCTTCTTTCCATTATAAGCTTTCTTCAATATAAATTAAAATAAATGAAGAGAGATAGATCTAAATTAAAAGAAGAGATTTGGTTAAATCAGCAAAGTAGAGTAAGCGTATGGAGAGTCAATTTTCAAGCAATCGTATAGGAAGAGATTAGGTTTTAAGATTAGTGGGCAAAATTTTAATAAGTTGATTTCTATATTTAATTTTAAACTATTTTATCTTATTTAGGATGTTAGAAATCCTAATTCAATATGCTAAACCCAAATTAAATTAGATAAAAATTCTAAATTGAATTCTTAAACTCTGGAATATAGTTCACATTAAAGTGATACTGGTTATACACCTATTTTATAATTAAACCTCAAATCAAATTGGTAATTTAATTATAATATGGGCACATAGTAATTAGGATAAATTAAAATTTGCTAACAATTGGAAATTAAACAACAAACAATCGACAATTGAAAACTGTAAAAACCGTAATTTTACTATGCAACTGGTTGAGCCAAGAACCCTAGCGGTCAACCTTAGGGTAATGGCAGTCAGCCGTTCGAAGCGAAAACGGCATAGATTGTAGAATGTTTCTATTATTTTTGAAGTTTTGGATACTTTTAAAGCGATCTTCGAAGTATATATGTGTTTTATAAAAGGTAGACAATGAAAAATAGCGAAATGTTTTTTGTTTTTCGATCCGTTGAAAAAAGCATAAGGATTTTTTTTAGACTTTAGAAAACCAAAAGGCATTTGAGAAACTTCAAGATCATCTTAGCAAATCCTTGGATGTATCTTGCCTATGGATGAAGAAGGTCTATTTTAATATTGGGTCACCATAGAGAAAGCTATATGTTCGACGTTGGTGTGAGATTATAATAAGGTTCAATGACCAGTCAACTACGTCAGTAAAAGATTTTGAATTTTGAGGAATACTATCTAATGATGGTGAATCTACTTTACTACCTTATTTTTTTCCTAAAAGGAAGCTTTGAACATACTATCAGGGTCATCCCATTAAGGTTTTAATTCTCAGGATTTTTAATCAAATAGGTGGCAGAATTCAATGAATATGGCATTGCTTATGTCCTAAGAACTTCCTTTGATGGACAAGACCTTTCTCATTTTATCATTAAATATATATGGAGAAGTTTAGCTACCAAAAATTAAAAACAATTCCATTGTTTTAAGCTACGTTGTAGTTGTAAGTTGATCACAGGACGATTGGACAAAGCGTCAGAGAAAGATATGTGTTAATAACCCTTCAAAATCTCCAAATCTTTTATGCTCTAGTATGGATGAGTATTCTCTCTGTTGGAATTGTGAAAATAAAAATTTACAATGATTCTCGGCTTATTGTCAGCCAAGTCCTCGACCATTATCAAACAATAGACCAACAGTTAGCTTTATATTTAGGGTTGGTACCAAACTTCATTACTTGCTTCCAAGTATATACATACCATTGAAAGATTCTAATAGGAAAATTGCTGATGCTGATGCTCTGGAAAAAAAATTTACTACTAAGGAAGCATAGAAATATAAGTTTATGCCATTTGAATTTTCAAAAAAGCCAGTCATTCAAACGCTAGATATGATCTATGTTGTAACTAGGGCACAAGGTGTAAAACCCGAAAATCAACAAATCACGGCACCGTAAGTCTATTCTTCGATGACTCATTATATGCAACATTTGGCTAATAATATATTACCCATAAAATTATCTATGACTTGTCACATCAAATATAATGCTCTAAACTTCATTATAGTCCATGGTGTTCAATGCAAATGAGGATATTCGACTCTTTATTCCTGATGTGTACCCAAAAAAGGTCAAATTATTACAAGAATAACATGAAGGCATATATAGAGACCTATGTGGCAGTCCTATGCATGGCATGAAAGTGCTTCATACAGGTTAATGCCGACCAACTATGAATTAAGATGTTATCAAATACATTCATTGTTGTCATCGATGTCGAAACTTCTCTTAAAATACCAAAAAATCCACCAAACAAGTTAGTCCAATGATGAGCCCATGACCCTTCAAAATTTAGGATGTTGATCTCATAAGCCTATTACCAATGGAGAAAGGCGAATCAAGGTTTGCTATCTACTATCAACCACTTAACTAAACTAGTCAAAGTTTAACCTTTAACCACAATCATCGCTTAAAGTGGTCATGTTTCTAAAAAATGTATTAACAAGGTTTGGTCTTCCTTACAAGATCATCATAGACAATAGAAACTTAATTTGAAAGCAACAAGTTTATTATTTATTACCAATAAAACAACATTTTTGATTTTTTCTTCAATAGCATATCCATAAGAAATCGGCGCTTTTGAAGCCATTGAAAAGACCTTGAAAAATTTCTTTGGGGAATGTCCTAGTAAACTGAAAGGGAATTGGGTTGAAATATCTCGTTCATACTTTGGGAATACAAAAGAAGTAGAAGAACACCGGTGGGGCGTACCTCATACCCTTTAACCTACGGACATTAGCAATGCTGCCAATAGAACTTGGCTTTCCTATCCACCGAGTGACATTTTATAATGCTTAGAACAACAAAGAGATAAGGGATCAAGCTGCTTTCCAAACTATCGAGTACATGTAATGGACGTGATAGCAAGAAAATTAAAAGGTCTGATGTTGAAACCGTTACTAAAAATAAAGATTAAGGGAACATGTCGAAATTCAAGATGTTGAAAGGAATATAGTAAAGCATTCAGTAAGGGATGTCGCACTTCAAGCACTTCTTGAAGATGTCGAGCTTCTATAATACAAGATGTGGAGCGTCTTAAGAAAGTATGGCAAGCTTCAAAGAATGTCAAATTCCAAGTGATTGACAAACATGAGGGTTATCAACCTTTAACAAATAAGAGATATCGCATAAATGTATCGAATCTCTAAGGATGTCTAACTACAAGAGTTATCAAGCTTGAATAAAGAAAGGGGAGACGTACAAGTAGCCGAGGATACCGAGCCTCAAAAGGTATGAGAGATGTCAAATTTCATCAGAACTATGATGTCGATATCAACATCTATGAAGGATGTCAAGTTTTGATAGTTTCGTCTAGGATATCACATGCCTATGGTTATTGGGGGATGTCGAAAGCCAGCAATGCAAGTAAGGATGTTGTATTTCACTATTGTAACAAACAATGTCATAAATCAACAATATGGCAAGTATGCCGCAATATGGTAGGATGCCCGCTTTCAACAATATATAGAGGGTTGTCATGTATTATCAATGCAATGAATGATGACAAAAATTAAGGATGCCAAAAATTAAGGACGCCAAAGGACATGTGGCGGCCAGGCACCTTCCTTCACCGCTATAAATATGGGCCCAATGACTCTTATGAATTAATATTTTCAATATGAGTATAGTATCTTCTCTCTAGGACCGGAATCATAACCATACATACTTTGCCTTAGAAGTGCATGCTGTTTGTGAGATAATACAACGTTGACCAGGCTTATTACAAGCCAAAACTTATCTGCTCAGCATATTCTGGGGTTAAAGAAATCTAGAAGAGGGATTGAACCTTCGAATCGTTACGTATTCTAATAAAGGACTTTCCGTAGCTTGCATATAAAGGATATAAATGAATTTCCCAACCTATATGTTTCCTTAAAGGACCTTCTATATCTTGCATATCCCAACTAAGAACACTAGAGAATTTTCATTTCCTATATAGGCATTATCACATCCAGCGTAACCCATTAAGTCGTAAATTGACTATCTCTGAACAAGGATCTTTTGTGCCTCGTTTGGCCAAACCAGTTTATCAAGTCACTTCTGACCCTCGGTTTTATGAGGAACAAATGTTAAGCCTGTTGGTACTACAAATTATGGAAGGAAAAAAGGCAGGTAACTTCTTATAACTAAACAAATTGGTTATAAACCCATTTCATGCATGCTTTATCCTAATCCATAGTTATCGTTCTATATTTGCAAAAGAGAGCCTAAAAAAGGATAGCTTATTCCTAAAAATGAGAAGGGCCATACAATTCCAATCCAGGTGAACTATTTTTGAAAAAGAAATCATAAGAGATTTTGACAAATCTGCCTAAAGATGAAGAAGAGTAATCAACTATCCTCTCGCACTAATCGAAGCTCGAGAATCTTTAAAGAGGAAACTTACAGATATCACCGATGTTACAAGAAATTCAAGTGAGAACAAAGAGCACAATACTGTAGAAATTCCCGATCTTCAAGGGTTTGTTCCCTTACCACTTCCTACAAGAACATCTATGTCCTAACCGAAAGGAGATCGAACTACTAGCCTTCAAAGAATACGCAGCTAGGAAATGAAAGAAACCTAGAAAGTTCTTATTGCCAATATCATAAAGGAATGGACACGAAACCAATCAATTTCAAGCACTAAAATAAATTATTGAGAATTACTTAAGGAAAAGAGAGCTTCAAGAATTTGTTAACATGATTTAAGAAAAAGGCAAATATGTCTACAAAGAACAAGTGAACAATAAAAAGGAACACTTCGTAAAAAGGATTTATAATATAAAAGAAAAGTTTAAATCATTACCTATAAGTTTATAAGGGATGAAAGAAAAGCCTTTGATCCTGTCACAAGGGCTAAGTCAAATCACCTCCTAGAGGGAGGTTAGAGTAAGGCTTTGTTCCGACATAAGATGGCCTGGCCAAAGCACTGTAAGCCTTCGGTCCCACCTACATAGCCTGATCGGAGCATCTCCAAGAGGGAGGATGGAGTAAGTCTTTGGTTCTGCCCAAGATGTCATGGTTGAAGCACCAAACCAGCCTTTAGTTCTTCCTAGAAGTCCTGACTGGAGCACCTCCTAAAAGGAGAATAGTTAAGGCTTTGGTTCTACTTAAGATAGCTAACTAAATGCACCGACCAGCCTAAATCATTACATCTAAGGTGATAAGGGGCTCAATAATCACCAAGAAGATGCTAAGGGGTAAAAGATCTCTATCGAAACCTAAATCATCACCTAAGATGGTGGTAAGATGTTTAATCAAAATCTAAATCATTACCTAGAAATGGTAATAAGGGATTCAATCTAAACCTAATCATCTCCTAAATATGGTGATAAAAGGTAAAAGAAGTCGGTCAAAACCTAACTCATTACCTAAGATGGAAATAAGGGTTAAAAACTTTAGTCAGATCAATCAAACTCTATCCTAAAGAATGGTTTAAAAGCTATCTTCCAGAGGAAGAACAGTCAAATGTGAGCTATCATGCTCCAAAGCAAAGCTAACTCAAGGGCCAGACGTTTTATGGTCTTCTATTCGAATAATTTTCAGATGCTTTTCTGGTCTTCTATTTAAGTAATTTCCAGATGGTTTTCTGGTCTTCTATTTGAGTAAATGCCAGATGGTTTTATGGTCTTCTATTTACATAATTTCCAGATGGTTTCTGGTCTTCTATTCAAGTAATTGTTCGATTGTTTTTCGGTCTTCTATTTGAGTAAATGCCAGATATTCAAGTAATTCCAAGATATTTTTCTGGTCTTCCATTCAAGTAATTCCTAGATGGTTTTCTGGTCTTCTATTTGTGTAATTTCTAGATGTTTTTTTGGTCTTCCATTCGTATTTCTAGATGGTTTTCTGATCTTCTATTCATGTAATTAGCATATGGTTTTCTAGTCTTCTATTCAAGTAGGTGCCAGATGGTTTACTAGTCTTCTATTAGAATAAGTACTACATGGTTTTCTGTTCTTCTATTCAAGCAATTGCTAGATGGTTTTTTTTGGTCTTCTATCAAGTAATTGCCAAAATTTTCTGGTTTTCTACATCAAGGTTATTGCCAGACGGTTTTCTAGTCATTTATTCGAGTTACTGCGGATATATTTCTGGTTTTCTGTCAAATAATATTCCCGCCGGAAGATTTCTAGTCGTTAATACAAATAAAATTATAATTACAAGATGTATTTTTGGATATCCACTCCGTTGGGACTGAAACTTCAAGTGTCAAGCTTCGAAGTTCTTCGTAAAGCTAAAAGGTTAAGTTATTAAAAGCTTCACTCCTTAAAGTGTTAAATCAGATTCTCCTAGAATGGAGTTCAAATTTTCTAATAATGAGAATCTTCGTTATTAGATGAATTTCTAATTTCATGTCATGTAAATGAAGGATTCTTTCGAATTTTTTATTAAATGAGTTGCTAATCATTTTATTGAAATAGCTTTCAGGTTTTGACGACAAGGTTTATATTAAGAAGACAAACCAATGCTCAGTCAAAGCCTACATATTATGTTTCATCAAATCAAAGCTCTGGAAAATAAGTTGTATATCTTAGACAATTCAAAAAATTTATAAGGAAGAATATGGATATTACATTCAAGGTAACAATCATTCGCTTACAAACTTATTACTTGACACACTATATATGAGAATTGCAGGAATAAATGGTTCAACAATAAGACAATCTAGTCAAAAGTCTATGAGAAATTCTCTCTTAAGATCCAAGATCCTGTGCCATCTTTTTCAAATCTTCAACAACCAAAGAAAAATCAGTAACATGATGAATTGCCGCATCTAGAAGTTGTTTAAGATTCTTCTCTTTCCTTCAGATAATATCTGCATCGTCAATCGAATCAACTTGAATTTTCAATGCACGATTGAGAGCCTTATTGGCTCCCTTTAAAGTCCGAACCTTGCATTTTAATTCCTTTACCTCCAATTCTAGAGCATATTTTTCACGCTCAAGTTTCTCCACATGACCTTGATAATTAGTTAAGGTATTGAGAAACTTTGGCGTCTCATTGCTTGTTCAAAAATTGAACGCAATAATATCTAACTTTTTGACTCCATCTGGTGATTTCTCTATTATCCAGACTCATGGGTGAGTTTAACAAAGCAGAATATTGTTCTTTGAAAATCAAAGGGGTGGGAGTATAAATTATGGATTTGCCTCCACTCGTAATAAGTTCAAAGGATTGACTGAATAATTAGCTTGTCAACAGGTCTACTTCAAGATCCATTATCCTATGATGTATTTGGGCAATTTCTGCATTAGTTTCAATTTCTTGGACTGAAGATCCAGATTGGCCAATCGCATCTTTAACTCTTGAATTCCTTTATCTTTTTCTTTAGTTTTTCTCTTTAAGTTGGAGGTCGTTTCTTTTAAACTACTGAATGTGGATTTCAATTGGTAGTACCTGTCATGCCATTTCTATGCATTTGGGTTATTCGAAAATGATAAAGTTTGAGAGCTTCTTCTCTAATTCTGACCTAAACTTAGCTTTAACGGTCTCTAATCGAGCAAGGAGTTTTGGATCGCAAGATGTGAGTGTTAATTTTTTTCCTAATAAAAATAAGTAAATAGGAAAAAGAAATCAATACGGAGGAAATGATTTCGTTATGAACAACCAAAAAGGTAATAAGCATAAGCAAATTAAAATCACGTCAACAATACAAGTTTTATGCGTTAAACTCTCAAAGTTCAAAAATGGCAGTACGAACATTTTTAGCTAATCCAACGAACAAAGAGAGGGTAGAGTAAAAAGAAACATTAAACCCTTGAGAGGTATGAACTTAACGGAATTGATGGTAGTTCCATTTTCCAGCCGGAGGGCTGATCATACCATATAATAATTTAGTGTGGTTGTTTCGTATCTTGCTAAGCAATTTATTCTTCGTTGCCTAAGAAATCAAAGCGAAAGAACCCGCATGTGAACTTTTTGGAGATCTCTAAGGAAGCATTATTATTCTAACCAGAATGTTTTAAGAAATAATGATCTTTCTTTAAAGTCCCTCTTTAATTTGATAAATTCACTTAAGAGTTTCTTGGAATAGGACTACCCTATAATTCCTTAATCTGTATGACTTATAAAAGATAAGCTAAGTTGTAAAGAAACAAAAACACTAAAATTCATAAAGTTATTTGAATTACACATTAAACACAAAATTACTTGGGTTCATACAATATTGATCCTTTGTAAAATTCAAAGATAAATCTCTCCATGTTAAATGTAACTTTCTCAAGAGGAAGAGTATTTAGGGAAAGGGGAATGGTTACCACCTTGGGAAGATTCCAGCACTCTCGAGGATGAGGATCAGATCCATGTTCATCCAAGTATCTACTATGAAGACATCTAAGTAAGCCCCTACTTTCCTTTCCTAAGAAAGTGAAATCAATGAAAATGCTCCTATAATAAATTTCGTAAAGAAACCTTACTAAAGCATCCCTATCATTAATAAGCATCAGAAGAGAGTAATTAACTCTGCCTTTTCTCTTATAACTCTCTGCCGATGAAGGTGAGACTTCTTTAATAACGAGGCAACTAATTTTTCTTTGAAATTTATGAATCTTGTGGCATAAGAAGAAAGACACCTATATTTATCAAATAAACTGTTGTAATCGTCAACTGCTTTCTTAATCTCTCGATTAAATTGTTGCACCTTCTTCTCACTTTTTTCACATAAAATCCCAAAGTAGTACTCGTTCGTTTTCCTTAACTAAGATAGTTGGCTTATTAACTAAAGTTAAAAAATAAATTACAAACATTTAAGGATCGTAAACTTTATATGTGTACTATGGGGGCTTGTGAAGCAGAAACCTAAGTATTCTCCTTGTCTGATTTAATAGCCAGGACATTTTCAATAGGGTGTCCCTTTGAGAAGTATTGTGAAGATCAAAAAGATCAAGAAAATCAATACCATATACGGAGGAGCCTAAGCCTTATATGCTCAATCTGCTATCGCTATCTCCTGGTCCTTTAAAATCTTTATTGCCATCTCCCTCATCTACATTGCCATCATCATTATTATTATCATCGTCGTCGTCGTTTCATCATCGTCCGTCCCTTCATCAGAATCCTTATCTCCTCTAAGTGAAGGATCATCAAAATATAATAAATCCTTTGGATTTACAGTTTCCTCCTTAGGAGATTCATCTTGTAGTGATCCCTGAACTCTTCCCAACATAAGAGCAAGCATTCTCTTGAATATGTCATTCACATGTGGGGGAGATGGAAAATTCAGGTCAGGAAATGTATCTATGTTATCGTTATAGGCTAAAGAAAGGGCATCTTCGTAGCATTTATATGCGATCTCAGTAAGAGCCTGATCCACTTAGAAGGAAACTATATTTTTGGCAGTTTTTATAATATTATTGGCATAAACCAATGGGGCGTCTTTGGCCTCCGGCTGGTTCCCCAGAGACTTTATCTTGTCGGCCATTTCATCATTTTCCGTCTTTAAAGTCTTGACAATCTCTTCAAGTAACATTTTAGCTTTCTTATCCTCATGAAGTGAGGGGGTAAGTTTGTCCTTCTTAAGGATAGTCTCATCCTTTTCCACTGCAATGTTAATCATTTGATTCTACAAAAGCACAACTTTATCTGTTAATGATGAACTTTGTTCCTTGAGCTCTACAACTTGACCATCAAGTCCTTGGGAGGGCTGTTGAAGTAAAAACATGTGTTGGCCGCTTGAAATATACGACTTACATAAGCTAAGTAAGAGCATATGAAATTTGAATCCGGATTAGGAAAAATACTAGAAGATATGTACCAAAAAAGCTGCTGATAAAGGACATAAAGCTGATCCATTGAGAAAGTTGAAGGCTGCAATGGCATAAGAGATGCCAAAGTAGGAGATTGGACAATTGAAGGAATAAGATTATCAAAGCCCATAGGGACAGTTCAAATTTGAGTATCTGAAGGAAGAAATTTAGAAGGAATGGGAGTCAGACCAAGTTGCTCATACAAGCATTGTAAATCAGAAGCAGAAGTAGGAAGCGAGATGTTTAAAAAAGGATCTAGAGAATTAATATCCTTTGCATGCTTGTGTGCATCATGATCTAGAGAGACGGAACAATCATGTTGGGATCTTCAGTGGTCAGGGCAACATCCACATTCGACACTTAGTAACAACGATGAAAGTCTGAACCTCCTCGAATTTAGCATTTTTACTCGAAGGAGGGATTGAAACATCAGTTGGAGTGCTCGAGACCGTCTTCCTTTTAAGAGCATCAATAACTTTAGCAATACTAACGAAGGCAGCCTTAATTGATTTAGCTAAAGAAGAAACACGATCTTTAGCTTTCTTATGCTTAGAAACTATGGCAGTAGTATAAGAATCTAAATCAAAGAAAAATTCATAAGACACCAACATATGAAACTTCGTTTAACTATGATATAAAATTACTAGAAGAATCACATTGAATAGGGGAAGAAGAAGAAAAAGCCTTTTGTTCACTAACAACAATGCCCACTTTCCATGAGAATCTCCTTTAACCAAAGAAGGATCTCTAAATACCTTATGGATTTCCAGATTAAAAATATTTTCAGAGGTTGGTTTCAGTCAGAAGTGTGAGACTGTTTCCTTTACTCCTAAAAGCGTCAATCAAGGCACTAACCGTGGTAGCAATGGAAGAATTGGTCCTTTTTGAAACAAATTCTAAAAAAGAGTTGTTATCATAAAAGAACGGTAAATATAACATGAGCAATAGAAAGTAGGAAAATTTACGAGAATTGAAAAGGACCCTTTGATTCGTAGGGTATAACAATTAACATAAAACTCTAAATCCCTCACTTTATTGATCACGTTAGTAACCAAGCTCTTCGACTGAGGAAGAAGGTGATATATAGAACCCTCTAATTGCTTTCCTCCTTTTATAGGATTTGACAGTAAATGGAGAGTTTCAGCACTAAGTGAAGGGAGGTTGACTTCCCTAGCAAGTATCTCCAGACAACTTAAATAAGTACATGAATTAGGAGTTAGTTGAATTGGAGAAATATCCAGATATTCCAGATGTGGATAAGAAATCCAGGAAAAGGATGTAGCCTAAATGCTAGATGTGGATATGGGAGAATGCAAATAATCCCTCTAGAAGATTACCTATCCTACAAGATGGACTAGTAGCCATGGCTTCTATGTTTACAATTCTGAACTATTGAAGGATAGATTCCCCTTCTTGCTAAGTTGTTATAAGGACTGGTTGAGCTTATAATCTCCATTCTCTGAAGAGAGAGAAGGCCTGGAGCTTTTATCAGACTCCTTGCTATCCATTTACCTATCGGGCGGTATTACACAAAATCGGGGAAGTGTTGCATATTTTCTAAATTTTTTGAAATGCTCATAAATATATACATATGCTAAAACAAACACTCAAACGCTTAATAAATGGGTACTTGACTAATTGAAAACAATCTGGTTCATAATGGTGAAATATCAAAACTAAAGCTAACTAAGGGAACTAGTAATAGTTTGAAAATTCACAAAGAAGTTAGGTATCGAACCCATAATAAGATGTCGAATTTTTAAATGTTTAAGGTATACAAAACCAATTGAAAATTCCTTAATAAATATTGGATTTATGACTGAATGTCGAATTAGTAATTGATCATTAAAGTTCAATTAAAGTATAATACTAATAGCATCTTATAATGGGATGCCGAGTCAGTAACCTTATACCGAATCCATAAAAGGTCGTCAAATTCAGAAATGATGAATGGAGTTAAACTTATTTAGAAAAGCTATAACCTATGCATGAATTTATTAGGTGTCAAATGCGTAAACAATTTATAAGTCTACAACACAATAACTACATCCCGAACTCATGATGTCTTATCGGACTTTAAACAAGATATCGAATTCGTAACATGTACATCAAATCTTTAAGTAGTTCCCGAGTTTGTAAACGGATAGCATCACATAATGGGTTGTCTAGTTTATAATAGTGAAACTATCTTTATAACAGTTTTTGATTTCCTAAATGGATACCGAACTTCTAACTAGTTGTTGAAACAATAACTAAGGGGTGAAACCTTTTTGGGATCTTGAGCTTCAAGTTAAATGTCAATAAATTCACAAACCAAGTAGTTATTAAGTTTCAAGGAGGATTTCGAGTTTTTAATAGTTAACCGAATTCTTAATTGAAAGTTGAAATCTTATAGGATATCGATTTTATTACAAATGAAGCCTCAGAAAGTCATCTATCTGGAAAGTTTTCGAATTAGTAATAACAACCACTAAACTTCAACTAATTGGCAAAGAACGATACCCCAAATAACATGCTAATTCATATACCAAATTCCTTAGGATTATAATAAGTAAAGATATCTTTAATAAGCCCCAGAAAATTTACAAAGAAGCCCAGTTAAATCCTAATTTTGAATCAAATTTGAAGACCCTCCATAACCTTGTATTTAAATCAAATAGAAATAAATATCGAACCTTAATATCAAGCCTGAGTGCTAAAGAAGCTCGAAATTTCTCAAGTCGAACTGGATATCAGAATTTGTCTCGGGTTTAACTTGTAGGTAAAAAGGTTAAAGAGGAAGAAGATGAGTAGTTATAGAAGGAAAAGGGGATGATGAGTGCCATTGATCTCATTTTAAATAAATAAGCAAGATTTAAATGGAATGCTAATACATGGCAGGCGACAATATAAAGGTATTAACTTGAAAAGTTAACATTCCTTCTAAGGTGAGGCAAATGTTATTACAATAAAAATGTCAAATATTTAAGGAAAGATATCCAAATTCAAGATGTTGACAAGAAATCAGTAAAGCAATCAGCAACGGATATCGCACTTCAATCACTTTGTGAAGATGTCAAACGTCTAAAATAAAGGATGTCGAGTGCCTAAGAAGGGATGGTAAGCTTCCAGGAATGTTGAATTCCAAGTGAATGACAAACATGAGGGTTATCGAACTTTAACAAAGTGGAGATATCACATAAAGGCATCGAATTTCTAGGGATGTCGAACTACAAGGGTTATCGAGCTTGAATAAAGGAAGAGGAGATGCATAAGCAGAGCAAGAATTTGAGCCTCGAAGGGTATGAGAGATATCGAATTTCATCAGAACCATGATGTAGAATATCAACAGCTGTGAATCATATCGAGTTTTGACAATGTCATCTAGGATATCACATGCCCAAAGTTATGTAGGGATGTTGAAAACCAGCAATGTAAGTAAGGTTGTCACATTTCACCAGTGTAACAAACAATGTCGTTAATCATCGATATGGCAAGGATGACATAAATCATCAATATAGCAAGGATGCTTTCAATAGGGTAGGATGTCGCATTTCAACAATATACAGAGGGTTGCCGCATATTATCAATGTAATGAATGATGCCGAAAATCAAGGATGTTGAAGGAAACTTGGCGGCTAGGCCACCTATCTTCCCTCTATAAATGCATACCCAATGGCGACTTGCGAGGGGCGATCTCTTCTCACCACTTTTCTTACGTTTCTAAAGTTATAATCCTAAATTGAATTGGGGATTTTAGATCTTATTATACATTCATAATTTGTAGCATACAAGGACTTGAATGATGAAATTTGGATAACATATTACAAACGAATAATGACATTTGACTATGACTTGCCTTACGACATGCATATGATTCTTGTGAATTAATATTTTCGATATGAACATGGCATCTTTTATTAAGGACCGGAATCATAAACATGCGTACTTCTCCTTAGACATGCACACTCCTTGTTGGCTAACACAAGTTTGACCAAGCTTACTAGAAGCCGAAACTTATCCTTTCAGCATATTTTGGGGTTAATAAGGAAATTTGTTAATAGAAACATTAAGAAAAGTGATCTTGTCAAATGGAAAGTCATATCGAATACATGAGGTCTGGGTGATGGCCCCTTGATCCAAACCAGGAAGGTCCACCTATCATTTGTGAGGTAATTCATCTTGGCACTTACAGATTAAAGCAGCCAGATGACAATCTAATTCCTCGAATTTGGAACACCATATAGCTAAAATCATAGTATGCTCCAATAGCGTATGATAGCACATCCTTGTTTAATACCAAACGACCCAAAATGTTTTTGAAAATTACTTTAGAAAGATTGATTTTATATATTTGTATATAATGTATTGGGAATTCAGAATTATCTTCACATATTAAATACTTTAGTAAAAGAGATCGGTTTTTCAATTTTGGCATCTAGTGATGCTAAGATTCAAAATGATTTATATTTTCCGATTATTACAACCCTATGAATTTATGACCCCTCAAATTATTGCCTTAAACAATGGTGAATATGTGTCAACACCATAATCATAAATCATTTCATCTTTTGCTGAAAACATTTCACTTTTATCTAAAGAAATTCAAATGAATGCTTTCTTCTCCTCATGTGATGCAAGCTAAGTTACATAATTACAAAGAACCGATGTTAAAATTAAAGGATCGAATTTATATGGATAAATAAAAGTAATTTTCCCAACTAATTCCACCACTAAATGGATGACTTTTTTTATTATGACATGTTTTAAATAAAATTAAAGTATTTGAAAATTTAGGGTTTATGTAACGACCCAACTTCCACACTCCAGGAAGTCGCATCGCTAAGAAGAAAAAAAGGGTTAGAAAAGAGAAAAGAAAGGAAAGAAAGAACAGACCACATCAGAATCTCACAGCGGAATCGAATAAATTATAATATATCACATAAAACATTACATAGTATCATATACATCAGAGTAATACAGCTAATACAACACAAACTAGACAGTTATAAACATTTGTCTAGCATTTACAATCCAAGTACATATGAGAAAACAGATACAACTCAAACACAGCGGAACCACTAAAAATATCTACACGCTGAAGCCTCCTGCTCCATTATCTCTTCCAGAACTCGTCAAAGCAATCCTGAAACACTTGACTACTCATACATAATATGAGTACCCAAGAGTTTAATAAAACAGAAAATAAACACTCAGGTCAGACAGGGGTCTGGTGTGAGCAAACGGGGATAAAAGTTGCTTAACTTTAGAAAATCCTTTGAAAACAAAAGGTATCACGTAAGACTTCCCACACATAAACATGGAAAAGTTTTTACCTTACGCTAACCAAAACATTTAATAGGAAATCCAGTGATATTATAATAGTGTCTAGGGTTTTGAAGTAAATAGGAAATAGCCGAAATTGTTACATGATTAAATTCCAGCTACTAGCCACAAAAGTGGGTAATACAAACAAAATCGTAGGGTCTCGTAGGGAAAATGGGTTCCCATCAATGGCAGGGCTACTGGGTACCGCCCGTCACAGTACATGGCCTAGATCACCGTACCGAGGAGTACTCCCACTCCCCTGCAACACAAAGCCGGACCCGTTCCTTACTGAACAGTTCCGAACAAGACTACCCCGTAGATTGGTCGTCACCAACTGCCACACAGCCGAAATATAAAGGGACCTCTAGACAGGGATAAATTTTGCTCTCAAGTGGGTGCTACCCACGAAGCTTTGCTACACCTCCCCTGTTTTAGCCATTCCCAGTTGATGAGGCTTGAGGCTACGATTACCTTTATAGGACATATTAATCTTAGAATGCTCATCGTCCACCTGACGATGTTCTGAAAGCATTCAATCCATACAAGTTCGTTCCGGGTTCGAACGAAACCGAAGGCATTATCTCGTTACACTCGTATTGGAATCACCCTCAGAGTTAACGACGATAACCCTTGCACTCTAAATCACCATCTCGAATCTATAAGTACTATTCCGTCAAACTCATTACGGAATCACCCACAGAGTTATACTGACGTATAGCCCTTACACCTCGAGTCTTCACTTGCTCCACTTGGATTAACGACCTAACGTTTAATTGGAATTGATGTTGTTTTCGGATATCCAAATATGGAAACACGATCCGGGTCTCACCGAAACCAAACGCCATTTTAATGTCCAAGTTGTACTTAAGGGTTTTAAACAATTAACTTATTTCATTGTCATCTAATTCACATAGATAGATAAACTATATATCACAACAGATAATCACATTCATATCATAAAGAAATAATTTGTATCATCCATAGATAATCATCACAACCAAATAATCCATCACACACCATCATACTTAAACCAACCATTCATATTATATAGATACAACTAATCTCATTACTGAGATCACAACCATTCAATCAATAACATCCATAAGCAATGATTTATTAACCATCAATTATAATTAATTCAAAATGAATTAAATTAATTATAACCATCCCTAATTAATTTAAATAAATTAAATTAATTAATACATTTAAATCTTGCTTAACATCCATTGATTAATTAACCCGGTTAATTAATTATTCACTAAGTATTTAACTTGATTAAACAACTTTGATTAATCATTCACTAATTACAATAAGTAACTAGTCTTTAATTAATTTTCACAAATTAATTAACCTTAATCATAAGTAATTAACATTTAATTACTCATTTATTAATTAATTATAATTAATTATATTTATCCTTAATTAATTACAATTAATTAATCACTTAATTAATTAATTATTACTTAATTAAACAATCCTTAATTACATCATTAATTATAATAATTAATGATCTCTAATATTTAAATAAATTACTTAATTAAAATTAATTGCATTTCGTAATTAATCCAATTATTAATCACCTTGATTAATATTCAATTAAGTAATTAACTATCTTTAATTACACATTAATCAAATTAATTATCCAATAATTAATTATTTAATAATTCCTTAATTAATTACAAAAGTAATTATCCAAATTACTAATTACATTCCAGTAATTATCAATATTACTCTCCAAGTAATCCTGCTCCACTAATTACATTAAGTAATTACATTCTTAAAATCATCAAATGATTTATTTAAATTAATTAAACTAAATTAATTAACTTAATTAAATCACATATCAAAATTAATTACAATAAGTAATTAATTCCTTAATTACTTTAACAATTAATTATACTTAACAAATTTCAATTAATTAGATTCAATTAATTAATCTAGTTAATTATCAAAATTAATTACATTACTAAATTATCCTTAGATAATTTTCTCCATTTATTAATTAACATTTCATTAATTACATACTTAAGAAAATTTGAATTAGATTAATTATAAATAAATCATTTTAAATAAATCTAAACCATTATTTAAAAGTCAAATAATTAAGTAAAATCCTTAATTATTTTAAATATTTTTCAAAATAATTTAATTACTTATTAAATGACTCATTTAAATTCAAAATGTATTAAAACAATATATTTCTAAAAATTAAAGGCAAATTCTATTTAAAATTTTAAAATTTTTAATCATTAAACATTAATTCAAATTAAAATAATTATAAACCTTACAACAAAATGAATGTTAAAGAACATTCATTACCTAAATATAAAGAAAGATTTAAATTGATTATTTCAATTTCCAAATTTAAATTAAACACTTCATATTTTAATTCAATACTAAAGGAAACAAATTCTTTCAAGTTTTAAAACTTATTTGAAATCAGTTTCTTTTACACTTTTGAATATGTTCATTCATTTTTAATTTACAACTGTTTGAATTCAAAATTGGTTTTCAAAGAAACTTGAGAATAATTTTTAATTTTGAATTCAAAAACAAATTTAAGTTTTGCTTAAACATTTAAATCTGTTTCAAAATTTTAAAAACTTACAAATCTGTTTGAATAAAAATCTGGTTTTAAAGATAAACCTGAAAACTGTTTTTAATTCTTGATTTAAAACTGAATTTAAATCTTGTTTAAATTTAAGATTTCATTTTTAAAAACTTTGAATTCAAAACTACATTTGAATTCAGTTTCAACTTATGCTTGAATCAAAATCCAACTTTTAAAGATGAATTCATTCAAAAGTTTAGAAACTGCAAAATTCTCAAGGTTTAAACCTGTAACTATTTTCAAGTCTTGATCCAAAACAGAATTTAAAACTTGTTTAAATTTTAAAGTTTCATTTTTTTTAAAAACTTTGAATTTCAAACTGCATTTGAATTCAGTTTAATATTACATTTGAATCAGTTTACAATTTTTAAAATATGAGTTTCACTCAAAGTTTTAAAAACTGTAAAATTGCAGATTCTAAATCCTGCAACTAAATACCCGAGCAACCCCATCATAAACTTCGAGTTCAAAAGCTCCCTGCTCTGAGTCAAAAATAAAATCACCCGAGGATTGCTTCGGGGCAATTAAACACTGCACACCCAAATGACCACCCGTCTCCAACATAAATGGTGCACATGCACCGTCGCCTCGGC
This sequence comes from Allium cepa, assembly GCA_030765085.1. NCBI lineage: Eukaryota > Viridiplantae > Streptophyta > Magnoliopsida > Asparagales > Amaryllidaceae > Allium > Allium cepa. The sequence goes on from CM060940.1 coordinate 175,546,721, forward strand.
GAACTCCAGCCACGCTAACCCCCTTCCACAAGACACTGACCATCTCCTTACATTAACACAATCATCCAAACCACCCCATATCAGTTGAAATCAAAATTAAGAAAATCAACAGCAACTTGAAAAAAAACAAGCTACACCCACCTTAAACCTGTCAATAGCCATAAACTCGCATTTTTCGATCATTATCATCACTGCAGCTCCGGCAAATGACTCACCTACATTCCCTCTGAAATCTCCCAAAGCCCCAAATTATTTGAAGTAACAGAGAGCATGTGGATAATTTAAGAAACTGCAATACTGGAACTAGGTTTGAAAACCTGGAAAACCAAATTTCCAACTCCTCTCTCTTTCTGATCATCTATCACCAACTACCCCATTTTACATCAATACTTTACTAATAGAAAGCTTCTTAACACCTGACATTAACTAGCCTAACAGATAAATTATAAAATTTATAATCCTGTTCAAAACAGAATTTCAAATTCCACAGTTTATTTAAAACTTTGATATTTGTTTTTTTTTCAGTTTCAAACATGTATTCTAGTTTTAAACTTGTTCTAATATTTTAAGATATTTGAGATTAAGGACAGTTACATTTGTTTTCAGAGGCACAGATCGTTAATTAAACTAAATTGATCAAAAATCATAATTTATAAACCTAAATCTATGTTGACAAACATATTTGATTTACATAATAATTTCTATCTGAGATCTAATCTTGTGGAATGGATTTTTTTTTATTTATCAAAAAGCCTAGATAAGAAAACAGAATTCATGTCTGTAGATAGCTAGCATCACACATATATGCATATTAATGAACACACAGAACATTATCACATTATAATCAAGCAAACATGCTTGTTTCAATCAGTACTCACGCAACAGATAATTTAAATCCACTTTTAAAATTGTGAAGTCACTCACTAAACCAAATGGAGACAGAGCAATTTCAATCATAGCAGTTTTGATTCTTGAGAAAGAACAGTTTGCATACAAAGCTTAAGTTCTGGCAATTTTGTTTAGCTTTAATTTAAAGAAAAGAACTGTTTTTAAAATTAAAGGTTTACTCACCTTTTAGAAGGATGCAGAAACAATCTTAGGTGCAGACTTCATTTCCAGGACCTATATTTGAAATGCATGATGAACTTGAATGCCATTAGCAAGTTGAAGTTTCTTGTTGCTTCTGTAATGATGATGCATGCAGACCCATTTTTTGCTCAGATTTTAAATTGGAGTTGAGCTCCAGATTTGATGTTGAACTTAGCATGCAGAAATGAGGAATTTGATTGAAGATTTTAACATGCTTTGTAGAAATTAATTTGTATTTTGATTGCAGAAATTGAAGTTGTATGCAGATTCTAGACTGCAGATATGAAGTTTGAGGTTTTGAAGAGGAAGATTGCAGGTTTGAAGATGAATGCAGATTTTAATCTGCAGATTTATAAACATGCATTTGGTTTGAAAAGATTTATTGAAGATTGGTTTTGATCTTTACTGACAATTTGATTTTCGGGTTTTCAAGTTTGAAGAGAATGTGTTATCAAATGCATATTGCTATGTTTCTCCTATCAAAAATTTAAATAATGAGAATTAAAACAATTGACACTTGTTATGTTATTATCCCAATTTTTACAAGTGTCTCTGTATGTTTTAAGATTTTCACACACATACAATTTCATATTAAAATAGATTTCTTAATTTATAAATGTTTTGTTACAAATTTTAGCCTTACATGTTTACATATAAACTTCTTTATAAAATTACTCATTTTAAATGTTTGCTTGAATGTTTACAAAATAATATCTTTTTAAAACTAATTTCAAAAGAAAATAATTTAAGAAGAAAAGAAGTGTTGAATTTATTTTATTTAAAAAGTTTTCAAATCAAACGTTATATTTTAACAAGAATAAATTAAATCTTATTTCAAAGAGAAACACAATTTTAAAATAAAACATGACAAACTTTTATTATAGAATAAAATTTAAACTAAACAAATTCTTACTTACATTTCTATAAAAATATAAGATAGATTTTTAAAACAAACTTTTGAAAAGTTTACAATACTAATTTAAATTAATTTAAATCCATTTACAATTTATTCATTTATATATAAATTAGAAAATACCCTTTATTAAATAATAAATTTAAATTAAAAACCAAATCTTCTATTTACAATGTATAAACATTTATACATCATAAATAAAATATTTTTAAATCAGTTAAGAAAGATTATTTATTACTTAAATATTTTTAACTTTTGAAAACAATATCATTTAACAAACTAAATAATTATTAATTTTCAAAAGAAAATTCCAGTTTAAATTAAATTATTAAATCAATATTTCACATTTTAAAATAATTATCAATGAAATTATTAAATAATTATTGCCTAAATTTTCGGGACATCACATTCCTTCCCCCTTAAAAGAATTTCGTCCCCGAAATTTAAAAGCTAAGGTAATTTGATAATCCCATACGGATTTTAAATTTAAAAGAGCAAACATATACTATCAACCAAATACTAGTAACCATAGCAACCAATTCATAACAAACAATTCTAATTATCCAGACAAAATTCTGGATAGAACTCCCTAGAGTTTCCTAGGTACAAACACCGGGACACTCGCCCTATAAAATCTAAACTAGCTACACCACTCAGATCTAGAGCTCCTATATGTCTAGATCTACAAATCTAAACAGAATACAGGACTACAGACAAGTCCTGATCAACTTCCAAATCTCTCAGAACTACTGAGTCCAAAACCAGAGATAAACCATACACGTACTCCCTCAGAGATACGTGAAAACAAAACAAATTCCAACCATCCGAACTGGAAATTCAATCCTGTAGAACAAACACTCCACTCTCAAGAGAAACAAAAAGATCCAATAGTCATATCCACAAATCTCTCCTGATGATCCTGGGCTGCCTTCAACTTCTAGATCAATCAAATCTACCACACAGCTCTTCTACACAAATATCAGAAGACTACAAACATACTATTCTATACTGAAACAGAACAGGTGCACAAACATCCAAGCTTCCAGATCCAAAATAAATTTCCCGTAGAAATCCTTTGATCCAAGAAAAAACTCAAATTCCCAAAGAATCGGGTTGCTTCTATTCTGGAATAGCTACCACCATGCTTCCACTGCGCAACTCTGATTCGAGAATGCTGTTGATGAATCACAAGTATAAACTTGATCAACTTATCCCGGAATATTGTTCATCAAATTCCTTAAAATCTCAGTGACCTATCCGATTCGGTCACAGCACCACAACAAAAATTCAACCAGAAAACTGGATCCAATAAATCCTGCCAACTTAAAAAGATCACATTCTCAAAGAATCTCCTACAATGTTGAACCACCGGTAAAGCTTCAAGAATCAAGTCAAAACAGAACTCAAACTCTTGATGCGGATGCAAATCTTAACTCCTTCGAAGATATCCAGAAAATACCACTTCGATAACTCAAACATCCACTAGAGATGCTTCAATCCAAACAAAGCTTACTTAGAGAACTTCTGAACCGTCGCAAGTCACTTTTGCGATCTCACTCAGTTCAGATTCCAAGAAATCGTTCTCTCTTCAAAATCAGAATAGCTAAAGCCTTCAAAAGAAGAAACTAGTGGTCCACCTCTTAACCACTAACATCACTCCCAACTGAGCTTCCATAAGAAATGGACAAGCTTCCCCATTTGCCCGGACTACTGACAGAAGAATCACAGAGATTTCTGAACCACCGAAGAACAGACCACTCACTGCTGCTAATGCTGCCAAAACTTCCTTATCCAAAAGCTCATCGAACCTCCAAGCTACACCAGCTACTTCACCATGGAGCCTTCCAGATAAACAGATATCTATCAGGAAACTCGCTCCCAAACCAAGCCCAAAACACTCCGCCAAACTGAGTCTCAACTCAAATATAGACAGAACTCCTTCCTGAAGTTGCCAAGATACCCTTTGCTGGCTTCAGAACTTCCTACTAATCCGAACTCAAGAAAAACCACACACACGAGTGCAATCCAGCTTACAATCCAAAGATATACTCCGAATCTTAAAAAGACTTCCTTCAGAGATCAGTAGAATCCTTCACACCAAACTGCCAAACTACTCAAGATGCCAAACACTGCCCTAGCAGACCACCTCCAACTTCAAACACTCGAACTCCAACCATTGGTAGTTGTGTTACACACACCACTACCCTATCTACCTTTATTACTTATATTGGAAAACCCGAACAGGTAACCCAATCTAATAGGTAGAAATAAATAAATAAATAAATATTTATATATATTCAAAATTACAAATACGCTCTCTCAGGAAGGACACCACTACAGAGCCTAGGTATTCGCTCAACCTAATGCTCTGATACCACGTTGTAACGACCCAACTTCCATACTCCAGGAAGTCGCATCGCTAAGAAGAAAGAAAGGGATAGAAAAGAGAAAAGAAAGGAAAGAAAGAACAGACCACATCAGAATCTCACAGCAGAATCGAATAAATTATAATATATCACATAAAACTTTACATAGTATCATATACATCAGAGTAATACAGCTAATACAACACAAACTAGACAGTTATAAACATCTGTCTAGCATTTACAATCCAAGTACATATGAGAAAACAGATACAACTCAAACACAGCGGAACCACTAAAAATATCTACACGCTGAAGCCTCCTGCTCCATTATCTCTTCCAGAACTCGTCAAAGCAATCCTGAAACACTTGACTACTCATACATAATATGAGTACCCAAGAGTTTAATAAAACATAAAATAAACACTCAGGTCGGACAGGGGTCTGGTGTGAGTAAACGGGGATAAAAGTTGCTTAACTTTAGAAAATCCTTTGAAAACAAAAGGTATCACGTAAGACTTCCCACACATAAACATGGAAAAGTTTTTACCTTACGCTAACCAAAACATTTGATAGGAAATCCAGTGATATTATAATAGTGTCTAGGGTTTTCAAGTAAATAAGAAATAGCCGAAATTGTTACATGATTAAATTCTAGCTACTAGCCACAAAAGTGGGTAATACAAACAAAACCGTAGGGTCTCGTAGGGAAAATGGGTTTCCATCAATGGCAGGGCTACTTGGGTACCGCCCATCACAGTACGTGGCCTAGATCACCGTACCGAGGAGTACTCCTACTCCCCTGCAACACAAAGCCGGTCCCGTTCCTTACTGAACAGTTCCGAACAAGACTACCCCGTAGATTGGTCGTCACCAACTGCCACATAGCCGAAATATAAAGGGACCTCTAGACAGGGATAAATCTTGCTCTCAAGTGGCTGCTACCCACGAAGCTTTGCTGCACCTCCCTTGTTTTAGCCATTCCCGGTTGATGAGGCTTGAGGCTACCATTACCTTTATAGGACATATTAATCTTAGAATGCTCATCGTCCACCTGACGATGTTCTGAAAGCATTCAATCCATACAAGTTCGTTCCGGGTTCGAACGAAACCGAAGGCATTATCTCGTTACACTCGTATTGGAATCACCCTCAGAGTTAACGACGATAACCCTTGTACTCTAAATCACCATCTCGAATCTATAAGTACTATTCTGTCAAACTCATTACGGAATCACCCACGGAGTTATACTGACGTATAGCCCTTACACCTCGAGTCTTCACTTGCTCCACTTGGATTAACGACCTAACGTTTAATTGGAATTGATGTGGTTTTCGGATATCCAAATATGAAAATCCGATCCCGGTCTCACCGAAACCAAACGCCATTTTAATGTCCAAGTTGTACTTAAGGGTTTTAAACAATTAACTTATTTCATTGTCATCTAATTCACATAGATAGATAAACTATATATCACAATAGATAATCACATTCATATCATAAACAAATAATCTATATCATCCATAAACAGATAATCATCACAACCAAATAATCCATCACAAACCATCATACTTAAACCAAGCATTCATATCATATAGATACAACTAATCTCATTACTGAGATCACAACCATTCAATCAATAACATCCATAAGCAATGATTTATTAACCATCAATTATAATTAATTTAAAATGAATTAAATTAATTATAACCATCCCTAATTAATTTAAATAAATTAAATTAATTAATACATTTAAATCTTGCTTAACATCCATTGATTAATTAACCGGGTTAATTAATTATTCACTAAGTATTTAACTTGATTAAACAACTTTGATTAATCATTCACTAATTACAATAAGTAATTAGTCTTTAATTAATTTTCACAAATTAATTAACCTTAATCATAAGTAATTAACATTTAATTACTCATTTATTAATTAATTATAATTAATTATATTTATCCTTAATTAATTACAATTAATTAATCACTTAATTAATTAATTATTACTTAATTAAACAATCCTTAATTACATCATTATTTATAATAATTAATGATCTCTAATATTTAAATAAATTACTTAATTAAAATTAATTGCATTTAGTAATTAATCCAATTATTAAAAACCTTGATTAATATTCAATTAAGTAATTAACTGTCTTTAATTACTCATTAATCAAATTAATTATCCAATAATTAATTATTTATTAATTCCTTAATTAATTACAAAAGTAATTATCCAAATTACTAATTACATTCCAGTAATTATTAATATTACTCTCTAAGTAAACCTTCTCCACTAATTACATTAAGTAATTACATTCTTAAAATCATCAAATGATTTATTTAAATTAATTAAACTAAATTAATTAACTTAATTAAATCACATATCAAATTTAATTACAATAAGTAATTAATTCCTTAATTACTTTAACAATTAATTATACTTAACAAATTTCAATTAATTAGATTCAATTAATTAATCTAGTTAATTATCAAAATTAATTACATTAATTAATTACTAAATTATCCTTAGATAATTTTCTCCATTTATTAATTAACATTTCATTAATTGCATACTTAAGAAAATTTGAATTAGATTAATTATAAATAAATCATTTCCAATTAAAATAAATCTAAACCATTATTTAAAAGTCAAATAATTAAGTAAACTCCTTAATTATTTTAAATATTTTTCAAAATAATTTAATTACTTATTAAATGACTCATTTAAATTCAAAATGTATTAAAACAATATATTTCTAAAAAGTAAAATCAAATTCTATTTAAAAATTTAAATATTTAAAATGTTTAATCATTAAACATAAATTCAAATTAAAATAATTATAAAGCTTACAACAAAATGAATGTTAAAGAACATTCATTACCTAAATATAAAGAAATATTTAAATTGATTATTTCAATTTCCAAATTTAAATTAAACACTTCATATTTTAATTCAAATACTAAAGGAAACAAATTCTTTCAAGTTTTAAAACTTATTTGAAATCAATTTCTTTTACACTTTTGAATATGTTTATTCATTTTTAATTTACAACTGTTTGAATTCAAAATTGGTTTTCAAAGAAACTTGAGAACAATTTTTAATTTTGAATTCAAAAACAAATTTAAGTTTTGCTTAAATATTTAAATCTTTTCAAAATTTTAAAAACTTACAAATCTGTTTGAATAAAAATCTGGTTTTAAAGATAAACCTGAAAACTGTTTTTAATTCTTGATTTAAAACTGAATTTAAATCTTGTTTAAATTTAAGATTTCATTTTTAAAAACTTTGAATTCAAAACTACATTTGAATTCAGTTTCAACTTATGCTTGAATCAAAAACCAACTTTTAAAGATGAATTCATTCAAAAGTTTAGAAACTGCAAAATTCTCAGGGTTTAAACCTGTAACTATTTTCAAGTCTTGATCCAAAAGAGAATTTAAAACTTGTTTAAATTTTAAAGTTTCATTTTTTTTAAAAACTTTGAATTTCAAACTGCATTTGAATTCAGTTTAATCTTACATTTGAATCAGTTTACAATTTTTAAAATATGAGTTTCACTCAAAGTTTTAAAAACTGTAAAATTGCAGATTCTAAATCCTGCAACTAAATACCCGAGCAACCCCATCATAAACTTCGAGTTCAAAAGCTCCCTTCTCCGAGTCAAAAATAAAATCACCCGAGGATTGCTTCGGGGCAATTAAACCCTGCACACCCAAATGACCACCAGTCTCCAACATAAATGGTGCACATGCACCGTCGCCTCGGCGAACTCCAGCCATGCTAACCCCCTTTGACACTGACCATCTCCTTACATTAACACAATCATCCAAACCACCCCATATCAGTTGAAATCAAAATTAAGAAAATCAACAGCAACCTGAAAAAAAAACAAGCTACACCCACCTTAAACCTGTCAATAGCCATAAACTCGCATTTTTCGATCATTATCATCACTGCAGCTCCGGCAAATGACTCACCTACATTCCCTTTGAAATCTCCCAAAGCCCCAAATTATTTGATGTAACAGAGAGCATGTGGATAATTTAAGAAACTGCAATACTGGAACTAGGTTTGAAAACCTGGAAAACCAAATTTCCAACTCCTCTCTCTTTTTGATCATCTATCACCAACTACCCCATTTTACATCAATACTTTACTAGTAGAAAGCTTCTTAACACCTGACATTAACTAGCCTAACAGATAAATTACAAAATTTCTAATCCTGTTCAAAACAGAATTACAAATTCCACAGTTTATTTAAAATTGTAATATTTGTTTTTTTTTCAGTTTCAAACATGTATTCTAGTTTTAAACTTGTTCTAATATTTTAAGATATTTGAGATTAAGGACAGTTACATTTGTTTTCAGAGGCACGGATCTTTAATTAAACTAAATTTATCAAAAATCATAATTTATAAACCTAAATCTTGTTGACAAACATATTTGATTTACATAATAATTTCTATCTGAGATCTAATCTTGTGGAATGGATTTTTTTTAATTTATCAAAAAGCCTAGATAAGAAAACAGAATTCATGTCTGTAGATAGCTAGCATCACACATATATGCATATTAATGAACACACAGAACATCATCACATTATAATCAAGCAAACATGCTTGTTTCAATCAGTACTCATGCGACAGATAATTTAAATCCACTTTTAAAATTGTGAAGTCACTCACTAAACCAAATGGAGACAGAGCAATTTCAATATAGTAGTTTTGATTCTTGAGAAAGAACAGTTTGCATACAAAGCTTAAGTTCTGGCAATTTTGTTTAGCTTTGATTTAAAGAAAAGAACTGTATTTAAAATTAACGGTTTACTCGCCTTTTAGAAGGATGCAGAAACAATCTTAGGTGCAGACTTCATTTCCAGCACCTATATCTGAAATGCATGATGAACTTCAATGCCATTAGCAAGTTGAAGTTGCTTGTTGCTTCTGTAATGATGATGCATGCAGACCCATTCTTTGCTCAGATTTTAAATTGGAGTTGAGCTCCAGATTTGATGTTGAACTTAGCATGCAGAAATGAGGAATTTGATTGAAGATTTTAACATGCTTTGTAGAAATTAATTTGTATTTTGATTGCAGAAATTGAAGTTGTATGCAGATTCTAGACTGCAGATATGAAGTTTGAGGTTTTGAAGAGGAAGATTGCAGGTTTGAAGATGAATGCAGATTTTAATCTGTAGATTTATAAACATGCATTTGGTTTGAAAAGATTTATTGAAGATTGGTTTTGATCTTTACTGAAAATTTGATTTTCAGGTTTTCAATTTTGAAGAGAATGTGTTATCAAATGCATATGCTATGTTTCTCCTATCAAAAATTTAAATAATGAGAATTAAAACAATTGACACTTGTTATGTTATTATCCCAATTTTTACAAGTGTCTCTTTATGTTTTAAGATTTTCACACATATACAATTTCATATTAAAAGAGATTTCTTAATTTATAAATGTTTTGTTACAAATTTTAGCCTTACATGTTTACATATAAACTTCTTTATAAAATTACTCATTTTAAATGTTTGCTTGAATGTTTACAAAATAATATCTTTTTAAAACTAATTTCAAAAGAAAATAATTTAAGAAGAAAAGAAGTGTTGAATTTATTTTATTTAAAAAGTTTTCAAATCAAATGTTATATTTTAACAAGAATAAATTAAATCTTATTTCAAAGAGAAACACAATTTTAAAATAAAACATGACAAACTTTTATTATAGAATAAAATTTAAACTAAACAAATTCTTACTTGCATTTCTATAAAAATATAAGATAGATTTTTAAAACAAACTTTTGAAAAGTTTACAATACTAATTTAAATTAATTTAAATCCATTTACAATTTATTCATTTATATATAAATTAGAAAATACCCTTTATTAAATAATAAATTAAAATTAAAAACCAAATCTTCTATTTACAATGTATAAACATTTATACATCATAAATAAAATATTTTTAAATCAGTTAAGAAAGATTATTTATTACTTAAATATTTTTAACTTTTGAAAACAATATCATTTAACAAACTAAATAATTATTAATTTTCAAAAGAAAATTCCAGTTTAAATTAAATTATTAAATCAATATTTCACATTTTAAAATAATTATCAATGAAATTATTAAATAATTATTGCCTAAATTTCTGGGACATCACAGTTTAGCAGTGATTGGTCGATACCCGAAAATGGATCCAAGGATAATCATAACCTTTATGTAGGCATAACCAGCAATAGCCGTCAGTTTCAACATATATTTCTGGAGTATGTTCACGTATGGTATGCTAGGTATTGGCAAGTAACACAAGAGTAATGCTCACATGTTCAGGCTACTTAGATTGCCAATTAGTTATATATTATAGTTAGAGGGAACCACATTGAAACAGTAACAAAATCCTTCTTTATTTATGCAATCTACTGTACCACATGCTTTAAGATTCTTTTATTTAAGGTCCCCTAAAAATGCATTTCATTTGGAAGTAAATAATGCAAAAAAGAGTCGCACAAATATATAAGTATTAGAACATTTAAGTTAAGGACAAATTATAATAGAAACAAAGTAAAGGATATTAGTAGTTTGGTAAAATTATTGATAAACCACATTAGCAAATGCTCAATTCATTATAATCTCAGGCATCATTTCTACAAAATGGACTTTGGGGGCATGTGTTGTATCATAATTTTTACCAAGTCAAAATATGCTTTTGAAATTATAAGTGTAAAAACTAAAACAATCGAGTGCTTAAAATTCGACAACGTAAGCACTAAAAAATCCTATTTCCATAATCGCGTTCATTAAAATCCAAGAAATTCTAGTTCACTACCAATTTAAACAATCAATCATAAGGTAATTTTTGTACATATTAATTCTTAACTTAATCTTACATATCATATATTTATTTTGCTCATTTTCCTCGCAAAAGTATAATTAAGCCCATTATCCCTAAAGACCAACAGTAAAGGCCTTCTTAGCAAGAGACTACCATTATCTCCAGTAGCATAATGGCCTTTTTGCACAAGGTGCCTTGTCTTAAGGCTTATCTGCCACATGATGTTTCTTGCAAAGAGGCAAGTGTCACCTGCAAACAATACCTAATAGCGCCTCCTAACTTATCTTTGAGCAACTCTTCACACTTTCCACCATCATCCAAGCCGACCACGGAATGCCAACTCCCAAACCTTCTTGTCCACTTATGGGTCTAGTATGTACTTTCCCTCTTTCATCAAAAACCCTCATCAACCAACTCCTATACCTGATTTATTTTATCTATGCGAAGACAACCGAAAAAAAAATTCCTCGCTACCCTGTAAAAATAGGCTGTGACATGGTACCGTTCCTTTGAAAAAAGAATCATGATTGTATTACTCATCTAACAAAAGCACAACTATGCCACAACCATATTTTCTACTTTGCACCTCTCTAGCCAAAGTACCACTATACAACAACCATTCTCAGCACCATGCTACATGCTACTACTATGATATAAGTTTGTCGAAATACTACCCACCGACTAGCATGCGTCTAGACCACCCTATCCATATAGTATCTGAGCTATTCACATTTAAATCATAAATGGAACGAAACCCGGTAATAGTGAAGCTAAGGCCAATAGCCCAACGACCACAACACTAATGGTAGTAGTAAGGCCTGCTACATTTGCCTTATCCTATGCATGACCAACGATATGTGGCTCGGCTTGGTCAACAGGGTCTCAAATGGGCCCATGATTTAATGATCTTTGTGATCGAATAAAATCCCCTGAGATCATAAAATATGGTCAGAGAGTCGATCAGACCCCCACTCCTATCTACAGTTCCATCACTTTCAATTTCGTGCATGATGGCAGGGAGGGGGTCATAATCAAAACCACTATTGGTGCGGTTCTCGCCTAGAAAAGGACAAATGTGTTGTGCCAAATCATGTTTTTCTTGTGATGCTCTTGGTCTCAAGCTAGCCCCGCTCTACCTAGGGCTCTCTCTTGTAGCTTTTCACTCACCCTTTCCTAAATTTTTTTGCTTTCGAATGACTCTAGGCAATGAATCAGGAGCACATATTTCATTTTGACCACTTAAGCCTTGAAGGGAGTGCAAGGGACGATGTGCCTAGTGACTTTGATTCCTCGTCTCAATGGGAACTCCTAAGATCTTGCTCCCAGGGCAGGTAGGAATTCTACTCCAAGTCTCCTTTGAATAGAAATAGAACGTCGCTTACCTTAATATGGTGTCATCATACACCACCTCCCATCGAGGCCAAAGGTTTCCTCCCTTATAAATGGAACACCTACGTAGCAGAAGATAAGAGCTTTTGCTAAGGGGAGAACGTAAGTCTCAAGGAAAAAATGAAATTTCTCGAACAATAGGTGCTTAGGATCCAAACCTAAAAACAAGGCGGTGAGGATTTCTCCGACGAAGAGAACAAGGAATCATTCTCATAGGTGATACTAGGCATGTACATTCATTAAAGGTATGCTTTGACTCTAATTAAGAAGTGTAATAGGAGTGCCAACGCGTTCAATCATATCATGACTTTTAACTCAATCACCAAAAGCGAGCCAAATCCCCAGCAATGCCAATTGCATCATATTCCCGTCCACCCTAACAGGCCCGACCTCTCACAAGTTCCTATGCCTACAAGCAAGCAATATCGGCTCTAGGGATTAAGTTTACACCAAATTTAGGATTTTTTTTCATTTCCTAAATGCAAAAAAAGATTGCTAATGACTTTATAACATCACAAAAGGCTGGCTGAGTTACTTAATCATATGTTAGTCAATTTAATAATAAGTCAAGCCATACTAGGAGAGTGGAAAACTGTTAGTCCCTGAGAAGTTGGTTTTAATGACAACAACCTTAGGAATTATTATAAAATATAAATACTAACATTATAGTTTAGATATATACGTATACGCAGGATTTAACCATGCAGGTACCAAGAATGAAGACTGTACAGTATAGAGATTCAAGATTGAAAATATCAAGATTGAAGACTCATGAGTATCAAGATTATCAAGAGTTCAAGATTTTAATAATAAGTAATTTAATTAGGAATCTTGTTAAAACTCCTAGAAAAGCACTGACATCTTATAATCCATTTTATTCGTGGAATGGAATTCACCCGTTGAAGGGGTGGAACCCTAAGTAGGAAGGAACCTACGAAAAATCTAGTGGAACATTGTTTTCTATCCACTAACTTTTTATTCAAATGTTTTACAAAATTATATCTTGTTTTCAAAATGATTTCAGAATCTTCCTTTTAAAAGAATAAAAAACATCTATCCTGGTTTTAAAATACTTTTATCCTCAAAATAATCTTTATTTTCAAAATCAAATTATCCTTGGTTTTAAACTATCTTTTAATTATAATATAATTAACTTTTAATATTTATACTTAGATTTAAATATAAAATTATAGTAAAATTATATATATATATATATATTATTGTCTATACTTATTTATGTATTTTAACTATACTTAAGATATTTATAAAGTTTAAAAATAGTTTTAATACAAGATAGAAGTTATTATCAAAGAAAAACAAATTATCAAAAATTACGTAGGCTTGTCGACAACCCCAAGATACCCTTGACGACAATGTGACAGTTTATTTCAAAAGTTTAAATTTCAAAGGAAGTATCTATTTGTCATTTCCTTTCACGAATGGACATGGCTGTTGTTCTACTATAAATAGAGGTTGTTTTAAATGAATTTATATTCATATATTCTCTGATTTCACTCCTCTTCTTCTTCCACATTTCTTTATATACATTTTTACCATTACTCTGTCGAAATCACCATTAAATCTAACTAGATCATCTCTGGTTTGATTCTCTATCACTATCTCAACAAGATCCCAGTGCTATTCAGAGTTATAGACTTCTTTGTAATTAATTGAGTGAGAAAAGGTGTGATTGTAGCCTGTAAAATCAATCAAGCGAGAAAAGGTGTGATTGTAGCATGGAAAATCAATTGGGTGAACTTGTTGCCCGTAAAATCAAGTATCTCTACCCAGACGATTGTGAATCTGGAGTGGTGAACCTCGTGGCCATGAAATCGAGGGTGTAATTATAAGAATTGATTTTAAAAGGAAATATGTACTTGTGTTGCGGGACTGGATGTAGGGTAACTCCGAACCAGTATAAAATCCGTTGTGTTCTTTCCTTTATTGCTTTTACTTTATACCTGCGTCTTTGTTTGATTCTGTGATCATATCTGAGTCTAAATATTGCATGCATTTGTGTTTAAATTAATATAAACTCAAAAGGATTTAGTAATTCATTAAAACACTATTCACCCCCTCTAGTGTTAATTCTAGCCTTAAGATCTGTAATCCGCATTTTCGCATTTGGTATCAGAGCAAGGTTTTCAAAGTTTCATAATATGATTTTTGAAAAAGCTTTTAAAATGGTTATGTTTAAGAAACTTGTTAATATTAGTTTAGAAATATTCAGATCATCATTATCTCTTGAGTCTGCATATAATCAATATTCAAATTCAAGCTGTCTACCAAAATTGTATGATGTGCAGGAAACATGTTTTGTGGGTGTTGAGGAATAAATCCACAATGGAAAATTTGTGATGATCAAAAAGAATAAATGGATACTTGATAGTGGATGCTCTAGACACATGACTGGTAATCCGGATATGCTGAATGATATAATATACAAAGACGGAGGACTGGTTAACTTTGGAGCTAACTCAAAAGGATATGCGATTGGCATCGGCAAAGTTGGTAACTCTGAAACTCCTATTATTACTAATGTTTTGCTAGTTAAGAATCTGAAACATAATCTTCTAAGTATTAGTCAGCTTTGCAATAAAGGATATAAAATAAAATTTGAAAAAGATAAGTGTCACATTGAAGATAATAATTCAAGCATAATATGTAACGACCCGATATTTTCAACCATTCGCATCCGCACATGTCGGACTTGAATTGTTCAAAATACCGCGTTGTAAATAAAATTTGGCAAATCTCAGAATATACAGTAAATAAATAATCACAAAATCACAGACATGGATATCAGAAAACTCGCAGCTGAATTTTAAATACTTAGTGGTTCATGAAGCCACTATAAATAGTCTCAAAACAATAAAAATTACATAGTCTTTAATCTCAGATATAGTTTAAATCATCAAATAGAAAATCCAGATATTCCATAGTCTTGATTTCATAAATAAGATAACGGACTGAAAGTTTTGCCGGCAGCTTGAAAAATCTACAGAAGTCCTAGCTCCGGGATGAAAGCTGAACTGCAACTCAGGCTGACCCGATCGTAAAATAAAACATAAACACTCGAGTCAGGACATACATACTTATATAGTGTAAGCTAATTCAAGTGTACTGTTATATAGAGCAAGTAACTTAAAGGATGCTTGGGACCACCCATCCTCTAAGGATCCGTTAAACTATTTACTATGTAATAATATTCGCTATTATAATAATGTCTATTAGTAAAATAAACTTACTTTTAAATAGAGTTAAGGGGTTACCCATATAGCCCTTACCACATAATAGTCCCAGTAGTCCATCCATAGTCCCTCCTGATCGGGAAGCCACCAGAGGATACCACGCGCGCTACGGGAGAAAACAAAACTCGTACAAGGCTCGCTATGGTAGGTGACACGGCACAACTAGGCAATGCCAGGGTAGATATACCAATTGCTATCCGGACCGATGGAAACGCGCAGCGCGCAACTGCCGCCCACCTCGAACAACACTCCCAAATCAAAGGTGCGCACCAAAAAAATCACAAGAGTAATAGAATGGCATACGAAGAAGTGCGTCCGATCAGAGGTGCTACCTCATTAATCCGAGAATCGCTGCTGTTTTAGCCACCTTATGCCAACTCACGGGAGTCGGGTCCACGTATTTACCTTAAAGAAAACGTCATCACCATCCTACTTCATTCTGGAATCTCCACCGCGTACACGGTTGTCAAAGAGGTTTTCGGTATCGATAGAGAGTATGCCAGATATTCGATCCCGGTCTCTTTAACAACCAAACGTTATTTTAACCCGTGGTTACAACTTTTTAAAAAATGGCATTTATACTTTAAAAATCAAAATAAATTTCAAATACCTTCATTATCATAATATCATTTTTAAACATCAGTCATTTTAAAAAAAAAATACCATTTAATCTATTCAATTTATTTAGGAATTAATTGCCTTTCAACTCACATTTAAAAGTTAAATTCTTCCATTTAAAACCATTTAAAGTCAATTCCTTATTTTTATTAATTACATATTAAATTCCAAAATTTAAGCTTTTTCCCAAAGATTATTTCCACTAAATTCTTTTATTAAAACAATCAAAATTCAGTTTCCGTAGCACTTATAAAATGCTACCTAAAGTCATAGGTTAAAACAGTTCATTTACAAAGACAACATTTAAGTGCTGAAATAAATTATTAACTTAACAATTAATTTAAATTCCCAAATATAACTTATTATCAATTATTTTACTTAACTGAAATCTCACCTTTAACAAAAATTCAGAATAAGTTATATTCCAAAATTTTACTTAAACTTCCATTTATTTAACATTTTGACTCATTCAAAAATCATTATAAATTTCATAAAATCCTTTAAATACATTTAAGCCAGAATATCATAAACTTCCCATTTAAAATAGTTTAAGAGATTTCAGAAAAATATTATATAAACCACGGGTCTGTATATAGTTTTCTAGCCTAGGTCAAGTGATACGGATATATATCATTTCAAACCGCAATTTACAAAGAAAACCCGGGTTCTATCATTTCAAACCCGTAATCCCAAGTTAAATAAATCACTAAATAAATAAATGAATGCATAAATAAGTAAGTATCGTTCAGGCCTATCATTTTAGCCTGTAATGATCTCTCTTTTTTCAGGGAACTTGCAGTGTGATTTTTAAACAGTAAATAATAATAAATAGTATAACTGCAAAACATAACAATAGATAATACAACTAATGATGTGTCAATTAAATAATGGGTTTTAGCATCATAAGTTAATATCACAGGCAGATAAAATTAAATAAAATAAGTTTACAATTACACTTGTGATTAATTCACAAATATACAAGTATGTTTGTCTGGTGAGGAATACTCACCTTAAAGCTACAGAAATTTAGATTCAAACGATTGTATCACTTGATAAAGAAACGTACTACAGGCACATATATTTTTTACTTCTTCCAGAGATGCAAATGAAAATATACTTTTTTCTTTTGTTAACATTTTATTAAAATGACTCATGCATGAATTCACAAAACAAGGTGATACAATCTAAATAAATGGCACAGTCTCCTTGCCTATTTTAAACTCTGTAAGCATGCACTCAAAATATACAAGTCACTGCATATTTTGAAAATAATTTAGGTAATAAAAAGTTCTACCTATCTGCTGAAACAAACATGATTTTGCACGTGTGACTGTATGTAAAATGAAGGATATTAGTTTTATTTGTTACCATTTTTTTTTCAAAGATGACACACTTTAGCAATTCATACTTAAAACAAAAATGACTCACGCAAGAAGTTCAAGTGGCCACAACTACTGGGGCGCATGCATTTTTCTACAGAGTACAAAAGGATATTAAGCTTGACTTCCTACAACAATCTGACATGTATGTCAAAATGGATCAGAGAGGGAAAAAGGAGATGTGGCAAGGACAGGTGGTGGAGCAGCCGAGTAGCGTGGACATCGGACTAAATGAAACAAGAAGAAGAACAAAATAAATGAAAGCAAGGTTTGGCCATTTACTTGAAGAAGTTTTTCATGCAAGCAACTTGAACAATGCAAATGGACAATGTTGAGGTGGTGAAACTTTGTGGTGTGGGTTTGATTTATATAAGAGACGAGTTGCGATAATTTAGGCATGAATAGAAATTTGGACAAAAATCTTGTTTGTTTGGGAAAAAAAATCAATTGCAGAAAAGATATGAAACGGCAAGTCTTTTCTTTCAATGAAGGGAATATGGAAAAATATTTTATACGTTATAAAATTTAGCAGAAAATAAATCTTGCATTACTAACTGAGGGGAAAATAAAACGGCATGCATTAGATTTGTTGATTGAACTATATAGACGGCAAGCAATTTTGATTTGTTATTCGAACGTTACAAAGAGAAAATCATTGATTAAGGGTAACAGGTAGGCACGCAATCAATTTTCTTTGAACGTGTTTTGGTATTTAAGCAGATAGGTTGCAAAAATCAAGGAGGTTAACCGGTTAAGAAAAAATAAAACCAGATGAAGGTTGCAAAAAATTTGGGGACAAAATAGGTAGGCACTATTTTCGAATGAACAAGTAATTACATGGATTAATTCTTTGAGTTTAAGTAATTTGTTCCTAAAGGCAAGGAAGATTTTTTTTTTCTTCAGATTTTAGAACGTTTTTGGTATATATGGATAAGGCTTGCGTGAATCTTTAATAGGCTGAGTGATTTATATTTGGAACGAAACGGCAAGAAATCATTTTTCTTTAAACGGTAAATGGAAATAACTGATTATATACCTATTAACCAAATGAAGTTGTACGTGGATTTGAATTTCTATAACCAGCATTGATTTCATGAGTTTGAACTTTTAGTGTAAAGAGGATATCACGTATTGCTTTTGGTAAAGGAAATGGCAATCGATTTATAGATAGCATTGATTTATAAAGAAACGGCAACAAACTGGAATTAAGGGAATAAATGTTTACACTGCGTTATTACAGGGGTGCTCGGGTTGATAAATAAAGAACGGTAGAGTTTTATTAGACAAAGATTTATATCAAATTTAAAGCAAATTAGACTTTGAAACAGTAAAGGAAAATAACAAATTTCGCTGCATTAAAAAGGGGGCGTAAATCAAGTGATAAAATTTTGCAAGGAATAACGTACGTTCAAACTAAACTGGGAGTGAATGCGTTGATTCAAGGAAAGAAAGTGGCAAGCACTAAATATTTAGATGGCGTTGATTTAAGTGGAAGAAAACGTCACAAATTTATGGTTTGAACGTTTTTAAACAAATGTGTTTTATTTCTATTAATTCCACTTGTTAAGTTTTCAATTTACCCTATGGGTTTCCACTTTTTGATTTCTACCATTGGGACATCTAGCAATCTAGCCCTAATTCCCTAACTAATATTTTTAAATTAGTTAATTCCCTCTAATTGATTTCCATATTCTTCTAATCAATTAATTCCCCTTTAATTGCCTTTAATTGATTTCAATTGATTACCTTATCCCTTTTAATTAACCTCCTTAATTGATTTCAATTAATTACCATATTACCAATTAATTATCCTCCTTAATTGATTTCAATTAATTACCATATTCCTTCATGTCAATCAATCTCCTTTAATTACATATTCAAATTTGGTTACTAACTTAATTAGTTAATTAACCATTTTGGTTCAATTATCAATCCTGCGACGTCTCACATTAATCTGTCCACTTTGTAGGCACTGGTAGCCGGACTGGTTACACGGGCAGATTTCTCCTACAAAATGGGGATTAACCTCGCGTCTTCATGCCATTAACCAAAAGAATTTACTTATTTATCTTTCATTTATTTAATTAACTTTCATTAATTATTCAATAAATTAATTCTGGTCAACTAATGAAATTTTACAATTAATTTCCCTATTAATTGTCATTAACTCTATTTTAAAATATCTGTATATGCTTTTATTCAAGTTTTGAATTGCTAACTAGGAATAAGGTAGATTCATCAAATAAATTGATTGCAAGTTTCATTGTTTTAAATTGCTTAACAATGTTCACCACTAACATAATTAATATGTCAAAATTGACAATATTCCACCAACATGATTTGCATGTCATAACCTACCCAATTAACATAATTAATTAACCACTTTAATATGTTACAAAATTTCCCCTTTCATTATTTTTAGGGAATGTGTATAACAACAGATATTATGATAATATCCAAAAGCATTTAGTTACCACTCACTTCATTATAAATTATAAAGGTTTTTTTCTTCTTAAATTTAGTTACAAAAAATCTTATTAAATTAATGAGTTTAATCCTCTAAATTTACAGGTCATTACACTCTCCCCCACTCAAAACTTTTCGTCCCCGAAAAGGAAAGAGGTAGGAGAATAGAAACACCCTGAAAGAAAACTAAATTGAAACTCAAAATGGAGTCATTTATTTAAACAATATAAATTCAATTTAAATTAATTAATATTCAATAATTGATTTAATTCATTTGATTTTTACTGAAGATAAATCAGTCTTAACTATTAGTTATCTTATTATCCAATTATTTTGAAATTAACAATTTCTAAAATCATAAATTTGTATAGTCATTTATAATAATCATCCTTTATTCAACAAATTTAATTCTTCTTTTATTCCAGATTATTATTAAATATATTCTACTTAATATATCTTATCGCACCTATTAAGTAGATTACATTTATTATAACTATTCCAATTTATTTCTAAATTTCCTTTAACACCATTTGCTATTGTATATTATTCAAATATTATTTTATTTCTATTTACCTCCATTTGTCTTGTTGTAACTGAAACTTTAAATGTATAACATTTATTATAACCACTCAAATTTTATTTATGAAATCCTTTTATATTATACATTATCCAATTACATAGTTGATTTCTGAATGATTTAGGTAAGTTATATTGGCATGCAATTTAATATTATAAAAGTAATTTTTTTTTCCAATTCTATTATTCAAGTTTAAATATTCATTCAAAATTTGACTTTATTTTATCATTAGAATCACCTTTTAACATAAATTTATGAATTAAATTCCAATTAACTTCAAACACTTTAGGGATAAATAAATACATACATATAGTATATGTCAAATCAAATTTTAAATCATATATCTATATATATTATAAATTAAGTCATATTTTAGAAATTCAATCAATTAAATTTTTGAAGCAAAACTACAACGTGGTCTCTTCACTTCGATACTCAAAAATGAATGTCGATGATGCGGCAGTCATCACCGAAATTTTTTTCCAGCGACAAAGAGAAGAGCACTAATTTTTAAAACTTTTAAAATTCTTTGGAAACAAATTTCTATTCGAAAATACTTTAAATAATATGTCCCTTTAAATAATATATCCTTTTAAGACTTTAAACACAAAGTTTGAAACTATCAGAAATCAAATTTTTTAAATTCTGGTTTTAAATTCATATATATGTATATATATATATATATATATATATATATTTGTTTCCAAATTATTTTATAACCATTGTTTTATAGTTCAATTATTTATATAAGACAAAACCAATGGTTTACAAAACCATAAATAAAATCAAACACTATTATCTCTAAACAACTAGTTAAATTCTGAAAATTATACTTATATATATAATATTAGATTTTTCCCAAATATAGGAATAAATTTTCCAAAACAAGGTTAGAGATTCAAATTTGAAGGACTCAAACCAAAGAGAATTTTGATTTAAAGATAAGTTGGAATCAGAAGATCCGATGATTAAATAACAGAATAAGGAACCAGATAAGTTTATATAAATCGCGGGCAACCTTAACCGGGTCAACCGTGACTTAAAGAATAAGATCGATTTGGATTTTGTGGGGTAAATCTACATTCGATCTGAAGAGATAGAGTTCATAATAACCAAATATACTAGCATATAAACCGAGGATAAATATAAACCTCTGGTGAATCAATGCTAGTTGTAAAGGAGTTTCACCCCTTTATTAGAATATTGGCGAGACCGCCAATTCACTATAAAGATCATTCGAAGTGGAGTTATGGGATACTCCAGAATCGAAAGAAAATGAATAGTGAGGGACATGAATGAACTTCGGAACCGCAGGGAACGTTCCAAAATTCGAAAAGGAAGAGATTCAAGCTCAAATGAAAGTGATTCTGTAAATCAAATTCACCATACATTCTAAGTTTTGCCTAGAGCCAAAGCTCTGATACCAAATGTAACGACCCGATATTTTCAACCATTCGCATCCGCACATGTCGGACTTGAATTATTCAAAATACCGCGTTGTAAATAAAATTTGACAAATCTCAGAATATACAGTAAATAAATAATCACAGAATCACAGACACAGATATCAGAAAACTCGCAACGGAATTTTAAATACTTAGTGGTTCATGAAGCCACTATAAATAGTCTCAAACCAATAAAAATTACATAGTCTTTAATCTCAGATATAGTTTAAATCATCAAATAGAAAATCCAGATATTAAATAGTCTTGATTTCATAAATAAGATAACGGACTGAAAGTTTTGCCGGTAGCTTGAAAAATCTACAGAAGTCCTAGCTCCGGGATGAAAGCTGAACTGCAACTCAGGCTGACCCGAGCGTCAAATAAAACATAAACACTCGAGTCAGGACATACATACTTATATAGTGTAAGCTAATTCAAGTGTACTGTTATATAGAGCAAGTAACTTAAAGGATGCTTGGGACCACCCATCCTCTAAGGATCCGTTAAACTATTTACTGTGTAATAATATTCGCTATTATAATAATGTCTATTAGTAAAATAAACTTACTTTTAAATAGAGTTAAGGGGTTACCCATATAGCCCTTACCACATAATAGTCCCAGTAGTCCATCCATAGTCCCTCCTGATCGGGAAGCCACCAGAGGATACCACGCGCGCTACGGGAGAAAACAAAACTCGTACAAGGCTCGCTATGGTAGGTGACACGGCACAACTAGGCAATGCCAGGGTAGATATACCAATTGCTATCCGGACCGATGGAAACGCGCAGCGCGCAGCTGCCGCCCACCTCGAACAACACTCCCAAATCAAAGGTGCGCACCAAAAAAATCACAAGAGTAATAGAATGGCATACGAAGAAGTGCGTCCGATCAGAGGTGCTACCTCATTAATCCGAGAATCGCTGCTGTTTTAGCCACCTTATGCCAACTCACGGGAGTCGGGTCCACGTATTTACCTTAAAGAAAACGTCATCACCATCCTACTTCATTCTGGAATCTCCACCGCGTACACGGTTGTCAAAGAGGTTTTCGGTATCGATAGAGAGTATGCCAGATATTCGATCCCGGTCTCTTTAACAACCAAACGTTATTTTAACCCGTGGTTACAACTTTTTAAAAAATGGCATTTATACTTTAAAAATCAAAATAAATTTCAAATACCTTCATTATCATAATATCATTTTTAAACATCAGTCATTTTTAAAAAAAAATACCATTTAATCTATTCAATTTATTTAGGAATTAATTGCCTTTCAACTCACATTTAAAAGTTAAATTCTTCCATTTAAAACCATTTAAAGTCAATTCCTTATTTTTATTAATTACATATTAAATTCCAAAATTTAAGCTTTATCCCAAAGATTATTTCCATTAAATTCTTTTATTAAAACAATCAAAATTCAGTTTCCGTAGCACTTATAAAATGCTACCTAAAGTCATAGGTTAAAACAGTTCATATACAAAGATAGCATTTAAGTGCTGAAATAAATTATTAACTTAACAATTAATTTTAAATTCCCAAATATAACTTATTATCAATTATTTTACTTAACTAAAATCTCACCTTTAACAAAAATTCAGAATAAGTTATATTCCAAAATTTTACTTAAACTTCCATTTATTTAACATTTTGACTCATTCAAAAATAATTATAAATTTCATAAAATCCTTTAAATACATTTAAGACAGAATATCATAAACTTCCCATTTAAAATAGTTTAAGAGATTTCAGAAAAATATTATATAAACCACGGGTCTGTATATAGTTTTCTAGACTAGGTCAAGTGATACAGATATATATCATTTCAAACCGCAATTTACAAAGAAAACCCGGGTTCTATCATTTCAAACCCGTAATCCCAAGTTAAATAAATCACTAAATAAATAAATGAATGCATAAATAAGTAAGTATCGTTCAGGCCTATCATTTCAGCCTGTAATGATCTCTTTTTTCCAGGGAACTTGCAGTGTGATTTTTAAACAGTAAATAACAATAAATAGTATAATTGCAAAATATAACAATAGATAATACAACTGATGATGTGTCAATTAAATAATGGGTTTTAGCATCATAAGTTAATATCACAGGCAGATAAAATTAAATAAAATAAGTTTACAATTACACTTGTGATTAATTCACAAATATACAAGTATGTTTGTCTGGTGAGGAATACTCACCTTAAAGCTGCAGAAATTTAGATTCAAACGATTGTATCACTTGATAAAGAAACGTACAACGGCACGATCAGATTTCCGCCGATGCCACGCCTTGATTCAAATCTATAACAAGATCCAAATACCAATACGCGACTTTTAAAATTACGGTCAAAGCAAAATTTTCGAAACAACTGGAATGAATAGACTTCACTTGACTCGACCACTCCCACTACTCGACTCGCCCACGTTCTCATGGCCAGGCAATGAACTCTAAACTATTTACGTACCCATGAAAATTATAGTAGAAAGTTGTAGGCAAAAGCTGGAAAGAAAAAGATGGACACAATACGTTACTCCCTTTCTACAAACAGGTGGCGTACACTTAAATTCTTCAGAATTGATAACAGTGAAATTTGCAACTAATATATCTTCTCTCTTTTTTTTAACACTTAGGAACAACTCACGCATGCAATGATGCTTTTTTTTATAAATGAATGCATGCACGTGCACGTTATGGCCGAGTACACCATTTTGCTTGCTAAATATTCAAAGTGCCACACTCATGCAATTCACGTGGCCACAACTACAGGCACATATATTTTTACTTCTTCCAGAGATGCAAATGAAAATATACTTTTTTCTTTTGTTAACATTTTATTAAAATGACTCATGCATGAATTCACAAAACAAGGTGATACAATCTAAATAAATGGCACGGTCTCCTTGCCTATTTTAAACCCCGTAAGCATGCACTCAAAATATACAAGTCACTTCATATTTTGGAAATAATTTAGGTAATAAAAAGTTCTACCTATCTGTTGAAACAAACGTGATTTTGCACGTGTGAGTGTATGCAAAATGAAGGATATTAGTTTTGTTTGTTACCATTTTTTTTCAAAGATGACACACTTTAGCAATTCATACTTAAAAAAAAATGACTCACGCAAGAAGTTCAAGTGGCCACAACTACTGGGGCGCATGCAATTTTCTACAGAGTGCAAAAGGATATCAAGCTTGACTTCCTACAACAATCTGACATGTATGCCAAAATGGATCAGAGAGGGAAAAAGGAGATGTGGCAAGGACAGGTGGTGGAGCAGCCAAGTAGTGTGGACATCGGACCAAATGAAACAAGAAGAAGAACAAAATAAATGAAAGCAAGGTTTGGCCATTTACTTGAAGATGTTTTTCACGCAAGAAACTAGAACAATACAAATGGACAATGTTGAGGTATTGAAACTTTATGGTGTGGGTTTGACTTATATAAGAGACGAGTTGCGATAATTTAGGCATGAATAGAAATTTGGGCAAGAATCTTGTTTTTGGAAAAAAAAATCAATTGCAGAAAAGATATGAAACGACAAGTCTTTTCTTTCAATGAAGGGAATATGGAAAAATATTTTATACGTTATAAAATCTAGCAGAAAATAAATCTTGCGTTACTAACTGAGGGGAAAATAAAACGGCATGCATTAGATTTGTTGATTGAACTATATAGACGGCAAGCAATTTTGATTTGTTATTCGAACGTTACAAAGAGAAAATCATTGATTAAGGGTGACAGGTAGGCACGCAATCAATTTTCTTTGAACGTGTTTTGGTATTTAAGCAGATAGGTTGCAAAAATCAAGGAGGTTAACCGGTTAAGAAAAAATAAAACCAGATGAAGGTTGCAAAATTTTTGGGGACAAAATAGGTAGGCACTATTTTCGAATGAACAGGTAATTGCATGGATTAATTCTTTGAGTTTAAGTAATTTGTTCCTAAAGGTAAGGAAGATTTTTTTTCTTCAGATTTTAGAACGTTTTTGGTATATATGGATAAGGCTTGCGTGAATCTTTAATAGGCTG
Source organism: Allium cepa (assembly GCA_030765085.1). Lineage (NCBI taxonomy): Eukaryota > Viridiplantae > Streptophyta > Magnoliopsida > Asparagales > Amaryllidaceae > Allium > Allium cepa. The sequence continues at coordinate 175,573,085 of CM060940.1, forward strand.
AGTGATTTATATTTGGAACGAAACGGCAAGAAATCATTTTTCTTTGAACGGTAAATGGAAATAACTGATTATATACCTATTAACCAAATGAAGTTGTACGTGGATTTGAATTTTTATAACCAGCATTGATTTCATGAGTTTGAACTTTTAGTGTAAAGAGGATATCACGTATTGCTTTTGGTAAAGGAAATGGCAATCGATTTACAGATAGCATTGATTTATAAAGAAACGGCAACAAACTGGAATTAAGGGAATAAATGTTTGCACTGCGTTATTACAGGGGTGCTCAGGTTGATAAATAAAGAACGGTAGAGTTTTATTAGACAAAGATTTATATCAAATTTAAAGAAAATTAGACTTTGAAACAGTAAAGGAAAATAACAAATTTCGCTGTATTAAAAAGGGGCGTAAATCAAGTGATAAAATTTTGCAAGGAATAACGTACGTTCAAACTAAATTGGGAGTGAATGCGTTGATTCAAGGAAAGAAAGTGGCAAGCACTAAATATTTAGATGGCGTTGATTTAAGTGGAAGAAAATGTCATAAATTTATGGTTTGAACGTTTTTAAACAGATGTGTTTTATTTCTATTAATTCCACTTGTTAAGTTTTCAATTTACCCTATGGGTTTCCACTTTTTGATTTCTACCATTGGGACATCTAGCAATCTACCCCCAATTCGCTAACTAATATTTTTAAATTAGTTAATTCCCTCTAATTGATTTCCGTATTCTTCTAATCAATTAATTCCCCTTTAATTGCCTTTAATTGATTTCAATTGATTACCTTATCCCTTTTAATTAACCTCCTTAATTGATTTCAATTAATTACCATATTACCAATTAATTATCATCCTTAATTGATTTCAATTAATTACCATATTCCTTCATGTCAATCAATCTCCTTTAATTACATATTCAAATTTGGTTACTAACTTAATTAGTTAATTAACCCTTTTGGTTTAATTATCAGTCCTGCGACGTTTCACATTAATCCGTCCACTTTGTAGGCACTGGTAGCCGGACTGATTACACGGGCAGATTTCTCCTTCAAAATGGGGATTAACCTCGCGTCCTCATGCCATTAACCAAAAGAATTTACTTATTTATCTTTCGTCAATTTAATTAACTTGCATTAATTATTCAATAAATTAATTCTGGTCAACTACTGAAATTTTACAATTAATTTCCCTATTAATTGTCATTAACTCTATTTTAAAATATCTGTATATGCCTTTATTCAAGTTTTGAATTGCTAACCGGGAATAAGGTAGATTCATCAAATAAATTGATTGAAAGTTTCATTGTTTTAAATTGCTTAACAATGTTCACCACTAACATAATTAATATGTCAAAATTGACAATATTCCACCAACATGATTTGCATGTCATAACCTACCCAATTAACATAATTAATTAACCACTTTAATATGTTACAAATTTTCCCCTTTCATTATTTTTAGGGAATGGGTATAACAACTGATATTATGATAATATCCAAAAACATTTAGTTACCACTCACTTTATTATAAATTATAAAGGTTTTTTTTTCTTAAATTTAGTTACATAAAATCTTATTAAATTAACGAGTTTAATCCTCTAAATTTACAGGTCATTACATAATATTTGAGGGAAGTAGGAAAAAGAATATTTATATTCTTAGTATGAAAGTTTCAAATGATAACCTGTGCTCTTGGAAAATACAAGTGACCCTTGGATTTGGCATAAGAGATTTGGGCATTTGAATTTCAAACTCTTATCCAGACTATCAAAACATGATCGAGTATGAGGTCTCCATAAAATGAATTTTAAAGTAGACAGTTTATGTGATGCATGTCAATTAGGAAAACTTAGAAAAAGTTCCTTTAAATTAAAAAATATGATTTCAACTTCAAAACCTCTTGAATTACTTTATCTTGATTTATTTGGTCCATCTCAAATTCAGTCAATAAATCATAGTGAATATGTTTCTGTAATTGTAGATGATTATTCTAGATTTACATGGACAATATTTTTGAAACATAAAAGTGATACTTTTGAATGTTTTAAGAACATTACAAAAAGGATTCAAAATCAACTTTCTGTAAAAATTATAACCATCCGTAGTGATCACGGTGGTGAATTTGAAAATGAAAAGTTTGAGGAATTCTGCAATAAAAAGGAATAACTAACAATTTTTCATTTCCAAGAACTCCACAACAAAACGGAGTAGTAGAATGTAAAAATAGGACGATTCAAGAGTGTGCGAGAACTATGCTTTCAGATAGTAAATTACCAAAATATTTTTAGGCATAAGCAGTTGCTCTGCCTGTTATATTTTAATAGAATTTCAATTAGGCCTTTAACTGATAAGACATGTTATAAACTTCTTCACACAAAGAAACCTAAGGTATCTTACTTTTGAATTTTTGAAAGTAAATGTTTTATTTTAAATACAAAAGATAACTTAGATAAATTTGATCCTAAATCCGACAAAGGTATCTTTATCGGATATTCTAATAGAAGTAAAGCATACAGAGTGTTTAATTTAAGAACTAACACCATCGAAGAAGCAATGCATGTTTCATTCCATGAAAGTCTCAAAATTTTTGAACATACAAATGATGAAGAGGATTTAATCACTCAAAATCAAGAGTCAATTGAAACTAACAATGAAATTAATCATCCTAATAAAAAGATTAAACTTTTAAAAGATCATTCTACAGAAAATATACTAGGAGATATGCAATCCGTTGTTACAACTAGAAATCAACTAAGTAAAATGAGCAATGTAGCCTTTATACCAACTATAGAACCCAAAAATCCAAAAGAAGCATCAACTGATGATTCATGGATTTTGGCTATGCAAGAAGAACTAAATCAATTCACTAGAAATGATGTTTGGGAACTTGTTCCTAGACCTGAAAAAAAACTATAATTGGAACTAAATGGGTTTATAAAAAAATGAATGAACAAGGTGAGGTTGTTAGAAATAAAGTTTGGTTATTCGGACAAGGTTATTGTCAAGAAGAAGGAATATATTTTGATGAAACCTTTGCTCACGCAGCAAGATTAGTAGTCATTAGGATTCTACTTGCTTTCGTAAATCATAATAATTTCAAATTATTTCAAATGGATGTTTAAAGCGCCTTTTTAAATGGATTTGTAAAAGAGGAAGTATATGTTCAACAACCACCACTTTTTGAAAATGAAAAATTACCAAATCTGTTAACAAACTTAAGAAAGCTCTATATGGTCTAAAACAAGCTCCTAGAGCCTGGTATGATAGATTAAGATCTTACTTATTACAATCAAACTTTGAAATTGGTAAAAGTAGATAATACTCTTTTTATTAAAGAAATAAAAATAATATTCAACTAGTACAAGTTTACGTAGATGATATCATTTTAGGATCAGCTAACTTTGAAATGAATAAAGAATTTTCTGAAATAATGACAAAAGAGTTTGAGAAGAGTCATATGAGTGAATTAAACTTCTTTCTAGGATTGCAAATAAAACAATTAGATAATGGTATCTTTATTAGTCAAGAAAAATATGCTAAAGAACTAGTTAGTAAATTTGGTTTAAGTATTGCAAGTGGAAAACCCACTCTCATGGCAGCCAATGAGTACCTAAGTAAAGAAGATCTCTCGAAAGATGTAGATCAAAAATTATATAGAGGAATGATTGGATCACTACTCTATATCACTGCTAGTAGACCTGATATCATGCATAGTGTTTGTCTCTGTGCAAGATATCAATCCCAACCTAAAGAGACCCACTTAAAGCCGTAAAACGTATCATAAGATATGTTAAACACACCTTTGATTATGGCTTATTTTAACCTAAAAATGATTCTTTTGAATTAATATCTTACTCTGATGCTGATTATGCTGGTTGTAGATCAGGCCGAAAAAGTACAAGTGGAACTTGTCACTTTTTGGGGTATTCTCTGATTTCTTAGTTTAGTAAAAAGCAGAACATAGTTTCTTTATCAACAACCGAAGCAGAGCATATTTCTGCTACTTTGGCTTGTTCTCAAGTAATATATATGCAATAAACTTTAAAAGATTTTGGTTTAAATATCTCAAAATCACCAATTTATTGTGATAATACTAGTGCGATAAATTTATCCAAACATCCTACTCATCATGCTCGAACTAAACATATCGATATCAGACATCATTTTCTCAGAGATAATATAAGTAAGGAAGTAATTACTCTCGATTATATCAATTCCGAGAACCAAATTGTTGATATCTTAACAAAACCCTTAAATGAATCTATATTTACTAAATTAAGAAGAGAATTAGGTATTTGTTCAATAACTGAAATATAGAATATAAATAACAAAGTATAATTAAAAATTAAATTAAAATAAATCAAATAGTAAAAATATAGGTACCATGTCGACAACCCTCCCTTACCTCTGTCGACATATAACGATTTTTTTCTTTCGAAATGTTCCCACCAAAATTCAAATGGGTGGTTACATATTCTTCTTATTTCAAAATTTTTTTCATTCCTTCTATCCTTTCTCTAATCTAACTTCTGAAAACAATAAAATAATGGCCTCCTCCACCAAATCAAATAAAAATTCAACCTTTTCTTTTCCTTCTCCTTCTACGGGACCAATTTCAACGAATTACGCTTGCGCGAGTGATAAAAATGGAGGATTCCTTGAAGGATGCACTACAACTTATGACTGAAATTCAAGTAGTGCAAATCAGAATGGCCAAAGAACAAGAACGGAACGGAAAAATCCTTAGAAACTTACAAAAGTTTCTAATGGACAATCACGCCAATCCCATCTTGATTGATGAAGAATCTTCAGATGATCAAGTGCAAGAGGACAGCGAGGAAGAAGAAGAAGCCCTCATGGAAGAAGAGCACGCTGAAGATGACGACAAAGTTGTATGCGTTGGCGAAGTGTGCTTTGACAAGGATGGAAATCTAGTCGAACAACGTGGAAATTTCTGTTTCCACAAATTGCTCGGTTCATAGATCTCCCATTTTCAAGGACACATATTAGTTTATTTTCTCTCTTTCTTATCGTTATATGATCTTACTTATGTTTTCTACGCAAATGTAAATATAACAATATATAATTAATAAATGATTTGTGTTCTTATATTTGAATTCTCACATTATCACTATTATCATATATGGATTCTTAGTAATTAAGGATCAAGTTTTAGTTTCAGAATTAAGTGTTGATTACTTATGATAACATTATCATTATAATCACATGTCATATAGTATTAGATTAAAGGGGATTTATGTAGCTTGGAATTAGTTTTTGTTGATGACAAAGGGGGAGAAGTATAAAATAGGATAGTTAGGCATAGATTAAGGGGGAGTTATTGGATAGAAGTAATATTTTATAAACAAAGGTTGTCGTCATCAAAAAGGGAGAGATTGTTAGTCACTGAGAAGTTGGTTTTGATGAAAACAACCTTAGGAATTGTTGTAAAATATAACTACTAACATTATAGTTTAGATATATATATAGGCAGGATTTAACCATGTAAGTACCAAGAATGGAGACAGTACAGTATTGAGATTCAAGACTGAAGATATCAAGATTGAAGACTCATGAGTATCAAGATTATCAAGAGTCCAAGATTTCAATAATAAGTAATTTAATTAGGAATTTTGTTAAAACTTCTAGAAAAGCACTGACATCTTAAAATCCATTTTATTCGTGGAATGGAATCCACTTCGAGCCCGCTAAAGGGATGGAACCCTTAGTAGGATGGAACCTATGAAAAATCTTGTTGAACATTGTTTTGTATCCACTAACTTTTTATTCAAATGTTTTACAAAATTATATGTTGTTTTCAAAATGATTTCAAAATCTTCCTTTTAAAATAATCAAAAACATCTATCCTGGTTTTAAAATACTTTTAGCCTTAAAATAATCTTTATTTTCAAAATCAAATTATCCTTGTTTTTAAACTATCTTTTAATTATAATATATTTAACTTTTAATATTTATACTTAGATTTAAATATAAAATTATAGTAAAATTATATATATATATTATTCTCTATACTTATTTATGTATTTTAACTATAGTTAAGTATATTTATAAAGTTTAAAAATAGTTTTAATACAAGATAGATGATATTTTCAAAGAAAAACAAATTATCAAAAATTACATAGGCCTGTCGACAGCCCCAAGATACCCTTGTGGATATGGTGACAGTTTATTTCAAAAGTTTGAATTTCAAAGGAAGTGTCTAAATTCGTCATATCCTTTCACGAATGGACACGGCTGTTGTTCTACTACAAATAGGGCTGTTTTAAATGAATTTATATTCATATATTCTCTGATTTCACTCATCTTCTTCTTCCACATTTCTTTATATACATTTTTACCATTACCCTATCGAAATCACCATTGAATCTAACTAGATCATCTCTGGTTTGATTCTCTATCACTATCTCAACAAAATCCCAGTGCTCTTCAGAGTTATAGACATCTTTGTAATTAATTGAGTGAGAAAAGGTGTGATTATAGCCAGTAAAATCAATCAAGTGAGAAAAGGTTTGATTGTAGCCTGGAAAATCAATTGGGTGAACTTGTTGCCCGTAAAATCAAGTATCTCTACTCAGAGGATTGTGAATCTGTAGTGGTGTACCTCATGGCCTTGAAATCGAGGGTGTAATTGTAAGAATTGATTTTGAAAGAAAATCCGTACTTGTGTTGTGGGACTGGATGTAGGGTAACTCCGAACCAGTATAAAATTCGCTGTTTTCTTACCTTTATTGCTTTTACTTTATATCTGCATCTGTGTTTGATTCTGTGATCATATCCGAGTCTGAATATTGGATACATTTTTGTTTAAATTAATATAAACTCAAAAAGATTTAGTAATTCCTTAAAATACTATTCATCCCCCCCCCCCTCTAGTGTTAATTCTAGCTTTAAGATCTGTAATCCGCATTTTTCACAAAAACAACAATTAGGTAATCTCCTTCTGCTTTGGGTAAGCTACCGATCCAAATTATCGAAAAAAGCTACAAAACAGCTAGCTTCATCGTTAACTGACTTCTTTCAAAGGTCTAATGGCATTATGAAGGAGGAGGACATAAGAGAAAGTTTCCCCTTGTAGTAGCAGTTGTACTAGCAGTTGCAATTACAAAAACAACCAACTTCATTGTTAATTGACTTTACCGTATGATGTAGTTGCTGTCGAGCCTTGCCCTTTACAGCCTACCATCCATGGATTTGGTAGCATTGGGATTGTTTAATTAGTCGCATATAGCCAATTTTGGTGAGTATCTCCATTCTGCCAAAATTTAGATAAATTTTGATTTAATGGTATAAGAGCTTACCATTTTACCCTTTGATTGAATAACCGAATAGACGTTCAAACAAAGAATGCTAGATATAATGGATCGTTAGATTATGATAACTAGAAATAAAATAGATTGTAACTAATCTTTATAAATTCACCATGGAAGAAAACGACATTTAATATAAAATATATTTATATCCAAACCAATCCAACTACATAGTCATGTATACAATCAACCTAATCCACGCAAAAACCTTATAATGTTTGACGTTTATTTATATATAAATGACATATATGAAATGCCTTCATTATATGCACTCTCAAACGTCTCTCATCTAGAAAGTTCATGCTTCTGTTAACTTAACAATAATATAAAAAAGAAATACAGAGAGGGATCAAACATAATATGGTTTAAGTGAGTAAAACTGATTTATGATGTATATACTACAAGTATACTCATATAATATGATATATCTAATAATCATATCTTAAAATGTATCAATTGCAACCACATCATGGACGAGTGATTATGCCGCCATGATGACAAGTTGGAGCAAACAAACAATATATGTATACAAACTTTTCAAATTATATGTATGCACGCATACATACATATCAATATAAAATATAACTCAATATTGCTTATAAACTAATATATTAATGAAAGCAACAATAACCATTAAGCATTAGCAAAACTCATCACAACGCAATCAACTCAAACCAAGTAATATAAAAAATTCTGCTCCTAAAATAAAAACTTATCTGATACGACCTTTTATTGGGTCCAGGGTCAACCTACTCCGTAGAAGGTACAACTAGTTGACCATAAGTCTATTATGTTATAACTAAAAAATCTAAAACCTTTGCGCATCTATATCCGAAAATTAGATAAATATGCAATAAAAGAATATATGAATGCGAATATAAAGACATCTATATCTGAATATTATATATTTGGTTTTTTTAATAATTGTAGTTCATTTAATGTGTATTATAGTACGATGAAAGATATGAATTTATTGTATAATTAAGATAATAGTTTATATTTTAATTCATATTAACCACTAAATACTATTTATTATCATCATATTTATTGATTTTGTATACTTTTAAATGAATGCGAGTGAAAACAAATTATATTAAACCAAAATTTTAGATTTATGTTTCATGATTTGTGGATCATTAGCGGAAATGATAATTATCCAATATCTATCTGTATCTATGAATGCAGGCAACTAATATTTAAAATCAATTTTGCATGCGGATGTAGATATGACACTATTCGCATTCGAAAGGATCGGCTAATATGTTACTTGAACCCTTAGGTATGATCTGTTGACTGGTTTAACTGTAGGTCAAACCTTTAGTACACTGTTGTATATTTTTCTATTTATTTTCTAACAATTCTTTGCCACTTCTTTTTAATACTTATGTACGATATTTTCACCAATTCATGCTACCATTGACTATAATATAATCATTTCATCATTTATACATGCATTTTATATATTTATTTAACTTAACTTTAATATTATTCAACCTTCTTTAACTTACTACTATCAATTTCTAACATTTAAAGTACACTAAAAATTGAAATAAATCATAATTACTTCCAAAAATATTATATCTCGCTCTAAGAATCCATTTCATATATTTGACAAGTGTATGTGCGCATGTGTATTTCGCATCTTACTTCTTCCAATTAACAACAAACATATACACTTCCATTATATAATTCACACACACATATATGTGTGTGTAGATATAGTTAAATCTACCTTCTAATTTTGAAATAAACTATTATTATTTACCTGAAATATTATATTTCAAATTACAACAACAATTTATATATTTTAGAACCATATAATCATGTATATATTCTTACATGGTTCGTTTTTTTGGGTATTTACTCAAATTAACAGACTTTCACATATTATAATTCAATACACATAAAAATTCATTTTTACCCCTAATATAACATACTTTAATTTCAAAAATACATTTTTGTAAGGTAAAACATATATTTATATGTAATCAAAACTTTATATATCACAATGTTTCCATTTTTCACAAAATAATATATTACATCGTATTTCATTCTAGGATCCCTAATTTAAACATTATAAATCATGATTGGTCATTATTTATTATTTAAATCAGTTAATCAGACATTTAATTTTAAAACTAAACTCCCTAATCATATCCAATCATGATATTAAACAAGCATAATAAAATACATATACATATATACATATCAAAATATCGGAGTTTCACTTACTAATAATCACTGAGAGTATCATATAACATTGAAATCTTCAAAATTTCTTAGCTGTCCAGAAATAGGCTGATCTTAAAACACCGTAATCTCCAAAAATAGGTATTAAGATGTAGTTTTCTTCATTGTTGCCGTTTTTATACATATTTTTTCAAATTCAATTAAGATTTCAGTGAGATATTTGAATTTAAAGTTGATAGATGTTGTGGGCATTTTCACCCATGGAATGTTAACTATAAAGAGATGCTACAAGGTACATGAATGATTAGGAAATATGTAATTATACTATCATTGCATGGATAAAAGCTTAAAGCAATAAGGTAAGAACATAAGAGAGAGTCAAGGGAAAATAACACTATTTGGCAAAGAAAACGCTAGTTAGGGAAACTACCAGATAAGGTTTTCTATACGATAGTTAATCTTTAGAACTAGAACTCTTGTCCAATAAGAGATTTACCAAATAGAATTCATTGTTCAACATTCCCTAACCGAACATTTACCATAGAACCGAAAACAGTTTCACCATACTTCACATGCCGAACCACTGCCACCCACTGGCTAAAAACTTGCCGAATGCATCTAGTTGGACCGAACAGTATAAATAGGAAAATTTTAGTTCCAATCTTTTATATTTTACAAAGAACCAATCCGAATGAGATAAATATGAAAATTACTTACATAATAGGTTGGTGTCTCAATATCTTCAGTCTTATAAATAACCAAGCTTAGAACAACAATGGAGGAGAATTCTAGGTAGCAGATGCAGCCGAATAGTATTTCAGACATTAATAACCATCCTACTTTGAGCATCTAATCATTGTAATTTGTATTTTAACCATTGTATAATTAATCTATAAGAAAATTAACCAAAATGGACTATGGATATAGACACATTCTAGACTACTATAAATCAATGTGAATTTTAATTTTACTATGATTTGCTTTATACATACAATATTATTGATCTGCTCTCTATAAATCAATCAAACTAAAAATATAACAGTTATGTCCTATACTCGGTATATAGAGTTCTACAAAACAATGATTCATATGGTTTGCCTCTTTTTTAAGAAATTTTTTTGGGTGCTTTTACCAAGGGTATTTGATTCTCAATATGCCTCCAAAATAAAATAAACCAGAGCTGGTGCCATAGATGGAATTATAAGAAACAAACACGTGCCTGCTCAGACAACTACCAATCAGGATAATTAGTCATCCAGTACTCTAGCATAAGTGGATATGGCTACCAAGGTAACCTAGGCAAAGTTGTGGAGGAACCTAACAACCATTTCACTGTGCAACATTATGCTTTTATGGACCAAATTATGACACACTTGAGGCAGGCCAAACTGAAGGTCTCAACACTAAAGCATGAGCACAATCCTATTCTTAAGGATCTATAAGGCAAAAATGTCATGTTCTGACAATGAGTATGTCAAGATAATCAAAAAAACCAAAGTGAAAACGTCATTAGCTGGAATGAGTAAGAGTTTAACCTGAAGCTGCGCCCGTGGGTCGGTTCGATGCCGAGCCGAACAGGGAAGGTACCAAACCAGAGCCCATTGCAGTAAACTAAACTCATAATCTATGACTTGATACTAACATTGTTAAAGTAACTATAAAATGGAGGATATACTGTTCATAGGGAGCGGTTTAAGAGCCAAGACTCGATGTCAAATCTTTGTAGAGAGAGTGATAAAGGCCTTCCACCCTAAAGGATAAGGTTTATCCATCAACAACAATCACCTGAGCTGGAAGATAGAATGACATGAATTATTAGAGAGTGTATTTAGCATGAGGGAGTGGAGTGGGATATTGGAGCCAGAGTTGGTAGCCATTTCTCAAATAAGACTTCTCGACACCCTGGAGATTTCCGGATGCCAACTATAGATCTTTGCAAAGGGTTAACTGAACCAACATTTACAATGATACACTCAGAACATGTTGATGAGTGGAGCAACGGAGGAAGTCTTGTGTAACTACTTCCCACTTCTCCAAGAAGACTGATCTGTTATGTGGTTCATCGTATAACACAGTTTCAATACACTCTAGGGCGATGTTGAAGGAAAGTTTAATAGTAAATTTTGGGTGCACGTAGAGTAACTAAAAGATCCATACACATTATCCGATGTGAAAGAAAGGAAGGATGAGCCGCTGTGATAGTATTTGACTCGGTTTAGCGCTGCTATAGGTGAATGTGGTTGAATGATTAACTTTGATGACATTGTGCAGGGATCACATCTAGGAATGAATCTTCCTAGAAGATTGACTAAGGAAAACTTACCCCTTTGTACGAATTTTTCAATGGGGCAACCAAAGATATTAGGTTGGAAGATACCGTCGATTACGGTGTAATGGATCTTAAGCCTACTTTAACATTAGAGGAAGGGGTGAATAGTGGTTTATAACTTTTATGAATCTTTTTAAATTTATTTCAAGATTTAAATTAAATCATAGATTATCAACACACATCTATATTGTTTAAGTAGCCATAAATTAAGTCGTAGATAAATATGAAAGCAATAAAAAAGGTAAAGTAAGAGAGATGACACTAGGAGTTTTTATATTTGTTCGGATTAACCAATCCGACATCTAGTCCTATATAATGTATGTACATATTTCTTTTCCAACACTCACTTTAATGGTAGCAAGCAAACCAGAATAGGATCTCGATTTCAAGGCTATAAGCTACACCCTCCTATCTTACGAGTCTGGGGCAAATTCTCTCGATTTACCAAGCAACGAATCACCTACTTGGTTTGAATGGGTAATAAGCACACCTACTTGATTTGAGTGAGCAACAAGTATATCGAAATAAATAAGAGTAGAGTTGTAGATTTGCAAAGACAAGCAGTTGTACATGGAATATAAGGTACCCTATAGCACTTTTGAGAGCACTTTGATCTTTGAATTTGTGAGAGAGTACTTGAGGATGGGTGAGAAACTTATGGAGGGAAAATTGGAAGTTTAATTTCAGAGAGTATGTAGTGAGAGTCCAGAGAAAGAAGAAGATGAAAAGTTAATTAAAAATTCGTTTTCTAACCCATTATATAGTGTTTGAAAAGACATGTCTACTCATGAAAAGATGTAATCAGAAATCATAACTTTTCAAAATTTAAAAATCATCTCCCCAATGGTCCATACGTTGACATACCAATGTGGTGTATGTCGACATGCATATATATGTTTTGTAAAATAAAAACAATTAAAAAGTGTTTCAAAATTTCAAAACTATTGTAAAATCGTTTGACATAGTTTTTAAATAATTAGAACACATATAAACTTATATACAATATATTTTGAGTTTTAAATAATTTATTTTGATAAAATATCAAAGGTTAGAAATTTGTGATAAAGACTGAAATCTACTATCAGGGACTTTAACAATTAAAACCGACCAGTCCTCAAATTTAATCATTTTGTACTTGTGTAATATTTTGCAATATATACTATACAATTTGGCCAAATATTAGTATCTAAATTTATATGGTTGTTATCACCAAAATCCATCTTTGACGTATTAACAATCTCCTCCTTTTTATAATGATAACCATGTAAATATTTTTGTGTATGAAATATAATATAACACCTACTGAGTTAAGCAACTTCTCCTTAGTATATGCATTTGTCATATTTTATATTTTTCTGCTTCTTTGTCGTCAACCAAAATTGGTGAAAACTAAACTCCTCCTAAATGTGATATGCTACTGAATTATGGAGCCAAAATCAATATTTGAATTCTAAGCAACTTTTAGAGATTTAAATTATAAACATAATTATGATTAGATTATATATAATACATATATTTAAGAAAATACTTAGTCGTTTATATGTGGTATAGGACAAGTATTCAAGGCATATATTGCGTAATGATTAAATTTTGAATCATATACTAAATATTGAAGACATTAAATAAGATAAGACAAACTTTATTAATAAATCAAACTATTATCGATCGAAACAACCCTAAACAAACCAAGTCAAACATTATATACAAACAATCCAAACCTAACTATATTAAGTATTTAAATTCGAATATATAAGTTTTAAATATACACTTACAAATTCTAAACAAATTGGAATCCTAGATTTTCCTTGGAACTTCAACCCATCCTTTGGATCCAATGATTGGAATTGTTTTGATGACATCCCAATCTGTTTGTTCTATGTTTGCTTTGGAGTTTAAGCATTCCAGTTTATTTTTGTGATCATCTTTGATAAGGGAGGAAATAAACCAATAAAGAGCATCAAAAATTTTCTCTTGTTCCTTTATAATTTGCATTTAACTTAATTCCAAATGCCTTTGATTTCGAAGAATGAAATAGAGGGCATATTTGAAAGATTAAAGTGTTTCTTCTAAGTTTTCACAAAGTTTTTTATGTGGAAAATTAATTTTTGTGGAAGGAGATGTTCGGAATGAAAAGATATGAAAGATAAATTATGAGTTTTTCTAGAAGAAAGGGTTTTAAATAGAGATGAAAAGACAGATTAAATAACTGATTTAAAGTTAGTTACCAATTTTTGAAATTTTAAAAAAAATTCAAAAATGGCTAGTGTGTCGACATATCTATGTGGGGTATGTCGACATATGTGCCTTAATTTGCACCATTTATGCTTTAGTTCTAATTTTTGTTAGTACTCAGTAATTTTCTATTTTGATGATTTGTAGAGTCTAAGATAATATTATTGAACAATAAGAAGTAAGTTTCATTAATTAATATATAGAAATATAGGAATATAAGGAAAAATACACGAAAATAACATGAAATAAAACTAGAAAAACATACAACTAAGGAATACAAAGGTAGGTAAAAGATCTGAATAGATGATAATAAAGAAGAAGAGTTTCCATAAAACTTTCTAACAATCTTCCCCAAGTATTTATCCACTTTGTTCGAAAGGGAAATAAGCATACCCACTTGATTTGAAAGGGCGATAAGCACACCCAACAAATAAGAGAAGAGTTGTTGATTTCTAAATAAACAATTATTCTTTGGATACAAGATATCCTATAGCCCTTCTGATAGCACTTTGATATTTGAATCGATGATATTGTACTTAAGGATGAGTGAGTATTTTGTTGAGAGCAAAGTGGATTTTTAATTTCAGAGAATATGTAGCAAGTGTCCAGAGAAAGTAGAAAAGGAAAAGTTAATTAAAAATTCATTTCCCAACCCTTCATATAGTATTTGAAAAAATGTTTCTATTCATGAAATGATATGATCAAAAATCAAAACTTTTAAAATTTTAAAAATCATCTCCCGGACGGTCCATATGTCGACATATCATGTAATGTTGTCAATATACATATGTATATTTTGTAAAATTGAAACATTTAAAAATTATTTCAATATTTTTGAACTTTTGTAAAATATTTAAACATGGTTTTTATATACTTTGAACATATAAAAAACATTTATAAAGTATTTGTAAAAATATATTTTGACTTTTGAAAAATTTATTTTAATGAAACATCAAAGATGATAAGTTATGATAAAGACGGAATCTGCCGTTAGAGACTTTAATAATTTATTATAATAACTCAATACTAGCGCAGAAGTCTTGACCTCTTTAAATCTTTGACTTCAAAATCATGAGTCTTGATCTTTTAACTTTAATCTTGATACTGATTAGTCTTCAAGTTTAATCTTTTGGTACCTGTGCAATATTTTGCAAATATACTGTACAACTTGGCTGAACATTAGTATCTTTTTTATATGGTTGCCATCGTCAAAATCAATATCCGAGGCAATAACAATATTGTGTCTGAAAGGTAGCTTGTTTTGGTAAGGGTTGTAGAGATGCCCAATAGTGTAAACTCAGTGTGAAAGGGAAGTTAAAGAAATTTTGTTGAGGAGATGAAGGACAACAACCACGGTTGTACAGGTGGAAAGAAGACAGAGTGGAAAAATTTTAGGCAAGGGTCGAGGTTCGAAGCTTAAATGGACCTGAATGTTACCGTGGAAAATATTTACCTAGACATGCAAGCAAAATTGAGGTATAATAGACCAACACCAAGAAAGAAGACAAAGACGGATATTGATATGGGAAAGTAACATCGGTTCCATAAGCCTCACGACATGACACTAATGAATGTTGTAACTCGCACGATACTATTAAGGAATATTTTACAAAGAAAATTTTGGAGTGATACGTTAGAAACAATTTCCAAAGGAAGCAATATCCACGTACTAATCCCATGGCGATTTCAATTATGCTCAGTCCGGCAGAAGTACGTCGAGTATTGATAGATAGTGGATTTGTTCAATATCCTATTTAAGGATGCTTTTGACAAGATGGGAATACCTATGAAGCACGTAATTGCCCGTAATAAAATAATGCATGGATTTACTAAAGAGGGAAAATTCCTCTTGGAAAGTCGGATCCATTTGTCGAGCTTGGAGTTGTCATAGATCATCCATAAAAAAGAAGACTTTCATTATGGTGGATGGTTTCTCATCATACAATGCTTTCTTAGGGTCACTTGCTTTGTCACACTTCCATGCGGTTATAGCTGGTGTTGTTTGAAAATGAAATTATCTTCAAATAACGAAATTGGAATGGTCAAAAGAGATTGGGACTTTGCCAGGAAATGCTCATGGCAGTGATCCGTGAGAATAAGCATATAGAGAAAAGAAAGCACGTAAAGACTACTTTGGTAGCCTCTACTTGGGTGCATTAGTGACCCATTCAATGAACTTGACCCAAGGGCTGGAGAAGAGGGGGCATTGTATAGCCTGCAGAGGCAATGGAGTTTGTAGAGGTTTACAAACATGACCCAACTAAACCGATGAAGATCGAATCCTAATTGGAGCATGATCTAAAGGCGCAACTAGTAGATTTCTTATTAAACAACCAGGATGTATTTGCATGGTCTTAAACCATTATGTGCAGAATCTTTCCTAGTCTTTCATGTCATGTGCCAACCATAGATTTATGGAAAACCCCAATAAACCAAAAGAAAAGTAGCATAGACCCCGAATGATCGATAGCCTTAAACGAGGAGGTAAAGATCTTGTTGGCTAAAGTATCCATTAGGGGGTATCAACTACCCTGAATGGATAGCTAATCTAGTGTTGATTAGGAAACCAAAAGGGAATTGGTGGACATGCATCATTTCAAACTTGAGCAATGCCTTCCCTAAGGATTATTACTCGCTTCCAAGAATTGACCAATTCGTGGATGTAAACGCTAGGCACAAGCTATTATCTTCTATGTATGCTTTCTCTGGATACAATCAAATTGCTATATATATCCCTGACTAGGACCACATTAGCTTTATTGCTGATTTGGACCTATACTGCTAAAAGTTTATGCCCTCTAGATTGAAGAAGCCAGAGGTGACATATCTGTATTTGGCAAGCAAGATGTTTACTAATCAGATTTGAAGAACCAAGGACGTGTATGTGGATGACATACTAGTGAAGTCCAAAAGGGCCAAGGATCACATTGACTATTTGAACGAAATGTTTGAAGTGCTCTATATTTTGGAATGAATTTATATCACTTGAAGTGTTCTTTTAGGGATTCCTTATGGAAGTTTCTTAGTTTCATCGTACATGCTAGGAGAATAGAGGACAACCCAAGGTAGGTCTAAGCATTGAAAAACATTAAGATCTTAATGACGCGAAGGGAAATGCAAAGCTTAAATAGCAAGGTAGCGACAATAAGCAGATTCATATCTAAGGAAATAGATAAATGTGTTTTGTTCTACGAGGCACTGAAGTAAAAAATGCAAATTTTGCTTAGAAAGATGAATGTTTGACTGCATTACATATTCATATGAAGACCATCAACCTCAGTCGTATTCTTCTCTAACTGCAACTTGAGTAGTCAAACCTCTTACTCCAGATGGATGAAGGCCTTTCACGCCCATGTTTTCTCAAGCACCTCCATAGCCACCATTTTGACCTCCTTGGGTGCCCTCCCCACCTCCTTCATCTTCTCAGAGTCCCTCGTCCTCACTTTTATATCCTATGCTTTATTCTTATCCAGGGCCACATCTTTGCCTCCTCCTGCCTTATTAAGAGGGTGCATGCCTCATCATGCAATAAAGAAGCTAGCGAACAACAAAAGAATGGACTCGGAAAAAATTTAAACATGCAAAACATACCAAAAATTCTCCCCCAAAGGTTCACTTCAATGACAACCTCAACTTCATGAACTGCCCACCCTGAATTAGGCATAGGAATGCTCCACCACCAATGTACAGTCCCTGCTAACGTATGAAACTACCCTCTCACCCAATCTTGATGTAGCTCTAGGGTAAAGATGATATATGAGACATAAATAGGGTTTTTCTATCATTTGTCGGTTCAGTTTGGTAATGTTAATCCCTTCTTTCCTTCAAGAGCTCGTTCTCCATGCTCTACCGCTTGAGAATATAAGCCCAAGAAAGCATGTTTCTACTCAAAGAAGGTAGGAGGGTTCAGGTAAGATCTTAGTGCTCAGGGTGAGAACATAAGGCAGGGTAATGATGTCATGCTATGGGGTGGTTGGAGTGGAATCCTACCATTGGGAAATCGGCACGGTAGTCTATTGACTAGGGTCTGCATCACGTCGACGTTGCTTTATTGGGTCTCATCTACCCAATGCATTAGACCACTAAAAAACAAAATATGAGAGAGAAAAAGGAGTTAAAATCTTAAATGACTTTAAAACGGACATAATAAATGAGAATGCACATAACTGGTAGGGTAAGAACAAGATAAATACAAACAAAAAGAAAAAATAAATAAATTATATCTACCCTTAGTGGGTTGAGTTTGACACATCTTCCTGACTAAGGACGTGTAATAAGACTAAGTGTCACTCTCGAAAATAGGTATCTCTATGGACATACACTACTGGGGGAATAACTATGATTTGGACAACTGACCTTACAGGGGTGGGATGTCCTCGGAGGAATCCTAGTCTTTGGAATGCCCAACCCCCTAGTTCACACCATCATCCTCTCCACCTCTCTTGAATGTAATAATGTAGTTTAAGGACTAAGAGATATTACACTCAGTAGTTTGAGTGCCTATCTATGGTCCCTCTTGCTTGGCGCTGGTTTCCTTAAACTCCTTCTCTATTGTGACGTTCCTAGAATTAGGAGGGGATTTTATTCTAAGTGGAGATGGCTAAACTCTTTCTTATGGCATATAGAAAGAATAAACTTTGGAGAAAGAGGGCCAACAAGGAGGCAGAGCTCATATAGTTTCCACTCGCCCTTGTTCCTTGACAAGCTAGAGTCAAGCCGTAATCAGCATCAGACATGACGTACCCCATCCAAATGCCTTTGGATGCTAGCATCCTCAACTAAAGCAACCACCATGGAGGCCTTCTCCCCATTTGTGGGTTAGATGCCCTCACCTTATCATTTATTATACTCTACCAGGGGCCCAACAACCTTATTTGGTGTAGGTTGGCTCCTGTAAAGATAATGGCCACATTCTTGCGGTTGTTAGGTAACTTGGAAATGGCCTTGATCTAGATGACAAACTTAGACTGATCTTTACATCGGTACTGCTAGAGAGCTACAAACGAAAGACAAACATTTTAAAACAAAGATGAGAGGAAAATAAATTAAAATAGGTATTTAGGATTCCTAAATTCAAAGATCATGGGTGATGGCTTAAATCATATTAAAGAAGTGTTCTTTCTAGCCAACAACTTTGTCCAGTAAGATGAAGGCCAAAGTGTAGTGATCGGACATTAAAGATAGTATTATCAGCCATCAATAGAGTAGGCTAGTTTGGGAAGCTTGTACATAGCCCAAACGAAGAGATGGGAAGGTTCTGGGAGACCCAAGTCCCTACATATTATATATAGACTAGCAAGAAAGTTATAATCATTGAAGGTAAGCAATGTGGGTGCCATAGAAAAAAGCGGATAAAGAATGGATAGAGTGGTAGGGGTGGGTTTCTTCTTATGTAAGGAATCACCCATGTGAAAAAGCCAAGCGGATGCATGTTCGCCATATCCTTTCATAATGGAGATTTTGCAGGATTATACCAATGGCACGATGCCTTGCATAGGAATCGATAAGGTTGTCCTTGTCCTCCCAAAACTTAGAGGGGATACCTCCAAAGTGGTAACTTGGAATGAAGTGCCATTAGAAGTAGTTTCCTATCCCTTCACAGTCTACGAAAAGCACTGGTATAACCTAGTTAATGAATCATCAATGGTAATGTAATACCACATAAATTTTGGTTACTATCAAAAGGTTATTTTGGTCATTTAAATTAAAAAGGGTAGTAACTTTAGAAATAATATAATTTTACATCAAAATTTGCACCATTATGTATATCAAATTTTTTTGATCAATTTCGAATAAAAGAACGTCAGAATCATGATCGTATAAAGGAGATACAAATATTTTTAATAGCAGGTACTTAGCAGGCGGAATGAGATCGAAGATTCTATAATTATTTGAATTGTGAAAGATATCATTCCTCCAAATATAAAACTAGGATAACATATGATTTCTCATTTTCATTTCATCATCTACTTTATCTCCTAACCCAACTTCTTTAAAGAATTTTAGATAGCCAAAACTCTCTCAACGTTTCACCGTTTCAAAAATGTTATATCAAAAGATGAATAAAGAAAGGGATAACGATCTCAAATCAATCTAAAAGATTTTTGGAGTCTTCAATTCCTAGATAATAGAGGAATCGATGGATTTTCATTAAAAATACGGGCTTTGATCATTGTTCAGTGAGTAGAATCCATTTCTTTTAGGTATAATATAATTTCATTTGTATATCATGTTTTTTGTTCTAATTCCAGGGTGAATCTCGAATGTATTAATGATAATTCACTTTTATTTTTAATCTTATACATAATTATATTTGTATTTGAAGTATGTTATGAATAAGAACGTTTTGTTGGTATAAATAATGACATTGAAGATCTTCTAAGAGAATTATATATAATATAGTGGTATATTTCATATAGATTTCAACTATGATCATTTAGAAAACTCCAAAGGTTTAATTTTCTATTTATAAAGAAATTAAATAAAGGTCAATATATGGATGAGTATAAGTTAATGATTAATGAAAAAACTAATATATAAGCTATATGATCTAGTGTCTAACGGTTACATCTATATTATATAGTTAAATGAATGTATAATTGTGGAGTAATAAGGAACAATAGTTATGTAGAAGAATAAGCTCGAAAACAAGAAGAAATATGAAAAACCAAAACAAAAGTGAAATAACTGGTACTTCATAATTATAGGAATTACACAGTTATGGTTTTACCGACGGACCCTTCTTCGGTTGACTATTGGTCCATTTGGTCTACCGGTGGATATTCCACCAGCATACAAATGACCGATCGTTGGGCTAGAATGAACATGGACGTTAGCAGGGCCAATTTAATCGAAATAGGTGCATCGAAACCAAGTTTGTGTGATACTTTGGTCTATTTTAGAATGAATTATTCTAAGTGACCTTGATAGGACGAGACGTATTTATTACTGGATGTATGAATGTTCGGGTGTGAAGTCGATGATTGTATCGTGTGGTTGTTTTGGTACGTATGTAATGTAGGAAATGGTTGTTTCCTCCATATTACAAGAAACAATTGTTATGTGGAAATCTTTGTTCCAATAGTGATTCAATATATAATTTTTCTAAGGAAATGATTGTTCCCTTAGTAGCATGGAAATCATTGTTCCTTTTCATTGTGCATGCGATTATTAATATAGTATAATTGATTCTGGAAAGAGCTTGATTAAGTTGTCGACAAGACATGTTATGTTGGTTTGACTCTCTACACGCAAGTAGCATGGGTTAAGGTGTGTTTACATATGTATCAGACAATAACGATGTTATACAAGTATTTTTATAGCATGTGTAAGACAGATTTTTTAAACTCATTTGGACATATGTCTGCTCTCCATATTTTTCTCTGTGTATATAACAATAGTTTGTTGGAGTATGGAGACATGGTGTAAGTGATGTTGAAGGCATATCTTAAAGAGATTGAACTGATGTATGATTGTATACATATTGACATCTGAAATTTAGTGTGAAATGTGTGGTTGTTTGATTGATATTGTGTGGATCTAGGACAACGGATATACAACTATAGTTTTCTTTAAATATATAATTATTCAATATTATATATTGTTCCTTCCACTATGAGTTATGAATCACGTAGTTAGAATACCACTCTTATTATCTTATATTTAACCCTAATAATCTGTTATTTTCGGCTTTTGTGGTTTGAACGTTGATTCAGACATAAAATGGGAGGGTTGAAAATGGTAGGTCGTTACATTTGGTATCAGGGCTAAAACATACCCCAATTTAAGGACAAGCACAAAGAGTATTTCTAATTTTTATAAACATGTGTGCATGTGTGTATATGCCAAGTACATATGTATAAACCGTTTACTGATTCATTTACATTAACTATATAGTAGGGAATTGCTATTGAATCTTAATTACAAATAGCTATGAATGAGTAATTCAACGAAAATAGAAACTGGAACAAAGACTAATGCTAATGAGGTTTAAATCGAAATCGGAAATGGCACTAGAGTTGATACTATGTATATCCTAGGTGTGAACATTCCTATTTGGTTTCGTCAATATCTGCAAGTGACGGGCTAGACCGGTGTTTGATTCCATTATACCTGCACCTACTATACAAGTATTGATTCCTGTTCGATCACCACCCCTTATAGATTTCCTAAAGTTGTGAACGGATTTCTTTAGTTTGGGTGGTAAACCCTATGTTGGAACTAGATCTAATGAAGAGGGCATAATTGAGCATATGTAAGAAGATCGTTAATCTATTGGGCTTGAGTGATACTACAACAAGTAGACCGCTTCCTAACATTAAAATGGAGAAGCAACAAACTAGTGGGAGATTGTTGCTTCTAAAGTCAACGAGGAGGATATTACATAAGTAAAGTTCAAGAGAAAGTTTAAGGCTAAGTTTTTCTTAAGAGCTGAGAAGAGACTTTTGTTGGAGAAGTTTATTCCTTTTTAGCAAGGATAGTTGTCGTGTAGAGAACATGTAAACCAATTTAATAAGCTATTGAGGTTTGGGTTGGATTTGATTAATACCATGAGTAAGAAGGTGATGAAGTTCGAAAAAGGATTGAAATCCCTACCTAAGGAGTTGGCTCTAAATCATATCCCCTACGGTGCTACGTTCAAAAGAGCAGTGGAAGTTGCTTTGTTGAATCCTATGAATGGAGAACTGACTAAGATAAAGCCACGATAGAGGTGAACATCCAACAAAAATGTGAAAATGACGAACCTCAAGGAAGATAAGAAAGGTAGAGGTGCAACCAATGTCCCAAGAAAGGACATGTGATAAAATATTATAGGGTTAAATTTTCATTGATCAAGTTTTACAACTATAATCGGTCAGGCCACATAAAAAGGGAGTACCCAACTTTGCAAAAGGATGGTTATATAGTCAAAGCTTATGCACTAGATGTTGTTCCTAGTGTAAGTATGACTCCATCTTCTCAGCAGAAGGGAAGCATATCATGAAAGAACGTGAGGTGTTACTCTTGGACATGGAATGTTATGGCAGATAGTTTAGAATTAAAAAAGATCTCGCATGGTAAATGAATCATTTAGTCATGATGTGGGAATAATCTAAACATGGTATGGAGTCCTTTAGTGATGCTTATGTATTGGGTTTCTTAGGATTTGGATTGCTTTTGGAATGGACTAGATAACTTGTTCTAGGATGATATTGGATTGAGATAGGATAGTGGCTTGAATGATGGGTAGTGGAAGAGCATAACCTATTGTATGTCATGATCCCAATAGCACTAGGATAACGAGTTGTTATCTATTCATTATGTAGGAATTTCATATGCCTTTGGAGAAGATTCTAATATTCCTCCCCAAATAAATTAAAATCACTAGGCTTGCTGACATGCCACTTAAGCATGCTACTCTAGAGGAGAGTCGAGAGTCGGCTCGAGAGTTAAGAGCTGGATGGGCAAGTTTCCAAGTTAGGGAAGAAGAAATCATGTGTATTATTAGGGATAAGTAAACCCAAATAATTTTTTTGAAACTTTATAGAGAAGGGATGTTGATCAAACAATCAAATATTTAGGTTAAGGGTCGAAGTTACACTCGCATGATACATTGAAACCTCGAATGTACAATAGAAGTTGAATTTCGCTTGGAAAGTAGGATAGTAGAGGAGATGCTAATGAAATTAGAATTTCAATTGATTGAACCCATTAACCAATTAACTGAAAATATTTAAAGATTTGGTTGGCGATTTGATTTAGAGGCCTGGAGTTTGTAATATGATTGGGTCCCGGTACCCAATAATATTTTTATGTAACCCAACTAGGTGTCGGTCCATAGTTCAAAATTATGGAACTATTTGTATTCATGATCTTCATGTCGCATCATTGCATTAATAATCGGTGATGGAAGCGAATAGCATTCAGATGATTTGTTGTTTGACATTAGCAGTGAAGGCAGACAATTTGGTTGGTTTATGGTTGAGTGTCGTTGTAACGACCCATAATTTTGGTAATTTGAATTTAGAATATTTAATTGATTTTAAATTTTAAAAGGTTAACTTGATTTTCAAATATAGTGATTTATTTGATAATTAAATTGTCATAATTGAATAATTGGAATTATTTAATATTTAAATTTTGAATTTAATATGAATGAAAATGATTTTGAAAATTGATTTCAAATTGGATATAAAAGTGAATATTTTCAATTTCTAACATGTCATATACTAACATAACATATGAATATATAACATGACATATATACAAGAAACTTGCAAGGTGTTTTACAATAAAATAACATGGCAAATTTCCTAACAAATTACATAGCAACCATTTACAAATCATGTTAACTTGCATAACATAGGTTGGTCATTTTTTCATGTTCAATATGTGTCAAATATGTGTCATTTTATATATTAAAATGGACATATAAATTAAGTTATATCATATGAATTTGACTAAATAAAATCCTAACTAAAACAACATTTCACTAACTTTTCACATGCTATCAATTCACTAACATAAAAATATCAGTTGTGAGTGATTGCTCACCTTTCGTGGCTACGAAGGCGGTGATAAAAATGGAGCAATATGGAGATTCCTAGCAAAGATCCAAATGCAAAGAAAATCCAACAAAGCTTAGACCTGAACATGAATAAATAAACAAATTTCAACTACTTCCAACTTCCAAACAACCCAAGATCCAAACTACGGACAAACCTGAAACTAGGTCATCTTTAAGAAAATATTTGAACCAGAATATTACTGAATCTATTAACGTGACTGACTAGAAAGTTGTTGAAAATTCTTTTCTCTCCACTTTTAAAAACAGAATAGCTCAAAAAGATTCTATCTTGAGGAAGTTATGGACGAAGCAAACAAAGGTTTTTTCCTATTTAAAAATCCGAGTTCAAAGATATTTTGAAAAGATTTGAGTTTTTGGCACAGAAAATTAATGAGTTTGAAGAACTGATCTAAAAAAAGGGTGATGCCATTGGAAAAATAAATGGTTTGAAAAAAGGAATCACATAATTTTATTCTTTCCTAAAGGAGATATGATTGATACAATTTGGGGTATTTTCGGCCAAAACTAGATCCGAGAAAAGACTTGAAAAATAAAGTTTTTTAATATAGAAATATTCGAGATGGGAAGATGAGTTCAAGAACAAAGTTTTTCCTTTGAAATTTTACACGGTATAAAAAAAATTATTTGATTTGGAGTCATTTATTGGAATATAGAAGCCATGGATATAAGAGGAAGAAAGAGGAAAAAATCGAAGGGGAAAAGAAGGGAAAGAGGAGAAAGAAGAAGAAAGGGAAGGTGGGCTTTGGCCGTGGGTTGTGGGTGGTGATGGTCGTGGGTGGCGGCAGCAAGGTGAGGGGGGAAAGTGGTGGCGTAGGTGAGGAAGAGGGAGGAGAGGCAAAGGTAAGGGAAGGTAGAGGCAAATAAGAAAGGAAGGAGATTGATTTGGTTAAAAATATGATTTTTTTTTTTTTTGATCTAGGGATTAGAAAGGAAGAAGAAAATAAAAATAATTTTTGTTCAAAGAGAAGAAATGTGAGGAAGAGATGTTCTGTACGTACCTATTCGGAAGAAATGGAAAGGTATAGTCTCTTTAATTTCCAAAAGCCTATTAGTCTACTAGTCAATCTGCATTATAATGACTCCTTAAATTTCTGTAAGCACAAAACTAAACAAGAGAACCCATTAGAAACATAGAAAGGAGGAGACTAACATATGTAAATTCATGAAGGAAACACTAACAGGTTATGCGATTTTTTCAGTGAAAACTACATATTTCGAGTTCTATAACTCCGATTTCAACAAAACGAAGAGTAGAGTTCAACTTAAAATTTTGTCTATATTTTTTTTCAATAATAAAATTCAAATTTTTAAACTTTCAAATTTTTATCAAAATTCAAATTTGACAAGTTTTGACCAGAATTTGACTTTTTCCAAAATTGTTCATTTAATTAAATTTGATCAAATTAATTATTCAGAAATACCCTATTAACTATTTTAAAATTAAATTTCAAATTTTTATTAAATTCAAATAAATATTAAATTTTAATCCGTTCAAATTTACGGGTTGTTATATTTTGTTTTGGTAAAACAAATATGTTTTAAATTCCAGAAGTGTAATTTGAAATATAAGGAGTTATGTATATATATGATTTCAAAATAGTTTGAAATAAAACCGGTTGTGTATAAATCATGAAATTTTTTATCCAAATGTTTTGAGAAAACATAAGATAATAAGTTTTTGAAATTTTTAATGGTATAGATATGAAAGAAAGATAGGAATTGAGATACAATAAAAAAATAACTTAAATAAAGTAAAATAAAATGAGTAGCAGAATAAATTAAATTAATGAAATGAAGTAATGACATGAATATAAATTTGACTTTTAAAATGAAATTTGATTTAAGCTGTAAAATGAAAATAGGGTTTGGAAGGTTGTTTGATAAAGTTGAATATGAACTTAAATTGTGAAGTAATAATAAACATGAGTTGTGTAGTATAAGATGTTTATAAGAACTTTAGTAACTGTTGTGTGGAATAGCCCATAGACTAATTATACAATGAATTGTTGTTAACCTTAAATTGAATTTAAGGGGAATGTAAGTAAGGTGAATAAAAATGAAGTGAATGTTAATAATAGGATGTAAATCAGCTGAACGGGAATAAATTGATTGAAAATCAATTAAATGTAAATAAAGTGAAAATAAATCAACCGAACGTTAATAAGAAATGAAAGTGTATAAATATAATGCTGACATTTGAAAATGCAAATTGATATGGTACGATGACAAATAAATTGGATGGACGTTATTTGTTTAATGGGTTCTCTCCTTACATTCGCTAAAATGGGATATAGTTATGGTATATCCTATATTATATAGTGATATTGTTTCTATGTACACACTCTCACTGGTCGTTTAGGGTTAGTAGGTGCGGATGGCGTATGCTTTGCATTTGGAGCTCGCTTTCGCAGTATGTTGATTGTATATGCTTGCTAATACTAAAATAAGGTACATATCTTGAATTACATACCATATTTTCATATTTTTCCCTAAGGGATGCCTCATCCTCGAAGATGAGATGTATATTTCTGATTATATATATTGTAAATTTTTACGATCGAGTAGCGCAAAGGAGACACTGGCAAAAAAATTCATAAATTTAAGGGTTAGAAATTTTTTGAGAATTTTGGTAAATTTTTAATAACTAAAAATTAATTTTTAAGTTATAACCTAGAAATGGTTGAAGGGATGGAATTTTGTTGGTATCGGTGAATGAATTCGAAGACTTAAACGAATTTGGAAGCCTATTACAATTAATTGGTTTTGAAAAGTTAACGGTTTTGGATATTTTTCTTACGTCGGCAATTTCAGGGTTCAAATTCTTTTAAGGGGAGAAGAATGGAACGATCTAGAATTTTAGTTATTTGAAATTTGAATATTTAATTGATTTTAAATATTACAAAGTTAATTTTATAAGTTAAATAACTTAAATATCAAATATAACGATTTATTGGATAATTAAATTGTTAAATTGAATAATTGGAATTGTTAATATTTTAAATCATGAATCTGGTATGAATGATAATGACTTTGAAAGTTGATTTCAAATCCATTTGAATAAACAGGAGGGTAGAAAACTTTCAAATTTGATTTAAAAGTGATTAAACTAATTTTGAAAATTATTTGTTTTAATTAAGTATAAAAATATCCTTCTGGGAACTGTCTCGGATTTCGACGAAACAAGTTCCACTAGATCCGTAATAATGAATTTTAGTACGACGGTAAATTTCATGGTGATTGGATGTATCGTTTGGTTATGTGAGATCGAAACGTGTAGAAACTAATTTAAAGAATTTAAATTAATATGTACTAATTTTGAAAAGCTAACTTCTTTATATAATGGAATTGGATTACAATATATATTCCATTGAGTTTGGAATAGGAGTATAACATATAGAACGTCAAACGGTATGCCTCGACTGGAGTCCGAAATTTTAAAGCATGAGTAGTGCTGAGTTTATTTTTTGTATAAATAGCCTTAACTTTCTTTCGTTTGCAAACTTAAACCCTAAACGATATAACCTAGCAGCCATTTTCCAAACCCAAATCAACAGCCTAGAATCATCAAGTTAATTGGAGAAGAATTAGGCTAATCGTTCAATATGAAAAAGGAAGGCTTGGCCAAAGGAGTCGATCCATGGTCGTGGATCATCGAATGGACGACGATAGGAGCTGAAATTTTGCTCCATTCGAGGCGTAGTTTTTAGGTTTCAGTGATGGTGCATGGCGTGCGCGCGGTGGCGGCGAGCAAGGCAGGCGACGGCATAGTGCGAGCGCAGGCCGGCGGTGGTGCAGGTGGAGGCAGGCGATCGATTTTCGATAACAATTTAAAAAAATAAAGGAACACGGCCTAGAAGTCATGCGTACGAGGAGGGAGAAGAGGGAAAGGTTTAACATTTAAAATTTTAATTAATTATGTTAATTATAAAATTCATTATTTCATACGATCTTTAATCCATAACTTGTTCATATGAGGCCGGTTTTGAGGACGACAAGTTGCATTGCGATCGTATAGTAAGAACTGTGATACGGAGTTGGATGGGATTGATTTCGAGCTAGTAAAAATTTTGGATTAAATTGAATGATTGTTCAATTTTGATTCACACTGGAACGTTTTGAAGAAAATTTGAATGAATGTGAGTAAACTCACCTCTTTGGCCCGCTTATAATTTTATATAAGTAAGAATAATTTTATTCATGTTGTTTGTTAATTATTTGGATGATTTGTCATATTTTTTAGTTGGTTTGGATATATTCCTACATATTGGAGCAAATGAGACCCTATTACATTCTCATATAAGAGCAGATGACCATTTATGTACGATCCTGCCTTGAAGCGGTTGGTTTTTATATTATTTGATTATATGTTGTATGTGATGCTGGAAGACAGGTTGGAGGGATCCAACTGGGTTCCTCAAACTTTTGATTTTATTTTTCATATATATTGTTATATGATCTGTTGGATGCCGTAATTGATGACAGGATAATTTTCCTAATTATTGCTATAGTAACACTAAGTCGTATTTTTAACATTTTGAAATATTATAAAGTGAAGATTTAGTTTTTAAAAGGGATTTAAGTGATTACAAAAATATACACGTTTTTAAAAAAAAATTAAATTACTAAGATAAGGAATTTATTTCAAGTAAAAAAAGTATGATTTTTAGAGATTTTAAAGTAATGGTTTTTAAAATATTTTAAATAGTGATTTTTGAAGTGTGGATAAAGATTTTTAAAAATCTTAAAATAAGTCAACTTTTATAATAAGACATATGGTTTTAAAAAAAAGCTGAATTATTTTGATATAGATATTTATTAACCATATATGATAAAAAAAGGCGAAATTTATAAATATGACAATTTACAAGTGAGATTTATAAAGGAAAGGAGTTATAAATGGGGTTCATAAATAGAGGGATTTTATGAAAGGAAATTTCATAAAAAAGAAGAGATTTATAAATATAGCTTTATAAATATGGAAATGATTATATGGAAAGTTAAGTATGGGTTTTTACCCAAAAAAATATTTATGTTTTAAAACAGTTGTTTATTTATACTAATATTGTTTTGAAGTTGGTTATCAATATTTTAAATAGTTGAAAATTAAATATTTAAATTGTTAATATGGCTTAAAATTAAGTATGATTGTTTATCAATATAGTTTTGGAAATTAATTATTTTTATTTGTAAAAATGTTGAAGATAAAGTTCTAATTGTTAATTTAAATTGTTTTGAAATTTATCAATTACTATTTTTAAGATGTTTAAAGTTAATACTTAATTATTTATAATGTTTATTACTGTATAATAGTGTTTTAAAGTAAATGATTATAATTTATGTATAAATGTTTTCAAGATTTATAAATAAGGTTTTATAAATAGATTTGGGCTTATAAGAGAAGTTCATAGAATGTTTTGGAGGCTTAAAGGAGAATCATTTATAATGTATGAAGAGTGCTTTGCAAATGGTTTTAGATAATTATAAAGGAGAATTATAAATGGGTTTATAGGTTTATATGAAGAGCCTTATAAATAGTTGCATGGATTTATAAAAAGGTTTATAAATGACTTGAGAAATGATATTTTTAAATGGTTTTAAAGGTTATAAATGGTTTTATAAATGTTTTAATTCGTAAGGGACTTGTAAATGATTTTTGAATTGTATAGAAAGTAAATATTTCTCGGTTTTGTGAATATATTTATAGCGTTGAGATAAGTATATGAATATTTTTCTAAGTATTGAGAAATAGAGATTGGTGAATATATTATATATCTTTGTAAAAGGATTTTTATTTGAGTATTTACAATACAAATTCAACAAATGAATGATTATTGAAAGAGGCTTAGTGTTGCTTGGTGCTTAACCAAATGTTGGTTTTCCCTATGGGATAAAATCCCCGATTAAATGTTGTTATTCGATAGTTAAATAACGTACTGTACATATAAATCACGATTCGTTCTCCTATAACACTGATAAGGAAATACGTCCACCTACGGTCAGGAGATCATCTCTGCACTTATCTTTGACTACTTATTTCCTAAAGAACCATAGTTGAGTTTACTAGAAACTCGAATGTTGTTTCGAAGAGACTGTGATCAGGTATGTTTTTTGAAAACCACTTCGATCTAACTTAAGCATTGCGAAGTGAAGACATCTTGAGGATGATGAAAATTGAAGATGGAAGTCTCAAGTGCTTTGTTCAGTCCTACAGCGAACTTGTATGGATGAATGCTTGCATCGAATTGTTACTTGGAGGGCAGTTTTAGCACTCCAAGCAGGAAATGCTATATAAAGGTAAAATGTAGCCTCAGGCCTCATCAACCTGGAATGACTAAAACATGAGAGATGCAGTAGGGCTAAGTGGGTCGCTGTCAAGTAGGGTATGCTCATCTCTATCTAGAGTCGATATTATCTCTCATTTGTACGTTTCGGGGCCCTTTAACAGAGAGGTGATCATATTCGATACTATCTAGCAAGGGGTAGGTCGGTTCTGTGTTGGCAAGGGTTCCAGGCAAGGTCCTCGGTGTTATTTTATCTAGAGATGCACCTTGACAGATGACACCCCAGTGGTCCAGTCATTATATGGAATCCATTCTCCAATACGAGCCTTTACGGTTTTAGTTGTATACGTAGTATGCTGGAATTCAATAATGTAACAATTTCGGCTAAGATTAATATGTATTTGTATCTTAGACATTATTATAATATCATTGAATTTCATATGAGATGTTTTGGTTATCGTAAGGTAAAAACTCATCCGCGTTTATGTACGGCGTGGTCTTACGAGATACTTTTGATTTCAAAGAATTTTATAACTTAAAAATCCAGTTGGGTGTGTTTTTCCCACGGTGGTTTTCCAGAGTGACTCGGGTGTTATTTTATTATAATTCTCGGTGTAACGACCCAGAATTTTGAACAATTTAAAATTGAAAATATTTAATTAATTTTAAATATTTGAATAATGGTTTGGATTGAATTTCCATTATAACTTTGAATTTAACGATGAAATTCTAAAATTTAATCTATTGAAAGTTGAATAAAAATTTGAATCTTCAGTTTTAAGCTGATTTAAAATATTTCAAAGGCTTGTAAAATTTACATTGATAATATTGAAGATAATAGAAGCTTCAGAATCGAATTTGAAAGTGCTTTGTTCAGTTTTGAAATTATATCGTTTAAATCGTTATTTAAAAATAGCCTTCCGAGGGACAGTCTCGGAATTCGACGAAACCAGTTTCATTGGGTCCGTAATAGTTTGTTATTACCGGATTTCAAATTTCGCAGCATTTGGAGTTGTTATGTGAGCACACGGTAAATAAACGCGTTGAAATTAAATCGAGTTCAAATCAAAATTAAATTCAAAATTTGTCAACGACAGCATCCCTAAATTTTCGCCTAAATTCACGCCTAAAATCGTGTAAGCATGCCGAGACCCATTTTTAAATACCTTCCTCCCCCTCTTCAGATTCAAAGAAATCTTCATTCAAAATGAAAAAAAAAATGGTCGAAGCCAATTTTCGTTCTCGCTCTCTCTCAATCGAAACAAAAGAGCCGAATCCCTTCTTCTTTTTCATTTAAATCAAAATCCTCTTCAGTAAAAAAAAAAAAAAGAAGCAGCGACTGTAAGCAATCGCGATGATGAGATCGCGTGGGGGGCGGTAGATCTAGGGCAAGATGTCGCGGCCGTAGGCGGTGGCGCTCGCGCGTAGGGGTGCTCGTGCGATAAGGAGGCGGCGGCGTACCCTAGCTTTGAGCGCAGGCGATGGGGAGGAGCAGCTCGCATACATGGCTGCAGGCAAGAGTCGCGACTGCGACTCAGGATGGATCGACGTCGCATGGAAGTCTGGCGATGGCGACTTCAGGCATCGGCTTGGAGGTGGGCTTTTGGGCATCTCGTGCTCGACCTGGCGCTTGCGAGGGGATGGGTCGAGTTGTCAATCGATTGCTGGGAGGTATAGATTTCTGATTTTAAATTTACATATATTAAATTTGTGAAAAAAAATTAACAGTATTTGATTTTTGAAGTAAACATATTTATACCTAAATTAGATGCTCATGTTACAATAAGAAATATGAGTCAGTAAGGTATTGATTTTGTTTTAACAATTCAGTTAATTCAAAATTTAAATTTGCAGTATTCGTTTAAATTAAAAAAAAAGTGATATATATGTATGTTACAGAGAAAGGAAAGGTAATACAGTAAATGGTAAAACAGAAAAATGGGGAGGTTTTGAAATTCGAAATTTTAAATGTTGAAGAAATTTTTATAAGTAAAAAAGTTTGAAATATGTATATATAAATGAGATTTAGTTAAAGAAACAGGAAGTTAGTTGAAAATTAAAATGATAGTTAAATAAATTAATTTATAGGAAATTGATTTAAAATAAAGATATTTATTTAAAGTAAAATAATTAGTTAAATAAATTTAATTATGGGAGAAAATTGATTTAAACGAAACTATCAGTTAATTAAACTGTTAAACGGTAACTGGTTATTTGATTGATTCGAATATTAATAAAATATGTAAATATTTATACTAGGTATAAATCAAGAGAAAAAAACAAGCCGGATGGGAAAACGGGCTGCAATTAAAAGCTAAGGTGAGAATTTCTCTCTCAAAAAGGGTTATTTAAATTTTAAATAGTTATATTTAAAATTTGCTGATTGATTGATTGTTTGCTTGATTGTGATAGTGATATAGTAGGATATACTATATATAGCAATATATATATATATATATTGGCATATGTATATATTGCAGTTGATTGATTTCCCGGCTTGTATAGCGGATGAGACCCTATTGCGCCGTTAGTAAGCGGATAATATTTTATAAAATCTCATATACCGCGATATTCCACCTCGAAGTGGAATGGGTATTGTGCTAACATCTTTGGATGCAGGGAAACAGGTTGGAGGGATCCAACTGGATTCCTCACAAATATTTATTTGATTATAGATATTGTGATGATTGTGATTATCATATCGATATATGATATTTGTGTAGTGATTGACCATTTGATGCTGTGGCATCATCGGATCCATTTTTAAAGTTTAAAGTAGCAATTTTTATTTTAAAAGGATTTTAAAGTGATTTCTCAAAGTATATGTTTTATTAAATTTTCGAATCTGATTCACTTTAAATAAATTAAGATTTTAATTTTAAAGTTATAGGATTAATATTTTTGTGAAATATAACCAAAGGTAGTTTTTAAAAATAAATAGATTTATATAATAATTTAAAATTGGATTTCTGAATTATTATAAAGGATGAATATAAAAGATTTTATAAATTGATATTTATAAATAAAAATATTGGAAGTATAAACGAGTTTATTATGTGTTAAAATGAAGTACAAAATGGATCATTGAAAATTATAGATTTGTAAATTGTGAAAGTTATAAAATGAATAGATATTGAAAATAAAAGATTCATGAGTCATTAACTTATAAAATGGATTTTGGGCATTTAGATGAGATATTTATAGAAATTTTTAATAAAGGAGATTTTATAAGTTGAAGTTGTCCTAAAATATAAACAGAATCTTATAAGTACAAGATTTATAATTTATAAAGTTTTAAAAAGAACGACTTTGTAAATAAATGATATTATAAATGTTTAGCTTATAATATAGACTTTTGGTATAAAATTGAGTTATATAAATTGAATTGGATCGATAAAGGAAAATTATAAATCGAAGTTATAAAATAGGAATGGAATTTATAAACATTGTTTATAAATTCGAAATCAATTGAATTTGATAAATTTAATATTGAAATTTATTAAAGAAATATATTCACGATTTTGAACAGTAAATATATTATTAAAGAAAATGGATATATTTTGGGAAAGGAATGTTTTAAATGGAATTTAAAATGATTAAAGGTGTTTTAAAATGCATTAAGTATCGAATACATAGATTTCAACATTTATTGTTGAAATAGACGTTTTCGAGAAAATAAGGAAATGATGGACTATAACACTTTTTTATAGTAAATGGATTCCGAAAGGAACTGTTTTATATAGTATTGGGATTTATATATCTATTTAATTTCGAATCCCTATACTAGTGATTTTGGGTTGTCGTAACGATGTTTTACGCAACATTCGTTTTGACCCAAATAAATGTGAATAAAAGAACGTTTTCCTTAAACAAATGAAATATATACTTAACTATGGGTTAAGTATACTAAATATTTTCAAATTGTTGAAAATAAATGAGATTTATGAAATACTTATTATCAAATAAGTATGGAAATGCTTTTCCAATATGAAACGAGACGTTCTTGAGAATTTATCTTCTTAAAGATAAATTGGAATTGAATAATTAAACCTATTGAAACTGTAAGATCAATAGATATTTTGAAGATATAAATTCACTATGGAATTTATAAATGAAAAAGGAAATTGGTTTTTAAAATAAATGTTGTTTATTTTTGAAGTGTGGAAAATTATATATCTTGTAAAGATATTTTTGGGAAAATAAATTATTTGGGAAATTATTTGGAATCTGATGATGTTGCTCATCCTTATTGATAATTAAATAACCGACTATCAATATTTACCTTTAAATGGGTATTTGTTGTGATTGTTTGAATTGGATGTCACACTTATTTTAAAATAAGCGCTCACTATTCGGGTTAACCGGGAAAGGACCATGGGGTCGTATAACCCATTTCGAATAGTGATACGTCGTTATGAATTGCATTTGAAGACCGGTGTTGAAGACCGGATAATTGTGAAAACGGATGGATTACCGTTGAGTTACTCTGCATCGGCTGATCTCCGGTACAGAGGTTTTATCACCCTTAGTGACGGGAAGTCCGGACGTGATTAATGAATATCCGGATTGCAAGACTTCTTTGTAAGTTCCTTCGGTTCTGTCCGATCCCGGAACGGACTTGTATGGATTGTATGTCTGACATTACAAGTTGAGATATAAAGCTGATTTCTTTCAAATATATTTCTGTTGGTGGCGGAGAATTTATTCTCTTAACTTAACACCCTTCTCTAAGACGTACGAGCTCAGAGGTTATATAGTTGAAGGTTATTAGTGATATACTCCCAATTTGGTAGTGTGGCATGCTGAGTGATGCTGTGAAATGATCATTGTATTGATCATTTGTGATAGGATCATTTGTTTGATCGTCTATCTTGACGATCATTGCTTTGATCATTTGTTGACCCAAAGCACTGCTTTTGTAAAGCGTGGCTTTGTGGACGAGACTTCATGGAGCCTCACACCCCGGAAATGGTCAAAACAGGAAAGATGCGGCAAGGTTATTAGGGGGTAGCGCCCCTTTAGTCTGTGTCATTCCTTCTGGATAGAGGTGGTATCATGGTATGGAGCCCAGATACTTAACCTATGTGGTTACTGCAAATTTATTACTTTGTGGTTGTTGGAAATCGGGGATCCTCGGATATAGATCGGTTACGATCGGGGAATGACATATTCGTGTCAGTAGTTACCCAGTTAGGGGTAACCCGGCCTTGTGTTGGCAGAGATCTGGTTAGATTCTCGGGACGTCATTCCAGGGGCGTTTCCATGTGGCAATGGGAAGTTCCTTGGCCTGACCATTTGTTGGAAATCCATTCTTCAATACGCGCCTTGTACGGTTTTAGTTGTAGAACCTGCCATCTAATATGGTAGCTATAGCGGGCATAATATAATGGTACCTATGCTGGCTAAGATTTATATTCTACTTTCGAAAATGTTTTCTACACTATGCACTAATAATAATATCAAAAATGATTTGATTTTGCGTAGTAAGCATCTTTGACTATCATAAGGAGAAACCTCCTCCAAGTCTGCGTTCGCATTGTGTGTGTGGCGGGAGACCTTATGGTGGTCTCATTTTCTAAAAAGCATTGCGAATTTATTTAAAAATTTCTCCTGTTCCTTGTTTAAAAGATAAATAACTGTTTTAAGTTCTCACACCAGTCACATGACTGACCTGGAGTTTATTGTTCCCTTCCTAAACTCCGGGTGCCCACCAATTTCCACGGGCAGTCTAGAGTTAGGTTATCAGGTCATTCTGGATTCCGGTGTTGCTATAGATATCTGGAGGTGAGCTGGATGGCGTAGCATATTATCTATTGTATATAGTATTTCTTTTCTGCTGTTTGTTGTTGTACACTCTGATAATGAAATGTAATGTAATATGATGTAATGTATAAAATATACAGTTCTTTGTTCTAATGATTATTCATTTATCTATATATGTTGTTCCGCTGCGATTGTGAGATTCTGATATTGTTTTCTTTCTTCTTCTCTATTTCTTTCTCTCTCTTCTTCTACCTCTTTCTTCTTTCTTAAACCCTAACATTTCGGTTTTTCGGCAACGAAAAATCGCGATCGTTACATTTGGTATCAGAGCATATGGTTAGTGACAACCATGGCTCTGTTGGGTGTTACTCATTAGAGATAGAGTCAGTAGTACTCTAGAATGAGTTTGAGTGTAATAATAGATACGAGCGCGTATTTGTTAGTGAATATAAAATTTGTTTTATATTGTGATGATTGGTTTGTTGAGTGGTATATGAACCTTCGTCGGTGCAGCATCGAAACTGAATCGAAGGGGTTTCTAAACACTTGAATAGAACAATTCGACACAATATTGTTTTAAAATTGGGTAAATGAAATAATTTTACCTTGACTATATTTTATATATAAAAGAATAATTTTTCAAAAATTAGTAAAGTGTATATAAATTGATTGTTAGGTTGTTTGCATAAATTAAATCAAAACAATAATGGTAAAGGAAATGAATTGTATAAACAAATGAATTATAAGTATGAAATTATAATTAAAATGGTTTACAATTGTGAACTAATCTTGTATATGGAAGTGAAACTAAATGAAAAGATTTATAAAGGTGATTTATAAATAAAAAGAAAGATTTTAAGTTTGGAAAAGTTGAAACAAATGTGAATAAGCACAATAAAATTTAACTATAGGAAGTTAAATAAATAGAATTGGATTTCTAAGTGGAAACTTAAGTTAAGTTAAACAGATGATGTTTGAAAGAGAATATAACTTAAGTGAAGTTAAATGAAATTGATTTTGGTATCGAAGTAGAATAATCAAGTGAATTAAATGATGTGAACTTGAGTTATATAAATGAAATTCAACTTGAAATGTTAAATGAATTAACAATTGAATTGATAAGAAAAAAATTGAATGTAAATCGATTAAAAGAAAAAAAAAATTGAATAAATTGGAAGTTGAATAAATTGAATGGAAGTCAATTTAATATTTAACCAAATTGAATATCATGAAGAGTAAATAAATTTGGTTGTGTGGTGTATACCTTGGTTGTTAGTTTGATTGTTAGTTGATTATATAAAATTCATTAAGTGATAATGAAATTGAATTAGCGAAGTAGAAAGTTATGAAATTAAATTCAAAATGGAAGTAAATTGTGAATGGATAAACAAAATTTGCAATTGCAAATAATTAAAATAAAATATGAGATTGAATGTTGAAATTCATTTCAAATTTGTAAGCAATAAAATTGAATTGAATAATTATAAATGAAAGATGAATTAAAATTCGTATGGGAATTAAAATGAGTTAGTAAATGAAACTAATTTAAAATAGTGATACGAATTAGTTGTAAATGAAGCTAATCAATAAAAGTTCAATATTCAGAGGAAATTAAATTTGAATAGAATTGAAATTTTGAATTGAATTCAAATGAAATTTGAAATGCAAAATTGATTGAAATGTAAAATTGAATGAGAATAAATATGTTACTTCAATAGTGAAGTAAAAATGGTATAAGAAGTATATATTGATTATTTTGTAATG
Source organism: Allium cepa (assembly GCA_030765085.1). NCBI lineage: Eukaryota > Viridiplantae > Streptophyta > Magnoliopsida > Asparagales > Amaryllidaceae > Allium > Allium cepa. Next base: position 175,611,538 of record CM060940.1, read on the forward strand.
GAATGTGCAAAATGATTTGAATGTTGGAATTTGATACTACTACTAGCAGGTTATACAGGTATATTAAAAGAAATAGGAATGGGATTTTGATTTCAAAGATAAAATTGAATTGCTCGACAAAAAGGTACGTATTTGAATTTCAGTATGAAATTTGGTGATTTTCTTCTCCAGCCACTTGGCTTTCTCTTTTCTTTTTGATTCTGAGGGGCCGTGGTGCCATTTTGTAGTCGTACCGATCGAGCCGCGCAAAGGAGACGCTGGCGAAATTTTTCGAAAATTTAGGGTGTTGGAAAATTTTTGAGAAAATTTTGAAAGTTTAAAAATTTGAAATTGAATTTAAATTTGAATTGTTAAGTAGAACAATATTGTTTGAAACTTATAATTGAAATTGGAATGATAATAAATCTTTAATAAAAAGATTTAGGTTAGTAAGTTGATAAAACTATTTGAATTGTGGAAAATAGTAAACCAGTTAAGGACCATTTCTTCCTAACTTGTAATTTCGGGACGAAATTCTTTTAAGGGGGGAAGATTGTAACGGCCCATAATTTTGAACAATTTAAAATTGAAAATATTTAATTAATTTTAAATATTTGAATAATGGTTTGGATTGAATTTCCATTATAACTTTGAATTTAACGATTAAATTCTAAAATTTAATCTTTTGAAAGTTGAATAAAAATTTGAATCTTCAGTTTTAAGCTGATTTAAAATATTTCAAAGGCTTGTAAAATTTATATTGATAATATTGAAGATAATAGAAGCTTCTGAATCGAATTTGAAAGTGCTTTGTTCAGTTTTGAAATTATATCGTTTAAATCGTTATTTAAAAATAGCCTTCCGAGGGACAGTCTCGGAATTCGACGAAACCAGTTCCATTGGGTCCGTAATAGTTTGTTATCACCGGATTTCAAATTTCGTAGCGTTTGGAGTTGTTATGTGAGCACACGGTAAATAAACGCGTTGAAATTAAATCGAGTTCAAATCAAAATTAAATTCAAAATTTAAAAATTTGTCAACGACAGCATCCCTAAATTTTCGCCTAAATTCACGCCTAAAATCATGTAAGCATGCCGAGACCCATTTTTAAATACCTTCCTCCCCCTCTTCAGATTCAAAGAAATCTTCATTCAAAATGAAAAAAAAATGGCCGAAGCCAATTTTCGTTCTCCCTCTCTCTCAATCGAAACAAAAGAGCCGAAGCCCTTCTTCTTTTTCATTTAAAATCAAAATCCTCTTCAGTAAAAAAAAACAAAGAAGCGGCGACTGTAAGCAATCGCGATGATGCGATCGCGTGGGGGGCGGCAGATCTAGGGCAAGATGTCGCGGCCGTAGGCGGTGGCGCTCGCGCGTAGGGTTGCTCGTGCGATAAGGAGGCGGCGGCGTACCCTAGCTTCGAGCGCAGGCGATGGGGAGGAGCAGCTCGCATACATGGCTGCAGGCAAGAGTCGCGACTGCGACTCAGGATGGATCGATGTCGCATGCAAGTCTGGCGATGGCGAATTCAGGCATCGGCTTGGAGGTGGGCTTTTGGGCATCTCGTGCTCGACCTGGCGCTTGCGAGGGGATGGGTCGAGTTGTCAATCGATTGCTGGGAGATATAGATTTCTGATTTTAAATTTACATATATTAAATTTGTGAAAAAAATTAACAGTATTTGATTTTTGAAGTAAACATATTTATACCTAAATTAGATGCTCATGTTACAATAAGAAATATGAGTCAGTAAGGTATTGATTTTGTTTTAACAATTCAGTTAATTCAAAATTTAAATTTGCAGTATTCGTTTAAATTTAAAAAAAAGAAGTGATATATATGTATGTTACAGAGAAAGGAAAGGTAATACAGTAAATGGTAAAACAGAAAAAATGGGGAGGTTTTGAAATTCGAAATTTTAAATGTTGAAGAAATTTTTATAAGTAAAAAAGTTTGAAATATGTATATATAAATGAGATTTAGTTAAAGAAACATGAAGTTAGTTGAAAATTAAAATGATAGTTAAATAAATAAATTTACAGGAAATTGATTTAAAATAAAGATATTTATTTAAAGTAAAATAATTAGTTAAATAAATTTAATTATGGGAGAAAATTGATTTAAACGAAACTATCGGCTAATTAAACTGTTAAACGGTAACTGGTTATTTGATTGATTCGAATATTAATAAAATGTGTAAATATTTATAGTAGGTATAAATCAAGAGAAAAAAAACAAGCCGGATGGGAAAACGGGCTGCAATTAAAAGCTAAGGTGAGAACTTCTCACTCAAAAAGGGTTATTTAAATTTTAAACAGTTATATTTAAAATTTGCTGATTGATTGATTGTTTGCTTGATTGTGATAGTTGATATAGTAGGATATACTATATATAGAAATATGTATATATTGGCATATGTATATATTGCAGTTGATTGATTTCCTGCCTTGTATAGCGGATGAGACCCTATTGCGCCGTTAGTAAGCGGATAATATTTTATAAAATCCCATATACCGTGATATTCCACCTCGAGGTTGGAGGGATCCAACTAGATTCCTCACAAATATTTATTTGATTATAGATATTGTGATGATTGTGATTATCATATCGATATATGATATTTGTGCAGTGATTGACCATTTGATGTTGCGGCATCATCGGATCCATTTTTAAAGTTTAAAGTAGCAATTTTTATTTTAAAAGGATTTTAAAGTGATTTCTCAAAGTATATGTTTTATTAAATTTTCGAATCTGATTCACTTTAAATAAATTAAGATTTTAATTTTAAAGTTATAGGATTAATATTTTTGTGAAATATAACCAAAGGTAGTTTTTAAAAATAAATAGATTTATATAATAATTTAAAATTGGATTTCTGAATTATTATAAAGGATGAATATAAAAGATTTTATAAATTGATATTTATAAATAAAAATATTGGAAGTATAAACGAGTTTACTATGTGTTAAAATGAAGTATAAAATGGATCAAGAAAATTATAGATTTGTAAATTGTGAAAATTATAAAATGAATAGATATTGAAAATAAAAGATTCATGAGTCATTAGCTTATAAAATGGATTTTGGGCATTTAAATGAGATATTTATAGAAATTTTTAATAAAGGAGATTTTATAAGTTGAAGTTGTCCTAAAATATAAACAGAATCTTATAAGTACAAGATTTATAATTTGTGAAGTTTTAAAAAGAACGACTTCGTAAATAAATGATATTATAAGTGTTTAGCTTATAATATAAACTTTTGGTATAAAATTAAGTTATATAAATTGAATTGGATTGATAAAGGAAAATTATAAATCGAAGTTATAAAATAGGAATGGAATTTATAAACATTGTTTATAAATTCGAAATCAATTGAATTTGATAAATTTAATATTGAAATTTATTAAAGAAAATACATTCACGATTTCGAACAGTAAATATATTATTAAAGAAAATGGATATATTTTGGGAGAGGAATGTTTTAAATGGAATTTAAAACGATTAAAGGTGTTTTAAAATGCATTAAGTATTGAATACATAGATTTCAACATTTATTGTTGAAATAGACGTTTTCGAGAAAATAAGGAAACGATGGACTATAACACTGTTGTTATAGTAAATGGATTCCGAAAGGAACTGTTTTATATAGTATTAGGATTTATATATCTATTTAATTTCGAATCCCTATACTAGTGATTTTGGATTGTCGTAACGATGTTTTACGCAACATTCGTTTTGACCCAAATAAATGTGAATAATATAACGTTTTCCTTAAACAAATGAAATATATACTTAACTATGAGTTAAGTATATTAAATATTTTCAAATTGTTGAAAATAAATGAGATTTATGAAATACTTATTATCAAATAAGTATGGAAATGCTTTTCCAATATGAAACGAGACGTTTTTGAGAATTTATCTTCTTAAAGATAAATTGGAATTGAATAATTGAACCTATTGAAACTGTAAGATCAATAGATATTTTGAAGATATAAATTCACTATGGAATTTATAAATGAAAAAGGAAATTGGTTTTTAAAATAAATGTTGTTTATTTTTGAAGTGTGGAAAATTATATATCTTGTAAAGATATTTTTGGGAAAATAAATAATTTGGGAAATTATTTGGAATCTGATGATGTTGCTCATCTTTATTGATAGTTAAATAACCGACTATCAATATTTACCTTTAAATGGGTATTTGTTGTGATTGTTTGAATTGGATGCCACACTTATTTTAAAATAAGCGCTCACTATTCGAGTTAACCGGGAAAGGACCATGGGGTCGTATAACCCATTGCGAATAGTGATACGTCGTTATGAATTGCATTTAAAGACCGGTGTTGAAGACCGGATAATTGTGAAAACGGATGGATTACCGTCGAGTTACTCTGCATCGGCTGATCTCCGGTACAGAGGTTTTATCACCCTTAGTGACGGGAAGTCCGGACGTGATTAATGAATATCCGGATTGCAAGGACTTCTTTGTAAGTGCCTTCGGTTCTGTTCGATCCCGGAACGGACTTGTATGGATTGTATGTCTGACATTACAAGTTGAGATATAAAGCTGATTTCTTTCAAATATATTTCTGTTGGTGGCGGAGAATTTATTCTCTTAGCTTAACACCCTTCTCGAGACGTACGAGCTCAGAGGTTATATAGTTGAAGGTTATTAGTGATATACTCCCAATTTGGTAGTGTGGCATGCTGAGTGATGCTGTGAAATGATCATTGTATTGATCATTTGTGATAGGATCATTTGTTTGATCGTCTATCTTGATGATCATTGCTTTGATCATTTGTTGACCCAAAGCACTGCTTTTGTAAAGTGTGGCTTTGTGGACGAGACTTCATGGAGCCTCACACCCCGGAAATGGTCAAAACAGGAAAGATGCGGCAAGGTTATTAGGGGGTAGCGCCCCTTTAGTCTATGTCATTCCTTCTGGATAGAGGTGGTATCATGGTATGGAGCCCAGATACTTAACCTATGTGGTTACTGCAAATTTATTACTTTGTGGTTGTTGGAAATCGGGGATTCTCGGATATAGATCGGTTACGATCGGGGAATGACATATTCGTGTCAGTAGTTACCCAGTTAGGGGTAACCCGGCCTTGTGTTGGCAGAGATCCGGTTAGGTTCTCGGGACGTCATTCCAGAGGCGTTTCCATGTGGTAATGGGAAGTTCCTTGGCCTGACCATTTGTTGGAAATCCATTCTTCAATACGCGCCTTGTACGGTTTTAGTTGTAGAACCTGCCATCTAATATGGTAGCTATAGCGGGCATAATATAATGGTACCTATGCTGGCTAAGATTTATATTCTACTTTCGAAAATGTTTTCTACACTATGCACTAATAATAATATCAAAAATGATTTGATTTTTCGTAGTAAGCATCTTTGACTATCATAAGGAGAAACCTCCTCCAAGTCTGCGTTCGCATTGTGTGTGTGGAGGGAGACCTTATGGTAGTCTCATTTTCTAAAAAGCATTGCGAATTTATTTAAAAATTTCTCCTGTTCCTTGTTTAAAAGATAAATAACTGTTTTAAGTTCTCACACCAGTCACATGACTGACCTGGAGTTTATTGTTCCCTTCCTAAACTCTGGGTGCCCACCAATTTCCACGGGCAGTCTAGAGTTAGGTTATCAGGTCATTCTGGATTTCGGTGTTGCTACAGATATCTGGAGGCGAGCTGGATGGCATAGCATATTATCTATTGTATAGAGTATTTCTTTTCCGCTGTTTGTTGTTGTACACTCTGATAATGAAATGTAATGTAATATGATGTAATGTATAAAATATACAGTTCTTTGTTTTAATGATTATTCATTTATCTATTATATGTTGTTCCGCTGCGATTGTGGGATTCTGATATTGTTTTCTTTCTTCTTCTCTCTTTCTTTCTCTCTCTTCTTCTACCTCTTTCTTCTTTCTTAAACCCTAACATTTCGGTTTTTCTGCAACGAAAAATCGCAAACGTTACACTCGGGTTAGACCGAGCATATTTACGGATTTCTTTGGATGCATTGGAGCTTAGGAGATGAATCGGAGGTCTTCAAGTCTTATTCAGGTATATGTTATTTTCCGCTGCTTTGTTGTCGAAATCATCGAGAATTGTGAGGACATGTTGTTATAACTGTCCAGGCTAATTATTGTGATTTGTTGTTATACTCTGATGGATGTATGTATATAACAGTCTCTCTTTGTAAAGATCATTGATATTGTATTATATATTGTTCCGCTGTGATTGTAAGATTCTGTGTTGTTTTAAATTTAATTTCTCTTCTTCTTCTCTTTTCTTCTTCCTTCTTCTTTCTTTCCCGTAACTATCTGTCTTTCCATTCGATTTGGTTATACAGGTGTGGTATATTGTCAGATTGAATGTGCGGGTTGGTAGGTTGTTACAATCATTAATTTGATGTTTCGGTTAATGTTACACCATATGTATTTGTCTTGGTTTGTGGATGGGGGCTCAATAAGTTGTCCACTCACCGTATATTTTTGTGGCGATAGTTTAAGGGGTTGGTGCTTGTGTTGTCTTGTGGCGATGGTTATAAGGTGTTGCTACTTGAGTTGATTTGTGACTAAATATATGTTTTGAACTTGAATTAAAATATTGCAAAATTTTCCTATATGGAGAACATTGTACCTTGGATATGACATGAGTTTGATGCCATGTTCACTATGCTAGGACATTATCTATTCCTGATGTTTCTAGTTATGCCAATTAGTTGTTAACATTGTACTTATTGGATTTATATAGCGAGACATCACCCTATATTGAGTTGTCTAATTCATAATACTTGAGAGGCAAGATGATGAGAAGTTATGCTTAGGAAAATGCCATTAATTCATTTTCATGAAGGAAAAGACTAAAATTGGTTATATGTTTATAAAAAATATTTTGACCTAAGTTGATGCTAAGATTATATGAGTAACATATGAATCTTTTGAATTTATATTTTCCATATGAACATGGCATCTTTTCTTAAGGACCGGAATCATAAACATGCATGCATCGCCTTAGACTTGCATACTCCTTGTTGGCTAACACAAGGTTGACCAAGCTTATTAAAATTCAAACCTTATCTATTCAATATATTTTGCGGTTAACAAGAAAATTTGTTAACAGATACATTAGGAAAAGTGATATTGTTAAATGGAAGTCATGTCGAATACATGAGGTCATAGTGAACTCCCCTAATCCAAAGCAACAAGGTCTTCCTATCATTTATGAGGTGATTCATCCTGGCACTTATAGAAGTAGCTAGATGAAAAACTAATTCCCTGAATTGGGAACACCTTATATCTAAAACCATAATATGCACTTACAGCATATAATAGAACATCCTTGCTTAATACTAAAGAGCCCAAAATGTTTTGGAAAATTTCTCTAGAAAGATTGATTTTACATATCTGTATATAATGTATTGGGAGAGTTTTTCAAAATTATCTTCACATATTAAATATATTTTAATAAAGGAAATTGGTTTTTTAGTTTTGGCATCTAGTAATGCTAAGATTTAAAATGATTTAAATTTTTTAATTATTACAACCCTATGAATTTATGATGAATATGTGTCAACACCACAATCAAAAATCATTTCATCTTTGGCTTAAAGCCTATGACTTTTATCTAAAGAAATTCATATGAATGCTTTCTTCTCCTTATGCGATGCATGCTAAGTTAAACAACTACCAAAGAACCGGTATTAAAATCAAAGGATCGAAGGAATATAGACAACAAAAGTAATTTTCCTAGCTAGTTCCACCACCAAATGGATGATTTTTTTTTTATGATATGTTTTAAATAAAATTAAAGTGTTTGAAAATTTACGGTTTAGCAAGGAATGGTTGATACCAAAAAAAGGATCCAGGGATAATCATAACCCTCATGTAAGCATAACCTACACTAGCCGTCAGTTACAACATAGATTTCCATAGTACGTTCACATATCATATCCTAGGTACTAACAAGTAGCCGAAGAGTAATGCTCATATGCTCAGGCTGCTTAGATTGCTTATTAGTTATATACTGAAGTTAGAGGGAACCACATTAAAGCTATAAAAAAATCCTTCTTTATTTATGAAATCTATTGTATTACACGTTCTAAGATTCCTTCATTTGAGGTCCCCCCTGAAATGCCCTTCATTTTGAAGTAAACAATGCCAAAAAAAATCGCACAAATATATGAGTATTAGCATTTTTAAGTTAAAGATAAATTATAATAGAAACAAAGTAAAGGATATTATTAGCTTAGTAAAATTATTGATAAACCTCATTGGCCAAAGCCCAATTCATAATAATCTCATAAATCATTTCTATGAAATGGACTTTATTGGGCATGTGTTATAACATAATTTTTGCCAAGTCAAAATATGCTTTTGAAATTATAAGTGTAAAAATTAAAACAACCAAGTCCTTAAAATTCAACGATGTAAGCACCAAAAAATCCTATTTCCACTGTCGCCATCAATTAAATCCATGAAATCCTAGTGTATTACCAATTTGAACAATTAATTTATAGGATAATATTTATACATATTATTTCTCATTTTAATTTTACATACCATATGTTTATTTTGCTTGCTTTTCTCACAGAAGTATAATTAGGTCTATTATCCTTAAAGTCCAGCAGCAAAGGTCCGCTTAGCAAGAGACTACAACTCTCTCATAGCCCAATGGCTTATTTGCACAAGGTGCCTCATCTTAAGGCCCGTCTTCCCTATGTTGCTTTCTTAGAGGCGAGTGTGCCTGCAAACAATACCTGACAGCTCCTCCTGTCTTATCTTTGAGCAACTCCTTTCCCTTTCCACCATCATCTAAGTCGACCATGGAAAGCTAACTCCCAAACCCTCTTGTTCGACTAAGGGTCTAGTCCATACCTTCCCTTTTTCCTCAAAAACCATCATCAACCAAATCCCGTACTCGCTTTATTTTATGTATGCAAAGACAATTGAAAAAAAAATCCTAATTACCTTGCAAAAAGAGGCTGTGACATAGTATTGTTCCTTTGACAAAAGAGTCCTAATCGTATTATTCATCTAACAAAAGCATCACTATACCACAACCAGATTTTCTACTTTGCTATCTCTCTAGCAAAAGTACCATTGTACAAAAACCACTCCGTGCGCCATAATACTCCTATGATATAAGTATGTCGAAATACTGCCCACCAATTAGCATGCGTCAGGACTACCCTATCCATGTGGTATCTGAGTTAGTCGCGTCTAAATCACAAAAAGCACGAAACCCAGTAACAGTGAAGCTAAGGCCGATATCCCAAAAGACCATAATACTAATGGCAATATTAGGGCCTGCTCCATCTGCCCTATCCTATGCATGACCAGTGATATTTGGCTCGGGTTGGTCAACCGTTTCCCAAATGGGCCAATGATTCAAATGATCTTCGTTATCGATTTGAAGCCCTTAAGATCACAAATATGGTCAGAGAGTCCCAACTTCCATAGACAAAACTCCTCTTCTGTCTACGGTTCCCATCACCTTCAATATGATGCACAATGCCAGGGAGGGGGTCGTCACCAAAACCACTATTTGTATGGTACATTCCCAGAAAAAGGACACAGGTGCCGTGCCATTCATGATTTTTCTCACGATGATCCTAGTCCCAAGCTAGCCCCGCTCTACCTAGGGCTCATGTAGCTTTTCATTCACCCTGCCCAATTTTTTTCCTTCCAATGACTTGGGAAATGAATTAGAAGCACAGTTTTCATTTCAACCACTTCAGCAATGAAGGGAGTGCAAGGGACGATGTCCCTGTGGAATTTGATTCCTTGTTTCAATGGGAAGTCCCAAGATCTTGCTCCCATGGCAGTTAGGAATTCTACTCCAAGTCTCCTTTGAATAGAATCAAAAGGTCGCTTACCTTAATATGGTGTCATCATGCACGCCTTCCCATCATAGCCAAAGGTCTTCTTCTTTATAAGGCATAATGGACCACCACCCTAGCAGAAGATGGGAACTATTGCTAAGGGGAGGACGTCGGTCTTAAGGAAAAAAATGAAATCTCTCAAACAAAAGATGCTTAGGATCCAAACCTAAAACCAAGGAGGTGAATATTTCTCCGATGGTGAGAATGAGGAACCATTCTCATAGGCGATACTAGGCACTTACATTCATTAAAAGTATGCTTTGCCTCCCATTAAGAAGTCTGATAGGAGTGCCAACAAGTCCAATCATATCATGATTTTTAACTCAATCACCAAAGCTAGCCAACTCCCCAGCAATGCCAAATGCATCATATTCCTCTCTACCCTGACTGGGCCGACCTCTTATTGATCCTAAACCTATAAGCAAGCAACATCTACTCTAGGGATGAGCATTGCACCAAATTTAAGATTCGTTTTTTCACTTCCTAAACACGAAAAAAGATGGCCAATGAGCTTTTCAACATTAGAAAAGGTTGGCCGAGTTGCTTCGCTCCTATGTCAATCAATTTAATAATGAGTCAACCTTTATTAGGAGAGTGGACAACAACAACTTAGCAGCCTCCTTTTTCTTAGGGTGAGCTACCGATCCAAATTGTGGAAAAGGCTACAAAAGCAGCCAGCTTCATTGTTAGCCGACTTCTTTCATAGGTCTAATGGCATCATGAGGGAAGAAGACGTCGACCTATCTGATAATTATGAAGATAGAAGATAAGGAGATAACACAACTCATGTATCTAGGGCATCCATAGTAGAAATTATCGTTGTAAGCAAACACAAAATGCTCTAAGGATGGCCTACATTTCAAAGTTAGGCATGCAAACCATAATTGTTTAATTTTCAAACAGAGACAATCAATATGGCTTCTTAGGGCCATTACCTATACCAAAAGCCTCCTCTTGATCGCTCTGCATGAAGGTGGAGCCTTGTGGAAATGGAAATTATTACGTGTTCTATCAGCCGAACAAGAATGCCAAACATGAGTGTCATCACCTAAAAGGCGAGATTTAGCGGTTGATCTGCAAAGTTATAATAAATTCAATAAGGTAGGAAACATGTAAATGAAAGGGCTGAACTACTCTCTCTTCACCGCTAAAGTGGGCGGATGAAAACAAATCTGTTGGTATCGATACATAGATCCTTCCCATATGCGGTGACCTACATACATCGGAAAGAAGCATAGGGGCCTAAGCCCGTTACAAAAGGGAGCACACCCCCACCAACCAAGTTTATTCTTTAGAGTTCCGAGCCTCGAAAGCATTGAAGGTGGTGTTGGATGAAGACGACATCCCATTCACATCTAAGGACAAAAGAAGTCGACTACCCTCACTATGACCCTATGGTCATCTCCATCTACATCAAAAATGCCAAGGTGCATCAAGCCTATATAGATGGAGTAAGCTTTGTGAACATCATGTTTAAAAATGTCTTTTATTGTATGATGCAATTGCAGTCGAGCCTTGCCCCTCGCAACCTACCCATATATGGATTTGGCAACATTGGGATTGTTCCCTTAGTCGCATACAACCACTTTTGGTGAGGAACTCCATTATGCCAAAATTCAGATAAAATTTTGCTTTGGTGGTATAAGAACTTACCATTTTCACCCTTTGATTTAATGGCCGAATAAACGTTCAAACAACGAAAGCTAGAAATAATGGATTATTAGATCATGATAACAAGAAATAAAATAGGTTTTAACTAATCTTTATGAATTCACTATGGAAGGAAACAACATACAATATAAAATATATTTATACCCAAACTAATCCAACTACATAGTCATGTAAACAATCAACCTAATCCACGCTAAAAGTTTATAATGTCTGACGGTTATTTATATACAATATATATACATGACATATAAGCAATGCCTTCATAGTATGCACCCTTAAACATATCACATCTAGGAAGTTCATACTTTCGCTAACCTAGTAATGATATAAAAAAGAAATACAAAGAGGGATACATATAATTATATGAGTGAGTAAAACAAGATTTATCATGTATATAATGGAGTTATCCTCATACAATATCACAAATGTTTATGATGCATATAACAATCATACCTTAATATGTATCACCTGTAATCTCGTCATGAACGAGTAATTGTGCCACCATGATAACCAATTGGTGCAAACATGCAAACTTATATATGTATATATATATATATATCTTTTTCAAAAAAATATCGACACACACATACATATCAATATCAATAATATAGCTCAATATTGCATACAAACTAATATATTAAATGAGCGCAACAATAACCATCAAACACTGACTAAACTCATCACAACACAATTAACTCAAAACAAGTATTACAAAAGATTTTCTCCAAAAAAACACTTATTTGACACGGCCTTTTGTTGGGTCCAGGGTTAACTTGCTCCCTGGAAGGTACAACTAATCGACCCTAAATCTATTAATGTATACTCAAAAAATCTGAAATCATCCCACATTCATATCCGAAAATTGGATAAATATGCAATAAAAGCATATGAATGCGGATACAAAGACATCCATATTCGAATATCGTATATTATGTTTTTTTTAATAATTGTAGTTTACTTAATGTGTGTTTTAATACGATGAAAATTATGTATTTATTGTATTATTAAGATAATAGTTTATATTATATGCATTTAATTCATATTAACTACTAAAAACTATTTACCATCATCATATTTATTGATTTTGAATACTTTAAAATGAATGCGAATGAAAAAAAATTATATTAAACCAAAATTTTCTGTTTAAGTTTCTAGTTTTACATATCGTTGGCGGATATAATAATTATCTAATACTTATCTGTATCCACTGACGTTAGTAACTGATATTTGAAAATGATTTTGAATGCAGATGCAGATATAACACTATCCGTATTCGAAAGTATTGGCTGATAGGTTACTCGACTCCTTAGGTATGATCGGTTGACTGGTTTATTTGTAGGTCGAACCTATATATATTGTTGTATATTTTTCTATTTATTTTCAAACTTTTCTTTTCCATTTCTCTTTAAATTTTATGTACAATATTTTCACCAGTTCATACTTCCAATCAAGTATAATTTATTCATTTCGTCATTTATGCATGAATATTATATATTTATATAACTTAACTTTAACATTATTCAACTTTAACTTTCTACTATCAATTTCGAACATTTAAAGTACATTAAAAGTTGGAAGTTAATCATAATTAGTTTAAAAACATGTTACATCCTACTCTAAGAAACCATTTCATATATTTGAGAACAAGTGTGTGCGCGCATGTGTACTTCGCGTCTTGTTTCTTCCAATTAACAACATATATATACACTTCCTATATATATATATATATTATCAAATCCACCTTAAAAATTTGAAATAAACTTTTATTATTTACTTCAAATATTATATTTTATGTTATAATAGCAATTTATACATTTTAGAACCATATAATCACGTATATATTCAAGTTACATAGTTTTTTTTTTCATATTTACCCAGATTAACATAGTTTAACATATTATAATTCATATATACTTTGTTATTGACTTAAAATCCGTTTTTACTTCTGATATAACATACTTTAATTTCAAGAATACATTTTTGTAAGTATAAAACATATATTTATACATAGTCCAAACTTTATATATTACAATGTATCCATCTTTCACAAAACAATATTACATTGTATTTCATTCTAGGATCCCAAATCCCTAATTTAAACATTATAAATAAGGATTAGTCATTATTTATTATTTAAATCAGTTAATTTGACATTTAATTTTGAAACTAAACCCCCTAATCATATCCAATCATGATATTAAACAAGCACAGTAGAAGATATACATACGTACGTATATACTAACATACGTATAAAAATATAGGAGTTTCACTCACCAATAATCAATTAGAGTACCAAATAACATTGAAATCTTCACAATTTCTCAGCTGTTCAGAAAGAGGCGGATCTAAAAAATATGTAATCTCCGAAATGGGTATTATGATTTAGTTTTCTTTGTTCTTGTCGTTTTTATATGAATTTTGTCGAATTCTATTGAGATTTCAGTAAGATTTTGAATTTAACGTTGATAGATGTTGTGGGAATTTTCACCCATGGAATGATAAATACGAAGACATGCTATAGGGTACATGAATGATTAGAAAATATGTAATTGTACTATTATTGCATGGCTAAGAGCTTAAGGTAATAAGGTTAGAATATAAGAGACTTAAGGGAAAATAGCAATATTTGGCAGAGGAAAAAGGCTAGTTTGGGAAACTACTAGATAAGAGTTTCTATATGATAGTTAATCTTCCAAACTAGAATTCTTGTCTGGTGAAGGATTTACTAGATATAATTCATTGTTCAACGTTCCCTAACCGAACATCTACCACAAACCGAACACAGTTTCACCATACTTCACATGTCGAACCATTACCACCCACTATCAAAATGTCGAATGCACCTAGATGGATCGAACAATATAAATATGAAAAAATTAAGGCCAAATCTTCTATAGAATGAAATTTTAGATCGAATCTTTTATATTTTAGAAAGAACCAAACGAAAGAGATAAATATGAAAATCACTTATTTAATATGTCTGGTCTCTCTATATATTTAATCCTATAAATAACCAAGCTTACAACAACAATGGAGAAGAATTCTAGGTAGCAGATATAGTTGAATAGTATTCAAAACATTAACAACCATCCTTATTTTGAGCATATGATCATTGTATCTTGTATTCCCACTATTGTACAAGTGATGTATAAGAAAGTTAATGAAAATGAACTATGCATAGACACATTCCGGACTAACCACTATAATCAATGTGGTTTTTTTATTTTGCTGTGATTTACTTTCTTCATACAATATCCTTGACCCAATCTCCATAAATCAATAAAACTACAAATATAATAGTTACGTCTTATACTCAGTATATAGAGTTCTACAAAAAAAACAGATCCAAAGGGTTTACCCAATTTTTAAGAAATTTTGTTTGGTTCTTTTACTGAGGTTAATTTGATTCTCAATATGCTTTTGAAATAAAACAAACCAGAGCTAGTGCTACCAATAAGATTATAAGAAAAAACAGCATGCATAATCAGACGACTACTAATCAGGATAATTGTTCATCCAATACTCTAGCATTGGTGGATGCAGTTACTAGAGAAACACAGGAAGAGTTGTGGAGGAGCCTAACAACCATTTCACTACCCATCATTAAGCTTTTGCAGACAAAATTATGACACGCCTGGAGTAGGTGAAAACTACAAGTCTTAACACTAAAGCATGAGGATGATCCAATTCTTGGGATCTATAAGGCAAAGAAGGTCGAGTATTGACAAAGAATATGTCAAGAGAATGAAAGAACCTAAAGTGGAAACATCAAGGAGATGGAACGAGTAAGAGTTCAACCTGAAGCTGGGCCTATGGGTTGGTTCGGTACCGAGCCAAACAGGGAAGGTACCGAAAACGAGCCCATTGCGGCAAACTATACTCATAACCTACGACTGGATACAATTCTGGTTAAAGTAGCTATCGATGGAGGATTAGTGGTCATTGGGAGCAGTTTAGGAACCAAGACTTAATGTTAAGTCTTCACAGAGAGAGTTACAAAGACCCTTCACCCTAAAGGATAAGGTCCATCAATCAGCAACAATCATCTGGGTTGGTAGATAGAATAGCACGAATCACTAGGGAGTGTGTTTAGCATGAGAAAGTGGAGTGTCTTGGAGCCAGAGTCGGTAACCATTTTTCCCTAGAAATAGAGACTACTCGAAACCTTTGAGATTTCTAGATGCCAACTATGGATCTATACAAAGGGTTAACTGAACCCACATTTACAATGATAAACTTAGCACATGTTGATGAGTGGACCAACAGAGGAAGTCTTATGTAATTGCTTCCCTCTACTCCTAATGGACCTTTCCACTATGTAGTTCTATTGTATAGTCCAGGCTCAATACACTCTTAGGCAATGTTGAAGGAAGTTTACCAGTCAGTTTTGGGTGCACTTTAAGAAACCTTAAGATACGCACACATTATCTAATGTGAAGGAAAGGAAGGATGAGCCGCTACGATAGTAGTTAACTCCGTTTAGTGCTACTGTGGGTGAAGTTTAGAATGGGGATAAATGATTAACTTTGATGATAATGTGCAATGGAGTACATCTAGGAATGAATCTCGCTAGTATATTGACTAAGGAAAACTTACCCCCTTGAAGGAATTTTTCAACGAGGCAGCCAAATATATTATGTTGGTAGATAGTGTGGGTTAAAGTGTAACAGATCTTAAGGCTACTTTAAGATTAGTGGGGGATGAATAGCGGTTTATAACTTTTATGTGTCCTTTTAACTTTATTTCAAAATTTAAATTAAATCACAACCTATCAACATAGATCTATACTATTTAGGCAGTCAAATACGCAATCATAGATAAATATAAAAATGATAACCAAAGGTAAAGTAAGAGAGGTGACAAAAGGATTTTTTATATTGGTTCAGATTAACCAATCCTACATCCAGTCCTACATAGTCTATGTACAAATTTCTTTCCGAACGCCAACTTAACAGTAGCAAGCAAACCAGAATACGATCTCAATTTTAAGGAGATGAGAAACTCCCTCATGTTTTATGATTCTAGGGCAAGCTCTCTTGTTTTATCGAGCACAGGATCACCCAATTGGTTTGAACGAGAAATAAGCACATCTACTTCAATTGAACGGGCAACAAGCATATTCCAACAAATAAGATTACAGTAATTGATTTTCAAAGACAAATGATTCTGCTTGAATACAACATACCTTATAGCTCTACTGATAGCACTTTAATCTTTGAACTGATGAAAGAATACTTGAGGATGAGTGAGCATTTGTAAAGAGCAAAGTGGAGTTTTAATTTCAGAGAGTATGTATTGAGAGCCTAGAGAAAGAAGATGATGTAAAGTTAATCAAAAATTCAATTTCTATCCCTTCATATAGTATTTGAGAAGATGCGTCTACTCATGAAAAGATGTAACCAAAAATCATAAATTTTCAAAATTTAAAAATCATCTCTCTAGCAGTTCACATCTCGACATACCTATGCGATGTATGTCGACAAACATTGTCTATTTTGTAAAATAAAAACATTTAAAAAGTGTTTTAAAATTTTCGAACTTTTGTAAAATCATTTAACATAGATTTTAAATACTTTGAACACATAAACACTTTTATAAAATATTTGTAAAAATATATTTTGAATTTTTCATAATTTATTTTTATAAAATATCAAAGATCGGAAATTTATGATAAAGATCAAAATCTACTATCATGGACTTTAAAATTTTATTCTAATGACTCATAACTATACAGTAAAGTCTTGTGCTCTTTAAATCTTTATTTTTGAACTCATGAGTCTTCATCATTTGACTTTAATCTTTATACTGATCAGTCTTCAAATTTAATCATTTTGTACCTATGTAATATTTTGAAATATATATCGTACAATTTGGCAAAATATTAGTATCTATATTTATACGGTTGTTATCACCAAAACCAATATATGAGATATTAACAATCTCTCTATTTTGGATGATGAAAACCATGTAAATATTTCTATATATGAAATATAACATAACTCACCCTGAGTTAAGTCCCTTAGTATATACATGTGTTACATTTTATATGTTTCTACACCTTTGAAATCAACAAAAATTGGTGAAAAATAAACTACCCCTAAATGTTATATGCTAATGAATAATAGAGTCAAAATCAATATTTCAATTCTAAGCAACTTTTATAGATTTAAACTATAAACATAATTGTGATTGGATTATACATAATACATATATTTATGAAAACATCTAGTCATTTATATGTGGTATAGGACATATATTCAGACATATATTGAGCAAAGGTCAAATTCTAAACCATATACTAAATATTGAAGATATTAAATAAGACAAGACAAACATTATTAATAAATCAAATCATTATTCAATTAAAAACATCTTAAACAAACCAAGTCAAATATTATATATAAACAATCCGAACCTAAGTATATTAAATATTTAAATTCAAATGTATAAGTTTTAAATATACACTTACAAATTCTAAAAAAGTTGAATACAAGATTTTCCTTGGAACTTCAACCCATCTTTCGGATCCAAAGATTGGATTTGTTTTGATGGTATCCCAATATGGTTATTCTGTATTTGCTTTGGAGTTTAAGCATTTCAAATTGTTGTTGTGATCATCTTTGATAAGAGAGAATATTAGCAAATAAAGTGCATTAAATGTTTCCCTTGTTTCTTTAAAATTTTCTTTTTACTTAATTTCAAATGCCTTTGATTTCAGAGAATGAAATAGAGGGCATCTTTGAAAGATTACAGTGTTTCTTCTAAGTTTTCACAAAGTTGGTGATGTGGAGAAACAATTTTATGGAAGGAAATGTTTAGAATG
Organism: Allium cepa; assembly: GCA_030765085.1. Lineage (NCBI taxonomy): Eukaryota > Viridiplantae > Streptophyta > Magnoliopsida > Asparagales > Amaryllidaceae > Allium > Allium cepa. The sequence continues at coordinate 175,629,905 of CM060940.1, forward strand.
AAAAGAGATGAAAGATAAATCATGAGTTTTTCTGGAAGAAAGGGGTTTAAATAGAGATGAAAAGAAAGATTAAATAATTGATTTAAAATTGGTTACAAAATTTTGAAATTTTAACAAATTTCAAAAACAGCTAGTGTGTCGACATTTCTATGCGGGGTATGTTGAAATATGTGCCTTGATTTGCACCATTTATGTTTTAGTTCTTCTTTTTATTTATACTTAGTAATATTGTATTTTAATGATTTGCGGAGACTAAGATAACATTATTGAACAACAATATGTAAATTTCATTAATTAAAATAAAGAGATACATGAATATAAGGAGAAATACATAAAAATAACATGAAATAAAACTAGAAAAACATAAAACTGAGGGATAAAAGGTAGGTAAAAAATCTGAAAATATGATGATGAAGAAGAAGAGTTTTCACCAAACTTACTAATGATCTTCCCAACATTATTGTCCACTTTATTCGAAAGAGAAGCAAGCCTTTTACTAATGGAACACTTAAGCTTCTTTTCGTTTTTTAAAAAATGGTTTTTAAGGATATTTTGCGGAAGTAGTGGGATGATTTGTCAAAGCTTTCTAAAGAAGTGTCCATTTCCTCATCCTCTTCTTCTTGTTCTTCCTCCTCTTTAATTTCCAGACCATCGCCTTCTTCTTTTTCTTATTGAATCTCTTGCTCTTCTTCCCATGTCAATCTTTTTTCCTTTTCAATAAGTGATTCATGGGGTTTGAATTCAAGAGGGATGTGCATAAAAGAGAGTTTGGCTTTGTCAAAAAAATTATGAGGCAAAATAGTTTCACCTCTTAGATCGATACTCAAATAATTGAAAATTCTAGTAAGATATACACTATGGTAAAGTGCATTCTAAAGCCTAGAGATTTTCTTTCGAACAAAGTCAACCAGAAACACTTGAGCCCAATTATACCATACTTTCCAAAAATCGCAAAAAGAACTTTGACACTAGGAGCCCCGGATGCAATATAGATAAACACAGCAATAACAAAAGTAATAAAAAAAAGGGTAATAAAAATAGAAAAAAGAGGTCTATACTAATCAAGCAACAAAAATGCAATCATAGATAAATATAAAAGCAATAACAAAAACTAAGTAAGAGATAAGAAATAAAGATTTTTATACTGGTTCGATTTAACCAATCCTATATCCAATCCTGCACAGTGTATGTGCAGATTTCTTTTCCAACACCTACTTTGATGATTGGAAGCAAACCAAAATGCTTTCTTGATTTCAAGTCTATGACATACACCATCTTATCTTATAAGTCAAGGGCAAACTCTCTTGATTTACCGAGCAATGGGATCGTCAACTTGATTTGAAAGGGAAACAAGCACACCCACTTGATTTGAACGAGCAACAAGTACATCCAAACAAATAAGAGTAGAGTTGTTGATTCCAAATACAAACGGTTATTTTTAGGACACAAGATATCATATAGCCCTTCTGATAGCACTTTGATCTTTGAATTGAGGAGAAAATACTTTAGGATGAGCGAGTAATTTGTGGAGAACAAAGTGGAGTTTTAATTTCAAAGAGTATGCAGTGAGAGTTCAGAGAAAGAAGAAAATGAAAAGTTAATTAAAAATTCGTTTTATAACCCTTTATATAGTGTTTGAAAAGATGTGTATATTTACTAAAAGATATGATCAAAACTCATAAGTTCAAAATTAAAAAATCGTCTCCCCAATGGTGCATATATCGACACATCAATATGATGTATGTAGACATACATATGTATGTGTTGTAAAATAAAAACATCTAAAAGGTGTTTTAAAATTTTTGAACTTTTGTAAAATCGTTTAACATAGTTTTTAAATACTTTGAACACTTAAGATCTTTTATAAAGTATTTGCAAAAATATATTTTGAATTTTAAATACTTTATTTTGATGAAATGTAAAAGATTAGAAATTTGTGATAAAGATCGGAATCATCTATTGGGGAGTTTAATAATTTATTCTAATGACTCAAAACCATGCACTAAATTATTGAGCTATTCGGATCTTTAACTTTAAATTCATGAGTCTTGATCAACTAATTTAATCTTCATATTGATCAGTATTCAAGTTTAATCATTTTGTACATATGTAATATTCTGCAAAATACACTATACAACTTGGCAAAATATTAATGACTTTATTTATATGGTTGTTTTCATCAAAATCAATATTTGAGGTGTTGACAATTTTTCTTTTTTTGATGATGACAACTATGTAAATATTTTTTTATATGAAATATAATATATATCCCCCCGCCCATTTGAGTAACTTCCCCTTAGTATATTCATGTGTTATATTTTATATTTTTTCTCTACCTTTGTCATCAACAAAAATTGGTGCAAAACAAACTCCACCTAATTGTGATATGCTAATGAATTATGGAGACAAAATGAATATTTGAATTCTAAGCAATTTTTAAAGATTTAAACTATGAACATAATTGTGATTAGATTATATATAATACATGTATTTATGAAAATACTTAGTCATTTAAATATGGTATAGGACATATATTCAAGACCTATATTGAGTAGTGATTAAATTCTAAACCATATACTAAATTTTGAAGACACAAAATAAGATAAGACAAACTTTATTAATAAATCATAACATTATACAATCAAAACAACCCTAAACAAACCAAGTCAAACATTATATACAAACAGTCTATATTAAATATGTAAATTCAAATATATCAGTTTTAAATATACACTTACAAATTCTAGACAAATTTAAATAATAGATTTTCCATGGAACTTAACCCATCATTCGGATCCAAAGATTGGATTTGTTTTAATGACATCCCAATCTGCTTATTCCATGTTTGCTATGGAATTTGAGCATTCCGGGTTGTTGCTAGGATCATCCTTGATAAGGGAGGAACCAATGAAGAGGATCAAAATATTTCTCTTGTTCATTTATAATTTGCATTTGACTAAATTCCAAATGCCATTGATTTTGGAGAATGAAATAGAGGGCATTTTTGAAAAATTGAAGTGTTTCTTCTAAGTTTTTACAAAGTTCTTGATTGGAAAACTAATTTTTATGGAAATGTTTGGAATGAAAGAGATGAAAGATAAATCATGTGTTTTTCTAAAAGAAAGGGGTTTAACTAGATATGAAAAGACAGATTAAATAACTGATTTAAAGTTGTTATCAATTTTAAAATTTAAAAAAAAATTCAAAAACAGCCGATGCATCGACATGCCTGTGTGGGATATGTCCTTAATTTGTACCATTTATGATTTTGTCCTAAGTTTTGTTTATACTTAGTAATATTCTATTTTAATGATTTGCGGAGACTAAGATAACATTATTGTACAGAAAGAAGTAAATTTCATTAATTAAAATAGAGAGATACATAAATATAAGGAAAAACACATGAAAATAACATGAAATAAAACTAGAAAAACATATAGCTAAGGGATAAAAAGGTAGGCAAAAGATCGAAAAACATGATGATGAAGAAGAAGAGTTTCCACCAATCTTCCTAATGATCTTCCTAAAGTATTTGTCCACTTTTTTCGAAAGAGAAGAAAACTTTTTACTAAAGGAACATTTAAGCTTCTTTTGGTTTTTAAGAAGCTTTTGTTGGTTTTTAAGGATTTATTTCTGGGATTTGCAGGATGGTTTGTCAAATGTTTCTAAAGAAATGTCCATTTCCTCGTTGTCTTCTTCTTTTCTTCCTCCTCTTCAATTTTCATGCCATCACCATATTATTCTTCTTCTTGAATCTCTTGCTCTTCTTCCCACATCAATCTTTCTTCCTTTACAATAAGAGATTCATAGGGTTCGAATTTATGAGGGATGTGCATAAAAGAGAAGTTAGTTTTGTCAAAAAAATTGTGAGGTAAAATATTTTCATCTTTTAGATCGATATTAGAATAATTGAAAATTCTAGTATGATACACACAATGATAAAGTGTGTTCTCATGCCTAAAGATTTTCTTTTGAACAAAGTCATCCAAAAATACTTAATCCCAATTTATATCATATTTTTCGAAAATAGTAAAAATAGCTTTGACACTAGGAGCCATAGAAGCAATAGATAATTATAGCAATAAAAAAGTAAGAACAAAAAGTAATAAAAATAGCAAAAGGAGTTCTATACTAATCAAGCATCACAAAAGTAATCATAGATAAATCTAAAAGCAATAACAAAAGGTAAAGTAAGAGAGATGACGTAAAGAGTATTTATACCGGTTCGAGTTAATTAATCCTATATCAAGTCCAGCATTGTGTATGTATAGATTTCTTTTCCAACGCCTACTTTAATGGTAGGAAGCAAACCAGAATACTTTCTTAGTTTCTTGGATATGAGACACACCCTCCTACCTTACGAGTCCAGGGAAAACTCTTTGGTAATTTGGAATAAAGTTATACCCCTTCAAGTGTTCTTTTGGGGCTTCCTTCTGGAAGTTTCTTGGTTTCATCATACATGCCAGGGAATAGAGGACAACCCGAAATAGTGAAAGTAATCAATTTGGCTAGCTATTACTTAGGATCGTGTAATATGGAATATAATTAAATCTAAATGCGGAAATAGATGATAATAGAAAAGTAAATAAAACAAGCACACCAGGAATTTTTATACTGGTTCGAACTTTCCGTTCTATGTCCAGTCCTAGACTCCTTCAAGAATTTCAACTACAACAACCCTCACTTAACCCAAAGGAACAGGTTTACACTCCCTGAGCAACCGAACAAGACTTCACCCGCCTAAGCAACCGAATAGGACTTCAATACAAATAACAAAGATATCTTGCTGTAATGTGTTCTTAAATAACACTGATAAGTCAATTCAGTACAATCTTCCTATAATCTTCTCCTTAATGATATGTAGTGATGTGCTTTGAGAATTTTGGAAGATAAAGTGATCAAAGATCAAAGTATGTAAGTAATTTGAGTTCAATTTGAAAGTTTGAGAATAGATGAGAATTCAAGAGTGCTAAAAGAAAATTCAGTGATTTGTTTGTTGAATTCTGTAATCTACTTATAGTATATAAAGAGTTGCATCTTTAAACAAAAAGTTATATTGAAAAGAACGGATGCAACTGTTGATTTAAGAGAACGTTTCTCTTGGTGAAGAGAAGTGACTTTTCAAGAAAATAACAGTTGGGGAAATTCAGACGTCTGAATGAAAAAATTCAAACTTCAGAGTTAGATTGAAACGCAAACAGCAAAGAAATAGTTCATTTCTGACCTTATTCAGACGTCTGAATATTTTTGATTAGACATTTGAATATTGTGAAAACAGTATTTTTATTTTAGCACTCACATGTCTGAATGTAAGGTTTCAGACATCTGAGTTTGCTCTTTTGTGCATGTATGAGCATGTGTGTGCATGTGTGTGTGTGTGTGTATCGTCTAAGGAGAAATTTTAACAAAATTTCTAAGTGAAGTACAGATTCTAGACACACAATATACAACTTTAAACATCTATAGATGAATTTTCAATAAATCTCCTGCAAAGATGGTTAGTATACACATAACATTTTATATAGGTTGTTATAATCAAAATTGAGATTCTAACATTCTTCCCCTTTTTGATGCTGACAACTATATAAAATTATTAAGCTAGTAAAGTTATTGTTACTCCCCCTGTCAATATGCACAATTTAAATTTCTCCCCCTTTGTCATTGACAAAAATAAAGAATATGAATGATAATAGATAATTCATTTCATTAAGGCAAAACAAAGTAGTTTATTAGAATACATAAAGAGATAATGTTTTAGAAATTTCTCATACAACTAGATAATAAAGTTGACAAGCAAAACATAAGAAAATTTCTCAGACAACTAAACTAAGATAACTAAAATTGGCTTCAAAGAGATGGATCATTGTGATTAGAACTTGAGCTTGAGGAAGACCATTCAAATGGAGACGGATTGTAAGCTTGAGTGGATGAAGAACCGGAACAAGAAATTCGATCCCATATTTTATTGAGAAAGCCTTTGATAGAGTTAAATTTTCTTTCCGTCTTCTTCTCAAGTGCCTTTATGTCCCGATGAATCTTTGATTGATTTTAGGAGAGTGTGATGATGGCTTGTCTTGAAGACGTATCCGGGCCAATTTCTTGGATGGTGTCATCGTCCTCCTCTTATTCTTCATATTGAGTATGAGAAGAAGAAGCAATATGTCAGGACACGATTCTTCGTCTTCCGAAAATTCGACATCGACACTCACTTTATCGACTGCCGAGGAATCGAACGACGGAAAACCGAACACTGAGGGTTTTAAAAAAAGAATTTAAGAAAAGAGAAGAAGAAAGAAGAAAGAAAATTTAGATAGGGAAAAGAAAACAAAAAATTAGAAAATAGGATAGAAAAGAGAAAATAGAGAACAACTTCAGAATCTCACAATTCGCAGCGGAACAACATATAATAATAAATGAATAATCTTTAAACAAAGAACTATATCGGTTATTACATTACATCACATTTCATTACATCATATCATCAGAGTGTACAACAACAACAAACAGTGCAGCGGAAAAAGAAATACTATATAAGTAATATGCCATGCCATCCATCTTGCCTCCAGCAACTCCAGAATATCCAGAATATCCTGATAAACCTTAACTCTTGACTGCCCGTGTGGAAATTGGTGGGCACCCAGAGTTTAGGAAGGAAAACAATAAACTCCAAGTCAGTCATGTGACTGGTGTGAGAACTCAAAACAGTTTATTTAACTTTAAAATCAAAATAGAGGAATATTTTTAAATTCAATTCGCAATGCTTTTAAAAATGAGACTACCATAAGGCCTCCCGCACACACACACATGCAAACGCAGAATCGGAGGAGATTTCTCCTTATGATAGTCAAAGATGCTTGATACGCATTTAAAATAACATTTGATATTATTACTAGTGCATAGTGTAGAAGAAATTCATTTCGAAAGTAGAATATAAATCTTAGCCAACATACGACCATTATCGTATGCCTACTATAGCTAACTATGTTCAATAGCAGGTTACCGCCACATTCCATAGCAGGTTATACAACTAAAACCGTACAAGTTACGTATTGTTTCTTTGGATTTCCAACAAATGGTCAGGCCAAGGAACTTCCCATTGCCACATGAGAATGCCTCTGGAAAGACATCCCCGAGAACCAAACCGGAACTCTGCCAACACAAGGCCGGGTTACCCCTAACTGGGTAACTACTGACACGAGCACGCCATTCCCCGATCGTAAACGACCTTTCTCGGGATCCCGAAAACCAACAACCACAAAGTAATAAATTCGCAGTAACCACATAGGTTAAATATCTGGGCTCCATACCATGATACCACCTCTATCCAGAAGGAAATGTACATACCCTAAAGGGTGCTACCCCTCATAACCTTGCTGCATCTTTCCTGTTTTGACCATTTCCGGGGTGTGAGGCTCGACGAAGTCACGTCCACAAAAACATACTTTATACAAAAGCCATGCTTTGGGTCAACAAATGATCAACACAATGATCACCAAGATAGACGATCAAATAAATGATCCTATCACAAATAATCAACACAATGATCATTTACAGCAACACTCAGCATGTCACATTACCAAATTGGGAATATATCGCTGATAACTTCAACTATATAACCTCTGAGCTCGTACGTCTCAGAGAAGGGTGTTAAGCTAAAAGAATAAATTCTTCGCCACCAACAGAAATATATTTGAAAGAAATCGGCTTTATATCTCAATTTGTAATGTCAGACATACAATCCATACAAGTCTGTTCCGGGCTCGAACAAAACCGAAGGCACTTACAAAGAAGTCCTTGCAATCCGGATATTCACAATCCTGATCGGATTCACCATCACATATGGAGAACTCTATACCGTAGCTACTCGGTGCAGAGTAAATCGACAGGTCATCCTATCGCTCTCGCAAATACCGGGTCTTCAAAACCGATCTTCAATGCAATTCACAACGACGTATCACATATTCGGAATGGGTTATACGACCCCATGGTCCTTTCCCGGTTAACCCGAATAGTGAGCGCTTATTCAAAAATAAGTGTGGCATTCACATTCAAACAAATCATATCAAATACCCATTCAAAGGGAAATATTGATAGTCGGTTATTGAACTATCAATGGATATGCACACATCACCTGATTCCAAATAATTTTCCAATTATTTATTTCACAAAATGTCTTTACAAGATATATAATTTCAATACTTCAAAAATAAATTAATACTTATTTTTAGACAAATTCCACTTCCTTTATAAATTCCTTAGTGAATTTATAATTCCCAAAATATCAATGAATATTCGGTTTCAATTATTCATTTCAATTTATCTTCAAAAAAGATAAATTCTCTAAACGTTTCATTTCACATTGAAAAAAACATTTCCATACTTATTTATTCATAAGTAATTCACAAATTCTATTTATTTTCAACACTTGGAAAATATTCAATATACTTAAATCGAAATTAAGTATATATTTCATTCTTTAAGGAAATCATTCTTTTAAACATATTTATTTGGGCCAAAACGAATGTTACGTAAAACATTGTTACGACAACCCAAAATCACTAGTATAGGGATTCGAAATTAAAATAGATATATAAATCCCAATACTATACAAAACATTTCCTTTCGGAAATCATTTACTATAACCACAGTGTTATAGTCCACTATTTCCTTTTCATTTCTCGAAAACGTCTATTTCAACAATTAATGTTGAAATCTATGGTTTCGAATCTCAACACAATTAAAACTTCGTTAGATCGTTTTATTCTGTTTAAAATATCACATTCAAAACAATTTCTTTAACATATTATTCACCATTCAAAAACATGAATATACTTCATTAACAATTTCATCCTTTTATTCATTTTAATTCAAAGGATTATTCACTATTCAAAAATGTGAATATACTTCATTAACAATTTCATCCTTTTATTCATTTTAATTCAAAGGATTATTCACTATTCAAAAATGTGAATATACTTCATTAACAATTTCATCCTTTTATTCATTTTAATTCAAAGGATTATTCACTATTCAAAAATGTGAATATACTCCATTTATAGGTTTCAACAATTAACTTATCAAAATAAGTCATTTGCGAATTTATAAAACAACGTTTATAAATTCCATTTCTATTTATTTATAAAAACTTCCTTTTTATAAATTCTTTTATTAACTTATTTCAGTTTATAACTCAATTATAAACTAAAAGTTCATATTATAAGTTAAATACTTATAAAACGATTATTTTACAAAATCATTCTTTTTAACTTCCCAAATTATAAATCTTATAACTTATAAGATTCATTCATTTATCCAAAATCATTATTTTAATAACTTAATAAATTTTATAAACCTACTGCTTATAAAAATTCCATTTATAACTTCACCGTATAAAATTCTATAAATTCCATTCAATTATGAAATTCATTTTCACTTCATTCAAACACTTATAAAAACTCGTTTTATAATTTCAATATCTCAATTTATAAATATCCATTTATAAATCTCTAAATATAATTCAATTTATATTATTCTTTTAAAACATCTTTAATCTCCTTTATTATTTCACCATTTCGATTCATAAAATAATTAAATTTTATAAATCCTATATTTAAACTTTTCACAATAAATTCTAAAATTCCGATTTAACTATTTTATGAAATCATTAGCATCATATTCTCAAAAATCAGTTTTTAACTATATTTCTCAAAAATCAAAATTTTTATAACTTTAAAAATTATAACGTTTATTTATTTAATATTGATCAATTCCAAACATAAAGTATATTTTCAAAAAATCACTTTATAATCATTTTAAAATTCCAAATTTGGTCCAATGATGCTACACACCAAATAGTCAATCACGACTACATCGATATCATATATCGATATGATAGTCAATCAAATATCAAAATATCTGAAATCAAATAAATACTGTTGAGGAATCCAGTTGGATCCCTCCAACCTGTTTTCCTGCATCCACAAACATTAGCACAATACCAATTTCGCTCCAGTACGGAATTATCGCGGTATATGTTCTTATTAAATATTATCCGCTTAATAACGGCGTAATAGGGTCTCATCCGCTAAACAAAAAAATGCGGGAAATCAATAACTCCAATATATACATATGCCAATATATATATATTGCTATTATATATAATACCAATTTCACTGTTTATGAAATATTCGCGGTATATGTTTTTAATAAATAACATCCGCTTACTAACGGCGTATAATGTCTATTTTAAAAATCAATAGATATCAATCAACATTCAAACATGCATTCAAATATTTTAAATCTAACTATTTAAAATAAAATCAAAACTAATTCCATTGAGTGAGAAGTTCTCACCTTGATTTAAAATTCCGTTTTAGCGATTTATTTCGAATAAAATTAAACGGACGTTTAATTTTACCCAAAATTCTCACTAACTCCAAACGACTCCAAACCAACTCCATCGCGTAGTGCTCGTCCATACGATTCCAACGCAACTAGTTTCGCGCGTTTTCGACCTCGTATGAAAAAGTTATGAATATTTGAAGTTTATACAAGTTTTATACTTAAAATTACAACATAAATTAAAATTATAAAACCTACAACTTACATGGGCCATTGGATCCCTCATCTTTCCATCATAGCCGTTCTTATCATCTCCTTCTCCCACGTTTCTTCTACAGGAAGATGGCCGACATTTGAACCCATTAGCAACCAATTAGGGTTAATTAATTCATCCAATCCATACACCTAGAACACGATCAAGAAGCTCCACTTCGAAGCTCATCTCCTCCACCATGTTCGGCCCCAAGGAGAGCAAGCTCGGCCCTATATAAATCTCGAAAAACGTGCCATAGACGAGCACGAACGCGGCCTCCTATCCCTCAAAATACAACTCCAAACTCGATCATAACCGTTGGATCTCTAGTTCGTGTTGTGCTCTACAAGTTTCTAGTTGGAAGTTCGTCGAATCGTTGCACGGATTTGAAGATTTGGAGGGAGGAAGGAAGATCATTTCTGGCCGTTCTTATAGGGGGTGGCGGCTAGGGTTTCATTTTGTTTTTTTTTTTTAAAGTTATGAAGGCATTGGTCTATTTATAGAAGAAAATCGAACACTATTCATCCGGAAATTCCAAACTCCGATTTGCGCGCCGTAACCAGCATTTCTAGGGTTTACCCCGCGTTCCGGACACAATGGAACAGGTTTCGGAAGCTAATTCGGAATTATGTGCGAGTTATGGCTGTAAACGCTCAATTTGAATTAAACCGATTTAAGTCGATTTCTAGGCGTTTTAATTTGTAAGGGACAAACGGTAAATCCAATTGACTTGAAATTTGAAACCTTACAATAATATCACATTACGGATCTGATGAAACTGGTTTCGTCGAAATCCGAGACTTTTTGAAAAATGGCTATTTTAACTCGCCAAATTTAAATTAAAAATAAATCGATGCGTTTCGAGCTGCCACGATCAAACGATAACTCCGATTGACACGAAAATTGAAATCCGGTAATAACTAACTATTACGGATCCAATGGAACTGGTTTCGTTCAATTCTGAGATTGTTCAAAAATTGACTATTTTCACTAGTCGATTTAATATTAAAATATTCAATTTTCACAAATAAACTTTTAATTCGATTTTAAAAGTTCTAAAATATCATTCTAACTCCCATATGATAAAATAAAATTTTACAAAACATTTTCAATCATATTTAACTATATTTTCAATTATTTCCATAATTTAACGTATTAAATTATTGATTTAATAATCCAATTAAATTCAATAATTCAAATTAAAATTTATTCGACTTATAAATTCACTTATTAATATTTAAAATTAATTAAATATTCAAATTTTAATTAAATAAAATTCTGGGTCGTTACAATCTTCCCCACCTAAAAGAATTTTGTCCTCGAAATTATTAAGTAAGAAAAGTTATGGAATTTATTAATTTTCCAAAATTCATAGTCAAACTTCTTACAAATCTTTACTAAGTTTTCAAATCATACTTAGTTATCTTTTCAAAAACAACTACTATTGTTTAACTTTCAATTCCAAAATCAAAGTTAAAGTTTTCAAAATTTTCCAATTTTCTCAAATTTTTCTAACGCCTTAAATTTTCGGAAAAATTCGCCAGTCTCCTTTGCGCGGCTCGATCCGAAAAAAAAATGACAATATATATATCACAAATATACATCTCATCAAGTAATGAGGCATCCCGAAGGGAAAAAAAGTGTAAAAGTACGATATTTAATCCGAGATATGTACCTTTTATTTTATTAGCGAGCATATACGGCTAATATAGCGCGAAAGCGAGCTCCAAATGCGAAGCAAACGCGATCCGCACCTACTAAACACTCAACAAACAACATGAGAATCATGCATATATGAAAGTAATATCAATATACAACATATAGCAACATATCAACTATATATGTCACATAGCAAATGCAACTAAACAACAAATGCAATATATATTCAACCATCAACCAATTATCATCCAACTAACATTCATAACCAATAATATTCATTTATATACAATGAAATAGGTTTTCAATTTAAATCATATTTGATTCATTCACATTGGATTTTATCAACATTCCTTCTCAATTCAATTAGTTATTATTTACTAATTTTCATTCAAGTTGATTCACTTCCAAATCAAATTCAATTCCATTCAATTCTATTCAAATTTATTTACTTTCAATTTGAATTTAATTTCATAGCTTTCAATTTCATTAACACTTAATGAATTATATACAATCACTAACAATCATATAACAACCAATGTATATATAATTACAACCAAATTCCTTTGCTTATCAATTAGTTTAATTTAATTGATTTTCATTCAATTATTCAACTTTCTAATAACATTAGATTTTAATGAATTACACTTATAATCATTATTTCATATCAACTTAATTTACATTACTTAAGTTCACATTTAATTGATTAACATTCAATCCATTCATTCAATTCAATTATAAAAGTTGAATTTCATTTACATAACTTAAGTTCACATTTATCTCTTAACTTTATTATTTTACTTTGATACTAATATCAACTTCATTCAATATCACTTAAGTTATATTCCATTTATAAACATCACTTGTTTTTACATAACTTAAATTCCTAAATATATCCATATAGTTTCACTTCTTATATATATAAGTTTATTTCACAATTGTAAATCACTTTAATTATAATTCAATTCTTATAATTCTTTTGCTTATACAATTATTCTTTAATTTAAATTATTCAAACAACTAAACAATCAACTTATATACACTTTAATAATTCTGAAAAATTATTCTTTTATATATAAAATATAATTAAGGTAAAATTATTTCATTTACCCAATTTAAAATCAATATTGTGCCGAATTGTTCTATTCAAGTGTTTAGAAACCCCTTCGGCATAGTTTGACAGACCGTGCTGACGAAGGCTCATATGCCACTCAATAAACCAATCATCACAATATAAAACAATTTTATATTCACTAACAAATACGCTCTCATAGCTATTATTACACTCAAACTCATTCTAGAGTACTACTGACTCTATCTCTAATGAATAATACCCAACAGAACCATGGTTGTCGCTTAACCATATGCTCTGATACCACATTGTCAGGACACGATTCTTCGTCTTCCGAAAATTCGACATCGACACTCACTTTATCGACTGCCGAGGAATCGAACGACGGAAAACCGAACACTGAGGGTTTTAAAAAAAGAATTTAAGAAAAGAGAAGAAGAAAGAAGAAAGAAAATTTAGATAGGGAAAAGAAAACAGAAAATTAGAAAATAGGATAGAAAAGAGAAAATAGAGAACAACTTCAGAATCTCACAATTCGCAGCGGAACAACATATAATAATAAATGAATAATCTTTAAACAAAGAACTATATCGGTTATTACATTACATCACATTTCATTACATCATATCATCAGAGTGTACAACAACAACAAACAGTGCAGCGGAAAAAGAAATACTATATAAGTAATATGCCATGCCATCCATCTTGCCTCCAGTAACTCCAGAATATCCAGAATATCCTGATAAACCTTAACTCTTGACTGCCCGTGTGGAAATTGGTGGGCACCCAGAGTTTAGGAAGGAAAACAATAAACTCCAAGTCAGTCATGTGACTGGTGTGAGAACTCAAAACAGTTTATTTAACTTTAAAATCAAAATAGAGGAATATTTTTAAATTCAATTCGCAATGCTTTTAAAAATGAGACTACCATAAGGCCTCCCGCACACACACACATGCAAACGCAGAATCGGAGGAGATTTCTCCTTATGATAGTCAAAGATGCTTGATACGCATTTAAAATAACATTTGATATTATTACTAGTGCATAGTGTAGAAGAAATTCATTTCGAAAGTAGAATATAAATCTTAGCCAACATACGACCATTATCGTATGCCTACTATAGCTAACTATGTTCAATAGCAGGTTACCGCCACATTCCATAGCAGGTTATACAACTAAAACCGTACAAGTTACGTATTGTTTCTTTGGATTTCCAACAAATGGTCAGGCCAAGGAACTTCCCATTGCCACATGAGAATGCCTCTGGAAAGACATCCCCGAGAACCAAACCGGAACTCTGCCAACACAAGGCCGGGTTACCCCTAACTGGGTAACTACTGACACGAGCACGCCATTCCCCGATCGTAAACGACCTTTCTCGGGATCCCGAAAACCAACAACCACAAAGTAATAAATTCGCAGTAACCACATAGGTTAAATATCTGGGCTCCATACCATGATACCACCTCTATCCAGAAGGAAATGTACATACCCTAAAGGGTGCTACCCCTCATAACCTTGCTGCATCTTTCCTGTTTTGACCATTTCCGGGGTGTGAGGCTCGACGAAGTCACGTCCACAAAAACATACTTTATACAAAAGCCATGCTTTGGGTCAACAAATGATCAACACAATGATCACCAAGATAGACGATCAAATAAATGATCCTATCACAAATAATCAACACAATGATCATTTACAACAACACTCAGCATGTCACATTACCAAATTGGGAATATATCGCTGATAACTTCAACTATATAACCTCTGAGCTCGTACGTCTCAGAGAAGGGTGTTAAGCTAAAAGAATAAATTCTTCGCCACCAACAGAAATATATTTGAAAGAAATCGGCTTTATATCTCAATTTGTAATGTCAGACATACAATCCATACAAGTCTGTTCCGGGCTCGAACAAAACCGAAGGCACTTACAAAGAAGTCCTTGCAATCCGGATATTCACAATCCTGATCGGATTCACCATCACATATGGAGAACTCTATACCGTAGCTACTCGGTGCAGAGTAAATCGACAGGTCATCCTATCGCTCTCGCAAATACCGGGTCTTCAACACCGATCTTCAATGCAATTCACAACGACGTATCACATATTCGGAATGGGTTATACGACCCCATGGTCCTTTCCCGGTTAACCCGAATAGTGAGCGCTTATTCAAAAATAAGTGTGGCATTCACATTCAAACAAATCATATCAAATACCCATTCAAAGGGAAATATTGATAGTCGGTTATTGAACTATCAATGGATATGCACACATCACCAGATTCCAAATAATTTTCCAATTATTTATTTCACAAAATATCTTTACAAGATATATAATTTCAATACTTCAAAAATAAATTAATATTTATTTTTAGACAAATTCCACTTCCTTTATAAATTCCTTAGTGAATTTATAATTCCCAAAATATCAATGAATATTCGGTTTCAATTATTCATTTCAATTTATCTTCAAAAAAGATAAATTCTCTAAACGTTTCATTTCACATTAAAAAAACATTTCCATACTTATTTATTCATAAGTAATTCACAAATTCTATTTATTTTCAACACTTGGAAAATATTCAATATACTTAAATCGAAATTAAGTATATATTTCATTCTTTAAGGAAATCATTCTCTTAAACATATTTATTTGGGCCAAAACGAATGTTACGTAAAACATTGTTACGACAACCCAAAATCACTAGTATAGGGATTCGAAATTAAAATAGATATATAAATCCCAATACTATACAAAACATTTCCTTTCGGAAATCATTTACTATAACCACAGTGTTATAGTCCACTATTTCCTTTTCATTTCTCGAAAACGTCTATTTCAACAATTAATGTTGAAATCTATGGTTTCGAATCTCAACACAATTAAAACTTCGTTAGATCGTTTTATTCTGTTTAAAATATCACATTCAAAACAATTTCTTTAACATATTATTCACCATTCAAAAACATGAATATACTTCATTAACAATTTCATCCTTTTATTCATTTTAATTCAAAGGATTATTCACTATTCAAAAATGTGAATATACTTCATTAACAATTTCATCCTTTTATTCATTTTAATTCAAAGGATTATTCACTATTCAAAAATGTGAATATACTTCATTAACAATTTCATTCTTTTATTCATTTTAATTCAAAGGATTATTCACTATTCAAAAATGTGAATATACTCCATTTATAGGTTTCAACAATTAACTTATCAAAATAAGTCATTTGCGAATTTATGAAACAACGTTTATAAATTCCATTTCTATTTATTTATAAAAACTTCCTTTTTATAAATTCTTTTATTAACTTATTTCAGTTTATAACTCAATTATAAACTAAAAGTTCATATTATAAGTTAAATACTTATAAAACGATTATTTTACAAAATTGTTCTTTTTAACTTCCCAAATTATAAATCTTATAACTTATAAGATTCATTCATTTATCCAAAATCATTATTTTAATAACTTAATAAATTTTATAAACCTACTGCTTATAAAAATTCCATTTATAACTTCACCGTATAAAATTCTATAAATTCCATTTAATTATGAAATTCATTTTCACTTCATTCAAACACTTATAAAAACTCGTTTTATAATTTCAATATCTCAATTTATAAATATCCATTTATAAATCTCTAAATATAATTCAATTTATATTATTCTTTTAAAACATCTTTAATCTCCTTTATTATTTCACCATTTCGATTCATAAAATAATTAAATTTTATAAATCCTATATTTAAACTTTTCACAATAAATTCTAAAATTCCGATTTAACTATTTTATGAAATCATTAGCATCATATTCTCAAAAATCAGTTTTTAACTATATTTCTCAAAAATCAAAATTTTTATAACTTTAAAAATTATAACGTTTATTTATTTAATATGGATCAATTCCAAGCATAAAGTATGTTTTCAAAAAATCACTTTATAATCATTTTAAAATTCCAAATTTGGTCCAATGATGCTACACACCGAATAGTCAATCACGACTACATCGATATCATATATCGATATGATAGTCAATCAAATATCAAAATATCTGAAATCAAATAAATACTGTTGAGGAATCCAGTTGGATCCCTCCAACCTGTTTTCCTGCATCCACAAACATTAGCACAATACCAATTTCGCTCCAGTACGGAATTATCGCGGTATATGTTCTTATTAAATATTATCCGCTTAATAACGGCGTAATAAGGTCTCATCCGCTAAACAAAAAAATGCGGGAAATCAATAACTCCAATATATACATATGCCAATATATATATTGCTATTATATATAATACCAATTTCACTGTTTATGAAATATTCGCGGTATATGTTTTTAATAAATAACATCCGCTTACTAACGGCGTATAATGTCTATTTTAACAATCAATAGATATCAATCAACATTCAAACATGCATTCAAATATTTTAAATCTAACTATTTAAAATAAAATCGAAACTAATTCCATTGAGTGAGAAGTTCTCACCTTGATTTAAAATTCCGTTTTAGCGATTTATTTCGAATAAAATTAAACGGACGTTTAATTTTACCCAAAATTCTCACTAACTCCAAACGACTCCAAGCCAACTCCATCGCGTAGTGCTCGTCCATACGATTCCAACGCAACTAGTTTCGCGCGTTTTCGACCTCGTATGAAAAAGTTATGAATATTTGAAGTTTATACAAGTTTTATACTTAAAATTACAACATAAATTAAAATTATAAAACCTACAAATAACATGGGCCATTGGATCCCTCATCTTTCCATCATAGCCGTTCTTATCATCTCCTTCTCCCACGTTTCTTCTACAGGAAGATGGTCGACATTTGAACCCATTAGCAACCAATTAGGGTTAATTAATTCATCCAATCCATACACCTAGAACACGATCAAGAAGCTCCACTTCGAAGCTCATCTCCTCCACCATGTTCGGCCCCAAGGAGAGCAAGCTCGGCCCTATATAAATCTCGAAAAACGTGCCACAGACAAGCACGAACGCGGCCTCTTATCCCTCAAAATACAACTCCAAACTCGATCATAACCGTTGGATCTCTAGTTCGTGTTGTGCTCTACAAGTTTCTAGTTGGAAGTTCGTCGAATCGTTGCACGGATTTGAAGATTTGGAGGGAGGAAGGAAGATCATTTCTGGCCGTTCTTATAGGGGGTGGCGGCTAGGGTTTCATTTTGTTTTTTTTTTTTTAAGTTATGAAGGCATTGGTCTATTTATAGAAGAAAATCGAACACCATTCATCCGGAAATTCCGAACTCCGATTTACGCGCCGTAACCAGCGTTTCTAGGGTTTACCCCGCGTTCCGGACACAATGGAACAGGTTTCGGAAGCTAATTCGGAAGTATGTGCGAGTTATGGCTGTAAACGCTCAATTTGAATTAAACCGATTTAAGTCGATTTCTAGGCGTTTTAATTTGTAAGGGACAAACGGTAAATCCAATTGACTTGAAATTTGAAACCTTACAATAATATCACATTACGGATCCGATGAAACTGGTTTTGTCGAAATCCGAGACTTTTTGAAAAATGGCTATTTTAACTCGCCAAATTTAAATTAAAAATAAATCGATGCGTTTCGAGCTGCCACGATCAAACGATAACTCCGATTGACACGAAAATTGAAATTCGGTAATAACTAACTATTACGGATCCAATGGAACTGGTTTCGTTCAATTCTGAAACTGTTCAAAAATTGACTATTTTCACTAGTCGATTTAATATTAAAATATTCAATTTTCACAAATAAACTTTTAATTCGATTTTAAAAGTTCTAAAATATCATTCTAACTCCCATATGATAAAATAAAATTTTACAAAACATTTTCAATCATATTTAACTATATTTTCAATTATTTCCATAATTTAACGTATTAAATTATTGATTTAATAATCCAATTAAATTCAATAATTCAAATTAAAATTTATTCGACTTATAAATTCACTTATTAATATTTAAAATTAATTAAATATTCAAATTTTAATTAAATAAAATTCTGGGTCGTTACACAATACTAGTGTCTCGAGGTTGAGGAACACCTTGTTGAATATTTTGTGACCATTGTTGGAAGGAAATAATTTGTTGAGAAGAAGGCCGTATAGGAAGACCCATCAACCCTAAAGTTTTAGTGCCTAACTCACTAATACTTGTAAAATCGGAGTCAAGCATTGGTACACCGATATTTAGGAGAATGCGCATAATATAGGCACCATAATGAATGGTTCTATACTTTCTTTGGATTGTGATGTCTTGGAATTCATCTAAAATAATTTTCCCCCAATTCACTTGTTGATTGGAGTAGATAGAATATGTAACGACCCAGAATTTTTAGAAATTAAAATATGAATATTTAATTAATTTTAAATATTAATAAGTGAATTTATAAGTCAAATAAATTTTAATTTGAATTATTGGATTTAATTGAATAATTAAATCGATAATTTAATACGTTAAATTATGGAAATAATTGAAAATATAGTTAAATATGATTGAAAATGATTTGTAAAATTTTATTTTATCATATGGAAGTTAGAATGATATTTTAGAACTTTTAAAATCGAATTTAAAGTTAATTTGTGAAAATTGAATATTTTAATATTTAAATCGACTAGTAAAATAGTCAATTTTTGAACAGTCTCAGAATTGAACGAAACCAGTTTCATTGGATCCGTAATAGTTAGTTATTACCGGATTTCAATTTTCGTGTCAATCGGAGTTATCGTTTGAGCGTGGCAGCTCGAAACGCATCGATTTATTTTTAATTTAAATTTGACGAGTGAAAATAGCCATTTTTCAAAAAGTCTCGGATTTCGACGAAACCAGTTTCATCGGATCCGTAATGTGATATTATTGTAAGATTTCAAATTTCAAGTCGATTGGATTTACCGTTTGTCCTGTACAAATTAAAACGCCTAGAAATCGACTTAAATCGGTTTAATTCAAATTGAGCGTTTGCAGCCATATCTCGCACAGATGTCCGAATTAGCTTCCGAAACCTATTCCATTGTGTCCGGAACGCGGGGTAAACCTTAGAAACGCTGGTTACGGCGCGTAAATCGGAGTTTGGAATTCCCGGATGAATAGTGATTGAAAAATTCTCTATAAATACCCCCATAACTCTAAAAATAAATAAAAAACCTAAACCTAACCCTAATCTATATGCAGCCGCCACCTACAACAGTGAATGGCCGAAATTATCCCAACTTCTCTCCCCCAAATCTCTCAATCCATCAAGCAATTCGAAAATCTTCCAACAGCAAAGAGGTAGAGCATCACGAGCTCTATAGATTCAACGGCCATGATCGTTTTTAAAGCTGTAAATTGATGGCAATTTCGGCTTGAATGCACGGGGCTAGGATCCAGTGGCTATAAATTGAATAGGTTTAAAATTAATTAGAATTTATGTTGTAAATATTAGTTTAATTCGTGTAATCTTTGAAAAATCATAACTTTTTCATACGAGGTCGAAAAAATGCAAACTCAGTTGCGTTGGAATCGTATGGACGAGCACTACGCGATGGAGTTGGTTAGGAGTCGTTTGGAGTTAGTGAGAATTTTGGGTAAAATTAAACGCGCGTTTAATTTTATTCGAAATAAATCGCTAAAACGGAAATTAAAACCAAGGTGAGAACTTCTCACTCAATCGAATCAGTTTCGATTTTATTTTAAATAGTTAGATTTAAAATATTTGAATGCATGTTTGAATGTTGATTGATATCTATTGATTGTTAAAATAGACATTATGCGCCGTTAGTAAGCGGATGTTATTTATTAAAAACATATACCGCGAATATTTCATAAACAGTGAAATTGGTATTATATATAATAGCAATATATATATATATATATTGGCATATGTATATATTGGAGTTATTGATTTCCCGCATTTATTTGTTTAGCAGATGAGACCCTATTACGCCGTTATTAAGCGGATAATATTTAATAAGAACATATACCGCGATAATTTCGTACTAGAGCGAAATTGGTATTGTGCTAATGTTTGTGGATGCAGGAAAACAGGTTGGAGGGATCCAACTGGATTCCTCAACAGTTTTTATTTGATTTCAGATATTTTGATATTTGATGGATTTTCATATTGATATATGATATCGTTGTAGTCGCGATTGACTATTTGGTGTGTAGCATCATTGGACCCAGATTTTGGGATTTTAAAATGATTTTTTAAGTGATTTTAGAAAGTATACGTTTTATAAAATAATTTTGGAATTGATCCATTTTAAATAAATAAACGTTATAATTTTTAATGTTATAAAAATTATGATTTTTGTGAAATACAGTTAAAAAACTGAATTTTGAGAATACGATGCTATTGAGTTTATAAAATAGTTTAATCGGGATTTTAGAAATTATTGTGAAAAGATTAAATAATTGATTTATAAAATTTGATTATTTTATAAATCAAAATGGTGAAACTATAAAGGAAATTAAAGACGTTTTAAAAGAATAATATAAATTGATTTATATTAAGGGATTTATAAACGGATATTTATAAATTGAAATATTGACATTATAAAACGAGTTTTTATAAGTGTTTGAATGAAGTGAAAATGAATTTTATTAGGGAATGAAATTTATAGAATTATAAACGGTGAAGTTATAAATGAAATTTTATAAGCAGTAGGTTTATAAAATTTATAAAGTTATTAAAGAATATATTTTGGATAAATAATTAAATCTTATAAGTTATAAGATTTATAATTATGAAGTTTAAAAAGAACGATTTTGTAAAATAATCGTTTTATAAGTATTTAACTTATAATATGAACTTTTAGTTTATAATTGAGTTATAAACTGGAATAGGTTAATAAAAGAATTTATAAAAAGGAAGTTTTTATAAATAAATAGAAATGGAATTTATAAACGTTGTTTTATAAATTCGAAATGACTTATTTTGATAAGTAAATTATTATAACTTATGTATGGAGTTATATTCACGTTTTTAGACCGTGAATAATCCTTTGAAATAAAATGCATAGAATTGATGAAATTTGTTAACGTAGTATATTCACGTTTTTGAATAGTGAATAATACGTTAAAGAAATGTTTAGAATGTGAATGTTTTAAATAGAATTAAAACGATCTAACGATGTTTTAAAATGTGTTGAGATTCGAAACCATAGATTTCAACATTTATTGTTGAAATAGACGTTTTCGAGAAATAAAAGGAAATAGTAGACTATAACACTGTTGTTGTAGTAAATGATTTCCGAAAGGAAATGTTTTGCATAGTATTGGGATTTATATATCTATTTTAATTTCGAATCCCTATACTAGTGATTTTTGAGTCGTCGTAACGATGTTTTACGTAACATTCGTTTTGGCCCAAATAAATATGCTTAAGAGAATGATTTCCTTAATAGAATGAAATATATACTTAATTCGATTTAAGTATATGGAATATTTTCCAAGGTTGAAAATAAAAAGATTAGTGAATTACTTATAATTAAATAAGTATGGAAATGTTTTTCCAATATAAGTGAATATTAGAGAATTTATCTTTTTAAAGATAAATTGAAATGAATAATTAAAATCGATATGCATGGATATTTTGAAATGGAAAATTCACTAAGGAATTTATAAAAGGAAGTGGAATTTGTTTAAAAATAAATATTGATTTATTTTTGAAGTGTGAAATTATATATCTAGTAAAGATATTTTGGAAAATTATTTGGAATCTGGTGATGTGTGCATATCCAGTGATAGTTCAATAACCGACTATCAATATTTCCCTTTGAATGGGTAATAGATGTGAATTGATTGAATTTGAATGCCACACTTATTTTTAAATAAGCGCTCACTATTCGGTTTAACCGGGAAAGGACCATGGGGTCGTATAACCCATTCCGAATATGTGATACGTCGTTATGAATTGCATTTGAAGACGGTGTTGAAGACCCGGTATTTGCGAGAGCGATAGGATGACCTGTCGATTTACTCTGCACCGAGTAGCTACGGTATAGAGTTCTCCATATGTGATGGTGAATCCGATCAGGATTGTGAATATCCGGATTGCAAGGACTTCTTTGTAAGTGCCTTCGGTTTTGTTCGAGCCCGGAACAGACTTGTATGGATTGTATGTCTGACATTACAAGTTGAGATATAAAGCCGATTTCTTTCAAATATATTTCTATTGGTGGCGAAGAATTTATTCTTTAGCTTAACACCCTTCTCTGAGATGTACGAGCTCAGAGGTTATATAGTTGAAGTTATCAGCGATATATTCCCAATTTGGTAATGTGACATGCTGAGTGTTGCTGAAATGATCATTGTGTTGATTATTGTGATAGGATCGTTTATTTGATCGTCTATCTTAGTGATCATTGTGTTGATCATTTGTTGACCCAAAGCATGGCTTTTGTATAAAGTATGTTTTTGTGGACGTGACTTCGTCGAACCTCACACCCCGGAAATGGTCAAAACAGGAAAGATGCGGCAAGGTTATGAGGGGTAGCACCCTTTAGGGTATGTACATTTCCTTCTGGATAGAGGTGGTATCATGGTATGGAGCCCAGATATTTAACCTATGTGGTTACTACGAATTTATTACTTTGTGGTTGTTGGTTATCGGGATCCCGTGAGAAAGGTCGTTTACGATCGGGGAATGGCGTGCTCGTGTCAGTAGTTACCCAGTTAGGGGTAACCCGGCCTTGTGTTGGCAGAGTTCCGGTTTGGTTCTCGGGGATGTCTTTCCAGAGGCATTCTCATGTGGCAATGGGAAGTTCCTTGGCCTGACCATTTGTTGGAAATCCAAAGAAACAATACGAGACTTGTACGGTTTTAGTTGTAGAACCTGCCATCTAATATGGTAGCTATTAGTAGGCATAATATAATGGTACCTATGCTGGCTAAGATTTATATTCTATTTTCGAAATGAATTTCTCCTACACTATGCACTAGTAATAATATCAAATGTTATTTTAAATGCGTATCAAGCATCTTTGACTATCATAAGGAGAAATCTCCTCCGATTCTGCGTTTGCATGTGTGTGTGTGCGGGAGGCCTTATGGTAGTCTCATTTTTAAAAGCATTGCGAATTGAATTTAAAAATATCTCTCTATTTTGATTTTAAAGTTAAATAAACTGTTTTGAGTTCTCACACCAGTCACATGACTGACTTGGAGTTTATTGTTTTCCTTCCTAAACTCTGGGTGCCCACAAATTTCCACACGGGCAGTCAAGAGTTAGGTTTATCAGGATATTCTGGATATTCTGGAGTTGCTGGAGGCAAGCTGGATGGCATGGTGTATTACTTACATAGTATTTCTTTTTCCGCTGCACTGTTTGTTGTTGTTGTTGTACACTCTGATGATATGATGTAATGAAATGTGATGTAATGTAATAACCGATATAGTTCTTTGTTTAAAGATTATTCATTTATTATTATATGTTGTTCCGCTGCGAATTATGAGATTCTGATGTTGTTCTGTTGTTTTCTGTTCCGTCCTATTTTCTTCTGTTTTTCTTTTTCCTCTATTCTCTTTTTCTTCTATTTTAAAATTTTCTATCTTCTTTTCCCTATCCCTATTTTCTTTTCTCTCGTTTTCTTTTTCTTTTCTTAAATTCTTTTTAAAACCCTCAGTGTTCGGTTTTCCGTCGTTCGATTTCTCGGCAGTCGATAAAGTGAGTGTCGATGTCGAATTTTCGGAAGTCGAAGAATCGTGTCCTGACAGAATAAAATGCTTGGAAATTTTCTTTGTACACTTTTTCATAGCTACCCGTCCTTGGTCGGAGAGAACGAGTAAAAGCACGGTGAATTAGCCTAGCTTATGGCCTTAAGAAGGTAGATTTTAATTACCCATATTTATAAGTTGATTGGAAAAAAATTAATGTGAAACTTCATCCCGATGTTCCATATCAACTTTAATTTCATTAATATCAATTCCTTGATAAGGGCAATTTCAAATATGACTTAGTCGTTGTAAAGGTAAGAAGATTCTTACGCCACAAACGAACGACCAAACACAATCTTGACGGTTTTGAGGATTTTGATGATCCAAATTTAAGTTTGCAAGAAAAAGTTTAATCATAAGATGATTAATCTTAACATTGTTAGGAGTATACCCAATCAAGCTGTCGAAGTGAAATTGCTCCGCTACTCTCTAATATTATAAGCCGCAAATCCAGAAATTTCATGAATGCTCCTTCGAAGATGTTGGAGTTCTTTATAGAATTAAATCGAGAAACAGCAACATCATTCCATAGCCATTGCCGGATTTGGTCTTCGGATGGTCCGGATGCTGATTCTCTAGTTCTCTTTGATCTTGGTGCTATTGAAGACTTTACAGAAAAGTTAAAAGCTTTGAGAAAGATAAAAATGGGGGCTAGGGTTCTAAAGTAAGAAGAGAAGTAAGAAGGAAAGAAGTGAAAAAGTTATTATATAGATGGTGAAAAGGCAGGGGTAAAAAGGTAATAAAAATAAGAGAGGTTTAAAAAATTTGCTCAGAAGAGATTCAGACTCTAGACACACAATATACAACTTTAAACATCTGTAGATGAATCTTTAATAAATCTCCTGCAAAGATGGTTAGTATACACATAACATTGAAAGACATCAAGATCCTAAAGACGCGAAGGATAATGCAAAGCTTAAATGGCAAGGTAGTGGCATTAAGTAGGTTCATATCCAAGGCAATAGATAGATGTGTTCCGTTCTTCAAGGCATTAAAGTAAAATCGGCAAATTTTTCTTGGAAAGTTGAATGCTTGTTGGCATTTCATAATCTTACGAAGACCATCAACCTCAGTCATATTCTTCTCCAACTACAATTTGAGTAGTTGAACCTCCAGATGGATGGAGGCCTCTCATACCCATGCTTTCTCAGGTGCCTCTATGGCCACCATTTTGACCTCCTTGGATGCTCTTTCCACCTCCATCATCTTCTCAAAGTCCCTCTTCCTCACTTTTTAATCCTATACTTTATTCTCATCTAAAGTCCACATCTTTAGTGCGACCTCCTCCTACCTTATTAGGAGGGTACATGCCCCCATTGTGCAATAAAGGAGTTTGTGAACAAAAAAAGAATGGACTTAGCAAAATTTTAAACATGCAAAACTTACCAAAAATCCTTCCCTAAGGTTCGTTCTCAATAACGACCTTAATATCATAAACTACCTACCCTGACTTAGGCTGGTGGGAATGCTCCACCACCAACGTATAATCCCTGACAACGTATAAAACTACCCTCTTACCCAATCTTGATGTAGCTCGGGGGTAAAGCTGATACAAGAGACATATATGGGGTTTTTTCTATCGTCTATCATCTCAGTCTGGTCACATCAGTCCCTTCTTGCCTCTAAGATCTCGTTCTTGTCGCTTGAGAATACTGGCCCATAAAAGCACCATGCTACTCGAAGAAGGTAGGAAGGTCAAGGTCAGGACTCAGTGCTCCAGGGTGAGAACATGAGGAGTGACAATGGTGCCATGGCATGGGGTGGTTAGGGTGGAGCCCTACCATTGGGAAATCGGTGTGGTACTCTATTGCTAAGGGTCTGCACCATGGCAGCGTTGCTCTACTGGGTCTCATCTACCCTAAAAAATTGAATTAGACCACTACAAAACAAAACATAGGAGGAAAAGAGTTAAAAAAATTTAATGGCTTTAAGAAGTTCATAATAAATGAGAATGCACATAAATGGTGGGGAATAAACAAGATAAATACAAACAAAAAGAAAAAATAAATACTCAGTGAGTTGAGTTTGACACATCTTCCTAACTAAGGGCATGTAATAAGACTCAGTGTCACTCTCGAAAATAGGTGTTTCTATGACATACACTTACTGGTGGCATGACTATGATTTGGAAAACTGATCCTACAGGGGTGAGAAGTCCTTGGAGGAATCCACACTCTCTGGGATGTATGAACCCCTAGTTAATGCCCTTGTCCTCTTAAATTTAAGGGTCTTGAGTGTACTAATGTAGTTTAAGGGCCAAGAGATATTACATTCGGTAGTTTGAGTGCCTATCCATTGTTTCTCTTGCTTGGCATCAGTCTCCTTAAACTCCTTCTCTATTGAGTCCTAAAGGTAGAGGTCATATAATTGCCACTTACCCTCGTTCCTTGACAAGCTACCGCCAAGCTGTAGTCAGTATCAAACATGCCTGTAGCCCATCCAAATTAATTTGGATGCTACCATCCTGAACTTGAGCAACCAGTTTTATGGCCTGCTTCCCATTCAAGAGTTGGATGCCCTAGCCTTATCATTTATTATACTCTACCAGGGACCCAACAATCCCTTTTGGTGTAGGTTAGCTCCTGTGAAGATAATGGCCACATTTCTATGGCTGTTAAGTAGTTTGGAAATGGCCTCGATCCAGATGACAAACTTTGAATTATCTTCAGCTCCTACTACTAGAGAGCTTCAAAGAAAAGACAAACATTTTAAAACAAAGATGAAAAGAAAATAAATTAAAAGAAATGAGTACACAAAATGAAGATTACCTGGTGTTCCGAACTCTTGAATTCAAAGTTCATGGTTGACGGCTTAAAGCATAATAAAGGAGTGGTAGGGGTGGATCTTGCCTCTCGTGTAAGGAATCACTAATGTGAAAAAGCCAAGCGGAGGCATGATTGCCCTATCCCTTAATAATGGAAATTATGCTAGATTATTCCACCAATATCATGCCTTGTGTAGTAATCGACAACTTCGTCCCTGTCCTCCATAACTTAGAGGGGACACCTCGATAATGATGACTTAGAATGAAGCACCATTAGAAGTAGTTTTCTTTCCCTTCACAATCTACGAAATGCATTAGTATTACATAGTTAATGAATCACCTATGTTAATGTAATACCCCATAAATTTTGTTAACTATTAAAAGGGAATTTTGGTCATTTAAAATAAAAGGGGTAAAAATGTAACTTTAGAAACAATATAATTTGACATCGAAATTTGCATAAATGCATAGATCAATTTTTTATCAATTCCAATTATAAGAACGTCAGAATCAGAGATCGTATGAAGGAGATATGAATATTTTTAACAGCGGGTTCTTAATAGGTGGAATGTTGTCGACGGTTAAATAATTCTTTGAATTATGAAAGATGTTTTTCCTCCAAACATAAAACTGGGATAACATACTATTTCTCATTTCATTTCATCATCTACTTCATCGCGTAACCCCTATTCTTCAATCAATTTAAGTTAGCCATATCTCTCTCAATCTTTCACCGTTTCACAAATGTTATATCAAAATGATGAACAAGGAAAGGGATATTGATCTCAAGTCGAATCAAAGGATTTTAGGAGTCTTTAATTTTTGGACAATGGAGGATCGGTGGATTTTCATTACAAATAGGAGCTTTGATCTTTGTTCGGTGGGTAGAATCCATTTCTTTTAGGTATGATATAATCACATTTGTATATCATGTTTTTTGTTTTAAGTCCAATGTGAATTACGAATGTATTAATGATAATTCACTTTTAGTTTTAATCTTATACACAATTATATTTGTATTTGAAGTATGGTATGAATAAGAATGTTTTGTTGATATATATAATGATATTGAAGATTGTCTAAAAGAATTATATACATATATGGTGGTATGTTTCATATAGATTTCAACTACGATCATTTACAAAACTCTAAAGATTTAATTTTTTATTTATACAAAAACAAATATAACGTTAAAAAAACTAGTATGTAAACTATATGACATACTGTGTAATGACTATATATATATTATAAGGTTAAACGAATGTATAATTGTGTAGTAAAGAGGAACAATGGTAATGTTGAAGAATAAGCTTGAAATCAAGAAGAAATATGAAAAAATAGAACAAGAGTGAATTAATTGGTCCTTTGTAATTATAGAAATTACACAACCATGGGTCTATCGATGGACCCATTATCGGTTGGCTGTTGGTCCATCAGTATACCATTGGATATTCCACCCGCATACTAATGGCAGCTGCCTAGGCCAGAATGAACATGGACATATGCAGGGATAATTTAATCGGGGTAAGCGCATTGGGACTGAGTTTGCGTGATACTTTTGTCTATTTCAGAAAGGACTAGTCTTGTGTGACCTTGATATAATGAGATGTATATGTCATTAGATGTACGAATATTCGTGGGTGAAGTTGATTATTGTATCGTATGATTGCTTTGGTGCATATGTGATGTAGAAAATGGTTGTTCCCTCGGTATTATAGAAAATAATTGTTATGGGGAAATCTTTGTTCCAACAGCGATTCAAGAAATAGTTGTTCTGAGGAAATGATTGTTCACTTAGTAGTGTGCAAACGTTGTTCTTTCTCATTGTGCATATGATTATTAATATAATATCGTTGATTTTGACAAGACCCTGATTAAGTTGTCAACAATACATGTTATGTTGGTCTGACTCTCTAGATGCAAGTGGCATGGTTTAAGGTATGTTTACATTTGTGTTAGACAATAATGATGTTATACAAGTATTTATATAGCATGCGTGAGATGGATTTGTTAAACTCATTTGGACGTATGTCTTACACCTTTCCATATTTTTCTTTGTATGTTCATTAATAGTTTGATAGAGTATGGAGACGTAGCGTAAGTGATGTTGAAGACATGGTTGAAAGAGATGGTACTTAAGAATAATTGTATACATATAGACATCTAACATTTAGTGTGAAATGTGTGGATTGTTGGATTGATATTGTATTGATCTATGACAATGGATATACGGCTATAATTTGGTTTGGATATATAATTACTCGATATTATATATTGTTCCTTTCGCTATGACTTCTGAATCGTGTAGTTAATACTACTCTTTTATCTTATTTTTAACCCCAACGATCCGTTGTTTTCGGCTTTTGTGATTTGAACCTCGATTCAGACATAAAACTAGAGGATTGAAAATGGTAGGTCGTTACATTCTATATCAAGCTAAAACATACCCTAATTTTAGGACTGGAATGCACAGAGAGAGTATTTCTATTTTTATCAACATGTCTATGTGTATCAACCAAGCACATATGTATGCACCATTTACTGATTCATTTACGTTAACTAAATAATAGGAAAATTCTAATAGGTCTTAATAACAAATAAATAAGAATTTGTAATTCAATGGAGATAGAAACTGGAACAGAGACTAATGTTAGTGAGGTTAAAACCAAAACTGGAAATGGCACTAGAGTCGATACTATGGATATTCCATGTGTGAACACTCATATTTTGTTTTGCCAACATCTGCAAGTTACAAGCCAGACCAGTGTTGAATCCACAGTATCTGCACCTACTGTACAAGTATTGATTCCTATCCAACCACTGCCTTCTATAGATTTACCAAAGTTCTGTAGGGATTTCTCTAGTTTGGGTGGTAAACCGTATGTTGGGACTAAATCAAATGAAGAGGCGAGGGCATAATTTAGCTTATGCAAGAAGTTCTTTAATCTATTGGGCCAGAGTGATATTTCAAGAAGTAGCCGACTTCCTAGCATTTACAAGAAGAAGCTGTGAACTGTTGGGAGATTGTTACTTCTAAAGTAAACGAGGAGGATATTACATAAGTGGAGTTTAAGAGGAAGTTTAAGGTTAAGTTATTCTTAAGGGCTAAGAAGAGACTTTTGTTAGAGAAGTTTATTCCTTTGTAGCAAGGATAGTTGTCTTTTGGAGAACATGTGAACAAATTTAATAGGTTTTTGAGGTTTGGGTTGGATTTGATTAATAACATAGGTAAGAAGGTGATGAAGTTAGCAAAGGGATTAAATTCCCTACTTAAGGAGTTGTCACTCAATCAAATCCCCTACAGTTCTACGTTTGAAATTGTAGTGGAAGTTGCCTTGTTGAATTCTATCAATGGAGATTCGGCTAAGATTCAGCCAAGAAAGAGGTGAACATCCCACAAAAACATAAAAATGGTGAACCTTAAGAAAGATAAGAAAGGAGTAGGTGTGACCAATGTCCCAAGAAAGGACATGTAATAAAATACTACAGGGTTAAATTTTCATATATCAAGTATTACAACTGTAATCACTTAGGCCACATAAAATGGGAATGTCTAATTTTGCAAAAGGATGGATCGATAGTCAAAGCTTATGCTCTAAATGTTGTTCCAAGTGTAAGTATGACTTCATCCACCCAGGAGAAGGGAAGAAAATCATGAAAGAAGGTGAGTTATTACTTATGGACATGGAATGTTATGGAAGATAGTTAAGGATTTAAAAAATCTCACATGGTAAACGAATCATTTAATCGTGATGTGCCATGAGTTAGAATAAGTTATACATGGTGTGGAGTCCTTCAGTGATGCATATGTGTTGAGTTTCTTAAGGTTTGGGTTGATTTTGGAATGGACTAGTTAACCCGTTATCTGATGATATTGGATTGAGATAGGATAGTGGCTTGAATGAGGAGTGGTGGAAGGGCACGATCCTATTGTATGTCATGATCCCAATAGCACTAGGATGATGAGTTGTTGTCTATCCCAATGTGTAGGAATTCCATATGCCTTTGGAGAAGATTATGATATTCGTCCCGAAATAAATAAAATTCACTAGGCTTGCTGACATGCCACTTAGGCTTGCGACTCTAGAGGAGAGTCGAGTATTGGTTTGAGAGTTGTGAGATGGATGGGCAAGTTTCCAAGTTGGGGAAGAAGAAATCGTTTTTCTTATTAGGGAGAAGTAAGCCTTAGAATTTTTTTAAACTTTATAGGGAAGAGATGTTGATCGAGCAATAAAATATTTAGGTTAAGGGTCGAAGTTACACTCGCATGATATATTGGAAACTTTAAAAGTACAGTTAAAGTTGAGTTTCACTTGGAAAGTTAAATAGTAGAGGAGATGCAGGTGATATTAGAATTTCAATTGATTGGAACCCACTAACCAATTGACTGAAATATTTCAAGATTTGGTTGGCAATTTGATTTAGAGGCCTAGAGTTTGCAATATGATTTGGTCCGGTGACCCAATAATCTTTCTATGTAAACCGACTAGGTGTTCGGTCCATAGTTTAAAATTATGGAGTTTTTCGTGTTCACTCTTTTATATCGTATCATTACATTAATAATCGACGATGGAAGCGAAAAACATTAAGATGATTTGTTATTTGACATTGCCAGTGAAAGCAGACAATTTGGTTGGTTTATGGTTGAGTTTCGTTGATTTGATGATTCGATTAATGTTACACCACATATTTGTTTTGGTTTGTGGATGGTTGCTCAATA
The DNA here is from genome assembly GCA_030765085.1 of Allium cepa. Classification (NCBI taxonomy): domain Eukaryota; kingdom Viridiplantae; phylum Streptophyta; class Magnoliopsida; order Asparagales; family Amaryllidaceae; genus Allium; species Allium cepa. The sequence goes on from CM060940.1 coordinate 175,662,425, forward strand.
GGTTATCATCTCACTATATATGTTTTGTGGAAATAGTTATAAGGGGTTGGTAATTGAGTTGTTTTGTGGCGATAGTTATAAGGTGTTGCTACTTGAGTTGTTTTGTGGCTAAACATATGTTTTGAATTTGAATTAAACTGTTTTTCAAAAATTTGCCTAAATGGAGGACATTGTACCAATAATATGACATATGTTTGAAGCCATGTTGACTAAACTAGGACATCATCTATTCCCAATGTTTCTAGATGGAGTTTTGGAGTATTATGTCGTTTAGTTGTTAACATTGTACATGTTGGATTTATAAAGTGAGGCATCTCCCTATATTGAGTTATCTAATTCATAGTACTAGAGAGGCAAGATGATGAGAAGTTATGCTTGGGAAAAGTGCCATTGGTGCATTTGCAGGAAGGAAAAGTGTGACGACCCGACTTTCTACTCCCAGAAAATCGCATCATCAATTAAGAAAGAAAGGGATAGAAGAAGAAAAGAAAGAAGAGAAAGAAGAAAAAACACTAGAATCTCAACAGCGGAACGAATAAATTATATTAATAACATAAAATATTACATAGTTTACGACCACTATCAGAGTACACAGATATACAACACATACTAGACAGTTACAAACACCTGTCTAGTATTTACAATATAATACAACTCAGAGACAATCACAGATCACACATCGGAATACTATATATCTAACGCAGAAGCCTCGTGCTCCATTTGCTCCTCCATAATTCGTCAAAAGCTAACCTGAATCCCTTGGCTACTCGTAAAAATTTGAGTACCCAAGAGTTTAAGAAAACAAAAGATAAACTTCGGGTCAGACATGGGTCTGGTGTGAGTAACAGGTTAAAGTTGCTTAATTTTGAAAATCCTTTTAAATGAAAGGTATCACGTAAGACTTCCCACACATAAACATGGAAAAAAATTTACCTTACGCTAACCAAAACATTTGATAGGAAATCCAGTGATATTATAATAGGGTCTAGGGTTTTCAAATAAATATGAAATAGCCGAAATTGTTACATTTATTAAATTCCAGCTACTAGCCACAAAAGTGGGTAATACAATCAAAACCGTTGGCACTTATTGGATTGTGGATTCCATACAATGGCAGTGCTACTGGGGTACCGCCCGTCACAGTACGTGGCCTAGATCACCGTACCGAGGAGCTACCCTAACTCCCCTGCAACACAAAGCCGGACCCATTCCTTACCGAACAGTTCTGAACAAGACAACCCCGCAGTTGGTGTACATCCAATTGCCCACACAACCGAAATAAAAAGGGACCTCTAGACAGGGATCAATCTTGCTCTCCAGTGGGAGCTACCCACGAAGCCTTGCTGCACCTCCCCTGTTTTAGCCATTCTCGGTTGATGAGTCTTGAGGCTACGATTACCTTTAGAGGACACATCTCTTAGAATGCTCATCATCCACCTGACGATGTTCTGAAAGCATTCAATCCATACAAGTTCATTCCGGGTTCGAACGAAACCGAAGGCATTATCTCGTTACACTCATTTTGGAATCACCCTCAGAGTTAACGACGACAACCCTTGCACTCTAAATCACCATCTCGTATCTATAAGATCCATTCCGTCAAACTCATTACGGAATCACCCACAGAGTTATACTGACGTATAGCCCTTACACCTCGAGTCTTCACTTGCTCCACTTGGATACCCGACCTAACGTTTAATTGGAATTGATGTGGTTTTCGGATATCCAAATATGGAAACCCGATTCCGGTCTCATCGAAATCCAAAGCGTGTCTTTTAAGGCCAAGTTGTTTTAAAGGTTTAAAACAATTCAATTATCTATATACACAAATAGACAAAGCACAGATTCACAACAGATAATCAATATTATCATCATATCAGATAAACCATATTATCATTATCCAAAAAGATAATCTATATCAACATCACAATGCAACCAATGCATCCAAATCACTCAACATTAATTATCTCATATCTGAGATTCAACCATTCAAGGCAAACAACACTAACCAACTTCATAAGCAATGATTAACCACACCAAATATAATTAATTTAAAATGAATTAAATTAATTACATCATTCTATTAATTTAAATTAAATTAAATTAATTACTTCACCAATATCAACTTGCTCATATCACTATTAATAATTTATCAATCACTTAATTAATCATCATTCAATGATTCATTTTAATTAATCATCCCTGTTTAATTAACCCTTAATTACATTCAAGTAATTATACACTAATTAATTTCTCAAATTAATTATATTTAACCAAATACAGTAATTGACCTTTAATTACTTCCTTAATTAATTACCTAAATTAATTACCTTTAATCACTTATTATTGATTAATTAATCTTAATTAATCAATCTTAATTACATCATTAATTATAATAATTAATGATCTTCTAATTACATTTTAATTAATTACCTTATTTAAATTAATTACTTTAAATAATTAATCTTAATTTAAACCATAATTGTTAATCACTCTTGATTAACCTCATTCAGTCATTATCTACCCTTAATTACTTTACTAAATAAATTAATTACTCATTAAGTAATTATTCCTAATTAATTCCTTGATTAATTTACAAGTAATTATACTCAAATTACTTTTATCAACAAATCACCTTCAATTAATTACATATAGTAATTACTCATTAATTACTTTCCTAAGGAACTTCTCTTCATTTAATTACATTAAGTGATTATACTTCACAAATCATCAAACGATTAATTTAAATTAATTAAACTAAATTAATTAACTTAAACTAATCAAATTTAAACTCAATTAATAAGTAATTAATTCCTTAATTACTTCCATGAGTAATTATACTTAACAATTTACACAAATGATTATCCTTAAATTAATTAATCTAATTAATAATTAAAATTAATCACATTAATTAATTATTAAATAATCCTTAGTTAATGATCTTCATTAACTATTAACAACTCATTAATATTTTTCAAAGTAATTAACCTATTTTAATTATTATTGATTACAAATTAATTAATCATTAATCATTAATTAACCCATTAATTATTCCCTAATTAATTAAATAATTAAGTGTTAATTAAAACTTAATTAATCCATTTTTACTTGATTAATTAATTATTAATCATTAATTAAAAACTAATTTTATTTAATTAATTATTCTTAATTACAAGTTAATTATTCAATGAATAATTAATCCTAAACCCTTAAGATTAAACCTTAATTACCATTTTATTTATTTACTTAAATAAATTACTTGTTCATTTAATTATCCTAAGAATTAAATGAAATACAAAACATTAAATTAAATTTTAACTTTACAAGTTTAAATTCAATCTAAAACCCTTAATTGATAATAATACCTTAATTATAAAAGAAATTTTACAAAAGTTAAAACAAATTTCTTTTTTAAATTAAAACCATATTATTATTCAAATTTGTTTTAAACACTTAAATTTATAAACTTAAATTTATTTTGAAACAAAGATTCAAATCCAAATATGAATCAAGTTTAAACTTTGTTTAAACATTACTCATATTCCAATTCCAAATTTTGAATTCAAATTCTTTAAAAACATTTAAACAATAAACTCTTTTAAAGTTATTTTTAAGAAAATTTGAATTTAAATACCTAATCATTTCCAACTTTAAGATTCAATTCAACTTGAATCCATAATTAAAATTAGCTTTAAAACTTACTTCAAATTCTTGCTTCCATTTTTAAATTTAGTTTAAATTAGTTTAAATTTTTGGAAACAAGACAAGTTTCAAACTTTAACAAACCAATCCCGAGCTAAAAACTAAAATATCTCGAGTAACTCGAGTAACAATTCCCTTTTAAATTTATCTTAAAATCAATTTGAATTTCAAATAAAAACAGGTTTATACAAAAACCTGTACTAACAGGTTTACCCCAAACCCTGTAATAAAGTAAATACTCGAGACCTCATCTCCATTACTTCGAGTTCAACGTTCAGGTACTTCGAGCAAAACATAATACTACCCGTCACAAACGCGAGATCCCACCTCCCCAAATCAGCAGACACGCCATTAACCTCGTGCACCTGCACCACCGCCGCCCTCACTTCCAATCACTCGCGACCCCTTACGCAAGTCGGCGACCGTCAATCAAACCTATTCTGACCCTCCAAAGAACTGCAGAACCTCTGAATCGATTTTAAGCATTCGACCTCGAAAATAAACTGTAACAATGGTCAGATTCGAAATTCGCTTCAATCAATCAAATTTGATCACCGGAGAAACTACAACTCCGGCCACTATTCATTCCATACTCCATCTATCATCACCTTGAATCACGAAGAACTCGGTTGCCTCAAGGAGTTTCGGCGATCAAATTTACTGAAGAACATAAAACTAGGTTTAACTACTATGATCCGAAATTCCTACTGTCTTACTGCATTAATTCCTCAATTACCATTTTTTCTCAATTCTCCTATCACTATTCTATCACCAGGAACATCACTGGCCACCAAAACTTCTTAGATCGACAAAATCAACCCAAATTATGATTTTTGGTTTAACCAGAATTTCTTAATCAAAAACAAACTAAAAGTTCTAATTTAAATTTTAAAATTCGAGTTTTTGATCAGGTAACATATTAATAATCTTAAATCAAAGAATTTAAAGGATTAAATTCTTGTTTTCAACAGAATTACTCTATTGTTTAGTGTTTTTCTTTTCTTCTTCCAGAGACCATACTGTTTTATTTTTTTCAGTGATACTTCAAGTTTTTATTCATACTTGATAAAACTTAAAACTTTAATTATGTTACACAACTCTATTTTGCTTAACTCCTAGAACTAACATAGATTAGATCCAAAGTACAGAATTTTAAGAAATTCAAGGATCAGTAACTTAAGTACAGAAACATAACTACACAATAACATGCACCATAATCTTCACTTAGAAATGAACTTATGAAAAAGCGTACACACTTATTTCAGAGTAAACAACAACCATTTATACTTAGGTTTATTAAATATAAATTGTTACTCACTTGGGTTTTAGGGGCAGAGCACATTAGCTTCAGATTGCATTTTAAAAACTGCAGATGCTTTTAAAATTCATCTTGCTTACTGAAATGCTCCCTGATCTACATGCATGTTTGTTTCCAGGTGAACACATGCATGCTTCCAGAGAGAAGATGCATGCAAGTTTGAATGTTGATTTCAAAGAGGACTGCAGGCTTGTGAAGTTTTCAAAATAGAGAGAGAGTGACCTCCAGATGCATGCAGGTTTGTATTTTTTTTTAAGTTGCAAATTGATTTCAGGCCTTAGCATTGAAGAACTACAGGTTTAAATGGTTTGCATTATGTATTTCAGTGGGTTTTGCTTTATTTTGATTAGAGGAACATGGGTTTTCAGATTTGTTTGAGAGGGGGTTTGCAGATTTGTATGTACAAAGTTTCTGGTTTTTTTTGAAATGTAGATAAATTCAGATTTTAGAATCTAAAAATTTTTCTTAAGTTTGAAGAATAATAGGAAAAAGAAAAAAATGAAGCAAAGAAGAAATGTATATATAAACAAAAAAATTTGATTTAATTAAAAATAAAAGAAAAATAAATTTAAATGAGACACTTGTCTCTATTCTTAACATTTGTCACAATAGTTTATTTTATAACTAACACATGTCCTTAAGATGGTAATAAACTTACATATGTATATTAAAAGTGTTTTAAATTTTAATTTAAATTGTTTATAAATACTTTAACTTATTTTATTCCATATGTATATATAAATGAATTTTATTTCCTTTTAATTTTAGAAAACAAAACAAAACAAGTTATAAACAAAAGCTTATTCAAATATTTTTAAGTGTTTATTCTTTTAAATTTTCAAAACATTGAATTCCAATTTAAATTAAATTATAAACTCCAATTTAAAAATCAAGTTATATATATACATATATAACTCTTATAAAAATTAAAAATAACAAATCCTATTACTACAAATCTATTTATGTTCAAAAGAATTTAAGTATTATAATTTTTATTCAAAAATAACAATTTAAACAATATTAGATAATTTATAAAAGAGATTATAAACAAATTAAAATCATTTGTAATTTGTATTTTAACTCATATATATAAAACAAAACTTAGCTTCTATATTTAATTATTTTAAATTCATATTTTTTTTAAGCTAAATAAAATTTCAAAACAAATAAGATTTATCATTGTATAAACCATAACATTATTTATTGAATTGTGTTGAAAAGTTAAATATCAAATTTAAATCAAATTCCCAATTTATCAAATATAAATTAAAGCTAGAAAATTAAATCATTTACTAAATTCAAAATCAAAGTTTATTAATTTACAATATATACAAATATATGTATTATAACAGAAAACAATTTATTTACTTTAAAAAAATAAAATCTTTCAATTTAAATATTTATTAAAACATGATTATTAAATTAAATTCCAAATCTGTTATTAAAATTATCAAATCAAATTAAATTTATAACACAGATTATTAAATTTATATTGCCCAAATTTCTAGGATATCACAAAAAGTCAGAAATTGGTTTTTTATTTATAGAAGATATTCTGACCTAAGTTGATGCTAAGATTATATGTATATATGTATACTGATGTTGTGGAATGAAGAATTTCAAGTTATATGGATAAACATGATATGAAGGACTAAGGAAAAAGGCATTTTTGTTCGCATGCATTAAAATATGGAGGTGGTTCTCGGCGAAAATGAGATTCGAAGATTCAGATTTGAATGGGTGAGAATATTAACTAGACTTTTTTTATTCATCCCTTAGATTGAAAAGATATTATCTATACAAAGAATGTAAAAAATCGCACCCTAGTGGGTTCGAAATTTTGCTTAATTAGAAAGCTAAGTCCATTAAAATATGGATCGTCTGTTTTGGTATCCTGCAAATAAAAAAAATTCATATCAGAGCTGTAACAACCCACATTTTCGACCATTGAAAGTCGACACCAAATACATCCACGATGTTCAAATGCTGAACATCCAATTGTCAAAAAGGAAGATTGTTGGGGTAAAATAAAAGGAACAACACAGAAAGAATAGGGGAAATCGGAATCTCATAGTGGAAATGAAAACGTGTAATATAAAAAAGATAGTATAAACTATCACTTCAAGATATAAGTTATATCAGTGTTAAAAACAAACCTTATAGCTATACTTTATAAATTTCCAACTTTACAATTGTTGATAGGTGTATAAAATATAGCAAAAAAGAAATACTATGATAGATGAACATCCAGCTCTACTACATGAGCTCCATGCCACATCAAACACAAATTGGGAAAATACTCAGTCTGACTTAAGCACTATAAAATAACACCACGATCAGTCTGGAAAATCAGCATGAGAAAACTCAAGTAATAAGGCTAACATTTAATAATTATGGAAGACCACGCTGCTGAATGCGGAATGGGTTTTTACCTTACAAGAATAACATCCATATATGAAGAAATGAGAAACAAATCAGAACAACAATCCAAATAAGAAAGGATATACACAGAAAAGATCAAAATCCAAATATAAAGAATGGACAAAATAATTAAACATCAAGAATAGCTTAAGATACATCGAGATAAAAATTTAGAAAACGATTCAAAGATTTGAATCAAATAGGGAAGGAGAAATTTTTCAACAATGACTAGGAGGGTGCGCCTCCCTCGTTGAAATTATACCTCTAGAAACATACTTGTGAACTCCGATGGCTCTCAGAAACCTCCAAGTCGACCCACAAACAGTCATTGAGAATCCGACTACTTCACATCTCCGTTGCATACAACTGAACCAATCTAGAGTAGATGTAAAGATACCCTAAATGGAATAATCCCACATAACTTGGCCTCTACTCGCTCTTTTGTTTAGTCATTTCCGACAAAGGATATCAATTCTCAAATGAGCAACTAATCGTCTTAGATTGACGAAACATAAAAGGTTAAAAGATTAATGCCAAGGTTCAAAATAGAAATAATGAAAATGAATTTATCCAACATAACTAGGAAGGTGTTCCCCTTACATAGAAAATATATCTCTAGATAAAATACACTTGAGAGCCCACGCCAAACACGCAACACTCTTGGGAACTTCCAAGTTGGACCCCAATAAATCCACAGGTATCTAAATATACTCACATCGATACATGCATTCTATCAATAACTTTCTAGATAAACGTAAATAAATCTCAATCGGTGCGTCCCACGTAGTTTGACTCCCACTGGCTCTTTGGTTTTGGTTTCCATAGTGTTGCATGTCCTTAAAATGAGAAACAAACCATCTTAGAATGATAAAACACAACAATGACTAGGAGGGTGCGCTCCCTTACTTGTGCTTTGGTTTTAGTCATTTTTAACAAAGGGTAACAAAGTTCAAAAGAGAAACACGTCGTCTTAGAGTGATGAAATACAAAGAAGATAGCAGAACCGAAATCGATAGTCGATATGTCAAATATCGAGAATAACAAAGTGGTTTGTGCACGGGAATTTGAATTTCATACATGTACCACAAATAAATGAATCAAACTTTTAAAACAGTTGATTCACATTTGGGCTTGATTCTCACATTATAATATTGGTAAAAAAAAATTTAGAAGTACTCTTTAAAATGTACTTTTAGAAGGGCGAATTATAATACCAAGTGTATTAAAACAAGGGCAAAATTAAATGTCATTAAAACATTAAATACTATAAACCCAAAACAATTTACACTTAGCTTTATTTTTGAATAAGTTCTTTTAAAAGATTTCTCTCATTTATAAACCTTCATTTACAAATTTAAAACAACATTTATTATTCGAAAGGATAATAAATCAATTTAATATCTTTTTAAAGTTAAAACAATGTTAATTTATCCCACAGGGTCACTAATCAAACTTTATAATCTTTATAATAATTTAGTTAGTTATCTTCATAATACCTTTGTTGAATTAGTTCATTAATTTTGAAACACTAAATAAGTTAATTAAAAACTTTTATTAAATTAGTTAATTTACTTTAAAATCTTATATTAAATCCATTAATTAACGTTTAAAACTCCATTAATTAAAATTATTGATTAAATCCAAATATCATTAGTAAAATGATTAACTAAATTTTAAATATCATTAATTAACATAATTAATTAGATTCAAACATCATTAATTAAAATGATTAACTAAATTTAAAATATCATTAATTAAATTCACATCCCGTTTATTAAAATGATTAATTAATTTTAAGTATGATTAATTAAAATGATTTATTAAATTCAAACATCATTAATTAAAATGATTGATTAAATTAAAATATCATTAATCAAAGTGATTAATGAATTTTAAACATTTAATTTGTGAAAATGCAAGCTCAAGTTCAACACACAAAGGTTTAGGGAGATGATATTCAATAAGTGACGATATAGCAAAAGATCACTATAATGACACTTAGACAATTCAAATAGACTATCACAATTATTTCAGCTAAACATCAATATAAGCAATAAATTAGATGCAAATAACAGTAAATAAATAATGGAGAGAAACACCTTTGGGTCTCTTTACAAATGTCCCATGTAAATCACACATATATGTGTGCATTTTTCGAAGTGTTCCATAGCGACCTATTCGCTACGTAAACAATCCAGCTTCTCTTTTTTGTCCCCTACAACAAAACAATTATTTATGTCATCTGCTACTAGGTGGGAACAAATAATAATATATAATCACATGTATTCCCTGTAAATCAGATAAAATGTCATCTGCGTTCCAAAAATGGAAATCCAATCAAAACAATCTATCAAACAACAATATAAACCCGTACCCAAGCATTCAACAATAATCTATAACATCACAGATATTATATAGTTAAACTCTAGATGAGTGAACTCATCGAAATTCCAGTTATTGCCCAAGCATTTTGGTTTTTAGCTTGAAATTCTACAAGCTCTATACTTTACCAATCCAATTCTATCACGTAGATAATGCTTTCATGAGTACATAGCAACTCATCATGTTCGAATCCGGCCTCGTATGGATAAGTTACAGATTTTATAATTTATCGAATTAAAAATAAATAAATTAACACTAATCTCGATCGTTAAACTAATAACCAAATCCAAATACATCTCCCCCAAACTTTCAAAATCAATTTCCCACCTGCGACATGAACACCGAAACCACTGTTGAGCCTTGCATCCACACCTGGGACCACGTTTCTCGACGAAAATGAACACGGACACTTCCAACGATCTCTCCTCCGCGAACCCTACCTCCTCGACACCATAACACCGAGCACAGCTCGGTCTTACTCCATGTGACCTGAAGCAGCAGTACGCGAAAAACGATAGTCGCTTTCCTCCTTACGAAGCCCCACCTTCGCAGAATCGGCCATTAGAGGCTCCTCCTCATGCGAAAGACAACGTACCTTTCGTCGATGTCCAATTCCTTTAGATTGTAATCTTGGGCAAACCCTAGGTTTGGCTAAGAAAAATCGACCACGACCAAAGTCGAACGCAACCCTAATAACCCACCTAGAATCGAAGATCTCTCCATTGCCAATTCAATGAATCAAGTTTTAAGATTCTGAATTGAGAAATGGAGTTGATTTTAAAATTTAAAATGTCGGCCATTTTTTTTCTAGCTTTGGGAATGCTGGAACAAGGATGAACGTATAAAAGTGGAGGCAAATAAAAAGATAAGTGTTGGATGGTCGTCAACTTTGGTTTAAACCATTGCCAGCACTTTGCTACGTGAGATTTCATTCGCATATGGAATCCAAACAACAAAACAAATATACGGTCGTGCTCAAAATGCGGCACGATTCCTAAACAATTATAAAGTATACTGGTTTTCATATTTTTTAAACCACAAAAGTACCAATGTTTTGCCCAAAAATCATCAAACGACAATTTAATAAATTAAATTAAAAACACGTCATTAAAAATTAAGTCGTTTTATTACAATTTGATTTTCTTGTTATTTATTTGAACCATTTATTATTGTAAATAAATTTACATAATGAAGTCACGATTATTATTGATTAAATAAACGAAATTAAATAAGGCTATCAAATCTATTTAATTAAAATATACAAGAAACAGTTACAGGTCCCTATTTTGGATGTTGTTATAAGAAAAGTCCATGCATATATAAGTATGTAAATTTAGTCCCTATTTTAAAAAAAATAGAAACGCAAGGTGCTTTGCACTTTTCTGACAGAAAATGCAAGCTAACTTGCAACTTTTATCAGAAAAGCGCAAGCTAGTTTGCGCTTTTTTATTTTGAAATTTCTTTAAAATTTTTGAAATTTCTTTAAAAAATTTGAAATTTTCAAAAAAAATTAAATTTTTGAAAAGCGGAAGTTAACTTGCACTTTTATAAGAAAAGCGCAAGATAGTTTGCGCTTTCTGATTTACCAAAAACAGGGACTTAATTTACATACTTATTATCATAGGGACTTTTTTTACAACAACATCGAGAATATGGACCTTTGGTGCAAAGCACCTAAAATATAATTCATAGTTCAAATAGTTAAATAATCTCTATATTTGAATTCAAGTTATTAAACTTTAAAAACCAATTATTAAATATTTAAAATTAATTAATTATTTAAAAATAAAAATGATAAATTTCTAGGATGTTACATCCTCCCCTCCTTAAAAGAATATCGTCTCCGAAATTATCATGGAGTGGAAAATGTAATATTCAACCAAAGAATCAAATTATTTACTTGGCTTTCAGTAACCTAATTAATCATGTTTCCTTAATGGAAAATCCTTATCAGCATTTAAATTCCTATCACTCTATGTTAATCCCAACGCCTAAGTTATGCATTGATTTTTTATGAAAGGGAAATGAGAAATACAATGCACGCTTGCTAGTCGAAAGGCAAGTTAATTGGGTATATCACACCACCAATTCTTACGATTATCGATGATGTCAAAACCTTACGCTAACTTTCTTTACAACTTAAGCTAGAATTCCGTGAAATTTTGATAGGACTCCTTTACACGGTTGATCTGGAAAAACTAAAACTTGCCACAGCTGGCCCCAAATCAAAAAAGAAAACAAAAGCCCAAAAGTGACCTCCTATGGGTATAAATCACCGATCAATTTAATTTTCTAAATCTATTATGTACCTTTTTGTGTTTGATTTATATTTTTGCAAGCAACCCACTAACTTGATGCAAATGCGCAAAAAATCAAGTTGAAATCTCTTGCTTACTTGTACTTACACAATTCAAAAGAGAATTAGGCTGATAAAATAGAAATATCATGCAACAAATAATCATGATGCAAATCTACATGCAAAAACTAGCCTGATATAAATCTACATGCAACCAAAAGTAGCACAACAACTATATGCAACAAAACACAGAGAATACTCCATAATAAATGTTATGCATCAATTTTTCCAAAATATAAATTTAGAATTAAATGCACGGGTTTTATATTCAAAATATTTTTAAATGCCTAACAAAAAGAAATGTACCAAAACCAAAATTAATTATGACATAGGGAGGGCTCTCCCAACTGAAGCCTGGTATGACTCTAGAATCAAACAACATGGAGCATCTAGTGGTATTCTGGTTCCTTCTAAACAACAACTAGAGAAAACAAATATACCTGACGAGTCTTCCAAATCAGAAAACTCTAAAATTCCCAACTTTAGTCATAACAAAATATATTTGAAAGATCACTTTAACTAATATATTTTTTCAAATGTACTGAAATTATAATACTTCCCCAAAGTTTTTTAAATAATATTATTATTTCTTTTACAAATTCTTGCAAAATCATATTTTTTTTCAAAAGCACTGGGATTTTAGTCCTAACAAACAATAATTTTATATATTGTAGTCTATAAAAATAACACTACAAATCAATTAAATTTCATAAAGGAATAATCTAACACTTAACATTATTTGAAATGTCAAATGGCTAACAAACTAGATTTAGAATTTTTGCTTAGACTCTCACTTCCTTATGTCACGCGCTAAGCATGCAAATATACCTAAGCCTGTATGATATACATAAATCTTCAGTACGCTATATTTGGTCTGATCACTTACTCGGATACATATACTTCTACTTACAAACTAGTATTGCTCACTCAACCTCTCTAGGGCGGACTCCGATCAGGTTCTTCAGTTAGAAATTTATGTTCTACTTGCATAGCCATAAACTATGATAGAAAATCTCAGTGTCATATAAAGAACCCAAATCAAGTGTTCGCTGGAAGAATCAAGTGAGAAATCCTTTTTCAAACTAGTGTGAATCACCCGAAGTTATGTATTTGAATCCTAGACCAAGAACCGTGTAAATAAAATGATCTACAATTAACTTATTTACTTAATTTGATTGGTTTCTTTATTATACCAATCTCTTTCTAAATCACTTTCATTTTATTTCTAGTATTTCCTTCAATACGAAAATTATTTATGATTATTTCATAAATTTTAACTTAAGTTTATAAATATTATATAAAGTCATTGCTTTATAAAACTTCAAATAAAACTTACTCCATTTTATTTACATGTATAATACCCTTATAGATCCTATAAGTATATACAAAACACCAATTTGATTTTGCTTTGAAAAAATTAGATGGAGACCTGATAAAAATATGAGTCTTTTAGAAATGGGTCAACCTTCTGACCTTTCTAACTAAGGATGTTATAATGAAAGATGTTTATAGGTTAACCCCAAAACAACAAATAGTTTACACTACTTGGATGTTTTAACAAAAGCTACGGTTTTAATAAAACAATGTTAATTAAAACATCTCTATCTAATTTAACCCATTTTTCAAATTATTCTTTATCGGCAATATTTTTTGTTTTGAAATAAATTCCCTTTAAGGAAACTTAAAAACTAAATACTCGGTATTTATTTTACGTCTCTTATTTTAAAACATTTTACATATACTTCTCTATGAACTAACTTCAACAATTTATTATTAAACTCACATTAGGTTCATCCAGATTTGAACTCGTTTCGATCGCACAATAATAAAGAGAATAATTTACTAAGTGTCCCATAACGTTCGCCTAAGCAAACATCAACATGCCACTCAGAAGATTATTCAGATTACCAGAAAACTAATCAAGACGATTTCCTCCGAATTACCCTAAAGAAAATGCATTTCGTTTAAAACTTCTCTTCCGGAATATTACATTTAAAAATACTTCCATGTAGTACTACTATATATATTTTTCCAAAAAAACCTTTCAAAATTATTTCAAATGACTTGCGGATTTAAATTCAAAAATCTTTTTAAAAACCCATTTTATAAGTCAAATTTGTATTAAATTACCATTATATAAAATCATTTCATATTATAATAATTATCCTTTATTATAATAAAATTTTCTTAAATATTTATTATTTAAATGTCTTATCCTGCTATTTGGATTATTTTAAACAACCTTTATTGAAAGATTACTTTAACTTAACATTTTCTCCGAACATCTTATAGTCAAATTGTGAAACTAATTTCACAAGGGGTTCATTTATAATCAAAACAATAAATTCTCAAAAATAAGGTGAGCATAGATAATCAGCAATCAACTAATGGCAATCAATGCTCCTAAATTAATTAATTATGGCTGATCGAACTATAGTGAATATAAATAAATATTATCACTTTCAAGGAAACAAACACACTCAATAACTATAATTTTTTGAAAATTTGTAACAGCCCGAAGTTTTAACAAGTATTTTTCACTTTTAATTATAAAACTTTGGGGTTCATTATATAAAAATCTAAATTTTTAAAATTGATTAAAACATTTCCCAAATTTTTAATTAAAGGACAAGACTTCTGAAATTTTAAATTTGGTTAAAGATAACTCTAATTGGAATTTTCAAAATTTTTAATTTCTAAATCTTTTATATAAGAATTATATATGTACAAGATTTATTGTGAGGATGTTTACTTATATTGGTAATAACATTTATTTCCCTTTTTGTTCTTTTTAAAATGAATTATATATATTAAAATTTAGTAATAAATTTATTAGAAAATGGTAAATAAATCCGAATAATGTAAACAAATTCTATTTTAGTTAAGTAATAACTTTCACAATTTACAATGTATTAATAAACTGTTGAACTACGCGTTTAAAGGGCGCGTTATTTGATGGGATAAATAACGTATAAGTAAATGTATAAAATTTAAATCCGTTATTTTCGTTTTATTTTGGACTTAAATTTTGCGTCTATGGTGCGCATCTCAAAAATATATACCTTAACTGAAAACGGTTAAATAAATCAGTAAACATGCATTTTCGAGTAGGAGGGAAGCATATCCGTTTCAATTTTTCCTTTAACCGTGTTGGCCATTTACCTTTTAAAAAAAAGATATCCCATTTCTCTTTTTACTGCAACTTTTTATTTAATATAAAATCTTTCATTAAAGTAACATTCAAATCTTATCTTATTGTCGTTTCCTCCAATATCAACGCTAGTTTCTTCTCATTATTAAACACGTTCGCAAATTTGTCCAAATTCCATTTCCGTTCAAAGACAAATATATTCACTTCCCTTTTCTCTTTAGTTTTAAATAGAACGTTATCCATAAATTTTATTACCGTTTCATAGCAAGATCATCTCTTGCAGTTACTTTGCTTAATTCACTCAGCCTATTTAAGGATATAAATCACGCACCCGTTGAAAAGAGATCCTATACTTCTTTAACGTCTGTCCTCTATTGCCAAAACAATCAACGTAAAGTAAAATTTCAAAAAAAATGTAAACAAAACATGCTTTAATTAAGGAATAAAATTTGGAAATTTATAGTGTATAAATGAACTGGGTAATTATGCATTTAAAGGGCGCGTAAAATGAGGGAATAAATACCGTATATATATATATATAAGAAAACGTATAAAATTTAAGTCCGTTATTTTCGTTATATCTTGGGCATAAATTATTATGTCTGTTGCACGCATTTTTATTATATTCACTTTCCTTCTGATTTAATAAAAGCGTTATCCACAATAATTTATAACCGTTCACATTCTAATTTTTGTCGTGCACGTTTAAAGGAGACAATTCAACCGTGTCTTGCCATTTATTTGATTCGTATATAATCGTTTGACTCTTCCAGAGAGCTGTTTAATTTCTTTTAAAACTTGATTGAAATCCCTAGGAGTTTCCACTTTCCCTTGCATAATTTAGTTGCTGATTTTAATTCATTGACGTTTCAAAATAATAAATATATCTCTCACCTCAATCAACATTTACAGGTTCACACCCAAAATTTTCCATTTCCATTTAAAGCTAATTGATTTCTTGCCTTTTCCCTTCACTCGAAATAAATCGAGTTGCCTGTTTAAAAAATTTTGGTTTAACATTTCGTGCTTCCTATATTCACGCAAATCTCCTCTGGAAAAAAAAATCAATACCCTCTGCATATATTTGTTTCCAGATCTCCTTGCCGTTTTTCCTTATATTGCGCAATCTCATTTTCTCTTATATAACCCACACCTTCTTTTCATTTCTCACCAAAATTTTCGAATTTCATCTTCCTGGTTTTGTGCACGAGCTTCAGTAAATTCAGGTACATAGCTGCATCCCTTCTTCCTTCTTATTTTCCTCTTTTTTTTAGTTTTTCTCTATTTCCTATTGTTTGTTCCACCGTGCTCGGCTACTCCGCCACCACCCTCCGCTCCATGTTCTGTCACGGACCTCACACTATGAACCATCCCGTGACTTTGTGCAGGCCAACGTTCAAAAAAAAGGGAAAACAATGCTTGCGCCACCTTTTGACATCAGCCTATAGGACTAAATCTTGAGTGCATGCACATATATAGGCTTGAGTCACCTAAGTTTAACCCTGCCTTAATTTGTTTCAAATGTTTGCATTTCAGGCTTTGAAAATATGTATATATATATATATAATAGGGAAGAGATACGCATCATTTTGCATTTTTGCTCCTGCATGATTGGGTCGTTAGCCACTGACTTGGCATACTACTGCATGCGTTCAGTTAAAAAAAATTATATTTATATATATATATATATATAAAGGGAGAAGTAAATTATGCGTACGTGTCAGGAATAAATATATGAGCAAGCATAGTGTTGTGTTGTCCAACTAAAGACTAGCTTGAAATTACCCTTTTGCATTTCTGAAGTAGAAAATGTGCGCCACCTGTAAGTTGTGTAACCAGTCCTCTATGTCATGACGTGAAGTCTCAGGAGTGCATGCATTCGAGTTTTGAGATTTGGCAAGGGTCGTGCCTTTTTATAAAAAGAAAGAAAAAATTATTATAATAAGAGGGTGAATAAAATAGTAGGGAGCCACCTATGCATGTGAGTATAACATCCTGAGCATTAGCTTGTTAGCATATATAGTGAATATAGGTAGGTAGATACATGCATGAATAACAGTCTTTATGCACTATGAACAGATCCATATGAAGTATTGTACACTAAGAATAATTATGAAGTATTAATATGTAAACCACATGTTGCACTTAGCAATAAAAAAAGAAAAAAAGAAAAAAATAATAATAAATAAATAAATATTGCATGCGCCCCCTTTATGTATCACTGTCATAAATTGCATTGTTGCCTACATAAGATTTGCCACCTTTTATTAACACGTCATAATATTCTGTAAAAAGGGTAAAAAAATATAGAGTATAAAATTTATTTTGTAAATTTTGATTTGGAAAATTTAAATGGGCAGGCTGAGCTTTTGTTTTAATGGGTCAAGTCGTGTGGTGAGTGGTCGAGCCATTGTGTCAATTTCTTTTAATTCGGTCTTGTTTCAAATTTGTTGTGTTCATGATAAGATTCGAATACTTAGTTTTATTTAATTACTTTGTTCAAGATTTGAATCAAGTCGTTACATCCACTGAAAATTGATCGTGCCTTCTGTACTCTTCTTTCGGGGTAGATATCGTTGTTTGAATAAATTCTGCAGCTTCGAGAAGGTGAGTATTCTCACCTGACAAACATACTTATATATCTGTGAATTACTAACAAGTGTAATTGTAGAATGATTTTACTTCCTTTTATTTGACTGTGATATAAATTGATGATATTAAAATCCTGTTATTAAACCTACACATCATCAGTTATATTATATACTGTTTTGTTTATGTTGTTACACTATTTATTTATGTACTGTTTATCACTGCCAGTTCCCTGTGGAAAAAAATCATTACGGGCTGAAATGATAGGCCTGAATGATATTTATTTATTTATTTAGTCATTTATTTAACTTGGGATTGCGGGTTTGAAATGATAGAACCCGGTTTTCTTGTAAATTACGGATTGAAATGATATATTATCCATATCACCTGACCTAGGTTAGAAAATATTATATAGACCCATGGTTATATATATATATATATATATATATATTTGGAAATATTAAATATTTTAAATGTTAAATTCTTTTTTTAAAATTGGATAAAAATGATTTTTATAAGTATAGTGATATTTTACAAGTTAAAGATGTAAATAAATAAATGTTAAAAATATAAAGTGTAAATTTATTTTGTAGAATTTGATGTGAAAAAAATTAAATGAGATTCAAGTTAAGAAATTGAATATGATGTTTTGGTAAATATTTGAATATAAGTAAATAAATAAAGGGTTAAGTTGGTTATGAATTAAATATTTAAATAAAGTGAATACTAAAAAGGGAACTTGGAATATAGCTAAATTTTGAATATAAAGTGGTAAGTTAAGAAATTGATTAAAAATTTAGTTTACTTTGGAGTGGTAAATTGAACATAATTATTAAGTAAAATATTATGGGAAATTTTGCACTTTATTTTTATAAGTAAAGCATAGAGAGGTTTGATATATATTTGAAAAATTCACTTTATAAAAATCATAATTTATTGAGTAATTTAAATGATTATTTAAAGGAGGAAATATGATTATATAAGTTGAATTGGTTTAATTATTGTTAAAACCATATTGAAGTTTAAATTTTAAGTTACTCAAATCAACTAAGGTATAACCTTTGGGATGTATACTGGATTTTTATAAGAATTATAACTTCACTTTTAAATAATTTAAATGTAGTATTTGATTTAAATATAACTACTTTGGATTTATAACCACGGGTAATAATAACGATTGGTTGGCAAAGAGACCGAGATCGGATATGGGCATACTCTCTTTCGATACCGAAAACCACTTTGACAACTGTGTACGCGGAGGAGATTCCAGAATGAAGTAGGATGGTGGTGACGTTTCCTTTGAGGTAAATACGTGGACCCGACTCCCGTGAGTTGGCATAAGGTGGCTAAAACAGGAGCGATCGACGGATTAATGAGGTAGCACCTCTGATCGGACGCACTTCTTCGTATGCCATTCTATTACTTTTGTGATTGTTTTGGTGCGCACCTTTGATTTGGGAGTGTTGTTTGAGGTGGGTGGTAGTAGCAGCTACGCGTTACCACCGGTCCGGAAGCATAATTGGTATATCTCCCCTGGCATTGCCTAGTTGTGCCGTGTCACCTGCCATAGCGAGCCTTGTACGAGTTTGTTTTTCTTCCGTGGCCCGTGTGGTATCCTCTGGTGGCTTCCCGATCAGGAGGGACTATGATATTGGATGGACTACTGGGACTATTATTGTGTTAAGGGGGAGATTGGGTAACTCCTTAACGCTATTTAAAAGTAAATTTATTTTAATATAGACACTATTACAATAGAGAAATTATTACTACATAGTAAATAGTTTAACGAATCCTTAGAGGATGGGCGGTCCCAAGCATTCTTTAAGTTACTTGCTCTATATTACAGTACACTTGAATTAGCTTACACTGTATAAGTATGTATGTCCTGACTCGAGTGTTGTGTTTATTTCTTACGCTCGGGTCAGCCTGAGTTGCAGTTCAGTCTTCATCCCAGAGCTAGGACTTCTGTAGATCACTTTCAAGCTGCTGGCAAATTTTTCTTTCAGTTCCTTATCTAAATTTATGTAATCAAGACTATTGAATATTGAGATTTACTATTGTTGTTCCAAACTATATTTGGGTTTAAAGTCTATGCAAATTTTATTGTTTTCAGACTTTTAATAGTGGCTTCATGAACCACTAAGTTATTTTAAATTCCGCTGCGAGTATTCCGAATTTCTGTGTCTGTGATTCTGTGATTATTTATTTACTGTATATTTTGAGATTTGCCAAATTTTATTTACAACACGGTATTTTGAACAATTCAAGTCCGACATGTGCGGATGCGAATGGTTGAAAATATCGGGTCATTACAATTTGGTATCAGAGCTTTGGCTCTAGGCAAAACTTAGAATGTATGGTAAATTTGATATACAGAATCACTTTCATTCAATCTCTTCCTTTTGATTCGTTTTCCTTTGAATTTTGAAACGTTCTCTGCGGTTCCAAAATTCATTCGTGTCCCTCACTATTCATCTTCTTTCGATTCTGGAGTATCCCATAACTCCACTTCGGGTGATCTTTATAGTGAATTGGCGGTCTCGCCAATATTCTAATAAAGGAGTGAAACTCCTTTACAATTAGCATTGATTCAGCAGAGATTTATATTTATCCTCGGTTTAGATGCTAGTATTTTTGGTTATTCCGAACTCTATCTCTTCAGATCGAATGTAGATTTACCCCAGAAAATCCACATCGATCTTACTCTTTAAGTCACGGTTGACCCGGTTAAGGTTGTCGCGATTTATATAAACTTATCCAGTTCCTTATTCTGTTATTTAATCATCGGATCTTCTAATTCCAACTTATCTTTAAATCAGAATTCTCTGTGATTTGAGTCTATCAAATTTGAATCTCTATCCTTGTTTTGAAAAATTTATTTGAAAATAATAAAATCTAATATTATACATAAGTATAAATTTTTAGAATTTTTATAATTAATTTAACTAGTTGTCAAGAGATAATAGTCTCTGATTTTATTTATGGTTTTGTAAACCACGGGTTTTGTCTCATATAAATAATTGAACTATAAACAATGGTTTTAAATTAATTTGGAAATAGAAATGAATTTAAAACAAGAACTTGAGAATTCAATTTCCGATGGTTTCAAACCTTGTGTTTAAAGTTTTGAAAGGATATATTATTTAAATTATTTTCGAATAGAAATTTGTTTCCAAAGATTTTTAAAGGTTTAAAAATCAGTGCTCTTCTCTTTGTCGCTGGTAAATAATTTTGGTGATGACTGCAACATCATTGACATTCATTTCCGAGTTTCGAAGTGAAGAGACCATTCTGTAGTCTGGCTACAGTGTTACCTTGAGAATTTAATTGATTTGAATCTCTAAAATATGACTTGATTTATAATATATAGATATATGATTTAAATTTGATTTGACATATTATGTACATATATTTATTTATCTCTAAATGGTTTGAAGGGAATCAGAAATTTAATTCTAAAATTTTATCTTGAAGAATAATTCCAATTATAAAAAGAAAATCAAATTTTTGAATAAATGATTCCACCTTGAGATAATTGAATTTGAAAGTTTTATTGGTATAATACTCAATTGCATTCCAATATAACTTACCTTGATTTCAGAAGTTAACAATGTAATTAGATAATATACAATATAAAAAGATTTTATAAATAAAATTTGAGTGGTTATAATAAATTTTATACACTTAAATTCTAGTTATAAAAAGATTAACAAAGGTAATGGAATAATTTACAATATAAATGATGTTAAAGGAACTAAGAATAAATTTAAACAGTTGTAATATGTGTAAACATATTTAACATAGATGATAAAAATATATTGAGAGAAATAAATTTAGTTATAAAAAAAGGATATTAATTTATTGAACCCATTTTTGAGTATAACAAATGATTTTCAAACTTATGATTTTAGAAATTTTTATTTTAAGATAATTGGAATATGAAGTAATGAAATTTGAAATAGTAAAATTTAACTTAAATGAAATTAAATAGATCAAATCAATTATTAATTTAAAATTGAATTTGTATGTTTTAGATTAATGATTCTATTTTGAGTTTCAATTTAGTTTTCTTTCAGGTTGTTTCTATTCCACTACGTTCTTCCTTTTCGAGGACGAAAAGTTCTGAGTGGGGGAGAGTGTAACAGCCCGAAGTTTTAACAAGTATTTTTCACTTTTAATTATAAAACTTTGGGGTTTATTATATAGAAATCTAAATTTTTAAAATTGATTAAAACATTTCCCAAATTTTTAATTAAAGGACAAGAGTTCTGAAATTTTAACTTTGGATAAAGATAATTCTAATTGGAATTTTTAAAAAATTTAATTTCTAAATCTTTTATATAAGAAGTATATATGTACAAGATTTATTGTGAGGATGTTTACTTATATTGGTAATAACATTTATTTCCCTTTTTTTCTTTTTAAAATGAATTATATATATTAAAATTTAGTAATAAATTTCTTAGAAAATGGTAAATAAATCCAAAGAATGTAAACAAATTCTATTTTAGTTAAGTAATAACTTTCACAATTTACAATGTACTAATAAACTGTTGAACTATGCGTTTAAAGGGCGCGTTATTTGATGGGATAAATAACGTATAAGAAAACGTATAAAATTTAAATCCGTTATTTTTGTTTTATTTTGGACTTAAATTTTGCGTCTATGGTGCGCATTTCAAAAATATATACCTTAACTGAAAATGGTTAAATAAATCGATAAACGTGCATTTTCGAGTAGGAGGGGAGCATGTCTGTTTCAATTTTTCCTTTAACCGTGACTGGCCATTTACCTTTTTAAAAAAATATATCCCATTTCTCTTTTTACTGCAACTATTTATTTAGTATAAAATCTTTCATTAAAAAAACGTTCAAATCTTATCTTATTGTCGTTTCCTCCAATATCAACGCTAGTTTCTTCTCATTATTAAACACGTTCGCAAATTTGTCCAAATTCCATTTCCGTTCAACGACAAATATATTCACTTCCCTTTTCTCTTTAGTTTTAAATAGAACTTTATCCATAAATTTTATTACCGTTTCATAGCAAGATCATCTCTTGCCGTTACTTTGCTTAATTCACTCGGCCTATTTAAGGATATAAATCACGCACCCGTTGAAAAGAGATCCTATACTTCTTTAACGTCTATCCTCTATTGCCAAAACAATCAACGCAAAGTAAAATTTCAAAAAAAAATGTAAGCAAAACACGCTTTAATTAAGGAATAAAATTTGGAAATTTATAGTGTATAAATGAACTGGGTAATTACGCGTTTAAAGGGCGCGTAAATTGAGGGAATTAATACCGTATATATATATATATATATATATATATATATATATATATATATATATATATAAGAAAACGTATAAAATTTAAGTCCGTTATTTTCGTTATATCTTGGGCATAAATTATTGTGTATGTTGCATTCATTTTTATTATATTCACTTTCCTTCTGATTTAATAGAAGTGTTATCCACAATAATTTATAACCGTTCACATTCTAATTTTTGTCGTGCACGTTTAAAGGAGAAAATTCAACCGTGCCTTGCCATTTCTTACATTTGTTTGATTCGTATATAATCGTTTGACTCTTCCAGAGAGCTATTTAATTTCTTTTAAAACTTGATTGAAATCCCTAGAATTTCCACTTTCCCTTGCATAATTTAGTTGCCGATTTTAATTCATTGACGTTTCAAAATAATAAATATATCTCTCACCTCAATCAACATTTACACGTTCACACCCAAAATTTTCCATTTCCATTTAAAGCTAATTGATTTCTTGCCTTTTCCCTTCACTAAAAATAAATCGAGTTGCCTGTTTAAAAATTTTTGGTTTAACATTTCGTGCTTCCTAAATTCACGCAAATCTCCTTTAGAAAAAAAAAATCAATACCCTCTACATATATTTGTTTCCAGATTTCCTTGTCGTTTTTCCTTATATTGCGCGATCTCATTTTCTCTTATATAACCCACACCTTCTTTTCATTTCTCACCAAAATTTTCGAATTTCATCTTCCTGGTTTTGTGCACGAGCTTCAGTAAATTCAGGTACATAGCTGCATCCCTTCTTCCTTCTTATTTTCCTCTTTTTTTTAGTTTTTCTCTATTTCCTATTGTTTGTTCCACCGTGCTCGGCTACTCCGCCACCACCCTCCGCTCCATGTTCTGTCACGGACCTCACACCATGAACCATCCCGTGACTTTGTGCAGGCCAACGTTCAAAAAAAAGGGAAAACAATGCTTGCGCCACCTTTTGACATCAGCCTATAGGACTAAATCTCGAGTGCATGCACGTATATGGGCTTGAGCCACCTAAGTTTAACCCTGCCTTAATTTTTTTCAGGCTTTGAAAATATGTGTATATATATATATATAATAGGGAAGAGAGCCGCATCATTTTGCATTTTTGCTCCTGCATGATTGGATCATTAGCCACTGACTTGGCATGCTACTGCATGCGTTCAGTTAAAAAAAAATTATATATATATATAAAGGGACAAGTAAATTATGCATACATGTCTGGAATGAATATATGAGCAAGCATAGTGTTGTGTTGTCCAACTAAAGACTAGGTTGAAATTACTCTTTTGCATTTCTGAAGTAGAAAATGTGCGTCACCTGTAACTTGTGTGACCAGTCCTCTATGCCATGACGTGAAGTCTCAGAAGTGCATGCATTCGATTTTTGAAATTTGGCAAGGGCCATGCCTTTTTATAAAAAGAAAGAAAAAATTATTATAATAAGAGGGTGAAAAGAATAGTATGGATCCACCTGTGCATGTGAGTAGAACATCCTGAGCATTAGCTTGTTAGGATATATAGTGAATATAGGTAGGTAGATACATGCATGAATAACAGTCTTTATGCACTATGAATATATCCATATGAAGTATTGTATACTAAGAATAATTATGAAGTATTAATACGTAAACCACATGTTGCACTTAGTAATAAAAAAAAGAAAAAAAAAGAAAAGGAAAAAAAGAAAAAATATTAATAAATAAATAATATTGCACGCGCCACCTTTATGTATCACTGCCATAAATTGCATTGTTGCCCACATAAGATTTGCCACCTTTTTATTAACACGTCATAATATTATGTAAAAAGGGTAAAAAAATATATATAGAGAGTATAAAATTTATTTTGTAAATTTTGATTTGGAAAAATTAAATGGGCAGGCAGAGCTTTTGTTTTAATGGGTCAAGTCGTGTGGTGAGTGGTCGAGCCATTGTATCAATTTCCTTTAATTCAGTCTTGTTTCAAATTTGCTGTGTTCGTGATAAGATTTGAATACTTAGTTTTATTTAATTACATTGTTCAAGATTTGAATCAAGTCGTTGCGTCCACTGAAAATTGATCGTGCCTTCTGTACTCTTCTTTCGGGGTAGATATCGTAGTTTGAATAAATTCTGCAGCTTCAAAAAGGTGAGTATTCTCACCTGACAAACGTACTTATATATCTGTGAATTAATAACAAGTGTAATTGTAAAATGATTTTACTTCATTTTATTTGACAGTGATATAAATTGATGATGTTAAAATCCAGTTATTAAACCTATACATCATCAGTTATATTATATACTGTTTTATTTATACTGTTACACTACTTATTTATGTACTGTTTATCACTGCCAGTTTCCTGTGGAAAAAAATCGTTACGGGATGAAATGATAGGCCTGAACGATATTTATTTATTTATTTAATCATTTATTTATCTTGGGATTGCGGGTTTGAAATGATAGAACCCGGTTTTCTTGTAAATTACGGATTGAAATGATATATTATCCGTATCACTTGACCTAGGATAGAAAATATTATACAGACCCATGGTTGTGTGTGTATATATATATTTGGAAATATTAAATATTTTAAATGTTAAATTCTTTATTTAAAATTGGATAAAAATGATTTTTATAAGTATAGTGATATTTTACAAGTTAAAGATTTAAATAAATAAATGTTAAGAATATAAAGTGTAAATTTATTTTGTAAAATTTGATGTGAAAAAAATTAAATGGGATTCAAGTTAAGAAATTGAATATGATGTTTTGGTAAATATTTGAATATAAGTAAATAAATAAAGGGTTAAGTTGGCTATGAATTAAATATTCAAACAAAGTGAATACTAAAAAGGGAATTTGGAATATAGCTAAATTTCTAATATAAAGTGGTAAGTTAAGAAATTGATTAGAAATTTAGTTTACTTTGGAGTGGTAAATTGAACTTAATTATTAAGTAAAATATTATGGGAAATTTTGCACTTGATTTTTATAAGTAAAGCATAGAGAGGTTAGATATATATTTGAAAAATGAACTTTATAAAAATCATAATTTATTGAGTAATTTAAATGATTATTTAAAGGAGGAAATATGATTATATAAGTTAAATTGGTTTAATTATTGTTAGAACCATATTGAAGTTTAAATTTTAAGTTACTCAAATGAACTAAGGTATAACCTTTGGGATGTATACTGGATTTTTATAAGAATTATTACTTCACTTTTAAATAATTTAAATGTAGTATTTGGTTTAAACATCACTATTTTGGATTTATAACCACGGGTAATAATAACGATTGGTTGGCAAAGGGACTGGGATCGGATATGGGCATACTCTCTGTCGATACCGAAAACCAGTTTGACAACCGTGTATGCGGAGGAGATTCCAGAATGAAGTAGGATGGTGGTGACGTTTCCTTTGAGGTAAATACATGGACCCGACTCCCGTGAGTTAGCATAAGGTGGCTAAAACAGGAGCGATCGACGGATTAATGAGGTAGCACCTCTGATCGGACGCACTTCTTCGTATGCCATTCTTTTACTTTTGTGATTGTTTTGGTGCGCACCTTTGATTTGGGAGTGTTGTTCGAGGTGAGCGGTAGTAGCAGCTACGCGTTACCACCGGTCCGGAAGCGTAATTGGTATATCTACCCTGGCATTGCCTACTTGTGCCGTGTCACCTACCATAGCGAGCCTTGTACGAGTTTGTTTTTCTCCCGTAGCCCGTGTGGTATCCTCTGGTGGCTTCCCGATCAGGAGGGACTATGATATTGGATGGACTACTGGGACTATTATTGTGTTAAGGGGGAGATTGGGTAACTCCTTAATGTTATTTAAAAGTAAGTTTATTTTAATATAGACACTATTATAATAGCGAGATTATTACTACATAGTAAATAGTTTAATGGATCCTTAGAGGATGGGCGGTCCCAAGCATCCTTTAAGTTACTTGCTTTATATTACAGTACGCTTGAATTAGCTTACATTGTATAGTATGTATGTCCTGACTCGAGCGTTGTGTTTATTTCTTAAGCTCGGGTCAGCCTGAGTTGCAGTTCAGTCTTCATCCCGGAGCTAGGACTTCTGTAGATCACTTTCAAGCCGTTGGCAAATTTTCCTTGCAGTTCCTTATCTAAATTTATATAATCAAGACTATTGAATATTGAGATTTACTATTGTTGTTTCAAACTATATTTGGGTTTAAAGTCTATGTAAATTTTATTGTTTTGAGACTTTTAATAGTGGCTTCATGAACCACTAAGTTATTTTAAATTCCGCAGCGAGTATTCTGAATTTCTGTGTCTGTGATTCTGTGATTATTTATTTACTGTATATTCTGAGATTTGCCAAATTTTATTTACAACGCGGTATTTTGAACAATTCAAGTCCGACATGCGCGGATGCGAATGGTTGAAAATATTGGGTCGTTACAAAATTATTCCTTTGTATGTATGTATATATATAATAGAGGTAAAATATTTCATTTACCAATTTTCAAAAGTCAATATCATGTCCGTTTGTCTCATTCAAGTGTTTAGAAATCCCTATCGACACTGTAGCATCCCACATCTTGACTAGAATTGATAAACAACTCAATAAGTCAATTAACATAGTACACTTTTACAACATTAACAAATATGCTTGCATATATATAATACTCTCAAACTCATTATAGGTGTCACTTACCCTATCTCTTAATGAGCCATACCTTACCAAAGCCAAGCTGCTTGCTTAATTTTCAGCTTTAAAACCAAATGTAATGACCCGCCTTTTCGATCATTGAAAGTTGACCCTAAATACATTCACGGTACTCAAATGCCGAACATCCAATAGTTGGAAAGGCAGATTGTTGGGGTAAAATAAAAGGAACAACACAGAAAGAATAGGGGAAATCAAAATCTCGCTGTGGAAATGAAACATATAACATAACAAGGATAATATAAATTGTCACTCTAAGGTACAAGGTACATTAGAGTTAAAAACAAACTTATCAGTTGACAATTATAAATTTCTGGCCTTACAATTATTGATAGTATATATAATATACTGAAAAATGAAATACTACGACAGGTGAACATCCAAATCTATTCCACGGGCTCCATGTCCCACCATCGACAACTTGAAAAAATATTACATCTGACCTAAGCATTATAATAAAATTATACCCGGATCAGTTTGGAAAACCAGCATGAGAAAACTCAAGTAGTAAGGTTGACATTTAATAATTTTGTAAGACCACATCGTTGAATGCGAAATGGGTTTTTACCTTACAAGAATAACTTCCATATATAAAGAAATGGGAAACGAATCGAAAAAATAATCCAAACAAGAAAGGATGTACACAGACGAGATCAAAATCCAAACTTAAAGAATGGACAAAATAATTAAACACCAAGAAGAGCTTCAAACACTTCTCGATGCAAATCAGGAAAACAATTCAAAGATTTGAATCAAATAAGGAAAGAGAAATTTTCCAACAATGACATGGAGGGTGCGCCGCCCTTACCGAAAGTATATCTTTGAAATATACTTGAGAACTCTGATGGCTCTTAGAAATCTCCAAGGCAGACCTCGCCAACTGTTACAGAAAGTCCAAGTATTTCACATCTCTGATGCACATAACTAAAGCCAAGCTAAAGTAGATGCGAAGATAACCTAATGAGAATTAACCCACATAACTTGGCTCCTGCTCGCCCTCTTGTTTTAGTCATTTCCAACAAAGGAAATCAATGCTCAGATAAGCAACTAAACGTCTTGGATTAACGAAACACAAAAGATGAAAAGATTAATTCCAAGGTCCGAATAGAAATAAGGAAAGTGAATTTATCCGACACAACAAGGAGGGTGCTCCCCCTTACATCGAAAGTATATCTCTACATAAAATAAACTTGAGAGTTCACGCCAAACAAGAAACACTCTTGGAACATGCATCCAAATATACTTAAATCAATGCATGCATGTTGTCAACAACTTTCTAAATAAATGTGAATATATCCTAATGGGCACGATCCACATGGCTTAGCTCAGACTCGCTCTTTGGTTTTAGTTTCCATAATGTTGGATGGCAATGCATAAAATAAGAGACAAAACGTCTTAGAATGACGAAGCACGACAATGACTAGGAGGGTGCACCCCCTTACCTACGGTTTAGTTTTAGTCATTTTCGACAAAGGATAATAAAGCTCAAAAGAGCAACATATCGTCTTAGAGTGATGAAATACAAAGAAGATAGCAGAATCGAAATCAATAGTCGATAATCAACTATCGGGAATATTAAAGTGGAATGTATATGGGAATTTAAATTGCATATACGTACCACAAATAAATCAATGAAACTTTTTAAAACATTTGATTCACTTTTGGGCTTGATTTTCACATTACTACATGGGTAAAAACACATTAGAAAAATACTCTTCAAAATGTTCTTTTAAAAGGGCAAATTATAATACTAAGTGTATTAGAACAAGTGTAAAAAAAACAAATGTCACTAAAACATTATTTATTATAAACCCAAAACAATTTACACTTAGCTTTATTTTTGAATAATTCCTTTTAAAAGATTTTCTCATTTGTTAACCAGCATTTATAAATTTAAACCAACACTTATTATCCCAAAGGATAATAAATCAATTTAAATATCTTTTTAAGGTTAAACAATGTTAATTTGTCCTAAAGGATTATTATTCAAACTTTATGTTCTTTGTAATAATTCAATCAATTATTTTTGAAATACCTTTGTTAAATTAGTTCATTAATTTTGAAACACTAAATCGGTTAATAGCTTTTAAACACTTTTATTAAATTAGTTAATTTACTTTATACTCTTTTATTAAATCTATTAATTAAATTTTAAAACTCCATTAATTGAAATTATTAATTAAATCCTAATATCATTAATTAAAATGATTAACTAAATTCAAATATCATTAATTAAAATTACTAATTAGATTCAAACATTATTAGGTAAAACGATTAACTAAATTTAAAACATCATTAATTAAAATGATTAATTAAATTCAAATCCTATTAATTAAAATGATTGATTAATTTTAAATATCATTAATTAAAATAATTTATTAAATTTAAACATCATTAATTATAATGATTAATTAAATTCAAATATCATTAATCAAAGTGATTAATGAATTTTAAATATTTATTTTGTGAAAATATAAGCTCAAGTTCAACACACAAAGGTTTAGGGAGATGATATTCGATAAATGATGATATAGGGGAAAAATCGCTATAACGACACAGACAATTCAAATAGACTGTCATAATTACTTCAACTAAATATTGCTACCACTAGTTCTCACTTCAACCTTGTTGAAACTAAGATGAATATAAGAAAATGATGTACAAGAGATGATAGCATCAGCAAAGCCTTTTGAAGGAGTTGAAGGGATGCTATAGCCAAATGTCAGATGTCTTAAAAGCTTTCAACAGGGTCGAAACGATCGAAAGCACCCTTTCGCTTCAATTGCTTCCTTTCGAAACAAATGCTTCTGCTTGCATGAAGACGCTTTGAATAAGTTGAAGAACACCTTTCGAAGGTAGAAAACTATAGCTACTCACATGCGCACCAAACCTTTCGAAACTAAAGGATTCGCCCTAATTCACATTTCATATAAGGATGTTTTACCAAAGCAATCCCTTCGAAAGCATAAATGAGCCTTTCGAACTGATCGAGACCATTCACAATTTAGGGAGAAAAGCTTGCTAGGGTTCAATGTTGCAACCTCCTACACTAGAGGATGGGGTTTCGCATCGAGTAGCAAGTGTATCATCGGAAGCTTCCTTCTGCTTTGAAATCTTCAACTTCTCGTCTACTTTGAAGCTCCAAAGGTCTACCTATCTACAGAGTCAAAAGCTCGTATCTTTTCTTACTTACACAGCAACACAAAATAAAGAAGCGCACCTACCCCTTTCAATGAAATCGAAATCACTCAAGTCCATTCAATTGCAATGTAGAAGATTTACCCGAACATTGACGGCAACGAAAGGTATCCAGGGCCGCCTTTCGACCAAGTTGAAAGCATTGAATCAAAAGATACCAACCCACACCTATAAATAAGACCCTAGGGGTCTGGTTTAGGGGATCCGAATTCATTCACTTCATTCTTGTATATCTTAAAGTTGTAAACCCTAGTATCAAATTAGATTGGGAATTTATTAATTTGTACTTCTTGAGTTTAATCAAAGAAGGATATTGGAATTTTTTGATATAAAGCTTGTGACGTACTATTGGATTCAGTTCATTGTCTATTTATGTCGATTTGGTTGAAAGGCCACCTTCTGCAAGATTCAAAACCTTTAGTTTAAAAAAAATCCATAGATCTATAGGTCTTAACCCAAGCCATCGAAAGGCAAGCTTTCAACGAAGTTGGAACCTTTCCATCTACTTCATATCCTAAGATCCAACCCTTGAGTTTTCCCAACCATTTCAAAAGAATACTAAACTCACTTAACTAGTTCGATAGGCATAATAAAAAGGTAAGCAAGTGTTTTGATTGAGACGGAAGGTCAATAAAGAAGGAATTTTTGCTTAGCCAGTTAAGAAGGTGTCATAAGTAAGATCTGGTGTTTCGAGTGTGTCGAAAGGCAGAACAAGGTGACGTGTTAACTGCAACAACCTATTCAAAAGGATAATTTAAGGGAATAATAAAGTTCTACCTATTCTTACCTAATTATAAAAGAGGTTTCGAAGGAGACATCAATACTTTAACTCTACTAAAGGGCGTTGACAAGTTTTCTTGTTAACATTTTTGGTGTTATAAGGAGGGCTTGAACCTCCGCTCTTGTTGAACTTTCGATTCCACTTACCTCTAACCCAACCTATTCCGAGCTTACCTAATTTAAAATTTACATCATCATGTTTAGAAAAATTAAAAGGTCCAAACAAGGATCCTCTATGCACATTCAATTAGATTCTCCCATAGGACAATTAATGATTCTAAACTACATGAAGAACAAATGTTGAGACTAGAAGCTTTAAAGATTAGGAAGAAAAACAAAGCTAAATCTTATGATCCAGATAAATGGATTTTAAACACTTTTCACATTGGTCCTACACCAATCTTTTCCTTAAGAGGAACAAAGAATGAAAGTAACAACTTGTTTGGTCAAATAAGGAAAACAATTCAACTCTACACCAAAGGTACATTCTTTGAAGAGGGAATGTTTGCTGATTATAATGACTTTGCACATCAATGGCATTAAGCAACAAGTGGGACATCACCTACATATGAACTTCAAAGGGTTTTTTAAAGAAAAGTTGGTTGTTGAGGGTGAAGCTCCAGAACCAAGTAATAAAAAATCTAGAAACCATCCTCAAAAGACAAGCTTCAAGTTGAGACACCTAAGGAATGCGATTTGACAACATCAATCAAGAATGTTTACCTGCTAACCAAGGAAGAGCTCAACGATTGGCCATCATAGAGGAAAAAACCTACTATGAAAGGAACCTAGGAGGATCCTATTATCACTACCACATAATGAATGGACATGAGACAAATTAATGTAGAGCATTGGAAGGAATGGTGATTAGTTTCTTCAGATAAGACAAAATCAATGCATTTATAAAGAGATCCTAATTGGATTAAATAAAGAAAGAAAAATCTACATGGTCAGAAGTATATTTATCGTTACACTTGGACATTACCTTAAACGGTCTAAGCCTTTGTCCACGCCGAGTTGGCCAAGTCAAAGTGCCTCCTAGAGGGAGGTTATAGTAAGCCTTTATCCACGCCACGCTATGACCAGGTTAAAGCATCGACGAGCTCTTTGACTGTGCTATGTTGTGGCCAGGTTAAGGCGCCTCTTAGAGGGAGAATGGAGTAAGCCTTTGGTCTCGCCACCCTATGGCCTGGCCAAGGCACTGAACAAACCCTTGATCGCGCCACGCTATGGCTAGGTCAAGGAACCTCATAGAGGGAAAAGGATCAATCGTTGGTCCCGCCATGTTATGCCTTTGCCAAGGCACTGAACATGCCTTTGATTGCAGCACGGTATGGCCAGTTCAAAGCACCTCCTAGAGGGAGGTTGGGTAAGTCCTTGGATCCTGCATGTGGATAAGCTAACCAAGTACACCAGACAACAATGGACTAAGACGTCCAACCCCGAGAAGCGGCATATCAAACAACAAACTAAGACGTCCGAGCCTACGAAGCAGCATATCAAGCAATTGACTGTTCAAGCTCGAGAAGCGGCAAATCAAACATCAACTACATACAAGGCCTAAAGAGTTAACACAAATCAAAAGAGTCAAAATCCAAGGAGTGGTACAAAACAGAAGGCTTAAATAAGAATCTACAGCCTCCGACTAATTGTCAAAGAAGAATTTCTGAACTTCACTTATTAATACCTAAATTTGGGTTCTGGGTCTTTCATTATTAATACCTAGGTTTTGGGTCTTTACTAATAATTTATGGTCTTCATCATACCTGAATATGGGTTTCGAGGCTATTACTATTAATTACCGAACTTCACTCATTAATGCCCGAATCTGGGCTTAATATTTCTGTTATGAAGAGTATTATTATAGATGTCTGGTTATCATCCACTAATACATGAATTTGGATTCTGGATCTTTTAACTTTTAACATTCATTAATGCCCGAATCTGGGTCACTGGACTTCTATTACAAACTTTTAGACAATGATTTCTGGACTTCTATTACACGTTTACTATTGACTTTCTATTAGCTGTTCCAGAAGATGAATTCTTAAACATCTATAATTAAATCTAGAATTGAATTTCTGGTTTTTTATCATTGGATTTCTGGTATTCTATCAATATAATTGAAGTTGAATTCTTGGCTCTCTCTCATCATTACCAAGGATGGGTTTCAAGGCATTCAACCCTATTCAATTATGGAATTATTTTTCACTTACTATCATATGTTTACATAATGATCTGTTAACCTTCACTAATAACGTAGATAAACTTCTATATAGATTTCATGTTAACAATAAAGAATATTGTTTACTTCGAACTTTTCAGGGAAATAATATTAGTAAGGAAGACTGAATGGGCCAGTAGATATAAAGCCATATTCTAAGTTATCAGAAAGCAGATTTAGAAATAACACTATAAGAAAGGACTATAAGTCAAGTGATATTTACATAATTTACATCATTTATAAAGTCATTTACAAATATACAATACAAGTGTATGTTTTACAAGTCCTGAATAGTCGTATTTAGATCTTTAGCAATCAGGGGATCGACAATATGCCGAATCACTATATAGAGAATTGCTTTGAGCTACTTTTCTTTTTTCCTTACTCTGTCAGCATCCTCGATGGAATCAATGCAAGCCTTCAAAGCACGGTTAAAATCTTTATTGGCACATTTAAAGATTTTTTTTGCCTTTCTAAATCTGCAATGTGCTTTTGTAGAAGATATTTATCATGTTCAAGTTTCTGAATTCTAGCCGCATACTCATCTATGCGCTGTGAGTATCTCACTTTCTGTTGGTCGTTAAAATATCACATCGTTTTGAATTTGACTTTTCTACACCATTCTCCTACTACACTCTCGTCTAAGCCATGAGGAGGGTTAGTCGTAGCTATTTAAATAGCCAAAGATGAGGACCTTATCGATTTCATAGCAGATGAGGCAAATGGAGAATTTGGAAAAAATAATAATTTGTATATTGTCTCCTATGATAAACTCTAGCGATTTACACTGGGCTTGACTATCTTTTAATTTTCTCTCAGATCATGTATTTGTCGAAGGACTTTGGACATATCTTGATCAAAGTCAATCAAGGAGTTTGATTTAACTTGATGCTTCAATTGAGAAATTGTTTCATCTTTGTTCTTGATGTCTGCCTCGATACTTGTAATATGATCGTTTAAATCCCTAATAATCGTCTTCTGAAGAAAAAATTTCATACGCCATTCTATCACTTCAGTGTTGCCTTGAAGACAAGCAGACAAAGGATCATTAAGGATCTTCCTCTTTTCAATATCTGTTAACAACCTATCTCAAATACTGATAAAGCGAGATGTTGAATCTAACGAGAGCGGCGTTTTAGATAACTATAAATCCTATTTGAACAAACAGAAATAAAATAACATCAAGACTCGAATAATCAATCTTTTTATTATAAAAATAAGGATTACAACTTAAGTAAAAATGAAACAAAAAAGTACTATTTCATTGGACACTTGTTTTCCACTTAATGTTGAGAAATCGCGTTTCTGACTTTGCTCAAGGAATTAGCTGAAAGAATAATTATTGTTGAATCAAAAGGAGCATTAAATCCGTACAGGGTAATAACTGGATGATATTTGCTATAATCTCATTCCCTAACAGGAGGGATGTCATGAACATACATTAATCCGGTGTGATATGTTCGAATTTCCTTAAGAAGTTTTTCTTTGTCTTCTCCTAGGAAATCGACAAGAAGGCAAGAATGTTCCATGTAAAGTCCCTACAAGTCTCTAAAAAGGCAATCTTAGGCTAATTTTGAAGATTTCAAAAGTGAAGCCTTTTCTAATTTCTTCGTAGTTTAACATATTTGCTTAAATAATCTCTACAAATAAGGCTGGCTAGGAACCATTTATTCTGTCACAACATAATAAAATGCCATTAAGTACAAAAGGAGGACAAAAACAGAAAATCTACAAATTGATATTATTACAAAATTAAAAGTATACATCCAGTTCATACAAAATTGACTTTTTAAATAACTCTGAAACAAATTTGTCCTTATAATATTTAATTTTTTCAGAAGGCAACTCATGAGGGATCGAATTTACTCGTAGTAAATTCCAACTGGCCTTCGGATGTGGATCAGATCCAAATTCATCTAGATATCTCTTATGTAAAGGCCTAAGTAGACCCCCCTTAAAATCACCTAAGTACGAAAAATCTACAGTTGGATGTATGTAATAGGATTTGTATAGGAAGTCTAAGGATGTTCCTCTCTTCAACTAACATCCAAAAGAGGATAATTAACTCTCGATTATCTTCCAAGAGTTTATTATATAGAAGGCATGCCCTCCTCAATTGTAGGGCAGTTTCTTGATCTTTGAAAGATGCTAACTGTCGCGCTTTTGTTAAGCCTATAATACTTGTCAGAGAGGGTATTCTGTTCTTTTAGCTGCTTATCCAACTCTCTATATAAGCTATTTATTTCTGCTGTTTTCTTTCAAGCTTGGTTTTATAGAGGTGGGTGGATTTCCTTTTTATCTAAAATAAAATATATCAACTATTATTATCTTAGAAGTGAAAGCCATTTTGACAAGGAATCCCATACCTAAGAAACGTGAATTATAGTTTGAGAGACCTGCTTTTTATCCTTTTGTTCTTCAATGTTGACGTTCACAGTCCTTTCTTGAAGGTCAAAAGGCTCTAAGGTTTAGGTGGGTCTGCTTCATGGATACTTGGATTGGGGTTAACCTTTTCTGAAAACCTGGTGATGTCATCACCATCTTTTTCATGAACATCGGTTTGACCACCTACGTTACCACCCGAATCCTGGCCTATATCCTCGTTATCATCATTATTGTTATCATCAACATCGTCGTTTCCTTCATCATCGTCATTATTGCCGCCTTCTTTAGAAGTAGCTTCAACTTCATCACCTTCGTCATTAGAATCTGAGTCTACTTCAACAAAAGGGGCTCCGAAAGATAAGATTTTGGAGGTATCAATCTCCCCTCTCTCAGGAACTTTAACTCCCTTCTCCATTTCTTTGACCTTATTCATAAATCTATTGACAAGAGCAGGGTCGAGTGAAGAAAAGCTCAAATCTGGGCATTTTTCAATATTGTCGGCATAGGCAAGTATCAGGGCATCCTCATAAGAGTTTACAATTATGCCATTGAGGGAAGTATTCAAAAATTGTGATCCCCATTTCTTAGCATCAGAGATAGTATTAACAACCAAATTTAGGGTATTTTTCTTTTTCTCCAATTTTTTCATGAGAGAAGGTTGTTTGATCACCATTTGAGCTTTCTCGTCTTCAGCTTCTTTCAAGGCCATTTTCAAAGCCATATTTTCATTAGCTAGAAGTTGTTTTGATTTCCTCTCTTTATAAATAATGGACTCTGCCTAAGTGAGAGAGGCTCTCATTCTTTCTTGTTCCTTCGTAGTATTATCTTTGTCAGCAAGCAAGGAAGTGATCTGGTCTTTCAATGCTGAGATTTCATTTTGAAGCATAGAGGTCTCGGTAGAAGATTTTGACGCGTTTTCTTGAAGGGAGAGGCCGCTTTTGGAAATCTCGAAGGAAAAGTATGATGTAAGTTTGCATTCAGAGAGAAACAATAATAAGAAGGATAAATAATGTGAAGCATAATAGAAGTTTTTGTTCTATTAGAGACCGACAGTGACCTACCGGGTCAGGAATAGAAGAAGGCAAGTGAATAGAAGCAAAGGATGAAGAGTTCGAGATAGATTGAACTATCTTTTCAAAAGCACTTGAAGGCATAGGTGATGTGGGTCTAAAATTGTTTAACTCCTGAGAGGGAGTTGAAATTCCCAAGTCTTTTTACATCTGCTCGATGACATGAGCAAAGCAGGAAACGATGATGCAAGATTGGGGATCGTCCTTTGAGGGAGTCATCCTGGATCAATCGAGAGAAGCTTCAACTGTTGGACTCTCCAAAGTTTTTCCTATACCAACAGTCTTACCCTCTTCTGGTGGTTGAGAATCTAGAACTTTAAAAATCTTAGCCTTCTTAAGGGATGGGCCCGCAACAGCCACCTTGCCCAATTTTCTTTTAGCAACCATCTTTGACATAGCGATGGCCCGAGTCAAGGATGATGCACGAGATGTGGAAGTTGAGAGAAGTGGATCACTTGTAATTGATTCAACCTGAGCAGCAGTCTTTGAAAATTCAAAAAATTACAAGTCAGTGAGCTAATTTAAGAAGTGACACAACAAAAAACTTGAAGTACTATGTCCAAACTTACCAAAGTGATCTTGGCAAATTAGAGACATAGGGGTGAAGTTTTTCGGATCACCTAAAGATAAGAAGCATTTTCTCTGAGAAGTTTGTTGAACTAGGGGAGGTTGACCAAGGACCCTTTGACCAACAGAAAGAAGAGAATTTTTTTGAAGGTCTGATGGAGTCAACAGTGTGAGCCTATTTCCAATGCTACTTGAAGCAGCAAACTACAGCTTGATAGTTTTCTTATCCTCATCATTTAGATCTTTAGCAGAAGGACCAGACTAAGAAGCATTGATTAGCAAAAGAAAGTAACTGAATAAAGATAAAGACTACGATCAACTTACGAGGAGAAGATAAGACTCCACT
The DNA here is from genome assembly GCA_030765085.1 of Allium cepa. Taxonomy (NCBI): domain Eukaryota; kingdom Viridiplantae; phylum Streptophyta; class Magnoliopsida; order Asparagales; family Amaryllidaceae; genus Allium; species Allium cepa. Next base: position 175,700,900 of record CM060940.1, read on the forward strand.
GATATTTGGAAAGCATTTGACGAAGAAGAATTTCATATCCCAATCTCTAAATTTGTTTACCCCTTAGAGATTAGTTTTTAGGGGGGTTAACTCTGAAGATTTAGTTGTTTAGGTTGCTAAGTTTGACTAGTCGGACCAAATAGATGAAGACTTCAGCATTGAACGAAGGAAGGTCTAACTCCAAGCCATAAATCCCAAAGAAAGAAGGTATGTATATACATTGGGAGATAGTTGGATGGGTGCAAAGCTCAGGTGGGTCAAGAATCTAGACAAGAAATCCGAGAAAGGCAGGAAGCCACCGTGCCAAATATGGATAGCAGTATAGGCAAAATATCCTTCGAAGGATTATGAATGGTGTCGCTATCACTTGGGAGAATAGCTTCTACTCCACCGATGCCAAAGTCATTTAGAATAGCTTTTACCTCATCCTGGCAGGATATGAAAGAATATTTGGAAACTGCTTCGATCTTCTTTAGAGGGGATTCTATCATTGGTACTGGATCTTTTTCTGGTTTTTGGGAGACCTTTTACACATCCATGATCCTGTCAGGTGAAATCATTTCAGTAAAAGTTTGAATTTGTTTTATTGTCAACATTTTTCAAGGATGTCAAAAGTCTATTACAACAATTCGAATATCGACTAAAATATGAAATTTGATATCCCTGAAAGAATGTTAAAGTCAATTTAGGACATGAAATTCGTTGAGCTTCAATAGTGTCGAAGGGGTAAATGGAATGGGAAAACCTACAAAAACCCTTTGACAATGTCGAAAGCCTAAGGGAAATTTTACTATTAAAAGGAATAGTTAAAACTTACATAACTAATTTGATATAGATATACACTAAAAACATTCCGTAAACTTGACAAATAAACCTTTCGACAATGTCAAAACCTATGAATTTTGTTTTACTTAAAGAATATGAACACTGTGGAAACACTATACCAATTATGTCAAAATGCTTGGACTTGAGTAATATCAATATAAATGAAAGAGCTTTAGGATGTTCGAAAATATTTATATAAAATGATGACCAAATCCCAGTTAACTACAAAGGGTTTCAAGTAAGTCGAATGGGATGTATGGTTTCAAAACGTATAAACCGCCAAACGTGATTAAATATAATAGGTTTAAATCAAATCAAAAGGTTTGATTTGGCTTTAAACTTAAATAAAATATGCTTTCCCCAATCCAGTTTATGAAAAGAAGAGTGAATTTCTCCAACGTCTCCTAAAGTAAATTAAAATTAGGCATATACTAGAGGTTTTGAAACCTATAGAATAAAAATTAAGCTTTTGAAAGTATATATTATGTAACCATTTAGTGAAGCACATCAAGCAACTTCTTCGAACAGTGTCAGAATATAATAAAGCATAATTATGCTTTCGAAGAAGTCCATCTCATATTGGCTACATCAACTCCTTCGACGAGCTCAATTAAGAGATAGATACTGGACCTCTTTTTGGACCCCATCGAAAGAGGTTGAAGAAGCAAAACGAGGTTAGCTGCCTTAACCTCTTTCGAAAGGGCATAAAAATAAAATTACAACGTCAAGTTGTGATTCGTACGGCTTAAACTTCTCTGTGAAGTAACTGGAAAAACCTTTCTTCCTCCAATTCAATTTTAACCAGATACTTCAAAAAAAATTAACAACTAAATAGATTTGAGCGCTTATTTACAATCAATAACCATAAAAATCCCCAAATGTTAATTCAAACCATAAAAAAACAAATATTCAAAATATAAATTGATATGATAAATGGAATTAAATAAGCCATCAAAACAAACCAAATGGTACTTTCATATGAATGAAAAACTTAACTATCTTCATGAAATTAGAATAGTAATTCAAATTTAAACAAAATGAATTTTAAAATCAAATTTTAGCATAGGAAATTCGTTCAAAAAACAGGATAATAAGAACTTACTTTGAATACTAGCTTTTGATTGTTGGAAATACGAATTTATGAAGAAATTGAGAATTTTAATTCTTGCTGGAAGTTTTCAACCGTAGGAAAGTGAAAAGGAAGAAAGAAGCGTGATTTATAAGAAAAGTTAGCGTAAAGGACAATCTGTACGATCCAATTTAAATAAACGGCTAGGATTTATGCAAGATTATGAAAAGGTGGGAAATCTCCATGCTAAAAATAAAAAGGAGCATCGAGGTAGATGACTTAAAATGTCAAAGACATCCCTTTGCAAAGGAGGGGCAAGTGTTACCACCAATTCCCACTTCAACCTTGTCAAAACCAAGATGAAAAGACTAGGAGGATGTACAAGAGATGATAGCATCAACAAAGCCTTTCAAAGGAGTCGAAGAGATGTTATAGCCAAAGGTTAGATGTCCTATAAGCTTTCGAAGGGGTCAAAAGGGTCAAAAGCACTCTCTTACTTCAATTGCTTCCTTTCGAAACAGATGCTTCTGCATGTGTTATCCCATTTTTTGGTCAAAACTGGAATATCGACAAATTAGCAAGGAATAATGGATGCCGGGATTGAAAATCGATTGGAAGCAAGGCTCAACACTAGCCTAGAAGTCCATCCAACATTCTCAGTGCAGAGGCTCATTCGGCCCCAGGAACATTCGGCCCCAAGCTTCATTCGGCCCCAAGATCATTCGGCCCCAAGCTTCATTCGGCCCCAAGATCATTCGGCCCCAAGCTTCATTCGGCCCCAAGCTTCATTCGGCCCAAGCCCTCCAATACCGAACCAACATGCCTTATCCCTCTACAGCCGAACCAAGATCACCACCGGACCAATACCACTACCGGATCCACTCCACTACCGGACCAGCCACCTACCTCAATGCCGAATGGACCTCCATTCCACTCCTTCACCGGTCCAACACCACCCATTCCAAACCGAATGAAGCCTCACCGAACCAGACAATTGCCAGTCCAGATTGCTTCAGCCCGGGCCCACCAGCAGCTATATACTTCCAAGACCCCTGCCCCCTACCTCACTCTATAAATAGAGGGGCAGGGGTACAACAATGGCAGACAAGTTTGAGAGCTCAAACCGGGAAGGAACTTTCAAACAACTTTCATACACTTGTACTACAAGCTTTGTACTTGTAATCGGATCGGAAAAGGAGAATAACATATAAAGTGGACGTAGGCACATTCTGGCCGAACCACTATAAATCTGTGTGTCTTTTACAGTTTAGTCCCTGCTTTTTACGCATTTGCATAAACCACCTAAATCACTACGAACAACATAAAATCAACTAAATCATACGACTTGGAGTTTTTTGCCCATCTTTTGTGCAAACGTATTTGAGTTATTTGCTGAGATCTGTGATTTGTGTTTGAATATCGCTGACTTATATTCATACACTGGTGCTTTCACGGTATTGGGTGTTTGCGGCCATTTTTTACGCAAACATTTTGGTGCTTTCATTGAGAGGGACCAGCTCCCACTACATCGGATAGAAGTTTGGATTTGGAAGACAATGACTAGGCAAAACAGTAGAAGGCTAAGGGCTGAGAGAAGCCAACAAGGAGGAAGTCAACAAGCATCCTCCGGAGGTGAGGAAGGACCGGCTTCGATCTATATAACCCGGGATGAAATGGAAGCCATAACAAATTCACTGCAAGAGAGGTTGCTGAAAAGTCAACAGGAAATGATGCAAACTTTCTTGGAGCAAATGAGAGTTGCAGGGATGCAGAACCTAGGAACAGCTACAACGGCTGTGGATGCAGGACAAGAAGCTAGGGTTATGGAACCCAATGAAGGACAGGATACGGAGCCAGGCGGCAATCGACAAGGGCTTGGGGGCAGGCCCACAGGATTCAACACAGGAGAACCTTTGGAAGGAGTTCAACAGGCTAGAACCAACGTTGCTGCTAACGAGCCACACGAAGAGTATGTACCGGAGTTCCCTCGGGGGCAACCCCCGACAGATAACGGTGGATTGGTAGATATAATCAGGAAGACTGTGCGAGGTGGTTTGACCAACGGAGACTTGGAAGGAGTAAACAGGAGTCCGTTCACCCGGGAAATAAGGATGGCTCAGAATCCACCTAAGTTCAAGCTACCTAGCGTGGAGGCATACAATGGCAAGGAAGACCCTACGGATCACTTGATGAGATACACCAGACACATGGAGGTGCTGGGGGCATCGGAGGAGGTGATGGCCCGATGCTTCCCTTTGTACTTGACGGACTTAGCTGCAATGTGGTTCAGGCAGCTGGAAGAAGGATCTATCAGGACTTGGAGGGAATTGGTGGAAAGGTTTTTGGGACAGTTTCGGGTTCATGTCAAGAGACCGAAGAATGTGATGACGTTGACGTCGGTAAGGCAAAGGATGGATGAATCGCTTAGAGCTTTTCTAACTCGATTCAGTGCCGCAGTTACTTCGGTGGATCGGCCCGATCCATCGATGGTTTTAATGGCAGCAGTATCAGGAGTCAGGGAGAACTCGGATTTCAAGGTATCTCTGATACGAGATCCCCCACGGAATCTCGACGAATTTTGTCATGAGGCAGAAAGGTTCCTTCGACAAGAAGATGCGAGTACGGATTTAAAGCTGAAAAAGGTTAACGCGGTTGAGGGGGGAGGACCATCCAGCAATGGTTCGGATAAAAACAAAGGAAAAAGGAAGTTGGACAGTGATTCTGGAAATGCTAGGAAGCAATGGAAGGATCCAAAGTTTTCCACATACACAGGATTGAACGAGACACTGGAGCAGATATACCTGAATACTCGAAATCGCCTTCACTACCGGAGGCCGGCTAGGAGAGAACCAACAGAACGGGAAAGGACATCAGGAAGGCACTGTCTCTTTCATGATTTGGATGGACACGACACCAACAGCTGCAGGCACTTAAAGGACATAATTGAGGAACATGTAAGGAATGGACAACTGCCGCAATATGTTGGACCGCGGAATGCAACGGCGAGGCAGGAGCAACCGCCGCCTACCTCAAGCTACGATGGTGGGAGGCCCAGGAATGATGGTCGGTTGATCGTCCCTTAACCAGGTTAATATGAAATAAGTAGCAAACTATTGGCAAGCAACCAAGTCATTTACACATGTACGGGGACGGAGATAGCCCCTAGGCATGCTCTGAATGATGATAAACTGCGACGCTATGGTTTGTGAAATTTATCTTTTTCTTTTGGATTGGACAATGCTTTTCTTTTTGGTTTTCGGTTTTGGAGCTTGGATTGAGCTCCTGGTTTTCCTTGCTTTTTGATTTGGATTTTCCTTTGGACAATTGTTTTCGGTTTTGGATGTTAGTTTGGATTTCTGTTTTTATGGTTTTGGATTTGGATTTTGGATTTGGATTTTGGATTTGGATTCTGGATTTGGATTTTGGATTTGGATTCTCGATTTGGATTTTGGACTTGGATTTTGAGTTGGATTTTAATTGGATTTTTATCTGACTTTTGATAAACGGTCGTCGGGTATGGATTATGCCTGGCAAGGGGTGAGTCGCTTTGCCCGAACGTGGTAAATTGACTCATTCAGGTCGTCGAGTATGGACTATGCTCGGCAAGGGTCCGGAGTGACCAGGATTCGGCCTAGGACTTAGGCCCTATATTATCAATCGTTATTTTCAGGTCGTCGAGTATGGACTATGCTCGGCAAGGGTCCGGAGAGACCAGGGTTCGGCTTAGGACTTAAGCCATGGCATTGTACAACATCCAGGGACACTGGACCAAGGTCGTCATGTGTGGATTAGGCATGGCAAGAACCCGGAGAGGTTAGCTCAAAGTCCAGGGACACTGGATCAAAATCGTCAAGTGTGGATTACGCATGGCAAGAACCCGGAGAGGTTAGCTCAACATCCAGGGACACGGGATCATGGCCGTCAGGTGTGGATTGCGCTTGGCAAGAGCCCGGAGAGGTTATGGGTTTGGATATCGACCCAGAGAGGTCCTGGATTCGGTTATTGGCTATTGGATAAGGATGATTTGAGGCTCGGCTGTCGAGTTCGGATGGACATGGAATTTGCTCAAGCTTTGGTTATTGGATTTGGAATTGGATATCGACTCGGAGCAGTCAAGGATGATCTACTCTACCGATATGGCTATGGACCTTGGATATTGGATTCGGAACTATTCAAAACACACCTTGTTATCACAAGGCATGTTTTGGGGGGCAAAGTGTTATCCCATTTTTTGGTCAAAACTGGAATATCGACAAATTAGCAAGGAATAATGGATGCCGGGATTGAAAATCGATTGGAAGCAAGGCTCAACACTAGCCTAGAAGTCCATCCAACATTCTCAGTGCAGAGGCTCATTCGGCCCCAGGAACATTCGGCCCCAAGCTTCATTCGGCCCCAAGATCATTCGGCCCCAAGCTTCATTCGGCCCCAAGATCATTCGGCCCCAAGCTTCATTCGGCCCCAAGCTTCATTCGGCCCAAGCCCTCCAATACCGAACCAACATGCCTTATCCCTCTACAGCCGAACCAAGATCACCACCGGACCAATACCACTACCGGATCCACTCCACTACCGGACCAGCCACCTACCTCAATGCCGAATGGACCTCCATTCCACTCCTTCACCGGTCCAACACCACCCATTCCAAACCGAATGAAGCCTCACCGAACCAGACAATTGCCAGTCCAGATTGCTTCAGCCCGGGCCCACCAGCAGCTATATACTTCCAAGACCCCTGCCCCCTACCTCACTCTATAAATAGAGGGGCAGGGGTACAACAATGGCAGACAAGTTTGAGAGCTCAAACCGGGAAGGAACTTTCAAACAACTTTCATACACTTGTACTACAAGCTTTGTACTTGTAATCGGATCGGAAAAGGAGAATAACATATAAAGTGGACGTAGGCACATTCTGGCCGAACCACTATAAATCTGTGTGTCTTTTACAGTTTAGTCCCTGCTTTTTACGCATTTGCATAAACCACCTAAATCACTACGAACAACATAAAATCAACTAAATCATACGACTTGGAGTTTTTTGCCCATCTTTTGTGCAAACGTATTTGAGTTATTTGCTGAGATCTGTGATTTGTGTTTGAATATCGCTGACTTATATTCATACACTGGTGCTTTCACGGTATTGGGTGTTTGCGGCCATTTTTTACGCAAACAGCATGCATGAAGATACTTCGAATAAGTTGAAGAACACCTTTCGAAGGCAACAAACTACAACTACTCACATGCGCACTGAACCTTTTGAAACTAAAGTTTTCGCCCTAATTCACATTTCATATATGGATGTTTTGCCAAAGCAACCCCTTCAAAAGCATAAATGAGCCTTTCGAATTGATCGAGACCATTCACAAGTAAGAAGGAAAAGCTTGCTAGGGATTGCAATCTCCTAAACTAGAGGATGGGGTTCCACATCGGTTAGCAAGCGTTCCATCGAAAGCTTCCTTCTACTTTGAAATCTTCAATGTCTTGACTCCTCTGAAGCTCAAAAGATCCACCGGTCGATAGAGTCGAAAGCTCATATCTCTTCTTATTGACACAGCAACACAAAATAGAGAAGTGCACTGACCCCTTTCGATGTATTCGAAAGCACTCAAGTCCATTCAAATGCAATGCAGAAGAATGCCCAAATGTTGATGACAACGAAAGGTCTCCAGGGCCGCCTTTCGACAAACCGAAAGCACTGAGTCGGAAGGTGCCAACCCACACCTATAAATAAGACCCTAGAGGTCTTGTTTAGGAGATCCAAATTCATTCAATTCATCCTTGTATTTCTTAAAGTTGTAAACCCTAATTTTCAAATTAGATTAGGAATTTGATCAATTTGCTCTTCTAGAGTTTAATTAAAAAAGATATTGGAATTTTTGGATATAAAGCTTGTTTTACATACTATTGGATTCAATTCATGATTTGTTTACATCGATTTGGTCGAAAGGCTACCATTTATGAGAGTCAAACATTTTTCTTAGCAAAAATCCATAGATCTATAGGTCTTAAACCAAGCCATCGAAAGGCAAGCTTTCAACGAAGTTGGAACCTTTCCATCTACTTCATATCCTACGATCCAATCCTTGAGTTTATCTAACCGTTTCGAAAGGAGGTTTCGAAAGAATACTAAACTCACTTAACTAGTTCGATTGGCATTATAAAAAGGGAAGTAACTGTTTCGATTGAGATGGAAGATCAAATAAGAATGAATTTCGGCTTAGGCTGTTAAGAAGGTGTCATAAGCAAGATCAGGTGTTTCGACTGTGTCGAAAGGCAGAACAAGGTGAAGAGTTAATTGCAACAACCTATTCAGAAGGAGAATTTAAGGGAATAATGAAGTTCTAACTATTCTTACCTAATCAAAATAGAGGTTTCGAAGGAGACATCAATACTTTAACTCTACTTAGAGGTGTTGATAAGTATTCTTGTTAACAAAAATCAATATAAGCAATAAGAGAATATAAATACGATGGGGATAACGGTAAATAAATAATGGTGAGACACCACTTTGGGTCTCTCTAGAAATGTCCCCTATATATCACACATATATATGTGTATTTTTCAAAGTCTTCCGTGGTGACCTATTCGCTACGAAAACACTCTGACTTCTCCTTTTTGTCCCTTGCAACAAAATGATTGTTTACGCCATCTGCTACTAAGTGGGAACAAACAATTATATATAGTTATATGAATTCCCTATAAATCAGATAATATTCATCTACTTTTCAAAACGGGAATCCAATCCAAAAAATCAATCAAACAACAATATAAACTAATCCAAGCAATCAACAATAATCTATAGCATTATAGATATTAAATAGTTAATTCAAGTAAGTCAACTCACTGAATTTCGGTTATCGTCAAAGTGTTCTGATTTCATCTATTTTCGCTTGAAATTTTACAAGTTCCAAACTCCACTAATCCATTTCTATAATGAAGATAATGCTTTCTTGAGTACATCGCAGCTCACTGCGTTCGAATCTGGCCTTGTATGAATAAGTTAATTTATCGAATTACCAATAAATTAGTTAACACTAATCTCAATCATTAAACTAATTATCAAATCCAAATACATCTTCCCTAAACGTTCAAAATCAATTTCCCATCTCCGACATAAATGCTTAAACCACTGTCGAGCATTGCATCCATGCTTGCGACTTCGTTTCTCCATGAAAACGATGATGGACGCTTTTGATGAACTCTTCTCCACGAACCTACCTCCTCAACACCATGTCATTGATCCCAACTTCGCCTTGTTGCGTGGCCTAGAGTAGTAGTAAGTGACAAATGATAGTCGCTTTCCTCCTTACAAAGCCGCACCTCCCCAGTAACGGCCATCATAAGCTCCTCAAGTCAACACACATTTTTTCAACGTCCAACTCGCTTTAGATTGAAGTCTAGGGCAAACCCTTGTTTTGGCTAGGCAAAATCGATCATGACCAAAGTTGAACGCAACCCCAATGACCCACTAGCATCGAAGATCTCTCCACTGCCAATTCAACGAACCAAGTTTTAAGATTTTTAATTCAAAAATGGATTTGATTTTAAAATTTGAAATGTCAACCATTTTTTTCTTGCTTTTGGAATGCTGGAACAAGAATGAACATATAAAAGTGGAGGCAGACAACAAGAAAAGAGAAGTTTGGATGGTCGTTGACTTTGGTTTAAATCAGTATTATTGGCACTTTGCTACAATGGATTCCGTCCACGTATGAATTACGAATGACAAAACAAAAATATGCTCGCGCTCAAAAATGTGACACGATTACAAAACAATTATAAAATATACTAGTTTTCATATTTTGTAAAATCACAAAAGTACCATCATTTGTCGAAAAATTATCAAACGACAATTTCAATATTTTTCAAACTAAAAATATTATGGAAAAATCCTATGAAGTAAATTAAAATGCTCCATCAAAAATCAAGTCGTTTTATTACAATTTGATTTTCTTGTTATTTTTTAAACTATTTATTATTGTAAATACATTTGCATAATGAATTCACGATTTTCATGTATTAATTAAAAAGAGTTAAATAAGACTATTAAATCCAATTAATTCACAGTTAAAATATTTAAATAATCCCTATATTTGAATTCAAGTTATTAAAAATTAAAAACCAATTATCAAATATTAAAAATTAATTAAATATTTAAAATTCAGAACGATAAAATTTTATAATGTTACAAGATCAATACCGATATAAACTTACAATGGAATAGTAATAAAATGCATTGCTACTAACTAAGGTTAACAATTCTGATATCTAGCGTCCTTATTAGTGTTAAGCATGCATAAGGAATTCCACCGTTCCCAACTTGCACCGCTACCCGTTCTTTTAAAGCTATCATGTGGGTTGTAATGAGGAGGGGTTGGAACAATGTTATGGTGACTGGTAAATTACATACTTTATACATAATACTAGTTTATGTCGATTGTCTTCCATTACAAGATATGTATTCTATTTTACTTAGTTATCTCGACTCCACGTACGTGTCCCCCTTTAGACCAAGATACTTCCCTCTAGTATTTGTAACCTAGAACCTCATCAGGATCCATCGTCAACGCAGTATCATGTCACTGTCATCATGCATACCAAGAATTCCTATAGTGCCTGATAACGGCGTTATAATAGTTTGGTTGTATCCTACTCATTTTAAAAGATCTCTATAAAGGGTTATCTAGCCTTGCCTTCTGACAAAAAATTATAGCAGTGCATGATATAAACATAGTCTCCACTATTAGGAGGTGTAGTCCATTTAGGTATAACCATCGTTATTACATTGACCGCACATGACCGATGACGTTCTCAACCAATGAAGCAGCTTCTACTCCCGTTTATGATACCAATCTCACTATCATAGCATCGATCCTTGTCCCATTTAGATCACCTAATGTAATCTAAGAAATACTCACTTGTTACTTAATACCCCTAAAAGGTTGTAGCAGACTCTACTTGTCCTTTGACACTTTGACCGAGGCAAGCCATCCTACTTGGTATTCCCTTCACCTATACATGAATGTGTAATTCCACAGCCCATGTTTGGATATATCTCACATCGATATAACGTATACACAACTGTTGGTAGTTCCTTGTAATAGGCATACTTTTGTTGTGTAACACTACTAACCTCGCATACCAACCCATTTTAATGACTAAGTCATTTCTTATCTAATCCAAACTATTAACTGATTTTAATAATTCACACCCCTTAAAAGCGCATACTTGAGGCTACGCATATATTCTTACTTATTTATTTACTAAACCTCCAATGTGCAGCTATTAATAATATTCATTTACTTTTACATGCGTTTACTTCCCATTACATTAATGTCAATTTATTGTCAGTTACCTCTTACTTTTAACTTAACATATTTAAATATCATTTACCATTCATTTTCACTTTTTATTGTTAGATCTATTTTTTGTGCATTTTTATCTCATACTATCATTTTTGGTTACGGACTTCGCTACTTATTCATTTCAATAATTTTCCTATATTTTGTCGTTTATTGTTTAATTTCTAACTTGTCTTTTTTTGTATAAGTTTGTTTTACATTTAGACTATTATCATTGCACCTACTTACAATTCATTTGTTTATGTATAGGAATTTTTGCATTTTAATGCATTGAAATTGCAACTTTTCCAAAAGGAATCGTTAACACTATAAACTTCTATAGCTAATCAAAAAGGGATTTGTGCTACATCTAGAATTATAAGGAATTATCCTTTTGTTTCTATTGAAATAGTATAAAATATGGTAAAGACCCTATTTTATACATCTCTTTCTTTTAGGTATATTCCTTGCTACTTGAAACAATACACTTTTACTCTTAATTATAAAATTAGATAATTTATAGAAATTTACATTGCTATGCACTTCATTACATTGAATTAAAATACTACTTAAATCCCAATTCAATTTATAGTAACTTCTATATCATATTAACTAACATATGCTATTTAAATCTGAAAATTTGGAATATTTATAAGATCTTGTTTATTTAGGGACTACAACATACACCCTTACTTTCTGGATTTAAGCTAACAGTTCACAGAATAAGTAGGCATGTGTTTAAATTTCCTTACACATTTGTAGTTAGGTCTACAACCCTAAATAAATAATTCCATACATACAAGGAACATATTTACAACAATATAAATCCATTATTATATAAAATTATATAATTTTTCACTCACCTTTTTATCTTTTCAAATCCCCTGATCTAATTCCTGTTATTTCAGTTTGATTCCCCTTCTTCTCCCTATCAGAATACATATACCACAAGCATACATATATCTATAAGAAATCAAGATTTGAGAAGAGATTTAGATTTATTTTAGATTCAGATCTGGGTTTATAATTTACCTTGGCTTTGGCGATTCGATTTGACAGTATTCTTCTTCTCTATTATCATCTGCTATTCTCCACTTGTATACTTATATAAACTATAGATTTAAGAATTTATGGTGAAGAGAAAATGGTTAGCAAGAGTCCACCAATATCTCATGTAGCCTAGTGGCATGTATGTACAAAATGCCTCGCCTCAAGGCCTGTCCTATAACACCCCTAATTTTTTTTCAACGTTGTTCATGGCATTTAATTGGATAGATTAAATAGAGTTATGTAAATGTGTTACGAGAATGAGATTTGACAAGATGATAAGGTCGAGCAATAATTAACGAACTACTAGTTACTAAGATTGTTTTAAAAACATAAGGGAATAAATAAAAAGAGTATAATAGGAGGACCTATCCATTTTAGCTCATAAACCATCCTTCCTCTCTCATATCATTCTCATCTTTCAAAAACTAAAACAATCAAAGGAAAAACCTAAAAGGAAAGGTCGGCCAAAACTCAAGCATAAGGAAGTTGAAATCTAGGGATTCAAGAGAGAACAAGCTTAGTAAATCAAAGCCACATCAAATCTTAATTCCAAACATCTAAAAAGTCTAAGGTGAATAATATGTTTCCATCTCTATAGTTAATCTTGAACCAAGTTTTGGGTGATACCCGATTAATTTTAATGCAGTATTCCATGATTGGTTGAGTTGATATTGTTTGGATAGAACAGTATATTATTGGAATTTTTATAATAATTGTTTAATCGGGTTTTAAGGTTAAATCCAAAGTTTTCTTCCTTCAAATGAATTGAATTTTTTATATATGGCGTGAAATAATAATTTGGAGATGGCTTTCAAATTTTATAATTTTTCAAATTTATTTAGATATTATATGAATTTCCTAGAGAGGAAATGGGCTAAATTCGAGTTCAAAATACCTAAAATGATTAAATATAGTTTTTGACCCTAAAATTTTTATTAGCTAAAGAGAAGGATATTCTCTATTTTTTATGAATTTTTTGGATTTTCCCAAGTGATTTCGATTTATTGAGAATTTATTATGCTAGATAAGCATATAAAAGATTAATTAATTAAGGGTATTAATTAATTTTTTTAAAATATTTTGGGAACTTGAAAATATCATGTGGTAGTTTTCCTCTGAAAAGAAAATGTAAAAGTTATTTTTATCCAATGAGAATTGGAACAGAATTTGGATTGGGTAAAAGTTTATTACTTTAACTGGTAAGAAATCAGTTTTTAGGTAAATTACAATAATGCCATGCTGCCTTTGATCCTTCCATACCTATAGTACCGCCATGCCTAAGAACCATCTTTGTAAGTGTCGACATTGACAAAGCTATAAAGCATAGGTTAACTACTTAAGTAGTTATGTAATATTTTCGACCTTGTCAAAGTGAATCGTAGCGAAAACCCAAAAATGGGCGGTATCGTATCTTAGTAATTCATCAAGGTCGAAGACATCTCTTCACCCATATTTTAAAAATGACGCCGCATGCTATAAATTTTATTGTCTTCGAAGTTCATTATTATGACTTCGACCCCTACATAAATGTTCATAAATTTTAAATGAGGCGAAGAGGCCATCGTCGCCAGTATTCAACAAGGTTTGTAACCTTATATTATTCTGTAAGTATATTGCTATGTTTTAGCATCGAAGAGACCTACTTCGATGCAGATCAAAACTATTTTAAAATGAGGCGAGGTAACCTATACTTAAGACGGTCAAAGACCCCATGCTTAGGCGGAGAGCCATTTCTTTTATGAAATTTGATTCATACTTTCAAATTAATTTATAGTTAAAGGAAACTAAAGTTTGTTTTACCTTGGGTAGTGGGTCAATGAGGCAAACCATGGTATGATTATTGCCTATCTACATTAACAACGAAGAGCTTGTTTTTTTATTGCGATAAGATCATTAAGGTTACCAATGCCATTTTAAATTGTAAATGTTGACACTATCATTGGGGACACCAATGTGGACGAACTTTGACATTGATCTGAATTTCATTTGTTAAAGGGCAAAGATCCTATTATTTCTGACGTTGACTTTAAACCTTGGGAATACCATTGTTTAATTTTGATAAGCTCAAACATGAATCATTTGAGGTTACCAATATATGTAATCTTAGGATGTTATAACTAAAGGGGAGGCAACCTAATTAGGGACACCAATAGATATAGGTTAAGCATGTGGGTAGCATGGATTAAAGAGAAACATGCAGGTAACATGAGTTAAATAGATACATGTGGGTAACATAGTGAAGTGTTCATAGTCATCATAGGAAAACTATAGGATGCGGGATGGATAGTCTACATCATTCTAGAGATGGATGGTCTCTTTGAGAATAATGAAATGTTCATAGTTATCCTAGGAATAATAGGAAATGTGTGATGGATAGTCTACATCATTTTAAGTTAAATGAAATATGTGTGATGGATAGTCCATAAAATTTCAAATGATTAAACCATATGTGATGGGTAGTTAATATGTTAGGGGATAGGTAATCCAAGCATTAAATACATGTGATATGGATAGTCCAAATAAATTTGAATATGTTTAAATGTGAAATGGGTGGTCCATATAATTATAAGGTGGGTAGTCAAATTAAAATAAGATGGATAGTCATTTTATATTGTGACAGGTAGTCATTTGAAATTAGGATAGATAATCTAATGAATTGGGATGAGTAATCCAATATGTGTTGCATAATTATAAATTCTATTTTCTACATTCAAACATTATGGTTGTAGGAGCACAGTATATGGTTATTATATTTTTATAAGATATTAGTGAGAGGAAAACCCATTCTTCTCAATGGCATGTCTCATTAGATATCTATTTGATTTGTGATGGTAGACTATTATTCACACCAGACCGTTGTCTGACCCGAAGTTTTTGTTCTTCCCTTAAACTCTTGGGTACTCATTTGAATGGGTCGGAATTAAGAGATTTCAATAAATGAATAAAATCCTGGAGAGATTTAGGAGGCAATCTAGCTATTAATATCTTTATCTGTTTCCACTATGTAGTTCGGTTTTGTCTATTTGGATGTAATGGAAAAGTTGTATAATTGCCAAGTATATGACTCTGATCAACCAAAAGGGCATCTTCATATGTTATTCTTAGAGTATTTTGTAATAATTATAATTTCACTGAGCATGGATTGTGAATGATATTATGTAATGAATATGAAATACCATTTGTGAAATGAATTAGGAAAATATGTTATTAAACTATGTTTGAATTTTTTTTATAGTCCTGTGTTTCCGATCATCGATATGATTAACATAACCACATTTTATTGTTGAGAATTTATAACTATGGACGATTGAAGCATCCATAGAAGTTAATTTGGGGCCTCGGAATGGAGGATGTTACAAGATGGTATTGGAGCATAGGTTTATGATTAAAAGAATTTTAAACCTAAAGAGTATTTGCAAACATAATCCAAATGAATCGGAGAATAAGATTGGGGTATGGGATAATGTTAAAGTAACATATTTGTATTTGCTATATTTAAATATGTATTCTCCCATCTCTCTTAGACCGTTATTCTATATCTTACTAAGACTCATACAGATTTATGAGAAGGAAAGATACGGAGGTAGGAAACAGAAGAATGAATCTAGTTGGAGGAAGTGCCACAACCAATGGAAATGCTCGGCCCAACACCGGGAAAAACCAGGATTGGCAGGCAAATGCAAATCAAAATGCAAACACCAATGTAGGTGCCATAACCCCACCAGTAGATCCGGGGACTATATATTAGTTTTTGTCAATCTAATGCAAGATGGAGTAGCCGCAGGAGTAGGAGGAGGAAATGTTGCTAATGTGGAATGAGTCAATCTCGTTGCATCGGTTAGGAATAATTATGCTAAGCTAAGTCGAGATTACATCAGTCTTGGTGAAAAGCGTTTTCTGGGAATTGAAAAATGCAATAGAAGAGGAAAACTGACTGTTGCATTATGGTAGAATTTTTATTGATTTGGGCTTGAATGATGAGCGAAAAAGGAGATTAGCTTCTAGATAGTTGCAAGGAGCTTCTTTATTCTGGTGGAGCGGGCGACCATAAGGGTACGAGAAGAGGAGTTGACTTGGGCGGATTTTTGAACGAGATTCAAAGAAATATTTTTGTTTGAAGTGGCTAAATCAGCTTTGGTGAAGAAATTTAAATGGAGTTAGAGCAAGGGGAGATATCAGTATTAGAATATTCTACAAAGTTTGATGAGCTATCCAGGTATGGATATGCTACTATTAGTACTAATACCAAAAGGAATGAGAATTTTATCCAGGGATCGAGGCCGAAGATTGCTAGGGCAACCATGCCACGTTTCAAAGATCCATCGAATGTAGTGGTAGAGATGGCTATTAGAAATAAAGAAATGCTTTCGACCTTTGGGAAAGAGAAGTCAGTGGAGAACAAGAATTCTCAGAATAAGAAGAGGAAATTCTTTAAGAAGAAGGGAGCTTAGAAAGGTAGAACTGCCAAAAGGGGGAAAGCTGATATAGTTTGTTATAAGTGTGATAAGAAGGGGCACTATGCTAACGGGTATTGATCTAGTGATGGCAAGGCAGTTGTAGGGAAGCAAAATACGAAGTGCTTTAGTTGCGACCAGGTAGGGAATTATAGGAACAAATGTCCAAAAGCGGCCAAGGCTAACAAAGGAAAGAAGTTAGCTTTGGTGCCATCTGAATCATGATCAACAACAGATGAGAAGGGAAAGTTTATGATGGAAGTTAGGCTTTTGATTCATAGCATACTAGTTAGGGTACTATTTGATATTGGTGCATCGCATCCATTTATATCTCAGTGTTTGGTAGATAAGTTATGTTTAGAACCATTATACCTTGTTACTTCCTCAAGGATATCTAATCCAATAGGAGGGTACGTACGCAACACTAGGGATGAGATGTGACCATCTACAGTTTGAGTTGCTAGGCTATAGTTTTGTCGGTAGTTTGTATGTATTTGATTTCGTGGGTTTTTGGACTATTTTGGGTATGGATTGATTGAGAAGATATGATGCTAGGATATTTTTCCAAGATAGAAAAATATCATTCAAACATCCTGATAGTAGTGACCGAATAGTATACTCAGCTGAGAATTCAAAGTCAGGAATTTATGCTTTATTGGATGCCGTAGAAGAGAAAGATGAATTGAATCGGGTTTTAATTGTGAGAGAATTTGCGGATTCTTTGAGCCGGTTACAGGACTACCATCGAAACAAGCTATCAAGTTTCGAATAGATCTTGTACCAGGAGCTGAACCCATAAGTAGACCATTTTGCATGATGACACCTACCGAGATGAAGGAGTTAAAGGTGCAGCTAGTGGACATAGAAGGAAAGTGTTTTATTAGACCAAGTAGTTCATCTTAGGGAGCGGGTGCGGTGTTCATGAAGAAACTGGGCAGGTCGTTAAGATTGTGCATTGATTATCGTAAATTGAATGAAAATACGATAAAGAATCGATATCCTTTGATGAGAACTAATGATCTATTTGATTGGTTGAGTGGAACCAAAATATTTTTCCAATTGAATTTAGCGACAGGGTTCCATCAATTGAGAGTGGTGGAAGACAGTGTTTCGTTTATAGTGTTTCGAACGAGGTATGGTTAGTAATGTCATTCAGATTGACTGATGTGCCTGCTTTCTTTATGGACTTGATGAGCCTGATATTACAAGAGCACTTGGATAAGTTCGTGTTGGCGTTCATTGACGACATTTTGATATATTCTAAGGATGAAAGAGATTGTGAGATTCATCTTAGAATAGTGCTTGATACATTAAGGCGGTATCAACTGCAAGAGAAGTTTGCAAAGTGTCATTTTAGAAGCAAGCAGTGAAGTTTCTTGATCATGTAGTTTCAAAGAAAGGATTGTCATTCGATCCAACTAAGATCGAAGCTGTTAATAGTTGGAAGAGATTTGAGACGGTGACTTAGTTAAGAAGTTTTCTTGGATTTGTTGGCTATTACCAGAGATTTATCAAAGACTTCTCACGGATAGTAGTGCCTTTGACTAAACTAACCAGGAAGGATGTGAAGTTTATTTGGTTTGATAAATATGAGAAAGCTTTCCTTGAGTTGCAGCATTTGTTGATCAATGCACCGTGCTAATTGTTCTAGAAGGGTATCAGGATTTGGTGATGTACGTAGATGCATGCGAAACTGAATTACGAGCCATGTTGATGTAGAAGGGTAATGTAATTATCTATGCTTCTTGACAGCTCAGTCCGCATGAATTTAGATATCCGACTCATGATTTGGAGTTCGCAATGGTGATTTTCACATTGAAAATTTGGAGACACTACCTCTTATGAGAATGATTCAAGTTTTATATAGCTCATAAGTCTTTAAGGTATTTATTCTCTCAGAAAGCATTGAATATGAGACATCAGAGGTGGTTGGAATTTTAGCAGCTTATGATTTTGGTATTAAGTATACACCGAGGAAAGGAAATAAGGTTGTAGATACACTTATTAGGAAACATCATAATGTGGTGTTATCTATGTTGGTAGAATGGAAGGATTTGGAAGCATTGACTACTGGTAGTGTGTAGTTAAGATTAACTGCTAGTTCTAGTCAAAGTACTAACATGTGGTTTTTTTTAGAAGTCCGACCAGTATTAATTGAAAGTATTACTTCTAAACAAACAAATGATCCAGTATTAACTTAATGGATCAGAAGAATGGAAAATGGAAAGGATATCGATGATCTAAAGGATTTAGTCTTAACCAGGGAGGATGGCTAAGGAAGAAGGGACGATTGTATGTTCCGAAAGTGGTAAACCTAAAGAGAGAAGTTCTTGGGAATGTTATTGATCGAAGTATACGATTCATCTTGGGGAACCAAGATGTATTAGGATATAAAGAGAAGTTTTGTTGGGAAGATATAAAGAGGGATCTAGGCTCAGGCTCATGGGTGAAGCAATGTGTAAATTTCCAACAAGTGAAAGTCGAACATCAGAAACCAAATGGATTGCTTCAGCCTTTAGATACACTGATTTGGAAATGGGATTCGATATCAATGGATTCTGTTAGCGGGGTGCCATGGTCAAATAGGGGAAATGAAAGTATATGGGTTGTGGTAGATAGATTGACCAAGAGTACCCATTTTATTCCTGTTACGTCAACTAGGATGGCGCCTGTATTAGCTAAGTTGTATATGAAGAACATAGTTAGACTATATGGGATTCCTAATAGTATAGTTAGTGACAGAGATGCCTTATTCTCTAGTGAATGTAGAAAAGTCTATAGGAAGTGTTAGGTACCAAGCTTAAGATGAGTATTGCTTATCACCCACAGACGGATGGGCAGATAGAGAGAGTTAATAAGGTGCTTGAAGATTTTCTGAGGACTTGTGTACAAGATTTTGGTAGGTCGTGGGAAGGTCATTTGCACTTGCTTGAATTTTCCTATAATAACAGCTATCAGACTAGTATAAAAATGTCGCCTTTTGAAGCTTTGTATGGAAGGCTGTACAAATCACCAACATGTTGGTTGGAGACTGGAGACAGATTAGTCCTTGGTCCAAATATGGTAAGAGAAGCCACAAAGAAGATCTAGTTAATCCAAGGTAGGATGAGAGAAGCTCAATCTAGGGAAAAAAATTATGCAGATAAAAGGCGTAAAAATTTAGAGTTCTCGGTTGGATATCGTGTTTTTGCTATGGTATCACCAATGAAGGGCATGATACGATTTGGGAAGTCAAGGAAACTGACATCGAGATAGGTTCGACCGTTCCCAGTTATAGAGAGGATCGAAAAGCTCGTGTATCGAGTAAAGTTACCTAGTAGTTTGGCTGGTACCCATAACGTATTTTATGTTTCTCATCTTTCGAAGTATGTGCATGATCCAGAAACTACTATCGTTCCGATGGCATTGGAAGATTAAGTAGTAGAAACAGATCTGAATATTGCAAGATGAACGGTTTGGGTTGTAGCCAGAGATGAGAAGAATTTAAGGAAGAAGACAGTCAGATTAGTGAAAGTCTAGTGGAGTGACAACGAGAAAGATTATACTTGGGAGACATAGGAAAGGATTAGGGATACTTATAATGAGATGTTACGATGGTATGTTCTATATTTGTCGTATATAGACTTTATAGCTGGTAGGATACACTAGCATTGTTTGCATGTTTGATATGCTTGTCATGTAGTCCTTATTGAATTTCGTAGACGAAATTCTTTAAGGATGGGAGCTTGTAACACTCCTAATTTTTATTCAACATTATTCAGGACATTTATTTTGATAGACTAAATAGAATAATGTAAACGGGTTAGTAGAATGAGATTTGACAAGGTGATAAGGTCGTGCCATAATTAATAAACTAAATGATTGCCAAGATTGTTTTAAAAACTTAAGAGAATACATGGGAAGGGTAGAATAGGAAGATCCATGCATTTTAGCTCATAACCCCCTTCGTCTCTTATATCGTTCTCATTTTCCATAAACTAAAATAATCAAAGGAAAAACCTAAAAGGAAGGCCGACCATAACTCAAGCATAAGGAAGTCGAAATCTAAGGATTCAAGAGAGAACAAGCTTAGGAAATCAAAGCAACACTAGTTCTCAACTTGTACATCTGAAAATTTAAGATAAATAATATGTTTCCATCTCTATTGTTAATCTTGAACTCGGTTATGCATAATACCCAAGTTAATTTTAATAAAGTATGCCATGATTGGTTAAGTTGATATTGTTTGGATAGAATACTTTTGAAATTTTTATAATAAACGTTTAACCGGGTTTTAGGGTTAAATTCGAAGTTTTCATCCTCCAAACGACTTGAATTTTTGATATATGGTGTGAAACAATATTTTGGAGATGTGTTTTAAATTTTATAATTTTCTGAATTTATTTGGATAATATATGAATTTTCCTAAACAGGAAATGGGCTAATTCAGGTTTTGAATACTTAAAATGATTAGATATAGTTTTTGGCCCTAAATTTTTTATACGTTAAAGAGAAGGATATTCTCTAGTTTCTGTGAATTTTTGGGATTTTTTTCTAAATGATTTCAATTTATTGAGAATTTATTATGCTAAATAAGCATATAAAAGATTGATTAATTATTTTTAAAAAATTTTAGGAGCTTGGAAATCTCATGTGGCAGTTTTCCTCTAAAATGAAAATGGAAAAGTTGTTTTTATCCAATGAGAATTGCACCAGAATTTGGATTTGGTAAAAGTTTATTACTTTAACTAGTAAGAAATCAGTTTTTAGATAAATTACAGTAATGTCATGTCGCCATTGATCTCTCCACACCTATAGTACCGCTGCGCCCAAGCACCATCTTTGTAATTATCGATGTCGACAAGGCTGTAAAGCATAGGCTAACTACTTAAGTGTTATGTAATATTTCTAACCTTGTCGAAGTGGACCATAGCTGCAACCTAGAAATAGGCGCCATCGTATCTACGTAATTCATCAAGGTTGAAGACGTCTCTTCGCCTATGTTTTAAAAATGACGCCACATGCTATAAATTTTAATGTCTTTGAAGTTCATTGTTATGACTTCGACCTTATATATAGATGTTCCTAAACTTTTAATAAGACGAACAGGCCACCGTCGCCGCTATTCAACAAGGTTAATAACCTTATAGTATTTGGTAAGGATATTGCAATATTTTATTAGCATCGAAGAGGCCTACTTCAACGCAGATCAAAACTTTTTTAAAAAGGGGCGAAGTAATCTATATTTAAGAGGGTCGAAGATCCCATGCTTTGGCAGAGAGGGTGTTTTTTTATGAAAGTTGACATTATAATTTCAAAAAGATTTATACTTAAAGGAAATTTAAGTTTCTTTTAACATAGGTAGAGGATCGATGAGGCATAGTGTGGCATGATTGTCACCTATCTTCATTAACATGGGAGAGCCTATGTTATCTATAGCGACGAGATCATTGAAGGTACCAATGCCATTTTAAATTGTAAATTTTGACACTATCATTAGGGACACCAATGTGGATGTAGTTTGGCATTGATCTAAATTTAATTTGATAAAGGGTGACGAGCCTTGTTTTCTGACTTTGACTTTAAACCTTGGGGGTACAATTGTCTAATTTACTAAGTTCGAACATGAATCATTTGGGGATACTAATATATGTCATTTTAGGATGTTATAACTAAGGGGGCAACCTAATTAGGGATACCAATAGATATAGGTTAAGCATCTGGGTAACACGTAGTAAAGAGAAACATGTGGGTAACATGAGTTAAATAGATTCATGTGGGCAACATGAATTAAAATGCCAGTGAAGGGTTCATAGTCATCCAAGGAAAACTATGGTATGAGGGATGGATAATCTACATCATGCTAGAGATGGATAGTCCCTTTGAGAATAATGAAGTGTTCATAGTTATCCTACGAAAACTATAGGATGTGTGATGGATAGTTCACATCATTTTAAGTTACATGGAATATGTATGATGGATAGTACACAAAATTGTAAATGCTTAAACCTTATGTAATGGGTTGTCAATATGTAGGGGTTGGGTAATCCAAGCATCAAACACATGTGAGATGGATAGTCTACATAATTCTGAATATGTTTAAATATGAGATGAGTACTCCATATAATTATAAAATGGGTAGTTATATTAAAATAATACCGATTGTCGGTTTAAATTATAGCGGGTAGTCATTTGAAATTAAGGTGGATAACATAATGAATTGGGATGAGTAACCTAATATGTATTGCATAATTATAAATGCAATTTTCTATATTCTAACCATTATGGTCGCATGAGCATAACATATGGTTATTATGTTTTGATAAGATATTAGTGAAGGAAAAACCCATTCCGCTCAGCGGTACGGTCTCATTTGATATCTATTTGGTTCGAGATGCTAGGTTATTATTGTAACATTCCCGAATTTTAACCAAGTTTAATTTGGCAATTAATTTAATTTTGGAATTAAATTGTGAATTTATTTGTGAATTAATTAGAAATTTCCAAAATAAATAACACTATTAGATTATAAATAGGATTTTGGTTTGAAATTTAAAGATAAGTATTTTATAAATAAATATATTGAAATTAAATTGGATTTAAAATCTTATTTTTAAGTAATAGGAATTTGTTTCTAATTATTTAAAATGCATTATATTTTAAAATGATGTTTGAATTTGATTATAAATTTTAAAAAAAAGGTCAATTAGGAATAAAATTATTTATTCATGTATAATAAAATTTGTAAAACCATCTTTTGCTTTAAAAGATTATATAAATGATTAATAAAGATATGAATTTATTTAAATAAGAAATATAATATAAAGTTATATTTAAATGTTATTAACATGAAGATTTAAGGTGTTTAAAAGTATAAATATAAGAAAACATATTACAAGATTTATAAATAAAATAAAGAAAAGGGTTCAAGCACAAATTGTTTCACATTAACAAATTAATTAAACAAGGGGTAAAACATAAAAATCCGTGCTTATAACATTTGTAAGAAAATAATTAAAGATATGAAATATTTGTAAATCATGCAATAAGAAAATTTAACAAATGTTAATACAATAGACAAGTGGCAACATCATTTTTTTCTTTGAAATTAAATTATATGAATATGAACTAAAAAGAAACAAAACTTTTTCTCAGTAACAAAATTTCTTAAACCTGCAAAACAAAGAAACCTGAGATGAAAGAAATCAAGACCAGAAATTTAATCCAAAACAAAAGAAAAGCTTCAGATCTGAAGCAGTTCAGAATCTGAAACAAAATACAAAAAAAAAGTCAAATCTAAAGCCTTGATCAAACTAGAAGATCAGATGGTCTTCAATTCCAGTTCTCAAACAATCAAACAAGATCTGGAAATAGATTTAAGAAAGCAAGTTAAAATCTGGAAGCATAATCAAGAAGAAGATAATCTCGGATACAATGCAAAAAGAAACTGCAACCTGAAAAAAAAAGAAACTGCAACCTGAAAACCAGAAAGCAAATACAAATCAAGTAACAAATCGAGATCAGATTCAAACGACAAAACTTATGTTCAAAATGGGAGTCAAAACAAAAACAGGTCAAAGTGCAACATTAAGATCAACGTTATAAACAAAATTCCAGACTCAAACAATCTTCTCTGTTCTTCCCAAACTCAAGTGAGCAAACTTGACCTGTTCTATCTTTTGAATGCTTAGAATTTATTTGAAATATACGGAAGTGTGATCATACTAATATACCTGCATGTATGTGTGTGAAGTGTTGTGGGCATGCATGTGTTTATACATGAACAACTCTCTGTTGTTCTACAAACTTAAAATCAATAAAACAAAATTTAAACTTCTCCTGATATGATCAATATTAGAGCAAGATTATTAAGGATAAAATGATGATATAAGTGTGAATTTATTTTTAAAAATAATTTCAAGCAAAGGAATTAAATAAATTTTGTGAAAAAGGTAGTTTACAGCAAGCTCATAATATATCAGAAAAATTCAAACATCTTAACTTTAAAATCTAATTATAGAATCAAGTTTGTATTACGAATTAATGATTTTAGATTCAGGTCTCATGATTTTTAAGCAATTAGATGTCGAGAATTTTTAGAATGAACGGAAATGACATTTTGGGAAATGCCGATGATCGCGTGGTCAGAAAATGTGGGGATCAGGGCTGAAGTTCGCTCGAAGGTCAAGGAATCTGCCAAAAATGGTGGAAGAATTTTTAATGCATCCGGGTGACTTATTTGAGTCAAACTAAGGTTAAGGTTGGTTGTCAACATGAGTTGAATCGCGATGTTTTTGGGAAGCATATAGGCAACCGGAATTCATGCGGTGGGACTTGAAGGTGGATGCGTGGTCGAGCCTTCTACGAAGGTCGGTGGTGGGCAAAACAGGAGTTAATTGACGTTGTGGTTGGTCAATCAGTGGTGAAAGTCCTGGTTTCTGGTTGCATTTGGGTTGCGTTGTAGATGATTTTCGATGAGTAGTGATTTTGGCATTGGCATAGTGTAAGGCTGTAACAGGTGGCGACGAGTGATTGGTTGGTGGTGTTGCGGCGGTGAGATGATCAGAGGTAACGGCGTACACGTGTACGCGTGTCACTGTGCACGGAAGATCCAGACAGCAACATTGTTTGTTTATGTAGAGGGTGATGTGAAACGCTGGGCTCGACAATTGGTTTCGATTGGTTCGCGAATGAATTGATGCCGTTGTCGATCGTTTAGATCAGCATGGGTGATACTGGAATCGGTGGTGATTAGTTGGGGAAGAGGGAAGAAGAAGAAGCGTGTCTCAGTGTTGATCTCGGGTTTTTAGTAAATTGGCTCGAAGCAGATATTAGTTTGACTCGGGGAAATTTCGTGTGGGCTCGGGTTTGTTAATAAGTTTCCGGGTTCTAAAAATTCAGAAGAAAAAGAAAAAAAAAGAGGCTCGGGAAAAGATGAAGAATCTCGGGGAATTTGAATTTGGAACCTGGGTTTGCCTCGGTAAATAGTAGAAGGTTAACAAACTTTAAAATTTAACAAAGTCAAGTTTTAAACTAATTGTCTTTAAAACTATTTTTAAGAAAAAATCAATTTTTTTAATGTTTGTTAATTTAAGTTGAGAAATTCATTTAAGTTTTAATTTTTTTTATTAACCATAAAGACTTTTAAGTTAATGATAATAAATTTCTTTATAATAAAAGTTTAATTAAATTTTGATCAATAAAAGTTGTATAGTTATTTAACTTAAAATTATTTAAGTTTGGTTTTCTAAAATTTATTTTGAAAATAAAAATTTAATAGTTTAAATTAAGAATCTAATTTAAGAGTTAATGGTTTATTCTAAACAATGTTGTTGATCTGAAATTAACTTGTATTAAGTTAGCTCGTATGTTGACGATAATCCATTTTTAAGATTATTTAAAATAAGATTTTAAAGATAAAATGGTTTATCTTGAGATTTTGATTTTGATTATCAATTAACTTAAAAAGGGTTAAGTTAAATTTTATGAAATCAATTAAGATAAATGTGTTATCTTAAAAGATTATTAATTTTGATATTTAGTGATAATTACTTAATCAGAGTTTAATTGAGTATAAATTAAAGATTGATTAATTTGTTGATAGCTAAATTAATTTATGATTAATAATTAATTAATCAAGTAATAATTAATTTGTAACTCATTAATATAAGTGATTAGGATAATCACTTATTGTGATTAATTAAGAATAATTAATTAAGGTTAATTTATTTAATGAAGAATGATAATTAATTGAGGAGTAATTAATTAATAAAAGAATAATTAAATAATTAAAGATTAATTATTTAATGATTAAGGGTTAATCGATTTATTAATTAAGGTAAATCAATTAATAATTAAGGGTTAATTAATTTGTTATTAAAGGTTAATTAATAAATGATTAAAGATTAATTAAAATGATTTGTAATTAATTAATGTTAATAAACTAGGGTTAGAAATTTATTATTCTGGTTTAAGTTAGATATAATCAGGATTGAGTAATTAATTCATGAGTAATTAATTTAATTGAATTAATTTAGGATTAAACAAGTAACTAGTCCTGCTTATAAATGATTATCGAATGCTTGGATTACTTATGGATGTTTGAATTGCATGAAATGCTTTATATTGTTTAATATACCTGATATGTGCTATTATGTGATATGAATTGTATGGTTAAGCTGTGATCTGTGATTCATTTATTTGTGATGCATTTATGTATCTATCCGTGAATATGTGAATAATTATAAGCATTATAGGATTATACCGCTTATTGAATATTATTGTGCTTGAATCTGTGATGATTGATGATATTGCACTATTGGGTAAAACCCCTGGACTATACTATACACACACAAATATGGATTGCACGTGGAAATTGGTTAAGTCACAAATTTTTGAAATAGTTTTAAAATTGATTTTTTTTGAATCCAAATTGTTTTGGAAATGGATTGGGTTTTAAGTGAAAAGTCTTTGAAAAGGAATTTCAAAGATAAAAGTTATTTTTGGACAACTTGATTTAGTTTTGAAATTTGATTTAAATTTGAATCCAAAATTTGAAATTGAATTCTATGTTGATAATTTATGATTTAAAAAGGGTTATACAAGTTTATATGGGTTTTAAACTATTTTTAGAAATGTTGTTTTGGGAATTTGAATTTAACCCAAAGATTTTAACTCGTATAAATGAAATCGGATTTCTCTGAAACAAAAACTATTCATTTTCAAATAATAAAAGCTTTCACATATAAGAAAGAAATTTCCAATTTGTATTAAAGGAATTTCAAGATTGAATTGAAAATGGTTTTCCAAGTAATGAATGAATCTTTGGAAACGGGTTTTGAAAGCTATAAGTTAAATCTTGATTTAAAGATTTAATGAGTTAATCCAATTGAAATGGAAATTGTTTCGAAAATCCGTGAATGGATCTTTGTGAAAGATGGGTGAACTTTGTGAAATGAATCTTTTTGTTTAAAGATTTGGAAATGGTAATTTGTTTAAACCATTTGGAAAGAAAGTTTTGGATTTTAAATTTGTGACTTAACTGAAATCCTATATCCATATATTTTTAAAATATTGCACTCATTATTCGGTTTAGCCGAAAGAGGCCTTGTGTCATATAACCCATTCTGAATAATGATACGATGTTATGGATAGCATTGAAGACTGGTAGTGAAGACCGGGTATTTGCGAGAACGATAGGATGACCTATCGATTGTCTCTGCACTGAGTAGCTATGGAATAGAGATTCCCTAAGTGATGGGGAGTTCGATTGGGATTGTGAATACCCGGATTGCAAGGGCTTCTTCGGAAGTGCCTTCGGTTCTGTTCGAACCCGGAACAGACTTGTATGGATGTGTGTCTGACATTACACTTTGAGATGTAAAGCTAGTTTCTATCAAATACATTTCTGTTTGGTGGCGGAGATTTATTCTCTTAGCTTAACACCCTTCTCTGAGACGTACGAGCTCAGAGGTTATGTAGTTGATGGTTATTAGTGATACATTCCCAATTTGGTAATGTGGCATACGAAGTGATGCCGATCATTTGTTGATCAAAGCATGACTTTGTGAAAAAGTGTAGCTTTGTGGACGAGACCTCATCGAGCCTCACAACCCGGTAATGGTCGAAACAGGAAAGATGCGGCAAGGTCGCAGGGGTAGCACCCCTAGGGTATGTCCATTCCTTCTGGAAAAGGATGGTATCATTGTATGGAGCCCTGGTACTTACTCATGTGGACACTGTATACTTATTACTGTGTGATGTTGTTGGTGTAGAGGGCCCTCGGATAAAGGTCGCAAACGACCGAGGGTGGCATATCTTAGGTGTTACTCCCAGGAAGGGAGGACACCGGCCTTGTGTTAGCAGAGGGACGGGTAGGTTCTCGAGGCATCCCTCCAGAGGCGTTCCCATGTGGCAATGGGAAGTTCCTTGGCCTAACCATTTGTTGGAAAATCCAATCTCCAATACGCATCCTGTACGGTTTTAGTTGTATAACCTACCATCTACTTATGGTGGCACCCCACTGTTTGGATGGTAGCTATAGTAGGCATAGTTCGAATGTCTATGCTGGATAAGATTAATATTATACTTTCGAAATGTTTTCCACTATGCACTAGTAATAATATCAAATGGTTTTCGTGTATCAAGCATTTTTGACTATCATAGGGAGAAATCTCCTCCAATTATGCATTTGCATGGTGTGTGTGGTGGGAGGCCTTATGGTAGTTTCATCTTTCAAAAAGCATTGCGGATTTCTTTTAAAATCTTTTATTGTTTGTTTTAAAAATAAAACTGTTTTTGTTTGCTCAACCAGTCCCATGACTGACCTGGAGTTTATTGTTCCCTTCCTAAACTCTGAGTGTCCATAATTTTCCACACGGGCAGTCTAGAGTTAGGTTTTTCAGAGTGTAGATTCGATAGCTTTCGGAATCCTTGGTTCGGTAGCATTTGGAGATCTTCTTCATTCCTTTGGATCTTAGAAGTCTTGGTTTGGCAATCGCGTTTGGGATCGCATTTGCTACAAGTTTAGTTGTTGGTGTTTCGAGCTTGAAGTTTTGGAGCTCTAGCTTTGGAGTTTGGTTTGGAGTTGCAGAATTTGATTCTCTTGAAGACTCTTCTCATGTTGAGATATTTCCGCTATGGTGTTGTATTATATCATTCTCTGATGTGTTGGATATGTTGTATCATGTTGTATATGGCATTGTATCTCTATTATATATCAATGTATTATCTTTTTCTTCCGTTGTGTTGTTATACTTAATGTGTTATAAGCTTCTAAACGTTATTTTTGGATAACTTGATTTAGTTTTGAAATTTGATTTAAATTTGAATCCAAAATTTTAAATTGAATTCTATGTTGAGAATTTATGATTTAAAAAGGGTTATACAAGTTTATGTGGTTTTTAAACTATTTTTAAAAGTGTTGTTTTGGGAATTTGAATTTAACCCAAAGATTTTAACTTGTATCAATGAAATCGGATTTCTCCGAAACAAAAACTATTCGTTTTCAAATAATAAAAGCTTTCACATATAAGAATGGAATTTCCAGTTTGTATTAAAGGAATTTCAAGATTGAATTGAAAATGGTTTTCCAAGTTATGAATGAATCTTTGGAAACGGGTTTTGAAAGCTATAAGTTACATCTTGATTTAAAGATTGAATGAGTTAATCCAATTGAAATGGAAATTGTTTTGAAAATCCGTGAATGGATCTTTGTGAAAGATGGGTGAACTTTGTGAAATGAATCTTTTTTTTTAAAGATTTGGAAATGGTAATTTGTTTAAACTATTTGGAAAGTAAGTTTTGGATTTTAAAGTTGTGACTTAACTGAAATCCCATATCCATATGTTTTTAAAATATTGCGCTCATTATTCGGTTTAGTCGGGAGAGGACATTGTGTCATATAACCCATTCCGAATAATGATACGACGTTATGGATAGCATTGAAGGCAGATGGTGAAGACCGGGTATTTGCGAGAACGATAGGATGACCTATCGATTGTCTCTACACTGAGTAGCTACGGTATAGAGATTCCCTAAGTGATGGAGAGTCCGATCGGGATTGTGAATACCCGGATTGCAAGGTCTTCTCCGGAAGTGCCTTCGGTTCTGCTCAAATCTGGAACAGACTTGTATGGATGTGTGTCTGATATTACACTTTAAGATATAAAGCTGGTTTCTATCAAATACATTTCTTTTTGGTGGCGGAGATTTATTCTCTTAGCTTAACACCCTTCTCTGAGACGTACGAGCTCAGAGGTTATGTAGTTGATGGTTACTAGTGATACATTCCCAATTTGGTAATGTGGCATACGAAATGATGCTGATCATTTGTTGATCAAAGCATGACTTTGTGAAAAAGTGTAGCTTTGTGGACGAGACCTCATCGAGCCTCACAACCCGGTAATGGTCGAAACATGAAAGATGCGGCAAGGTTGTAGGGGTAGCTCCCCTAGGGTATGTCCATTCCTTCTGGAAAAGGGTGGTATCATGGTATGGAGCCCAGATTCTTACTCATGTAGACACTGTATATTTATTACTGTGTGATGTTGTTGGTGTGGAGGGCCTTCGGATAAAGGTCGCAAACGATCGGGGGTGGCATATCTTAGGTGTTACTCCCGGAAAGGGAGGACACCGGCCTTGTGTTAGCAGAGAGTCGGGTAGGTTCTCGGGGCACCCTTTAGAGGCGTTCCCATGTTGCAATGAGAAGTTCCTTGGCCTGACCATTTGTTGGAAAATCCAATCTCCAATACGCACCCTATATGGTTTTAGTTGTATAACCTACCATGTACTTATGGTGGTGCCCCACTGTTTGGATGGTAGCTATAGTAGGCATAGTTCGAAATGTCTATGCTGGCTAAGATTAATATTATACTTTCGAAATGTTTTCCACTATGCACTAATAATAATATCAAATGGTTTTCTCGTATCAAGCATTTTTGACTATCATAAGGAGAAATCTCCTCCAATTCTGTGTTCGCATGGTGTGTGTGGCGGGAGGCCTTTTGGTAGTTTCATTTTTCAAAAAGCATTGCAGATTTCTTTTAAAATCCTTTGTTGTTTGTTTTAAAAATAAAACTGTTTTTTTTTTCTCATATCAATCCCATGACTGACCTGGAGTTTATTGTTCCCTTCCTAAACTCTAGGTGCTCATAATTTTCCACACTGGCAGTCTAGAGTTAGGTTTTTCAGATAATCCCATAGTAGGTGTAGATTCAATAGCTTTCAGAATCCTTGGTTCGTTAGCATTTGGCGATCTTCTTCATTCTTTTGGATCTTAGAAGTCTTGGTTTGGCAATCGCGTTTGGGATCGCATTTGCTACAAGTTCAGTTGTTGGTGTTTCGAGCTTGAAGTTTTGGAGCTCTAGCTATGGAGTTTGGTTTGGAGTTGTAGAATTTGATTCTCTTAAAGACTTTTCTCATGTTGAGATATTTCCGCTATGGTGCTGTATTATATCATTCTCTGATGTGTTGGATATGTTGTATCATGTTGTATATGGCATTGTATCTCTATTATATATCAATGTATTATCTTTTTCTTCTGCTGTTTTTTTATACTTAATGTGTTATAAGCTCCGGCGAGCCAGATTCGACATTTGAATCTGCGGCATTCGAGTACAAGTGAAGTACGGGTGCCGATTTCGAAGGTTGAGTCAGGATCGTTAGAATTATTTACACCAGACTATTTTCTGATTTTAAGTTTTTGTTCTTCCCCTTAAATACTTGGGTACTCATTTGAGTAGGTAGGGATTAAGGGCTTTCAGGTTCCATTTGGATGAATAAGCAGCAAGAGACGTGCATGAGGCAATCTAGCAATTAGGAGCTTTATCTATTTCCGCTGTGTATTTTGGTTTTGTCTTTTGGATGTAATGGCAAAGTTGTATAATTGCAAAGTACAATTACACTAAACATGGGTTGCGAACGTGATTGTGTAATGAATATGAAATGCCATTTGTGAAATGAAATGGGAAAATCTATTATTAAATTTTGCTTGAATTTTTTTCATATTCATGTGCTTCTGATTATTGATATGATTAACACATATTTTTTCGTCGAGAATTAATAACTATAGATGACTGCATCATTCGAAGAAATTAATTTTAGGCTTCAGAATGGAGGATGTTACATGTCCGCTCCAAGGTCCAAGTTCAAAACTCTATCTGCTTCTTTCTCAAAGGTGATGTTTTCCTACAAAAATTACAAGACAATGCCTTCTATTTCCTCTTCGAGTACCTCCTCAACCTGTTTCCCATCATCCAAGCCAACCATAAAAGGCCTGTTCTTAAACCCCCATGTCCATCCATGGGTCTTATTCGTAGCTTTCCCTATTCGTCAAAACGCTTATCGACCAGCTCCCCTACCCACTTCATTTTGTCTTATTAGGATGGATATTTGGCAAAATCTCATGGTCGCCCATGTAAAAAGAGATGGCCGCACTTTATGACAAAAGGACCATCATTGCATTAATTCATCTAACAAAAAGGCCACTTTGTCACAAGCATTCTTTGTACTTTGTTGCCTCTCTGGCCAAATCACTATTGTATAATAACCACTCTTTGTGCCATGCCGCTCCTCTAACATAAGCATATCTTAATACACCTACTAGCTAGCATGCATTTCGATCACCATGTCCATGTGGTATCCAAGCTAGCCATATCTGAACTGCAAATTGCAATCGATAGTTCTAGGGAAACTTGACCTCCAATGTATCAACCCTAACCCTTCAAGAAGTGATCTTTACTCCTATAAATATGGTATCTCAAGCTCTTATCCAAGGACCAAATTCTCTTCATTTAATACATATATTTTCTAGCTTGTTTTATGCTTTTGTAATAGCCATTGAATCTCTACTGTAACAATTAACCAAAAAGCTATAGATAAAAAGCCATAGTGGATGTATATCTCTTCCAAACCCAACCACTCTATATTGTGTGTAGTTTATTTACTTGCATCGTATTTTATTCTCATTTACTCTTCCTTTTGCACTTCTAACACAGTTTTAGTGAGTAATCTTCATTAAAAAACCCTCCATGTTGATTAGAAATCTACTTAGTAATTTAATTTTTATGATTTTGTTGACAATTTCTGCCATTTTGGTATTTTATGTTATCGATTCCAATTCGTCGCAATCCATCATGCACTAGAATTGTCGACAATCACATCGACATTTATCGATAAATGTGCTTGTTTGCTAAATGTTTACGACAATCATATTGACTTATGGTATGTTTATGTAGTGGATGTGTTCAATGAGTGATCAAGTCTCAATTTTCATATTGCTTCTTTTGGTCTCATCCATGCTTGTACTTCCTCCTTTTAGTGGCATGCAGTGTTGTTTTTTCATACATCTTTCATTTTTAGATGAATTGTCATTTCTAGTTAACTGTTTACATTAATTTCTTTTATAATAAGTTTAAAATCAATTAATACTAATTTAATGTTAGTTTAATTACTACCAAAAGGTACACAAAACATAAACCAAATTATTAATAACAAATAATTATTTCCTCTTCACACTTATTTTTTTCAAAAGGAAAATATTGCAAAGGACAACTCTTACTAATTTTTTAGCTTCAAGTACATGCTATCAATTTTTTTAGCGAGAATGACAAACGTTTCAACTAAATATAGAAGGACAAAAATTTGATGAGAGTGACACGTTAATTACAACGAACAATAAATTAATGTTTCACGTGAGGAACAGATGCGGTAGATCTCGGCTGTGATGTAACAGATTTCAGTGGCAGCGTAGTAGGTCTTGGCAGTGGTTTGCAGATCTCGACGACAGTGGTAGCGACTTAGGTGGATGCAATGGTGGTCAGCTAGAGTTTTAGAGAAAGCGCGAAGTTGAAGTGTGTTGATGATAAGGAGGCGAAGTAAAGTAAGGATGGAGAAGAGGAGGCTCTGATGGTAGCAATTGTTTCAAGTTCAACATGACTGAAGGAGTAAAATTAGAAAAGAATGAGCAAATTGAGTAAGAAGAAGCAGTAAAGTGAGAAAGAAAAGGATAATGTTTAATAATGATACTATTTAGTATCATTTTTTCAATATTTAAATAAATAAATTATATATATTTATGTTTACAACGTTATATCATACTATCATTTTTGAAATAGTAGTAGCATATTTAAAACTATTGTAGTAGTTTATAAACTACTATAGCGCCTTTTTTGATGTGCGTACTAATACTATTGTATAGTATCATTTTTTGTTTCTTAAGATAAATAAATTATATATATTTATGTGCAGAATGCTATTTTATAGTAGCATTTTATTAGTTACAGTGGCAGCTTCTGATTTTTAATAGCATTTGTTAAATTGTAGTAGTAGCTTATAAATTGTTGTAGCATCTATTTAGATGGTATAGTAATGTTATGTGTAGCACCATTTATTTTTTAAATAAATATAATTACGTATGTTTCTTTTCATAATGCTATTTTATAGTAGCATTTTATAAGTTGTAGCGGTAGTTTTTGAATTGTAATAGCACTTTTTAAATTGTCGTAGCAGTGTATAAATAATTGTTGCATCTTTTTAGGTGATGCGTATATTTTATTTCACAACATTATTTTAGCAGCATCCATGAATTATGGTATCAATTTATAAAGTATGTTAGCATTTTTTTTGGTTTGTACTAGCTTTTTATGAGTTGTATTATCATTTTTGAGTTAAGATTTTTAAATTCTATCTTCCTGTATCATTTTATGATTTTTGTAAAGATGATGTCATTTTTATTTCATTTTTAGAAAGTTTACAATACTATTTTTCATAAATAAATAAATTTATAATTCAACCATATTGCTATGTAAAAATGATGTCGTTTTTATTTAATTTTTTAAATGCATGCCAGTTGTCATAAATTATTTATAATGCTATCATGTAGCACCATTTTATATCAACTAAATTAAAAATATAGAACACTTATTTTTTAGTTTTATCGTATAATAGTTAATCATATCCTGTGTTAGCATTTTATGGTTAAATGATATGATTTAGTGTTATTTCGTACTTGCTATATCTTTGTACGTTATTTTCTCATATGACGGTATTGTACAATATCATTTTTTACCCACTGTTATTTTTACAACAATTGATGACAGGTAACGAGCAAGTGGGAAACAATATGATGGCTTGGCCGCAGATCCGTGAAGAATGTAATAGCAATGTGTAATCATGGCTAAGTTTTGAAAAGATTGTTCTAGGTAAAAGCTTTAGAAATTTCGTACTTCATACAAATTCGTTTACTTTCATTTGTCCTTGTTTCATTTTCAAAGTTCAACCTGCATCCTCCCTTCGACTTCATCGTAACTAGCAGAGTAGTTTCAGTAGTTACCATAGGTTGCAGTAAATCGTTTAGTTTTTGATCTGTGGGCGCAAACCAAACCAACTGGTATATATTTGACATAATCGGAGACAAATATAAATCGATATAATAGCATGTGCGCTCTCTTCTAAGCTCTACCCATCAAAACTTAATACCACAATCTCTTTGCTATCTTTTCCTCCATTTTCTTCCTTTCAAAATACATATCTTCTTCATCATCAACCAAAATACACAAGATGAACATGGAATTCAATCACGAAGACCACTTCGACCGCATCCCGGACTCAATCGTCCTAGACATATTCAACAAAGTCGCCGATGTTCGATCCCTAGGCCGCTGCTCCGCCGTCTCCAAACGCTTCAACGCCCTCGTCCCCCTCGTCCACGACGTCTACGTCAAAATCGACCGCGTCCTCACCATCGACGGTCAATCCGACGACTCCATCGATCCCTCCTCCCGCAAATCCAAATCGCTCCTCTCCCAATTCCTCAAGCTCCTTTTCTTCGCCTTCCTCAAACCCTTCCACCAATCCCGAACCCTAAAGGGGGTCCTCCCCCAAATCGCCCGCCACTCCCCGACTCAGGTCCTTAAAAAGTTCACCCACGTCCAAAACCTCCGCATCGAGCTCCCCGCCGGCGACGTCGGCACCGACGACGGCGTCATGCTCAAGTGGCGCGCCGAGTTCGGATCCACCCTCCAATCATGCGTCATCCTTGGCGGCACTAAAATCGAAAACAGTGATTCGATTCCTCTTGCAGAAGAAACAGGTAACATTCCAGATTCCTTTTACACAAACGGGGGACTTAAACTCCGTGTCGTTTGGACAATCAGCTCGTTAATTGCGGCATCCACTAGGCATCATTTGTTGAGACCGATAATTGAGGGGAATCCGACAATTAAGAGTTTGGTACTGACGGATGCCGACGGGCAGGGGACGCTGAGTATGGGAGCGGAGCAGTTGAGGGAGTTTAGAGAAAACCCTGTGGCAGCGACTGTGGCGTCCAACAGGACGCAGGTGCCGGCGTCCAACATGAAGTTGAGGTACGCGCCCTTTCTAGAGCTGCCGGAAGGGGTGGGGATGCAGGGGGCGACGCTGGTTGCCATTAGACCGTCAGAGAGCGTTGGGAAGAAGGAGGTGGAAGGGTTCGTTTCGGGAGCGTTTGAGGGGGCTTTTAAGGTAGCGGTTAAGACTTTAGTTAAGCAGAAAACTTACCTTTTGGAGATGAATGGGTTCTAGTGATCAATGGTTTTATGTGAACTTTGGTTTGAATTTTTGCTTAAAACTGTCGTCTTCTTTCTACGTTGTTGTAGTACTTCTGTTGTGCATACATGAATAAGAGCGTGTTATTTCCTTCTCTTCTCGCTGTTTTTTTATCGTCTAATGTGTGAGATCCAATTGTCATACGTGATAATTTTCACCTAATGCACGAGTTTAAGAGTTTTGTCCATTTCAGTATGATGCATTCAAGCTACAAAGATGAGAAGTTCAATTGATTCGTATAAAGTTCTGATAAATAAATTTTTATTAGTAGATGTTCAGCTATAATGGTTATACTGGTTATTGCTTTAGGGCTTCAGTTGATTCATGTTAATATGATAACGTACGGTAACATCAGCTATGAAAGGTACACTTAGAGCTTTGGCGGTAAACTTTATGTCCGGTCAACTTGACGCGGTGACGTTTTCTCGCGTTATGAATGGGCTAAATGGTCAGTTGGGAAGATCCGTTAAAAATTAACAGTTGGCATTAGATGCGTCCAACGTCGGATGTGTGTGACGTCGACGACTAATTACTATCCGTCCTCCTATAAACTACTTTCTTTCCCTCCATTTCCCCTTCATTTCGATTTGATTATCTTCTTCATCTTCACTGCATCTCTGCTTTGCTTAACTAAAATCAAAAATTTCAACGGTTGAACCATATACGAAAGCGGTGATCAAACTCTAAAATCGATGATTTGAGTGATATACAAACTATCATGGTACTTGGAGCGCTGCAAAAAGCTTTTAACGGACTAAATTCGCATTCCAATATAAAGTAATTTACCGGATTAAAGATATATCGTGCAATCAAGTATAACATTTTCAATGGAACATCCAATTGAAAAAAACTTTGTTTTCTAATATCGTGAGTGGTTGGAAGGTTATCAATGTCTATTATGTGCATTAGGAAAATGATAGCCCTTTTTTTGTATATAATTGCTTCGGCTCTTCCTATATGGCGGGTTGTTGAAAAAGTTCGACGATCGAATAGCACGGTTTGTGTTTATTTTCATGAAAATTTTAAAACTATTTAATTAATTTTTAAGAATATTATTAGGCCGGTAGACCTCCAATTTAATACAATCCCAGAACAAATTAGGACATCATACCAGTATTACACGCTTTTTACAAGCTGTATCAGGACAATTAATAGTGCACATGTAGTTGCAAATTTGCATACTATTGGAACTAGGTCAGCCCGTAGCGGAAGTTATAACTGAATTTCGAAAAAAATTAATGTGTAGATCTTTATTAGGCCTATGAAATCAAAGTTATTTAGAACATTTCTAAATTTAATTTAAATAAAATCATATATGTCGTTTAAATTTAGAAATTGTTGATAGAATTTATTTAATTTATTTTCAATTTATGTGTGTGTGTGTGTGTGTGTGTGTGTGTGAATGTGTAACATGATATTCCGTGAAGGGTAACATGTTGGTAATATAGATGTTATGATTTGCATCGCAGTTGACATGTTAGCTCATCCTATATGTATTGTATGTTGTTCAAATATATGTATATATTTATGCATATTATATATAAAACCAAGAGTGTGTATATATACGTATACGTATATGTATATAAATATATTATGGAAAAATAATATTGATATATATATATATATATACGTAAATATCATAGTGTTAAATAATACATAAATAAACAAATACGTGTGTGTATACACATACATACAAGATATAAGTTCAATTTTTTTATTTATTTTTAAGATGCGTATGTACTAAAGTAACATAACTATACGTATACTACACACACATACATACGCATACATACATACACACACATACAAATATATATATATATATATATATATATATATATATATATTACTTAAATGTAAATATGATTTAGAATGATATATATATTACAAAATTAAAATAAATCTCTGTTTTAACGTTCTAGATCAAATAGACAGCAAGTACAATTTTAATTATAATTTTACTATATTAATATATATAAATATTATGAATTAATTAGTTAAACAACAATAAATAAATGATAGAAAATATGTAATATATATTTCGACTTTTGAATTTCCAGAAATCTAGAATCATATTTTATAGCTTGTGAAAGATATTGAGATCTTTCTAAGTCAAAATATTATTTTTTATTAATTAATTACTTTTGGCCTAATTAAAAAGTGATTTTTAAAGAAATATTAAAAACAGTTGAAAAAAATCTAATTTTTTAACCGAAAGCTTCTATAGCGATAAATTAATTTTAGAAAATTTAAGATCTAATTTTTGAAACATAATTTATTTTATATAAATTTTTAATTCGTATAATGGATAAGTAATACTAAAAAATATTAAATAGTTACTAAAAAAATTATTTACGGTTACTAACAATTATAACTGTATAAATATACATTTTAAAAATATTAGTTCGATTTTTATATGATAGAGTTATATAGCTTAGTATTAGTCATATAAATTAATTAATTAATATATGTATAAATAAACCAACAAAACAATAATAAATAAAATTTAAAAAAACCGGCTATGTGTATCAAATATATTATAACTATATGCATAACCAATCAATATATGTGACAACTACAATACTATAAGAATCTCACTTAGCTAACAATTCAATAATAACAATATATATATATATATATATATATATATATATAAACAATATTGAATTATTCAAAGATTATGCATCATATATAAAACTAAATACTTGCCTAAACTAATGCCCTTAAGTACACCCTATAATGATGAATTCCCTTCCTCTTGAAACCTTCCTAATTCGTTAGATTGCAAGTCTTTGAATCGCAGACCCTTTGCTCTCGAATAGCTATTGATTTGATTTGAGTTGTGTTGGAGCTCTAGAGGTATAATTCGGCCAGAAAAATGGAGAGAGGAGGCAACCAAAAAGTCCTTCTGAAGTTAGGGTTGGAGTCTCTCATATAATGGTTGAACTAGAAAGAAAAGTGTATCACATCACTTATCTTTCGCTCCTAATCAAGGAGAAAAGTGGATCATCATAAATATTGATTAATTTAACTAGTTTATAACAATTATAAACTAACTAAATCGTTTGGTCTAAAGAGAATTCATCATTTCAGTTGTGTGACTCACGGGTGTAAATTCGATCAGCGATTAACGTCGAACTATTCGAATGTTAAAGTTCGCACATCACTTAGCAGGTGGTATGACATTTTGGCTAAATTTATCTCTTACTTAGTTTCAGTAAAATCTAATTTCACTTTATTAAGTTTTACCCGGTTGTACCATTTATTTTACACCAATGCTTTTCGTCAATTTGGACTTATAAAATTTGGTAACAGTCAAAATTCCAATATCATCCATATACATTTATATACTCCAAACACCAAGTCTTTGGTTCGATAATAACAATTGCTATTAACCTAAATGCTCTGGCCATAGACTTTGACTTTCAGTTGACTTGAGTGGACGATGATACTAACCCCTTGGTTGATTAGAGTCTAAATATAGGCTATTAAACTAATTTGCCCTTACATCCAAATAACATAGCGGACAATAGATAGAATCTCCTAAATAACTAGCTTCCCTCATGCACGTCTCTTATTCGTCAATTAATAACCTAAAAAGCCCTTACCCTCGGCCTACTCAAATTAATTTTGAGCACCTGAGAGTTTAAGGGGAAAAACATAAACTTTGAGTCGGACAAAAAGTCTGGTGTGAATAATAATAAACCATCTCGAAGTAAATAGATATCTAATGCGACCAGCACAGTTGAGCGGAACAGGTTTTCCCCGCGCTGGTACCTTAACAAAAAAATAATTAACCACATACTATGCACGTACATCCACAATGGTTGAAACGTAACATACTATGATGATATGCAATTATACAATATATCCTGGATTTCTCATTCACATTCATCTGACTATCTGTCTCAAGTTATAGTTTCTAGGTTCACTATTAACCTAATAGTTTTCATGGGCTAACTAATTACTTGTTCCAAGCTTAAGGAATATCTGTTTGGTTTCATAGTTTTCATGGTATTACTAAGAACCTAGTGGTGTCTACCAATAACTTTATCCAATCATAGTTTTCATGGATTAAATATGAACCTACTGGATTCTCTAATAACATATCTCAGGTCATAGTTTTATAGGCTGACTATGAACCTATTGACCACTACGAATAACCTATTCTGGATGTAGTTTTCATGGGATCACTAAGAACCCGTTGCCCCCGCTAATAACATTTCTCAAGTCATAGTTTTCATGGGCTATAACTTTTTATAGGTGTAGAGTTAGGGTCTCTAACCTATTCCATTGCTTCCGAATGATGGTTTCCCTTTCTGTAGAGTGGTCTTAATAGAGAAATGGATTAACAGTTAAAAAGTTATACATGTTTTAAATTTTGAAAACAAAGCTGGCGGAAGCAATAACGACGAAGACTGATGTTACTGTAGCTTGGCTACAAAAACTAAAGCTATTGTAGCTCTTCTACGAAAGCATTGGTACTGTAGCATGGCTACGAAAGCATTGGCACCGAAGCATGGCTTCGAAAGAAAAAGATGCCATGGCATGGCTATGAAAGCATTGGCACTGTAGCATGGCTACGAAAGCATTTGGCTCTGTAGCATGGCTTCGAAGCTAAAGTTACTGTAGCATGGCTATGAAAGCATTTAACTCTGTAGCATGGCTTCGAAGCTAAAGATACTGTAGCATGGCTATGAAAGCATTGGTACTGTTGCATGGCTTCGAATGCTAAAGTTACTATAGCATGGCTACAAAAGCATGGCATTGTAGCAATGCAAAAGCTAATGGCTACTATAGCCATAAGAAAGCAATTGGGTATTGTAGCAACACGAAAGCAAATGACTGCTGTAGCAACACGAAGCAAATGACTGTAGCAATATGAAAGCAAATGGGTATCGTGGCAATACGAAAGAAAATGGCTATTATAGCAATACGAAAGCAAAGGTGACGAACGGGTACAGTGGCAGACTCTTAATTTACGTAAAAACTGCTATAAATAAAGTATATTTTTTTCACCAACTCTTATTGTTTATCAAAATTTCTATTGGACAGAGATATACTTTATCAATTTCTTTACAGAAAAACTGCTATAATTAGATTTCATAATTTCCCAAAATTATTTTCAAACCATTATATTATATTGCATAAAAATTCATGATAAATTGAAAACACTTGGGAAAAATCCAAAAAATCCATCAAAAATCTGAAATAACATTTTCTTTACTATATAAAACATTTCGGGGAAAAATTCATTATTTTATTATTTTTAATAATTAAAACCAGAAATGAATGCCCTCTTCACCTTTGGAATTCATAAAAAATTCCTATTAATTTTAAAAATTATAAAATTAAGAACTCATCTCCAAAATTATGCATTTCCAAATATAAAGTCATTTGGAGGTCATTCACTAAGTTTTTCCCTTCAAACATATCATAATAATTTCATAAAAATTCCAATAAATCATCGTTCATGCAAACAATGGTA
This sequence comes from Allium cepa, assembly GCA_030765085.1. Classification (NCBI taxonomy): domain Eukaryota; kingdom Viridiplantae; phylum Streptophyta; class Magnoliopsida; order Asparagales; family Amaryllidaceae; genus Allium; species Allium cepa. The sequence continues at coordinate 175,743,191 of CM060940.1, forward strand.
AAACCAATCATATCATCATCAAAAAATATGGAATAAATCAAAAATCCAAAATTTAACACATATGAATGAAATGGATAATATAAATCACCTTGTTTTGAGAAAAAGAGTTGAGTTATGAATTGTTAATTTGATTCCTCTTAGCTTTAAATTGATCCTCTAACTTTTCTTCCTTTAAAAGCTTTAGCAATGGTCTCTAATTTATTTGTTTTTGTATGGATGTAAAACTGAATGAGGATATTAGGGTGGAGGGGCTTATGTTTAGGAAATGAAGCTTATTCCTATTTTACCCCTCTCATAAATTCTCCTACTAATGTTTAAGTTAAAACAACCTTATATGTTGATTAGTTAAGGCCTAACCCACTTAATTATCAAATCCCATCTCCTTTGCATGCCGCACATTATTCTGTTAAATTAATCTAATTAAATCTCTTGAATAATGTTAAAGCAAACTTAGGAGCGTTAAAGGCTCTTTCCTTAAAGAATTTCGTCCTCGAAAATCAGTATGGACTACAAATAAGCACATCAATCATGCCAAGTATATCCATCTAGCAAAAAGTCTATATAAAACAAATATAGAACATACCCTCATAATAGCCTAGGAAAAGTATCCCTAATCTTTTCTTTTGTTTTCCATGTACAGTCCTTCTTGTGTTACTCCATTGAACTTTTACCAACTTGACTGTCTTGTTTCTTAACCTTTTCTCATCTCTCGCTACAATCCAAACTGGTTACCTAAAAAAAGTTAGATTCGGTTCTACTATTAAGTTTTACAATGCAGTTGGAGGATAGTAGTCTCTTAGTCATGTACATACTTATGAAGTTGAGACACATTATGGACAGGGGCATTTCACCAGAAGGACAAACTTTGCAGTCCAATTAGTTTCTAGGACACACATCTGAAATAATTACTTTCAAGGCCAAAGTCAGTAGAATAATTATTTTCAAGGACAATGTCAGTTGTCCAATTACTTTCAAGGACATAATTTCATAGATTTTTAGGCCCTAAAAACTAATTATTTTGCGTATTGTCCTTAAAAGTAATTATTTTAGTTGTGTGTCCTAAAAATTAATTTCACTTGCTAAAGAGGCCCTTGTGTCTAATTCCCACTTATATGGATACCCGCCAAACTGCTCGGTAACTCTACCCTATATGCGAGCTTTCTAATCCTCTTTATGACTGGGAACGGTCAACATATTTCGGTGCCAGTTTCCCTGACTTTTCAAATTGTACTACGCCCTTCATCGGTGATACTTTAATGAAAACCCTATCTTCAATTGAGAACTATAGATCCTTACGCCTCTTATCTACGTAACTCTTTTGTCTAAACCGAGCTTCCTTCATCCTACCTTGGATCAATTCCATCTTCTCTGTTGCTTCTCTCACCATATCTGGACCAAGGAGCAATTTGTCTCCGGTCTCTAACCAACACGCTGGTGATTTGCACGGCCTTCTATGTAAAGCTTCCAAAGGTGTCATTCCTATACCTTCCTGGTAGCTATTATTACAGGAAAACTCAACCAAGTGCAAATAGTCTTCCCACGCCCACCAAAATCTAATACACAAGCTCTTAATAGATCCTCAAGTACCTTTTTGACTCTCTCTGTCTGCCCATCTATCTGTGGGTGATGAGCAGTACTCATCTTAAGCTTGGTTCCTAACATTCCTTGTACTCTTATAGAATTCACTAGGGAACAAGGCATCTCTATCACTGACTATGCTACTAGGACTCTCATGTGGTCTAACTATGTTCTATATAAATAATTTAGCCAGGACAGGTGCCATCCTAGTTGATTTGGTTGGAATGAAATGGGCATTCTTGGTCCACATGTCCGCTATGACCCATATACTTTCATTTCCTCGGTTCAGCATTGGCAACCCATGTATAAAATCCATGGATATTGAATCCCATTTCCAAACTGGTATCTTCAAAGGTTAAAGAAATCCACTTGGCTGTTGATGTTCGACTTTCACTTATTGACAGTTCACATGCTAGTTTACCCACAAGCCAACATCCCTTTTCATACCTTCTCAGTAGAAACTCATCTTTATATCCTAATACACCTTGGTCCCTCCAGGATGAATCGTAAATTTTGATCGATGGCATTCTCTAAGGACCTCCTTTCTTAGGTTTTCTACATTCAGGACACAAAATCGACCCTTCTTTCTCAACCACCCTCTTTGGTCAAGACTAAAATACTTTAGATCATCAGTTTCAATTCCGGCCTTTAGCCTTCTAATCTTCTCAGCTAACACTTGGTCATCTTTCTACATAGATGCAATCCTTTCGATCAATCGTGGTCGAACTTCCAAGCAGGACAACATGGCAATACTCTGACTAGAACTAGCAGTAGATCTTAATTGCACATTGCATGAAGTCAACGCCTCAAGATCTTTCCATTCGGCCAACATGGCTAACACCACATTCTGATGTTTCCTACTAAATGCATCCGCTACCATGTTATCTTTCCCCGACGTGTACTATATATCAGTGTCATAAGCTGCTACAAACTCCAGCCGCTTTTGCTGTCTCATATTTAACTCCTTTTGAGAGAATAGGTATCTCAAGGACTTATGATCGGTACATAACTCGAATCTCTCTCCAAAGTGATAGTGTCTCCATATTTTTAATGCAAATATTACCCTGCCAACACTACATCATGAGTAGGGTATCTCACTTCATGGGGTCCGAGCTGTCGAGAAGCGTAGGCAATGACCTTACCCTTTTGCATTAACACAGCTCCTAATCCGATTCCACATGCATCGGTATACACTAATAATCCTTGATTTCCATCTAGAACTACTAACAGATATGCATTGGTCAATAAATGCTTTGACTTAAGGAATGCTTCCTCACATTTGCCAGACCAAGTAAACTTCACATGCTTCCTGGTCAGCCTAGTCAAAGGCGCCGCTATCAGCGAAAAATCCTTAATAAACCTCCGGTAGTAACTAGCAAGACCAAGGAAACTTCTGATCTTGGTCACCATCTCTGGCCTCTTCCAATTGTTTATAGCTTCGATCTTATCCGAATCAACTGACAAACCCTTCTCTGAAATCACGTGACTAAGAAACTTAACTTCTTTCTTCCAAAAATGACACTTTGAAAACTTCGCTTTCAGTTGATGCTGCATCAGCATCTCAAGCACCACTCTAAGATGAACTTCATGCTCTCTTTCATCCTTAGATTATATTAAGATGTCATCTATGAATACCAATATGAACCTATCTAAGTGCTCTCAAAAATACCGGTTCATCAAATCCATAAAGAAAGCTGGCGCTTTCGTTAACCCAAATGACATCACCAACCACTCATATGACCCGTATCTAGTCCTGAACTCTATTAATGGAATACTATCCTCTACTACTCTTAGCTAATGAAACCCTATTGCCAAATCCAACTGGAAGAACACTCTGCTCCATTCAAATGATCAAACAAATCATCGATTCTCGGCAAAGGATACTTATTCTTAATCGTCCTTTCATTCAAATTGCGATAGTCAATACACAACCTTAGTGATCCATCTAGCTTCTTCACGAATACCGCAGCTTCTCCCCAAGGAGAACTGCTTAGTCTAATAAAGCTCTTCCCTTTCAAGTCCACTGGTTGCACTTTCAGCTCTTACATCTCAGTAGGTGTCATATGGCTAGGTGGCCTACTTATAGGTTCTTCCTTTGGCACAAGATCTATCCAAAACTCAATAGATCGCTTTAGCGGCAGCCCTGACACTGACTCAAAAAATTTTACAAAATCTTTTGCTACCGACACTGGATCTAATTCTTCTTCCACTTCCATTGTATTCAGCAAAGCACAAGCACTTGAGTCTGACTTCTCCACCGAGTATTTAATTCGGTTATGGCTGTTGGGGGTGTCTCAACAATATTTTTCCATCCTGGAAAAATATTCTTGCATCGTATCTATCTAACCAATTCATACCTAATATGATCTCGAAATAAAGGAAATCAAAAACATACAAACTGCATGCAAACTTATAAACTAACAAATCAAGTTCTGACTGATCACATCCCATTCCTAAAGCTGCATAACCTCCTAATGGATTCACAACCCTTAGTGAAGTAAGTAGTTATGATGGTTCTAAACATAATTTATCTACCAAACAAGGAGATATGAATGAATGCAATGCACCGGTATCAAATAGTACTCTAACTAGCATACTTTGAATCAAAAGCATACCTTCCATCATGGATTTCCTTTTCTCAGTCGTTGTTGGTCTGGTAGAAGATAGTTCTAAGGCAAAAACTTTTCCCTTGTCTGCTCTAACCGATTTTGGACACTAATCATTGGAATGCATGATCTGGTCACAGTTGAAGCACTTCACTCCTTTCTTATTTGCAACCTTCTTCACTTTTCCATTTCGACATTCATGAGCAAAATTTCCTTCCTTGTCACACTTGTAGCAAACTATATTGGCCTTCCCTTTCTTGGCTGCTCCTCTTTTCTATTTAAAGAACTTTCTCTTCTTTTCCTAGGGGTCTTGAACATCAACCGACTTCCACTTACTAAACGTTAAGAACATTTCTTTATTCCTGAAGGCCATCTCCACTACGACATTGCTTAGGTCACGGAGTTGTGGCATGGTTGCTCTAGCAATCTCTGGCTTCAATCCTCGAAAAAAAAATTCATCTCTCTTGATGACGATGTCAATCATGACGTATATGTATCTAGACAGCTCATCAAATTTCATGGCATATTCGATTACAGACATTTCTCCCTGCTCTATATCCATAAACTTCCTCGTTAATGCTGACTTGGCAACTTCAGATAGAAACCTCTCTTTGAATCTCCTTCGAAACTCGGCCCAAGTTGATTCTTCTTCAAGTACTCCAACATTAACCCTATTCCACCACTATAATGCTACTCTCTGCAATCGTCTGGAAAAAAGTCTTCTCTTCTGTTCATCTTCTAATCCTAAGCCAGCGAAAATTCTTTCACGGTGCAATAACTAGTTTTCTACTTCGACAACATCCAAAAATGGCTTCCCAAGAAGACTGGTGTAATCCTTGCTCGGCTTGGCATAGTTATTGCCAACTTGGGCCATAGGATTTGCTCCACCAGTATTTACAGCATTTCCCTCATCTACTCCTGTAGCTACTCTAGCTTGCATCAGATTGATGAAGAACTAATGCATCATCCCCATATCTATGGGCGGGGTTTCAGCACCTATGTTGGCATTTGCGTTTGGATTAGCATTTGCGCATCGACTCGGATTCCCATTGGTATTGGGTCGAGCATTTCCATTAGTTGTGGTGCTTCCTCCAACTATATTTTCTCTTTCATTTCCTGCTTCCATATCTTCCTTTCTCATATGTCTGCATACGAGCCTTAGTAAAATACGGAAGAACGATCTAAGAGAAAAGGGGAATACATACTAATAGATATATAACAAATGCAAGTATGCTATTATAGCGTTAAAACAAACCCCTATCTCATCCTTTGATTCATTGGGTTATGTTTTGAAAAAAATTTAGGTTCAAATTTCTTTTAAATTTACATAACCATATGCTTTGATGCCAACTGGTAACATCTCCCATTTGGAGGTCCAAAACTAACTGCTACGAATGATACAGTCATCCATAGTTATTAATTCTTGGTGATCAAATATGATAATGTTAGATACATTGATATACCAGAGACATATGAATATAAAAAAAATTAATCTCAATTTAAAAAAAATTCTCATTTCATTAAATATAGAATTTTAGATTCGTTATATAATCCCATACGTAAGCCACGTTCAGAGAAATTACAAATTATTAAAAAATACACCAAGAGCGACATACGAAGATGCCCCCTTAGTTGATCAGAGTCTAAATATAGGCAATTAAACAAATTTTCACTTACTTCCAAATGACACAGTGGACAATAGTTTGAATCTCCTAAATAACTAGTTTGCCTCCTGCACGGCTTGTATAAGTCAACTAATAACCCGAAAATCCCTTACCCTTAGCCTACTCAAATTAATTATGAGCACCCTAGAGTTTAAGGAGAAAAACATAAAATTTGAGTTAAACAAACGGTCTAGTGTGAATAATAATATACCATCTCAAACCAAATAGATATCTATTGAGACCATGCCGCTGAGTGGAACGGGTTTTCCCTCGCTAGTGCCTTAACCAAAAACTAATTAACCATATACTGTGCACCTGCATCCATAATGGTTAAAACATAACATAATATGATGATATGCAATTATATGATATATCTTGGATTCCCCATCCCCATTCATCTGACTATTTGTCTCAACTTATAGTTTCTAGGGTCACTACTAACCTATTAGTTTCCATAGGCTAACTAATAACCTGTTCCAAGCCTACAGACTATCTATCAAGTTTCATAGTTTTCATAGGATTACTAAACCTATTGGTGTCTACCAATAACATTATCCAATCACATTTTTCATGGGCTAATTATGAACCTACTTGATTCTCCAATAACATCTCTCAGGTCATAGTTTTCATCGGCTGACTACGAACCTATTGATCTCTACCAATAAACTATTCCGAATAAAGTTTTCATGGGATGACTAAGAACCTATTGGCCCCTGCCAATAACATTTCTCAAGACATAGTTTTCATGGGCTACAAATTTTTACAGATGTAGAATTAGGGTCCTTACCTATTCCATTGCTCCTAAATGATGGTTTCCCTTTCCATAGAGTGGTCATAATAGAGAAATAGACTTACAGCTAAAAAGTTATAAGTGTTTTAAAACAAAGTTGGTGGAAGCAATGGTGATGAAGGATGATGTTACTGTAGCATGGCCACGAAAGCTACAGTTACCATAGCATTGCTTCGAAGCATTGGCATTGTAGCGTAGCCATGAAAATATATGTAATGTAGCATGGCTACGAAAGCATGAGCGCTGTAGCATGGCTTTGAAAGGTATTGTAGCATGGCTTCAAAAGCATTAGTACTGTAGCATGGCTCCGAAAGAAAAAGTTACTGTAGCATGGCTATGGAAGTATGGTTTCGTAGCAATATGAAAACAAATGGCTATGTAGCAATACTAAAACAATTGGGCACTGTAGCAATACAAAAGCAAATGACTACTGTAGCAAATCAAAGCAAATGGCTACCGTAGCACGAAAGCAATTGGCTACTGTAACAATACAAAAGAAAATGGCTACTGCAGTAATACGAAAGAAAATGGGTACCATAGCAATACGAAATAAAATGACTACTATAGCAATACGAATGCAAATGGCCATTGTAGCAATACGAAAGCAAAGGTGACGAATGGGTATGTTGGTAGACTTGTAATTAACGGACTTAACGAAGGGTTATAGTAGCAATACAAAAGAAAAGGTGACGAAGGGTTATGATATCCAAAAATTATTTTCAAACCATTATATTATATTAACATAATTATTAAGCCTTTCTAGCTTAGAGAGTTCATAAAAAATCAAAAACACTTGAGAAAAATCCTGAAAAATCACCAAAAATCTAAATTAACATTTTATTTACTATATAAAAAATTTGAGGCAAAATTTAATATTCTATTATTTTCAATAAATAAAACTCAAAATAAATGCCCTTTTCACCTTAGGAAATTCATAAAATATTGCTATTAATTACAAAAATTATGAAATTAAAAACATATTTCTAAAATTATATATTACCCAACATATCCAAAAATCAAGTCATTTGAAGGTCATTTAATAAGGTTTTTCCCTTGAAATCTATCATAAAAATTTCATAAAAATTCCAATAAATCACCATTCATCCAAACAACGGTAAAAGTAACCATATCATCATCAAATAATGTGAAATACATCAAAAATCCAAAATTTAACTCATATAAATGAGATGGATACTATTATTTATCTTATTTTGAGAAAAAGAATTGAGATTTGAGTTGTTGATTTGATTCCTTCTAGTTTTAACTTGATTCTCTTACTTTTCTTCCTTTAAAAGCTTTAGCAATGGCCTCAACTTTGTTTGTATTTTGTATGGATGTAAAAATGAATAAGGATATGAGGGTGGAAGGATTTATATTTATGAAATGAAGCTTATTCCTATTTTGCACCTCTCATAAATCCTCCTACTTATGTTTAAGTTAAAACAACCTTATATGTTGATTAGTCAAGGCCTAACCCAATTAATCATCAAATCTCATCTCCTTTTCATGCGACACAATATTTTTTTTTTTAATTTCTAATTAAATTTCTTGGATAATGTTAAAGAAAAATTAGGGGTGTTACAAGCGACCAAAACTTCACTTTTGCAAAATTAAATTACCCTGTTTAGGCTTGATTTCTAGACTTGAAAGATTTGAAAAGAAGTTTACGTTTGTTTTATTCTTTTTACAAATTTTTACTAACTATTATTAGAGTATTTTAAAAGTGCTTTGAGATATTTATGAATTTTTAAGAATTAGATGTGAATTTTGAAAGAAGAGATATTTTGTTAAAAACATGTTCTTTTAGGTTTTAAGGGATTTTGTAAACTTTTTATTTCAAAGTAATATTTTAGATAAACATTTTAAAATATATGATAAATATTTTCAAGTATTTTAACAGTTTATGCATATGTTTTTGAAAAGTGGTTAGAATTGCTAGATGGCCAAATGGTTAATCGTTTAAGTACTTGTTTGAAAACAAATTTATCACTCTTAACACTAAAAGCCAACAAATTAAGGCTTCTCTGTTTGTAAGAGTCAAGAGTGATGTCGAGTAGGGACGGAGAAATAGAGTTCTAACCTACCAGTTTCCCTCTTGGTCGAGAAATAGTAAGTCGAAAAATATCAAAAACGTGTTAATCTTGTCGATTTCTTACTTGTTATGGAAATCATATGTACTATACTTAGCATCAGAAGCCGACGAGGTAAACTTATCTATTTGTGAGATTCAAGAATGAAGTGCCTAGGAAAGGCTTTGATGCAATAGTGCTCTAACTTACTTGGCTTCACTCTTAAACGAGGAATAGTTAAGTTCGAATGCCGGAAATGAGTTAAGCGTACGAATTATGATTTGTATAAGCAATTTTTTTGACTAGATAATCGATTAGTCGATTATCAAACTTGACCTAATATTGACTTAAGGAGTTATCGAAAGGCTTCATGATTTCATATAAATGAGAACCCCCTCCCTCCCAGAGGAGGAGCATTGGTACGAAACGTCTCTAGCTTTCGCTTACTTTTGAAAGAACTAGAATTGAATTAGCAAGAAAATCATCGAATTAGTTTTGAAGAGACCTAGATCGGTAAGTGTCAATCCTAAGGTTAAACCCAAGGGAGTGGTCAATATTAACATTCAGACAATGCTATCGTGTGGGATTGTCTATCTTCAGGAGTCTTCTAAGGGAGTACAATGTTAGTATTCATTAGAGGACTTATCGGGGAATCTATATGGAGGTCCGAGATATGTTCAAGATGCTTGAATCCATGTATCAATTCATGATATGTTCAAGATATGGGAATCCATTAGGGATTCGTGTTCTGATCTAGTAATGAAGACTCATGTGAATGATACCGAATGTAACCTCTGTTATCCCGCTTTTTGATAAAGCCGTGATACCAAATGATCGATCGAAAACAAAGGACGGTTCGTCTCAGAGATTGGTCATACTTCACCTCACTATGGATATCGATGAATTTTTGTCTGAGTCCAGATTGAGCTACAATTGAAAGGATATGACAAGAAAGATCGTAGAAGTCAGTATCCCAAATTTCAAGTCAATCCGAGTTCGCATGCTCAAGCTATCATCGATGCAAGTTGGAGGAAATAACCCTAAGTTCGAATCCATCAGAAGAGCATGTGATCGAATCCATCGAGTTCCTCTTAATTCGAATCCATGGGATCACTCCACTTCGTATCCATCAGGTTGAAGTCCTTCGAGTCCATGAAGTCGCTCCACTTTGCCTCCATCAGAGCATATAAGTTTGTATCCATAGGCATACGTCACTTCGCGTCCATCAGAGAACATAAGTTTGTATCCATCGGCATACGTTACTTCGCCTCCATCAGAGGATGTAAGTTCGTATCCATCAACATATGTTTGCTCCGAATCGATCGCCACCTCCTTGTTCGAACCCATCAGGTGGTCAAGCTTCGTATCCATCGCCCAAAGCCACATGTTCGATTCCATCAAGTCTCCTCTGCTTCGAACCCATGGAAGAGCATGTGTTCGAATCCATCCAGCTGTAGCAACTTCGTGTCGATCAACTAATACACATCACGATCGATACGAACATGCCTCCATTCGAATCCATAAGTGAATGAAGCCTTCGAGTCCATTAGGTCAAGGCGGCTAAAACCATGGAGTCGACCCAGTAAACACGGAGTAAAAAATGGATCAACCCGGGAAACACGCGCCACGTCAATTACCTCACGCGCAACATCATTGATTCGACCCTATCGATTCGAAGGGAATCGATTCGAAGGAAGCTGTCTGGCGAAGATCACCATTTTGAATCGATCATAACCCGAGATCTACAGGTCCAAATGCCATGAAATTTTCACAGAAGCTTGCATATAAGTTGAAGAATATCCATACCAAATTTCACCTCTATTGGATGATTTTCTGATCGATTCGAATGGAGTTCGAATCGATCCCCAAAGTGGGCCCAAATTTCCTAAGGCCCGGCATGTGGGCCCCCTCATGTGCCAAAAGTGGTCTCCCGAATTTTCAGCGAAATATCAGCATCCTACGCCTATAAATAGAGCCCCTGGTCATTTGGAAAGGGGATTGGAGAATTTTAGAGATAAAGCACGCCCGGACGCTACCAGAATCACTCCATATCGTCGTCACTGCTATCGATTTTGAATTTAAGCTTATTATCTTCTGTACTTCGCTCTAAAAAACTTGTAATCTTCAAGAATCAAGCAATAAAGTGATAAAAATTCATAGTGGACGTAGGCGATACGCCGAACCACTCTAAATTACTGTCTTCCGTGCAATTTAATTTTTTGTGACTTGGAGTTTTTGTTAGATAACCCTCATTTTCAATTTGATTTCTTAATTTATTATCTCTTCAAAAACTTTCAAAGAGTGATGCCCAATTTTGGTGCAAACACTTTGGTGCTTTCACTGAGAAAACCTAAATTTTCTCCTGCTCGTTGGATTTGTCATCGATACCGGATTGAATAAATCTAATAGAGAGATCAGACTTCAATTTCAGACTCCTTTCGTACTATTCAGATTTGCCAAAATCTAGGAAAGGGTTCTACACCTCAAGATGGTTAGCACGGGAACCACTTCTACCGCCGCTGGTCAAGAAGGCCGGGATAGACAGAATCCCGAGCAACTACCTCCACCCAATCAAAATGATACCAGACATTCAGATCCATCAGGTCCGGTCACTCGACAAAGTTCCAGACATTACTCCAGGAACTAACCCAAAGTCGACAACAGCTGACTGAACAACTACGCGCCAATGTTGAGTTGACTAATCAAATAAACTGCCAAAGGAGTAGAAGATCCAGAAGGGATCACGCCCATCATTCTTCCACTGAAAGCTCTGCCTCGTTTGATTACAGCGGCAGATCTACTCATCCCAGGCTAAATGGAAGTCATGTGCATGCTGCTGGTCACAGCAAGCATTAACTGTTGGGAAGATAAGAGTTGGCCCTTCTGCCAGTTTTCATACAGGCCCTCCTCCCGAGGAGGCACTGTTCCACAACATACCACGGATAACCATGCCACCGCCACTGCAGTTGACATAGGAGTTGATACCCGAAATCACTCCAATCAGAACTACCACCAGCAGGAACATGCTCCAGAACCATATGTCCCAAAAGACATCGAGCCAAGGAGGCGAGAAACGGATCGTCGACAACGCCCGATCCCACCTTGCACTATGGAACCCGACCACATTTTGGCTCACCACCCTTCGAATATAGCAACACCTGACCTCTCAGCTATGGTACACCAAATGATTCACGAAAGTCAGGGCTTAACAAATGATGATTGGGGAATCTCCCGAAGTCATACTCCGTTCACTGATGACATATTATTTGCTTAACCTCCTCGGCGATTCAGGATGCCGACTCTGCCCATGTATGAAGGAAGTTCCGACCCTAATCAACATATTCTGAAATACGAATGGTCGATGACTGCTGCAAGAGCTGATGATGCAGTAAAATACTGTAGTTTTCCCATTTCTTTAGGGGGAATTGCACGATGTGGTTTACATGATTACCACCACGATCTATCTCTTCATTTGACCAATTGGCTACTAAATTTGTTGAACAGTTTCATATGCACATTTTCAGGCCTAAAGACGTAAATACTTTATCTAGTGTCACTCAAGCTCCAGGAGAGACACTCAGGCGATATTTGGAAAGATTCAATGCCGCTTGTGCGGAGATCACCAACCCCAATGATAATTCAATCTTGATGGCCTTGACTAAGGGGATTGACCCCGACTCTGAATTTGGAAATTGGCTAGATGGCAAGCCTCCTGCATCATTGGATCGTTTCTTCTCCAAAGCCGCTCAATTCGTAAGGCGTGAGGATGCGAAACAATCTAGGAAGCAGGACGATGCGAGAACCAGCAATGAAGGAATTCAAAGCAATGTGGCAGTTAAATAGTCAGGGGTGAGCTCTGGAAAAGTCCAACTGAATATTCAAAACAACCAAACCCAGCCGAGGAACGGTGATAATAGAAATAAGAAGCAAGATCAAAATCGTGGCCCGCGGCATAGGGCACAAATGTTTGAAAGCTATACACCACTGAACACGTCGCTGGAAAACGTGTATCTACAGACTTGTAATGCAATGCAGTATAAAAAGCTGACTCCGAAGCCATCGTCGGAGAGACAGATTCAAACAGGAAAGTTCTGTAGATTCCACGAAAGTTACGGACATAATACCAATGATTGCAGACATTTGCAAGATCTCATTGAAAAATTGATCAGGGAAAGGAAGTTAGATCAATTCGTGCGGGCGCCACAAGCCGGTGGTGTGGGCCCGTCAAACCAAAACCGTGCGCAAAACCAAGAGAGACAGGAGGAGCCTGCTCGTACAGGCGGGAGATTGGTTATTAATACAGTTAGTGGTGGTCCTCATCCAGCAGACCGAAGCTAGAGGGAAATGGAATCATACGCCAATTCGATCAGGCATGTGGATTTTGAGAGTTGCAGTACGCTTGATGAAGGGGCCCTGGCCAAACAACAGAGAACGATGGCAGATGACATCGTATTTAGAAATCGAGATGCCGATAAGGTTGAAGCACCAACTATAGACCCACTAGTCATATCTGCCTAGGTTGGTCCTGCTTGGATGAAGAGGATCCTGGTGGACAGTGGAAGTTCAGTAAACATCTTATTTAAGAGAGCATATGATCAAATGAAGATGGAAGCCAAAGATTTAAAGCCTTGTCAATCTAGAATCCATGGCTTCGACGGAAGTGCTAATATACCCGCTAGAGTGGTGGAGTTGCCAGTGGAGTTAGGAGTCGGAGAACGCCGAAGAGTTCGAATGTTACAGTTTGTTGTCTTAGATATCCACTCTCCATACAATGATTTTTTGGGCCGACTGACCCTTGCCGAATTCAGGGCAGCGATTGCCCCGTGGTGCTTAACTTTGTAATTCCCCACTGATCGTGGGATTGGAGTCATTCAGGGAGATCAGGATGCTGGGAGAGCCTGCTATGTTGCCGAGCTGCGAGAAGCGCAGCGAAAGGAAAAAGGAAAGGGCGTGGAGGAATCTCTCTGCGTCTGTTTCGCCGACGATTGACAATTAGTTCCTGGGCCTCGGCCCGGGCATCACGACCAATTCCAGAAGGATCTTGACCCCAAAAACACTGAAGATAATGATGGACCTAAAGAAAGTCAAGCTTTCCCAGCCGAGCTGACGATTGATGTTCCAATTGATGATGATGATGATTCAAAAATGTTAAAAATTAGGTCTCAGCTAAACCCACAAGAGCAACAGGAATTGGTCGAATTTCTCCAAGCAAATCTAGACGTATTCGCTTGGACTCACTTTGATATATGTGGAATCTCGCCGAACATCGCCAGCCACACCTTGAATATTGACCCATGGTATATCCCGGTCAAACAAAAGAGACGCGGTATGGATCCAGAGAGATCTGCCGCCCTCAGAGAAGAAGTTGATAAGCTAAAGGCGAATGGGTTTATCCGGGATGCTTTGTACCCGGAGCGGGTATCCAACCCTGTACTTGTCCGAAAACCAAATCGGAAATGGAGAACGTGCATTGATTACTCTGACTTAAATTAGGCTTGTCCGAAAGACAGCTTTCCACTTCCTCGAATTGATCAACTTGTGGATTCAACGGCCGGACACGAATCATTATCTTTCATGGATGCTTATTCTGGTTACAATCAGATACCCATGCATGTGCCCGACCAAGAACATACGAGCTTTGTAACTGACCTGGGACTATACTGCTACAAGGTCATGCCTTTTGGGTTGAAGAATGCTAGAGCAACTTACCAACGCTTAGTTAATCGGATGTTTGCCCACCAGATCAGAAAGACTATGGAAGTTTATGTAGATGACATGTTGGTGAAATCGCGGTGCTCCACTGATCACGTCAAAGACTTAGAGTCAATGTTTAATGTCCTCCGGAGATACGGGATGAAGCTTAATCCGCTAAAATGTCATTTTGGAGTTGCATCCGGAAAATTCCTTGGGTTCATCGTCAACGCCCGAGGAATAGAGGCCAACCCTGAAAAGATCTGGGCCATCAGGAATCTTCAAACTCCAAGGACCATAAAGGAGGTTCAGAGTCTTAATGGGAAGGTTGCAACACTGAGCAGGTTCATCTCGAAATCAACTGACAAATGCATACCCTTCTTCGATCTGATCCGAAAAGGGAAACAAAACTTCGAATGGACTACGAAATGCGAGGGTGCATTTCAATCACTAGTCCAGCATCTTTCCACACCGCCGATCCTTTCAAAACCTGTTGACCATGAACAGTTGTATCTCTACCTGGCGGTATCTGAAAACACAATCAGTGCTGCGTTAGTTCGGAAGGAAGACCGAGTGCAGAAGCCGGTCTACTATGTTAGCAAACGATTAATCGGAGTCGAGAGAAATTATCCAAGGCTAGAAAAGTTAGCATATTGCCTAGTCATCGCCTCGAGAAAGCTCCGTCCATATTTTCAAGCTCACCCCATCACTGTATACACCGATCAGCCGTTACGACAGGTCCTCACACGACCTGAGACGTCTGGCAAGTTAGTGAAATGGAACATTGAACTGAGTCAATTCGAAATCACATATACTCCGAGAAGGGCCATACACGGTCAAGTCCTAGAAGATTTCATTGTCGAATTCACTGTTCCTGAAGACTTACCTGAAACTAGCAAATCTCCCGAATAAATATGGAAGCTGTACACCGATGGTGCATCCAACGATCGGTGCTCGGGCATAGGGGTAGTGCTTGGAACCCCCGAGGGCCGATCCATATGCTATGCTTTAAAGTTTGATTTCCATGCAACCAACAGTGAAGCTGAATATGAGGCTTTGCTTACCGGGTTACAGTTAGCCCGTGACCTAAAAATTATCGCTGTGGAAATTTACTGTGATTCCCAGTTGGTAGTATGCCAAGTTTGGGGTTAATACCAGGCCAAAGATCGAAGACTAGCTGCTTATCTATCCCGAGTCCGGGAGATGCTTGATCAGTTCGATTATTATACCATTTTCTACGTACCCCGAGAGCATAATCAGAAAGCCGATTCGTTGGCAAAGTTGGTAAGTACAGGCAAAGCTCAACACTTGGGACTCGTTCCTGTTGAAACTTTATCCTCTCCGAGCATTGATCGAACGGAGAATGATTTCACATTTGAAGCTACTTCCAACAGGGAGTCATGGATGACCCTTTATCGAGACTACATTGAGCATGGTATATTACCTGAGCGTCGAAGTGAGAAAAGACAAGTTGTTCGAAAAGCTTCACGATTTGTCATTCAGAATGGAGTTATGTATCGAAGGGGGTATTCTATTCCTCTTCTCCGATGTATCGTGCACGATGAAGTCAAATGAGTGTTACACGATGTGCACGAAGGAGAATGTGGCGATCACACTGGGGGGCAAGCACTTGCCAAGAAAATACTCCGATATGGATACTATTGGCCTACTGTTAATCGCGATGCTATGGACTGTGCTAAAAAATGTGATAAATGCCAAAAGCATGCTCGGATTCCTAGAGCCCCACCTACTGAGATAACCCAAATGGTCAGTCCTTGGCCGTTTGCAGTATGTGGCATTGACATAATTGGTACATTGCCTTTGGCCAAAGGTGGCGCGAAGTACGCCATCGTCGCAGTTGATTACTTCACCAAATTGGCTGAAGTTGAACCTCTTGCAACAATCACGACCAAGAAAGTAATCAATTTTGTAGTATGCAACATCATCTGCCGGTTTGGTCTCTTGCATACTATTATCACCGATAATGGAGCCCAAATCGACAGTATTGAATTTAAGAATTTCTGTCAACGATTCCATATTCATAAGAAATTCTCTGCAGTAGCGCAGCCTCAAGCGAATGGTCAAGTCGAAGCTGTTAATAAGGTTATCAAATCTATTTTGCAGAAACAACTGGAAAAAGCCGGGGATAAGTGGGTTGATGAACTTCCTATGGCTTTATGGGCTTACCGAACAACTCACAAAACTACAACCGGACACACTCTATTTTCTCTATCTTATGGCTCTGAAGCCGTTATTCCAGTCGAAATGGAAGTTCACTCTCATCGTGTGACATATTATGATCCGAAAACGAATGCCATATTACTTGCTGAATCTCTGGATCTACTCGATGAAAAGCGTGAAGAAGCTGATTTGAGGGCGGCCGCATATCAGGGTCGAGTCGCTCGAATATACAATGCCAAGGTCCGGCCGCGAACTTTTGAACTCGGCGATCTCGTACTCAAGAGAATTTATCCAGTCCCCTCGCACATGAAACCAAATTGGGAAGGGCCGTATGTGATTTCACAAAAGCTCGGAGATGGCACGTTCAAGTTGTCGACCGTTGACGGTCTTACTTTGCCGAGAGCTTGGAATAGCGAAAGTCTCCGTCGCTACTACATATGACAGGCTTTATTTATCTATTTTAGTCAATTTCTTCCTTTGCATTTTATTTTTGCATTTCAAAGTTTGAATTTGTAACAAGGCAACTGATTTTGCCATGCTTCTTTCATTTCAGCAATAAAATGCCATCTCTTCAAGCCAGAGCTGTGATTCATTGAAAATGACGTACAATATCACGATGCACGGAGAGCTAAGTTCCATCATGCAGTGGGATTTATTCAAATAGGGAGTGACTGTGATACGACCGGTCACTAACTAAGCGAAACCCGATCTCGGGGGCAGAACACTACACCAGCATTTACAAGGATTGATACACGACAATCCTTTCACTAACTCCAAATTTCCAGAGTGCGAATTGGAGTATAAACATCCAATAACTCGTTCCCAGTGTGCGAACGGACTCCAAATTCCTAGAGTGCAAATTGGAGTATAAACATCCAATAACTCGTTCCCAGAGTGCGAACGGACTCCAAATTCCCAGAGTGCAAATTGGAGTATAAACATCAAATAACTTGTTCCCAGAGTGCGAATGGACTCCAAATTCCCAGAGTGCGAATTGGAGTATAAACATCCAATAACTCGTTCCCAGAGTGCGAACGGACTCCAAATTCCCAGAGTGCGTATTGGAGTATAAACATTCAAAAAATCGTTCCCACTGTGCGAACAGACTCCAAATTCCCAAAGTGCGAATTGGAGTATAAACATCCAATAAATCGTTCCCAAAGCGCGAACGGACTCCAACTTCTCAGAGCGTGAATTGGAGTATAAACATAAATTACAGGTTCCCGAAGCGTGAACCGAAATATCAGTACTAACTCCAAGAGCGTGAAGTGGAGTATAAACATCAATTCCAGGTTCCCGGAGCGCGAACCGTGTTACAAACATCGATAACTCTCAAATTTCCAGAGTGCGAACTAGATTATCGATCTTAAATTATCCTAAGTCCCCAGAATGTGGACATGTGCTTAAGATAGGCAATAAGTGCGATCAACCACCAGAATACAAATGTTGTTCCTCGAAACTGGGGGCAAAAAAGCTTAAGTGTTAATCGCTAACTGATGCAGTACAATGCCCGGAGTTCAACTCATTCATCAATCACAACATGTAATCGAGTCATTTAGACTTGGAAAATAAAGAGGAACTCTACTTGACGGTAAAAAACACCATAAGTACATCGGATTGAAAGCCAAACACTGCAAATACTTAAGCAAAAGAAAAGAATAATTTCCCATTCCATCAACTATCAAAAAGGAGTTTGATTACATGGAAAATCAAAAAAATTCGATTAAGTGGAGGCCGAATCCATACCTATACACGGCTCTAAAAGAACGAAAAAAGAAGCAAAAGAACTACTATCAACAACTACATGACAAGTCAAGAGGCTCAATCCTTCTTCTTCCGAGGTTTCTTCTTTGGAGTCGAGCCGCTGGACCCGCTACTAGGCTTCCTCCGAGATTTCTTGCCCTTCTCCGGTTCATCCTCCGGATCTGGCATAATATCAACATCTTCCTCGGAGCTGGAGGGGACAGAGATTTTTTGGAAGGGCGAACTGAAGGCATAGGAGCTGTGACAGGTGTCTGGGCAGCAACGCTTGAGACGGTCACCGTGCCGCCAGGAGAAATCACCATTAGAGAAGATAAGCTTGATGGGGCAGTGCTGCTTTCAGAACCACCGACCGTTGTTACCGTGGCCATCTCAGCGCTTATCTCAGCAAAAATCTCTTCTTCTCGAGACAACTGAGCTGCTCTGGATACACTGGTGGTCGTCATGACAGAACTGAAAGTTGGAGCAACTCCGCCCATTACGAATGAAGGATCAGGAATAGGGTCAAGAGAATGACCAAGAAGCTCCTCAATCATTTGAGCATTGAATGACATCGGGCTCCCCTCTCCAATGTCGCCGGCCATGGCAGCAGTTGAAATTGCTTCGGTAACAATAACTCCCTGCGTAGGATATAGGGCCGGAGGAGCTGGGGGCACGGGCGCAGCACTTTCAGTCACTGAACAGAGAAGAGAAAAAATAGTCAGTCCGATAAATTTTCTCCAGAATCGTTGTTTTAAGACACAAGGGAAATAATCGAAGTACCTTCCTTGCCTTGTCTCAGAGCTTGAACAGGTTCGGAGACCGCAGTCTTAGAGGGAGATAATCCCGGTTGATCCGGATTGTAAGCAGGAACGATTTGTGGATCAATCGTGGCAGTAGCTTCGAACGAACTTGGAACAGAAATTTCAATGTTCTCGCTGTGATGTGCAACACCCGAACCCTCGCCGATCTCCGTCTGCTGAATACCGAGTTTTTCTTTCTCGACGGAGATTATCGCTTCATGAAGAATTCTTCTCTCTTCCTCGCTAAGCAGACGAGACTCAAGTTCAAACTCGTCAAATGTTTCATCTGGATAAGATATCTTCTTGTTCTCCACTAGTTTTTTCCAGGCACTGTAGAGAAGCATAGAGTAATCTCCTAACCAAGCAAGATTTCTGTGCTCTAACACATTAGCATTGTATGTGTCCAGGAGTTCGTCAAACTCAGCCTCCATCTTGAACCGCTCCGCCTGAACTTTCTCCTCCACTTTCGTTTCCACCTCCTTAACCCTTGCAACTGCTGCTTCGCGCTCAGCCCGAAGAGACAACTTGCTCACACGCTTCTTGAGCGGCCGTATTAGCATCATCTTTTTCCTTGCTTATGTCAGCAAACTTGGCCTTTAACTCCTCCAGTTCTTTAACTGCCGCGTCCCGCTCGGCCTCAACATTTTTGTATTGATGGCCCAAGTCTTCTACTAAAGTGCAATGTGCCTATTGCATCTTTGCCATCTCAACTAATGTCTCATCAACCTTTTTTAGCGATTCAACTTCGGCCCTGCAGGAGGACTCTGCCTCAGATTGAAGTATATCGACGATACGGTTCTTCTGGGCCAAGTCAGCTTCCAGTTTCTCAATAATTTTGGCCCGGTCAAAGGCTGCTTTTGAAGCTTTAACGGACGCCTTATACCATTCCTTGTACTGAGCATAGAAGTCGCGGGTATAACTAAGTGCTATGGTCACAGCGTCTTCGGGAATTCTATTAAGATTAGGAGGGAAGATGCAAGCGTCGAAGCAAATTTCCGGGAAGTCCCTCTTCAATTGAGCAAGTCTAATAGCCCCTTCACCGGATGGTTCAATAGGAGCCTCCCCCACAGCCGTGGTCGTATCAACCTGAGTCCTAGAACGATGCGACTCAGGCCTCGAAACCTATGAAGACGGTTGCTATCGCAGAGGCTCAGATACATGAGTATGGCTTCTGGGTGGCGGAGGAGAGCGAGAAGCGGAACGGTATCTCCGATCTCTATCCGAGCGCTCTTGACTAGAGTAACTACGAGGATAGTCCCTTGCATAATATTCTTGGCCATAATACCTCCGTTCGCGATCGCGATCGGAGTCCCCACATCGAGATTCATAGTAAGACGAAGGATGATGCACTCTTCGGAGTTTGTCTAGTGTAGATTGACGGCCAGACATAGCACCTACAAAAGAGAAACAACTCAATTAAACACCAAGTAAAGGCACTACGATGTATGCGGAAGTCATGTAGTGTTGTGAAAGTGTATGCAAATGTGTAAAACCCCCGTCCAACCAGAAGTGTCGATCGCACTAACGGGTAAAGGCTCGCTTATTTCTAACGCTTCTCGGAGTTCTTCCAACCCGGACTTATGGTGGAGAAATACGTACTCCGGGATGGGAATGTCATCCAGTCCTCTAAAAGCATCTCCGGATTGACAAGGAGCGGCGTCAAAGATAGTAATTCCGGGAATCAAACGAGATACAACTACAAACTTCCGTCTCTTAAATTTAGGGACAACAGCCTTGCCTTTCCGCTTCTCTTCTATTCGGGAAAGATCAGCCGCTAGCTCGGTATCTGTGGGCGTCCTTTCATCATCGCTCACTTCTCTTATTACTATGCCGGGTTTTCTTTTCACCATTTTCTTCTTTGTCATCGAAGCTGGTTTCGCCAACCCCTCAATAACAATGCTCTGGTTCACTTCGATTAAACCCAGCATCCTTAAGTTATCATCAGTTAACACCGAGTCGATGTGCCTTAAGTTGCTCGGGATCTCTTGTAAGCTTCGAAAAATGCCTTTATAATATCCACCGTCGGGCCTCGAAATGATGGCTGTAAGAAGGACAGAGTATTAGTACAAGTGTTAAGAATAGCTATTCAAGGAAAGATTTGCGACACTTACGTCTAGACAGCCATCGCCTAGCAAACCCTTGGGGGCACCGAACGAAAAATCATTCGGCTTTAAAGTAGCTAAGTCTAGTCCAAGCCCCGGTCACAACCCGACAGTTTCTGACCGCTTCCAGAAAAGTGAAAGATGGGCTATCACCCCTACTTTTGAAGTTAAATATGTATCTAATCTCAGACGGCCGCGACGGGTGAAAGAAACAATCCATAAATATAATGAAGGCACTATTCAGCAACGCATGTCCGTTAGGATGAAGCTGTGAGGGAGCAATTCCTAATAATGACAGCATCTCTCTAATATACTGATTAAACGGGGGGAGAGTTCCGGCCGCACAAGCATGACGATAGAAGGCAGTATACCCTTCGAGCGGATTATGAGGTTTGTCATCGGCTCCCGGTAATAACACATCGTCCGGAGATAGGTTATGCTTCAAACATATCCGGCCCAACAAAGATTCAGAGATATTGGACTGGATAGAGTCGATAGGGTTCTCAATAAATAAAGCATCCGACAATTCGTCCGGAGCCGGATCAATTACTTCGGCAGGAATATCAGGAATTTCAAGCACAGGAGGGGGAGAACTCTGTACTTCTTGTTGTTGGGAGCTCGAAGATTCCATAACTGACTAACTCATCAGAAAGCAACATTAAGCACATAGAAAACCTGTTAATTCCCAATGTGAAGTGTGTGTGGTGTAGTGTAGTGTTGTGCGTTACTTAGAAAAATTCTACAGAGTTAAAGAAAATTCGCAGGCAGCGAAGACGTTAGAGATCCAGTCGAGATGACCGTCGTCGCTGACCGTCATCGCCGAACCATCCCGATGTTGGCAATTGATTTAAGTTAAAGTTTGTTGTCATGATGTTAAGTTATAGTTCCATCGACGAGCTTCGAAGGGTAGTCAAGTATGCACTATAAAAGTTCAGTCCACATATGCAGAGATGAAGCTCGTTGGAATCACGCCGCAAAATATGAGAAAAATTGTGTATCCGTAGAAGTGACTTCGAATCGATCCGAGCCAGATTTTAAGTGTTTGAATCGATCAAAGAAATGGTACTTCGAATCGATCTCATTCGAATCAACACGGTTCGTATCGATGAAGACCGGAGCCCTTTGAATCGATCAGCGACTCAAGCTTCGCATCCATCGCCAATAGGGGTATCGACTCAAGGTTCGTATCGATTGCGTAAGCAGGGTGTTCGAATCGATCGCAGGCATATAGTTCCATCGTATCGATCGCAAAGGATCGATATGACGACCCCATTCACGCGATCGATTCGACTCGGAATCCCAACAGATGGAGCGTCAATCGATACGAACACTAGGGGCAGATTATCGTTTCTCCATTGATATAACTCCAGATCGATACGAAGGACTCGTCCCTGTTGCTTCTCCAACCAGCCAACTCGATTTGGACTTGGACTCATTCAAGATTGAAACGAACAAAACACGATGGAAAGGTTTGTTCTTGAATCTTCAGATCCATAAAGCTTCAACTACCTGAATGTATGAATCGATCCGAAAGAGTTGGATATTGCCTCGACTCGAAGGAAGGAAGAGTAGTTCAGCCTTGTTCTTGAAGGAACGAGATGGATTCGAAGACACAGGAAGACGAAGGTAAAAAGTAAAAAGTGAAAAGTGAGTGAGGCCTTAGTATTTATAGGGGTTCTGTGGCGATTCGTATCCCAGTAAGTAAAACCGGTAGCAGCAGGTGAAGCCATCGGAGTGATTCGAAGCAGCGAGTTCGAATCCATAAGCCAAAACACCGTAGTCGATTCGAACTCCAGCAGGTATCCGTATGAAACCACAGATCGAATCCATTACCTCGACTTCATCGAGACGATTCGAAGCATGGTGTTAAAAAGACCTAAGGAGCATTCGACCCCACCGAATTCGAAGTGTTCATCGACTCACAGCGATACGCGGCCTATCGATGCGAACGATCATCTCGTATCCATCAATTGTCATCGATACGAATCAGGGTCCACCACCGCATCGAGTCGAACGATGCTTTCGAATCCATCACCAAAGATTTTCATCGATGCGAAGCAAACGATCATTATAGCCAGAGACAATGGGTTCCATCGATTCGAAGCTTTTGTTCGACTCCAACCACTGCATATCGATACGAACAAGCATTACGTATCTACTGAATTCAAAATTCACAAGTACGATGTCGGTCCTTCAACCTTCTACATTGATTCAGGAGAGGATTGATACGAAGGAACTTCCTAGAAACAACTGATGGACATTGTTACAACTCAAATTTCACATCGGTTCAGGAGAGGATCGATAGGAAATACGATACAAGAAAGCCGACAACGACTCGAATTGAACATTCATCCAATAACGACTGCTGCGGCACACAGCTAAGCACTATCTACAACAACTTGTCATGGCAACGCAAGGTTACAACCTCCGACAAGAAAGTAACGACTGTTAAGAGTGAAGGCTGCAATTTCTCAAAGCACGTCATGTTTACACAAGACGTACTTTGGGGGGCAAATGTTATCCCGCTTTTTGGCAAAGCCGTGATACCAAAAGATCGATCGAAAACAAAGGACGGTTCGTCTCAGAGATTGGTCATACTTCGCCTCACTATGGATATCGATGAATTTTTGTCCGAGTCCAGATTAAGCTACAATCGATAGAATATGACAAGAAAGATCGTAGAAGTCAGTATCTCAAATTTCAAGTCAATCCGAGTTCGCATGCTTAAGCTATCATCGATGCAAGTTGGAGGAAATAACCCTAAGTTCGAATCCATCAGAAGAGCATGTGATCGAATCCATCGAGTTCCTCTTAATTCAAATCCATGGGATCACTCCACTTTGTATCCATCAGGTTGAAGTCCTTCGAGTCCATGAAGTCGCTCCACTTTGCCTCCATCAGAGCATACAAGTTCGTATCCATCGACATACATCACTTCGCCTCCATCAGAGAACATAAGTTCGTATCCATCGACATACGTTACTTCGCCTCCATTAGAGGACGTAAGTTCATATCCACCAACATATGTTTGCTCCGAATCGATCGCCACCTCCTTGTTCGAACCCATCAGGTGGTCAAGCTTCGTATCCATCGCCCAAAGCCACATGTTCGAGTCCATCAAGTCTCCTCTGCTTCAAACCCATGGAAGAGCACATGTTCGAATCCATCCAGCTGTAGCAACTTCGTGTCGATCAACTAATACACATCACGATCGATACGAACATGCCTCCATTCGAATCCATGAGTGAATGAAGCCTTCGAGACCATTAGGTCAAGGCGGCTAAAACCATGGAGTCGACCCAGTAAACTCGGAGCAAAAAACTGGATCAACCCGGGAAACACGCGCCACGTCAATTACCTCACGCGCAACACCATCGATTCGACCCTATCGATTCGAAGGGAATCGATTCGAAGGAAGATGTCTGGCGAAGATCACCATTTCGAATCGATCATAACCCGAGATCTAGAAGTCCAAATGCCATGAAATTTTCACAGAAGCTTGCATACATGTTGAAGAATATCCATACCAAATTTCATCTCGATTGGATGATTTTCTGATCGATTCGAATGGAGTTTGAATCGATCCCCAAAGTGGGCCCAAATTTCCTAAGGCCGGGCATGTGGGCCCCCTCACGTGCCAGAAGTGGTCTCCCGAATTTTCAACGAACTATCAGCATCCTACGCCTATAAATAGAGCCCCTGGTCATTCGGAAAGGGGATCGGAGAATTTTAGAGATAAAGCACGCCCGGACGCTGCCAGAATCACTCCATATCGTCGTCACTGCTATTGATTTCGAATTTAAGCTTATTATCTGCTGTACTTCGCTCTAAAAAACTTGTAATCTTCAAGAATCAAGCAATAAAGTGATAAAACTTCATAGTGGATGTAGGCGATACGTCGAACCACTCTAAATTACTGTCTTCCGTGCAATTTACTTTTCTGTGACTTGGATTTTTTGTTAGATAATCCTCATTTTCAATTTGATTTCTTCATTTATTATCTCTTCAAAAACTTCCGAAGAGTGTTGCCCAATTTTGGTGCAAACAACCTCAATATCAAAAATTACTAAAAATAGAGTAGGCCTCACAACCTAGGATTAGCGACCCATATCAGGGTATTATCAACTGCATATCAAGAAATACTTATGGATTGTTCGCCGTCGGGAGTTGATGATATTTGGTTCACTGATTTCATGTTTATATTTGGACACTGGGCCACTTATTTTTACCAATATATTTTATGTAGAGATATATGGCGCTTAGATGGTATTTTTTGGCCCTTGTGTAGGAGGTTGGATTTGGCTTCCCTGAAGAGATCTCACGAAAAAATCCATTATGTGACGTACTTTAGTGGTTTTAAATGTAACCTAAATTTGTTGTGATGTGACCAATGTAAGCATCATAGTTATTTTATATAATTTGTATTCTATACTTTAGACGTCATCTATTATATCACTATATTAAACTTAACGAATGGTTGGTTTTTTTGATTGAAAAGCCGCCGTGGGAATATGTAGGGTCCCAATGGTTACTGTTGCATGTTTCATAAGTTTTCTCATGCTGCTTTACCAGACTGATCCAGATGTTATTTCCTTATAATGCTCGGGTAAGCCCTATGTATGTTTTTAGGTTTAGTTACGGAAACTTTGGAGCTTACGGGGAAGAGATGAATGATTACCTACCATAGTATTCTTATTTCCACTGCACTACTATATTGCATATATCAACATTGTGAGGGCAAGTAGTCATAACTGTTCAGACTGATGATAATATTTAGGTTTTAGTAACTCAGATGTCTCTGTATTCGAAGTAACCCTTTGTATTGTTAATTTAATTTTATATATTATCATTCCTTCTTGTGCTATGCGTGGCGTGATAGGAGGTTCTCATACTATTGAACCTGTAATGAAGCTTTGTCCCTTACCCCTACATATCCCTTTACGGGTTGGTGTGCAGTGGAGAGACCGACCATAAAAGGTGAAATAGGGTTAGCATTTGTAGTCATACCTTGAAAAGGGATATGTCATTACATTTGGTATTAGAGCTTGAGGTTGAGCGAACACCTTAGGTTGGTTGGGTATGGCTCGTTAGAGATACAGTAAGCGACACCCTAGAATGAGTCGAGTGTACCATACATATGAGAGCATATTTGGAATTTGAAAACTAGACTTTTAAAATTATTCCTTAGGAATATCTCCATCTAAATAATCCTTTCTTAATATCTTTTCCTTGAAAACTCTATCCTTAGGTTTCCTAAGAGCTTAGTATATTTTATGTGGGTTCTTATTGTTTCTCTTTTTAGGATATGGTATCTAGTGCTGAAAGAGAAAGTTGGTTAGTGGCGAAGTTTAGGCATGCTATAGCAAGACAGGGGATGGAGGAACTTGTGTTTGAAGATGTAGAGGAAGAACTTGTGTTTGAAGGTCCAGAGGAGGAACTTATACCTAAAGATCCAGAGGAGGAACATGCAGCTAAAGAAGGGAAGGATCAAGAGGAGGAGCTTGTATATGAGGGCAATGAAAACATTATTTAAGATATGGAAGGAATAATAATGGTGAGCCAGACTGAGGATAAGGAAGGTGCAAGGGAGGATCTCGATGGTGAGAAAGAATCCGAAGGGATTAAACATTTGAATGGCCGGTTATCCGATGGTGAAGTAGGACCTGCAAGTATTGAGCATGATGAAGGATGGGAATTGGATGATGACATAGAGATCATGGATTTGGAGGGACCACCGGTAGAGGACTCTGATGGAGAGATCCCTCTGTAAGAGTATCGGGATATGAGTGCTGGGGTGTTTTCTTTTACATTAGTATTGTATCTTTTAGATAGGTATTGTATCATTAGTATCATATCTTGTGGATAAGTATGGTATTTAAGCATTATATCTATATTATGTAAACCTGCAGTATGGATTATAAATGCTAATAATGGGTTTTTGCTTGTATTATATGAAGTGGTTTATGGAGGATAAGTTTTAAATTAAGTGAACTTGTTATCTAAGAAAATTATCCGATGTTATTGGACCGCCTAATAGACATCTTTACCTTAGAGATATCTAAAGAGAAATAAACCTGGTACCGAGTTTGGATATTAGAATTCTACTCTTCGTAGCTATTAAGAAAGCCAAATAGGTAAAGAGGTCGAAGCGGTCGACTCAATTTTAAGAACAAATTTATTTTACGATTACATCTAAAAGAAAGATAGAATATTTTGAAAATAAATATATGTGATAGGATTTATATAAGAAAGTACTTTGATATAAGTATGGTTTATAAATGTGGTTTATAAGTGAAAAGGATTTAAATAAAGAATTTGAGAACTTAAATCCAATGTCTTTGAAAACGTTTTTCAAGTTTTTGGAGAAAGTAATAGCAGTGTTTTTTAAAAGTACATATTTGGGAAATTGGTTTAAGAGATTAAGGTCATGGTACTTAGTATTATTATACAAAGTATTTAATACCAATTTGAAATAATTTTGGTTAAATACCAAAAGCATGGTTTGGATGTACTGAACTCACTTCCATCACTAGCAAATAATTTCGTTGATGACTGCAGCATCATCGACATTCATTTTTGGGTTCTAAGTATGGGAAGCTACAGAGTTGTTTTTGGTAAAATGGATTTTGATTTAAATCTCAAAAGTAAGATTTGGTATACAAAATTTATATGTATATTTTGTTTCAAAATGATCTGAAATAAAAAGCCGATGTTTAGTTTTAAAGTTCTCTTGTTAACTTATGATATATTGTTTGGTAGTTTCCATTTGCTAAAACTGAAATGGAATTTCCAACGATTTTGGATAGTCGGGAACTTCCAATCGTTATAGAACTCAAACTATGTTTCTAAAAATATAAAGTTGAGTTTATATAACACTTAGATTTGAGAAAATAGCAAGTTAAAACCAAGTTTTAAATTTGTTATTCGTACTTGTTACAAATTTGATGTTTTGATATTCTCTTAAAATGAAATGGAGTATTATATGAGTATGAACATAAGTTAAAAAAGGTGTATAAACATGAAGTTATGTTTTATGAAATGATTCATAAATGGTTTAGTGTTGAAATATGTACTATTTGTATAAACGAATGTGAATAAAAAGGAAATGTCGTAGTCTAGAAACCAATAGGATAAATACGTAAGTTATATGTTGATTGTTTTACTCACATGATTGTTTTTAATTCAGTATTCGAGTACATGTTTTCGAGGTGGTTTACACAGTTTCGAACAAGGATTTTTCACTCGATTCTTGACGGCGAACACTTAATACAGGTTCGTGATATGATCCCTACGTTTTCTATTATAGTATATAGCTATGCAAAGGAAACCAAGGTTTCTAATCAAGGAATCAAATTGGAGTCTGCACTAAAGAGGTCAAGTGATCTATACTAGTTTGAAAGTGAAATTTATGTAATCTGACAAGTGGTCAGATCAAATATTGTGTATTGATGGATCATGTGCATCATACTGGATTTAGTAATATTTTTATGTGTTATGTTGGCTTATTACGAGTTTAGGATAATGAGACTTTGATTTTATTATAAGGTAGCATGAATAATCATCTAAGTAATGATCCGAGGCTGTTGAGCATAAGGTATGCTTAGTAGGTTGCTTATCGTCCTCGGACGATGGGAGAGTTTTGAACCTGAGTGAATCATGAGCATTGGTTGCTAATAATTTTGAATGCTATGTGATTATTAGTGTGCTTGTTCCTTTGCTAAAGTTATAAGTTCCATAGAACGAGGATGTAGGGTCGTACATAGAAGACGGAGGATAGTTTGAAGGAGTTCTATACAGAGTTTCTTATAGACTAGGGATTCCTTCTTATCTTAGTATTGTATGTCTTTATGGTGTACTCGCCGCTTGAGGTGGAGTAACCTAGTATGCATTTTGGTTTTTAGTTTTGCTTGTATATATTTTCATGGGTACTTCATATATGTGTCTTGTTTCGTCTATCTCCTTTGGTTATCGTTCTTATTTGAATTTCAAGGAGGAAATGTTCTAAATTGGGGAGAATGTAGCAATCTAGAAATTTGAACACTTCATCCTCGAATATCGTAACATTTTGAAATATAATTAAGTGTTAAAAATATGATTTTATAACCTTGTTAGACATCATTTAATTAATTAATAATGATAAGAAACTTGTTTTTGAAATTTATTATAAAAATATATTCCTTCGAAGAAAAATCGATAATGTGACCAATAATCGGTTTATCGGTAAACAGCTTTTCATTCGACATAAATTGTACGAACTCTTATGAACTTGT
The DNA here is from genome assembly GCA_030765085.1 of Allium cepa. Lineage (NCBI taxonomy): Eukaryota > Viridiplantae > Streptophyta > Magnoliopsida > Asparagales > Amaryllidaceae > Allium > Allium cepa. Next base: position 175,772,685 of record CM060940.1, read on the forward strand.
CTAATGATTAAGTGAACAAATTAGCAACTAATTAACATACACCCCTCATAATAAATCTTGGAATGTTCTATAAGCTTCCATATGGATAAGAGACATTATAATGAGAGGGGTAAAATGGTATAGCATTAAGGAGACGTGACTTACATGAGAAGTGATGGGAGGTGAAGCTTCCACAGCATGGTGGGGGTTGAATGTAGGATTAATGAGTGTCATCCAAACCCTATATAAAGAGTGGCATACCCTTAGGAATTAATCACAAATTCACACAGCTTAAGTGAGAAAATCCATGGCTTCTTCTTTCTCTTCATAATTTCCTAAAGTAAAATATATGCAAATCAAATTTAAATCACTTCAAGATTAGGGGTACCCTAACTAGAATACAACAAAGTATCTTAATCAGTTAGAAGTTGAAGAAACAAAGCACATCTCATCCTATCCCATTAGGCCATGAGCATTAAGAAGGGGAGTGGGCAAAAAGCAACGTGGAAAACAAGGAAAGGAGAAAGCAAAGGTGGTTGCAAGGTTGGGTCAAGGCTTGGATGCTTTGATCTTGGTTGTTTAAGAAGTTAAACATGAATTAACTCCATGCTTTGAATGGAAAATATAAGATATATGTTGTTTAAGATATATGTTGTTTTTTATTGTGTTTATGTTGTTTGAATTGTTGTTGACATATGTTAAAACATTGGTTTGAACTCTTACTTTGAAAGTAAGTGACAGATGTGACCCATGTATATGGACTTGAACAAACTTGGAATGGACTTGAATGGATATGTATGACTTATGTTAACAAGATTTCTTGTCAACACCCCAAAGTTATTTCAAGTGGTGTGGTAATTTCAGAGCGTGTAATACCCTTATGGATTGCTTTTGTATCTTCACTCGTAACTATCTTGCAAATCGAGCATTTCATTGATGCCGAAAGGTTTAGAGTTTGGGCTAAGTGACCTTCCTGCTTCGTTCAGCTTGCTTGAATTCTTCCATAAAAGCTGTTCTTTTGATTAGAATAGGGTTTCTTGAATTGAGTCCTCAAAAGGTAGGATTTAATCTTACCGACAGGTTAGGGAGACAACCATCCTTGAATTAGGCAGGAAATCAATTACTTTGGTGAGAAGGTAGTTGCTTCCGACCTAGATGAAAGGTTTGATCATCTATATTGAGTAGATTCCAACCTTGTTGAGAGGTTAAAATAGTTGAGTCAATAGTTTTGGAAGGTTTCAGTGAAAGTTGATCCAAATAGGCTGTCGGTCTTGTCGAAAGGTTTAGGTTGAAGGGTTTAAGACTTCGAAAGGTTGCAGTTATTGATTGTTCAAGAGTGTTGTCGATCTTATTTACAAGAATCTTTTGATGAGGTTGAACCTTTTTATTCAAGAAAAAGCTTCACTTTATTAAATTTCCCCAAATCACACTCAATTAGGGTTTCAACCCTTTTTTCAAGAAGTTAAAGTTAGAATGAGAGAAATTCGGATCCTCCGAAACAAGACGCCTTGCGTCTTATTTATAGACGCCGGCGGCCATGCTTTTGTCCCTGTGCTTTCGGCTGGGTCGAAGGGTTCCCTTGTTATATACAATTGCTAACCTTTTGGTTTCAACAAAAGGTTTTCCTTTCACCTGTCATCGTGGGTTCTTGAATGCTGTCGAAGGGTCTTTTCTTTCATTTATTTTAAGGAACCTTTTGCCCTTGTCAGAAGGTTTGTCATCTGTACAGTATGTTAACCCTTCTGAGGTGCCAAAAGGTTCCTGGCTATGTGAACCCTTCGACTTGGTCGGAAGGCCGCTTTTTTACTTGGATGTTGTGAGTGCCGAGCTTTCCTTGGATGTTGTCGGAAGGTTGCTTTACATTCTCTGTTGACTTATGAATGTTACTTTCATCATAGCTCTCCGACACCGTCGAAAGGTATTCAGTAAGTGTTCCAACCGGCCAGAAAGGCTTATTATGCTTTCGGAAAGGTTGTTACAGGGTCGCATGCCCTTGTCTTGACTTCTTTGCCTTCTTCGGAGGGTAAGAGCTTCTTGGAGGAACATACCCTCCATCATCTCCGAAAAGTCTTGAGACGCTTCATATTGTTGACTACGTCCCTTCGACCTCTTAGGAAGGCCTAATCTGGATTCTCTACCGTTCTTTGCTAACTTTTGAGCACTGCTTTCTTCAACCTTTCGACCTAGTTGAAAGGTACTCTGGATGCTCTAACCGATTCAAAAGGCTTGCTATTCTTTTGAAAAGGTAGTCATGGAGTTGCACCTGCTTGCTTTGATTCTTCATCTTCCTAGAAAGGTAAGAACTACCTGAATGGAACCTTTCAACTACTTCGAAAGGTTTGAAGCTATTAAACCTTGATGGCTACATCCTCTTGACTCCTTCAAAAGGTTTGGTTTGAGCTCCTTCTCCTTTGTCTTTGTTGAAAGACCTCTTGTTCTAGTTGAAAGGTGGACTCTTGGAGCATCTTTCTACCTATGGACTTTGAAAGATAGCCTTGGACTTTGCCGAAAGCTCCTTGTCGGAAGGTATGATTATCCAGAACATCTTGATGCTTTCTGATCTTTCCTCATGCTTTTGTGACCCTTCTTACATACCTTCGTTCTGCTGAATATTTTATGGTTAACATATAGCGCACCCACCCCCTCCCCCCCATATGGGAGAAGCTTTTATTCTTTAGGAAAAAACTCCAATGAACTTTCTTCTTTGCTTTCTGCAAAATAGATTATAACTTCTATTATGTTTTTAAATTTTTTATGAAATCTTAACGAGCAATCTCAAATTTACGCGGCTAATATTCAAGATGTCGTTAGAGTAATATTTCTAGATATGTTTCTTTGTAATGACCATAATTAAACTTCCCTAAGAATATGGAGTAATATCACCTAATTTGTAGATATCGGTTCAAATAAATGAACCTTTGGAGAAAATCTATTACCGACCCTTGATATTTCTTTCTCGAGTTAAACCTTCTTAACCTGTGGATATGAATTTCATGCTATCAAAGACTTTTCCTTGTTCCTTTAAGTTTCCTTCACTTTTAACCTTAAACCATGGATTGATTTAGTAAAAAAATATAAGGTAGTTTAGTAATGTTTCAATTTAGTGTCACGAAGATCTCATATTGAAATCAAATTTTAAATTCAATGGCAAATTTCTAAATCATCATAAAATTCAATAGTAGGATACATAATTTATAAAGTTAGGAATCTAGTAAAGGTCCCATGAGGAAATCGAAGATGCGAAATTCATAAATGGTCATTAAAATCCATAAAGAATTTTAAAGTCCATGAAATTGGTCAACTGATAAAATATCATTCAAAATTCAATGAGAAAATTAAGATAGAAAATCCATAAATCATCAGGGAAATTTCAAAGTCCATTCGATTAAAAATCCAAATAGTGATCACCAAAAACTTAAATAAGGGCAGTAGAAATATGAAACTCGAGAATCATGATAAAAATGATTAAGGAAACACAAGATTTTTAAAATTAGGGATCTAAAAATCCAATAAAACGGTAGGAAATAGGAAAATCATAAACTCTCATCAAAATCCAAAGGAAAACGCGAGCCTCAACAAATCAAAAAATAGGCAGGAAACCATCCAAATTCTGCTAAGGAAGTATAGAGAACCAAATTCATGAACTATTACGAACACCAGCAAGGAAATTCGAAATTCAGTGTTTAAAAAACCCAATAATAAATTATCCCAAATCCGTTGCGAATGCAAAATACACAAATCACCATAAAGATCCACAAGGAAATCTCGAAATTCATCAAATCAAAAATCTTATAAAGGATTATCAAACACCCAACAATGAAATCAGAAATTCATAGATCAACATGACAATCATTAAGTAATTTCATAATTCATCAATTCAAAACCCCAATAAAGATCATCTAAAAATTCCAATAGGAAAATAAAAAACCAAAATCCATCAATCGTCACAAAAATTGATAAGGAAGCTTTAATTTTATTAAATCGGTGAATAAAACTCCAAAAATCAAAAATTGATTTGAAATCCATTCAGTCTTATTCAAAATCAGAAGATCAAAGGAAAATTCATAAATTATCGTGGAAAATCGATAAAGGGAACCAATAAATCATGAACTCGTGAAACAAGTGATTAGTAGGGAATCATCACAAAAATTCAAAAGGAAATTGTAACACATAAAATTCATGAATTATTATAGAAATCAGTAGGGAAATTGAACCAACAATTCATCAAGAAATCACCACAGTAACTTAATAAAAAAATCATGAATAGAAAATCATCAAATCATCAAAAAAATCAATGGGACACCCATAAATTATTATAGAAACTCCACAAATGAGTTAAGAAATTAGGAACTCAATAATCAAACGAATGATGGGAAATCATCATGAAAATTCATGTATGTAAATTCATAATCCATTTTGAAAGTTAATTAATAAAGGAATTGGTAAACCTTGAAACTAGAAATTCAATATGAAGTCTTCATAGAAATTCTCCAATGAAATCGATAAATCATCATGAAGTCAAGGTAGGAGTTTAAGATTGACCAAATCCAAAAATGGAATTTTAAGCAAAGAAATTTAAAGTCCGTGAAACCATGAATTTAATAAAAAAAATTCCAGGATCTGACAAATCGATTGCTGGAAATCAACCGAATATTGAAATTAGAGACTTATCTGGTCATAGTAAATTCAGTAAATTCAAGTAATAAACTCCTAGACCTATAGGTTAGTAAAGTTTTTGATATATTGGAGTATCAATTCTTCAAATACTGGAAGAGTTCCATTTGTTCTAAGGGATTACACTATTTACGGGGACTCTGTTATAGTATACTCAATTCATTCTTGGAGCATGGTCTTTATTATCTTTAGCGGCAACTAGTTGTTTATTCCATTTCTTTGACCATTGTATATTTTTGCCTTTGATTCCATGTTAGGGATTCCTTTTATCCCTTTTCTTATCTCATGTCATCTCTTAGGATGCAGATTCGTTAGTCCCTTGATGTAGTAATTATTTCTCAAGCGGTAGATGATCTAACATTTGCTAATTCATATCTTGTCTCTTTTAGATATGATTCTAGACTCTTTGTCTGTTTTTGACTGTTGTGTCGAACATCTTTGTCATGTTGTCCCTATATGTATTCTTCTTCAGGATTTTAATTTTTCCCCAGTTGATAGAGATTTCTTTCTGTAACCCTTTATTCTCTTGGGTTTTAACCCTTGATTTTGAGTTATGGGTACCTCTGTCCTCATTTTCTTTTTGGAGCCCCTACCAGGCTTGGATATTTTAGTCCATTCTTTTTAATGAGCCACTCTTTGGGCTTGGGCATCTTAGTCCATCCTTTTTAAGGAGCCATTCTTTGGGATTGATCTTAGTCCATTCTTTTTAATGAGCCACTCTTTGGGCCTTCCTTGTCTTAAAGGGATATATACTTAGCTGACCTTCCTCCAGAAGGCCGCTGGTGGGTACTACCGTGACCCATCCCCTAAGAGGTGGTTTTAACGTTAGGGGTTCTATCTCTTCCTTTAGGAGATCCTATAGAGTAGGGTCGTAGGCTTATGCCCCTCCCTCTGAGAGGTGCCATGGAATAGCATTGTGGGCTTATGTCCCTCCCTCTAGGAGGTGCTACGGAATAACATCGTAGGCTTGAATATTTATATATGAAAAAAAAATTGGCCAATTAAAATGGAGTCTCCTTTAAGAGAAAGAACTTTATAATTACCCCCCACTATATTGAGGGCTTATCTTTTAAAAATAGTTTGGACTCATGAATCACTTTTCATAAAAGAACTTTCCCTTAATATGGTTTTTGCAATAACCTTCTTGCTATAATAGACACAAATCTCAAATGGGAGACTAGGAGCTCATGGTTCATAAACTAATAGTTTTTTGGTCGTGAATAGGGTTCTTTAGTTTGTGTTCAATAAACTTTGCATTTTCAAAATCTTTCTTGAAAAAGAATGAATGGGCTTATCTCCGCCTATAGTAAACGTTGAAACATTGAAATTGCTCGGTTTGAAATCTTTTTGTGCGCTTTTATTAATGCTATATAATATCTCAAATTAGCTGCATAAATCTTTTTTTGGGATAAATAAGTATTCGTTTTCCCTCGGGCCATTGGGCGATTGAAAATAGTTTCCTTAAAAGGATATAATTTCAGAAATTTCCTTTTGGAATCATTTGCTAAAAATAGATTTGGTATATATGGGTTTTCTCCTAAATTGGAATTAAGTTTAGCAGTGATTCAACATTTCTTATAGAAAAGCCTTGGTGTTGACTGAATTGTTGGTAATTGCTTCGTGTCAGGCGTCCAAGTGGTCCTCTTTAAGTATTATAAAGTTTGTCCGAGTGCTTCGATTTGATTTTTTTCCTGTAATTGCACTTAAATTTTAATCAGTACATGTTCAATGCATAATACAAATTTAAGTATCAATGTAAAGAGCTATGAAAAGGAAGAGAGAAATTTCATATTTGAATTGATGTCGCGTGTCCTTATGATTTGATAGGAATCTGCATTTTGGAGTTGCTGAATTGTTTTCCTCTTAGTTTTAATAAGATGTTTTTCAAATTTATCTGATGAACTCCTGTAAAAATCCCGACCTAACCACGCCTTGAATTTTACCTGGCAGGACACGCCATTCATTAGTTTCATGCCCATTTTCTTTATGGTACTCGTAGTAACTTCCTCCTTTATTTGGCTCTGGGGCACTCCAAACTTTTTAAGGCACAATAAAATTCTTGTTTCTTTTTATCTTAGCATATATGTCAGAGAGGGGTTTGCTCAGAACTGTATAATTCATTTTAGAACTCTTTCTTTGACTTCCCTTGAGGTTTTCACTTTCCCTTGGCTTCTTATCAAGGTGCCTAAAATTAGATTTCTCTTCTTTGGATTCTCGATGGAATTATTTCTTAGCATGGTGCATCTCGTCCGATTGAATAAACTTCTTAGCCTGGAGAGTGAAATATTGTAGATCTTTGCATCCATTGATATAAAGGTCTTTCCAAAATGGGGTTTGTTCAATTAATCTTGATCAAACTACCATAAGATTTTCTCTATCAGTTGTACTTTCTACCCTTAATGCTTCTGCACTACATCTGTTCAAATATTCGCCAAGCAGCTCCCTTGGCCTTTGTTTGATGGTTGCTAGCAAGCTAAAGTCCATAGTTGTATCTCTAAATGTAGAAAATTGAGCCATGAAGTTGCAAGTAAATTGTTCCCAAGAATAAATAGTTCCCATTCAGTACACTTTGATTGCTGCTCTTTGAAAAGTAATAGGAAAAAGTTTACAGCAAACTGTCCCCGAAATATTGTATGAGTTCATCCAGTTTTCAAAGATGACAAGGTGATCATCAGGATCAGTTGTCCCATCATATTTTAGTTAAGGAATTTGAATGTGTGGAGGAATATTTGTCGCCATTATTTCATCGAAAAAGGGGCCTTCTGCACGGTAACATGTTCTTCAGGATCATAAATTTCTTTTTCACTAAGTGCATTAACCACTATATGGTGTAGGTTGTCATTTTGGTTGGTCTCATTTCTATAACTTCTCCTATTGTGTTTTGGGATAAGGCTATTTGATTGCTCAAGGGATTTATTTACTTGACTATCTCGGTTTAACTCTTGATGCACTTTCCCATTTGGAGGTTGAACTTCATTTTCCATCTACATAATCCTTATTGATTCCCGGGTTGGGGCTCTTTTAGGATACTCCTTTATTACCATCTTTTATGGCCGTTGATTTTGAAACCTTGATCATATTGCTTTCCAATTTTGTTAGGGTTGAAGGTTGCCCAACTTCTATTTTTCTTAAGTTAGGATTTGAGATTAGGTGACCTTTAAAGGTTGACTGTGATATAGCCTCTTCATTTGGATTGTCACTACTACTTTTAGCTTTGTCCATACTCCTCTTTTAGTCAAGGCTCTTTATATAATTGATCGAGGATGGAAGTTATCGGAGATCGGAGATTCGAGCCCTCCTTCTAGCGCAAAAATGTTAACAAGATTTCTTGTCAACACCCAAAAGTTATTCTAAGTAGTATGATAAGTTCAGAGTGTGTGATTCCCTTAAGGATTACTTTTGTATCCTCACTCATAAGTATCTTACGAACAAGACCTTCCATTGGCACCGAAAGGTTTAGAGTTTGGGCTAAGTGACCTTCCGGCTTTGTTGAGCTCGCTTGAAGTCTTCCACAAAGGCTGTTCTTTTGATTAGATTAGGTTTCCTGAATTAAATCCTCGAAAGGTAGGATTCAATCTTATCAAAAGATTAGAGAGACAGCCTTCCTTGAGTTAGTCGAAAATTCATCAAATTAGTTTTGAAGAGACCAAGACCGATAAATGTTTTACTTATCGAATACCACTTCAAAATTAGGAAACAAGTTCTATTTTTTGGAAGCGGTTTTGAAGTGAAATGTTGTAGAGTTGATGTAACATACACCTACTTGAAGGCCTAAAACTAACAGCTACAGATGACGCAGTCATACATAGTTATTAATCCTCAACGACCAAATACGATGTTGTCAAATTCATTGATACATAGAAACACATGAATATGGAAAAAAAATTAAACTTCAAACAAAATCACATTCCATATCAAAACATTTCCGATTCATTACACAATCCCATGTTCACAAATCACATTTAGAGAAAATATACTTAATACAACATATGCCCAGAGCGACATATGAAGATGCTTCCTGGATGATCAGAGTATATACATGCAATATAACAATTTTTCTGTTACAGTCTACACTGTGGAATCAAAAGAAAAGAGAACTCTAAATACCTATCATGCCTCCTGCTCGTCTTCGGAATTTTATTCATCTTAAGAGGTACCTAAAAACCTCAACTATCAGACTACTCAAAATCAATTGAGTACACGAGAGTTTAAGGGGAAAACATAAACTTCGAGTCAGACATAAAGCTTGATATGAATAATAATCTACCATCTCAAATCATTTAGATATCTAGCGAGACCACACTACTTAGCGAAACGGGTTTCCCCCACTACTATCTCAAAACCTTTATAAAACCATATATTGTGCTCCCGCATCCACAATGATTATTACATTTCAAAACAACATAATATGATGATATGCAAAACAATTGAATAAATTCTGGATTACCCATCCCCATTAAATTTTAGACTATCTGTATCAGTTATAGTTTCTAGTATTACCATTAACCTATTAGTTTTCATGGGCTGACTAATAACCAGTTAAACATTTAACGATTCCCTGTCCAATTACATAGTTTTCACGGGATCACTATGAACCTATTGGTAACTCCAATATTACTCCTATCCTAATTTTCATGGGTTGACTAGGAACCTATTGACATTTGTCAATATTATATATGGATATCGTTCATGGGCTAACTACAAACCTACAGGCCCTTCCAATATCCAATCATAGTTTTCATGGGCTTACTATGAACCTGTCTATCTGACATCTTCCTTTACACATAGTTTTCATGGGATAACTATGAACCAGTCTATCTGACATCTTCTCATATGCATATTTTTCATGGGTTAATTATAAACCTGTCTATCTGACATGTTCTTTTATGCATAACTTTCATGGGTTAACTATGAACCAGTCTATTTGACATCTTCTCTTATACATAGTTTTCATGGGTTAACTATAAACCAATTGACCCTTGCCCATATCAGTTTTCATGGGATTACTATAAGCTTATTGGCCCCTGCCAATATCTTTCCTTTATATTTTAGCATCCTATATTCTGGTCTTCTTGTCCTCCTGGATGCATTTCTGCCCATTTAGGAGTTTATTCAATTTATATTCACTAGTGGGTTAACCTAACTGGTTCTCCTAACCTTTTTACCTAAAATGCAGTTATGGGTCCATTACAAAGTGAATACATTCATATTAGAAAAAGAAATAACAAACATAGCAATACCTCTCTAATGAGTTTAATATAAGACATGGTTAATCCCTTTAACTGATTTCTTCATCAAAGGTAGCTTCTTCTTAAAACCATTACAAAAAATTCTTTAATATTGCCATGGGTTTTTCCTAAATAGAGTTTAGGTCATAAAACCTTCCGATACCTTCGAAACGTAGCTTTCGAATTCATAGGACAACCTCCTTCGAAAGCTCTTAAAAACAATAGGCTTGTGCCCTATAATACTTTAATATCTACCTTTCGAAACCTTTCGAATACATTAAAGTATTAATATACCTTTAGAGGTTTAGCTTCAAAACCAGTTGAAAGTACCACTTTGGACACTATTGGAAGTAACTCTTCCGAAAACATTGAAGGTATCCCTTTCAAAAGCATTGAGTTTATTCTTAAAATATTATTTGGGTCAAAGTGAATATAGTCGAAAGCGTCTGTTTCGAAACCATCCTTTATCTTATAAAATATTGGGGAAAACTTGATGGCATCGGCACCATCCCTTTCGAAAGCATAAAACATCTGGGTAAAACATAGGAAGGTTGGAGTCGAAACCCCTTTCGAAACCATCACCTTCGAAACCCGCAACCCCTTTCGAAAGCTTTAGAAAGTGGTTCAAACTTTACAAAACAAAATACCTTACGATAGCATTGAGATCTTCAATACCATCAAAAAGTCAAAGAACGACAGCAGGGTATCGTCTAGGTCGAAACCCCTTCTTTTAAAACATTATTTCTTAAGTATGGAACCTAGCCGAAAGCACTTATAAATTAATGGAAACCCTTTCAAAACCTCTTTAAATCCTCTTTAGGAACCAATTTCTTCGACACTGCTGAAGGCTTAAAACAAAACATAGGCGGGCACTTTTCATTTTAAAAACAAACCAAGGTTTTGACCCCTTCGAAAGCTATGCTTTCGACATCCTAACTTCCGCCTTTCCCCAATCCACTGCATTCCATCATAGTGATACCTTGTATATTGATTTCAGTATAGTTGGTTTTGACAAAGATGAAGGCAAAAGCTACTGTGCCGAAAAGCATTTATCTAAGTAGGCAGAACCACATTTCTAAGCAAAACTACGTTTAATTCTTGTTTAAGTAAATTTTTCTTTAACTAACCTATCACATGTCAACATAGGATTGGTTGCCTTAACGTTTTCAAATTCTTTTTCAAAAATAAATGCCATTAATCCAAATCTATACCATGGTTAAGTTAATCAAACAAGCCCTTCCAATTTTTACAAGGAAGTCCGTCTTCTAAAATAATTCATTTTGCATAGCAAATCACTTTGGAAAAATCCCAAAAAATTTCAAAAATTCACTTTAATCATGTTATCTACCATATCAAATTCCAGACCCAAATTCTCAGTATATTTTCCAAAATAAATTATAAACCCAAATAACCATATTTTCCTTTGAAAATTCATAATAATCTTTCTATAGCTTGGAAAATTCTCAAAATTGAAACCCAACTCTAAAACTATGTTTCTCATAACATAGAATTTTCCATGGCAATTAAACAACCTTAAATCTTGGTTTTGATCTAAAACCATGCTAAATCACTTTTAAACACCCTTGTTTAAATCAAATAAATTATGAATCAAGCATATCATCATCCAGTATATCATGAAAATGAATTTATCCATTAAATCTGAAAATATATGGTTTAAAACCAAAATAAAGATGGAATTATTATTCACCTTGCTCTAGATAAGGAGATTGGATTGAGATAGATTTCCCCTAAGCTTGATTTTCTAGCTTTAATTTGATTCCTCTTGATCTCTTAATGGCCGGCTGTTCCTTTGTATTTTGTTTGCGTTTTAAGATTATGTGAATGGGAAGTAAGAAGGTGGGAACAAAATATTTATAAGGATGGAAGTTAGAGGCCGTAATTCCTAATATAGCCTTATGTGACTTAATTAAGAAAAACCCCTTCTTAAGCCCATTTGTTAATTCATCAGGCACGGTCATTATTCAAGTCTTAATCCCCTTATCACTTATATTTACATTATTCTATTTTATTTATCTAATTAAATCTCTTGAATATTGTTATAAAAAATTAGCGGTGTTATAGTTGAACTATCAATCCAAAGGTTAAGTCCAAGGGAGAGGTTAGCATTAATATTTCAAATGATGCTATCATATGGGACTGTCTATCATGAGGAGTGTTCCAAGAGAGAGGACAATGTTAGCATTCGTCGAAGGACTACGTGAGGAACCTATGTGGAGGTTTAAGACCTGTTCAAAATGCTCGAATAGATGTATCGATTCGTGATCTATTCGAGATGAACGAATACGTATTGTAATTTGTGTTTTGATCTAATGATGAAGACTCGTATGGAAGATGCTGAATGTAACCTCGACTTTAAGAATAACTAAAAACAAAGTAGGCCTCACAACCTAGGGTTAGTGACACATGTCAGGGTATTATCAACTTCATATATAGAGATACTTATCGATTGTTGGCCGGCGGGAGTTGATGATATTTAGTTCACGTCGATCATGTTTATGTTCGAATGTTGGGCCACTTATGTTTACCTAAATGGTTTATTTTAGTAAGAAATATACGATGCTCAAAGGTACTTTCTGACCCTTATGTAGGAATTTGGATCAGCTTCCTCGAAGAGATCTCATGGGATAAATCTGTTAGGCGAACGTACTTTAGAAATTTTAAATGTAATCGAAATACATTATAGTGTGACCAATGTAAGCATCACAGCTATTTGATATGATTTATAATCTACACTCTAGACATTATCTATCATATCACTATATTAAACTTAATGAATGGTTCACTTCTTCGAGGGAAAAACAGTTATGAAAATCCGTACTGTCTCGATGGTTATTGTTACATGATTCATGTTTTATAAATATTCTCACGCTGGTTTGCTAGGCTGGTCCAGGTATTATTTTCTTATAATGCTCATGTCAGCCTCGTGTATGTTTCCATATTTAGCAACGGATGCTTTGGAGCCTATGGAGAAAAGTTGGATGATGACCTACCGTAGTATTCTTATTTCCGTTGCATTCTGCATTGCATATATCAACATTGTGAGGAAAGAAGTTAACTGTCCAGGCTGGTGATAGTACTTAGGTTTCAGTAACTCTGATGTATCTATATTCAGATAATCCTCTGTACGGTTCTTTTCATATTATATATTACAGTTTCGTTGTGAGAATCTGATATTGCGTTCTCTCCTTCTTGCTCTATTCTACTTTTTCCCTAATTTTCCGTCTTTTCAGTATTTGGATGCTTGACACACAAATACCGTAAACGTATTCAGTATCGACATTTGAGGGATGAAAAGTCTTATTGTTACAAAACCAAGGCTATTTGATAGCAAAAGGTCAGTGACTCTAGACTAACAATCTGATGAATCAAGGAACATCCAAAATAAAAGAATTCACTATTTCAATGTGGACTTAAGGGCATCTGCAGCAAGTAATATTTATTTATATCTTAAATATATAATCGTGCTTTTATAATTTATTGCTCATGTACATTTGTGCATATCGTTATTGCGTAATTAGTTATGTGAGATTTCTATAGGTAACGTTGGTGTCACAATAGAGATTCGAAATCAACGTAAAATTTAATGTTCAAACTTATAATTTATCTACAATATGATATTCTATGTTAAATAAAATATTTTAACTTAATATTATATTATATTAATTAATATATACATATTAATTTGTGAATTAATTCACATACGTAATTTGTTTCAGAGAATACATGTTTATACATACTATATAATATTAATCTAATAACTGTTTAATATATTTTTATGTTTATTATGAATTATAAGGGCCAAAAATAATTTTTATATTATTATTAGATATTAATTATCATTATTTAATCACTATGAGATTTAATAAATTATATAAAATAAATAATGTTTCAAAAACTCAATTTTATAATTTTTTAAATTGGTTGATCATGTCAGATGCTCTTGGAAAATAGTTCAAATTTTTTTGATTTATTTTTATACTTTCAAAAATTAAATTAACACCGACTGTTTAATTTTTTATTAATTAAAAATATTAATTTAATTTAGAAAAATCTCGAATTTTTCCGCAACCTCTAAAATGTGATCCTAGCTTTCCAAAAAATCTAAAACATGACTTTTGCAATATAATTATTTTATTTATTTAATAATGAAAACTATTCAATTAACTTGTAATATATATATATATATATATATATAATATTTTTGAATACTAAAATCATAATAATTTCAGATCTGAAGTGTTTTCAAACTGAAATTTTTTCTGACATATACATATACATATACATACATACATACATACATACATACATACATATATATATTTACATTTATATATAATAGTTTATTATATAATTTACTACTAATTATTATATTTACTATTTATATACATGTATATATATATATTTATATATAAATATTTAATTAACTAGTTAATTTTAATTTATATGAATTATATATATTCATAGATTTATAATTATATATACACGCATATATTTAATTGTAACTTATAATATGCATACATACACACACTCACACAAATATATATATATATATATATATATATATATATTGTAATAATTATATATAATAAAACATATTTATATATATAACCAATTAGATATTTATAACTATATGTACATGCACATATTTGGACAACTTACAATACATACGGAATTAACGAATATATCATTTGTGATGTAAATCCCAACATCTATATATGGGCATGTTATGCCTTGCACGAAATTTTAAATTACACTTGCACAAACATATACATATGTATGTGATACATATGTATACTTATATGTTTAAATAAAATAAATTTCATACTATAATTTATAAATTAAATAAAATACTACGTTTTATTTAAACTAAATTGAGAAATGTTCTAAATATTATTAGACTTCATAGGCCCATTAATGATCCAATAGGGTATTTTTTTCTGAAATTCATCTAAATCTTCCGCTTTGGGCTTATCTAGTCTAACAATGGTATCAGAGCTCAATTGCTTATGCGGTATAAATTAGTCATGTTAAGGGTTAATTAATAAGCTCAAAGCCCAAGGGTTACCCCTAATAGAAGAGGCTTACTTTGATTTAGGCCTTGAGCTAATTTTCAAAAAATTTAAATTTAAATGTTAAATTTAAAATAAGATATAAAGTATTATAAAATTTATAATATAATGAAGTTTTTAAAAATGTTTGAAAAATATATAAAAAATAAAATTTGAAAATTATAAATTTACTAATAACATTAATTAATTAAATTAATCAATAAGTTAATTAATAAAACGTATATGCAAGTGATATATATGTTCGCGCCAAAAATGGTCACAAACCCCAAATATCTTGTAAGCGCCAAACAATGAATATAAATCAGCAATATTCAAGCACAAGTCTCAGATCTAGGCAAGCAACAAACAGCAATCCAGAAATAACAATCAGAAACACAAGATTTATAGTGGTTCGACTACCTTCGGCCTACGTCCACTTCAAGTAATTATCTTTTATTGATGTTCTTTGCTGATTACAAATGATTGCAGCAGTTACAATGAAGAATTTCAAATATAACAGCAATGGTAAGATGTGGGATTGAATCCGGCAGAGTCTGGACGTCGAATGGCCGAAAAGATCCTCTTTCTGTAGGCTTCAGGGGCCTATTTATAGGCGTAGGAGGCTGAGACTTCGCTCAAACTTCGGAAGATTCGCTCTGGCACGTGAGGGGGCCCACATGACCAATTCTAGAAAGTTTCGACTCGATCTGTGATCGATGCGAAATCACTTCGTATCGATCAAGAACATGTTTGATGGAGCTGAAATTTAGTGTGAACGTTCCTTAGCTCGTATGCAATCTTCTGTTAAAATTTCGTTGTTGTTGGATCATCGGTTTAGGAGATATGATCGATATGAGATTGGATTGCTTGATGGCCGTTTGGTTCGAATCCATTGATTCGAACCGATCCCTTCGACTCGATGGTAACACGCGTGAGCAAGTTGACGTGGCGCGCGCTCTTCGTGTCGATCCGCTTTTCACTCCGATTTGATCGAGTCACTCCGAGCATTTCACTGCGTTTGCCTCCATAACCAACGCGTCATCTCTGGTGTTTGACTCGATGTATAGGGGCAAGTGATTATTCATGGATTCAAACAAGGACTCCTGATGGGTACGAAGTGGCCACTGCCTGATGGATGCGAAGTCATCTGATGGATTCGAGACAGATGGATGCGAAGGAATTGTATCCCTGATCGATACGAAGATGATGAATTCGAATGGAAGCTCATCCATGGATACAGACCATGTTTAGCTGGATGGATACGAAACAGGACGTAGCCGATCGATACGAAGCGCATGCCCTGTTACTGGATATGAACTTGATCGGTGCGAGCCGAGGTTCCTCGATGGATTCAAACTTGATCGATGCGAAGTTGATGGATACGAATGGGGATGTGATGATGGATACGGACTACATCGATACGAAGCTAATGCCGTTTGATGGATACGAAAATGTAACTTTCTCCTTCAACTTGCATCGACCATATCTTGAGCATATGAACTCGGATTAACTTGAAATTTGGAATGCGGGCTTTTATGGTTTTGCTTGTCATGTCTTGCCAATTGCAACCCGATCCGGACTCGGAAAAAATTCATCGATATCCATGGTTACCCTGCAATGCATAGTTGATATTCATGACTTGTTATTATCGATTTTCAGTTAATTTTGGGGTATTTCATCTTTGCCAAAAGGTGAGATAACACTTTGCCCCCCAAAACATGCCTTTTGGTAAAAGGTGTGTTTTGATCTGTCTCAAATCGAATGCAGTGGGTTCATGTTTTATTCAAAGCTTATAGCATTTTTAATCAAGTTCATGGTTGTTCAAAGCCAAATCGTTATCCATCTCTTTCTATGGAAGTTAAGAATGAAATTCTACAGTCTCTCCGGACTATCAGTGGTCACTCCAGACTCTTGCCAAGCCCATTCCAGACTTAGCGATTGAATAGAAAGATTCCATTGCACTCCGGCGTTGCTTTCTATCCCTTGCACTCCGGCCCCAGCTAGGGCATATAGCGATGTCTTGGTTGTTCTAAACCGATCATAGCCTCTCCGGGCTCTTGCTAGATCCCATCTTGTCACTCTCCAGTGAAGGGGAGGCAGCGTTAAGTGAGTCAATCCTGTCGCTCTCCGGCGAAGCAACTCACTTCTTGCACTCCGGTTCACTGTATCTAAACATTAAGCGATGCCATGGCCTAAATCGTGGGCCGATCATAGCCTCTCCGGGCTCCTATCAAATCTCGATCTAATCACTCTCCGATGAATGGGAAACCACATTAAGTGAGTCGATCCTGTCGCTCTCCGACGAAGCAACTCACTTCTTGCACTCCGGACCCCGCCTCTTCAGGTAGGGTCATAAAGCGATCGGTTTTATGTTGGTATTTAACATTCGTTCTTTAACTCTTCGGTCAAAGGTTTATTTCAAGAAATTCAAGTTTATTTATTAAATTCAGGTCCTAGATGTTCAATCTCAAACATCAGGAGAAAACTAAACATTGCCTCTCCGGGCAGATCGGTCTATTTCCATCTCAGAGCATGCCTAGGGATCTCTTCGTTTCCCGTGCATGAGTAAGTGGAATTTTAAAATAAAATCTAAGAAAACAAATCGACCAAAGTCCAAATCCCGAACTTGGCCCTTGCCATCATAGTCAATTGATGACGGGTCGTGATCCCGATCCAGGATCAGTTCTGTTAGGTGGAGGCGGCAGTTGTTACGGCCGCAGTCCGTTCTCTGATATACTGTGGCAATCTACCACTCCTAGCATGTTCTTCCACCTCATATTTTAGGTGACGGCATTCAACGGTAGTGTGCCCATCTAGCTCGTGGAATAGGCAATATTTTCCAGTTCTACGCTCCCGCTCTGTGGGATCTCTCCTGGGTGGTTTTCGATAGGGGAGTTGCCCCCGAGTTTCAGTGTAAATCCTTTCTAGACATGCCGTCTGATCTGTGTATTGTCTGAATCTAGGCTCTCAAAATTTCTTCCGTTAATCAGGACCATCACGTCTATCGTCCTGCTTTCTCTTTCCTTTGTCCGCTCTGGACTGTTCCCTGGCGGCTCCTTCGCCCAGCACATCGTTTATTTCTCACCTTTCGGCTCGTGATTCTTCCAGTCTAATGAATCTCTCAGCTTCGTGATAAAACTCTTATAAATCTTGTGGTGGATCTCTTGCCAAAGAATCTTTGAATTTGGTGCCTTCCCTAACTCCTGCCACCGCCGCCATCAATATCATCGATGGATCCGGGCGATCTACAGAAGCCACCGTTGCATTGAGCCGCAGTAGGAAATCTTTTATGGACTCTCCAGTCCTTTGCTTTATAGAAGCCAAAGTCATCACACTCTTGGGTCACATCACGTGCACCCTAAACTGTCTCATAAAGCAATCTACAAGCTCGCCCCATGTTCTGATTGATCCGTTCTCTAGCTGCCTAAACCAAAGCGCAACCAAATCTGACAAGTATAGAGAGAAGCATCAAGCCATTACTTCCTCGAATTCCCCCAGCACTTCCATGTGCCTGATGTATATGGAAATATGCATCGTTGGGTCTGGCTTCCAGTCATAAGGATCTAGCATAGGCAGTTTGAATTTCGGAGGGTTTCTCGCATTTCTGATATTCGGAGTGAACGAACTCCGACTAACTTCTTCCAATCCTCCACTCGACAATCCTCCTCTCATGATTCATCGCACTAGACCAATCATTCTTTCATCTCCATCCAGGGGTTACCCCCTTGTCATTTTTCTATCCTGCCCCCCAAGTCTTGAAGGGAATTCTGGTACAAACTCTTCATGTGGCTCAGTAACATTAGCGTTGACTCCAGCCTGCTGAGCTTCATCTATAGGTCTTCCAGTGTCTGATCCTGAGGGTTTGCCCCTAAGTCCTTGTTGATTGCCTTCAGGTCCTGCATTCAGGTCTTGAACCTGACCTTCATTGGTTTTCACAATCTTGACTCCTTGTCCTGCACTTGCTGCCGCTATAGTTGGCCCAAGGTTCTACACGTTCGCTGCTCTCATTTGTTCAAAGAAATTCTGCAGCATCTCCTGTTGGCTTTTCATCATTCTTTCATGCATTAGATTAGCCATAGCCTCCGCCTCATCCCTGGTGATGTAGATTGAAGCTTATCCTTCTCCAGCTCCAGAGGATGCCTCCTGGCTTCCTCCTTGTTGGCTTCTCTCAGCTCTTTGTCTTGTTTGTCGAGTCATTTTCTCTAAGTCTGAATTCTTCAAGCTTTTCAAATCTGAATCTCAATCCGATGTAGTGGGTGCTAGTTCCTTCTCAGTGAAAGCACCAAAGTGTTCGCGCCAAAAATGGTCACAAACCCCAAATATCGTGAAAGCACCAAACAATGCATATAAATCAGCAATATTCAAGCAAAAGTCTCAGTTCTAAGCAAGCAACAAATAGCAATCCAGAAATAAGAATCAGAAACGCAAGATTTATAGTGGTTCGGCTATCTCCGGCCTACGTCCACTTCAAGTAATTATCTTTCATCGATGTTCTTTGCTGATTACAAATGATTGCAGCAGTTACAATGAAGAATTTCGACTATAACAGCAATGGTAAGATGTGGGATTTAATCCGGCAGAGTCAGGACGTCGAATGGCCAAAAAGATCCTCTTCCTACAGGCTTTAGGGGCCTATTTATAGGCGTAGTAGGCTGAGACTTCGCTCTGGCATATGAGGGGGCCCACACGACCAATTCTAGAAAATGTCGACTCGATCTGTGATCGATACGAAATCATTTCGTATCGATGAAGAACATGTCCGATGGAGCAGAAATTTGGTGTGAACATTCCTTGGCTCGTATGCAATCTTCTGTGAAAATTTAGTTGCATTTGGATCAACGGTTTAGGAGATATGATCGATACGAGATTGGATTGCTTGATGGCTATTTGGTTCGAATCCATTGATTCGAACCGATCACTTCGACTCGATGGTAACGCGCGTGAGCAAGTTGACGTGGCGCCCACTCTTCGTGTCGATCCTCTTTTCACTCCGATTTGATCGAGTCACTCCGAGCATTTCGCTACGTTCGCCTCCATAACCAACACCTGATCTCTGGTGTTTGACTCGATGGATACGGGCAAGTGATTATTCATGGATTCGAACAAGGACTCCTCATGGGTACGAAGTGGCCACCGCCTGATGGATGCGAAGTCGTCTGATGGATTCGAGATAGATGGATACGAAGGAATTGTATCCCTAATCGATACGAAGATGATGGATTCAAATGGAAGCTCAACCTTGGATACAGATCGTGTCTAGCTAGATGGATATGGAACAGGACGTAGCCGATCGATACGAAGCGCATGCCCTATTGATGGATACAAACTTGATCGGTGCGAGCCGAGGTTCCTCGATGGATTCGAACTCGATCGATGGGAAGTTGATGGATATGAATGGGGATGTGATGATGGATACGGACTCCATCAATACAAAGCTAATGCCGTTTGATGGATACAAAAATGTGACTTTCTCCTTCAACTTGCATCGATCATATCTTGAGCATATGAACTCAGATTGACTTGAAATTTGGAATGTGGGCTTTTATGGTTTTGCTTGTCATGTCTTGTCAATTACAGCCCGATCCAAACTCGGAAAAATTTCTTCGATATCCATGGTTACCCTGCAATGCATAGTTGATATTCATGACTTGTTACTATCGATTTTCAGTTAATTTTGGGGTATCTCGGCTTTTCCAAAAGGTGGGATAACAATATATATATATTATTAATAAAGAGAATTTAATGAATATGATTTCAGTGTTGTTCTTTGAAATTCCAAAAATATCCTATGCCCATCAATAGAATCTCACGATCGATTTACGACATTTACCACTATTTTCCTTTACGACCAATCATCGGTGGAATTTCATTGTCAACTTACAGCCGGTACTACCACCAAAATTATTAGAAATAAAAATATTCTAACCATTAAAACTTTTGCACTTATAGCATACATCAGTCTTTTAGTTTTTTATTAAATAAAAAAAATATTTTTATCTATTATATGTAGGTACATGCGATTTACACTAGTGTGTGTGTGTGTGTAATGATATATGTTATGATATTTTAAAACATTTAAGATATCATAAATATATATACACACACACACATATAAATAATTATTTTTGAAATTAAAATAATTTTATTAAAATAGTTTAATTAAATAAATTAATTAAAAGGTTAATTAATTAAGATTATATACACATGCATAAGATATATATGTTATATTATAAAGGTTATAGTACATAAAAAATATAGATGTTATATAAATATAAAATTAATTAAAACGTTAATTAACTAAATATGATTCAATTAATATAATATTATACATAAAACTATTATTTAAGTAATATGAAATATAAAATTTATATAATAATAAAACTTATATAATATGAATGTATAAACTAAAGGTTGAATAGTGAAGAAACCTAAATAGACTTAAGAAATAAATACATACGTAAATGTACGTATACCATGATTTCTACCGTGTCCGGTACTTGAATCACAAGAATAATTCATAAGAATTATATTATTCAATAGGTTGATATCACTTAGCATAATATATTGAAGATTATGAATCTTCAATTTAACGTTGTGCCATGTATATATTAATAAATTGCCTGCATACTCCTTAGTTGCTGAGCAGGCTCAAGCTAGGGATGTTATGTGTAGTATTATTAATAAATTGAATAGAGAAGGTAAGGTAACTATATGTAGTTATTGAGCAGACTCAAGGTACATACACTAAAGCTATCGTGATATGGTAGGTACGAGTGAATAATTTCATTTCGATTGTTGAACAAACTCAACGTCGAAGCGTAACTAGGGAAAGGCACCAAAGGGTTAGAGTTGTATATGATACAATCAATAAGGAGTTATCCATCGTCCATAGAGCTATGACTTGTTGAGCAGACTCAAGGTCAGAACTCCAAGACGAATGAGTCCTAACACCTACTACAAAGTCAAAAGACTTTTATGTTTTGAATTAGTGTTTTGCGAAACATAAAAGACTAGTGGGAGCTTATTAATAAAATAGAACATATGGTTTAGCCTTACTAATGATCTACCACATAAACTTGCCGAAAATGTCAACTCCAAAACTATTTTCTGAAAATGACAAACTCACCAGACCTAACTATACCGACTGGCTAAGAGCAATCAAAATAGCGTTGACTTACGAGTGCACATGGACTGCTACTATAGGCGAACCCAAAGTGGAAACTATTAATGATGAAGAACCTGAACTACGACTTGCTTACCAAAATAGGTGGCAGACCTAGAAATCGTCCATGTTTTCATAGTGTCTACCTTAGACAAGTCGTTATAGAGGCAGCATGAAAACATGCGGTCCATGAGATGTTTGATAGTCTCAAGGCCCTGTTTGGAAAACAGTCACGTTTCGCAAGGTACGAACTTACGAAGAAGCCATTCAATACCAAAATGACCAAAGAACCAAAAATGGACGATAACATGCTAATGATGAAAGGCTATATTGATAGGCTCTCACAATTAGAAGTACAGATAAGAAATAAATTACAAGCAGATTTGATCCTTGGTTCACTTACTTCTCAGCATGAATCATTCATACTGAAGTATAAC
The DNA here is from genome assembly GCA_030765085.1 of Allium cepa. NCBI lineage: Eukaryota > Viridiplantae > Streptophyta > Magnoliopsida > Asparagales > Amaryllidaceae > Allium > Allium cepa. The sequence goes on from CM060940.1 coordinate 175,795,234, forward strand.
ATGAACCAATTGAATGTGAATCTAGTGGAACTTCACAATATGTTGAGGTCGGCGGAATCACAATCAAAGGATCAAGGGGTTGTAGTTGTTGTTAGGAGTAATGCATCATCTTCGAAGAGTTAGAAGGAGCAAAAAAGAGAAGGTAATGAAAAAAAAGTAAGAATACTGATGACAAGGGTGAATGTCACCACTTCCACAAGAAAGGTCACTGGAAAAGCAATTGTCCTGACTACTTGAAGATTGTTAGAGAAAGGAAGCATAATGGTTCTTCAGCTCCTTCAAGTACATTTATGATTCGAAATTGTTTCGCAATCAATAAAATGCCTTGGGTTTTAGACACTGGATCTGGTACTCATATACGTAATTCGTTACAAGGGCTTAAAAACTGTGCATCGCATGGAAAAAGGAGAAATGAGGCTCCAAATAGGCCGACGGATCTATAATAGATGCAGTAGCAGTAGGAGATTATCATTTAGTTTTGTTGAGTGAATTAGTATTAGTATTAAATAATTACTATTTTGTAAAAGACTATTTGCGATTATTTCTATTTCTAGATTGTTTGGGATAGGATATATATTTCATTGTGAAAATAATATTATGAACACATTAGTTTGAATGGAAATTGACTATGAAATGGTGTTTTTCAAAATGGCATTTATATGATTAATCGTAATTATTGTGTTCAGTGAATAATACTTCTAACAACAGAGATGATAATTATCTTTGGCGCTGTAGGCTAGGTAATGTTAGTGAGAAATAACTATATAAATTGAAAATTGAAGGTTTTCTACTGTCAATTAATTTCGAATCATTTGACACACGTGAGTCGCATATCAAAGATAAAATGACCAAGCACCCCTTCAATGGGAGCTAGAGTTAATGAACTCTTAGGGTTAATACATAGTGATGTATGTGGCCCAATGCCTACAGTTACCAATGCTAACAGTTCTTACTTTGTTACATTCACTGATTATTTCTCAACATTAGGATATGTATACCTTATGAAGAACAAATCCGACGTCTGAGAAATTTGTTGAGTACAAAAATGTAGTACAAAATCAAGCGGACCGTATGATTAAAATTCTTCGATCAGATTGAGGAGGTGAGAATAGGATTTCCAACAATAGTTAAAATATAATGGGATTATCTTTCGGATTACTCACCCTGTACTCCATAGCACAATGGTTTGTCGGAGCAAAAGAACCGAATATTATTAGATATGGTTCGTTCCATGATGAGTAAGGTTGAGTTACCTCTGTCCTATTGGGGATATGCGCTAAAAACCGCAACCCATATGTTGTACTTGTTACCCACTAAAAATGCAACAAAAACACCATATGAGATGCAGTATGATAAGAAACCCCCACTCAAGCACATGAAGGCATAGGGTTGTCTAACATACGTTAAGAACATTGGACCGAATAAATAAGAGGCACGATTGTTACTGTGTAAATTTATAAGATATCCCAAAAACTCGATGGGATATATATTCTACAACACTGAGGAACAAAAGGTCATTATTTCTCAACAAGTCGTCTTTTTAGAAAAGGAATTGTATTAAAAGAAAATAACAGTGAGGTTGTAGACTTGGATGAGATTTAAGAAAATAACACTCAAACTGAACCAGTAGGAGAATCAAGGTCACCCCTATACGAAAACACACAACTTATTAAAAGGTCTAATATGGAATCTTGTGCATTAGAGAGATACTACAGTTTTCTCATGGAAGGCGAGAAGGAGGACCATGTCTTAGAGATGACATTCCTTCATCTTTCCAACGAGCACTATAGAGTAAAGACTCTGCAGTTTGTCTTAGAGCTATAGAATCCTAAAATGGATTCCACATATGAAAATAAAGTTTAGACATTGTTGGACATAGTTGATGGGGTAAAGCCTATCCGCTACAAATGGAGTTTTAAGAAAAATCTTAATGCAAATAGGGAAGTGGAACTTATAAGGCAATGCTAGTTGCGATAGGATTTCATCAAATTTAAGGTGTTAATTATGATGAGACCTTTTCACTCGTAGCCGTGCTTAAATCTATTCGGATTATGCTAGTCATCGCTACATTCTATGACCAAGAAATATGGCAAATGGATGTAAGGATGGCTTTATAAATGGTGATTTAGAAGAAACCGTTTATATGTTGCAGCCAAAGGGTTTTATGGTTAGTGGGAGTGAAGGCAAGGCTTGCAAGTTGTTGAAGTTCATTTATGGACACAAACAGAACAAGTGTTTTGATAAAGTAATCAACCAGTTTGGTTTTTATCAAAACGTAGAGCAAGCGTGTGTATATAGAAAGGAACAGGGCAACGCTATCGTATTCTTAGTACTTTATGTCAATAATCTATTGTTGATTGGCAATGATACTTCATTGTTGCAACCAATGAAATCTTGGCTCTCCAAAAACTTCTCTATGAAGGATTTAGGAGAAGCAGCCCATATACTTGGTATTAAGATCTATAGAGATGGACAAAGAGGCTGTTGGGATTGTTCAAATCCCTATACAGAGACACTATACAAAAAAGGTTTAGTATCGAGAATTCCAAGCATGGAAATGTTCCAACGCAATTGGAATTTTCCTTTCTAAAAGGGATGTTCCTTATAACGATGAGGAAAAGAAGCTTATAAAGGGGATTCCCTATGCTTTAACCACAGGATCCATAATGTATGTCATGTTATGTATTAGCCCGGATTTTGCATACGCATTTAGACACGTAAGCCAGTAGCAGTCTAATCTCGAAGAAAAACAACGGACGGCCATAAAATATATACCTAAGTATTGAGAAATACTAAGGACTTATTCCTCATATATGGAAATGGAGAGTTCCTTGAAGGGGTATATAAATTCGAGCTTTCAAAGTGATATAGATGATAGTAACACAGTATCCAGATATGTCTTTACGATTAAAGCGGAGCCATTAGTTAGAAAAGTTCCAAACAAGAAATAGTTGCTGATTCCACGATAGAGGCCGAACACATCGCCCTCAATGAAGCGGAAAAAGAGGCAGTTTGGATGCATAAGTTTTTAAGTGAGCTCGAAGTGATTCCCGATACTGATAATCCTATGGCATTGTTCTTTGACAACAATGCGGCAATAATGATCGCAAAGGAACTGAGAATGAGCTAATATGTCCGTGCACTTATTTAGATAACATACAACGCAAATAGAATGAGCTAATATGTCTGTTGCGATGTAAATCTCAACATCTATATGCGGAAATGTTATACCTTACATGGTATATCATGTTACATATGCACACACATACACATATGTATATGATACTCTTGTGTACTTATATTTTAAGTAAAATTAAATCAAATACATTTCATACTGCAATTTATAAATTAAATAAAATACTTGATTTTATTTAAACTAATCTGAAAATGTTCTAAATAAATTAGACTTCATAGGCCCAATAATAATCCAATAGGGTAATTTTTTTTAATTTCACTTATTTCTTCCACTGCGAGCTTGCCTTGTTCCAACACCTATATTTTTTACTTGCTATAAAAGACATCATTTACAAAACCAACATCGAGTATTAGAACAACTAAGGCCAATTTTAATACAAATACATTATTAAAATCAGCAATATGTTGTTTACTTACAGTTTAGAAATATCAGTGTACCTTTTAACGTTCTTTCTTATGAGAACATGCTTTCTCTTCATTTTGATTGACAATTAAACTATTTAATATTCTATCAAAAACCTTGTTCAATTTTGATGCTTGTCGTATGATACTTGCGTATCTGTTCTTGGATCATATTCAAACACCCACAAATCAAAAATATCACTCCTGCTGACTTCGAGACACTTTGGTTGTTGTGTGCAAATAGTTTACGCTAAATCATTTTTTAGAATTTTCCATTTCAACACATATGTACCAAATCACAAAGTCTTACAAAGCGATAATTTTGTGAGTAAATCTGAAATAACTTGATCATGTTGATTCAACATTGGAAATTTATGGGGTTATTCTTATCGATGTTGCTCATTAAATTCCAACTGCATTAGTCTCTTAAAGACACTATCGTGGCCGATGGATCACATCCCTTCGCATACGACTCCCAAAATCATATTTTGATAATGTACTTGGAATCCCTTAGGATCAACGCATCATACCATATCATAGAGCCAATACTCTTAATGGTTACTTGACAACTGAGGATTATCTGTTCTTGACATTGATAAAACTCATAGTTTCTCTTCAGTGTGAGGGTATACTTATTAGGCACTCTAATGCAACGTGTTCGTTTAATAATTTCCAATTCCATTTTACTATTAATAATTTCTCAAAAAAATTCCTTTACTATGAAGTTGGTATTTCTTGAAACAACAATTTTTCCTTGGTGCAGTAGATTAGGCATTCATAAAAATTTTATGAATTTCGTTTTACATAAAAATGATTTAGTTTTAGTTTACAAAATTTATGTTTAAAACAAAAATACGTCACCTAATGACAGTCTTTCTCAAATTCCTTTTGGGGTGATTTTGTATAAGATCCATCACGAATAGTTATTATGTGCAATCTTTCAACTCACAAAACTTGCCAACTCCTTAGCTCAAAATATCTTGGGGTTTCTTATAAATCCTTAACTTGTATGATTCTTCAAACTATTACTTGGATGAAACAATATAAACCTTGTGTGCTACTCTTGAGTACACGATCTTGTAGAAAGAAATTAACTCAACTTCACTCACAATTAATCATACTTTGTCCAGAAAAGTTCGATTACACCTTATCGATATATCATTGTGTATCACATAGAGGAATGACTTTTGAGATTGAATCTTTATTCGATTTTAGATATGTTGTGAACTCTTTCCAATATACCCACTCATTGGATCAAATTCGAATCATTTCCATTACATGTTATATTATTTACTTCCATTTCATACTCTATGAATCTATCTTAGATATACTACATATGTATTATATACACATGTCCATGTTGGTGATAACTCATTGGTGAATACGATGAAGTACGTGGAACCGTTTTGGTATGAATAGACTTACGATTGCACAGTTTATACGTATCAATCCGAAGAGTTCATCAAGTCTAATTATGTTCGCACTACATGGGTGCATTGCCCATAATTGTTTGAGGTATAATTAATCAATATCATATGATTCATGATCATATAATAATATTATTTCACAAAACTACGGTTTAGTCTATAATCCCAAATAATCGTAAATAATTTTAGATACTTCTATATTTTCCAATGCATCACTTTTGTTATAAAAACTAATACCGCATTAAGTTTTACTTCAAAACAAATATTCATAATATTCACATTGAAATATAATTATTTTTATTTTTCGATCGACACCAAAAAATAGTCATTATTTCATAAATAATGTTTGGTATGTTTTACAAAAACAATTTTCTTAATTGGTGCAATCAATCAGTGCTATATCGCATGCTCCCACTATTTCCACCATTACTATAATAGCATACTAAAATCATAGGTCCATTAATCACTAAATATAGATTATTTATTTCATAAACTACAACTATATTGCAACGGAGAGTTCTTTGGTCAAATATCTTGAACTCAAAGAAATAAATCCCATAGAAAACAATTTTTTAATATGAAAATATGTTTCGAAATAGGAATCATATTTTTTATTCCAATATTTAGTATCAATTATTATTACAATTCTCGTTTTCGATATTTATTTATGAAGCAGAAGTGACTATTCACTATCTTTATCCCAACTGTACCTTAAATCACATCTACTCTTGTACATTCTTTTTTCTTTCTTAATGGTCGAATCAGTCAAAAGAAAACCTTTACTACAACATCTTGACGAATACTTTACGAAGATGAATTTGATCATCCTTAACATTAAAGGACATCAAATATGATGCATCTTACGTAAAATGAACAAACAGACATTTCGATGATCGAATTCTTAAAATTATATTGTAGTTTTGGCTTACTGTGACAGTTAACATAACAATCCTTTTTGTGATCAATCAAATGAATACTCTATATCACAACACTATTTATTGCCTTATTTTCGAATGAACTAACTTCATCGAAGTATCGTACATTACGAACTGTGGTCGTTGCCTATATAACATTTATATGCGATAATATATGGATCAAATATCCTTAATCTCATATGGTTTTTAAAGTTCCAAATTCATAGAATACAATAGACGGTCTAGACCAAATAAACATATATGTGACCAAATTACGAGCTTATTAAGTACTTGTAAATTTAGGTACTAACTTGGGTATGGAAACATTCACTAGTCGTTTATTAGTAAAAATACTTTATATTTCTATTTTTCAATTTAGTTTAAATGTATATATTAATTAATAAACGTTATATTGATCATTTTAAATGCATGAATTTATCAACGTAGTTTATTATTAACATTATATAGCATTTCTTACAATATTAGAAAGGTTAGATTTTATCATTTCATTTTTTTTAATAAGGCTCCTACTATTTTTTTATGTTTCACTAAACACTAAGGGAAACATAAAAATCTTTCAACTTCACTAGCGGGTGTTTGGACTCGTCCATCTTGGAATTCCAATATTGAGTTTTCTCAACAAATCATAGCTCCACAGACGATGGATAACTTCATATTGATTGTATCATATACAACTCCTAACCCATGGTTCCTTGTCCTAATCACATTTCGACCTTGAGTTTGCTGAACAAACCTAAACAGATTATTCACTCGTACCTATCATATTGCGATGGCTTAAGTATAGTATATGTACCTCGAGTTTGCTTAATAAATTCATATAGTTATCTTACCTTATCTATTCAATATATTAATATACTACACATAACATCCCTAGCTTGAGTTTGTTCAATAACTAAGGAGTATGCAAGTAATTTATTAATACGAGTGTGTATACATGCCCAGATGGGCCTGCTCTAATCACAATGTCATGCATTAATTCAACAACACATTTGTATGAGGTGTAGATTAAATATAAATGGTTATTGTCACATAAATGGTAAACAATTAGGAGAACTATAAGTAGACAATCAATATATTTATGAGTTAGATGCTTAGTTTTCATTTAAATTAAGCAAAAAGGAGAAACAAAACAATGTCTAAATCCACTACTGTCATATTTAAATTTGAATAGTAATTACAGAGAATTGTATATCATGGAAAAATTTATTTCACGCATAAAATCAATCGAACTTGTCATAAGGCATATTATGCATATGCTATGCTTTAATCCACGCTAAAACATTGGAAGTACAAAAGTCAAATCTTGTTATCTAATAAGTAGCATTTCATTATGTACATTCACTATAGCCCCAGTTCTACTTCATAAATAGGAATGTGTGGCCCGCGCTACGCACACAGGAATTGCTTAACAACATTGATGTGGAAGTTGTCATGTAAGGTCATAATGTCATATGGTAGTAAGTTATTTTTTATTTCCCGTACTTTTGTGCTACTAATTGGATTGTAATTGAAGATTTGATGGAATTGAATGAATAAATTTTTGGACTGCCTTTATGTGTGTTAGAAATGTTTTGGTCTAAGTAACATAAGCATCATTTTCCATCATTCATTCTCTAACTATATTACACTATACATCAATTTAGGTGGTTATGCTTGGTTCAATGTGTTAGGTATTTATATGTTGATATGGGAAAATGTCACGAAGCAGTACAGATTAGTTCTTTAGTTAATTAAGAGTAAATATTGATAGCCTTTACTATATAATGATCATGAACAAACAAATTAAAATATTGTACTATTCTAGTTTACGTGTTGTACTACAATTTATACTTGTACAAACGGTGTAAAATATCATACTATTCTAGTGTGGTTGGAGTACTACACTTGTACTATATGAGTCTTTTAAGTAGATGTTATTTGCAAAAGAACAGTATAAAATACAAAACCATTGTTTTTCTCATGTTTCATTACTCTTGTTTAGTATCTTAAAATATTCTCATCTCACATATAAAATGCACATGGGCAATTGAATTAGAGAGAAAGAAAAACCAAAAATTTCCTAGAATATAAATTAATAGTTTGACCTAACTAAGTTAAAACTGTTACCATGTACTGAAATGCAGTTCCGCTTCAGCAAAGGCAGAGAAGAAAAAGTGGACGGTATACATATTATTAGCACGTTATTTATTCATTTATTTGATAAATTAAAACATATTAGTAATAGTCATGTTACATACATATGGTAATAACTAAAAAAAGTCAGTGTGTACAGTTATATTTCAAGCAAAAGTCTACAAAGTTTAAGTATTCAATGAGGTGAAAAATAGTTCATTGTGATGACCAACATATTGAATTGTAGCTCACTGGAGGTTGATTCAAATGGACAAATTTTGAATAGGTAATAGCATAATTTTTTTTACAAAGCAATGTTTGCACGGACAAATGTTGACACAAAATCAAACATGTGGGGTTTTACAAACGTAAATCTAAGTACAAAAGCAAACTATCATTTTTTTTATAGAAAATAAAGCAAACAGTAATTAAAACATAGATTGTGTACAGGAAAATAAAGGAGATGACAAAGGGCAATGTGAAGATGTTGCTGAAAGAAGTGATTTTCCATTGTGGTCAATTGTCTCCATCCCTACTTCTTTTTCTTTTCTGAAGTTCTTCGATGGATATTTTGCTTACCAACAGCCTTTTTGAATCAGCCTAAAAAGATAGAGTAATATATTAGTCCATTTGTATGTAGAATACCAAACAATATTTTAATTAGATAATTACCCCAATGACTATGCCTTATTGAGCTGTAGTCCCAGGTTTCAATATGTAAAAATTCTTTGGTTTCCCACATGAACACAGTGTTATAAAGTCTATTAGTTACATAGATAATTGGCGTCCCACCAAAGGGAAAGTGAAATAGATATAGTAACATAATCTTTCTACCTATACGAAAGCTTCACCATGTCATACAATCCTGATAGCTTGACCTTGACAGCATCCTCGGCTTCATTAGCAAGAACCCATCATTTCACCTTCCAAGCATGAACATATTTTTGTTTACATTCCTATAAATAAATAAAAATTCAATAAAACATAAATCCATATTATAATCTTATCATTCAAGCTATATTATAGTTATTGGTTTATTATTCCAAATGGAATGTGCAACATGACACTTAAAATCATGCAATATTATTAAATCTTAAAATCTCCATGATTCAAATTCTCACTTTACATTTTACACACAACAACATGTAAAGCTTCATGCTTTGTATATTTCATTGGTTAATGCTTCTAACTTTCTAAGATTATAATTAGTAAATCCAATAATTGCCAACATAAAATCTGCCCATCATTGTTACAATATATTAGCGGCAGATGGTTGCTTGAAGGCTGGAACAGTACAACACTTCCTAACTTCAAATGCAGTTGGCCTTCATTTCTCTGTTACTATCGAATTTGCATTATTCAGTGCTTGATTTTTGAGTTTTACCTGTTATTTTTTTAATGTTCATGTTATCTTTTGTATCCAATTTTGCTTGTTGGAATTATTCTTGTAGCTAAGTTATATATGATAATGTTTAATTGAGTTGGTATAACAGTACATTGATTATTTTACCTACAAACTACTGAATGGGCCATACTTTTGAAAAAGGATACTTTGAAGTGAATGTATTTGTTCAGTTGAAATAATTATTTAGAAGATTTTTAATTTGATCGGCGACTTTTGTTAGCCATCAAGTTTTGTTAACGTACCTCTCTACACTTAATTCTTTCGTTGATTTTTTGTATTTTGACCATGTTTTTTTGTAAGAAGAAGCATATAATGTCCTATATCATTGCTTTTTTACATTCTTTGGAATGTGAGATCTCACTTATGAAAAATCTTTTTTTCGGCGAGATCATAAGCAACCTTGAATATTTTTTGAGAAACTTTTATTTAATTGGTTTTACTGAATAAAATTATCTTTGGTTTAGTATCACCGTATTTACTTGAGTCAATGGCTTATACAGTTTCGCGACTGGAAAGATTAACAATAGTTGCATTGCTTACTATATATGGTTCCCTACTCAAGTACGTACTTGTACTACTATAAGAAGTCCATATTATGAGTTTTGAAATAATTTCTTGAAATGAAACATTTTCATAATAGCATTAACACTTACATAGCATTGACATTTAGACAATAATTTCTTGAAATGATTTTGTATGCTAAAATATGTTAGAGATGTAAACATTGCAAACTTTACCCGGTCAACTTTTATACCATTATTGCCATATATATTAAGGTTTATAAGGAAGTGGCAAACAACGTACTTTTGAAGAGTGGTGGTTAAATGTGGACATGGTGTTTTAGTTTGGCATTGGGACCATCTGCTGTCCAACAAATTTCCATGGTCCCCCTGCACTTTCCTTGCTCTTTTTAGGGACCTCTTGTTTAGCCACAGCCAATGATCGCAGACCACGTTCATCATACTTCTCCATTATTGAATGAACCTTTTTTTTAACATCTTCCTTGCACTCACAAAGCTCTACAATCTACAGGCCAATAGCAAATTTAGTTTGAAACATATGAATTATGGTGTTTATAAATAGTTTATGCGGAACTAAAGCCATACCTGCTCAGGACCACCTTTACTAACACGATGCCAGTTTCCCCAGTTTCCTTCGGATCAATGTAGGTTAAAGCAGTCCTTTTATCGACAAGGTTGAATGGAAGGAAGTGAACTTCCCTAATACCTGCTCTAGCCTAAGATACAAATATAGAATTTTAAAAAAATGTTGAAAATTTGATAAGTTAATTTTTGTAATTATACACAAAAATCATACCTCTTTAGGGTCAGCAAGCATACCAACCATACATGTATCGATAGCATCTTGGTTGTCCTAGAAGCCCTAGCAGCCAACAACATAACATAATCCTTATCGACACCCTTTGCAAACACCTCGATCAAGTTCTTGTCAAAAATCAACTTATTCAAAGTTAAAGTTCCAGTCATCTCTTCAATGGCAGTCATCCTCTTAGTAATGGCACCATGCTCTGATAGCCTGTGAGATCAGATGCGCAACACTCACCTAGGAAAACTCCAGCAAACTCATTAGCTTTCTCGATCAATTCATTAACAGGAAGAGAAGTAACTAATGCATTCTAATTTGTCCAAGCAAAGAAGAGGAAGATAAATGTTAGTTCCCATTCCAAGTCTTCGACCAGTTACCTTAGAAAATAGCAAGCTGATCACCTGAAAAGCATTGAAGCATATACATGTATATCATCAATTAATGAACCTAAAAATCGATTGTAATATGATAGGGCAAATTACCAGTGATCATCTTAACATTGACACCAAGATTCAAAGCTCTACGGATTGTTTCGGCACTATTATCTTAACAGTCAAATTGAATGCATTTTCAGTGTACTGAATGACAAACAATACTGTACTACAGGTGTTTATTAGGCAAATAAAGCAAGGGTTGATATGCGTTGTTGTATTAAATTATCAACATGTCATTCTGTTAGCTTCCATGATGAATCAACTAACATATTCATAAATTTTAACTGAAGCATAAAATATTAGCGCACTGTCGGTTTTGTCATCAGAAGTGTGCATATGCTTATCGTCAAGTAAAATTGATGTTGCAAAATAAGTAACATAACAATATGGGAGGAATACAAAGAAGATTATCAGTTTAATGGTGGTCTACTATACTAAAACTGCCACAAAAGGTAAATAATTGTATGTACAAATCGGTAACGTTAAAAAGGTTTATTGTTAATTCATATACTGGTCATTATCATACTGGGGGTAGTCTTAAATCAAATGCACACCTTAACAATAGTAATCATTAGCTGAAATACTTATTTGTACCCAAAGAGTGTCTATAAACTAAATATATGGGTTTAAGGTAATATATCTGTTTATGAACTCAATATAGCCATCTGTCAGTCTGTTAGCTTCCCTATTGACTCCAGTAAAATATTGAGAAATAGTAACTTTAGCATGCACGGATAACCCCACTGTTAGGTTTGTCATCATAGCATTGAATATAATCGTCATTAGTTACCTCTGATAGTGCAAAATAGTAACAAAACGATGTGAATTATGTGAATTCCTTTTTTAATTTTGGTTTAAGCTAATATATCTGTTTAATAAGTAACAAATCGTCATCATACAAAAGCCTAGACATGTTAATTGTGGAAGATAATGGGCTACTGTTAAATGGCAAACTATTTCCAAGTTTTTATTAATTTGGTTTCAAGGTTCCTTGTATTTGTGCATGAATTTAGCATTTAAACAAGTTTTAAACATTTGGTAGCAAGATTTGAGGGCAAATAAATATATAGTTTCACTGCAAAACACATATTCCATGAATCTCAATATATAGTTTCTAAGAACAATTACTTTTTGCAAATCGAAAAATATCACCACGGTAAAAAATTCACTCCTTGTATCTTAAACTAAAAATATTTTTAAATGGAAACATTGAAAAAGAATGATGGCAAATAATATTTGAATTGGCTTTGCATGGTGCCCTGAAGGCATCAAGTGGTGCCACCGCGTGGGAGAGTGATTTTGGATTTTTTTACGATAGGGGGCAACTCAGCAATTAAGGGGTTTTTCACTATTTTAAAATTTTTCTAGGAAAATCAACAATTGGTTGCTATTAATGAAGTTAATACAGCAATTGCTTAAAATATATTATCTCTATTAAATATTTTTGGAAAAACATGTTTAGAGCATCCAATATAAGAAGCAATTAATGATAAAATTCAATAAGGTCCCCATAAGAGTATCTAAAAGAACGAAGATAAAACATTTTACTATAATCATGAATGAACCTTTTACTGTAATCAGAAAGGAAAGTTGATGACATGTCCACAACTTCTTCATTGCATATACTATAGATTCAAAAGGCATAGAAAATCCTAGAAGCTGTGGAAATGTTTAAATGAAATTTCTCTATTCCATATACTATAGATTCACCTGTAGGTAGCATAAAAGAAGAGCTAAATACAACAAGGATGTACCTTGGAAAGTTGATGATGTATGTAAATGAAGATCAAATTAAGTACCTTTATTCCTAGCCAGTCAGTAAAACTTCTTTATAGATAACATTTTTAGTGAAAATTCTGGTTCGTCCAACAACATGTCCCTTTTCTACCAACACCTTGGTAGCGCTTGAAACTCCTCGTGAAAGTGCCACATATAGTTTTCCATGACCAAATACATGCTCAGGTTGAAAAATAAGGGTATTTTTTATTGTTTGCCCTTGTTCCTTATTTGTAGTGAAGGAAAAACACAAAGAATTGGAAATTATTTCCTTATTAACACAAATGATAAATTCAAATTTTCAGGTGGATTTAGTGGGATTCTTGAATGAACTCTAGTACCAACATAATGTCCAGTGATCATTTCAACATCAAGGCAATTTTTATTGAGTTGTTTATATATAAGCCCCGTTCCATTGCATAATCCAATTTTTGGATTCAGATTTCTTAAAAACATTGTCGGTGCTCCAAGCTTTAATTTTAAACAATGTGGAGGTAGCCCGCCAGGAGTGATTGAGTATAGAAATCCTTGTTGGTATAAATTACGAGCATCATCTTCTACTTAATCTTATGAATAGTAAACGATTTCATTTTCAGGAAATATATTGAGTACATGTTCATTGAGCTTGTCGTTATATTCATTTAGTGGTGTAATTTATGCTCTATTAACTATGTACTCTTTGTCGAATGCATTTTTTGATAAGTTGGGAAAATTGTATCTATCAACTTTGACAGTGGATTAACATCATTTTTTGATGTTATAACCATATTTATTGGTAGTTGAATCATTTCTTCATTGGTTGAAGGTTCGGTAACATCTCCAATTTGAATTAGAAATTTTGAATATGGGATATCATTTGCTGCTCCCATGTTTTTCTTTAAAGGCAAAATTTTAAATTTTTCCCATAAAAGTGATTTAATGATGTATGCATTAATTGCTTCATTTCTTATAGCTTTAGGCACAACTGGCAATACTTGTCGAATATCTCCTCCCATAATAAGGATTTTACCTCCAAATGGTTCATCTACATCCATTATATCTCTCATAGTTCTATCAAATGCCTCAAAAGCATAACGATGTACCATTGTAGCTTCATCCCACATAAGACTAGTGGATTGTTTTAAAAGCTTTGCTAATTTTGACTGTTTGCTTATTGAGCATGTTGATGTCGGTTTTGGTTGTAATTGAAGTTTAAATCCTGAATGTGCAGTTCTTCCACCAGGTAGTATAGTTGCAGCGATACTAGATATAGCTGTTGCAATTGCAATACCACCATCTTTTCTAACCCTCAACAGAATATCACGGTATAAATATGTTTTTCCCGTCCCTCCAGGACATCTATAAAAAACCATTTTTATTTTTTTACAATTGCATTCATAATTGTATTGTAGGCCTTCAATTGTTCCTCATTTAATTTTTCAGTGGCTAGTAAATCATCCTCGGAAATAGGAATCGCTAACTCTTCTTCTATTAGCTCTGAAGTTTTATCACATTCATCACAATCATATGCTCTTGAGATATTTGAAAAATCATAATCCGTTGTCCTTCTATTATGTTGTAGAAGTAACATGTCTAAATCTTTCAAAAGACTATTTGTTAGAAGCATTTGGTTAGTAATACTTGAATTTCGGTAATCTTCTACCATATGATCGAAAAACTCATCCCATAACCTTCGCACACCTGATGGATTGCAGAAATCCAAAATAGTAACAAATAATGCTCTTAAAGAAACTGGCATCTGTGTACTTGAGGCTTCGGTCAAATATTCTTTAATGCTATCATCGTTTTCTAAAATCCCTCTTTTCTTAGTAGCTTATTTAAATGTTCGACTTCTAACTTCGTCAACTGTAAGTAAATCCTTAAAAGAAGTCGGTCCTCTAATATGATTCAAAAGTATTCTCAAGAAAAAACGTTCTCCTTCCATAGGTAGGACTATATATATTCTACCAATCACCCTTACATTAGATACTCTTCTTTTCCTTTTTTTTTCATTTTTAATCCAACAACAGTGCTTTGGAAGTTCATGATATAAAAGTTGCCTTGCCTGTTCTTCAATTGAATTTATATAGAAAAACTCTGTCAGCACTGTATGTAAGTTGCTTTCATCGGCCAAAACTTCGTTGATGGTTTGATCATTGGAAAACATAACACTTTGTTTGTTTGGAAGATGTATTTGAAGATGTTCAACTGAGGGATATATCTTGCTAAGAGAGAACCTAAAAATCTTCCATAATGCTTATGGAGCAGAAATCCACCTTGCATCTATAAATTTTTGTATCTCATCATAGTTAGGTCCAGGTCGAACTTGCATTGAAATGTGGTCTGGACCTTTGTAGACATATCTGTAAAGATATTTAACGCTTTTTATAGTACTACATATATCTACATTAAAGTGATAGTTATACTTGCGTAGTAACCAAGGATTGTAAGGTACAACCCATCTGTTATCTGCAATCAACTTTTCATTTTTATCGATAGGAATAGATTTTTCAGCATCGCGTCTTCTGTAAATTGGGTATGAACCTGTGCCTTGAATAGTCACATTTGAAAATTGTTTTGGATACTCTCTTTTGCAACTACCATTTTTCATGCAAGGACAATTTCGATTTTGAGTACCACATGGTCCATGAATCATCCACTTCATTACTGACACATGTAATTCTGATCTTCGTTAGAATCGAGTATTTTTGCTCTTACAATTTCGTCATATTCATCTGGGTTAGTCAATTGTCTTCATCTTTGAAGATAATTAGCATATGAACATGTGGTAAACTTTTTTTTTTTTTGAAATTCAATTACATGGACATGAGCAGCTACTATTCTAAGTGCTCCTTCAGTAAAAAATATCTTTTTTTAATTCCTCGTATTTTGCAAGAAATATCCTTGTCGTCAAATCTAGACTGTCTTGAGGGTCTTGACCGGATAGCAATTCACTAATAATTTCATCCCAAAGTGGATTGCATGTCATTGTAATGAATAAATCGGGTTTGCCATACTTATTTACTAAAGCCATTGCATCTTGATATCGTTGATACATATCACGTGGACAACCAATATAAGAAAAAGGTAGTATTGTTCGTGTTCCAACATTACCTAAATAAGAGAATTTTTTAAAAACTTCATCGATATGAAATTTAATTACGTAAAGGTATAAAAATATACTTAATATAAGAGCGGGTTCTCAAATTCACAAACTACGCACTTGCATCATTTTCCCCAGCATTTAAAGCATCTTGTAATCCTTGATACATTTCATCTCTGATGATTTTTTGATTACTCCTATACCATCTTAGCCTGCTGGTATCTGTCTTAACATAGTTATCAACCATGTATTGTTGAAACAATCGTCCACCTCGAAGAAAAACTATTTATCATTTTCTCGAATCTATAAAAGAACATTACATATTGATGAATATTAAGAAGTAAAAAATATAAATATATAAAATGTGTTATATATTAAATTGTATATACCTGTAGAATATTAGCATAATACTCACGACATGAAAATTTATTACTGTTTTCATCCTGACTATTTATATCCCATCATAACTTCCATATGGTAATAAAAGTGGGTATTGTAGTGGATCATAATAACCAGCCATTTCAGGAGCAGTTATGAGTTGTCCATAGTTTGTCTCGACTACAATATCTCTTTCATGGATTTCTTCATTTTCAGCACCTTCTACCCAAATTCCAGCAACTTGTGAAGAAGTTGGGAGAGTATATTTTATTGATTTGAAGATTGTTCTTTTATGACCAATTTACAATGTTGGATATTTGGTTTTTGTCCAAGTTGTCGAAAAACAACTGCAAATCTATTATGTGTACTAAGAGTTTTTTGTAATTTCTCTACGATATCTCGACTCAAAGTATTATTTTCAGCCAATCGATTATGAATCGTTCTCTGTATCGTAAATATAAAGTTGTAGAAATCTTGAACGATTATCAGATGTAGGTACCAAATTGCATGTTTTATGATAGATACTTCCTTGAGCTTGAAATGTGTATACTCCATCTTTGTCGGTAGCCAAGTTCTCATCAACATGAACTCCCGTTGATGTAAATGCAAACATGTAGTTATAAGCTCGTATGTTTTTTCTGAATTATTTTCCTTCATTTGATTGGTTGTTATACAAATTGAAGATCTCATTGGGTGAAGAAATCGATTGTAAAATGATTTTTCCATTAAACAGCAGAAGTTATTTGATTCTCGGTGAAAGATTTGCTTGACAATCTCTGCATATTCTTGATTGTGGCAAATAGAATCTTTGAAACCCAAAATGATCTATAAAGTTTCTTGCACAATAATGTCTTGCTGTAGAACTTCGACGTGGTTGAGTAACTCTATGTATTGTGTTTCTATTGATGTTACTTTGTTAGAAAGATGGTGTATTAGTGTTTTGTTGATCTACAGCACTGACCCATCGATTTGTTGATCTACAGAAATTATTGATAAATAAAATTTATAATAATTTATTAATATGAAATTCAAATATATTTTTTATTTTATTTAATATATATATATATTACATATAATATATATAATAAAGAATTATAGTTAATGGTTTTCTTGGTAATACCTTCAATATTTCGAGTGCAAGGTAAAGAAAAGGAACTGTCTATGCTTGCTTGTGATTCGTAATTATTGATATTTTCTTCACATCTTCTGGATTTTCTAATATGATTATTAGAGAGAAATTGCTTTCTTTTGCTTCTTTTTCAGCTTTGTCATTGAATTTCTTTTCGTTCTACCATAAATGCTACAATGCTCTAATTGTTGAGCCCTTTGTTCTGCATTTAATTTAGATCGACGTTGTCTTTTTCTTTCTGCCTTGATTTGAGCATCTAATAATGCTTGTTTTTGAGCATTCTCAATGATTCTAGTGCTTCTACGAAATATCAAAGATGGTGATTGATTAGATGTTCCTGCTTGACGTTGGTTTCTTTCAAGGATTCTTAGACTTCTACGGGGTGGTAACTGAGAACTGCAGTTTGATTCCATTGGGCTGTGTTGAATTCTATTGGTATTCGTTGTCCTTTGTAAGTGAACAACTTCTTTG
This sequence comes from Allium cepa, assembly GCA_030765085.1. NCBI lineage: Eukaryota > Viridiplantae > Streptophyta > Magnoliopsida > Asparagales > Amaryllidaceae > Allium > Allium cepa. The sequence goes on from CM060940.1 coordinate 175,813,306, forward strand.
GCTTCCATTGCTTGAAGTTGAGATTTTTCGAATATTCTAGGACTTCTACGTGGTTTTGATTCGGAAAATTGATTAACTTCCATAGTTTGGTAGTGAAATGCACAGATTCAAGATTGAAATTGTTTGACCCTAAAAATAGAACATTTACTATGTTTAATTTAGGATTTAGGAAGAAGTACATATTATAAACATTATTGTGTAAGAATTAAGGTATGTACAAAAATAAAAAAAATACTTAATTGTTAAGTAAATTATGTTGTTTACTTAATTTGCGATAATAACATAACCATTCCTGGTAAGAAAATATATTTATATAATGTTTATAAATAGCACTTCAAAGTATTTTCAAATTCTTAGCATACAGTAGGAGTTAAAATCGGCGAAGAAGAATATCTTTAATAATCTCTCAAATTTCAACATATTCTGCAAATAATACCACTTATGTTTAGTTAAAAAAAATTATTCCAATTAATGCGTTATCGAACAAAATGTCGTATTTTTATGTAAAGTATTTCTAAAGTATTATTGTGATTATATATTTACGTAAGTTTGTAGATATTTTTTTGTTTTCACTTATGAATAAATATCCTTTTTAGTGCATGTATCAGTAGATGTATCAAATGTAAGCACTATCCTAGAGTTTTTAATCCCAACTCATGTATTATATAGTCGAGTGTAAAAAAGGATGTACGTTAAAATAATTATAGTTGTTTTCAATGAATGAAAGATATTTGGTTGCCTTGTTTGCTGATGTCCGAACACCTTTGTAAAAATGTGTACAACACTTCACTTCTGTCTAAAACAAATTAAAGCATTTGGGGACTAAATGCTTCCATTTTGACAGCATTTCACTTCTTTCTCTTGTAGAGATAACTTTGCATCAAAGGGGTGTGTTGTCGTTGTATTTTCTAAAATAAATTAAAGCCTTTTGGGACTAAAGACTTTAATTTTCTATTGTATTTTTTAAAATAGTATTTAAAGTTCATTTTCAAATAAAAATTATATTTATTTCTTAATTTAACCAAATGAAATTTTCTGTGTACTTTGCAATTTCTTATACAAATTGGTTTGCAATACTTGTTTCCAACTTTAGAAAATATATCTTATACTTCTCCTCAATATTTACTTCTTTATATTTGTGACCACATAAATTCTGGCAGAAAATTAAAATTCCTAATCAAATATATAAATTGCACTATATATTATATTCGAAATAAACTTTTAAGAAAAATATGAAAACATCAAACATATCTCAAAGTTTTGAGAAATTAATAAAACAATACCATATATATATATTCGTTTTCTTCTCATATTAGATATTTGGATGTAAAGAATGAACAGTGATTGCATAATTCTTACACTTATTTCCAAGTTTAGAAATATATCCATAAATTAGATATATTGTTAATTTTCAATATAACCTCTCATAATATATAATCAAATTACTGTAACTACGCCAAAGTTAGATAACCCATGGAATGAGAAGTCGAAGGAAAAAGCAATATCTATTTGTGAAATGGGAAACTATACTTACAATGCTTCTAGTTTATTTAATCTTTTATTACATATATTCTATAAACCCCTCAAGCTACTGCATATCACCCACCTTATTCAAACTTCTACCATAATGTAGGAACTACCATATTCTTTGCAAAAAAAACCGTTTATTATCATTGATTACCTTCCAAAATCACATACATAATTTTTTTTGCCAATAGGCATAGACATAAAATATTGTTTTCATAAAACCTCTAAGAAAACTTATAAATAAATGATAATAACCATGTCAAACTGTAAATTATTTATGTTATGAAAAGTAAAAGGAGAAAACGGTAAGTGCAAACAGAAAACAACACTTGTTATATTTCTTTCTGGAAATTCTATAGACCACCCTTAAGTTACTTGCTTTATATGTTGTTATCCATAAAGTTTAAACTATTTTTGTTAACAGTGCTATAAAAATGAGAAAAGGCAAAAACTCATGTGGATATCAAGTTTGAATTTTTTTTGGTTTTATTCATTTTTAACATAAAATTATATTGTGATTATGTTTTAAATTCTTCTCAGATTCAACTAACTATGTTCCTCTTTAAAGTACTATGAAAGGGTTGTGGTTCAATTGGAATGGATATTTATAAATTCACTTCCAGTAGTTCTATCATATTCCAAAATAAAAATGGGAACATAAAAACGAAAACTAAACTTAAGTATATAAGGTAATCATTTTCCTTGGTGAGCATTAAAAATGGAAGTTTATTCTTAACAATCAAATGAAAAAAAAGAATGAACTTAAAATTTTACTCATTTAAATTTAATGAGTAAACGATGGAAAAAAGAGAAAACCCTTTATAAGGGGCAGATGTAGCCTAACCATAACCTATAGTAAAAAATTGAAATCAAATTATCCATTAAACTGTTATATTCAGATAGGTTATAAGGTTATTAAAACACAGATGAATATAAGGTACCCAATAAATTGAATGAGTCAATACAACTTACAAACTCACAAAAGAAATAATTTTACACACCTAGAATTGCATTCATCAAATTTTCATCATACTACGTAAGAGAAAGCATGACGTCAACCATTGATAGAATCAAAAAGTACAAATATAAGAAAATAAGAAGATTCAGATGATAATATCTTAACCAACTCTAAATTTAATTTTCCCAAACTCTTAATCAACATTCTTTATACGCAATCAGTGAATGGTAAAATTATGCCCAATTTTTAATCGAGGATGTATCTTATTAACATATTTAGCTTTAATCTTCAAATCTCAGCTACTGCATTTCATGGAAATTTATTCAATCATTTACCATATAACAGGATTTTTCATTTTCTCCCCTCAAAAAATGAATATTGTCATTAGTAAACTTTCAACCTTATATTAATAAATGTACTCTATTCTTATTAAAACCTTGGGATATATAGTATTTATTTTTATTATAACTGCCCAATTAACGTAGAATAAAATAAGGACCATGCGAATACAACAAATATTTGTTATTACTATGTTCATCAATTTTACTAACTTCTTCAGATGAATATCCTATACATCCTTTAAGTTACCTAATATACAAAAGGTGGAAATAGGAATAATTAAGGAATAAAATAGCTATGCTAACATTTTTTGGATGAATAAAATGAAATAAAAAATTAGATGGAGGACGTAATAATAGAAAAATATTTGAATTATAGCATTGCTGTTTGTTTGTCATGAGTTAGAAGGATAAAACGAGTGGAAAAAAATTATGTAGTATTTCTCAAAAAAATAAACCATGAATTAGGGAGAATGGATAGTAAGATTGTAATGGTCCTGACTCGAACTTCGAAAATCGACACCCGTACTTCACTTGTACTTGAATGTCGTAGATTCAAATGCCGAATCAAGCTCGCCGGAGCTTATAACACATTAAGTATAACAACAAAGCGGAAGAAAATAAATAATATAACTGATACAACAATGAATACAATATCTGATACAATATGATACAACAATATCAGAGATAAATATGCAACATCGGAATATGATAACAACGGAAGAGATAACTCAAATATGATCTTCGATGAAGAGTAAATCCACAATCTGCAACTTCAAACCAAAAAATCATCCCAAAAGCTACGAGGACTCCAATCCAATAAACTCAAACCACCATCATCGATGACTTAAGCAAGGTCAATCATCCAAAGATTGAAGAAGATTCCCAAAGACTGAAAACTACCGAATCTACACCTACTACTTGATTATCTTTAAAAAAAACCTGCCCATGTGGAAAATTGTGGGCACCCAGAGTTTTGGAAACAATAAACTCCGGGCCAATCAAGAGACTGGTATGAGCAAACAAAACAGTTTTATCTTTAAAACAAACAACAAAAGATTTTAAAAGTTGAAAACCGTAATGCTTTTTAGAAAATGAAACTACCATAAGGCCTCCCACCGCACACACCATGTAAACGCAGAATTGGAGGATATTTCTGCTTATGATAGTCAAAAATGCTTGATACGTGAAAAACATTTGATATTATTATTAGTGCATAGTGCAGAAAACCTTTCGAAAGTATAATATTAATCTTAGCCACCATACAACCATTATTGTACGCCTACTATAGCTATCATCTAAACAGTGGTGACCATCATAAGTAAATGGCAGGTTATACAACTAAAACCGTACAAGACACGTATTGGAGATTGGATTTCCAACAAATGGTCAGGCCAAGGAACTTCCCTTGCCACATGGGTACGCCTCTGGAGGGATGCACCGAGAACCTACCTGGCTGTCTGCCAACACAAGGCTGGTTTCCTCCCTGCCCGGGAGTAATACCTAAAGATATGCCATTCCCGGTCATTTGCGACCTTTATCCGAGAGCTCCAACCACAAAGCAACATCACAATGATAAATTTACAGTGTCCACATGAGTTAAATATCTGGGCTTCATACCATGATACCACCATTTCAAAAAGGAATGGACATACCCTAGGGGCGTGACCCCTACAACCTTGCCGCATCTTTCCTGTTTCGACCATTTTCGAGGTGTGAGGTCCTGATGCAGCCTCATCCACAAAGCTATGCTTTTCCACAAAGCCATGCTTCGATCAACAAATGATCAGCAGCACTTCGTATGCCACATTACCAAATTGGGAATGTATCACTAGTAACCATCAACTACATAACCTTTGAGCTCGTACGTCTCAGAGACGGTGTTAAGCTAAGAGAATAAATCTCCACCACCAAACAGAAATGTATTTGATAGGAACCCGCTTTACATTTCAAAGTGTAATGTCAGACACACATCCATACAAGTCTGTTTCAGGTTCGAACAGAACCATAGGCACTTCCAAAGAAGCCCTTGCAATCCGGGTATTCACAATCCTGATCGGACTCCCCATCACATATGGATATCTCTATACCGTAGCTACTTAGTGCAGAGTCATTCGACGGGTTATCCTTTCCTTCTCGAAAACACCCAGTCTTCACCACCGGTCTTCAAATGATATCCATAACATCGTATCATTATTCGGAATGGGTTATATGACATAAGGTCCTCTCCCGGCTAAACCGAATAATGAGCACAATATTCAAAAAAACATATGGATATGGGATTTCAGTCAAGTCACAACTCATTACCCAAAAACCTTTCTTCAAATGGTTTAAAAAAACTACTATTTTCAAATCTTTAAACGAAAAGATTAATTTCACAAAGTTCACCAATCTTTCACAAAGATTCATTCATAGATTTCAAAACAATTTCCTTTTCAAATTGGATTAACTCATCCAATCTTTAAATCAAAGACTCAGTTTATAGCTTTCAAAATTATTTCAAAAATCTGTGACTTAACCAATTTCCTCGTGCAATCCATACTTGTGTGTGTATGGTGTAGTCCAGGGGTTTCACACAATAGTGTAACATCATCAATCATCACAGATATAATCACAGCAATATTGATAAGTGGTATAATCCTATAACGCTTATCTATATACACAGAATCACAGATAGATAATATACATTTATCACAGAAAAAATAAATTACATTCACCATAGCTTGAATTAAAACAATTCATATCACAAGGCATCACAAAGTAAAGATAACAAACAATTCACAGCATTCAATAAACTACAGTCATCCATAAGGCAGATTAAATGACCACCTGATTAACTGAAACCAGATTAATCACTAACCCAGGTTAATTAATCACTTATAAATTAATTAACTTTAAATTATTAATTAATCAACCTTAATTAATAAATGAGTAAATCTTCAATCATTAAATAATTAATCCTTAATTATTTAATTATTCTTTAATTAATTATCCTTAACTAATTACATTAATTAATTAGCCCTTAATTAATTGTCCTTAATTATCTACCTTGATTAATCAATCCTTAATTATAAATTAATTATCTTAAATTAATAATTAATTCGCCTTTAATTAACTATTAATTAATTATTCAAGTAATTATAAATCATCTATCTTGATTTATCATTAAATCATTATCAAAGTCTTTAATTAGTTCGCCTCATGATAAATCAACATTAACATAAGAGATTAAGTTTAATTAAGGGTTACAAATCAATATTTCCTCTTAATTTACTTTCAATTTACATTATTTATTTAAAATGATAAATTAAATAATGCCACAAATTAAATAATTTAAACTTAACAACATTTTAAAACATCTTACTAAAAACTTTTCTTAATCCAATACCTAAATTAAGACAATTGTCTAAAACATGAATTTAAAATGTTTAAAAATTTAAATTTTTGTTTTAAAGTCAAGAAGACTATTTTTTTATACCACCCCGAGACTCACTCGAAATCTCTCCCGAGTCAACAACCCCTCCACTTTGGGTTTCCTCCCAATCTCACCCGTGCTTTTCAACTTTGAAAATTTGGTTAAGTCTTTTTTTTGAAAAGACTTGAAACAACGCAAATATGCTCAAGTCTATACTCGATCCAATCCATCATTTCCCCAAAAATCACTTCGAGTAACATCCTTCTTCCCAGCAACGCAGACAAAATGCACAGGTGCATGCATTCTCGTGATCTCCATGACCATCCCCAATACCCAGCATTGTCGAATATCACCTGAAACAAAATCGAACACATCTGTTCCTTCCTGGAACCAATCCAATCAACAAAACCATCCCCTCACCGACGATTCCAGCCATCATCGACCAAGCCCCATTGACCAGAACATCTCCACTCGACAATGCTTTGATTCCCCGTGGTTTGGCTTCGACCGATCAACCAACGACGCCAAGTTTCAATTTCAAATTTCGACGAACAAAATCTAGTTTTAAACCCTAGAATTCCCTCGCGCCACCGCTGTGATCATCAGAAAAATTATTGGACATTTTTCCTTGAATCCCCATCACCTAGGCTACCTTCCGCCCAAATCTCGATCCATACATCATAGTTGATCATCGGATTTTGACTCGAATGTGTTTTCCTTTCAACCTCAAATTTCTCGATAAATACCAACTTAAAAATATTGAATTGATATCAAAAATCATTAATTTGTAACACGAATTTAGTTATAAAATCAAAGACGGAAATTAAGATACTTGATTTTTCTGATATAAAAGTGTTCATCCTGTAATTTCCCAATTCTAAATCGTTTACTCAATAAGTATACTTGAATTATTTTTTAAAATTTGCATTTCATGATTATAATTACCTTTCATTTAGAAATCAAAATCTGAAATTACTTAGATTGGAAGATTTCAAATTTTCTAACATGTTTCAATGCCTGTAACAAGAATAGAGGCTAATTCCTCTAGTTTCTAGACATGCACAAGCAAACATAACTAATATACACACAGATTTTTTTGCATGCACATTCATTCAAACAACTTCAAATATAAATAAGGGTTTAAGGGTTTTCTCACATTGGATTGAAGACAGAGGACAGATGAATGTGTTTGGGCCGGGAATTGGAAATAACTTTGAACAAATCTGCTTGGTTCTAATCAAGTTCGAATCTGTACTTGAATGGGTTGAACTTGCTTCAGATTTGAATTGCTGGTGTTTAGATCTGAAGCTTAATCCCAGGTTGAAACAATTTGCAGTGAATTTGATCTTACAACTTCAGATCTGAATTTGTTATCTGCTTTGATAGTTCCCTGGTTTTGATTTGTCTTTAGTTCTCTGGTTTCTGTAGTTTGTTTCAGGCTTGAAGAATTCTAAATTGTTGTTTTGAAGATTGATTTCTTTGATTTTAAAATCTGCTCTAGTTTAGGTTTTTGATTTTGTTTCAATTTTAATATTGAGATGGTTCTGTTTCTTTTCTCTTTTTTTTTTGCTGATTTCAGATTTTGAATATGGAAGATATGAGAAAAAATGAATGTAGTTTAATTTTTTTATGCTTCAATATAAAATTTAATTTATTTTAAACAAAATTAATGCCACTTGTTTTTCACATAAACATTCTTACTTAACACTTGTAAAAATGTGTGCCTATTTCTTTACACTTGTTACATGTAATGAAAATTGTGTTTAAATCCTTTATTTAAATTATTTTATAAATCTTGTTTTTAACCCTTTATGTATATATAATTTCATGTCTTAACATATGTTTTTTATTTTAAAATGTTTTTATTTTCATCTCTTATATTTTTACGTTTGCGAAAATAAAAATATATTTCAATTGTTTTTCACATCACAATCTTAATTTAGTTTATAGTCTGTGTGTGTGTGTTTGTGTGTGTGTGTGTGTATTTCTCTATATTTTGCATTCATACATTTTCTATCTTTTATATTTTCACAATATTTAAAAGAGAAAGATTAAAAAATAAACAATCACACATATGTAAATTATAAAATTTAGCTTTTAAACAACTTTCAAACTTTTACTATATGTTAAACACTACAAATAATATTTTAAATATAACTTTATATTATACTTCACATTTAAATAAATACATTTTCTTTATTAATCAATTATAAAATCTTTTAAAGCAAAAGATGGTTTTACAATTTAATTACACATGAATAAAAAAATTATTCTTAATTGGTCTTTGAAAAATTTATTATATCAAATCCAAAACAACATTTTCAAATTATAATGCATCTTTAATAAAATTAGAAACAAATTAAAAATAAAATTTCAAATCCAATATGTCCTATAACCTTTTTTAATTTTGAATTTCAATCCTAAGATTCAATTTAAAATAAATTTATAAATATAACAAAATATATCTTTTATAAATATAAATATTTTATTCATTCCCAATCTATAAATATTTTCCAAATATTTATTTTCAACACATATGTATTTGAAATTTAAATTCAATTTCATATCCCAAATTATAATCTATTTATAAAATATTTACTTTTGAATTCCAAATTAAAATTCTATTAAAAATCAATTTATTGAATTTTCAAATCAGTTCCTTTATTTACTATCTTTTGATATATATTCATTCAAATTTTCAAATTAATCCACAATTAAACTTATAATCAAAATATTATTCAAATTATTTATTTCTGAATTTCCAATTAGAGATTCTATTTAAAACTCATATTTATATTCATTTATATTAATAAACAAACAAATATCTATTAAATTTGGAAAATACCAAATCAATTCACAATTTAATTTCAAAAATTAAATTACTTACCAATTTAAATTTGATTGAAAAAAACCAGGAATGTTATAAAGATAAATAGAAATAAGAGACGGAGATTAAATAAGAAGTAAAGGAAAAGAGCAAGAATAAATTAATCTACAATTCCACAAAAATAAACCCATAACTCTTCGAATTTGTGAATTTTTGCAATATTAATATTTTTAATTTCAAACTCTAGTTCCTAGCTACTTTATATCACCCTGACATTTGTACAATCTTTTGATATTTAATTGGATCTACAATTTTTTTCTTCTAAGAAGATGAATATTTTCATTAATAACCTTTTAAACTTATATTCATAAATGTATGTTGTTTGTACCTTATGATACATAATTCTTATTTCATTATAATCCTTAATAACACTGAATATAATGAGAAAAATCATGCTAACTTAACAAATTAATGTTACGAAAAGTGGAAAAAAGAAAACAATGCTTACTTTGTTCCTTCGGTGATCTTTTTAACCTTTTGGATGAATATCTATTAGACCTGTTAAGCTACCTGCTTTATAAAAAGGGTAAACATGAATAATTTAGGAATAAAATGGTCTTTCAAACATTTTTGGACAAATGAAACAAAATCAAAAAATAGATGAAGTAATGAGACAACACCTCTGAATTAAGTTAGCTATATCAAACGAAAAGTAAAGGAGAATTTAGCTATAAGTTGGGACCGTTCCAATGCACATAAAGGTTATAGAACTGAAATATTAATGAGACACGGCCATGGACAATAGCAAAGACAACATATTGAAAAAAATGGACATGTATGTATTCAATGACCGTAAAAGAAAAATGAATTTTATATTGACCGCTGAAGTTAATATGTTAAGACAAACATAGACAACATATTGAAACAGTCTGATGGTATATCAACGGATGAAGTTAGAACATTAGAACAATTATAAACAGCATATTGAAACTGTCCGATGATATATTAATGGCTCAAGTTAATAGGTTGAAACAAACACAAACAGCATATTGGAACAGTATGATGGTATATTAATGGCTAAAGCTAATACATCAAAACAAAAACAGACGGCATATTGAAAAATTCTGATGATATATTAACGGCTGAAGTTACAAGTGTAATACAATATTTAGCCTATAAAGCACAAAAATATTGCAATGACCAGCTATAAGGATAAGTAGATTGCATTGATGACGGGATTAAAAGTGAAACTAATACTAACATCCCTGAAGAAATAATGGATATCAATAAACAAATAGTAGAGATAAACATTTGAGTTACGGAGATAATTTATAAACAAATAGTAGAGATAAACAAACAATTGATATTAATGATAGTTAATCAAATTAAGAATGAGTAACACATGACGGATAAACAGTTGAGCCTATGGTTCATTGAACTAACCTTAGTGGGTCGTCGATCGTCGAACTGAAGTCAGTGGATTGCTGAAATCATGCTAAAGTGATCGTCGATCGCTGAACTAAAGTCAGTGGATTGCTGAAATCACGCTAAAGTGGTCTCAATAGATTGTTCAAGAAGTCGTCGATCGTCGAACTAATCTCAACGGACAATCCGGAATCGCGCTAAAGTGATCTCAGTGGATTGTTGGAGAAGTCGTCGTTCGCCGAACTAATCTCAACTGAAAATCTAGAATCGCGCTGAAGTGATCTCAGTGGATTCCTGGAGAATACATCGATCGTTGAGCTAATCTCAATCGGTAATCTAGAATCGCGTTGAAGTAGCCCTAATTTATGCGGTTCAATGGACTAACCATTGATCGATCGATTGTTGGAGAAGAAGATTATTGGATCCGGAATCGCATTGGATCCGGAATAATCGATCGACCATAAATTGAAGTTAGAAATGATGTCGGATTGGGATTCGCCTTGGATCTGGAAATTTGAAATTGCAAAGGAGATACAAAAGCAAGGGCTTGTTGGTTATAGGGTTAGAAGCGAGGAATAGACGAGAAAAACATGAAAGGGCAATTTTGGAATTCCAGAAAGACACGGTTGGAACTTATTTATTGAACTTTCATTATTAGTAGTAGAGATATATTTGGTAGAGGACAACATATTATTGAAGATTTATAATCTTCAATATATTATATTTAGTGATATCACTTTTGAAATAATGTATTTCTTATAAAATACCCTCATGATTCAAGTGTCCGACACATCTCAAATCATGATATACGCACAATACGTATGTATTTGTCCCTTAAGTCAGTTTAGGGTTTCTTTAATGTTCCATATTTAGTTTATACATTCATATTATATGAGTTTCATTATTACATAACTTTCATATTTCATACTAATTATATAATAATCATATGTATAATATTATATGAATTAAATCTTATTTAATTAATTAAAACTTCAGTTAATTTTATATCATTTTCATATAGCGTTTATATTAAATATTTATTACATACTATAACCTTTATAGTATTGCACATATACCTTATATATGTGTATATTCATTTAATTAGTTAACTTTTAACTTATTTATTTAATTAATTAACCTTTAATAAATTTATGTAATTAATTAATCTTTTAATAATTTATATAATTAATTAGCTTTTAATTAACTTATTTAATTAACAATTCTAATTAAATTATATTAATTTCAAAATTCAATTCATATACATACATGCATACTTATGTTATTTTAAACACTTTAAAATATCATAACATATATCATAATATATAATTATGCATATATATTTTATTAATTAACTTATTTAACCAATTTATTTAATTAGTCTGATTAATAAATTTTTAAAGGTATTGAAATTAACATATATATATATATATATATTCAAACATTTTGAAAATCTTATTATACTTTAACTTTTATAATATATTTATATCTTATTTTAAATTTAAATTAGAAATTTGAAATCTTTTATTTTAAATTTCCAATTTTTTTGAAAATTAGCCTAAGACCGAAATCAAATTGGGATTCTTCTAATAGGGGCAACATTTAGGCCGTAAGCTTAATAGATGACCCTAAAATAACTAATTTAGACTATATTGGCTATTGGGCTTTGATACCATTATTGGAATTAGGCCAGCCTACAGCTGAAGTTATTGGTGAATTTCAAAATATTTAACCCTATAGGATCTTTATTGGGCCTATGAAGTCTAATTTATTTAGAACATATCTAAATTTAATTTAAATATAATCATATATTTCATTTAAATTTATAAATTATTGATTAATTTTCAATTTATATATAAATATACATATGTATCAAATACATATGTGTATATGTGTGCATGTCTAACATGATATTCCATGAAGGGCATAACATGCCTGTAAACCGTATATAGATGTTGAGATTTATATCGCAATGGACATGTTAGTACATTCCATATGAATTGTATGTTGTCCAAATACGAGTATATATTTATACTTATTATATATAAAACCAAGAGCGTGTGCATATATATATATGTGTGTGTGTGTGTGTGTGTGTGTGTGTGTGTGTTTATATAATGCATAAATATTATAGTGTTAAATAATGTACAAATTAACAATTATGTATATATAAGATACGAGTTCAATTTATTTATTTATTTTTTTATTTTGAAGATGTGTGTATATATATGTGTATGTAGGTGTAACATCTTCTATCTGGAGGTCCGAAGCTAAGCGCAACTGATACGACAGTCATCCATAGTATTAACATCCGGTGAACGAATACAGTAATGTTAATGGTATCCATAATATCAAAAGCACATGAATATGAAACAAAATCACAGATTTCAAAAAAACAACTTTTCTGATTACATTTCACAAAACATGTTTCATCTTCTATTACACAATCCCAATCGTTTCCTAGGTTCAAATATAATATAATCATTACATAATATGCCAAGAGTGACATATGAAGATGCCAACTTGAATGACCAGAGTACTAAATAGTCATAACTGACTTAATACAACACAACAGAATAAAACAAACAGAACAACTTCTAAATAGCTAACTTCAGCCTCCTGCTCGTCTTCGGAAGCTTTATTCGTCCACCTACTAGAAACCTACAAATCCTTAACCCTTATCCTACTCAAATCAATTTTGAGCACCCGAGAGTTTAAGGGGAAAATATAAACTTCGAGTCAGACATAAAGCCTGTTGTGAATGATACTATACACATCTCGGTTTTACGATATTAAATGAGACCACGTCGCTTAGCGAAACGGGTTTCCCCTCACTAATATCCTTTTAAAACATATCTTTTACAAATCTTAATCCTACAACCAAAACTGGTTAAAAAATTATAGGAATATCATAAAAGCATATAAATCAAGTAACAAATGGACCATCTGTCTGAACACAATAGTTTTGTTTGGCTAACTACTAACCTTTGGCTGACTCAGGCCTAGCAAAAAAAAATAGAAAAATATTCTAACTTATGTTAGATACTCCTCTTCTGGACTATTTGTCCTTAACTTAATTCTCTAGGTTCAACTGATCCTAATAGTTTTGTAGGCTCACCAATAACCTATCACTGTACATATATATTCTTTTATATATGTAACATCATTTTAGTCTTACCAGTGATAAAGGCCAACACATTGGAATTTCGGAAAAAATTAACTAGGGGCTAATAGCTAATGAATAGGGTGCGACCCAATAACAGTCCCATCTGGTATTCTAATATCTGAGTCATTTTACTGAAGATTAACTACCTATAATTTTTCCATGAAAACCACTTATTTCAAATTAATTTAAACTATTAAACCATTCTTCAAACAAGGAAAATATACTCTACGCTTTACTCAAATCACCTTGCCATGTTATATATACTTTACAAAAAATGTTGTTGATGAAAATCTTTAACCTTCGAAAGTAACCCTTCCGAATCCATTGAAAGTACCCCTTTCGATACAAGTAAAACCTTAGGCCGAAGGCCAAAACGTACCCTTTCGAAACCCTTCATAATAAACCTTTCAAAAAACCTTAGACATCCTATCTTTAAAATACTTAACATTGCCTTTCGAAAACATCAGAAACCTTCCTTTCAAATCTTTCAAAACCATTGGGGAATTACCGTTAAAAACCTTCATCTATACCTTTCGGAAGCATTAAAATCCTTTAAAACATCAAACCTTTCAAAAGCATTTCGGTTCAATTAAAACTTGTGGAAACCTTTCGAAACCATTTAAACCTTTTCCTTCGAAACCAATTGGGTTTTACTTTCAAGTGGGTTGTAAAATAACTAAGTCGAAAGTAATCTTTCGAAATTAATTCCTAAGTAAAGAAGTGTGTGGTGAAACCAACCCTTCGAAAGCATTGGAGAAGTGGCTAGGTTTTTAAAACAAAGTATCCTTTCGAAACCATTTTCTTCGAAAGGTAGAAAGCGACAACATGGAGTTTCGACCCATTGAAAACAAAAGGTGCAACCTCATTCGAAACCATGCCTTTAATCCGGTCGAAAGTCAATCAAGTCAAAAGTATTCCATTTGAAAGCAAAATAGTGCTTCGACTCCATTGGAACCCCTTGTTTCGACCAATTGCTTTCGCCTATATCCAATTCACCATGTACCAAATCATAGATATATGTACATTGGTTTCGATGACGATGGAGTCGGAAGTACTTAATTGAAACCTAGGTGCCGAAAGCGGAAAAACATGTAAAATGCATGTAAAATCTGATTTTTAGCTTTTTAAAGTAATTTTTTCAACTAACCTGCCCTGTTTTTAAAGTATTATTGGTTGCTAATTTTCCTTTCTAAAAGTCCTGTCGAAATTTCAATAATAAACAATTTAATTTATTTACAAAATAGCCCTTCTCCTTTTATAAATATATAATACATTTAAGTCCCATACCTTAAATAATTTTATATATTTATAAAAACTCTTAGAAATTTCTGTAAAAATTCTTAGAAAACATTTTTAATATATTTTATAACATATATAAATTTTAGATCTAAAACATATATAATTTAGCCATAAATTATTTTAAACCCAAATATCCATTTTACTCACTAGAAAATTAATATAAATTCCACATTAATTCAGAAAATTATGAAAACTGAAATACATCTCTAAAATATCATTTCTGATCTAAATTTAAAATCGCAAGGAATTTAGATGTCATTTAATATGGTTTTCACATTAAAAAAAATCATAAAATCCATATGAAATATCATAAATCGTCAACAAGCATGTATGTTTATTTCTAAGAATCAAAACATGGCAAAACCTTGCAAAATAATTCGTATTTAACCTAAAACCGAAAGCAATTAGAAAACATGAGATGTAGTCATTATTCACCTTAGTTTTGTGAGTAAGGATTTTCAGATTTGTGAATGGATTAAATTGATTTGCTTCTTCCTTTAGCTTATCTTCCTCTTGTTCTTACTTAATAGTGGCTGACCTCTTAGTTTTAATTTTTTTCAAATGAATGTTTGAAACGAATAAGTGTTAGAGTTTAGGGTATAAGCATCTACTTATTCCTATTTTGCCCCTTATCTAAATTTCCTAACTTACTTTATTTTAACTTATGTTAGTTCATTTGTTAACATAGCATGGCTACCCTTACTAATCACAAATCGCAATCGCCTAATCATCACATTATTTTATTTAATTTAACCAACTAAATATCCTAAATAATATTACTAACAATTTTGATCGTTACAGACTTCCCTATTTAAAGAATTTCGTCCTCAAAATAACGATAAGGTACTCAATGATCAATCAAAAAAGTAAAACATACCATCAAGCAAATTAGGATAAGCATCTATAACCCTACTCTCATTCTCCCAAGGAAAGTCTCTCTCATCGTCGCACCATTGGACTTTAACTAATCTAACACTCTTGTTCCTTAGCCTCTTCTCATCTCTTATGACTATGCGAACTAGCTTTCAAACTATAGTCAAATTTGGCTCTACTACTAAGTCCTTTAACACAGTCGGTGCTATAGTAGTCTTCGGATCTCTAACACTTCCTTAGATTGGAAACATGAAAAACATCATGGACTCCTACCAAACTTTTCGATGACTCTATTCTATATGCGAGTTTCTCGATCCTCTCTATAATAGGAAATGGTTCTACGAATCTTGGTGTCGATTTCCCTGATTTCCCGAATCGAATTACACCTTTCATTAGTGACAACTTAATCAAAACAAGATCTCCAATAGAGAGCTCTAAGTCATTCCGTCTTCTATCATCATAACTCTTCTGTTTAGACTGAGCTTCCTTCGTCCTAGCTCGAATCAACTCAACCTTCTCTAACTAAAACCGGACCAAGAACCAACCTACCCTTGGTCTCTAACCAATAAACTGGCGATATGCATGGCCTTCCATATAAAGCTTCAAATGGTGCCATCCCTATATTAGCCTGATAACCATTGTTATACGAAAACTCTACTAAATGTAGATGGTCTTCCCATTATCCCCCAAAATCTAACACACAAGCTCGTAACAAATCCTCCAAGACTTTGTCAACTCTTTCCGTTTGCCCATTAATCTGTGGATGGTAAGCGGTATTCGTCTTGAGCTTGGTTCCTAAAATCTCCTGTAGACTTTCGAAACTCACTAGTGAATAAGGAATCTCTATCTCTTACTATACTACTAGGAATGCCATATAGTCTAACTACATTCTTCAAAATTAACTTAGCTAAAACAGGCGCCGTCCTAGTTGACTTGACTGGAACGAAATGGGCACTCTTGGTTAATCTATCCACTATGATCCATATGCTTTCATTTCCTCTATTAGATCTTGGAAACCCGTCTATAACATCCATAGAAATAGAATCCCACTTCCATATCGGAATATCTAATGGCTAAAGCAACCCACTTAGTTTCTGATGTTCGGCCTTTACCTGTTGGCAGTTCAAACACTGCTTCACCCATAAGCCTACATCCTTCTTCATACCTTTCCAGAAGAAACTCCTATGCATGTCCTGATACATCTTAGTTCCTCCTAGATAAATAGTAAACTTCGAATGATGGAATTCCTCCAAAACTTCCATCCTAATCCTTCCTACATTCAGAACACACAACCTTCCTTTCTTTCTCAACCACCCATTTTGGTCAAGACTAAAATCCTTCAAATCATCGCCCTCTGTTTCATCCCTTAACTTCTTGATCCATTCAACTAATACTAGATCCTTTTTTCTGTTTAGAAGCAATCTTTTCAATCATCATTTATCAAAGTTCTAAACATGATAACATAATAGTTCCTTTACGAGATCTACCTTCAAATCTCCATTGTACTCTACATGTCGCCAATGCTTCTAAATCCTTCCACTCAACTATCATCACCAATACTACGTTCTGATGTCTTTGGCTAAGTGCGTCTACAACCTTTTTCCCTTTCCCGGTGTATACTCAATACCAAAGTCATAAGCGACTAAAAAATCTAACCACCTCTGCTACCTTTTATCAACTTCATTTGAGAGAATAAATATGGTCATCTGTGCTACTATCAGCAAATAATCCTTAACGAACCTCCTATAATATCTATCCAATCCAAGAAAACTATTTATATCAGTCATCATCTCGGGTCTCTTCAATTATTCACTGCTTCGATCTTAGTCGGATCTACAGATAAACCTTTCTTTGAGACTACATGACCAAGAAACTTCACTTCCTTCTACCAGAAATGACACTTAAAAAACTTACCTTCAATTGATGCTGCCTCAACATCTCAAGCACAACTCTAGGATTAACTTCATGCTCTCTTTCGTCCTTAGAGTATATCAAAATATCATCTATGAAAACCAACGTGAATCTATCCAAGTGATCTAGGAAAATTCATACGATCCATTAGTTAGTCCGAACGGCATCACTAATCATTCGTAAGATCCATATCTAGTTCTAAACACTGTCAAAGGAATACTATCCTTTGCTATTCTAAGCTGATGGAAACCTATTTCTAAATCCAACTGGAAAAATACCTTGGCTCCACTCAACTGATCGAACAAATCGCCAATTATAGGCAATGGATAACGATTCTTTATCGTCTTCTCATTCAACTTACAATAATCGATACATAAACTTAATGATCCGTCCAGTTTCTTAGCAAAAACTATGGCTACTCCCCAAGGTGAAGTACTAGGTCTAATAAAATTCTTGCCTTCCAAATCCACCAACTACACCTTTAGCTCCCTCATTTTGGTAGGTGTTATCCTACTTGGCGGTCTACTTAGTGGTTTTGCGCCAGCCACTAAATATATCTAAAACACAATGGGTTGTTTCAGTAGCAGTCCTACTACAGGTTAAAAAACATCCACGAATTCTCTAACCATGAAAAATTGATTCAAATCATCTTCTACCTCCACAACACCCAACAAAGCATTCACCTCACAACTATGGTTTTATATGGTATATACAATATGATCACTACATTCAGTGTATCTAAGCGATATCTTTCGATCATGACATAATATCCTAGCATCGTACTTGCTTAACCAATCCATACCAAAAATAATTCTAAACCCTACGTAGTTAAACACTTGCAAACTGCAAATGAAGGTATGACCTAACAAATCAAATTCTAGGTGGTCACACTTCATCTCAAGTGTCGCATACCCTCCTATCAGATTTGCAACCTTTAAGGAAGTAACTAAATAAGAGGGTTCTAGGTTAAGCTTATCTACTAAACAACGAGATATGAAAGAATGCGATGCACCGGTATCAAATAGAATGCTAACTGACATACCATGAATCAGAAGCACACCTCTCAAAATAGCTTTTCCTTTTTCCTCTGCTGTTGATCTCGAGGTAGCTGGCTCCAATACAAAACCTTTCCTTTACCATCCTTAACTAGCTCTTTGCACTGGTTCTTGTAATTTCCAATTTTATCACATTTGAAACCCCTCACCTCTTTCCTCTCTGTAGCTGTCTTTCCTTTGCCTATCCAGCAATCATTGGCATCGCGTCCCTTCTTGTCACACTTAAAGTAGAAAACCTTCGACTTTACTTTCTTGACAGCTCCGCCCATCTGAGCTCATTTCTTATGGGAAAAACCTTCATGTCTGACTCTTCCCTACCTAGACTTTCTTTGCCTTATTTTTCTCCATAAAAGCAAGCATCTACTCATTCTTCGAAGCTACCTCTACTACAACATCACAAGTATGTCAAATATGCAGTAATGTAGCCTTTGCCAATTCAGGTTTTAACCTCTTAATGAACTTCTTTTTCCTCTTAATCACAGTGTCTATGGTAGCATAACCATACTTTTCCAATTCCTCAAACCTTGCAACATACACCAACACAATTATCTCTCTCTTCTTTAACTCAACAAACTTTCTGAGCAGGGTAGACTTCGCTATCACAGACATGAACCTCTCCTCGAACCTCCTTTTAAACTCAGCCCATTTCAACTTGTGGGACTCCAGCACCAACATTCTAGCTTGTGTCTGACCTGGGTTTCTCCTTGTATTTGGCCTAGCATTTTCATTTGTTGTGGTGCTTCCCCCTCCAAGGTTAACTCTTCCACTTCTAGCATCATATCTGTATTCAAGCATCGTGAGATACAGAAGAATATCCTAGAGAGATAAGAGAATGTAGACATAGCGTATACTTATATATAACAAATACAAGTATGTTACTATAGCAATATCCCATACCCTGATATTTTTTCTAATTCCTTAGGATTATGTTTTCAAAAATCCTTTTAGTTTAAAGGTTTTCATAAACCTATGCTTTGATACGAAGTTGTAACATCCTCTATCTGGAAGCCTAAAGCTAACCACTACAGATGCTGCAGTCATCCATAGTATTAACTTTCGATGACCAAATACGGTAATGTTAAGGTATCCATAATATCAGAAGCACATGAATATGAAACAAAATCACGGATTTTATAAATTTCTTATTAGATTTCACAAAATATATTTCATATTCCATTACATAATCCCAAGCGTTTCCCAGGTTCAAACCAAATATAATTATTACAAAATATTCCAAGAGTGACATATGGAGATGCCCCATTGGATGGCCAGAGTACTAAGTAGTCATAACTGACTTAATATAATACAGTGGAATTAAACAAAACAGAACAACTCCTAAATAGCTAACTTCGGCCTCTTGCTCGTCTTTGGAAGCTTTATTCGTCCACCTACTAAAAACTTATAAATCCTCAACCCTCATCCTACTCAAATCAATGTTAAGCAGCCGAGTGTTTAAGGAGAAAACATAAACTTTGAGTCGGACATAAAGCATGGTGTGAACAATAATATACATCTCAGTTATACGATAATAAGTGAGACCACACCGCTTAGCGGAATGGGTTTCCCCTCACAAATATCATTTTAAAACATATCTTTTGCAAATCTTAATCCCGTAACCAAAACTGGTTAAAACAATAATATCAATATCAGGAAAGCATGTAAACTAGGTAACAAATGGATTATCTGTCCGAACACAATAGTTTTGTTCGGCTAACTACTAACCTTTGGTTGACTCGGGCTACCAGACAAAATAAACAAATAATCTAACTTCTATTAGATATTCCTCTTCTGGATGGTTTGTCCCTAACTTGATTCTCCAAGGGCAACTGATCCTAATGGTTTTGCATGCTCACCAATAACCTATCTCCGCACATATATATTCCTTTCTGTTTATAACATCGTTTAGTCTTACCTGTGACAAAGCCCTACAAACTAGAATTTCGGACTAAATTAGCTAGGAGCTAATAGCTAATGTACAAGGCGCAACCCTATACCAGTCCCATCTAGTATTCTAATATATGATTCATTTTACTTAAGGTCAACTACCTATAATTTTTCCTTGAAAACCATTTCTTTGAAGTTGATTTAAACCTTTAAATCATTCTTCAAACATAGAAAATATACTCTATGCTTTACTCAAATCACCTTGCTATGTTATATATACTTTACACAAAACTTTGTTGACGAAAACCTTTAACATTTTAAAGTACCCCTTTCGAATCCATTGAAAGTACCCCTTACGGTACAAGTAAAACCTTAGGCCGAAGGCCAAAACATACCCTTTCAAAACCCTTCATAATAAACCTTTCAAAACCATTGAAATACATCACCTTCGAATGCTTTAAAAACCTTAGACATCCTATCTTTAACACAATTAACATTGCCTTTCGAAAACATTAAAAACCTTCCTTTTAAATCTTTCGAAACCATTATGGAATTACCCGTTCGAAACCTTCATTTAAACCTTTCGAAAGCATTAAAATCCTTTATAAACATCAAACCTTTTGAAAGCATTTCACTACAAGAAAAGTATATTTCCATTGCATGATAGTATGGCGTTTTTGACTTACTTGCTGTAAGAAAAGATAATTCGTCCGTAGAGTACTTTAACATGACATTGGGCACACTGTTAGAAAGTAAAGGCGCTGAATTTTTTCCTTTCCCTCCATTTCAACGAAATCCCACTAAGAAACAATTTCCCTAAAATATCAATTCAGCAATCCAAATTAATATACAAAATTTCGTCCTCGTCTCGTTGCAAGCAACGGCGCTTCCCGTTTGCGGTCGTTCAGTCTCGGTCGCAGTCATGTCTTCATTTGTCTTCATCTCCGTCTCCGTCGCCTAACTTACCTTTTATAAATGATAACAGTGAAAGGGATTTCGGATTAATTTGATCCCACAATGCTGTTGTAATAATCATTGGTGCCTCTATCCTCTTCAGGCTCATCTGCTGTAATCAAACCAGCTTTAAAACCCTAACTTCGATTTGTCCACCTTGGTCAGTTCACTTTTTCTATAAGTATTTCTTAATCCTATTTGACAATTTATCTTTTCTTATTTATTCCTGAAAAGCGAAATTTTTACTTGCATACTTTAGCCACAACCTGATAGCATATACCAAGGTATTTTAAATAAGTAAATGATCAGAAATAGAATCTCCTTGCTATCCTTCATGATTACCATCCATAGTACTCACCGGCTCAGCCTATACTTGGTAGGAATAAAGTTGAGAATGTTCATCCCTTTCTGTTTTATATAAAGATAATTTTAACGAAGATCATAAGTTTAATTATTATGAAATGATTTAAGTGTTCAGTTAGACAGAGAATGAAAGGGTCAGAATGGTAAAGGAATACAGGGAAGTGTAAAATTATTTGAAAAGAGGCATACCGGATAGCATGTATAGTTTTTGTGTATGATGGGTTGGTGATTACTGATGAGACAAGGATTCATAATACAATAAAGATGGCTTCGATGAGATTAGGATATACAATAGAATAAGAAAATATGCTTAATGTTACTAGACTATTTACCTATGCGGCAATGAGAGTATTCACTTTTATCAGTCTTGAAAAGGTGTAAGTCGCTGAGCGGTTTAATGCAGGGTATGTCCAAAAATATATGAAATGATCTATAGTATAAGAGGCGATTGGTTGTCATTTGAATTCTTTTTGATGCATTTGCTTGATATAGTGAAGACATATATTCATGCATGTATCGAAGCCTGTTCCTGGACCATGGATTCTCAATACGACTTACTATTATCAGTCTCTATCAGAAAA
This sequence comes from Allium cepa, assembly GCA_030765085.1. Lineage (NCBI taxonomy): Eukaryota > Viridiplantae > Streptophyta > Magnoliopsida > Asparagales > Amaryllidaceae > Allium > Allium cepa. The sequence continues at coordinate 175,835,879 of CM060940.1, forward strand.
TTTTAAAGCTAGGCTAACTAAAGCATCATGCATGGATAGGAGCTCATGTTACGACTGAGTGCTATAGCAAGCCTGATGCCACCATTCAGCTATTATTAGCCTGAACTGAAACTATCGATTGATCTAGAAGATGCAGCAAGTTGTATGACCATTTTTCAATCACGTCATAGCTCTCATACCTATTTCCACTATTTAGATGATGACCTATACCAAGTGGAAAAGCCATTGTATGACTAATATATCTATTATTTTCTTATCTTTTTTCAAAGTCTTCTTTACTACTATACATTTACTTATAAAGATTTTTTGTTTCCTCACATTTTTGAATTTTGAAATTTTTTGCACAGTTCTTTGGTGCATTTTGAATGAATGGCCCAGTTGACTATTTAAAATTACCAATTTAGCCTCTTTTATTGACTGCCTAGAAAAAAAATTGGGTTCTAAATAATAAGTATTTTTTAGACATCTAATTAACAAAGTTCCATTACACAACACATATTTTGGTTTTTTAAACCAACCTTTTCAAACTCTATATTATTATTCTATACGTTAGTTATGTTTTAGATTTTTAAAACATAGTCCCTAAAGTAAAAAAATGTTACATTCTCATGGTCTTTGACAGTATACCAACTCTTAAATTTAACCTTATATTTGTCTTGGATTTTTAAATGATGTGTGTTTTCAAGCAAACGAACTTAAGAATATAGACATTATTCGTATTTTGTACTTTTTATCACTTACATGAATCTAATAATTGATACTTCTTATTCTGAAATTTTTTATTTTTTATTTTTTCCATTAAGAATTTGTGTTTTTTTTTTAATTTCTCAAGTGGAGTAGAATATATTGTATATGTAAATTGAGTGGGAACCAAATTATATTTCTGATGGGAACAAATATACATATAAACGTACATATGCATTGATTTTACATCCAATATATCTTACAGATATTTTTGTTTTATTCTGAAAATCTTTTTTAGGTAAATTCTACAATTGAACAAGAGGCAAGATACCGATTTCTTAATTGATCTTAACAATATGTTTGCATGTTCATACCCGTATGAAAGTTACCCAGTTGTTGAAAACCCATGGCAACCATCTATCCATTAGTGAGAGATTGGAAAAGTTTGCTATCATTAAATTCTTCAACAAGGAGATAGATGATCATGGAGCTGATTCCAAACAAGATTACAATAATGCCACTTAAAACTTCTTAGGATCCTTTTGTTTTAAGGCATTTCTCAAAAACTTAAACACTGTCATCCAACATATGTCAACGTTGAAATGGCTGCAATGGATTTATAAATTGCTCCAAAATTCAAGGCCCGTTTGGTTTCGTTTTGGATTTTGGGTTTTGTGTTTTTAACTTTCTCTACGAAATACCAAAAAACGAAAGAAAAGGATTTAAAGTATATTTAGTCCTCGATCATAGGTGCTAAAGGTCAAGGATTTAAAATAAATATTAAGTAATAATGAATTCATTCACACATTTACATATTGTTTAAATTTATCTATGCTAGGTTCTCAAATTTCAATTATCTCAAATATGTTTTCTTTGAACGATACTTGCAGCATGATTTCCTTTTTAAACTTTTTGTCTATATTTGTTTGTTAATGCATTTGTATTCATTGTCTTAGGCCTAGAGTTGATTTTATTTTCATTTGTATAACCCAAGATGCTCTTGGCATTGACATATTGCGCTCTGAATTATATTTTCTTTTCAGCAAATGACAATATGGCATGTCGGTATTGTGTATTGATAAAATCTGATATTGTAGTCTATTTTCCAGTCATTTTATTCACTCTGTTGTAGTCATATTGCATGTACGATGAAATAATCATATTGTAGTGCTTCCATATGGATAAATTATATTACATACGATTAATTTATATTGCAACCTATTTTACCACTGTTTTATGCTGAAAATGGAACTATATAGATTGTATTCATTGTCCAGTTGTTTTATGCATTAAGACTGATTTAAGATATTAGCTATTGTCTTTATTATTAGTATAGGGACCCAAAATTTTTCTAATGAGATTCTAACTCGGAGACTTATTTGAAACCACCATTTAAATCTTTAATGTTTTTGAAACCCATTCATGCTGTCTCTAATTTTTCTGAGACCCGATTTTAAAGACAATATTTTTTGTTTCAAGTGGGTCTCAACTACAAATTAGAGACAAAATCTTTTGACTAGACACTAAATAAAAGAGTCTCTATTAACCTTTATTTTTGTAGTGATATATCCATTATTCCCCGATCCAGGAACCCCTGAAATTAGATTAAAATATCAATACAATAAAACTACATTCGAAAACTTGCATGCAATTAGAAATATAGAGAAGAATGACGCTCGCGAATTTTATCTTTAGGTCTCGCAATGCACTGATGATAGGCTTTATTAGTGGGTCTTCTCCATATTTCAGGGATCTGTACCATGTTAGTTTGTTATAATGTTATGCTAAGTAGAAATATTGCAGTTTAGAAGGACATTTCCATGAAAGAAACTGATTTCTTCCCCGTATGTATTTCACAACACCATTTTCTTATATTGAATGCATGTTCGAAACTTTAAAACCAGTGTCACCGTTTTCAATTGCTACTTTTATTTGCACAGAAAAGATTTGGAGTGCGATCAATTAGTCACAGTAAGAAAGAAATGATGTATGCTTTATACCTACAAGTAAAAATAGTAAGCCAGGCTCTTATTTTTGTCACTCGATCCTGCAGCTAGTTCTTTGTTGAACGAACTGGACTTCTCTTGGTCTCTGCTTTCTTCATTGCTCAAATTGTAAGTAATCTCATCTTTTCTATCTCTGTCCATTTACAAAATGCAATTTATTCTATGCTTGTAAGAGTTATAAAATACAAAATTTTGGTTTTCCTCGGCTTGCAACTCTAATTGCTGTGTATGCGCACTGGAGCTTTGCGCATATCAAGGGCATTGGCTAGTGTTATTTGGCTATAAAACATCATTTTCTTTTTCCCTCTTGACTTGTTCAAATTTGCTTCTCGATACATTCTTAGTGGAAAGGCATGGAACAACCTACTCCAGAACAAGGTAAACATATTCTTATTGCTTCCCTAATCTGTAACTCATGACCAGTCCATATAAATTTCAATACTGTCGATAGTCATGCTTATTTTCAATCTTTCTTATACCAAATTGAACATTTTGAAAAATATATTTGTTTTTTTATTTTAAAATAGTTGTTTTCCAAATTAAAATAACTAAGCGAACATTTTCCCAGTTTTTATAAATTCAGTTTATATAAATTGAGCGTAAACACATGCTCAGGTTATAAACACTGAGCAAACATATACTCTATTTTTATAAATTGAGCATACATATTGTCAGTATATATGAACTGAGCATAAGTTCGGTTTGTAAACTAAGCAACTGCTCAGTTTATAAAAACTAAGCGTATGTTTCAGTTTATAAACTGAGCGAACTGCGTAGTTTTTAAAAATGAGCATATATTTGCTTGACTTTTAATTGAGTCTAATTTTACTTTTCCAATACCCGTTTCAATTTTTAATGAAAATGGCAATTTTTTTGGCAAGAAGTTAAATACAAATGGAAGCCAAACAAATGTCAGAACTGTAACTTCTTTGGGCATGGGGAAAAGGACTGCAATTTGGAAAGAGCGTGGGTTCCCAAACAAAGCACAAATACAAATAGTACTAGAAGTGCGATGCAAGTTGACAATAATACAGAGAACCAAAATGGAATTACTTATAATTCATCCAATTATGCTGATAACAACAAGGTAAGTAAAAAAATTAATGCTAATTCCACAGCTCAAAATGACCTCATGATAGATAGCTAATCAGAACAAATATTAAATCAATTTGAGTCTACAAGGGCTCGATTAAAAAGGCTCAATCTTTGACTGAGTTAAAAATGCGTAGTTTTTTAACTCGGCTAAAAGCCGAGTCACTCAATCTTTGACTGAGTTAAAAAGGCTCGGTTTAAAAACTGAGTTATAGCTTAAGTGGGTGTTTAGGTTCAATGGTAGAAATCAATGGTATGAATGTAATAATTCATACATTTGGATGATCAAATTTTAACTATATTAAGATATTTATTGTTACCTCTGTCTGACATATATCTAACACCATCCAATCTAATACAAAATATCATCATCCATTCATTTCTTTAATGTATAGTCTAAACTATATGTTGTTTGTGACTCGATAACAAATCAATTGTATTTGATTACATTATTCTCTATATTATGGTTTTAGGCTACGAATGCAACGCGCATAAACTAACATTGGATGGGGTAGATATTATGGGAGAGCAGATAGTAGAAGAGGTAAGTTGATCCGTTAGGTTTTTTCTACCATTTTATGAACATGGATCAGCAGTTGATATGTCTGTGTGGCTTTTTTTGTGCGGCTTTTGTTTTGGAGAAGCTGAAGCTTTCTTCATTTTCCTATCTTCATTTCCCAGTCTATCTTAAGGAGAACATGCAAACTTGAGGAGTTGCTACAAATTGGTTGTTTGAATTGGCTTCAACTTTCACATTTTCAAGTGATGGCTTCAACTTTCACATTTTCAAGTGAGTAGCACAATGCATGCATACGCATGAACTTTTCAAAGTACACATATCAACCATGCTTCTATCCAATGTACACTTGTATATGCAAAACTATTATATGTTTTGCAAAACTAAAAAAACAAACTGTGCTACCTTTTGCGAATAAATTCAGATCAACCATACTCGCAATCAATATTTGTTTTATAAAGAATTTGGGCAGAAGTCTAAATTGATACACTTTCTAAGAGCAACCCAAAAACTATGCAACAGCGTATCAACTTCCTCTCTATTCCTATTACTATTGTCATTGTTCCTTTTATGCTTGTAGTCTTGTAAGACTTACTATGTTATATAATGGATTTCTATCATATTTATTTTGTTAATGTTCGGTATACTTTAATCTAATCGTTAATGTGAATTTCCAAACATATGCTTTGAATTTTTCATGTCATGGTGTGCAGTGTTTTGAAATAATTAAGTGGCTAATAACCATGTATCTCAAGTGTTATAGCTTCTAGCTTTGGGTTGTGCCTAAAGGTCTTCGCTATACAAAATTCTAATTCCGCTTCTCTCCCTAATATATTGTTAATATTCAGTAAAATCTTGATTATATAAATTATTGAGAATAAGCTGTAGAATTCGAGCCATATAACGGTGTAAAACATACTCTTGAAATAGCTAAATCTATGTTAGAGACAGATACATGTCTCTTAAAGTTTATCCTTGAACCATTCATTTTCAATTTTTATTTTTTATTGGATAAGAATGAGAAAGCTAAGATTATTGTTTAAGTGAGAAGAAAAGAAAAAGTGATAACACATATAATGTTATCAGAGTTGTAATTCTTTGACAGATGGAGTCCAAATATATTTACTCGGATGATTTCAACATTAGCCTTTTCTCCCCCTTTTTTTACATCAATATGCCCATGTGAATTAGAATATAAGAACCTGTTTTGCTTTAAATAAACATAATATAATTAGCACTACAAGTTATCTATGTTTGAAAGCATCCCATATGGTATTTGCTTTAATAAGTAAATTGATGTATACAGGAGGTATAGTGAAGCGTTGGTGAGTAATTTGACAAGAGAAGTAGAGAAAATAAGCGCTGGTGAGTAATTTTTTCAGTTTCTTATACTAATTTTGAATTGATCTTTATTGTGATCTAATAAAATATTTTATGATGACAAATGACATTTAGTTCTATTAAAGGTAAATAATTGATACGATCGTTGACTTCATATTGATTGGATTGTATAATGATGACAAAAAAATAAATAAATAAAACCAACTTTAGATATTTTAGGTGAAAAAGAAATCAATTCACGAAGACAATCACTACAAGAAAAGTCCTTATTCTTAGCATAAAAGAATTAAAGAAAACAGCGTTTTAACCATCAATGCTCTTGGTAGCCATTTAATAAACCAATTTGTGCCCTACCATTTCAGGTTCGGCTGCCCATGATAAAAACGAAATTATAAGAGAAAACATTAATGAACTAAATTCAATTATCAGCAATTGTGATCTTATAAGAATTGCCAGACTAAGTATAATCAGGAATAGAGTCAGTTTAAAGTAAAGCTTTATGCGCTGACTTTACAGTTTGAATCTTGTATTAGGAGCAAAGATGAATCTGTACTTGCCAACTTGGTTTTAAATATATATAACTTAATCCATGAAATTATCATGAATCTGAATGAATTGTTCGCAGATATATGAATAGATTGGATAAAATTGAATAATCTAATTTGCAACTGCTGATCTCTATCAATTAAATCAATATTATCAATTAGGTTTCTCATAGGTATAAATTTTGATAAAGGATATCATTTACTAAATCCCACTTGTTGATATCTTTCACCCTAGATCGTAATTGCAAATGTTCTTAAAGCTAAAATAATGTTTAATTAATGTTTATGGATCAATCCCCTAGAAAGGTTACAGAGTTTTCTTAAGTAGCATTTAAGTAGAACATATATGAACTGAATCGAGTTTAAATCATGATAAATAATTGTAAGATGGGTTTACATTTTACAGATTCACAATTCACGACAACCATACCATCAAGACGTTATGCCAAACATACCAAGTTAAAATCGAGTTAAAGTCAAGGAAAATATCACAACCATACTATCATGATAATTGAGTTAAAACCAAGCTTAAATTCTACCACAGTAGCTAGAGGTGCAGCACCTACACGATTGCGCTCGATCTGGTTCAACCCATGGTCCCTAGTAGAACAATTGCCATGGTCTGACTCATCAAATGTACATCCAGTCCTGGCCCATATGCAGCCCACCCAACCTATAGTAGCTCTCAGTGTTGGCTTACTGCCAGTGGGAAGAACAAAACCTGTAGATATGGTGGATCATTTCCAGCATTTGACAGTATTATAGGCTATAAGGTTTGGCTGCATTTGTTTGCAATTGTGAATGTAGGCCAATGCGCTTATTTTGCTGCATGACATCTTCAAGATCAACACATTTGTATGAAATACCATTAAGTTCTAAGCCCATCTCTATTCTTTTACTGTAAGGACTTGTTTCGTACCTCAGTAACATAATTTCTTTTGCAGCCATTTTTGCTGTTCTTAATGAAATTATCACTTTGTTTTTGAATATATGTATCTTTATATAGTAACATAGTTTGCTTATTTTAGTGTTTTCCTTTAAAATGGAAGTGGAAGTGATGTATGATGTATCTTTTGTACTTATATATACTTGTATATATTGACTAACATATGTATGTTTGTGTTTCTTCTTCACAGGTGTTGTATGATGCTTTTGAGGTTGATACATGATGTCGCACTGTTTCACCTTTAAATCGGTCATTTTTATCGACGGTCATTAAAATATTTTTAGTATGTATCGTTTGGGTACGCTACACTCAATTTGTGTACTTATGTTTAATTTTTATCACAAATATTTATGTTTAGTTCTTCATGTATGAAATATTATGGATATATATATATATATATTGTGATTTGGCTTATGACTCAATTTGTGTACTTATGTTAATGTGATGAATGTGGTTTTTTGAGTTATAATATATAAGTAGAATTGAAAATTGTACGCTTTGAATGTTATGGCAGCAAAAAATGTGCAATAATTTTTTTTATAACGTTCTAACTATGCAATAAAAAGAAAAATTGTTCGGCTTTGTTATACTATAGCATCATGTTAGTGCTATATAAAATATTTTGCAAAGAGTAAATAGTTTTCATAGCAATAAGACGGTGCTATAATAGATAGTAAAGAGTTTTCTATAGCATTTCAATGTGTCATAAAAGGTTGACATGATGATTCCATAGCGCGTTCAAATGCTGTAATAATATAGCATGTCGACATATTTATAGCAACTAAAATGCGTCATAAAAAGTTCTATAGCACGTTTCATAATGCTATAGAAAAGCAGTTGCACCAATATGGCCTATTTTAGATGGCAAGAAAAATGCATTTTCCATTGCAAGTATGACACGCTATAGTATCTACCAGACTTTTTACAACATGTTGATCTATGGCGATTATAGAATCGCTATAGAAAGTTTTTATAGCGGTTTTTACACGCTATAAAAAGTCCTTTTTGTTGTAGTGTTTGGGTTCAAGTGAAACTTGTGGAAACCTGTCGAAACCATTTAAAACCTTTCCTTTCAAAACCAGTTGGGTTTTACTTTCAACAACATAAAAAAGTCATAAAACAACTGAGTAGGAAGCACTCTTTCAAAACCAGTTCCTAAGTAAAGAATTAATGGTGTTGAAACCAACTCTTCGAAAGCATTGGAGAAGTGGGTAGGTTTTAAAAAAAAAGTATCCTTTCGAAACCACTTGCTTCGAAAGATAGGAACGACAGCAAGGGAGTTTGACCTCTTCGAAAGCATTTACTTAAAACAAAAGCACAACCTCATTCGAAACCATTCTTTAAAACATTTTGGCCCAGCCGAAAGTCAGCCAAATCAAAAGTATTCCTTTCGAAACCAAAGCAGGTGCATTTTCGTTTGTAAGCAAAATAGCGCTTTGACCCCATCAGAACCCTTCGTTTCGACCAAATACCTTCCGCCTATATCTAACTCACTATGTACCAAATTAGTGATTCTATGTACATTGGCATTGATGGTGATGGAGGTGGAAGTACCCAATCGAAACCTAGGTGCTGAAAGTGGCGAAACATGTAAAAAGCATGTAAAATCTGACTTTTAGCTTTTTAAAGTAATCTTTTCAACTAACCTGCTTTGTTTGTCAAAGTATTATCGGTTGCTAATTTTCTTTTCTAAAATTCCTACCGAAATTTCAAAAGTAAACAATTTAATTTATTTACAAAATACCCCTTCTCCTTTTGTAATTAATATATAAAACATTTAAGTCCCATACCTTAAATAATTTTATATATTCACAAAAAAACTTGGGAAAATTCTATAAAAATTCCTATAAATCATTTTTAATATGTTTTATAATATATATAAATTTAAGACCCACAACATATATAATTTAGCCATAAATTATTTTAAACCCAAATATCCATTTTTCTCACTAGAAAATTAATATAAATTCCAAATTAATTCAGAAAATTATGAAAATTGAAACCCATCTCTAAAATATCATTTATGATCTAAACCTAAAATCGTAAGGCATTTAGATATCATTTAATAGGGTCTTCACATTAAAACATATCATAGAATACATATGAAATATCATAATCATCAACAAGCATATATATTTATTTCTAAAAATCAAAACATGAAGAAACCTTGAAAATTTAACGGATTTAACCTAAAACTAAAACAATTAGACAATATGAGATTTAGTCATTATTCACCTTAGCTTTGTGGTTAAGGAGTTTGAGAATGGATTAAATTGATTTGCTTCTTCCTTTATCTAATCTTCCTCTTATTCTTGCATAATTATGGCCGGCCTCTTAGTTTTAATTTTTTTAAATGAAGGTATGAAAGGAATGAATGTAAGGGTTTAGGGTATAAGGATCTACTTATTCCTATTTTCCCCTTGTCTAACTTCCTTAACTTACTTTATTTTAACTCATGTTAGTTCATTTGTTAACATAGCATGGCGACTCTTACTAGTCATAAATCTCAATCCCCTAATTATTACATTATTTAATTTAATTTAACCAATTAAATATCATAAATAATGTTACTAAAAATTAGGGTCGTTACAGTAGGTTTGTACTAAAGTAACATAATTATATGTATAATATATATACACACACGCATAAATATATTATTTAAATGTAAATATGATTTAGAATGATTTATACATATATGTAAATTAAAAAATTAAAAAAATCACCTTTTTAATGTACTAGATCGAGCAAAAAGCAAATATAATTTTAATTATAATTTTATTATATTAATATATAAATATTATAAATTAATTAGTTAAACAACAATGAATAAATGGTAGAAATTATAGAATATATATTAAAAAATTGAGATTTTTCTAAGTCAAAATATTATTTTTTATTAATTAATTATTTTTGACCTAATTATAAAGTGATTTATCCAAGATATTAAAACTAACTGAAAAAAATCTAATTATTCAAGTTTTTATAACGATGAATTAATATTGGAAAATTTAAGATCTGATTTTTGGTACACAGTTTATTTTATATAAATTTTAATTCGTATAATGATTAAATAATACAAGAAATATTAAATAGTTGCTAGAAAAATTATTTACAGTTACTAAAAATTATAATTAATATAAATATATGTTTTAAAATTATTGGTTCAATTTTTGTATGATAAAGTTATGTAGTTTTGCATTAGTCATATAAATAAATTAATAATATTACTATATGTACAAATAAATAAATAAAATATTAATAAATGAAACAAAATTATTTTTGCTATGTGTGTATCGAATCTATAATAAAAAATTATTTTTTTATACGCATAACGAATCAATATATGTGACAACGACAATCCCTGTAGGAATCTCTCCTAACTTACAATGCAATAATAACATTACACACATATACATATACATATACATGTGAACAGTATTGAGTTATTCAGAGATTATGCATCATATATAAAACTAAAGACTTACCAAAACTAATGCTCTAAGTACACCTTGTACCGATGAATTCCTTTCCTCTTGAAACCTTCTTGCTTCGTTAGATTGCTAGTCTTTGAATCAAAGACCCTTTGCTATCAAATAGCAATTTATTTGAATTGATCTTATTTGAGTTGTGTTTGAGAACTAAAAGGTATAATCTGGTTAGAAAAACGGAGAGATGAGGCAGCTAAAAAGTCCTTTTAAAGTTAGGGTTAGAGTCTCTTATATAATGGTTGCATCAGAGAGAAAAGTGGATCACATCACTTAACTTTTCTCACCTAATCTTAACCCCCATTTCAAACCCCTTTTTCCCTCTTTTGTCCTTCCCTTGTAACATATACTTGCTGTCGAATTTTGCCTCTAATATCATGGGCCCATTTAAGCCTATATATTTCATTAAATCCAACTTAATTCCTTATCGATATGACATATCGATCGATATATTTATAACTATTATAAATACATGCAACAATATTTATACCACAAATCATATTCACATTTTATAATTGGTATTTCAGAAATATTAACTAATTTAATTAATTTATAACAAATATAAACTAATTAAATCGTTTGGTCGAAAGAGACTACGTTATTTAGGTTATATGACTCGCGGGTGTAAATTCGATCAGTGATTAACATCAAACTATTCGAATGTTAATGTTCACATGTAACTTAGTAAGTGGTGTGACATTTTGGATAAATTTATCACTTATTTAGTTTTGGTAAAATCCAATTTCACTTTATTAAGGGTTACCTAGTTGTGACATTTATTTTACACCAATTTTCCCCGTCAAAACCATATCACTTTAGACTTATGGAATTTGGTAACGGTCAAAATTCCAATATCATCTATATTCAACTCTATATAAAGTTCTTGGTTCAATAATAACAATTATTGTTAACTAAAATGCTTTGGCCAGAGACTTTAACTTTGAGTTGACTCTAATTGACCATGGTACTAACCCCATATAATTAAGAAGACGAATACTTTCTTGAATAGTGCTTCACTTCCAATACTTCCACTCGACCAACTATAGTCACTCGATGGAACATCAAACCAAGATTTGGCTATAATCAAAGTGGAGCTTTCATATTGACGATCCATGGTATTTCCAAGTCGAGAGAACTGTATAAATCAGTCACATCGATATCTTCTGTTTAACCTAATTATATTAACCAATAGAAAACTATTGAGTGAGCCTTTTCATTGTTATCCAATAACTATCAGTATGTAACCGATTAGTTCCCCCAACAGCCATAAGTAATACATTGTCTAACATTTAAAGAGTAGAATTTTGGATTTTTCACATCTACCCGAGGACAATCTTATTTAGTTGATTCAAGGCATCCACTAATGGATGGATACTTAAATCCTTATTGTAACGTTTGATACCATAGTATAGATTTTAATGAAACGTGGAACGAATTAAAGATGGAAAATAAATTTTTCAACTATTATCATTCGACTTTATGTATGGCAAGTAAAAGGACCTTTGAAATTTGAAAGAAAAAATCCGAAATCTTGCCAAACATGCTGACAGGAAAATATAAAGTTCAATTAATGCTTGCTACTGCCAATGGGGTTAGGAGCGCTCCATAGGGCCACTTCTATAATTTATTATAAATTATTAACCCTTTAATAAAATCTTGTTCGTAATAAAAGATGTTTTTCTTTCTATCATATACTTGTTCATATTGTGTTATATTGATTATTTACTTAATTTAAGTATATTTTATAGAAAATCCCTAAATGATATATTATGTGATAATAATCGTAATGCGTCATAATCATGAGAAATTTATCACAATAGAAATAACATATTGTTTTAAATATTCATAATCAAGATGTTTCGAAAATTGATATTGATACCTCGTTGAGACAAGAGTATGCAACGCTCTTCAAATGTCAAACAATATATTGTTCAAGGTTGTTGGAGGCACTAAGGCTTTACATGATAATAGTTATTGGATAAAAATGCAATGGCTTACTCTAGAGTTTTTTGTTGGTTAATATAACTTAAGTCAAACAGGTATATAGTCCCCTCAACTTAAGAGTACTATTGAATTTCAAAGTGGACACTCCATCTTGATTATAGTTAAATCAAGGCATGATGTCTATCGAACAACTATAGTGTTAATACCTCAGTTATTGATTTTGATGATAACAACCTTGACAATAATAATACACACATATAAAATATGAATACTAATGTTTTGTCAAGTTATTTGGAAGAAAGTGCAGGATATTATACTGCGTTAAATCAAAGACAGTACAGTATAGAGACTCAAAGAATGGACACGAAGGCTTGTGAGTATAAAGATCAAGATATGAAGATCTCAAGGCTATAGTAAAGTTTATAGAGTTATAGAATATTGTTAAAGTCCTGATGGCAGTCGTTGAACTTTGTTTCTCATTTTCTAATCCTTATATTTAAAACAAAATATATTTTAAAAATATATTTAAAAATATTTTGTAGAAGTTTTTCAATGGTTAAAAAGCTTATAATCTATGTTTAAACTATTTACAAAGTTTCAAATTATTTTACATAGTATAGGTTTTCTAAAACATTTTAAAATAATTTTTTTTTTCAAATTATACTACCTTATGTCGACATATAGGCAGATGATATGTCAACACACATGCTGCAATTTCGAAATTCAAATTTTGAAATGAGATGTTTGTTCATCATAACTCTTCATAAATGGACATGTCTATTTATTCACTATATATTTGGGGTTTTCAAACGAAATTTTAATAATTACTTTCTTATTGTCTTCTCTCCTCTTACTCTACCAAAATTTCTGGTGAAAAATTCATTCAAAACTTCTTAAATTCAACCAGAATCAATTCATCCTTCATTGTATTAATTCTCCACTATTTACCCTCTGATTTTAGTCATCACTCTCTCAATCAAAGACCAAAGTGCTGCCAACAGGCTATAGGATTCACTGTAACCAAAGACTCCAAAATCATCTTTGGAAAAACCACCAAATTCTAGTTGTATTTGCTTGAGTGTAATTGTAGCTCGTTCAAATCAATTGTGTGTGCTTGGTAGTCCAAAAATCCAAGTGTGTGTGCTTTTAGCCCATCCAAATCAAGGGCGTAACATGAGATTAGAAAACAAAGAGGGCGTGTCTCGTAACCTCAGAATCGAGATTGTAATTTAGCTTGCCTTCTACTCATTTAAAGATTGGTATTTGAAAAGAAATATTTATAAGCAATTATATGGGACTGGATATAGAGTAACTCCGAACCAGTATAAAATCTTGGTGTGATCTCTGTAATTATTTACATTTTACTTCACTTATATTTACCTATACTTGCATCTCTAATTGTTGATTTTGCGTTAGTTAATAATAATCTTAAAAGAATTTTAAAAAGATTCATAAAAAATAGAAAATACCATTCACCCCCTCTAGTATTTAATTATCCTTAAGATCCATAATGTTGCAACCCACATGCAGTTGGGTCAGGGCGAAAGCATTGGAAGTGAAATACTATTTAATAGAGATTTCATCTTCTTAGTTATATAAAGCTGGTGACACGGTCAATTGTAGTCAACTCACAGTTAAAGTGTCTGATCCAAAGGTTTTTTTGGATTGTACAAGTTGAATGTGAACGATATTGGAATCTTGTCCAAAACCAGATTCTATAAGTCTAAATGCGATAGTTTTGATGAATAGAATATGTATAAAGAATCGTTACCACCAGATATCGCTTAAAATAGTGAAATTGGATTTTATTGAAAAATGTGTAAATGATAAATTCAGAAAAACCACCACATCTCCAGCTAAGGTGACGTGTGGGCATTAATAGTCGAATTGTTCGATATTAATCGCTAGTTGAATTTGTACCTTTGAGTTGCACAACCGCAATGTTAAATACTCTAAAACACTACACCATTTAATTAAATTATAATCGTTATATATTAATTAAATTATTTTATATTTATGAAATATTAATTATTAAACATTATTTGATTTACTTTAATCGATATTTAATAAAATGATTATGTACATATTGTAGGATTGATTTCACCCTAGAGGGAGGGGGTGAATAAGATGATACTAATAATAATAAAAATTAATGCAGAAATATATATAATAATTGCAGCACAGATAATAGCAGAATAATAAAAGCATAAATAGAACAACACAGATTTACCTAACTTGACAAAACCCTGCCTACGTGCTTCCCCCAAGGTTTCTGCTAGATATTAAGTAGTCAAATGCTTACACATGTAAACTTGCGATATTCGCTATCGACTAACCTAACTCTAAGCTCAAAACCCAATCACAACTCAGCCACTGAGTTGGTGATTCTTGAACTACACCACCATACTTCGTAACCTAGTCACACGACTAGAAAAACACGGTTTAAAAAAGAAAATTACAAAATAAATAAAAATACTATACAAAATCCTAAATTTAAAAAATAAGCCCAATATAATATAGAAGCAGACCCAAATAAATTTATCACTTAAGAAAAAAATAGACATCTTCTCCTTTTTGCTTATGTTCATCCAATGCTTTCTTCGTTCCTCTTTATATAATTAGGGCTTTTGATAGATTGAAGTCGCCGCTTCGATTATGATCGATTGAGATTACAATTTCATTCAATTAGCTTCATTAATTGATCATTGGCTTTGGTTGGCTATCGGCTGCTCCAATTTGTCGAGCTCGAATGTTAGGATGAAATTTGGTATGTGACTTTCTTTTTCGATTTCAATTTTTGCTCGGCCTAGACTCGAGTTATTGGTTTGATTTACTTCAGTGATTACCTCTGGTATTTTTCTTAAAATCGAATGATTTGATTTGCCGATGATGATTGGGTCTCTCTAGGGATTAAATCCCCTAAATATATGTTCATATATTTCATTTGATTTCATCATGTTGCTATTCTCGGCCATTGATTTTCGATTTGATGCTTGTGATAATTCTGACTCGTTCGGTTCATACTTGGTTGGATTTTGGTTCTATTCTTTTCTCTTATGACTTCGGTATTTTGAATCTCTGGACTTGTTCAATCCGTGTAACTTTGTTTGATTTACTCTGAGTCGGTTTTGATCTTTTTTCGTTGACTCGGCTCTTTGAATTTTTGTTCGAACTGTTGCCTTGTTCATCATGTTGATTTGTGATTATGCAACTGCTTCACTGCTTTATTTGTATCAATTCATGTAGAACTTCACATGTATGATACCACTGCTCTGACCACATCATTTGAACATGCTTCTGTTTTGCATTTGACGAGAACCACTTGTGTTTGTTTGTATGTCACCATGTATATACATACATATGTATGTGTGTATATATGTGTTGTGCATTTTCATTGGTCTATTGATGTATACGCATGCTACATTCATTTTGTATTATTCACTCCCTGGTCTTGTTTATTTATCTGGTCTTCATGAAGTTCATCCTATATTGTGTTCACCATTGGTTATGCAACAATACATTTCTAGTTTAGCTTTTGAACTTCATGTGTACATCCATTTGCTATGCTATTTTGTACTGAGCCTTGTAGATGTGCAATCCGATTCATTGCACTATAGTCTTGTATTCACTTTCATTGTTGCCTCTAATTTACTTCCCTGAGTTATTATGAACTTGTTCCATACTTGATTCCTGGATTGATTTGCTCACAGGTCTTTACTGTTGAGGCTACACTTGTGCCATTTGATGTTTGGTTGTACATGAAATTGTATGCAATCATGTTAACTTTCTTTAATTGCATCATACTCATGTATATACATGTATGCTGGTCTAGTCTTGCACATTTCATTGATACATTGTGGTCATTTCTGTGTTGAGGTTGTATTGTTCATCAAATCTATCCTTGTGCACTTAGTTTCATGTGAGTCCTTGGTACTGGTGTTTGTGAGTCTGGATTGTTGTTTTGATTCTTTGAGCTTGTTCGTTGCTGTGTCTTCTATTTTATTGGTTTTCAGAGTTGCAATCAAATTCTGGTTGTTATATATTTTCTGTTGCATACATACTATCTGGTCTTTGGTTGATATGGTCGAGACTCTATGCACTTGAGTTAAATCCATCCTCGGGCTCGGGTTTGACTTTGTGCTCACCTGTCCCTGCCGTTTTATCAAGTGTATATCGATGCGCACGGCCTTATGGCATGTACAGTGATACACTGTGCATACCACAAGTTGTACGTGTATGATGAATTCAAAAGAAATGATGAAGAACAACCCAAATAACTATGGAAAATAACATTTTCAAAATAACACATTTCATTGTACACTGCAAAAATATTTATTTTTCAATTTACTACATCAGTGTTTATTTTGCAGATAATTCAGATGCTATATTCAGGCTAGAACAGAGTTGAAGATAAAAATATGAGTGTTGAGTGATATGCAGTGCGATGAACACTATAAAGTGAAATTTGTGATGTAATCTAAATTGTATTGTAATTGAAAATTGTGTATATATAGTGAGAGCTCGAATTTTTACTATTCAAAATTGTAATAAAATATTTGTTTGAATAAAATATTTGTTCGAATAAGAATTCTATGTTATCTATTTTATTCAATAGATTAATTATGTGGAAAATAAAATAGTACAATAACAAATGCATTTAAACGAATGTATATATGTTTATTGTAATCAAACAAAAATCATAGGCTATTGTATTCTACACATATTGATATACGATATCGATAAATATTTAAGTTGGATTAAAAATGAATAAATATTGATTGGAGTTTGAAATATATATGTGTCAGTGTAGCCCATATAGAGGCCAACCACAAAAGTAGGGGGAAGGTAATTTTTTTTTGAAATATCTTGTTTTGAATTAGAAAAGACAAGAGGTAAAAGAGCAGATATGAATTTCCTCCTTTTACTACTTCTTGGTCCCTGTATAAACTATCCATCCACTCTTATTTTCATTTTGATTTTTGGAGCCTTTACCCCACCCACTTCTTAGTGAAAATTCTAGAGGATCTCCCTTTATTTCCAACTTAAATTAAAATCAAATAAATTCAATTTCTCATTAGTGATTTTGCTGCAATTTCCTCAGAAGTATAGATTAGATTTATGGAGCTTTTGATTCAACATTCAAGGTGCAAATCCAAGGCTACACCTATTGATAATTTTTACACTGTTTTCTAACATATATATGTTTATTTATGTCAATGTGCTAATATAATTTGATCACTGTTTTATAACACATTTACATACATACATGCATACATACACACACACACATACACACAAATACATACATATACACACGCATACATATATACACATATACATACATACATATGCATACACACACGTATATAAATAAGGTATCTAATCTTACAAATATATAAATGTTTACTTAAATTTGAAAAAAAAACTAGTATACATTTAAATGTACACATATACTTTTGGCCATTTAGAATAAAAAAATTTGAAATTAAAATAAAATGTATTTCAAATAATTATTAAATTAAAAATGAATTTTGTTACTATAACAGACTGCCTTTTTGTACACTTTGAATTGACGATAAAACACACACATCAGACTCAAACCATACAAAAGAGAGGATTGTTATTGGGGTGAATAAGAAAAGCAGAGAAACAAATAAAACAAAATAGAATCTCACAGTGGAATGAAAAAATATAATAATCAAATAACAGTTCATGAAGCTAGTTTACAAAACATTTGATTACACTTATATAACACAAATCAGAGTTACGCATGCCATAAAATAATAAATAATGCATGGAATACATGATGCAGTGAAATATAGTAAATAATAATAATACAATCTTCGTCTTCGTCCTCCAGCAATAAGATCTTCAAATCCTGAAATGCTCAGGCTGACCCGAGCGAACTGAATAGACAAAACACTCAAGTCAAAACTAAAAGATCTTATGTAAGTTAAATCAACGAAAAAATATGAGTGGAACGGTATCAGAGATGTTTACGGGGTTTGACATCACCTATCCAGTGTTTAATGTGAGTGTAGTAACTTAAGAGATGTTCGGAATTTACATCTCCTAAGGATCCGTTAAACTATTTACTATGTAGTAATATTTCGCTATTATAATAATGTCTATAGTAAAATAAACTTACTTTTAAATAGCATTAAGGCTTTACAATTTCCATCTTAACACGTAATAGTCCTAGCAGTCCATCCAGTATCATAATACCACCTGATCGGGAGGCTACTACAGGGTACTCCACGGGGCTACGGAAGAAATCCAAACTCGTATAAGGCACGATAGGGTAGGTGACACGGCACAACTAGACAATGCCAGGGTAGATATACCAATTGCTATCCGGACTGGTGGTAATGCGTAGCAGCCACTACTGCCGACCTCGAGCCACACCCCCAAATCAAAAATCAAAAATCAAAAGTGCCCACCAAATCAATCTCAAAGTCAAAATATAATATCGAAGGAGTGTGTCCGATTAGAGGAGCTACCTCATTGGCATGGAATCGCTACTGTTTTAGCCACCTCATGCCAACTCATGAGAGTCGGGTCCATGTTCATACCTCAAAGGACATCGCCGCCGTCCTACTTTATTCTGGAATCTCCACCGCATGTATGGTTGTTAAAGTGGTTTTCGGAGTTCGCAGAGAGTATGACAACTTTCGATCCCGGTCTCTTTAACAACCAAACGTTATTATTACACTGTGGTCATTTCAAAATAATTTATATTTTAAACCAAAATATAATTGCCATTTCAAAACCATATGAATACGATATCATTTCCATTTCAAAACTAAATCAGTACGATATCCTTTTCCAAAATTATAGCACTTTCAAAGTTATAACACTTCGAAGTCAAAACACTTAAAAATTTATTACACTTTCAAAACATAATACTTTGAAATTCATAACTTTAAAAACATAACTTCCACCACCAAAACAGTTTAAATATTAAAATACATTATATAATAAAATAGTTTCTTCAATTTCGCAAATAAATTTTATACAACGCGAATTCCAAAATTTTAGATTTAACCAAATCTCAAATGTAAACCATTCCAAATTATATCGATTTCAAAACAGATTTGATCCACAAAATAAACCATTTCAAATTTAGTATTTTTCAAACTTTAAGTATTCAACAATTCAAAACTAAGTTTGATAATTTCATATATATACATATATAAATTCAATTTTCTATTATTTAGGTTTGAAACATTTACTTAATAAATCCATTATCATTTAAATAAAACCCAGATTACAAATAACTAAATGTTTCGTTCAATTTATTTATACTAGAAATATTCAATTTATTTATACTTGAAATATTTATTTAATTCACCTTAAACCAAAATCAAGTTATAACAATCATATCCTATAAAAATATCAAATTCAATAAGTTTCAAATCAAACTTATTTTGGTTTAATTCTTAAATAAATTCAATTTCAAATAAATTTCAAATTTATCTTCCAACCTTGATTTATTAAATCATTATAAACTCTATATTAAAACATAATTTAAATACTTAATCACATTGATATTTATTATATCATAATGAAAAACATATTGAATAAGAAACAATGAATATCATCACTCAGTTCATACATCAGGTTGCATCTTTATACAAGATGATTACATATTTTGAATCTTTTAGAATTATTGGACTCGGTGGCATATGGATAAGTGGGCGTTTGGGCTCTGGTAACTGTGTGGATCCGCCTTGCTATCTTCTTCATATAATATCATATTACACTCCCCCTCAAGTTGGAGAGTATAAATTTTTCATTCCCAACTTGCTGCAAAGGTATTCAATACGAGATCCATTCAGTGCTTTTGTAAATATGTCTGCAATTTGCTCTCCAGTTCTAATAAATTGAGTCTCAAGTATTCCTTGTTGTATTTTTTGTAACAACCCTGTATTTTCTGATTATTGTAATTGTATATTTTAATTATTTTAATTTAAATTCCTAATTTAAATACTTTATTTTATTTATTAAATTAACATATTTTGTTATTTGAAATATAAATGTTGATTTTGATGTTGATTAGAATTTCAAACATGCATATATTGAATATTTTCCAAAAATGTGAATTTTGGTCAATAGAGTCAATCTTTGACTTTTAAATTTAAATTTTAAATATTTGAAAATTTTAATTTTCTCTTTTATTATGAAAATAAATAAAATTTCAAGAATACTGCTTTTCGTTTCGTTGAAATTGGATTTATATTGTGAAAGATATGCTTTTTACAAATTTGGGTGTAAATTGTTTTATTTAACAATATTGTTTATTTTAAATTATATAAATAATCTTTTTAATTGTCATATCCTGTTATAATTTTTATTATATGTTATGTTACATATATTTTTACCTTTTAAATATTTTTAAAGTGATGTTTGAATTTTTCCAAAGTCTATTGAATTTATTTTCTATTTTTAAAGCCCAGTTTCCATTTTTCTGTTATTTTCTTTATTTAAATTATATTTAATTAAAATTTATTTATTCATTTTTATGTATGCATTTTTATTTTATGTTTTTATCTTTATTTATAAATATTTTTCATGTACATACAATTTTTTCAAAGTTCATTTCATTTATTTTCAAATTTTCAAGCCTAGTTTACATTTTGTTTGCTATTTTCTTAATTTAATTATATTTAATATTTATTTATTTATTTATTTTTGTTTATTTACTATATTTTCATGCTTTATCTATATTTATACATATTTTACATGTATTTAAAATTTAAAAAGAAATGGTGGAAATTTGAAAGGTTTGTGACTCTTTATTTGCTTAAGCCTCTTTGTATTCTCACCTTTTCATTATCAACCATTACCTTTTCATTTTTGCTGCCTTAACTCCATTGCTTCAGCCGTATCCTTTTCCTCATCATTTTCACGAAAATTTAAGCTTCTCAACTCCAAAAAAGATTGGCCATCAACCTGAGAAAAAGTTTTGGTAAAATTTCTATTTCTTTTTTCATGTTTTCCTTCTTGTTTCTTATGTTATTTGCATTGCTTTCTTCACCTTCTAGGCTTGGCACCTCTCCACTCCATCAGCTCCACCATCACCTCCTCCATCTACAGCAGCCATTAGCCCCTTCTTTGACCAAAAATTCAGGCCATGACCCTTCACATGAAGCATCACCACAAAAACATTGCAAAGCTTTGCCAAACTTCACCAAAACAATGCTAGCCAAGCCTATACTCCACTATTACCTTCATGGTTTCCTTTGGGCACTCCTTAGCCACCACCACCATCATCTACATCACTTTTGGCTGCCACATGACCACTGACCAGATCTGAAACCCCCTATGGCGGAGCTCCAATTGACCTAAGCCGAGCCAAAAAGTTGAACAACTTGCCTCTTTTGCATTGTCTTTGGTATGCTTCATGTTAGCACCACTACACCTTCATCTCCACTTGTTTTGATGCCATACCTGACCCAAACCTGACCTATATGATGCCAATCCTGAGCTTAACACATCATTGGCTAAGCTCATGATCCACCTTGGTCGAGCATTCGAATGGTAAAGACAAGGTCTTGTCTTTATTGCCTTGTATTTCAACTTTTTCTAAATAATTTTGTGTTGAATATTCATATGTTATATTGTCTTGTTTTGGGTTGTTTACAAGATGATATATTGGCTCTCTCCACTCATTTGAATCACTAGTCGTGCTGTATCGTGCTTGTCGTGCCTTTGGAATCGTTTGTGTGTCCTAGTGGTCTTCAGCTTGAAAAGGTGAGTCTTTCTCACTCTGACATTTATACTTATGAAAAAGTGAATTGATGACAAGTGTTTAGTAATATAAAATGTTTATGCAAGTTAGTGATGATCATATGATATGCTATGCCATGTTATTACCATGTTAAAACTGTTAATTTTCACCTAACATCTGATATATGACATTATATTGTGACTTTGACATTGTTTATATTGTTTATGCATATATTCACACTGCAAGTTCCCTGTTAGAATAGAATCATTATGGGTTGAAATGATACATACCCGAACGGACTTTAGAATAGGAAAAAATCGTTATGGGCTGAAATGATAGGCCTGAGCGATTTTTATTGTATTTTATTTGGCTTGGGATTGCGGGTTTGAAATGATAGAACCCGGGTTTTCTTTGTAAACTACGGATTGAAATGATATATATCCGTATCACTTGACCTAGGTTAGAAAATTATATGCAGACCCGTGGTATATTTTTAAATGATTTTTTTTATGTATTTTTAAAAGTATGAAATTTTGATTTAAAAATATATATATTATGTTTTAAAGAAAGTTAAATATTAAATCTTGAAATTGTGAATTTAAGTGAATTCAAGAATGTAAATTTAGAGTAAATGTGATGTTTGACTTTAAATTTTATTTTAAAATGTAAATAAATAATGGAATTTAAATTTAAGGTTTTGAAATGATATTTGAAGTAAAATGTTAATTTTATTAAATTTATAAATAAACAGTGAATTTTGACTTAATAAATGAATGGAGTTTGTAAAATTGAATATTTGATCTTAAAATTTTATTGTGTTAAATCATATGTTAAAATGATTTTTAATGTAAAATTTTGAAGCCTAGAAATATGATTTTTAAGTTGTAATAATAAAAATTTGGAGTTTTATTATTATTTTTTTGAAAAGCTAAAATGAAACCTGGAATTTTGTAGCATTTTCAAAATGCTGTAGTCTTTTGACAGCATTTTTAAATGCTATTGTTTTGAATCTAACAATGTTTGAAATAACTAAATATCTATTACGACATTTTATAAATGTCGTTATTCTTGAACTAAACCATTTTGGAAACTATAAGCTACGATAGCACTTTATAAATGTTGTCGTTGCTATAATTTGACAATGTTTTGAAATGTTATAGATTTTTACACTGTTTGGGCTATATTTTAAAGTGTTAAATAATTTAACCTTTGAAATGGATTATTTGTGAAATTTTAGAAGTTTTGAATATTTAAATTTGAATTTTTAAGGAATTTAAATTGAATTTGAATTTAAATAAAGTTTACTTGGTTATGTGTTAAACGGAATGAGATGTAATAAGATAAATGAATCTTTGAATGGAATTTTGAAATGTATTTTGTAATGATGTTTGAAATAATAAATGAATGAAATATTTGATTTTTAAATGATATTTAAATTTGAATATTTGGATTTGAATTCAAATAATGATTTGATTATGAAGTTTTGAAAGGATGCAATATTTTAATGATTGGAAATGATTTGATCTTTATTTTAGTAAAGAATGTGAATGTGGAATGATATTTGATTTTGATTTATTTGATAAAGGAATATTGAAGTTTATATTTGTATGAAAAGATATTTGGTTTAATTGTAATGTAAGTTTATTTAAATAATATTGGATTTATGAAATGAATATTTCAAAACTACATAATAATGAAATTAGATTTGAGATATGAATATACGGAATTATAAAGTTTAGTTTTGAAATGTGGGATATTAAAGTTTGGAAATATATTAAATTGGATTTTTTCATCTTGTAGATTAAATCTATATTTGAAATTGTAAGATTTGAAATGTTTTGTTAGAAAACTAAACTGAATTGAAACTGATGGTTTGAATTGAATTAAATTGGAAATTTGAAAATTTGGTTTAATGGAATAAATTTGTAAAGTGTAAAGAATTAAAAGATTGATTTCAAATGTATGATTTCGGAATGTTATGATTTTCAAAGTGTAATGATTTCAAGTATTTTGGTTTCTGAAAAGTTATACTTTGAAAGTATTATGAATTCTTTTAAAGGTGAATATATGTTTGAAATGGAAATGATAAACTATTTGATTTGAATATAGTTTTGAAATGTTTTTGGTTTCGAAGTATAAACTATTTTGATTGAATAAATAGTTTTGAAATAAAAATGATTTTGGTTTCGAAGTATAAACTATTTTGATTGAATAAGTATTTTTGAAATAAAAATGATTTTGGTTTCGAAGTATAAACTATTTTGATTGAATAAATAGTTTTGAAATAAAAATGGTTTTGGTTTCAAAGTATAAACTATTTTGAAAGAAATATAGTTTGAAATGAAGTGATTTGATCTTTTTGAAGTTTAAACTATTTTGAAATGACCACGGCGTTATAATAACGTTTGGTTGTTAAAGAGACCGGGATCGAAAGTTGTCATACTCTCTGCCAACTCCGAAAACCACTTTAACAACCGTGTACGCGGTGGAGATTCCAGAATGAAGTAGGATGGTGGCGACATTCTTGAGGTATATTACGTGGACCCAACTCTCGTGAGTTGGCATAAGGTGGCTAAAACAGGAGCGATCTCGGGCCAAAGGAGGTAGCACCTCTGGTCGGACACATTCCTTCGATATTATACTCTTACTGGTGATTGATTAGATGGCCATCCTCCGATTTTGATATGGCAGTGTGTTCCGAGGTGGGCGTATGTGGCTGCTGCGTTACCACCAGCCCGTGTGCGTAATTGGTATATCTACCCTGGAATTGCCTTGTGTGCCGTATCACCTACCATACCGAGCCTTTACTACGAGTTTGTTTTTCTCCCGTAGCCGTGTGGTATCATCTGACAGTCACCCGGAGTGGAGATGGCATGATATTGGATGGACTACTGGGACTATTATGTGTGAAGGGTGATATGGGTAGCCCGGAACGCTATTTAAAAGTAAGTTTATTTTACTGTAGACATTATTATAATAGCGCAATATTACTACATAGTAAATAGTTTAACGGATCCTTAAAGGATGGGCGATCCCAAGCATCCTTTAAGTTACTGATGCATTTTTGTTACTGTTCACTTGAGTTGATTTACAGTTCATAAGTATTTATGTCCTGACTCGAGTGTTTTGTGTTTTGCTTTATGCTCGAGTCAAATTGAGTGAGTTAGCTTTCAAGATTCACCTTCGGAGTTGGAGCTTTTCTTGAAGATGCAGCCATCTATTTTGCTTTCTGTATCAAGTGATTTTAGTGATGTATTCTGATTTGTACCTGATGTATCTTGTTACTCTTCTGTTGTATCTTATTTAACTCCGATGTATCTTATTTTTATATAGTAGCTTCATGAACTACTACCTCTTTTATTTCCGCTGCATTATTATTTACTCTGTGTCTGTGATCTGTGATTATGTATTTACTGTATATTCTGAGATTTGCCAAATTTTATTTACGATGCGGTATTTTGAGCAATTCAAGTCCGACATGTGCGGATGTGAATGGTTGAAAATATCGGGTTGTTACAGTTGGTATCGGAGCTTTGGTAGCTCTAGGCAAAACTCAGCATATAGAGTAGATGTATTTACAGAATCACTTTCATTCGAGTTGAATCTCTTTCTTTTGACTCGATTCCTTAGAATTTTGGAACGTTCCCTGCGGTTCCAAAATCCATTCTTATTCCCCACTATTCATCTTCATTTGATTTCGGAGTATCCTATAACTCCACTTCGAATGATCTTTATAGTGAATTGGTGGTCTCACCAGTATTCTAATTTTCTTGTAAAGGGGATGAAACTCCTTTACAATTAGCCTCGATTCACCAGAGATTTATATTTATCCTCGGTTTAGATGCTAGTATCTCCTATTATTCCAAACTTTATCTCTTGAGGTCGAATGTAGATTTACCCAGAAAATCCACATCGATCTTATTCTTTAAGTCACGGTTGACCCGGTTAAGGTTGCCCGCGATTTACTTCAGCTTATCCACCTCCCTACTCTGTATTTTATCACCCTGTCTTTTGTTTCCAATCTATTCTTCCAAACATTTTGAATTGTACTGGTAAATCTATATTTTGTTTTATATATTGTGTTGTTTGAGTTGTTGATGTTGGATTGGGTTTCTAATCGATTCGTCTGATCAACGCCATCGATAAGATTTCCAAAACACTTTGACAGAACAAACTGACACAATATTATTTTAAAAAAATTGAGAAATGAAATAAATTTTGATATATAAGTAAATTTATGGAACTTAATAAATTGATTTAAATTGATAATTTAAAATGATAATACTTGATTTATCATTTATTGTTCTACAAATGAATTTATAAATAGTTGTTTATAAATTGATTTGGGAACTGGCATTAATTTAAATCAAGAATTTGAGAATTTAATTTCCGATGGATTTCAAACCTTATGTTTAAAATTTTAAAAGGATATATTATTTAAAGTATTTTCAAGTAGAAATTTGTTTCCAAAGAATTTTAAAGTTTAAAATTAGTGCTCTTCTCTTGGTCGCTGAAAAATAACTTCGGTGATGACTGCAGCATCATCGACATTCATTTTCGAGTTTCGAAGTGAAGAGACAGTTCTGTAGTCTTACTACAGCTTTGTTTTGGGAATTTAATTGATTTGAATTTCTAAAATATGAATTGATTTTAATATATATAGATATATGATTGAAATTTGATTTGACATATTATGTATTTATTATTAGTTATCTCTAAATGGTTTGAATGGAATCGAAAATTTAATTCTTAAATTCTGTCTTAAAGAATAATTTCAATTATGAAAGAAAAAAATTATTTAAAAATTTGGATAAATGATTCAAACTTGAGATAATTGAATTTGAAAGTTTTATTTGTATAACACACAATTGCATTCCAATATAACTTACCTTAATTTTCAGAAGTTGAATATGTAATTGGATTATATACAATATAAAAAGGATTTTATAAATAAAATTTGAGTGGTTATAATAAATGTTATACACTTAAATTGTAGTTATAGAAAGATTAACAGAGGTAAATAGAAAAAGGGGTAATGGAGTAATTTACATTATAAAATGATGTTAAAAGAAATAAGAATAAGATAAAACAGTTATAATAAGTATAAATATATTTAACATAGGTGATAAAATATATTAAGAGGAGTAAATTTAATTTTAATTAGGAATAATGAAGAATTAAATTTATTGAATATATTTTGAGTACAATAAATGATTTTTTTACCGATCCATGATTTTTGAGATTGTTAATTTAAGATAATTGGATGATAAGATAATGAAATTAGAGATGGTTTAGATTTATTTAACTTATATAAGATTAATTATTAATTTAAGTTGAAATTTCAGGTTTTCAAATTTATTATCTTATTTGTTTACAAACTATCTTTTGGTTGTCCTTATTTCCCTTATCTTGCTATGGAATGGGAAAGCTATTCTTATACCAATCTGTTTAGAAACCTTTCTATAATCTTTGATAATCTTTGGTACTCATCTTTGAATCTGAGCACTGCTTGCCATCCACAGACCATCGGTCAAGCGGGAAGGGTGAATCAGATTCTAAAAGATTTTTTGTGTGTGTGTTCTTGATTCTAGAAGATCTTGGGAAGATCATCTCCACATTGTTAAACTTACCTATAGCAACAATTATTAGGTATAATTTTAATCTTCTTATCATCTTGTCTTAATACTATTTCATTCTATCTTTTTCTATGCTTTCCCGTACCACATTCCTTTTCGGGGACGAAAAGTTTTGAGTGGGGGAGAGCGTAACAACCCTGTATTTTCTGATTATTGTAATTGTATATTTTAATTATTTTAATTTAAATTCCTAATTTAAATACTTTCTTTTATTTATTAAATGAACATATTTTGTAATTTGAAATATAAATGTTGATTTCGATGTTGATTAGAATTTCAAACATGCATATATTGAATATTTTCCAAAAATGTGAATTTTGGTCAATAGAGTCAATCTTTGACTTTTAAATTTAAATTTTAAATATTTGAAAATTTTAATTTTCTCTTTTATTATGAAAATAAATAAAATTTCAAGAATACTGCTTTTCGTTTCGTTGAAATTGGATATATATTGTGAAAGATATGCTTTTTACAAATTTGGGTGTAAATTGTTTTATTTAACAATATTGTTTATTTTAAATTATATAAATAATCTTTTTAATTGTCATATCTTGTTCTAATTTGTATTATATGTTATGTTACATATATTTTTACCTTTTAAATATTTTTAAAGTGATGTTTGAATTTTTCCAAAGTCTATTGAATTTATTTTCTATTTTTAAAGCCCATTTTCCATTTTTCTATTATTTTCTTTATTTAAATTATATTTAATTAAAATTTATTTATTCATTTTTATGTATGCATTTTTATTTTATGTTTTTATCTTTATTTATAAATATTTTTCATGTACATACAATTATTTCAAAGTTCATTTCATTTATTTTCAAATTTTCAAGCCTAGTTTACATTTTGTTTGCTATTTTCTTAATTTAATTATATTTAATATTTATTTATTTATTTTTGTTTATTTACTATATTTTCATGTTTTATCTGTATTTATACATATTTTACATGTATTTAAAATTTAAAAAGAAATGGTGGAAATTTGAAAGGTTTGTGACTCTTTATTTGCTTAAGCCTCTTTGTATTCTCACCTTTTCATTATCAACCATTACCTTTTCATTTTTGCTGCCTTAACTCCATTGCTTCAGCCGTATCTTTTTCCTCATCGTTTTCACGAAAATTTAAGCTTCTCAACTCCAAAAAAAGATCGGCCATCAACCTGAGAAAAAGTTTTGGTAAAATTTCTATTTCTTTTTTTCATGTTTTCCTTCTTGTTTCTTATGTTATTTGCATTGCTTTCTTCACCTTCTAGGCTTGGCACCTCTCCACTCCATCATCTCCACCATCACCTCCTCCATCTACAGCAGTCACTAGCCCCTTCTTTGACCAAAAATTCAGGCCATGACCATTCACATGAAGCATCACCACAAAAACATTGCAAAGCTTTGCCAAACTTCACCAAAACAATGCTAGCCAAGCCTACGCTCCACTATTACCTTCATGGTTGCCTTTGGCCACTCCTTAGCCACCACTACCATCATCTACATCACTTTTGGCTACCACATGACCACTGACCAGATCTGAAACCCCCTATGGCGAAGCTCCAATTGACTTAAGCCGAGCCAAAAAGTTGAACAACTTACCTCTTTTGCATTGTCTTTGGTATGCTTCATGTTAGCACCACTACACCTTCATCTCCACTTGTTTTGATGCCATACCTGACCCAAACCTGACCTATATGATGCCAATCCTGAGCTTAACACATCATTGGCTAAGCTCATAATCCACCTTGGTCGAGCATTCGAATGGTAAAGACAAGGTCTTGTCTTTATTGCCTTGTATTTCAACTTTTTCTAAATAATTTTGTGTTGAATATTCATATGTTATATTGTCTTGTTTTGGGTTGTTTACAAGATGACATATTGGCTCTCTCCACTCATTTGAATCACTAGTCGTGCTGTATCGTGCTTGTCGTGCCTTTGGAATCGTTTGTGTGTCCTAGTGGTCTTCAGCTTGAAAAGGTGAGTCTTTCTCACTCTGACATTTATACTTATGAAAAAGTGAATTGATGACAAGTGTTTAGTAATATAAAATGTTTATGCAAGTTAGTGATGATCATATGATATGCTATGCCATGTTATTACCATGTTAAAACTGTTAATTTTCACCTAACATCTGATATATGACATTATATTGTGACTTTGACATTGTTTATATTGTTTATGCATATATTCACACTGCAAGTTCCCTGTTAGAATAGAATCATTATGGGTTAAAACGATACATACCCGAACGGACTTTAGAATAGGAAAAAATCGTTATGGGCTGAAATGATAGGCCTGAGCGATTTTTATTGTATTTTATTTGGCTTGGGATTGCGGGTTTGAAATGATAGAACCCGGGTTTTCTTTGTAAACTACGGATTAAAATGATATATATCCGTATCACTTGACCTAGGTTAGAAAATTATATACAGACCCGTGGTGTATTTTTAAATGATTTTTTTTTATGTATTTTCAAAAGTATGAAATTTTGATTTAAAAATATATATATTATGGTTTGAAGAAAGTTAAATATTAAATCTTGAAATTATGAATTTAAGTGAATTCAAGAATGTAAATTTAGAGTAAATGTGATGTTTGAGTTTAAATTTTATTTTAAAATGTAAATAAATAATGGAATTTAAATTTAAGGTTTTGAAATGATATTTGAAGTAAAATGTTAATTTTATTAAATTTATAAATAAACAGTGAATTTTGACTTAATAAATGAATGGAGTTTGTAAAATTGAATATTTGATCTTAAAATTTTATTGTGTTAAATCATATGTTAAAATGATTTTTAATGTAAAATTTTGAAGCCTAGAAATATGATTTTTAAGTTGTAATAATAAAAATTTGGAGTTTTTTTTTTGAAAAGCTAAAATGAAACCTGGAATTTTATAGCATTTTCAAAATGCTGTAGTCTTTTGACAGCATTTTTAAATGCTATTGTTTTGAATCTAACAATGTTTGAAATAACTAAATATCTATTACGACATTTTATAAATGTCGTTATTCTTGAACTAAACCATTTTGGAAACTATAAGCTACGATAGCACTTTATAAATGCCGTCGTTGCTATAATTTGACAATGTTTTGAAATGTTATAGATTTTTACACTGTTTGGGCTATATTTTAAAGTGTTAAATAATTTAACCTTTGAAATGGATTATTTGTGAAATTTTAGAAGTTTTGAATATTTAAATTTGAATTTTTAAGGAATTTAAATTGAATTTGAATTTAAATAAAGTTTACTTGGTTATGTGTTAAACGGAATGAGATGTAATGAGATAAATGGATCTTTGAATGGAATTTTGAAATGTATTTTGTAATGATGTGTGAAATAATAAATGAATGAAATATTTGATTTTTAAATGATATTTAAATTTGAATATTTGGATTTGAATTCAAATAATGATTTGATTATGAAGTTTTGAAAGGATGTAATATTTTAATGATTGGAAATGATTTGATCTTTATTTTAGTAAAGAATGTGAATGTGGAATGATATTTGATTTTGATTTATTTGATAAAGGAATATTGAAGTTTATATTTGTATGAAAAGATATTTGGTTTAATTGTAATGTAAGTTTATTTAAATAATATTGGATTTATGAAATGAATATTTCAAAACTACATAATAATGAAATTAGATTTGAGATATGAATATACGAAATTATAAAGTTTAGTTCTGAAATGTGGGATATTAGAGTTTGGAAATATATTAAGTTGGATTTTTTCATCTTGTAGATCAAATCTATATTTGAAATTGTAAGATTTGAAATGTTTTGTTAGAAAACTAAACTGAATTGAAACTGATGGTTTGAATTGAATTAAATTGGAAATATGAAATTTTGGTTTAATGGAATAAATTTGTGAAGTGTAAAGAATTAAAAGATTGATTTCAAATGTATGATTTCGGAATATTATGATTTTCAAAGTGTAATGATTTCAAGTATTTTGGTTTCTGAAAAGTTATACTTTGAAAGTATTATGAATTTTTTTAAAGGTGAATATATGTTTGAAATGGAAATGATAAACTATTTGATTTGAATATAGTTTAGAAATGTTTTTGGATTCGGAGTATAAACTATTTTGATTGAATAAATAGTTTTGAAATAAAAATGATTTTGGTTTCGAAGTATAAACTATTTTGATTGAATAAGTATTTTTGAAATAAAAATGATTTTGGTTTCGAAGTATAAACTATTTTGATTGAATAAATAGTTTTGAAATAAAAATGGTTTTGGTTTCGAAGTATAAACTATTTTGAAAGAAATATAGTTTGAAATGAAGTGATTTGATCTTTTTGAAGTTTAAACTATTTTGAAATGACCACGGCGTTATAATAACGTTTGGTTGTTAAAGAGACCGGGATCGAAAGTTGTCATACTCTCTGCCAACTCCGAAAACCACTTTAACAACCGTGTACGCGGTGGAGATTCCAGAATGAAGTAGGATGGTGGCGATGTTCTTGAGGTATATTACGTGGACCCAACTTCCGTGAGTTGGCATAAGGTGGCTAAAACAGGAGCGATCTCGGGCCAAAGGAGGTAGCACCTCTGGTCGGACCCATTCCTTCGATATTATACTCTTACTGGTGATTGATTAGATGGCCATCCTCCGATTTTGATATAAGAGTGTGTTCCGAGGTGGGCGTATGTGGCTGCTGCGTTACCACCAGCCCGTGTGCGTAATTGGTATACCTAACCTGGCATTGCCTTGTGTGCCGTGTCACCTACCATACCGAGCCTTTACTACGAGTTTGTTTTTCTCCCGTAGCCCATGTGGTATCCTCTGACAGTCACCCGGAGTGGAGATGGCATGATATTGGATGGACTACTGGGACTATTATGTGTGAAGGGTGATATGGGTAGCCCGGAACGCTATTTAAAAGTAAGTTTATTTTACTGTAGACATTATTATAATAGCGCAATATTACTACATAGTAAATAGTTTAACGGATCCTTAAAGGATGGGTGATCCCAAGCATCCTTTAAGTTACTGATGCATTTTTGTTACTGTTCACTTGAGTTGATTTACAGTTCATAAGTATTTATGTCCTGACTCGAGTGTTTTGTGTTTTGCTTTACGCTCGAGTCAGATTGAGTGAGTTAGCATTCAAGATTCACCTTCGGAGTTGGAGCTTTTCTTGAAGATGCAGCCATCTATTTTGCTTTCTGTATCAAGTGATTTTAGTGATGTATTCTGATTTGTACCTGATGTATCTTGTTACTCTTCTGTTGTATCTTATTTAACTCCGATGTATCTTATTTTTATATAGTAGCTTCATGAACTACTACCTCTTTTATTTCCGCTACATTATTATTTACTCTGTGTCTGTGGTCTGTGATTATGTATTTACTGTATATTCTGAGATTTGCCAAATTTTATTTACAATGCGGTATTTTGAGCAATTCAAGTCCGACATGTGCGGATGCGAATGGTTGAAAATATCGGGTTGTTACATTTTTTCTCTAATAAAATGACAATCTACCTCTATATGCTTAGTTCTCTCATGAAACACAGGATTTGGTGCAATATGAATTGCAGCTTGATTATCACACCATAACATTGCTGGTAGCCTCAGATTTAGTCCAACTTCATTTACTAAGTGAGTTATCCACATAATTTCACACAATGCATTTGCCATTGCCCTATGTTCCGATTCTGCACCTAAACGAGATATAACAGTTTGTTTCTTGCTTTTCCATGCTACCAAATTTCCTCCAACAAATACACAGAAACCAGATGTTGATCTTCTGTCTATCTTAGAGCCTGCCCAGTCAACTTCACTAAAGCTTTCAATTTCCATATGTCCATGATTAGTGTATACCAGACCATGACCTGCTGTGCCTTTGAGATAGCATAGAATTTGTTCTAGTGTTGCCCAGTGATGAACCATAGGTTTTGCCATAAATTGACTAATTACACTAACATAATAAGGTATATCAGGTCTAGTAACACATAGATAATTTAGTTTGCCTACTAGACGTCTATACCTCTCTGGGTTGTTGAATAGCTCTCCATCCTCACCTAAGCTCTGGTTAGGCACCATAGCAGTACTACATGGTTTAACAGCTAGTTTCCCAGTTTCCTTAAGTAAATTAAGTATATATTTTCTTTGGGAAAGACATATTTCATCCTCATTTCTCATAATTTCAATACCTAAGAAATATTTTAGTTCCTCGAGGTCTTTGGTATGAAATTGAGTCTGAATAAAGAGTTTGTGAGAACAAATACCACTATCATCACTTCCAATAATAACAATGTCATCTACATACACTACTAGCAATATAATACCTTTGTCAGATGTCCTATGGAAAACTGAATGATCAGTTTTACTTCTTTGAATACCAAATCTTTCCGTAGCCAAGCTAAACTTGCCAAACCATGCTCTTAGACTTTGCTTAAGTCCATACAGTGCCTT
Source organism: Allium cepa (assembly GCA_030765085.1). NCBI lineage: Eukaryota > Viridiplantae > Streptophyta > Magnoliopsida > Asparagales > Amaryllidaceae > Allium > Allium cepa. The sequence goes on from CM060940.1 coordinate 175,870,219, forward strand.
ATTAAGCTGGCACACCATACTTTCCTCCCCTTGAGCAACAAACCCAGGTGGTTGCTCCATGAATACCTCTTCAGAGAGATCCCCATGCAAGAATGCATTCTTGATATCAAGTTGATGAAGTTTCCACTTATATTATGCTGCCAAGGAGATAAAGAGTCTAATTGAAGTCATCTTAGCCACAGGTGAGAATGTTTCAGAGTAATCAATCCCGTATGTTTGAGCATAACCTTTGGCTACTAACCGGGCCTTCAATCTTGCAACTGTTCCATCGGCATTCATTTTAATAGAATAAACCCACTTGCATCCTATTACTTTTTTCTTTGGTGGTAACTTAACTAAATTCCAGGTTTTATTTTGTTCTAGAGCTTTCATTTCTTCCATCATTGCCTCACACCACTGTGGTGAGGCTATGGCTTCTTTTATAGATTTAGTTATTGATACAGAGTAAAGATTGGAGATAAAAGCATGAGATGAAGGTGGTAACTTTTTGTAAGACATAAAAGAGGAGATAGGATACGTACACTATCTTTTCCCTTTTCTTATTGCAATAGGTAGGTTCAGAATTGGATCTTCTTCACTCTGATGTGTATCATCTGTGTTGTCAACCTGAGGGGTTACACTAGGTATAGCAGAATATACTAAGAACTCTTCATTGTCCTCTTGAGTAGGAGGTGTTTTATCTTGATAAAAGGGTATGCCCTCCATAAAAGTCACATCAATTGACACAATATACTTTTGTAAACTTGGACAAAAACATCTGCATCCTTTTTGAAGTCTTGAATAGCCAACAAAGATGCATTTTAAAGACTTGTGATCAAGTTTACTCAACTGCTGATTAACATCTCTAACAAAACATGTGCATCCAAATACTCTAGGTTAGATCGGAAATAGACTTTTGTATGGTTGAAGAACTTGATAAGGAATTTCATTGTTAAGAACAGTTGATAGCATTCTATTGATAAGAAAACATGCAGTTGAGACTACATCAGCCCAAAATACCTTTGGTACATTCATTTGAAATAATAGAGCCCTAGTAGTTTCTAACAAGTGTCTATTCTTTCTCTCAGCCATACCATTTTGTGAAGGAGTGTCAACACATGAAGTTTCATGTAGGATACCATTTTGTGCAAGATAGATGTTAAATTCAGTAGACACGTACTCTTTTGAATTATCACTACGTAAAGTTTGTATAGAGGTGTTGAATGGAGTTTTGATTTCAGTATTGAATTTGCAAAAGATAGAAAACAATTCAGATCTACATTTCATGAGAAACACCCATGTTATACGAGAGTAATCATCAACAAATGTTACAAAATATCTAAAACCTGGTTTCAATACAGTTGATGATGGCCCCCAAATGTCAGAATGAATTAAAGAGAATGGTTTACTTGCACGTTTATTAACTCTAGGATAAGAAGTGCTTCTCTGGTGTTTCGTATACTGGAATGCTTCACAATTTATTGAAGATAAGCTGCTAAATTGAGGGCATAATTGTTTGAATAGAGAAAGAGACGGATGACCTAATTAGGAATGTAGTTTGAATGCTGGATCTATACCCAAACAAGCTGTAGGTTTGAGAGAAAAAGTATCAAGTGTATAATCCACCACACTCACTTTCTCTACCAATAATCTGATTTATCACCAGATCTTGAAATATACAGTGATTAGGGAAGAAAGTAATACTGCAATTGAGGTTCTGAGTAATCTGACTTACAGATAGTAAATTGAATGTTAGAGAGGGTAAGTATAAAACTGATTTCATAGTTATAGAAGTGTTTGGTGTAACTTCACCTACTCCTTCAACTAAAGACTGTGATCCATTAGCTAAAGTGACCTTGTGAGAGGTTCTATTTACCTTCAGATTTGTAAACAGATTTTGATTACTTGTCATATGATCTGTTGCTCCTGAATCAATTATCCATTTTGGAGTAGCTTTGCTTATATTGGCAGTAGAAGACACTGTAGTTGCTGCTGAGGTTGTTGTAAATTCTGACGAGGTATTATGCATAGACTTTTGGAATTTACTGTAATTATCAAACTCTTCCGATGTCATTAATACAGTCTTTGAGTTAGTATTATTATTTCCCTGAGTCTTGTATTGTAGTTTCCTACATTCAGATACCAAATGACCTATTTTCTTACAATACTTGCAAACGTTGTTTGGATTTGGTGCTCTCCATGCTTGTGTTGATGGTCTCCAGGGTTGTGCATTAGGTTGTGCATTATATTTCCAAGCATCAGTTTGAATACTTGGTATATTCTTTCTGTAACTACTAACAAGAGCACTATTATTTATGTTAGTAGATGGTGTGATTTCGGTTCTAAGGAGACGGCTATACACTTCATGTAAAGAGGTTATATCAGTGTGTGCAAGAATCTGTGATTTAGCACTATCATACTCAGATGGAAGGCCTGCCAGAAAACTCATAATAGCCATTTGTTCTCTTTATCTCTGCTGGACTTTAATGTCAGTGCTCATAGGTAGAAGAAGATTAAATTCTTCATATGTTTGCTTAAACGACATGAAATAAGTTTCTGAGATTCATATCATTTTTCTCTGCTCTATAGAATGCCTGACATACATCATACATCTTAGTTAAGTTTCCCTTGCCTGAATACAAGAATTCTAAATACTCCATCAATTCTTTAACAGTTTCACAATGATTAACTAATCCAATCACTTCAGTCTCTATAGAGTTTCAAATTTGTATGAATAGACGAGCATCATCTCTAAGCCAATTCTGGTCATCTTTATCTTCAAAATCAGATTGAGGAGGATCCTTAATCATATGATCATTCTTGTCCATGCTTCGAAGATACAATTTAATTGTCTTACTCCAATCAAGATAGTTTGAACTATTCAATTTTCGATCTGTAATCTTTGGCATCATTGATATTACATCTATGCCTTTAGTTTCCACCATGATTATTGAGATCAGATATGGATCGAGACAGAGAAATTAAAAGGAAGGAGAATTGAATTTCAAATTTTTGAAACCCTAGACCGGGATGGCTCTGATACCATGATATTTATTATATCATAATGAAAAACATATTGAATAAGAAACAATGAATATCATCACTCGGTTCATACATCAGGTTGCATCTTTATATAAGACGATTACATATTTTGAATCTTTTAGAATTATTGGACTTGGTGGCATATGGATAAGTGGGCCTTTGGGCTCTGGTAACTGTGTGGATCCGCCTTGCTATATTGTTCACATAATATCAGATTACACACATTATCTTCAATAAAATCCAACTTTATTATTAAACTTATTCTATATTAAAACAAATTTATACATAGCTTAAAATCAAGAAAAAAATAACATTTACATAATATCTAAAATCAATATTTATGTAAAACCATATTTTTCTTTATAAACTAAAATATTTTTATATAATTTTCTATCCTATGGTCAAGTGATAAGGATATTTGTCATTTCAATCCGCAACTTAATATTTTACTGTTGTATATCATTTCAAACCGCAATCCCGAATTAATAAAAATCCATAATAACCTTGCAGTTATAACAGTATAAAATACAACATCCATTCATCCAGTATCAATAATCAAACATTTACCACAATCATCATCCAATTCAATCAATAACATCAATATATAACAGACAATAAATAACAGGCATTTACCGGCAGTTTATAATCAATACTAAATTAAATAACTATTTTATCCAAATAAATTCAAATTAATTGAGATGATGATTCAAAATATGCCAAATAGTCATAAAAAAAATTTCTAATCACATCATAAATCAATTTAACAAACATAATAAATTTTAGAAGTTGTGAGTGGGTTAAAACACTCACCTTTCGAATTTAAATCGAATTCAAATCCAATTTAAACCCAAAATTCAAACATTCTCCGAATCCATCCAAACTAGAATCTAAATGCCCGGAATTTCAATACGATCCTAGCGGAGAAAACCGCGCGTGAAACGGACCTCGTAAGTGAAAGTTATTAAGATTAGAATGTTAGACCAAAAAAGATTATATGCACAAGTCATCCCAACCATTACCTCGTTCAATTTGAAACCCTTGCTTGTTACTCGATCGTAGATTTACAGCACGTCGTCGCTAGAAAAACCTCATACGCATGCCATTGCACGACCCAGATGATTAGGCGAAGCCTTCGCCACAGGTAGCTCGGGGCGCCCCCCCAGGTGGTCGTGCGACTCACCAAGGCGCCCCAAACGGCTCGCCCCGGGGGACCCTAAATGCCAAAATCATCGTTGATCAGACCCACTTCGAGGCGAACGAAACCGATGGATGCACATAGCTCAACGAACTTAACAATCCCATACCTTCCGATTGAACCCATGGCGAAGACCCACCGTCGAATCCAACAACTACATATGAACGGCCGTGAATTTTTCACCCAGTTCCGGCCACATCCAGACCTAGATTGAAAAAAAAAATCACATATTCGACTTGCGCTCTTCGAGAGCCTCAATTTGATATATAATTCGATACAGTTCGTGGAGTTTAAATTTTGAAGCGAAATTTGGAATTGAATTTGAAGTTTGGAAATTTGGCTTTGCCTGCCATTGAGAAAGAGGAGCAATAGAAATTTCTATACATACAGAAATTAGAAATAAAAAGACTGCCAGGGTTTATAACAAGGTATACCCGAAAAGCCCGTTTCGCCCCCAGAACGAAAATGGGTCAACCCATATATCAAAATAGATGTTTTCAAATATTTTAAACTCAGTGGGATAGGATTCAGGTCCTAATTCCATCATATGAAGAAGTCATAGTAAAATAATCTTATTCCAAATTGATTTCAATTAATTTAATTTAATTGATTTCTTAGCATTTCAAGCCCGTATGATCAATTGAAAAGCCCGATCATTACGAAACATGAAATCCTACAATAGCTCATCGTTACGGGTCCCATGAAACTAGTTTCGTCGAAATCCAAGACAGTTGCCAAAATGGTTATAATTCACATTATTAAATTAAACAATATTTTATCTAAATCACTTTTTCGTTTCAAATTTAATAATTCAATTACTATCAATTTGGATTACTTAGTAACTTATGAATCCTTTATAACAATTTTCCATATAGATTTAATGTTGCATATTCCTCCAATTTCAAAGTTTAAATTTCAATTTCAATATATTTAGAGATTATAGATTTAATTTCCAATAATACAATTAAATTTGCTTTCCATTTATTATCCAACCAATTTCAACTTATGGTATGATTAACATTGGTTTATATTATATTTCCCATTTCATCCTGGTTTCAATTAATATAGTATTTAATTTCATTTACTTACCATTTACCTATTTGTTATAGATTGAGTTCCAATTAATTAATTTCAAATAAACCGATTTGATTCAATTCTAATCTTTTTATTAAATCTATTACTACTCTATAAACCTAGTTAATATTTGTTTATCTTCTATTTACTTACATATTCTCATTTCCATATTTTATTTGTATTAACCACCATAATTCTGTTTATATTGAAATTTTATCAAATCTCATACATTAATTATAATTATAATCCCAATTAATGCATTCAACTTGGTTTCATTCTTTTATTTTGTCTTATGAATAAAATATATTTTTCCGTTCATTTTATTACATACACACTTTACAATTACTGTCCTAACTCACATTATTGAACATTTACTTACATTTAAATGAAATTTATTTCCAATTAATTTCATTGACAAATTAAATAGGTAATTTATAATAATTGTTACCGTAACCTGTAATTTACACTTAAGTTTATTTTATATTTATCTAATTATTATAATTACTTACATAATACTGAATTCATCCAATTACCATTAATTATACTAATTCATTTATTTATACAACACTTTTCCTTATTTACTTATCTTCAATTTTATAACCAAATGCAACAGTTTACACTATTTCATTATTGGGATTTCACTCCAACTGTCAAAAATTAGTTTTAATTACCACTGCTACATTTCATTTTTTACATTCACTTCATTATAAATTATAAAGTTTTATTTCTTTCTAAATTTAATTACAAAAATCTTATTAAATTAACCAATTTAATTATCTAAATTTGTGGGTCGTTACACTCTCCTCCGCTCAAAACTTTTCGTCCTCGAAAAGAGAAAAGGAGGGAAAGAAGGAATTAAGTAATCAATATATCTTATTCAAAAATATTAAACTTACAACCAGATAGATTCACAAAGTTTAATAATTTAAATAAAATATATCAATTTTTAAACATTAATTCCTTTTATATTCAAGTAAAAAAAATTTGGAAAATATTTCATAAATTTTCTAAGTCCAAAATTCACGAAAAATTTCGACAGAATCTCCTTTGTACGGAGAGGCTCGGACGAAAATTTATAATATCAAATATAACAATATATATAACAATATCTCAAAATAATATATCCCAACAGCGGAAAAAATATAATAACGCTATAAATTTGTAATCCGAAAACGTACCTATTTTTCGGGCAAACAAACACTTAATTACGAAACCAAAAGCAGTAGAAATTGCTTTCATATCCTGCATACGATCTAAAAGAATTTAATAATTATATAAAATGAAATATTTAAAGTTGTTTCACCACTAACAAACAAATCAATATAAATGACAATCACATGCAACCAATATACAACCATTATATAAAATCAACATAAACCCATTATCCATTCATATCAAACAAAAAAATAGTTATTCGGGTTCAAAAACATTAAACTGTGCAGAAATGAAAATGAACTACTAAGTGCACCATTTACTCAACAGTCTTAGATAAAACTAGATAGATTATTCAGACATCCAAACAATTTTAAAGTATCATTGCCCAAACAACCATAAACCAAATAAACAATGGCCCCAAACATAAATTAAGTTCATACTTATTAATTTCATTTCACAACATTTATTGCTTCACTTCCTTTTCATTCATATAATAATTTATCTTTTTAATTTACATTTTATTTCGTTACAGTTTTCATTTCTGTTCTTTTATTTTCTTATGTTATCTTCATTTCTTACATATATTACTTATATACAATCTAATTTAAACATATGTAAGCATATTCTTAGAGTACTATGTAAGCTTCTTTGTAAATAATTCCACATTTATTCATTCTGTCTTATTTTTATTTATTTCTATCCACTACTTACAAATTCATTTTCATTTATCCATATATAATGCAAATTTATTTTATTTGCATTACATTCATTTATTCATTACTTAATTTCATTTATTTACAGTATTCATCTTTCAACTTATTTTTTATTATAAATAACTTCAACATTTACTTAAGTTTATTATCATTTATTTATAACTTTTCTATTATATTTAATTAGTGGCATTTCAGTCATAACTTAAGTTTATAACAATTATAACATTAAATTCTTATTTATAAAAGCAAATTTATTGAATACTTTCATTACTTCAAGTTTTGCTTGTAAAATTTCCTATTACATTTTCTTTTAACATTTTAACTTTTTATAATTGGTAAGTTATATATATGTTAAAGAACGCAAATGAAACTTACACAAGCTTATCTTATCTCATTTTAGTAAAATAATGTTCAATAATTACACCTTTTACTTCATATCTTTTTGTTTACAGGTTACAAAGTTCAAATTTCTTATGCACTTCAGTTATAATTTAGCATTTAATTTCTTATTTTCGTTTAGGATTTCAATCATTAAATGGTTAAAATTTCATTCCATTACAATAATTGAAAATCTTCAATTATTAAAATTTAAAAACTAAATGCCGGGTTCCATTTCAAACCATTTAAAAATAATAGATAAATGTATATACTTACAATTTATATATCCAATTATATTCAAAGCAATTTGAAATTTATATTTGTTTAACAATATAAATCTGCAGTACAACTACTATAGGTCTATAGTGGCCTTCCCACTTCGAAACTCAAAAATAAATGTCGATGATGCATGCACTCATCGTTGAAATTATTTTCCAATGACAGAAAGGGGAGTACATAACTAATTTCTTTCCAAAGTTTCTTTAAAACAATTCTTTCAATTTATATTGAAATATTTATATCAAAAAATACTTATAAACAATATTATTATATTCCAAAATCCTTTGAAAGAAATTGTCAAAATCCCAGAACTTAAGTTCAAAATTTCCAATTTTCATCTATTTTATTTTCTTCAAATCTTATTTCCATCAATATTTATAAATTTCACTGCCTGGCAACCAATATATTACAACCAAATATAACCTTTATAAAATTTTAATTTTTATATACAGAAAATATAATAGGCAAAATTATTTCGTTCACCTATATTCAAAACAAACATTATGTCGGTCTGTCCTATTAAATGTCTAGAAATCCCTATTGATGTCATAGCGTCCTATGCACCGATCAGAATTTATAAATACAAAACGGAACAAATTAACACAATATTAAAACCTTTTTATAACACTAACAAATATGCTCTCTCACATATATACACTCAACGACTCATCGTAGGGTATTACTACCCTATTAGTAAAGAGTCAGACCCTATAAACTTAAGGTTTTCGCTAAACCAAAGCTCTGATACCAAATGTAACAGCCCGCCTTTTTGTACGCTTTAAATCGATGACAAACTACACATGTCAGACTCAAACCGTACAAAAGAGAGGATTGTTATTGGGGTGAATAAGAGAAGCAGAGAAAGAAGTAAAACAAAATAGAATCTCACAGCGGAATGACAAAATATAATAATCAAATAACAGTTTATGAAGCTGTTTTACAAAATATTTGATTATACTTATATAACACAGATCAGAGTTACACATGCCATAAAATAATAAATAATGCAGTGGAATACATGTTGTAGTGAAATATAATAAATAATAATAATACAATCTTCGTCTTCGTCCTCCATCAATAAGGTCTTCAAATCTTGAAATGCACAGGCTGACCCGAGCGAATTGAAAAGACAAAACACTCGAGTCGAAACTAAAAGATCTTATGTAAGTTAAATCAACGGAAAAATATGAGTGGAACGGCGTTAGAGATGTTTACGGGGTTTGACATCTCCTATCCAGTGTTTAACGTGAGTGCAGTAACTTAAGAGATGTTTGGGATTTACATGTCCTAAGGATCCGTTAAACTATTTACTATGTAGTAATATTTCACTATTATAATAATGTCTATAATAAAATAAACTTACTTTTAAATAGCATTAAGGCTTTAGATTTTCCACCTTAACACATAATAGTCCCAGTAGTCCATCCAGTATCATAATACCTCCTGATCAGGAGGCTACTAGAGGATACTCCACGGGCTATGGAAGAAATCCAAACTCGAACAAGGCGCGATAGGGTAGGTGACACAGCACAACTAAGAAATGCTAGGGTAGATATACCAATTGCTATCCAGACTGGTGGTAACGCATAGCAGCCGCTGCCGCCACCTCGAGCCACACCCCCAAATCAAAGATCAAAAGTGGCCACCAAATCAATCTCAAAGTCAGAATATAATGTCGAAGGAGTGTGTCTGATCAGAGGAGCTACCTCATTGGCCCGGAACCACCTCTGTTTTAGCCACCTTATGCCAACTCATGGGAGTGGGATCCATGTTCTTACCTCAAAGGACGTCGCCATCATGCTACTTCATTCTGGAATCTCCACCGCATGCACGATTGTTAAAGTGGTTTTCGGAGTTGGCAAAGAGTATGACAACTTTCGATCCCGGTCTCTTTAACAACCAAACGTTATTATTACACTGTGATTATTTCAAAATAATTTATATTTTAAACCAAAATATCATTGCCATTTCAAAACCATATGAATACGATATCATCTCCATTTCAAAACTAAATCAGTACGATATCCTTTTCAAAAATTATAGCACTTTCAAAGTTATAACACTTCGAAATCAAAACACTTAAAATTTATTACACTTTCAAAACATAATACTTTGAAATTCATAACTTTGAAAACGTAACTTCCACCACCAAAACAGTTTAAATATTAAAACACATTATATAATAAAATAGCTACTTCAATTTCACAAATAAATTCTAAACAATTCGAATTTCAAAATTTTAGATTTAACCAAATCTAAAACCATAAATTTCTATTCAATTCATTTTCCAAATAAACCATTCCAAATTATATCGATTTCAAAACAGATTTGATCCATAAAATAAACCATTTCAAATTCAGTATATTTCAAATTTTAAGTATTCAAAGATTCAAAACTAAGTTTGATAATTTCATATATATATGTATATATATCAAATTCAATTTTCTATTATTTAGTTTTGAAACATTTACTTAATAAATCCATTATCATTTAAATAAAACCCAAATTACAAATAACTGAATGTTTCCTTCAATTTATGTATACTTGAAATGTTTATTTACTTCACCTTAAATCAAAATCAAGTTATAAAAATCATATCCTTTAAAAATGTCAAATTCAATAAGTTTCAAATCAAACTTATTTGGGTTTATTAAATAAATTCAATTTCAAATAAATTTCAAATTTATCTTCCAACCTTGATTTATTTAAATCATTATAAACTCTATATTAAAATATAATTTAAATACTTAACCATATTATCTTTAATAAAATCAAACTTTATTATTAAACTTATTCTATATTAAATTAAATTTATACATAGCTTAAAATCAAGAATAAAATAGCACTTTCATAATGTGTAAAATCAATATTTGTGTAAAACCATATTTTTATTTACAAAGCATAGAAATCATTTCAAAAATATTGTTATATATAGACCACGGTGTCTGTATATAATTTTCTATCCTATGGTCAAGTGATACAGATATTTATCATTTCAATCCGTAATTTAATATTTTACGGTTGTATATCATTTCAAACCGCAATCCCGAATTAATAAAAATTCATAATAACCTTGCAGTTATAACAGTATAAAATACGACATCCATTCATTCACTATCAATAATCAAACATTTGTCACAATCATCATCCAATTCAATCAGTAACATCGCTAGAACAGACAATAAATAACAGGCATTTACTAGCGGTTTATATTCGATAATAAATTCAATAACCTTTTTATCCAAATAAATTCAAATTAACTGAGATAATGATTCAAAATATGCAAAATAGTCATAAATAAATTTTTAATCACATCATAAAGCAATTTAACAAACATAAGAAATTTTAGAAGTTGTGAGTGGGTTAAAACACTCATCTTTCGAATTTAAATTGAATTTAAATCCAATTTAAAACCAAAATTCAAAAGGGCTTCAAATTTATCCAAACCAGAATTATAATGCCCGGAATTTAATACGATCCTAGCGGAGAAAACCGCGCGTGAAACGGACCTCATAAGTGAAAGTTATTAAGATTAGAACGTTAGAACAAAATAAAAAAATAATTATATTCACACGTCATCCCAACCGTTACCTCGTTCAATTTGAAACCCTTGCTCGTTACTCGATCGCAGATTTACAGCACGCCGCTACTAGAAAAACCTCGTACACACGCCACTGCATGAGATACCCAGATGATCAGGCAAGCCTTCGCCACAAGCAGCTCGGGCCACACCCCCGGTGGTCGCGCACTCACCACAACGCCCCAAACGACCCGCCGCAGCAAACCCTAAACGCCAAATCATCGTTGATCAGACCCACTTCAAGGTGAACGAAACCGATGGATGCACACAGCTCGTCGAATTTAACAATCCCATACCTTCTGATCGAACCCATGACGAAGATCCACCGTCGAATCCGACAACTATATAAAAGTATTATATTTTATCTATGAAATATTTATATGGTTGTCATCATCAAAAAGGGGGAGATTGTTAATATCCTAGGTATTGATTTTGATGACAACAACCATATAAATATTACTGCTAACTTCTCTTCAAGTTATGCAGTCATATCAGATATATTATGGAGACATTTACAGATATAAACAAGAATATAGTGGAAGCAAATGAATTATAGAAGAAGGTTGATCAGAGCAATGGAAGAACAAAATCCAATTAGAGAAGAATGTTGAAGCATAAAGATGTTTGAAGTGATGAGGAGTTGGTTGAACCTTAGAATATCTTGTTAAAGATCTTATGGTAATTATACTTCAAGATCATCAACCATTGACCTCAACCGAATCACAAAAATCCACAAATAAAAGGTAATTTGAAATGCTAAAAATTTGCAACACTTATTAGTGTTGCTGTTCATTTTGCAACACACCCATGTCGACATGGGGTACTTGGGCGTGACGACATACTAGCAGTTTTCAGAATTTCAAATTTTAAATGAACAGACATTTCCCTCCACCTCTTCACCAAAAGACATGTCTCTTCAACCACTATATAAAGGCCTCTGAAAACGAATTTTAACATCAAGATTTCTCATTTTCTCTTACTCCTTCTCTAAACAATTGCAAAAGAAATCCATTGCATATTCTTCAAATCTCCTTGCAAATCGATACTATTTCACTCTAATTTTTCACCGATTTGCAAGCCACACAATATCAGAGAGTTGTACTTTAATTCACATCATTCTCTCTCTGATTTCATCATATTCCTTAAAGAATTCAAAGATATATTGCCATTGGGGGTCTATAGGATCATTGTACCGAATCTGCAAGAATCTGTATTGAACATACAACCACTTTCCATAGTTTGTTGTTGGTGATAAAGAGAAGGTGTTCTTGTCGCTGTAAAATCAAGAGGGTGTGTCTTGTAGCCCGTGAAACCAAGATTGTAAAGGTGTTCTTACCACCTATGGAAAGCAAGCGATTGTAGTGGAATTCTGCTCGATAGAGTGCAGGACTGGATGTAGGATTGGTTAATCCGACCCAGTATAAAAATCCGGGTGTTATTTACATTACTGCATTTTACTTTACTACTTACTTATTCTCTGATTACTTCTTTATATTCATAAGTAGTTAATACACATTTTACCACTTCTAGTGCCTGAATAGCCTTAAGATCCAACATTATGTTGTAGCCACCCTAGTTTTCTACATTTGGTACCAAAGTGTCGGTTCTCAAAAAATCATAACTTGGTTTTTAAAAAGTATAAATGGCTAATGACACTAGTAACACATTTTTTAACACTTTTGTAGAAGGGCAATCTACCACTGGACCCCCTCTATTTGATGGTAGTAGTCATGCTTATTGGGCTTGTAGGATGAAATGTTTTTTGCAGTCTAATGGTTTGGATATTTGGAACATTACCCAAATAGAGTATATAGAGCCTCAAAATGAATATTCAAAATGAATATTCAAAATCAAGTGTCTATTTTTAATTCTGCATATGAAATTTGGAAAACACTACAAGTCACACATAAAGGCACTAATAAAGTAAAACAAACAAAGATACCTTTGCTATCTAACCAGTTTCAACTCTTTCAAATGAAACCAAATGAGTCTATTTCTGATATGTATTCTAGATTCAAGATATAGTACATGTTTTAATATCATTAGGAAAGAAAATTACTGAAGAAGACCAAGTCAAAAAGATCTTGAATTCACTTCCCAGTGAATTAGATCAGAAGACTCTAGCAATTGAACAAGCCAATGATATTAGTATTATGAAAATAGAAGATTTTATTGGTAACCTAATATCTTATGAAGTAAAGTTGCAGATTAGAAAAGAATCAGGAAAACGAGAAGAAACCACTAGCACTCAATGCTATGATCGACAAAGATGAACCAGATGATGATGTTATTGATGATGATATTGAGTTTATGACCAAGAAGTTCAAGAAATTCTTGAAGTATTGGATGAAAAACAAACTTCGAAAAACTAACAACAATAATTCTAGAAATGGAAATGTTGTTAAGTGTTTCGAATGTGATAAACCGGGTCATTTGAAAAGAGACTGTCCTAAACTTATAAAATCAAAGTCAAACACTTTCAATAAGGAGAGGAAACAGGCATTCAATGCAAAATGGGATGATTCGGATATATCATCAAGTGATAGTGATTCAGAAACAGAAAACGCCAACATGTGCTTCATGGCAAAGGGTGACCAGGTATGGAATTTTAATAAAGAAATTACTAATGTTTTGAATGATATGAATCGGGGATATAAAAAACTTAGGAAAGAGTACAACAATAGTTTGGCAGAGATAGATAGATTAAAAAAAATTAATGAAAGGTTAATTGAAGAAAAACAATGTCTAAAAGATGAAATTGAAAGACTTAATGGGTATAATGATGAGAAGGATTTGACACTTGGAAGTTTTGAAAAACTAAAAAGTAAAAATGAATCCTTAAAATCAGAAAATCTTTCAATGAAGTCACATATCATTGATCTGAATGAAAAAATAACATCTCTAGACAATGTTATTCTTAACCATAACAAGGATTTTGACAAAATGAAAACTGATGTTGATAAATTTAACAAACGGAAGGATAATCTAGAAAAATTATTATCTACATAAAAACACACTAGGAATAAACATGGACTTGGATACACCCATAAGGCTAAATTAAAGAAAAATAGTATTCAAAATACTAAGTTTGTTAAGGCTACCAAGTTCAAACCAAAACCTAGGAAATTAAAGTTAAAACCTCTAAATAGATTCATTAATTTATGGGTTCAAAAAAGGATGAATGATATTGAAAAAGAAAAATATATTGATAATTTTATTAATAAGGTTCATTCATCTAGTGATTATATTTTGAAAGGACCTTCAAACTCTTCATGGGTTTGGCGTCCCAAAACTTAACCCCATGGACCCAGAATAAAAAGGGTACCAGTGTGCATATTTTATAATTTTTCAGGTACCAAGCAATGTATATCAGATAGCAGATGCTCAAAGCATATGACAAGAAATCTATTGTACATTGGATAAATATAAAAAGGATTTGTTATTGGCATCAGCAAAGTCGGTAACTCTAAAACTCATCTTATTATTTGATAAGTTTATTTCATGTTTTGAATTGATTTGGTTTCCCCTCAAGTGTTTTATTTATAAGCATTTATCTCTATATACAAACTCTACATATTGTCTAGCAGTGATTTAAGTGACTCTTTTTCGCCCTTTTTGTTGATGAAAAAGGGGGAGAAAATGTATAAATATACTAGGAAAATGATAGGGGGAGTGCTTAGAGTTAGGGGGAGTCAAATATAAAAGTATTATATTTTATCTCTCAAATATTTATATGGTTGTCATCATCAAAAATAGGGAGATTGTTAATACCCTAGGTACTGATTTTGATGACAACAACCATATAAATATTACTACTGACGTATCTTCGGGTTATGCAGTCATATCAGATATATTGTGGAGACATTTACAGAGATAAACAAGAATACAGTGGAAGCAAATAAATTATAGAAGAAGGTTGATCAGAGCAACTGAAGAACAAAACCCAATAAGAGAAGAATCCTAAAGCATAAAGGTGTTTGAAGTGATGAGGAGTTGGTTGAACCTTAGAATATCTTGTTAAAGATCCCATGGCAATTATATTTCAAGATCATCAACTATTGACCTCAACCGAATCATAAAAATCCACAAATATAAGATAATTTGAAATGCTGAAAATTTGCAACACTTATTAGTGTTGTTGTTCATTTTGCAACACACCCATGTCGACATAGGGTACTTGGGCATGTCGACATACTAGCAGTTTTCAGAATTCCAAATTTTAAATGAAGAGACATTTCCCTCCGCCTCTTCACCAATAATTCAATTAAATTTGCTTTCCATTTATTATCCAATCAATTTCAACTTATGGTATGATTAACATTGGTTTATATTATATTTCCCATTTCATCCTGGTTTCAATTAATATAGTATTTAATTTCATTTACTTACCATTTACCTATTTGTTATAGATTGAGTTCTACTTAATTAATTTCAAATAAACTGATTTGATTCAATTCTAATCTTTTTATTAAATCTATCACTACTCTATAAACCTAGTTAATATTTGTTTATCTTTTATTTACTTACATATTCCCATTTCCATATTTTATTTGTATTAACAACCATAATTCTGTTTATATTTAAATTTTATCAAATCTCATACATTAATTATAATTAAAATCCCAACTAATGCATTCAACTTGGTTTCATGCTTTTATTTTGTCTTATGAATAAAATATACTTTTCCGTTCATTTTATTACATTCACACTTTACAATTACTGTCCTAACTCACATTAATGAACATTTACTTACATTTAAATGAAATTGATTTCCAATTAATTTCATTGACAAATTAAATAGGTAATTTATAATAATTGTTACCATAACCTTTAATTTACACTTAAGTTTATTTTATATTCAACTAATTATTATAATTACTTACATAATACTGAATTCATCCAATTACCATTAATTATACTAATTCGTTTATTTATATAACACTTACCCTTATTTACTTATCTTCAATTTTATAGCCAAGTGCAACAATTTACACTATTTCGTTATTGGGATTTCACTCCAATTGTCAAAAATTAGTTTTAATTACCATTGCTACATTTCATTTTTTACATTCACTTCATTATATTATAAAGTTTTTATTTCTTTCTAAATTTAATTACAAAAATCTTATTAACCAATTTAATTATCGAAATTTGCGGGTCGTTAAAGTTATAAGTATAAATATGTACATTATTAAATTTACCTATTAATATATACCCACACACTTATATATATATATATACACACACACACACACATTCAAAACAAATTTTTTATTTTTATATATCTTTATTTAATTACAAAAGTAATTATAATTTACAAATATTTTATACCTTTTTCAAATTATCATGTGTTGAACAAAAACAACTTTTTTTAAATCCATAAAGACTTCTACCTTGAAAAATTGTTACATACAAATTCGCACGGATTTATATTGATAGAATTATTTTCGTAAATTTTTTTTTTCAAAATAAAAAAAAACAATTTTTAAACATATGTAGTTTATATTTGTTAGTTAATATTCTACAAATAACTTTTAAAATTAAATATATAATGTTTTAAATGTTTATTAAAAATATTATACACACATGTATGCAACATATTAATATTTGAAATTTGAATTTAAACTTGAAATGAAATTTCCTTTTAGATCTAGATCTATTATAAATTTCAAACTATCTTTAGATATTTTAGATGCTAATTTAAATCCTTTTGAATTGGTCAATATTTTCAAATAAACCGGTCCCATGCATGCAATCACCTCCACAGCATGGTCCTTAGCACCGGTCAGCTCTCAACGAATTTCAGCACAGAACAATTAGCCTGCTCATGGTTATCAATATCCAGACCGGCTTCAAGCCACTCCCTTTGGATTGACTCCATATCCGATAGGCACACTCAGAATAGCCTCAGACAACACCCACCTATCAAGGCTGGCCTATGCATAGCCGTCTTTGATCCGACATCACTACTGCCCATCTCGTCATCTCATAGCTAGCCCAGCATGTTTCCTTGCCCCTTGGTCCATTGCAACTTTCAACCTTCACTATCACTAAAGACTGGCCAAAGTAATTCAACAGCCTTACAACCTAGGCAAGCAAAATTAAACGACAAGTCGTACATCTAACTGTACAAGATACAGTAGGGAAACGGCAGAAAATATACCTACTCATGTAGTTTCCCGTCAGCATTTAATGCGCATTAAATGCAACATGTGTGTCTGTTGCAGAAGGATAATTAGCATGATTCTCATCCACTCATTCCTTTATGCCTTTACAAATGCCTCTTATCAGCCCATAGGACCATATCAACAGTCAGATGCTCTCCCTGTTTGTTTTTAGCATAAACTCGGTCGTCCATCATCCATTTCAGTTAGTAAAATACTCAATGCATTGTCACGTCAAAGGGGTTAGAAAATATATGAATTATGGTCATTATCTCTTTCTCTACTCACAATAAATCAAGGTCCTAAGTACTTAAGATTAGCTAACTTTATTGGTCTTGAGCGGTATATTTCTGATTATTCTCTTGTAAGTCGCTGTACTTATAAGAGAGAACTATAGTAAGAGATCTTCACGGTGGACGTAAGCAATCTTGTCGAACCACTCTATATTTGGTTTCATTTGCTTTTCCTTGCTTATTTCTGTGACGCCCCACCTCTATACCCACGCTAGCCAAGGACACTACGGAGTAATGCCGTCAACTAGCGTGGAGAATAAGGCTGTTGAGGAGCGACCATCTGTATAATTGCTTTGTGCGAGTACCGACATGCCAGATAAAATATAACTTGCATTCTTTTCAAGAGAATCCGACATACCGACACAAACTCAAAGCTACTACACAGTGGCTGTAATGTCTTCGGAAACAATTATAGAAATAAACATAACATAAATCAGTCACAAATAATTCATATCACAAAGGCAGAAAAAGATATGAATATATAACACATGAAAGTGTACATCGGAGTAGTGGTCAGAAAGATCCACAATAACCCAAAAGAATAGCAACATGTGCTATACAAAAGAATAAGCATACATCATAGAGTCTATATCTCAAATGTATATGTCTAAAAACTACTAATCTAAGTAGTTAGCCAAAAGTCAAGGAGATAATCCTAGAAGTGAAGTCAAGCAGAAGCACCTGTAACATCTCGGTCAGACCCGAGTATTAATTAATAAGAAAATAATAAACGGATCAGTCTAGCTATAAATATCAGATGACATGATATAGAATAAGAGATATGGCATAAACATATGATAACCATAATGGCATACTACTACAAGTATGAAATTGAAAATCAACATGAGATTAACCAATATCACAAGAATCTTCTCAAAGATCCAAAAAGGGTTTCATACCCAAAACTTGTATTCACAACAAGTCAATGACACACGAATTCACCAATGCACAAAAATTGATAAATCATATAAATGAAAATCACTAAAATTAGTGAAGCACAAATTCTAGAAATCAACACACGAAATCCAGAAATCATAAAAAGGGGGGAGGCCTATCACACGAACGGGAGCATGAAAACTCACCAACATATGTATCACACGAACGAGACGCTATCTCATAGTAGCTAACCATTAATTTTTGACACACGAACGGCCCGAAGACCATGGGGCGCTACCCCACATGTGTGAGTCGAAATCACACTGAAACGGGGTCTAGTCTCCCTCGCATACAAAGAGACATCGCATAATTGCTAGTCTTAATCACAAAAATGATCGTCATGATCATCAAAAAGTGTCAATTACAGTAAGCTAGTAAATATATGAGCTTAGCTTCATGTCCCATAACCACTAGCTTAACTTAAATATTTACGAACAAATTGTAGATCTCCACTAGAAAATTGTCACAAGAGATTCAATCGAACAAATCCAAGAATTAACCGACGAAGTAAGCGCAAGCGTTTCATACCACTTGTTTTACTAAGCCGTTTAATTAGATTTCTCATACGAATGAGGTAAAGGTTTGTATATGCTAGTAGATTGGAAAACAGTTTAAGAAACGAGCTTTGTAATAAAATAATTTTGAAATCATTTTGATGAAAGAGTTTTGATATTTACTACTAGCATTGAAAACCTTCATATTTTTAAAGTGACAAACTATAAAAATGATTGTAGAAACAATCAATAATTAAAATCCACATACGAAGACGTGAATCAAATCTAAAGAAACCGATAAAGAATCCATCGAAATGGATATTCAAAAATCCCTAAAAAGGAGTCATCAAGTCGTAATAAATGATAACAACAAATAGGATCATCACGAATCGATTCAAATTGGACATTCAATCCCAAAAGGCGAAGTGGTCTGAAATAGCAAATTCAGTTGACTAAACAGAGATTTTCAGTTGACTAAACAGCAAATTCAGTCGACTGAACAGTGATTTTCAGTCGACTAAACCCTGCCTGGAAACTTTCTGTTTCCAAGTTCAGTCGACTGAACAGAGATTTTCAGTCGACTAAACCCTGCCTGGAAACTTTCGGGTTCCAGATTCAGTCGACTGAACAGAGATTTCAGTCGAATGAATCATGGCTGGCCTGTTTTTCAGCCTATCCAAATGAAGAGCAAACTCTTCCAAAATGCAACCGGACGAACATTGGCTCTAAGGGTTTATGTCAATCGGCAACTCGGCCCTATATGCTCCTCGATGCATCACCAAAAGCATGATCAAACATCCATAAAAGGATTTTCACACAAATTTGACTAAATACCCCAAAAATTGGAATATTCACAAAACCAATCCAAATCAAGAGCAAATTCACATGAAGAGGTGTTAGCAATTCATACATAACAACCAAAGATAATTATTGTCATAGATGTGAGATAAAAATCTCACCTTTGAACCCAAAAGCACAAGGTTGAGAAGCTTGAAAACAAAGGAGGATCAACCACTCTTCAATCCCAACTCAAGAAGCTTGATTCTAAGCTTTAAAAGAAGAACATTTCCAAAGTTAGGTTTTGGAATTTATGAAATTGATAAGAGAATGAGTTGGAGAAGAAGACGAGGAGGAGGCTTACCAAAGCTTTTTCTATTGATTTGGAGCTAGAACTTGATTTGTAAACAAAAACTAGGGTTTGAAGTTTTTAATTTCCCATTCCACTCACCATTAATATCTAAAGTAGAGGAAGAGGGAGTGAATGAAGAGGGGTTTCAGTTTTGGGGTATTAAGTTAGAACATTGGGCTGAACCCAAACCCAAACCCAAAGTGAAAATGGTCAAATTTTTGGCTAGCTCCAAAAATATCAATGTTTATACTCAAAAAGATCGCAAATGTCATTTTGAACTCAATGGAAGTGGTCTCAAGTCCAAATTCGACCATATGAAAAAAGTAACTTTTCGGACTATAATCCGACTAACGATAAAATATTAAATACTCAATCGTAAAATATGCAGGTTGTTACAGACTCCCCTCCTTAAAGAAATTGCGTCCTCACAATATTTAAGAAGAAAATATATAGTAACAACCACGAAAGCATATTCAATACAAAAGAAATTTGAAATAAGAAATTCACCTCAAAGAGCACGGGAAAGTAAGTCCGGATGTGTTCGCTCGATGAACTCTCTAGATTCCCAAGAGCAATCCTTAGGATTTGAGGACCATTGGACTTTAACAAGCGGAACATCTTTATTTCGAAGGCGCTTGACCTCCGAAGCAATAATAAGAATAGGATGTTGCTCATAAGTTAAATTAGGTGAAACTTCAATTTCTTCCACAACACCGGGCTCAAGAATAGAATCGGAATCTCGAAGGCACTTCCTTAGTTGAGAAACGTGAAACACGTCATGAATAGCATAAAACTAAGCTGGTAATAAAAGGCGAAAAGCCACGGAACCAATATGTTCGGTGATAGGAAATGACCCAATATATCGAGGCGCTAATTTTCCCGATCGACTGAAAATACAACACCTTTCATAGGTAAAACATGAATGAGCACAAGATCTCCCATAGAAAATTCTAATTTCCTTCTTCGGTTATCGGCATAGGATCTTTGTCTACTTTGGGCTTCTTTCATCCTATGACGAATAAGGTCAATCTTTTCTGTGGAATCACGAATAAAATCTGGACCTAAAACCAGCTTCTCACCGGCCTCAAGCCAACAAGAAGGAGATCGGCATGGCCTTCCGTAAAGTGCCTCGAAAGGTGCCATACCAATACTAGATTGGAAGCTATTATTATAGGAAAATTCAACAAGAGAAATATGATCTTCCCAACTTCCACCGAAATCAAGCACACAAGCACGAAGAAGATCTTCAAAAGTTTAATTCACACGCTCGGTTTGTCCATCGGACTGAGGATGACAAGCGGTGCTAAAATTAAGCTTCATTCCCAAAGCTTTTTGAAGACTCTTCCAAAATCCACTGGTAAACAATGGATCACGATCACTAACAATAGAAGTAGGAACTCCATGCAATTTAACAATTTCTTTGATAAAAAGTTTGGCCAAGAGAGGAACGGTTCGATTGGACCGAACGGGAATGAAATGGGCGGGTTTAGTGAGTCTATCAACTATCACCCATAAGCTATCATGACCCGAACGAGAACGGGGAAGGCCGTCAACAAAATCCATGGAAATTTGATCCCACTTCCAAATCGGAATGTCTAAAGGTTGCAATAACCCACCGGGCCTTTGATGCTCGTCCTTGACAAGTTGGCAAGTCATGCAACACTTAACAAAGTTAGCAATATCATATTTTATTCCCTCCCAATAATAAAGCCGCTTCATATCCGTATACATTTTACTACTACCGGGATGAATGGTAAATTTAGAATGATGAGAATCTTCTAAAATATCTTTACGAAGATCACTAATATTTGGCACGATAAGTCTACCAAATTTCCGAATGCCGCCACGAGAATCGATATCAAAGTCTATCAAACCTTCAACATCAATTTTATCCTTAATATTTTGGCTAAGAAGAGCCAATTCGGGATCTAGCCTTTGAGATTCAAGAATGCGGTCTAAAAGAGAAGGATGAGCCTCAAGGCTACATAAAACAAGAGATGAACATAAATCAGAAACACGGTCTCGAATTTCACAAGTGGATAAAACCTCGAGATCATTCCATTCGGATATCATCAAGGAAACAACAGCTTGTTGCTTTCGACTAAGTGCATCCGCAACGCGGTTTCGCTTTCCGGGAGTATAAAGGATATGAAGATCATATGGTGCAAGAAATTCGAGCCAACGTTGTTGATGCAAATTAAGTTCCTTTTGAGAGAATAAATACTTCAAGGACTTATGATCGGTATAAAGAACAAATTTCTCTCCTAAAAGATAATGACGCCAAATACGAAGGGCGAAAACAATAGCCGCGAGCTCTAAATCATGAGTGGCATGTCTAGTCTCAGCAGGCTTCAATTGCCTAGAAGCATAAGCAATAACACATTCTCTTTGCATAAGAACGGCACCTAAACCAACGCGACTAGCATCGGTATAAACAACGAAATCTTGATTCCCCTCGGGAATAACAA
Source organism: Allium cepa (assembly GCA_030765085.1). NCBI lineage: Eukaryota > Viridiplantae > Streptophyta > Magnoliopsida > Asparagales > Amaryllidaceae > Allium > Allium cepa. The sequence continues at coordinate 175,893,098 of CM060940.1, forward strand.
GAATAGGAGCATCAGAAAGAAGTTCCTTTAGTTTCTGAAAAGAAGTTTCACATTTGTCCGGCCAAATGTACTTAACACCTTTCTTCATTAAGCTAGTGAGAGGCATGGCAACCTTAGAAAAGTCTTTGATAAAACGGCGGTAATAACCCGTCAATCCGAGAAAACTACGAATTTCCGTCACACTCTCCGGTCTCTTCCAATTTTGAATCGCTTCAATCTTTGAAGGATCCACGGAAATTCCGGATTCAGAAATAATACGACCGAGAAACTTCACACGACATTGCCAAAAGTGGCATTTAGAAAACTTTGCTTTTAATTGATTACTCCTTAGAGTTTCCAATACAATCCGAAGATGCTTTTCATGCTCCTCCTCCGTTTTTGAATACACAAGAATATCATCCATAAAGATGAGAACAAACCGATCGAGGAAGTCTTTGAAAACTCTATTCATAAGGTCAACGAAATAAGCCGGAGCATTCGTTAAACCAAATGGCATAACAAGCCATTCATAAGATCCATACCGAGTACGGAACGATGTCAAAGGAATGCTATCCTCTGCAATACGAAGCTGATGAAATCCGGTTGCCAAGTCCAATTATGAAAAGACTCTAGCACCACTAACTTGATCGAATAGATCATCAATCCGAGGTAAAGGATATTTATTTTTGATAGTAAGATCATTAAGCTTGCGATAATCAACGCAAAGTCTAAGAGTACCATCGGATTTCTTCACAAAGATTGCCGAAGCTCCCCAAGGCGAGGAACTAGAGCGAATAAATTGCTTCGTCTCCAATTCGGATAATTGTTTGCGCATCTCCTCATTTTCCTTATTGGACATGCGATAAGGAGGACGAGTAATAGGTTGAGCTCCAGGGATGAGATTAATTTTGAACTCAATTGCTCGCTTAGGTGGTAATCCTAAAACGGGCTCAAATATGTCGGAAAATTCACGAACAACGTGAATAAGAGAAATTATATCTTCCTCATCATCATTATCGTCATCTTGAGGGTTTAAAGAATACAAAGATGCGACCAAGTCGGAATCCGAATCTTTAAGATCGATAGAAATCTGCTTAACAGATTGAGGATGCCGAAGATGAATAGTCCGCTCAGGACATAAGATTTGGGCTTCATAACGGTTAAGCCAATCCATTCCCAAAATCATTCCAAAGCCTAAGTAACGCATGACATGCAAATCGGCTAGGAAAGAAAAATCACTCAAAATAATCTCGACATCTTTACACAATAAACTGATTGTTGCGGATCCACCAATCGGATTCGCAATTCTCAAAGAAGTCATTAAACACAAACATCCAAAGAAAAAGTATCAACAAGTTCTTTTGAAATAAAAGAATGGGACGCACCCGTATCAAAAAGAACTCGAATAGGATGATCACGAAATAAAATAATGCCATCAAGGATAGAATGAGAAATACCTTGACCACGAGATGTGTTGCCAAGGGATTGAGCAACATTTAACTTTCCCTCCTTCTTGCCTTCAAGTTTGAGGCATTGATGTATATAATGATCCGGGCTCTTACAATAGCGACAACAACGGGGCTTTGAACACTTGTTCGCAAAATGGTCCCTAGACCCACAATTAAAGCATTTCCCACTACTAGGAGAAGGAGCCTTTGCAGCAGGAGTTGCTTGCTTACCCTTTTTGTTGGGATAAGGACCTTTGAATTTGTTTGGCCTCTTCTTATTGTTGAAGTTTGGATTGGAACCCACCACTTCAAGATCATTTTCCCTATCCACCTCTTCAAGACGAAGAGTGATATCAATCAGTTGATCAAAAGAAACTTCTAATTTTAGAAGTAATGGCTTCTAGAGACTCTTGTTCAAGCCATAAACAAATCTTTGATTTTTCTTCAATGGGGTGTTATTGTATTCAACCCCGTATTTGGAAAGAGATTCGAAAGATGCGACATAGTCTGTCATAGAAGATTCACCTTGAACAAGGTCAATAAAATGGCGAGCCAAAGTCACCTTTTCTGCTTCTGGCACAAATTTTAATTCGAAGCATCCCCGGAATTGCTTTCAGGTGAGATCCGCTTCATTAATTTCAGAAATAAGAAGTTCGTACCAGTCCAATGCTCTTTATTGGAGCATACTAGAGGTCACCTGAACTCGGTGAAGATCATTGAGGTTCATGCGAGAAAAGATTCGATCGCATGTTCTTAACCAAGCCAGGACTTCAATAATAGTTTCAGAACCTTTGAATGGCTTCCCACCCAAGTTGGTGTAATCGTTGCACAAGCGTGCAAATCCAGATTTAGGGTGAGTAGGTTCCGGATTAGAACCGGCTGCTTGAGCATTCTTTACTAGATCAAGAAGCTGCTGGGCAGACATAAAAACTCCATCTTGGGGAGTAGCACTAGATTGACTGGCGCTGGGACGGCCAGGTCTTACCATTTCTCTTCCTTAGAAAGAAAGAAAGAAGAAGAAAAAGGTTATTCACCAAATGAATATCAAGCAATCTTGATAGATAAAACAAGGAATCATAAAGAAAATAGGATGAATTGGTACGAAGACTCGAATTAAATCCTAAGGCACGACTCCTAAGAAGGACTTAGGACGATGATCCTTGTTAATCTATTCTACATTGTTCTGATGTTTGGCTCTGATACTAAGCTGTGACGCCCCACCTCTATACCCATGCTAGCCAAGGACACTACGGAGTAATGCCGTCAACTAGCGTGGAGAATAAGGCTGTTGAGGAGCGACCATCTGTATAATTGCTTTGTGCGAGTACCGACATGCCAGATAAAATATAACTTGCATTCTTTTCAAGAGAATCCGACATACCGACACAAACTCAAAGCTACTACACAGTGGTTGTAATGTCTTCGGAAACAATTATAGAAATAAACATAACATAAATCAGTCACAAATAATTCATATCACAAAGGCGGAAAAAGATATGAATATATAACACATGAAAGTGTACATCGGAGTAGTGGTCAGAAAGATCCACAATAACCCAAAAGAATAGCAACATGTGCTATACAAAAGAATAAGCATACATCATAGAGTCTATATCTCAAATGTATATGTCTAAAAACTACTAATCTAAGTAGTTAGCCAAAAGTCAAGGAGATAATTCTAGAAGTGAAGTCAAGCAGAAGCACCTGTAACATCTCGGTCTGACCCGAGTATTAATTAATAAGAAAATAATAAACGGATCAGTCTAGCTATAAATATCAGATGACATGATATAGAATAAGAGATATGGCATAAACATATGATAACCATAATGGCATACTACTACAAGTATGAAATTGAAAATCAACATGAGATTAACCAATATCACAAGAATCTTCTCAAAGATCCAAAAAGGGTTTCATACCCAAAACTTGTATTCACAACAAGTCAATGACACACGAATTCACCAATGCGAAAAAATTGATAAATCATATCTATGAAAATCACTAAAATTGGTGAAGCACAAATTCCAGAAATCAACACACGAAATCCAGAAATCATAAAAAAGGGGGGAGGTCTATCACACGAACGGGAGCATGAAAACTCACCAACATATGTATCACACAACGAGACGCTATCTCATGGTAGCTAACCATTAATTTTTGACACACGAACGGCCCGAAGACCATGGGGCGCTACCCCACATGTGTGAGTCGAAATCACACTGAAACGGGGTCTAGTCTCCCTCGCAGACAAAGAGACATCGCATAATTGCTAGTCTTAATCACAAAAATGATCGTCATGATCATCAAGAAGTGTCAATTACATTAAGCTAGTAAATATATGAGCTTAGTTTCATGTCCCATAACCACTAGCTTAACTTAAATATTTACGAACAAATTATAGATCTCCACTAGAAAATTATCACAAGAGATTCAATCGAACAAGTCCAAGAATTAACCGACGAAGTAAACGCAAGCGTTTCATACCACTTGTTTTACTAAGCCGTTTAATTAGATTTCTCATACGAATGAGGTAAAGGTTTGTATATAGTAGTAGATTGAAAAACAGTTTAAGAAACGAGCTTTGTAATAAAATAGTTTTGAAATCATTTTGATGAAAGAGCTTTGATATTTACCACTAGCATTGAAAACCTTCATATTTTTAAAGTGACAAACTATAAAAATGATCATAGAAACAATCAATAATTAAAATCCACATATGAAGACGTGAATCAAATCTAAAGAAACCGATAAAGAATCCATCGAAGTGGATATTCAAAAATCCCTAAAAAGGAGTCATCAAGTCGTAATAAATGATAACAACAAATAGGATCATCACGAATCGATTCAAATTGGACATTCAACCCCAAAAGGCGAAGTGGGCTGAAATAGCAAATTCAGTTGACTAAACAGAGATTTTCAGTTGACTAAACAGCAAATTCAGTCGACTGAACAGAGATTTTCAGTCGACTAAACCCTGCCTGGAAACTTTTTGTTTCCAGGTTCAGTCGACTGAACGGAGATTTTCAGTCGACTAAACTCTGCCTGGAAACTTTCGGGTTCCAGATTCAGTCGACTGAACAGAGATTTCAGTCGACTGAACAGAGATTTCAGTCGACTGAATCATGCCTGGGCTGTTTTTCAGCCTATCCAAATGAAGAGCAAACTCTTCCAAAATGCAACCGGACGAACATTGCTCTAAGGGTTTATGCCAATCGGCAACCCGGCTCTATATGCTCCTCGATGCATCACCAAAAGCATGATCAAACATCCATAAAAGGATTTTCACACAAATTTGACTAAAAAACCCAAAATTTGAAATATTCACAAAACCAATCCAAATTAAGAGCAAATTCACATGAAGAGGTGTTAGCAATTCATACCTAACAACCAAAGATAATTATAGTCATAGATGTGAGATAAAAATCCCACCTTTGAACCCAAAAGCACAAGATTGAGAAGCTTGAAAACAAAGGAGGATCAACCACTCTTCAATCCCAACTCAAGAAGCTTAATTCTAAGCTTTAAAAGAAGAACATTACCAAAGTTAGGTTTTGGAATTTCTGAAATTGATAAGAGAATGAGTTGGAGAAGAAGAAGATGAGGCTTACCAAAGCTTCTTCTATTGATTTGGAGCTAGAACTTGATTTGTAAATAGAAACTAGGGTTTGGAGTTTTTAATTTCCCATTCCACTCACCATTAATCTCTAAAGTAGAGGAAGAGGGAGTGAATGAAGAGGGGTTTTAGTTTTGGGGTATTAAGTTAGAACATTGGGCTGAACCCAAACCCAAACCCAAAGTGAAAATAGTCAAATTTTTGGCTAGCTCCAAACATATCAATGTTTATACTCAAAAAGATCGCAAACGTCATTTTGAACTCAATGGAAGTGGTCTCAAGTCCAAATTCGACCGTATGCAAAAAGTAACTTTTTGGACTATAATCCGACTAACGATAAAATATTTAAATACTCAATCGTAAAATTTGCGGGTTGTTACAATTTCCTTCCTCATTTTCATTTTTACGCCTAATGATTAGCAAGTAACATTTGCTTTCATAACATAACCACGCTAATTCCGAGGTTGACTAAATCTCTAGTTAACAGATAGTTTTATCCCACAGCATGTGATAGGTCTATCATTCAACATGCGATACCGTTATGTCTCAACATGTGATAGCTTTGTCACTCAACATGTGACAGGTCTATTCTTCAATATGCGATCGCTTTACTCATCATCACGTGATGCTTTGCACTATCAACCTTCGATAGCTTTACATCTTGGTCCTCGATAGCTTTACACTGTCAACCTTTGATAGTTTTTCATCTTTTCATACTTGAAATTTTGGATGTAATACTTTTCTTTATCCTAAAACATGTAATCTGGTGCTTTTTTAATATATGACTATAAATTAAGCGTCTATTAAGCTAATGTTCAACCGAGGTTTGATTTTCCAGTCCTAAATATAATTTTGTAATCGATTATGGTTTGCAAGTTAGATTTGAAAGGAGTTTGGGTTCAAAATACATTTTTTTATAATTTGTTGCCATCAGAAACACTAGTATATCGTTGTCCACATGAGGATTTTTATAAACACCGTCTTTAAGTTTCAAATTACATAATTGTCCCTCCTTGAAATTTATTTTAGAAAAAAGCTATGTTTTTAATTTTCAGCCTATTTGCAGAAAACTCTATAAAATATTTGCAGAAAGAGCTATTTGAAGTTTCTGAAGTGCAAATATTTGTAGAGAAATCTATAGATATTTGGAGAGAAACCCGCCATTATTTGCATTTAAAAAAATGATTTGATTATAGAAAGATACGATTAAAATTCACGTTTAATTTTGGAAAGAAAATATGAGTTTTTTTACTCAAAATAAAAAATAAGTGTGTAATTAAAAACATATTTTTTAGAAGGGCCTTTTCATATGCAAAACCTGAAAACAAGAGACGGACCCTACTTTCCATTAGTTAAAATCATAATAACCAATCGTTTGTCAATTCAAATTAGTTCATTGATTTTGATTTAATTAGTGGCTGATGAAATCTGGCGTCAACATAAGCCATTTTCGTTTACATTAATATTGCAGTTCAGTCACTTTGTAGTTACAATCATGTAGAAAAACTACATTAATATTTATCAAGTGACGTAAATGCATTAATTTACATTATATGTATCCAATGATACGCAAGTAAACACGAGGATTAACGTATTATAAGATCTAATGACAGCTAAAGCCACTTTGTATGCGCTAATGATACCTAGATAATTAAATATAATCATATAAAGAACCAGTTGTTGCCGTGCGTTCATATCGCTAGCTAATATCTTATCCACAAATTGTTTAATGAACAGGTTGTGAATTGGAATTATAATCCACAATTTTTAAATCCAACTACGCTGGCAGAAATTAATTAAATTTGATTTGCGCATTACTTGTGCCATGAAGGACAATGATTAAACATTGATCCAGAGAAAACATCAGACTTGAATATTTCAAGCTGATAAACACGAAGTACCAATAATTCTAACAGAAATACATTAACAATTTGATGATGTTCTGTATGTCGTAACAAAAGCAACAACAACATTAGACTAATGCATTATTTTTTGGATTATTACATGTGGGTTCTATTTTAAAATCATTGGGTCAACTATGCTTAGTTATTTGAGCATGGCCTGCCCCATATTTTGATTATATATTTATGATTCAGTCTGTCATGAGACATCAAAATAATTAAGAAATCAAGCACACCATTTTAAAAAGAAATATCATCTCAATTAAAGATAACAGTGATCACTTTCCTATTATACACTGTACTGTGTAATTAATCAGGTTCTGTTCACTTTGTATAAGCTAAAGTGCATCAATGTTGATATTCAATTTAGGTTCGTGCATGCATAGACTCAATTAGTTGTGCATATAATTAAGTTCATCTGTATATAATATTTCTGAAAATACAGAATTCTGGCAACTACATCAACTGTTATCTGCCTTAATAATCTAATTGCCCCATTATTCCTGCTGATTGATTGTTATTTTTTCCTATTTTAATTCCAGAATTCGAGCATGATTATATATATATATGTCAAGTCAAATTCATTACAGTGCAAATAATTCAGGCAAATGGATAATAAATTACATATTAATATTTTAATTTGCTGGCATGAATACGGTTGTGTCGCTTATCTTCTCAATTATGCACCATACCTCATTAATTCCGTACATACATTATCAATAGCACATGGTTCGTCATCAAATGAGATAAATCATGCTCATATGATATTTCGGAAGAAGTTTCATTTGAAAGATACATATTTCTTCATCTTACCATAAAATATATCTGAACCAATAATATGTTTCATCTTAGTGTACTATAAGTTATAATTACTCACTATTGTTGATAATTAAACTACGATCACAGAGAAGTCACATACAGATGAGTGTAAGTAAATGAATGTTTGGTTTATAAAGTGAAGAAGTAGATTAGTAGTAAAAGCTAGAATAGTGTTTTACTTCTACATATATATGGATTCAATCAAGCTGCGTAAGTATTGTAGGGACTTTGGCTATGAATGGTAATATGCATATAAATGTAGGCACATTAGTTTTACCTAAAGAAAGGGACATAACTCTGAATATTAAGATTTTTTACTCAATGATGTGTCTCACTTTTTTTGGCTCATAAACTATGCCCACTGTTGTCTTTCACTGATTGATAGTGCATGGGTCAAATATTCATAAAAATACGTATGCATTATTGGTTTGCATTAACCCAAAGAAGTACGTATCAGAAGGATTGGTTCTGTAACTTCTGTTTACGTAGCAACGCAAAGAGAGTTACTCGTCCGTTTTTTCGTATTGGCTAAGCAAACATTTATCATGGAATTAATTAAATATGTAGGTATTGAATATGATCACATGGCTAGTAGAAACTGTTGTATGTAATGTATGCGCACCTCTGTCACTTTTATTTATTTATTTCTACTTTTCCGTTGTGACATGAAATAATAGTGGCTTCATAAGAATACATCCAGCAGGACCCAAAAGGAAAAGGACAAATCCGTTCTTATTCTCCACCCTTCACATTACAGCAGCCTTTAATTTAAACATGAAAAATGAAAAGATTTTTTTTTTGAGATTTACCTTATTTTTTGTTTTAAGCGGCGATGCATAAACGGTAATTAAAAAACTATTTATGTTAAAATGATTTTTAATTACTGTTTAGACAAAGGATTTCTAGCAAATGTTGTTGGAATAATTCAGTGAGGCCACATATTTTAATATTTGAATGTATGAGCTATCTTGGAATTAAGTTTAATTATGTGATCTATTTGGAATAAATACAACAAGACTTAAGGGGTATATTCGTCATGTAAATTTATAATGTGTGGATGCCAGAGTGACAATTTTAGTTTGTTAAAGGACCGAACTGAAAAATGTCACACACTATATATATGGGGTTATGGTCTCCAAATTACACAAGTCTTTTCATATTCTCTTCACCCTCTTTTAAAGAGAATTTTCAGATCTAAGCTTCTGTCAATTTGAAAGATCTAAAACCTAATTGATCTTCTTTTTGCAAACATCAATGAATTCAAGTACGACTTCTGCTGAACTATTTAATCTCATATATTTGTTTCTCGATAGAATCAATATGGGTTGTATGTATTCAGATCTAGAATTTATTTATTTATTACAATAAGTGGTATCAGAGCCACCCACTATTGATTTTATTGAGAAATTTTTTAGTTTTAAGAACATATGAAATTAGGGTTCTTGGATTTACAATTTTGGTTGATTAATCTGATGCCTTTATTTCAGATCTGTGAAATTTGCTCTCTTCTTATTGATTCATCTGATGCCTTTGTTTCAAGATCTACATAAATAATTCATGAATTAATTCTGCTTGTTCAAATCTGATGCCTTTAATTGTTGCTACTTGTATTATTCATATTCATGCCTTTTAATGTTCCTGTAATACGTATTGGATCACATAACGGTCAATTGCGTTTAGTTTTTATCATAATTGCATTAAATGTGGTTGTTATAGTAATAAATTAATTAATTTATTATCATAAATGCATTAAATGCGCCAGTTGCAATAAATTTAACGATACAGCATGTTTGTATTTGAAATAAGAAAGGACATATTGTTTATTATTTAATGCATTTATATTTTATAAATACATATGTTTTATATGTATGGCCCGCTCATTAAAAAAATAAAGTTTCACTTTCTGTAATATAATATCACATGTATGGACCATGCTATGTTAAAATTTGTTTTTTCTTCTGCCTTGAATATTGACAGTCAAATAAAATATGTAATATTTTATCACTAATTGTTATTGCAAATACCATTTGTTATATATTGCTGCAGTTTTAGTTGATGTCGATTTTTTTTAATTACGATTATGAAGCCATATTTTCAATATGTATAAAAGTAACAAAAAAATGAAATTTATGGAATACGCATAAATGAACGAGTTAAGATAAAATAAATTCATATACTATTTGGCGTCTTTTGCAAATTGATTGTGAATATGCTACATTACAAGTGAACTAATTGAAATAATATGTCACCAAAGTGACCTCTCTTATATTAGTTTCTCATGATAAATGTTTGATATTTGTGTGTATTTATTTATGCAAATATTAGTCGGCCTAAAGGAAGGTTAATATCGGGCCAAATTAGATACACATGTGTGATGATAAATATGTAACAATTATAAAGTTTTACAAGAAAATAATTAATTGGCCCAAAGGAAGATTATTATTTGACTTGAATTTATTGTTAATATTTGATGATCACAACAAGAAAACCACTTACAGTTAATATTACTGTCCAAAGACTTGATATTAATGTTGTGCTAGGTATCTTGAGGAAAGACTTACCAATTATTTTAAATTTACTACAGTTGTTTTATAATGTAAGCATATTTGATTAATTTAAAATTACAGCTAATTTGATTACGGTATCTGCCAATCTGAACAACATTCCTATTCTGACTGGAACAAACTTTAAGGATTGGAAAGAGAACATATTGCATGTTCTTGGCTGCATGGATCTTGACCTTGCACTTAGGATAGATGAACCCACCCCTCTTACGGATAAAAGTTCTTCTGATATTATAAAGAACTTTGAGAGGTGGGATCGTTCAAACCGCATGAGTCTAATGATCATAAAGCGTGGCATTCCGGTGGCATTTAGGGGTGCGGTATCTGAAAAGATAACCAATGCTAAAGATTTCCTTGCTGAGATTGAAAAACGTTTTGCTAAAAACGATAAGGCGAAAACAAGCACGCTTTTGTAGTGCTTGATTTCCATGAAGTATCAAAGCAAAGGAAACATAAGGGAGTACATTATGGAAATGTCTAACACTGCTTCAAAACTTAAGGCACTTAAGCTTGAGCTTTCAGATGATTTGCTCGTGCATTTGGTATTAATCTCTCTTCCATCACAATACAACCAGTTCAAGATCAGTTATAACTGTCAAAAGGAGAAAGGGACTCTTAATGAGCTCATTTCGTATTGTGTACAAGAAGAAGAGAGATTGAAGCATGATAAGGCTGAAAGTGCTCATTTAGCATACACCTCTAAGGGAAAAGACAACAAGAGAAAGAAGGATAAAGAAACTGCTAAGGGTCCGACTGAAAAGAAACAACAAAAAGAGACTGATGGTTGTTACTTTTGCAAAAAGGCTGGACATTTGAAGAAAGATTGTGCCAAATACCACGCATGGAGTGTTAAGAAAGGGTTGCCTGAGCTATCGAAATCCAACTGATGCTGAAAGATACATCTATGTGGGTGATGGAAAATCGGTAGAAGTGGAGGCTATTGGGCATTTTAAGTTGTTATTAAGATGTAACAGCCCGCAAATCTGTACCCCTTGAGTTACACTATTCTACAACAACCAACTCAAGTTGTACAGAAACACGAACCATTTGGGTTTAAGAAGAAGAGGTAGAAGAAGAGAAAACAAAATCAACATTAGAATCTAACCATCGCAGCGGAATAAAATATAATAGATAATAAATAATCTTTACTCAATCAAATATATCTCTGTTTATATATTACATCAATCAGAGTACATCAATCACAACTCAACATCAATATCATACAAATGAGTATATGACAACTCAACACAGCGGAATATGTATATATATACAAGTACGGGAGTACGTGTCGCCATTCTGCTCGTCTCCTGAGCTACACAACATCATATCCTGTATTCTATAATACTCGGTCTGACCCGACATTACAGTTAAATAATACCTGAGTCAGTCTGGATTACCAGCGTGAGGAAATCACACCCAATTGATTATTAAAGTTTCAAAAATCCTTTGAAAACAAAAGCATCTCGTAAGACCACGCCACAAATAAACATGTCGGGTTTTTACCTTACGATAGCTAAAACATTTTTATTAAAGTCCTCTGATATTATAATAGGGTCTATAGAAAGTAAAATAGAATCTAGCTGAAATGCTTGCATCTCACGTTTCAGCAATAGTTGGGCACAATCAAAACCGTACGGGCTCGTATGGAAAATGGATTCCAAGTAATGGCTAGGCACTGGGGTACCACCTGTCACAGTACCTGGTCTAGATCAGCGTACCGAGGAGCCACCCTAACTCCCCTGCAACACAAGACCGGAACCATCCCTTACTGGACAGTCCCGAGCAAGATTACCCCACGGTTGGGATCAGCAACCGCCCACTAAGCCGAAATAAAAGGGACATCTAGATAGGGATGACCTCACCCTCCAGTAGGGGCTACCCATGAAGCCTTGCTGCATATCCCCTGATTTTCAGCCATTTCTATTTGATGAGGCATGAGGCTACGCGTTACCTTTATAGAATATATCCCTTAGAATGCCCATCGTCCACCTGACGATGTCTCGCAAGCATTCATCCATACAAGTCCGTTCCGGGTTCGAACGGAACCGAAGGCACTATTTCTACTACATCCATTTTGGAAATATCCTCACGATTAGTAGCGACTAGCCCTTGCACTTCACCGCTCCATCTTCGAATCCAAAAAAAAATCGTTTTCACGAAACGTACAAACCAGATCGAAGTGGTTTTCGAGAAATAAATCTCGATCCCGGTCTCTTCGAAGCGATCAACGCATTTTTTTCAATATTGATAGACGGTTATTTAACTATCAATTTCTATTCACAAACAACCATCAAACAATAAATAATTTTCCAAATTATTTATTAATCCCAAAAATATCTTCACCGGATATATTTCTATTTTCAATCCTTTGAAAACAGTTTCAACACCATCTTTCTTTTCAGAATAAACCTTCCCAAATATTTTCTATCTTCTCTGAAATCACCAAGCACAAACTAGATTTTAAAATAATTTAAAACACTTTTCTTAGAAATATACTTTATAACATTTTAGTCAAAACTACTTCAATGATTTGTTAAAAATACATACTATATGAATATTTGAAAATAATGTTACTAAATAAAATATAAAACTAGATTTCACTTTTAAGGATAAAATACTAAGTCACTCTTTAAATAATTATTGCTATAATAGATTAAAAGGAAATACATACTTTAGAATTTAAATATTTAGAAATAGTAAATTTTTCAAAACATACTTCTTAAAACAACTTTAAACTTTTAATTTATATTTAATTTACTTTGACAGCGTACTTGGTTATTCAGAGAGAAATTACCAATCTCAATCACTTAAATCAATTTTCCCAAATTGATCCCCAATTTATTCCATTTGAAATAAATTTATTTACTTATCAGTTCATTTCAAAATTCATTAATTATGGACTTTATTATTATTTTCAGTTTTATTTTACATCCTTTAGCTGAAATATACAAATTTCAGGTCATTCCCAATTTCTTCTTTATTCTTCTTAAATAATTTAAATCCTAAATTTAAAATAAATGTTTTGTTATTTTAAACAATAACATTGAAGTTTAAGTTTCATTAACTTTCTGTTTATTTAAATTCCCCCCCCCCCCCCATACTCAAGATTTATTTATTAAAAATTTAAAGTCGCTTTACTTCCTTTCCAGTTCATTCATAAATTTATTCAACTTTTCTATAATTATTTTACTTACAATTTCACTTCTTTTATTTTCATTCCCAAATTCAAATTATATATTTGGTAATTCATTATTGCCCGATTATAACAATCAAGCCATAGCATTCAATATTCCCACATAATTCATTACAGAATATCAAATATTCAGAACAGAGAATATTAAATAATTAAATAAAGTTGGAGGGTCCAGTTGGATCCCTCCAACCTGTTTTTTTCATGGATCCACAAATGTTAGCACAATATAAAATGTCAATTCCAAACATATACCACACTAAAGCACATAAATCAATTCAACCATTTCAAACAATTATTTAAATTTAATCATCTAAATTTAAATTTAAATTAACGGAGTGAGATTAACTCACCTTTTATTTTTGTTTTGCTGCCCACTTCAATATTTGCCTTGGTTTACCCGATTTGACCTTGAATAAGCATTATAGGATTTTTTAATATTTGAACTAATTGAACAAATTCCCCTTTTTTAAATTCATTTAACTAGAGATTAAATTTTAAACGAATGATTTGCCCTTTAATAAAATATTTCGACCCGCTAAAAATTAAGTATACTTATTAAACAAATTAGTCATTGTATATGCAGATATTAAAACAGAACTGCTTTCATTCATTTATTTTTTCATACATCCATATATTTAAACATTTATTTAATTAAATTAATAGTAAAACTAATACCTCACGGCAAACGAACCCAAGCGACTACCTCGCTGGCGCCATCCATTCCCAATTCCCGCACGCGGCCGATGATCCAAACCCTAGCTCGTGCTCGCGATGCCCCTTCCTCTTCAAGAGCGGCTACGGATACACTCCAAGGACGCGACCACTGAATCATAGAAATCACTTGTTCGGCCTTACTAACTCGAAGGGATGTGCAACCATTACTATTTCTGAAGCTCGTTCGAGAAGCCTCGATCGACCAAAGATTCGACGAAATCGAAATCGCGCTCGAAATGAATGGAGTTGGGGAAAAGGAGATGGATCTGGATTCGATTTGCACATGGGACAGCGCGATTTAAAAGAGATCGACCATATTATTATTATTATTATTATTTTTGGTTTGCGTTCGATTTGAAGAAGCACGGCTTCGGCCATTTATTAAATTTTTTTTCTGAGCTCTCCATTTAGAATTCAATAGATAGGAAAGGATCACGTGGTTTATAGGAAAATGTTATGCTTGGCTTTCAAAAGAGGACTCGAGTAATATATATATCTATATTATTATATATATTTTTTCCGTTAAGAAAGAACGAAATCGATTTGAAATTGTTCAATATAAAGTTTCAGCGCGTTAACATGTCGTACACTCACACACTAGCTCCGATAAATACGAAATTTGAAATTCGATAATAATAAAATATTACGGATCCAATGGAACCGGTTTCGTCGAATTCCGAGACTGCGCCTCGGAAGGCTATTTTTTTTTTAAATTCAATTTAAACTATAAAATTTAAAACTGGACAAACCACTGTAAATTTCAATATTACAACTTCTATTATCTTTAGTATTATCAATATAAATTTTATGAGCCTTCAAATTATTTTTAACAAGCTTAAAATTCCAGATTCAACATTTTCCCTACTTCTAATTATTTAATTCAACAATTTAATTGTCAAATAAATTATGATATTCATAATTTAAGTTGATAATTAACCTTTAAATAATTAAAATCAATTAAATATTCTGATTTTAAATGCTTGAAAATTTCGGGTCGTCACATTCCTCCCTTCTTAAAAGAATTTCGTCCCCGAAATTACTAACTAGGAAGAATGGTCCAAAACCGTTTACTTCTCCCGAAACCAAACAGTTTCTAACAATTCATCATCTTACCAACTATCTTTTTATAAAAGACCCATTATCATTCTTATTAACTTTCCAAACCTTTCCCTAATTTACAAACAATCTTGTTTGCCCAACTATTCAAGTTTTAATCATAAAACCAATTTTGAATTATCAAAATTTTCTAACTCCCTAAATTCCCAAAAAATTTCGCCAGTGTCTCCTTTGCGAGGCTAGCTCGGTACTGCTACAAAATGGCTCTGCGGCCTCCCAAATCCAAAAAGAAAACAAAATGTCAAGTGGCTCAATCCAAAATTCCAATCCAATTTCATACCAAAATTTAAATACATACCTTTTGTCGGGCATTTCAAATTTATCTTCTAAAATCAAAATCAATTCTCTTTTCCCTTTATAATACCTGCATATTCTACTTGACAATAATATCCAATCACAATATTCCAAAACAATTCATTGACTTTTTCACAAAATGCCAATATCTATTCATCCAAATATTAACTTGGAATATATTTATATTATCAACTTCCAATTAAGAAATTCACCATTCCTAACTTAAGTTAACATAATCATTTTATATGCTTCTTATATTTATTTTCGCTTTACTCCTTTGATTTATATCCATTACTATTCAAATTGGTTCTTTCATTTCCATATGAATTCAATTTATCTTTAACTCTGCATATATAAATTTTATTTATCATTTATTACTAATTCATGTCATTACTTTAAATTGGGTTCATTTACTAACTTATTTTAGTTACAAATTTGAATTCGTTTTGTCATTAACTAAATTTTCCAAAATTTCCAAAAATTTTCTAACTCCCAAAATTTATGAAAATTTTTGGCAGAGTCCCCTTTGTATGGAGGAGCTTTTGCAATTTGACAAAAGATATAAATATATATACATCGACCCACACGGTCGGAAAAATCAAAAACAGTTCATATTTCCTATTTTAATTGCGTAGGCGTACCTTATTTAGCATTTTAAGCAAGCGGCTTATTATTTTAGCAAATAGCACAACCAAATCCAGCCACACGGCTTTCAGGTACCTGTACTTACTCAATTTAAACATGTAAGTGCCAAATATATGCAGTTTAACTATATTTCACTTAGTTGCAATGCTTACAACATATGAATTCTAAAGAAATGCACATCCAACATTTTCCGTAAGAATTTTTTTTTACAACTTCCATACTAATTCCACTGTTTCAATTAACTTATAAACCATTTTCATCCAATTTGAATGGTTTCAATCCATTCGTATATCACTTCATCAATTTGAATGGTTAAAACTCAATGAAAACTCAATCGCTTACATTTAATTTATTCTCAAGCAAACTGAACTCATATTTAATTCAATTGCTTTCAAAATCAAGTTATTTTACCCTTATCAACACATATAATTTTAATTACTTCCATTTACATCAAATAACAATTTATTCTATGCAATTTGACGACATCTATGTGAATAAATAAGTCTTTATGTTTTATAACCAATTTAAATGGATTTCAACTCAATTTATACTCAAATCTATTCCATTTTTAAATTTATTCACAATCCATATATTCTCATTCTCATTGCATTTCAATTTTATTAACCAAACTAGTTCATTCAAAACCAGTAACAACTTAGGTTCCATCTCCATTATCAATTAAATTTCCTTTTTTTTAAATCCATTCACAATCATTTATTTAGCTCGACACATTCCATTTAAATTTCATTTACAATCCATTTATTTACATTTCATTCCATATTTGTTTATTCCAAACTATTTTATTTAGCTCGAAGACAATCCAAGCTATTTCATTCAATAACCATTTCTCAACTTATTTATTCCATCATTTATTTATTCAATATAATTAGTTTATCCACATTCACTCAAACCATTCTAATAAACTCGAAACATTCTATTTTCCTTATTGTCTCAAGTTATTTCAATCCTTTAATAATTTAAATTGTTTATAATTATTTAATTTAAGAATTTTCATTCCATTTAATATTATCGGCAACTCACCGAATTTTTATTTCAATCTAAAAATTTATTTGGACTTGATTGAAAACCAATCCAATATTATTAAACTTAGTTTAGGTTGAATTCAATTCAACTCTTATTCCATTATTCAGCTTAAGACAATTTACTTTAATTTATTCAAATTTTATACTTAAGCTCACTTTCAATTTACCAGCAAATTTTACTCTTTTATACTCAACTTAACTCAATTGATTCCAAGGCCATATCCAATTTATTTCCACTTATTGGATTTCACTTACATATTCAAACCATTACTATTTTAATCCATTTACATTTTTATTTATTCGACACATTCCTAACTATATTTAATCTGTTCACACTTCAAGCTAAATTTTAATTTATAACTCAAGTTCCGAATCCTCTATCCATTTCAATTTTTCACCAATTTCATGGACTCACAATTCAATTACATTCTTAGTTCATTTAATTAATTGCAAGGTCACTATCAATTATATTTCATCACTAATGATTCAAGTCGGATTTGATTTATAACTTGAGTTTTTTTTCCAAGTGTCAATATTAACTCACCAATTCAGCTTTTCCTTAGCTACATTGGTTATCATTATATATTTCGTTATCTAATTTATTATCTACTTAGTTTTTCCTTAATTTATAATTCAATACTTGAATTTTAATTTCAAATATCACTCCATTCAATTTGCTTAAGTTCAATTTATTTTATAATTCAAGTTTTTATCTTCTTTCTATTTTTCAATTCATCAAAAATATTTATTCTGGGTTTTCTATCCCACTTTTCAAATTTTATAAGCCACAACTTATTATTTACACAATTCCATCCATCACAGGCTTGAATATATTCTTCTTTTATTTTAACTCAAGCCTTATGCTTATTTATAACCCGAGCATATCTTGTTCCATGGATTTTGATTCGTTTACAAGTTATTCTAATTTATTTACTTCAATCCAATCCTTAACCAATTTAATTTCCATTTATTCAGGTAAGAATCTAATTTCATCCAATAATTCAATTGAATTCTTATTCCAACTCAATTTTATTTTAACTTAGTTTTTATTTAACTAAATTCGAATTCAACTGGATAAAATTTCCAGCTTATTCAATTTATTTTAATCCAGTTAAATTTTTGCTTCCCAATCCAAGTTAATTTCATTTTTAAACTTTCTCTTTAAATTTAAATTCCAACATTTAAAGCTTATATTCCCTTCCTGATTTAAAAATCATCTCAATTTATAAGCTTCCAACCCATCCTATCAGGATTTTTAAACTCTCGGCTTTGGTTTCAAATCATTTTGAAATCTCCAACATCTCAAATCACATTTCTCAAAAGTCAAACCAATCCTGGTTTTATTCCTAACAAATTTCTTTTGAAATTTTCAAAAACAACTAGCTTTCTGAACAAATCAATTTGGCAGCAATTCATCACTTAGAAATTCGAAAATGAATACTGATGATGCGGCCGTCATCATCAGAATTATTTTCCAATAATCCAAGTGATTCCAATGCTATATCACTTTCAAAACCCATTTAAAACAAATTTCCATTCAGAAATACCCCCAAAAACAATAATGTTATCATTTATCTTCAAAACACTTCGATAATATTCCCAAAATCTCTGAAATTGTGAATTTCCAAATCTTGCTTAAATACATTTTAACTATAATTCATTTGTACAATTTATGCTTATACAAATTTCTATTTAATTGTATTCCAATTCATAAATTACATTTATAATTCATATTTATAAATGTCATTTTATAACGAATTTATTCCCCTAAATTTTAGTTATATTTCAACTTCTAGTTAAATTTTTCACTTAACAATGATAATACTTTAAATATCATCATTCCTAACATTCAATTAACATCCAAGCAACCATATATTAGCTAAATAGTTTTCAAAAACTATTCTTTATATCAAAATATGTTTTTGGATAAAATTATTTCATTTACCCACATTTTAAAACAATACCATGTCGATTGCTCTATTCAAATGTTTAGAAACCCCTTCGATACAGTTGCGCGGACTGTGTCGACGAAGGTTCATATGCCACTCAATAAATCAATCAACACAATATTAAACAATTTATATTCACTAACAAATACGCGCTCATATCTATTAATACGCTCAAACTCATTCTAGAGTACTTCGGACTCTAATTTAAATGAGTAATTCCCACCAGAGCCAAGGTTATCACCAACCTAAGCTCTGATACCAACTGTAACAGCCCGCAAATCCGTACCCCTTGAGTTAACACTATTCTACAACAACCAACTCAAGTTGTACAGAAACACGAACCATTTGGGTTTAAGAAGAAGAGGTAGAAGAAGAGAAAACAAAATCAACATCAAAATCTAACCATCGCAGCGGAATAAAATATAATAGATAATAAATAATCTTTACTCAATCAAATATATCTCTGTTTATATATTACATCAATCAGAGTACATCAATCACAACTCAACATCAATATCATACAAATGAGTACATGACAACTCAACACAGCGGAATATGTATATATATACAAGTACGGGAGTACGTATCGCCATTCTGCTCGTCTCCTGAGCTCCACAACATCATATCCTGTATTCTATAATACTCGGTCTGACCCGAGCATTACAGTTAAATAATACCCGAGTCAGTCTGGATTACCAGCGTGAGAAAATCACACCCAATTGATTATTAAAGTTTCAAAAATCCTTTGAAAACAAAAGCATCTCGTAAGACTACGCCACAAATAAACATGTCGGGGTTTTACCTTACGATAGCTAAAACATTTTTATTAAAGTCCTCTGATATTATAATAGGGTCTATAGAAAGTAAAATAGAATCTAGCTGAAATGCTTGCATCTCACGTTTCAGCAATAGTTGGGCACAATCAAATCGTACGGGCGCGTATGGAAAATGGATTCCAAGTAATGGCTAGGCACTGGGGTACCACCTGTCACAGTACCTGGTCTAGATCAGCGTACCGAGGAGCCACCCTAACTCCCCTGCAACACAAGACTGGAACCATCCCTTACTAGACAGTCCCGAGCAAGATCACCCCGCGGTTGGGATCAGCAACCGCCCACTAAGCCGAAATAAAAGGGACATCTAGACAGGGATGACCTCACCCTCCAGTGGAGGCTACCCACGAAGCCTTGCTGCATATCCCCTTATTTTCAGCCATTCCTATTTGATGAGGCTTGAGGCTAAGCATTACCTTTATAGAATATATCCCTTAGAATGCCCATCGTCCACCTGACGATGTCTCGTAAGCATTCATCCATACAAGTCCGTCCCGGGTTCGAACGGAACCAAAGGCACTATTCCTACTACATCCATTTTCGAAATATCCTCAGGATTAGTAGCGACTAGCCCTTGCACTTCACCGCTCCATCTTCGAATCCAAAAAAAAATCGTTTTCACGAAACGTACAAACCGGATCGAAGTGGTTTTCGAGAAATAGATCTCGATCCCGGTCTCTTCGAAGCGATCAACGCATTTGTCCAATATTGATAGTCGGTTATTTAACTATCAATTTCTATTCACAAACAACCATCAAACAATAAATAATTTTCCTAATTATTTATTAATACCAAAAATATCTTCACCGGATATATTTCTATTTTCAATCCTTTGAAAACAGTTTCAACACCATCTTTCTTTTCTGAATAAACCTTCCCAAATATTATCTATCTTCTCTGAAATCACCAAGCACAACTAGATTTTAAAATAATTTAAAACACTTTTCTTAGAAATATACTTTATAACATTTTAGTCAAAACTACTTCAATGATTTGTTAAAAATACATACTATATGAATATTTGAAAATAATGTTACTAAATAAAATATAAAACTAGATTTCACTTTTAAGGATAAAATACTAAGTCACTCTTTAAATAATTATTGCTACAATAGATTAAAAGGAAATACATACTTTAGAATTTAAATATTTAGAAATAGTAAATTTTTCAAAACATACTTCTTAAAACAACTTTAAACTTTTAATTTATATTTAATTTACTTTGACAGCGTACTTGGTTATTCAGAGAGAAATTACCAATCTCAATCACTTAAATCAATTTTCCCAAATTGTTCCCCAATTTATTCCATTTGAAATAAATTTATTTACTTATCAGTTCATTTCAAAATTCATTAATTATGGACTTTATTATTATTTTCAGTTTTATTTTACATCCTTTAGCTGAAATATACAAATTTCAGGTTATTCCCAATTTCTTCTTTATTCTTCTTAAATAATTTAAATCCTAAATTTAAAATAAATGTTTTGTTCTTTTAAACAATAACATTGAAGTTTAAGTTTCATTAACTTTCTGTTTATTTAAATTCCCCCTCCCCCCCCATACTCAAGATTTATTTATTAAAAATTTAAAGTCGCTTTACTTCCTTTCCAGTTCATTCATAAATTTATTCAACTTTTCTATAATTATTTTACTTACAATTTCACTTCTTTTATTTTCATTCCCAAATTCAAATTATATATTTGGTAATTCATTATTGCCCGATTATAACAATCAAGCCATAGCATTCAATATTCCCACATAATTCATTACAGAATATCAAATATTCAGAACAGAGAATATTAAATAATTAAATAAAGTTGAGGGGTCCAGTTGGATCCCTCCAACCTGTTTTTTCCTGCATCCACAGATGTTAGCACAATATAAAATGCCAATTCCAAACATATACCACACTACAGCACATAAATCAATTCAACCATTTCAAACAATTATTTAAATTTAATCATCTAAATTTAAATTTAAATTAACTGAGTGAGATTAACTCACCTTTTATTTTTGTTTTGCAGTCCACTTCAATATTTGCCTTGGTTTACCCGATTTGACCTTGAATAAGCATTATAGGATTTTATTAATATTTGAACTAATTGAACAAATTCCCCGTTTATAAATTCATTTAACTAGAGATTAAATTTTAAACGAATGATTTGCCCTTTAATAAAATATTTCTACCCACAAAAAATTAAGTATACTTATTAAACAAATTAGTCATTATATATGCAGATATTAAAACAGAACTGCTTTCATTCACTTATTTTTTCATACATCCATATATATAAACTTTTATTGAATTAAATTAATAATTAAACTAATACCTCACGACAAATGAACCCAAGCGACTACCTCGCTGGCGCCATCCATTCCCAATTCGCGCACGCGGCCGATGATCCAAACCCTAGCTCGTGCTCGCGATGCCCCTTCCTCTTCACGACCGGCTACGCATACACTCCAAGGACGCGACCACTGAATCACAAAAATCACTTGTTCGGCCTTACTAACTCGAAGGGATGTGCAGCCATCACTATTTCTGAAGCTCGTTCGAGAAGCCTCGATCGACCTAAGATTCGACGAAATCGAAATCGCGCTCGAAATGAATGGAGTTGGGGAAAAGGAGATGGATCTGGATTCGATTTGCACATGGGACAACGCGATTTAAAAGAGATCGACCATATTATTATTTTTTGGTTTGCGTTCGATTTGAAGAAGCACGGCTTCGGCCATTTGTTAATTTTTTTTTCTGAGCTCTCCATTTAGAATTCAATAGATAGGAAAGGATCACGTGGTTTATAGGAAAAGGTTATGCTTGGCTTTCAAAAGAAGACTCGAGTAATATATATATATATATATATATATATATATATATATATAATCTTTTTTTATCCGTTAAGAAAGAACGAAATCGATTTGAAATTGTTCAATATAAAGTTTCAGCGCGTTAACATGTCGTACACTCACACACTAGCTCCGATCAATACGAAATTTGAAATCCGATAATAATAAAATATTACGGATCCAATAGAACCAGTTTCGTCGAATTCCGAGACTGCGCCTCGGAAGGCTATATATTTTTTTAAATTCAATTTAAACTATAAAATTTAAAACTGAACAAACCACTGTAAATTTCAATATTACAACTTCTATTATCTCTAGTATTATCAATATAAATTTTATGAGCCTTCAAATTATTTTTAACAAGCTTAAAATTCCAGATTCAACATTTTCCCTACTTATAATTATTTAATTCAACAATTTAATTGTCAAATAAATTATGATATTCATAATTTAAGTTGATAATTAACCTTTAAATAATTAAAATCAATTAAATATTCCGATTTTAAATGCTTGAAAATTTCGGCTCGTCACATAAGAACTCATTTTTATTTGGATTTATTTGATACTTTTGTTATACCGTCATTTAGACGGAATTTGGTTTCTGTTTCTAAGTTGGACAAATTTGGTTATTCTTATTCATTTGGGAATGGTACTTTTAGTTTATCAATGAATTCAACTCTTATTGGAACTGGTTCTATTAATGTTTATGATAACTTATATATGCTTGATGTTAATACCTCTTATAATGAAGCCTTGCATGTAGAGTCACGTGGTACTAAAAGAAAAGCTAATAAGGAAACTTCAGCCATATTGTGGCACAAGCGCTTAGGTCATATATCTAAAAATAGAATTCAAAGGCTCGTGTCAGATGGCATTTTGGAATCCATTGATTTTTCAGACCTTGATGTCTGTGTAGAGTGTATCAAGGGAAAACAGACCAAACATAAGAAAATAGGTGCTGATAGAGCAACTGATGTCTTAGAATTAATACATACATCATAGAATGGTCAACAATATTTTATAAAATTAATAGACGACTACTCAAGATATGGCTACCTATATCTTATTCATGATAAATCAGAATCCTTAGACATGTTCAAGAAATTTAAGGTAGAAGTTGAGAACCAACTCAACAAAAGGATTAAAACTGTCAGATCTGACCGTGGCGGTGAATAGTATGGTAAATCTGACGGATCAGGTGAACAATGTCTAGGACCATTTGCCAAATTCCTAGAAGAATGTGGAATAGTCCCACAATACACTATGCCAGGTTCACCTAGCATGAATGGTGTTGCTGAGAGACGAAACCGGACTCTAAAGACATAGTAAGGAGTATGATCAGTCATTCTTCCTTATCAAAATCACTCTAGGGAGAGGCATTAAAGACAGCAGTTTATATCCTTAATAGAATACCCACTAAAGCAGCTACTAAAACACCTTATGAGCTCTGGACAGGCAAACAGCCTACTCTAAAGCATTTTCACATTTGGGAATGTCCAGTTGAGGCAAGGCCATATAGGCCAAATGAAAGAAAATTGGACTTCAAAACAGTGATTAGCTACTTTATTGGTTATTCTGAGCGATCTAGGGGCTATAAATTTTATGATCCCATACCGAGGAAAATAATTGAGACGGGAAATGCAACATTTTTCTGAGGATGTTGAGTTGGGAGGGAGAAATGAAGTAAGGAACATTGTTTTTGAGGAGGAATCATCATCTATGATTCCTACTACAGTTACTTCATTGGACAATGTGCAGATTATTTGTAACGACCCTGACTTGACCTTCAAAAATCGGCACCGAATACGACACTCGTATTCAAATGCCGCAGATCCAAACGTCGAACCTGGTTCGCCGGAGCTTATAATACAATAAGTACAACACAGCGGAAGAAATATGCATGATACAATTGATATACAACATTTAATACAATATCCGATACAACAGAATACAATAGAATGGTACAATGGATAACAATACTATCAGAGATACAATGAAATATCAGCGGAAAGATAATGTCTTCAATGCCAAACTCCAAGAACTCCATCTTCAATCCAAAGCTAGCTCGAACCCTCATCACATTTACTAAGAGAGCAAGACTGGTGTGATGCTGAAGTGCAGCAAATGCGATCCACAAATCCAAAGAGCTTCGAAGGCTAACGAATCTATACCTATTACAGGATTATCTGAAAACCCAACTCTAAACTGCCCGTGTGGAAAATAGTGGGCACCCAAAGTTTAGGAAAGGAACAATAAACTCCAGGTCAGTCATGGGACTGGTATGAGCAAACAAAAACATTTGGTCTTAAAAACAAACAAGAGAATTTAAATTTGAAATTCGCAATGCTTTTTAGAAAATGAAACTACCATAAGACCTCCCGCCACACACACAATGCAAACGCAGAATTGGAGGAGATTTCTCCTTATGATAGTCAAATATGCTTGATACGAGAAATTTCTTTTGCTATTATTACTAGTGCATAGTGCAGAAAAAACCATTTCGAAAGTACAATATAAATCCTAGCCAGCATAGACATTCCGAACTATGCCTACTATAGCTACCATTCAAACAGTGGTGACCACCATAAGTGAATGGCAGGTAATACAACTAAAACCGTACAAGGCACGTATTGGATGAATGGATTTCCAACAAATGGTCAGGCTAAGGAACTTCCTATTGCCACATGGGAACGCCTCTGGCGGGACGCCCCGAGAATCAACCTGTTCTCTGCTGTCACAAGGCCGGCTACCCCCTTCCCGGGGAATAAAACCTGAGATATGCCACCCCCGGTCCTTTGGGACCTTTATCCGAGAGCTCTCCAACAACAACATCACACAGTAATAATATAGTGTGTCCACATGAGTAAGTATCTGGGCTCCATACCATGATACTACCCTTTTCCAGAAGGAATGGTCATACCCCAAGGGAGCTACCCCTGAAACCTTGCCGCATCTTTCCTGTTTCGACTATTACCGGGCTGTGAGGTCCTGATGCAGTCTCGACCACAAAGCTACGCTTTTCCACAAAGCCATGCTTTGATCAACAAATGATCATCAACATACAGCAGCACTTAGCGTGCCACACTACCAAATTGGGAGTATATCGCTGACAACTTCAACTACATAACCTCTGAGCTCGTACGTCTCAGAGAAGGGTGTTAAGCTAAGAGAATAAATTCTCCGCCACCAACAGATATGTATTTAAAGGAATCGGCTTTATATCTCAAAGTGTAGTGTCAGACACACGACCATACAAGTCTGTTCCGGGCTCGAACAGAACCGAAGGCACTTCCGAAGAATCCCTTGCAAATCCGGGTATTCACAATCCCGATCGGACTTCCCATCACTTAGGGAATCTCTATACCGGCGCGACTCAGTGCAGAGACAATTGATAGGTCATCCTATCGTTCTCGCAAATACCCGGTCTTCACCACCGGTCATCAATGCTATCCATAACGACGTATCACATATTCGTAATGGGCTATATGACACAAAGGTCATCTCTCGGCTAAACCGAATAGTGAGCGCAATATTTAAAAACATATGGATATGGGATTTTAGTTAAGTCACAGCTTAAAAATCCAAAGCTTTTTCTTTCAAAAATGGTTAAACAAATCACCATTTTAAATCTTTACACAAAAAGATTTATTTCACAAAGTTCCTCCAGTTTCACAAAGATCTATTCATGGATTCCAAAACAATTCCCATTCAATTTGGATTAACCCAATTAAATCTTTAAATTAAAGATTTATAGCTTCCAAAACACGTTTCCAAAGATTTATCTAAAACTTGGAAAACTATTTTCATTTTAGACTTGAAATCCTTTAACACAAATTGGAAATTCATTCTTATGTGAAAGCTTCAATCATTTGAAAACGAATAGTTTTCGTTTCAGAAAAATCCAATTTGTACAAGTTGAAATCTTGGCTTGAATTTAAATTCCAAAACATCACTTTTAAAATGGTTTTAAAAACCCATATAAACCCATTAATAAGTTGAATAACTTTTTAAACCCTAGTTCCCAAATTATAGAATTCAATTTCAAATATTGAATTCAAATTTAAATCAAATGATTTAAATTTCAAATTTTTATTAAGCTATTCAAAATAACTTTCATTTTTTAAAACACCTTTTCAAAAACTTTTCACTTAAAATCCAGTTCATTTCCAAAACCATTTGAATTTTAAAATTCAAATTCAAAACTATTTTAAAACAATCTGTGACTTAACCGATTTCCACGTGCAATCCATATTTGTGTGTGTGTAAAAGTGTGGTCCAGGGGTTTTACACAATAAAAGTGCCACATCATCAATCAACACAGATTCAATCATATCGATAAGCGGTATGACCCATAACGCTTATCTTAATTCACAGATTCATAGATAAAATAAATTACCAATCACAGAGGATTACTATTATGGTTCGATGTGGGTTTCGGACAACCAACCGGAATCCGACTCCCTATCGCATCGAAATTTAGATGTCCTTCTACGGGTCAAGGGTTTGCATAACAATATATACACCACAGATATAACAACTTAGCACATAGCATCACATCACATATCAAATATATCAATCCATCACAGATCACTCAATAGCAATCAAACATCTTAAATTAAGATGAATAAATTATGTGGTTATAAATTTATTACCCACATAATTACTTCTATTTGAAATCTTTAAATCAATGATTAATTACCGTTAACTACAATAAATTAAGTCTTAACCACCTTCATTTATTAATCATCTCTTTAATTAATTATATTAATTAATTAACCTTTAATTGTAATTAATTAAACTATAATTACTTTTATTAATTGATTATCCCTCATTTAATTACTTTAATTGGTAGACCCTTAATTATTAATTTATTTATCTTAGTTATAATTGATTGCCCTTAATTGATTAATCAATGGAATTATTATTCCTTAATTAATTACAAAAATTAATTACTCCTTAATTTATAATGATTTCTTAATCACTTTAAGTTAATTAACCTTAATTTATTATTCTTAATTTAACTACCTTAATTAGTTAACCACATTAATTAATTTTACTTTAAAGTAATTAAACTCAAATATTTGATTAATCAATTCCTAACCTTTAATTATCTTCTCTTAATTACTTTCACTAAGTAATTACTATTTTCATTTTGATCATTCATTAATTACTTGATTAATTTACTTAATAATTTAATGAATCCAAATCATTAAATTCTATTTATTTATTTTTAAGATAAAACATCTCTTACTTAAATAAAGCATTTAAAAACAATTTGCTTTCAAATTTTAATTTAAATTTCATTTTAAATTTAGGATTTAAAATGAACATGAATTTAACTTAAACAAAATTTTAAAAACAATTCAAAAACCTTTCTATTCCACAAGTTAAAGAATATTTATTTTATAAAAGAGGTTTGTAAGAATTTTAAACCAAATTCATTTTTTAAATTCAAATCAATTAAGAATGCACTATAACATTCAAAGTTGTTTAAATTATTTTTAAATTTAAAAACTTCTCTTTATTAAAAAAAACTGGAATACATATTTATATTTTTGATTTCAGGCTACATACATTCAAAGACTTACTTACATTTAACTTCATTTTAAATTTCAAAACATTTAACCATTCTTAAAGTAGTTAAACAAATAAAATCCAAAACTTTATTTTATTTTAAAAACTAAAGTTTAAACCCAAGTCCAGATTTCAAAATTCAGATTTAAACTTATTTTGAATTTCTATTTTATAATTTAAACTTTCAGTTTAAATTCAAAACCAATATTCTTTATACTTTGAAAGTTGTTTAAAACCAAATCTAAATTTCAAAATTTAAATTATTTCAAATTTAGATTCAAACTTCTTGAATTCAAATTCAATTTCAGGTTTTAAAATTAGTTTAAATTTTTAGTTCATATTTTAAAACTTGCTTTAATACTTTGAAAACAGAACAGGCCTTCTGTTTAAAACCTGAACTTAGTACATGGAATTTTATTTTATTTTTTACTTACTTCGAGTCAAAACCTCTTTGCTTCGAGTAAAACATCCCACAACTTCGAGTCACTCACGAAATTGACCCTAGAAAAAACTTAAGCATTTGCCCTCTGCTTCAACCCATACACCGACATAACCCACTACCCTGTGCACGTGCCCCATCATCGCAGCGAGCTCCGATCATCATCGATGATCTCCTCAGGTCGGCGAGCACCCCAGCATCCCATACTGATCATCAAATAGATCGATACTATCACGAATTCGAATTTGCATGTTCATCATCAAACCTGGAACCACTGAAGACCCCCTCCACCAAAACCTGTCAACGCCTTTTTCTCGAAGCTCCGACCACCGCTACCTCTAACACTTCGGCAAAGTCCTCGTCAACACCCAAGCCAGCATTACCCAAATTCCCATGCAACTCGATCCATCAGGGGGAGAGAACAAATCGAGATATTCAACCTATTGAAAACTAGGGTTACAAACCTAAATCCACTTCGCACTTCCCCAAAATGGTTTGATTAATGTTCTTGGTATTTTTCCCCTAATCTACGATCATTCAACAAGCTCCAGTGATGATCGCATCCACCACGGCCACTCAGATCACCAGAAATTGCCAAAAATATCATTTTTGATAAAACTCAAACTGTCCTCTTAATTCGAAACTAAAAGTTGTGGCTCCACCTCCAAAAATCGTAATTTTGTTTGGGAATTCAATTTACATCCCTGGATCAATGAATTAGGATAGTTGAATTTTACTTATATTTAACATGCACTGTGCTTTGTGGTTTTTTTTTTTCCAGTGAGGTTTCAAATTTTATTTCATCTTAAATTTTAAACTTACTTAATCAATTAACAAACCAATTTTATTTACATTCCAGAACCTAACAGTGATTAAATTCAAGAGCTAATGAATTTTGAACTAAACTTGAGGCTGGAAACTAAGACAGAGAAGAAGCATCTTATCCCTTCTTTTTTTGATTTGTTTCCTGAACTGATTAACATAACAGTTTAAATCTTTGCTACAATCATCTTCCTTCTTAAAATATTGGCCTAACATCAATTATACAATGTGAATTTTCTTTGAATTTTCTTTAAGAAAATGTACCCTGACTCATAACAAGGATATGCATTGATACATACTCATACATTTACATCCATAAAAATGTATAAATTCAAACATGCAATCATCTAAACCATCATACTTCAAGAGTCAACCATAAAATCAGAAACATATAGGTAGATAAATGAGTTTGCTCACATAGGAGGTTTAGCAGGAAGAAATGGATTTTCTTGAAAACCTGTAGACATAACTGTGAACAAGGCAAAGGCAATCTGCCTAATTCACAGACACACACACGTCAAATCTATGTATACATTCAACATGCAGGCACATTCAAGTTCATACCAAAACATTATCACATAAAATCATAATGTGAACCAGATTATAGAGATTTGGGGTGTAATTTGCTCACCTGGAATTTTGCAAACAGAGACAAGAACTTGATGTTTGGAAACTGGAAGTTTGAACAGAGGAGCATTTTGAGCATGTACATTTTTTCTTTCTTTAATCTTTTGAAGCCTAGATCTGTAAGATGTAAATAAGAATCTTTGCTCATCTTTTATTGTATTTGTTTCACTTACTTCATCAATAACTACAAAATTTAATTTACTTACAGTATGATTTCTTATATAACAGAGAAGACTTCCTTTATCCCTATCTCTACAGTTGAAACCAGAGTTTACATAGCCTTTAACTTGATTTATTTTCCTGTAACTTGGATTAATACAACTGCTTAGATTCTTGCTTTGCTACTGATCAACAACATTAAGTTCAAATTTTTTAAAAAAAGATGTTACTTGCCTTTTAATTATTTCCAGAAAATTTGCATTTGCTTCCAGATTATCATTTCCAGGCTTCCACTTTTATTTTCAAACTTCATGTTTTGCTTTACTCCTGAACTTAATTTGTTTGAGATAGTTCGCACTGTTTTCCTGACCTGAAACTTGTTGAAGTTGTTTGAATCTGAGCTTGATTTCAGAAACTAGAATTGCTTGTTGAATCTTGATCTTCTCTTGATTTAAACTTTGCTTTGATTGCTTGAGTTTGCATGTTCTTCCCAGGCTTTGAAACTGTTTTGGATTTCTGTTCTTTTTCTGATTTTTTTTCTACTTCTGTATTGTTGTTTTGAGATGCTCAACCTTTGATACTTTTTGTTCAGATTTGCTGAGATGTTATTAGATTTGAATATGGAAAAATGGAGAGTTTTCTTGAAATTTTAAATTTCATTATTTAATAAAAGTAATGATATGGAATGCCATTTGTAAGAAATCATTATAACCTTTAGATTTTGTTAACCCTTGCACTCCATCTCTCATGTGCATGTATGTATATGTTTACATTTATTTTAAATTTCAATTCAAGTTGAATTATAACCACTTATGTATATTTACATATATTCATATCCAAACATTTTTTTTTTGAAAAGAAATTATATTTACAAATTTACATTCATATATATTTTTATTATTTATTTTGTACAATTCTACAAAAAGAAAAGAATGGATTCAAACACTTTGATTTCACATTAACAGTTAGTCACACTTATTTATGTATGAAAATTTAACTTAAAAATAATATTATGAAAATTAATACATCTTCCAAATAAAATTAATATTTTAGAAAACAACTATTACTATCATTTTAGTAATCTCAAGCTTTTAAATTCTATTTTTATTTTTAGTACATTTTATTTTGAAATTCAACATTTATTTTATAAATCACTTATCCTTAAATTTCTAATATAAATTACTATTTAAAATCAAAATTATTTATTTATTCTAGAAAATTTTCTAATTAATTCACAATTTATTTTCAAAAATAAATTTAATTGCCAATTTAAACTTGATAAATTTTTAGGAATGTTACAGATTTCCCCCCTTAAAAGAATTTCATCCTCGAAATTGCAAGGAAGACGGGAAAGAAAAGATAATAGATAAAGAAATGATTGATCAGATCAGATCGAAATATTTATTCTGCATTCAGCTTACCATATCAGAATATCGACAATATGAGAACAAACTCATATAATTATTTCACAAGATACTCGGGTTCACCGGTCTACGAATATGCAAAGGCATTGATTAGTTCGAAGGATAACTAATCGTTCGTAAAATATATCGGATCCCAGAGAAGAGATAGATGGACTTAATTTTCAACAATTCCCAAATGCTAGATATGGATAACGAATTCGGGTCGGAATACCCCAAAGTATATGGACTTTGATATACATACTAAATTACAATTTTAAATTTGGTTTTAACCGATATCGCTTTATTTATACAATTCAAATTTAGCTTTACATTCTATTAACCAATTTAACTCAATTTAAAAATTTCAATTTATTTAATTTAAATCTTCAAATTCATTAGAGTTTAGAACGAAAAACTGATAAGAAACGGATGAAGATACGAAGTAAGAATTTTCCTGCAACGATTCGTAGGGCCATCATCACACCGAAACTTCCTTCTGGAGAAGCTACGAAGCAATCAAAAGAATACGAAATCGAATCAAAGGAGATTGATAGAGAAAAGTTGTTTCCGCCATTGCGGGGTATTGACTATTGGTAGTGGTATTCCCCCGTCCCCTATCTCGTCCTCTTCTCGCACTCATACCTACTATCAGTGGATAGTAAGAGAATTTACTGAGGCATTCGAACGGATATCTTAGGGATATACTCATTCTAGGTTATAGTTCACCCTATCTCTAATGAGCTACTTAATGTGTTATACTCCTGAGCTAAAGTTTTAACCTTCAGCTCTGATACCACTGTAACGACCCTGACTCGACCTTCGAAAATCGGCACCGAATACGACACTCGTATTCAAATGCCGTAGATCCAAACGTCGAACCTGGTCCGCCGGAGCTTATAACACAATAAGTACAACACAGCGGAAGAAATATGCATGATACAATTGATATACAACATTTAATACAATATCCGATACAACAGAATACAATAGAATGGTACAATGGATAACAATACTATCAGAGATACAATGAAATATCAGCGGAAAGATAATGTCTTCAATGCCAAACTCCAAGAACTCCATCTTCAATCCAAAGCTAGCTCGAACCCTCATCACATTTACTAAGAGAGCAAGACTGGTGTGATGCTGAAGTGCAGCAAATGCGATCCACAAATCCAAAGAGCTTCGAAGGCTAACGAATCTATACCTATTACAGGATTATCTGAAAACCCGACTCTAAACTGCCCGTGTGGAAAATAGTGGGCACCCAGAGTTTAGGAAAGGAACAATAAACTCCAGGTCAGTCATGGGACTGGTATGAGCAAACAAAAACATTTGGTCTTAAAAACAAACAAGAGAATTTAAATTTGAAATTCGCAATGCTTTTTAGAAAATGAAACTACCATAAGACCTCCCGCCACACACACAATGCAAACGCAGAATTGGAGGAGATTTCTCCTTATGATAGTCAAATATACTTGATACGAGAAATTTCTTTTGCTATTATTACTAGTGCATAGTGCAGAAAAAACCATTTCGAAAGTACAATATAAATCCTAGCCAGCATAGACATTCCGAACTATGCCTACTATAGCTACCATTCAAACAGTGGTGACCACCGCAAGTGAATGGCAGGTAATACAACTAAAACCGTATAAGGAACGTATTGGATGAATGGATTTCCAACAAATGGTCAGGCTAAGGAACTTCCTATTGCCACATGGGAACGCCTCTGGCGGGACGCCCCGAGAACCAACCTGTTCTCTGCTGTCACAAGGCCGGCTACCCCCTTCCCGGGGAATAAAACCTGAGATATGCCACCCCCGGTCCTTTGGGACCTTTATCCGAGAGCTCTCCAACAACAACATCACACAGTAATAATATAGTGTGTCCACATGAGTAAGTATCTGTGCTCCATACCATGATACTACCCTTTTCCAGAAGGAATGGTCATACCCTAGGGGAGCTACCCCTGAAACCTTGCTGCATCTTTCCTGTTTCGACCATTACCGGGCTGTGAGGTCGTGATGCAGTCTTGACCACAAAGCTACGCTTTTCCACAAAGCCATGCTTTGATCAACAAATGATCATCAACATACAGCAGCACTTAGCGTGCCACACTACCAAATTGGGAGTATATCGCTGACAACTTCAACTACATAACCTCTGAGCTCGTACGTCTCAGAGAAGGGTGTTAAGCTAAGAGAATAAATTCTCCGCTACCAACAGATATGTATTTGAAAGGAATCGGCTTTATATCTCAAAGTGTAGTGTCAGACACACGACCATACAAGTCTGTTCCGGGCTCGAACAGAACCGAAGGCACTTCCGAAGAAGCCCTTGCAAATCCGGGTATTCACAATCCCGATCGGACTTCCCATCACTTAGGGAATCTCTATACCGGCGTGACTCAGTGCAGAGACAATCGATAGGTCATCCTATCGTTCTCGCAAATACCCGGTCTTCACCACCGGTCTTCAATGCTATCCATAACGACGTATCACATATTCGGAATGGGCTATATGACACAAAGGTCATCTCTCGGCTAAACCGAATAGTGAGCGCAATATTTAAAAACATATGGATATGGGATTTTAGTTAAGTCACAACTTAAAAATCCAAAGCTTTTTCTTTCAAAAATGGTTAAACAAATCACCATTTTAAATCTTTACACAAAAAGATTTATCTCACAAAGTTCCCCCAGTTTCACAAAGATCTATTTATGGATTCCAAAACAATTCCCATTCAATTTGGATTAACCCAATTAAATCTTTAAATTAAAGATTTATAGCTTCCAAAACACGTTTCCAAAGATTTATCTAAAACTTGGAAAACTATTTTCATTTTAGACTTGAAATCCTTTAACACAAATTGGAAATTCATTCTTATGTGAAAGCTTCAATCATTTGAAAACGAATAGTTTTCGTTTCAGAAAAAATCCAATTTGTACAAGTTGAAATCTTGGGTTGAATTTAAATTCCAAAACATCACTTTTAAAATGGTTTTAAAAACCCATATAAACCCATTAATAAGTTGAATAACTTTTTAAACCCTAGTTCCCAAATTATAGAATTCAATTTCAAATATTGAATTCAAATTTAAATCAAATGATTTAAATTTCAAATTTTTATTAAGCTATTCAAAATAACTTTCATTTTTTAAAACACCTTTTCAAAAACTTTTCACTTAAAATCCAGTTCATTTCCAAAACCATTTGAATTTTAAAATTCAAATTCAAAACTATTTTAAAAAAATCTGTGACTTAACCGATTTCCATGTGCAATCCATATTTGTGTGTGTAAAAGTGTGGTCCAGGGGTTTTACACAATAAAAGTGCCACATCATCAATCAACACAGATTCAATCATATCGATAAGCGGTATGACCCATAACGCTTATCTTAATTCACAGATTCATAGATAAAATAAATTACCAATCACAGAGGATTACTATTATGGTTCGATGTGGGTTTCGTACAACCAACCGGAATCCGACTCCCTGTCGCATCGAAATTTAGATGTCGTTCTACGGGTCAAGGGTTTGCATAACAATATATACACCACAGATATAACAACTTAGCACAAAGCATCACATAGCATCACATCACATATCAAATATATCAATCCATCACAGATCATTCAATAGCAATCAAACATCTTAAATTAAGATGAATAAATTATGTGGTTATAAATTTATTACCCACATAATTACTTCTTTTTGAAATCTTTAAATCAATGATTAATTATTGTTAACTACAATAAATTAAGTCTTAACCACCTTCATTTATTAATCATCTCTTTAATTAATTATATTAATTAATTAACCTTTAATTGTAATTAATTAAACCTTAATTACTTTTATTAATTGATTATCCCTCATTTAATTACTTTAATTGGTAGACCCTTAACTATTAATTTATTTATCTTAGTTATAATTGATTGCCCTTAATTGATTAATCAATGGAATTATTATTCCTTAATTAATTACAAAAATTAATTACTCCTTAATTAATAATGATTTCTTAATCACTTTAAGTTAATTAACCTTAATTTATTATTCTTAGTTTAACTACCTTAATTAATTAACCACATTAATTAATTTTACTTTAAAGTAATTAACCTCAAATATTTGATTAATCAATTCCTAACCTTTAATAAATCTTCTCTTAATTACTTTCACTAAGTAATTACTATTTTCATTTTGATCATTCATTAATTACTTGATTAATTTACTTAATAATTTAATGCATCCAAATCATTAAATTCTATTTATTTATTTTTAAGATAAAGCATCTCTTACTTAAATAAAGCATTTCAAAACAATTTGCTTTCAAATTTTAATTTAAATTTCATTTTAAATTTAGGATTTAAAATGAAAACGAATTTAACTTAAACAAAATTTTAAAAACAATTCAAAAACCTTTCTATTCCACAAGTTAAAGAATATTTATTTTATAAAAGAGGTTTGTAAGAATTTTAAACCAAATTCATTTTTTAAATTCAAATCAATTAAGAATACACTATAACATTCAAAGTTGTTTAAATTATTTTTAAATTTAAAAACTTCTCTTTATTAAAAAAACTGGAATACATATTTATATTTTTGATTTCAGGCTACATACATTCAAAGACTTACTTACATTTAATTTCATTTTAAATTTCAAAACATTTAACCGTTCTTAAAGTAGTTAAAAAAATAAAATCCAAAACTTTATTTTATTTTAAAAACTAAAGTTTAAACCCAAGTCCAGATTTCAAAATTCAGATTTAAACTTATTTTTTGAATTTCTATTTTATAATTTAAACTTTCAGTTTAAATTCAAAACCAATATTCTTTATACTTTGAAAGTTGTTTAAAACCAAATCTAAATTTCAAAATTTAAATTATTTCAAATTTAGATTCAAACTTCTTGAATTCAAATTCAATTTCAGGTTTTAAAATTAGTTTAAATTTTTAGTTCATATTTTAAAACTTGCTTTAATACTTTGAAAACAGAACAGGCCTTCTGTTTAAAACCTGAACTTAGTACATGGAAATTTTTTTTTTTTTTTACTTACTTCGAGTCAGAACCTCTTTGCTTCGAGTAAAACATCCCACAACTTCGAGTCACTCACGAAATTGACCCTACAAAAAACTTAAGCATTTGCCCTCTGCTTCAACCCATACACTGACACAACCCACTACCCTGTGCACGTGCCCCATCATCGCAGCGAGCTCCGATCATCATCGATGATCTCCTCAGGTCGGCGAGCACCCCCGCATCCCATACTGATCATCAAATAGATCGATACTATCACGAATTCGAATTTGCATGTTCATCATCAAACCTGGAACCACTGAGGACCCCCTCCACCAAAACCTGTCAACGCCTTTTTCTCGAAGCTCCGACCACCGCTACCTCTAACACTTCGGCAAAGTCCTCGTCAACACCCAAGCCAGCATTACCCAAATTCCCATGCAACTCGATCCATCAGGGGGAGAGAACAAATCGAGATATTCAACCCAGTGAAAACTAGGGTTACAAACCTAAATCCACTTCGCACTTCCCCAAAATGGTTTGATTAATGTTCTTGGTATTTTTCCCCTAATCTCCGATCATTCAACAAGCTCCAGTGATGATCGCATCCACCACGGCCACTCAGATCACCAGAAATTGCCAAAAATATCATTTTTGATAAAACTCAAACTGTCCTCTTAATTCGAAACTAAAAGTTGTGGCTCCACCTCCAAAAATCGTAATTTTGTTTGGGAATTCAATTTACATCACTGGATCAATGAATTAGGATAGTTGGATTTTACTTATATTTAACATGCACTGTGCTTTGCGGTTTTTTTTTCCAGTGAGGTTTCAAATTTTATTTCATCTTAAATAAAAAAAATGAAACTTACTTAATCAATTAACAAACCAATTTTATTTACATTCCAGAACCTAACAGTGATTAAATTCAAGAGCTAATGAATTTTGAACTAAACTTGAGGCTGGAAACTAAGACAGAGAAGAAGCATCTTATCCCTTCTTTTTTTGATTTGTTTCCTGAACTGATTAACATAACAGTTTAAATCTTTGCTACAATCATCTTCCTTCTTAAAATATTGGCCTAACATCAATTATACAATGTGAATTTTCTTTGAATTTTCTTTAAGAAAATGTACCCTGACTCATAACAGGGATATGCATTGATACATACTCATACATTTACATCCATAAAAATGTATAAATTCAAACATGCAATCATCTAAACCATCATACTTCAAGAGTCAACCATAAAATCAGAAACATATAGGTAGATAAATGAGTTTGCTCACATAGGAGGTTTAGCAGGAAGAAATGGATTTTCTTGAAAACCTGTAGACATAACTGTGAACAAGGCAAAGGCAATCTGCCTAATTCACAGACACACACACGTCAAATCTATGTATACATTCAACATGCAGGCACATTCAAGTTCATACCAAAACATTATCACATGAAATCATAATGTGAACCAGATTATAGAGATTTGGGGTGTAATTTGCTCACCTGGAATTTTGCAAACAGAGACAAGAACTTGATGTTTGGAAACTGGAAGTTTGAACAGAGGAGCATTTTGAGCATGTACATTTTTTCTTTCTTTAATCTTTTGAAGCCTAGATCTGTAAGATGTAAATAAGAATCTTTGCTCATCTTTTATTGTATTTGTTTCACTTACTTCATCAATAACTACAAAATTTAATTTACTTACAGTATGATTTCTTATATAACAGAGAAGACTTCCTTTATCCCTATCTCTACAGTTGAAACCAGAGTTTACATAGCCTTTAACTTGATTTATTTTCCTGTAACTTGGATTAATACAACTGCTTAGATTCTTGCTTTGCTACTGATCAACAACATTAAGTTCAAATTTTTTAAAAAAAGATGTTACTTGCCTTTTAATTATTTCCAGAAAATTTGCATTTGCTTCCAGATTATCATTTCCAGGCTTCCACTTTTATTTTCAAACTTCATGTTTTGCTTTACTCCTGAACTTAATTTGTTTGAGATAGTTCGCACTGTTTTCCTGACCTGAAACTTGTTGAAGTTGTTTGAATCTGAGCTTGATTTCAGAAACTAGAATTGCTTGTTGAATCTTGATCTTCTCTTGATTTAAACTTTGCTTTGATTGCTTGAGTTTGCATGTTCTTCCCAGGCTTTGAAACTGTTTTGGATTTCTGTTCTTTTTCTGATTTTTTTTCTACTTCTGTATTGTTGTTTTGAGATGTTCAACCTTTGATACTTTTTGTTCAGATTTGCTGAGATGTTATTAGATTTGAATATGGGAAAATGGTGAGTTTTCTTGAAATTTTAAATTTCATTATTTAATAAAAGTAATGATATGGAATGCCATTTGTAAGAAATCATTATAACCTTTAGATTTTTTTAACCCTTGCACTCCATCTCTCATGTGCATGTATGTATATGTTTACATTTATTTTAAATTTCAATTCAAATTGAATTATAACCACTTATGTATATTTACATATATTCATATCCAAACATTTTTTTTGAAAAGAAATTATATTTACAAATTTACATTCATATATATTTTTATTATTTATTTTGTACAATTCTACAAAAAGAAAAGAATGGATTCAAACACTTTGATTTCACATTAACAATTAGTCACACTTATTTATGTATGAAAATTTAACTTAAAATTAATATTATGAAAATTAATACATCTTCCAAATAAAATTAATATTTTAGAAAACAACTATTATTATCATTTTAGTAATCTCAAGCTTTTAAATTCTATTTTTATTTTTAATACATTTTATTTTGAAATTCAACATTTATTTTATAAATCACTTATCCTTAAATTTCTAATATAAATTACTATTTAAAATCAAAATTATTTATTTATTCTAGAAAATTTTCTAATTAATTCACGATTTATTTTCAAAAATAAATTTAATTGCCAATTTACACTTGATAAATTTTCAGGAATGTTACATTATTGTTCCTGTCATTGATCAAGAAGTGAATCCAGAACCCCAACAAAACAATGTTGAAGAAAATCCTCTTCAAGTTGAAGTTAATGTTCCACAAGAACAAATTCAACAACCTCAAAATGAATTGCCATTAAGAAGATCCACTAGGGAAAGAAGAAATGCTATTCCGTATGATTATGTTTTATCTCTTCAAGAGTTAGAGGATAATAATGGATTGATGGAAGATGATCCTATCAACTTTCACCAAGCCATGCAGGATATTAATTCTCAAAAGTGGATTGAAGCTATGAATGAAGAGTATAAATCAATGCAAGACAATAAAGTTTGGGATCTTGTCCCTTTACCTGAAGGTAAGAAGCCCATTGGTTGTAAATGGATATTTAAAACCAAGAGGGATGCAAAAGGTAAAGTGGAAACATATAAGGCTCGTCTTGTAGCAAAAGGTTTTACTCAAAAGGAAGGCATTGATTTCAAAGAGACTTTCTCTCCGGTTTCATCGAAAGACTCTTTTAGAATAATTTTGTCACTTGTTGCACATTTTGACCTTGAGTTGCATCAAATGGATGTTAAGACTGCATTTCTCAATGGAGACATTGAGGAAACAATTTATATGGTGCAACCGAAAAACTTTGTGCTCGAAGATCCAAAGAGTATGGTTTGCAAACTAAAGAAATCCATTTATGGACTCAAACAAGCTTCTCGTCAATGGTACCACAAATTTCATAATGTAATTACCTCTTTGGGTTTTGAGGCAAACATCATTGATAACTGTGTGTATCACAAGTTTAATGGAAGTAAATTTATATTTTTAATTTTATATGTTGATGATATATTGCTTGCCAGCAATGATTTAAATATGTTGCACGAAACTAAGAGATTTCTTTCAAATAATTTTGAAATGAAAGATCTTGGTGATGCTCTTTTGTATTAGGGATCAAAATACATCGTGATCGTT
The DNA here is from genome assembly GCA_030765085.1 of Allium cepa. NCBI lineage: Eukaryota > Viridiplantae > Streptophyta > Magnoliopsida > Asparagales > Amaryllidaceae > Allium > Allium cepa. Next base: position 175,934,006 of record CM060940.1, read on the forward strand.
CATGAGGCATTCTTGGATTGTCACAAAAGAACTATATAGAAAAGGTGCTTAAGAGATTTGGCATGCAAGATTGTAAACCAGGTGATACCCCTGTCGCCAGAGGAGATAAGTTTTGTCTCAAATAATGCCCTAATAACATCCTTGAAGTTAAGGAAATACAGAAGATCCCTTATGCATCTGCTATAGGGAGTCTAATGTATGCTCAAGTATGTACGCGTTCGGATATTGCGTACATTATAGGAGTGTTAGGCAGGTATCTTAGTAACCCTGGAATAGATCATTGGAAAGCAACAAAAAGGATTATGAGGTATCTTCAAAGAACAGAAGACTATATGCTTACATATAGAAGATCAGATCAGTTGGAGATCATTGGGTATTCTGATTCTGACTTTGCTGGATGTCCGGATAGCAGAAAATCCACTTCAGGATGCATATTTATGTTGAGTGGAGGGGCTATATCATGGAAGAGCATTAAGCAAACGCTTATAACTTCTTCCATTATGGAAGCAGAGTTTGTGGCTTGCTATGAGGCATTTAATCATGGAAAATGGCTGTGAAATTTTGTCACTGGGCTGCGCATTATAGATAATATTGAAAGACCACTAGAGTTGTTTTATGACAATAGATCAGCAGTATTATATTATAATAACAATAGAAGCTCGACTAAGTCAAATTACATTGACATCAAGTTTCTAGTTGTGAAGGAAAGAGTGAAAAATGGGTTAATATCCATATAGCATATTGGGACAAATTCCATGTTAGCGGATCCACTTACAAAAGCATTACCACCCAAGGTCTTTCATAAGCATGTTGCTAAAATGGATGTATCTTTTATGTAAGAATATTTTGGTTTAAGGGGAGTTTGTACTAAGTCATTTTTTTTGTGACATTGCTCTATGTTTTGATTGTGGATATGCTTCGGTTTTTCTGATCAGAAATAAAGTTTTTTTTGCACTCAAATTATTTATATATGTTTAGATTTTGATCTCATTAAAGTAAAGTAGGACCAGTTGGAAATAGACATGTAAAGATCACATTTCATGTAATTTCCATGCTACACATACATGATTGATCTATGTCATTTGATTGTATTGATATACGTGACCATTAATGGGTTTAGTTATACTAATGATAATGAAAACCGCTTTGATCCTATGTTAACACAATCAATGGACGAGATTGTTTTGGATATACCATATTGTCAAGATAGCTATTTGAGAGCTCATAAAGTTAAATCTATAAGGTTACATATGTGGCCCGGGGGAGATTGTTGGAATAATTCAACATTATGGGGCCACATATCTTAATATTTGAATGTATGACTATCTTGGGATTAAGTTTAATTATGTGATCTATTTGGAATAAATACAACAAGACTTAAGGGGTATATTCGTCATGTAAATTTATAATGTGTGGATACCAGAGTGACAATTTTAGTTTTTGAAGGGCTGAACTGAAAAATGTCACACACTATATATATGGGGTTATGGTCCCCAAATTACACAAGTCTTATCATATTCTCTCCACCCTCTTCTAAAGAGAATTTGCAGATCTAAGCTTGTGTCAATTTGGAAGATCTAAAACCTAGTTGATCTTCTTTTCGCAAACATCAATGGATTCAGGTATGACTTCTGCTGAACTATTTAATCTCATATATTTGTTTCTTGATACAATCAATATGGGTTGTATGTATTCAGATCTAGAATTTATTTATTATTACAACAAATATTTAAAGTATGAAACTCATAGGGTTTATAAACAGATTTCAAAAACTGTTTATGGATGTTTTAAAAGAAAAATAAAAACCTAATTTTCTTTTACCTGTTTCTTGGAAAAGTAGAGGAATCGTTGCTTTTATATTGCTTTTCATCCTGATTTCCCCTCCTTTTGGAAATTGCTGATTGGACATTACAAAATGTAATATGTGCACCCATTTTGCCTCCAAGCAGAGTGCAAAAATAACAATAGTGTGGATTTTGGGGTCGAATGTTTGGAGATACAGGATTATGATAGGTGCTTATTCAACAAGTGCCTATATTCTAGGCGCTTGTTCAACAAGCACTTGAGATACAAGCACTAGTTGAACAAGCGCCCAATAACATCACTCTCCAACGGCAAACTCAACGGCTAATTTCCCTCCAATGGCTACTTTCCTTCTTCATAAACACCTCCTCTTCTTCTTCTTCTTTCACAACAACCATTCTATCTTCAAAATGTTTTCTGACGTCGACGTTGATGTTGCAAGGTGCAGTTTTAAAGAATATGATTTACAAGACATTTCGACTCTGATTGGCGGAACGGTTACTTATGGAAGTTGGAATGTTGTAGAAGACTATGATCTTGTTATATTTGGTGTGCACTCTCAACCGATCTTATTCAAGATATCGACCGTAGTGGTGAGACTTTTTGGGGGCAAAGTTACTAATTACTTCAATCGCTAGAACATCGATCGTAATAGAACCTTATCTTCTATCAAAGGCTATCATGGAAAAATTAATCGTCAAACGCAAACATTTGATTATCAAATGTTCAAGTTAAAGCAAACAAATCCCATTGGATTTGGAAACGAAACACATTTGGTAAGATTTATTAAATACTCAAACGTTCTTATTTATCGACTATTGTTTTATACATATTATACTGTATATTTTCTTTTTCAGAGAATGGTAGCAAACAAGCTATTTAAACAAATCTACAAACTAGATAATAAACAAGCATCACATTCTTATTAGTTTATGCACGTTTATGAGATGTAGGTTGAGTATTTTAAATGAAAACCATCACTACAAACAACTGTCCATGATGTTCAATCGAACAGTAGTCGTGATAAAGCTACCAGAGTTGGAGAAAGCTCTAGTCTTGGAGAATCATGCAGAAGTTACGGTTTAGGTTCAGAAGAAGACCTAACCCCTAACCCTGCCAAAGAACAATTTTTTAGGCCATTGAGAGCCAAAGCAGCAAAAAAGAAGCAGGCTGCTGGAGCGGATTAGGCGGAAATCAAAAATCTTCTATTTGAATCTGAAGATAGGTACAACCGTGCAATGGAGACTTGAGAAATTCAATACCAACAAAGATTGTCAAGAATGGATCAACTTCTCGCCGGAAATCGTCAGGGAGATGAAGATGCACTTATGTTCATGGAGACGTCACATATGTTAAAAGAACAACAAGAGTATACAGAGCTTAGAAGAAGAGAAATCATGAGACGTAGATGTGAAGAGGGACAATAACCGTTTCTGTATTTGTAGAATCATTGTATCTTCAATTACTAGTTGATGCATTTGTATTATAAGTTTTTATGAATTTCTAATACCATTGTATCTTTGAATTACTAGTAGTTGAATCGTGTTATGAACTTAAGCAAGTGATTGTTTTACTAAAATAGTGATATTGCATAACATTGATAAAAGATTACAACAATCCATACGTCACTTAAACATAAAGAAAATAGAACAATGATAATAAGTAACAACACTATACTTAACGATACCAAGGTTAACAACAATAATAAAGTTTGATACATTTTCACTAAGTGCCAAAAAAGTTCCAAAGATGATCTATTAGATCATCTCCGAGTCTTCGATGGAGTTGTACGTTACAGTATGACATTTGGCTCTCTACATGAAACTCTAGTTCTACTGCACTTCCAATCATATCTTCGTGCCAAACATTTGGTGGCATTGGAGCACCCTCGTACACGTAATCTTCTTCCATGTCTCGTTCGCCCTCTAAAATCATATTATGTAATATAACACAAGTGTACATTATTCTTGTCATTTAATCCGGTGACCAGAACCAACATGCATTACTAACTATGGAAAATCTGGACCAAAGAACCCCAAATGCTCTTTCGACGTCCTTTCTTTGGCCTTCTTGCATTACTGCAAACTTTGACTGTTTATTGTTTTGTGGGTTCGAAATTGTCTTCACGATGGTACTCCATTCAGGGTATATGTCATCGCCAAGATAATATCCATGGTCGTACGTATTACCTTCCTAATTGAAGGTACATGGAGTAGGGCTACCATTTGCTAAATCATTAAATAACGTAGATCGTTCCACTACGTTAAGATCATTGTTATAAACTGGCATTCCGAAAAAGCATGCCACATCTATAAGCCATATGATGCTATGGCTTTAGTAGACCTACGAGACTTAGTACCCTGATAAGCACCGACATGCGCCTTTGGACAATCCTTCCACTCCCAATGCATGCAATCTATACTACCCAACATTCTGGGTCATCCTCTACTACCATGCATATTTATTAACCTTACTGTGTTAGCCTCATTTGGTCTTCGTAAATATTGATCACTGTAAATGTCGACGATAGCTTGACAGAAATGCTCCAAACACTCTGGTACCATCCTTTCCGCCACATGCAAATTTTCATCTAGAGCATCTGCCACTTCGGCATTCGCAAGCATTATAAGCACAGCTGTCATTTTTTGAATACCAGTCAATCCCTGAGTACGATGCATTATGTTTGAAGATGAAATATTTATCATGTTGCTTGATACATTATAGGATTCTAAGAAACAATGGTCGGCGCATGCAAAATCTTCTTCTGAAATCTCCATCCATGCATGTATGATTTAAACAAAGTAGTCTTTCATAAGTCTCTTATTGTACCATGAATGTCTACAATTTTCACACCGACAACTAATCCACTGTTTGTCTACTGGACTGACCAACTTGTAGCACAGCCATATCTATTAGCTGCCTTTCACGACGAAAATGATCTTCCATCAAACTCATCACCGCTATCATCAAAAAATATTATTTCTTCGGCAGACATTTTTGCTTAAGCTTGTAAACGTATTAGATATGCCTTAACAATTATACCTCCTCATATTTATAAGAATCTTTCCTTAGCTGTACTTACATGCTTGCTTTCAGAAAAAACAAACATTTATCAAAAGTTGGCAGATAGCATGGATTGCCTTCAACCACTAGCCAAAAAGTAGATTCATTAGCTGTACTCACATGCTTGCTTTCAGAAAAAAACAAGCATTTATGACAAGTTGGCAGCTAGCATTGATGCCTTCAACCACTAGTCAAAAAGTAGATTCTAAAGACTTGGACTCATCTGTTTATTCAAATAATTATGTATGAAGGTAATCTTTGCATAACTATATTTGATCCATCCAAATACTTGAACAATACATGAAACGATAACTAATTACAATTAGTGCAAATAAACTACTCGTTACAGTGAAAATACTTTAACAAAAGTGGGAACAATAACAAATTACAATTAATGCAAATAAACTACTGATTACGATCGAACTGCATGTTCTCAAGGGCATTTCTTAGATGTCTTATTTCTTGTTCCAACTCGTTTGCATATGCACACCCCTTGGATACAAATGGTCATCTAACCATTCTACGTAATTGCAACCTTCTGGCCAGAAGAGACACAATTAGATTCTACGACCTATATTTTCTCCATCTACCCTGACCACAACCTCAACCGCATAACCGCGGTGGCAACAAACTGGGTACAAATCGACCACTTGGTCATTAAGAGGTTGAAAATTTGTTACTTGGTTCTCCTCTTGTTGTTGACGAGGTTGAATATGCACTTGTTCATGTATAGGTTGGACAACCCATGTTCATGTACAGGTTGAACATCATCTTGAAGTCTTAGTTGGTCAAGATATGGGAATTCATGTTCAATGTCTTTATAGTGTTGCTCTTGATAATTGATATTCCAATCGACATCGGTATGTGGGATCTCGGTAGGAACGTAGCTTGCATCAGAGTCAATAGACAATGGCCAGGAAGGCATTGTTATGAGGAGTAGTAGAATGAAGGACTTAATAACTAAGAAGAAGAGATCTTATGTTTATGTAGAAGTCTAAGAACACTGTATTGGGCTATTGGCCAGCAAGCAATGTGACAGTGTCTATTTTATGTCGGTCATTGATTGTCGCAAGTAACGTGGCTACAGTGTTTGTCTAATCACGGTCATTGAATGTCTGCAAGCAACGTGGTTACAGTGTCTGCAAACAATGTGGCTACAGTATCTGTCATATCTCGGTCATTGAATGTCTACAAGCAATGCGACTACAGTGTCTACAAGCAACGTGGCTACAGTATCTGTCTTATTATGGTTATTTAATGTCTGCAAGCAACGTGGCTACAGTATCTGCAAGCAACGTGGCTACGGTGGATGCTCAGAGATGATATTGTTCATACTTGGCATTCCTACTGCCTATAAACGTTTCCATCCGTCTTCCTAAATTTAAGCATAAACTGCTCAACTAAAATGTCCACTAGTAGTTGGTCTTCTTCAGAGTTACTCATGCTTGTGAAAGCTTATATTGAAATCGATCGCTTGCATGAAAGTATGGTTCAAACAGATATGCTTTAAGCCATGAGATGTTTTGGAACATGGTAATTGAAACTTACAACAATGATCTTGAATGCCTGATTAGGCGGTCTTATTTAGAAATCAAAAATATGTATGGTCTTTTTATGATAGCTTGTGATCGTTATCGTGTCATTATCAAGCAGATTGAAGTTGAAAATGTTTTTCAATCAAATCGTTTTACTTTTAATTTGCTTTACCTGTCTCATACGGGATAGAATTCACTGGCCATGAAGCGGTTGAATTTCGTTATAGTTGGCTCACGCGTTTTGGCTCTGAATGAGCATTAACACTGGGAATTTGTATTACCCTTACATCCATTTATTATATGTTGTTAGATTTTCGTAAACCTGTATTATGTTTAGTAATACAATTTTGGGGAACTTCCTATTTCATAGTTCAAAAGTTATAAAGAAACAAATCAACCAGCATAACATGGTACATAGACATAACATAACACAATAGGAAAACATGAATATATACACTAATCTACCAACGTAACATAGTATAAAGACATAACATAATACACGAAAACATACTTATACATTGATAATACAAAAATACAATGTACAACGTGGACCAGCAAATCATGAACTGAATAAAATCTATGTAATGTATCAGTCAATGTGATGTGAACCACTATCACTGTTTGAGGAGTCATCGCGGTCACCTGCATGAGGCTGGATCTGAATCTGAGCCTATTACGCCTGTATCTGAGTCTGTTGTTGCTGGTATGCAATCTGATAAGTCTAATGCATAATCTAGGTATACTGAAGCATCATACTCTCAAACGCAGCAATCACGCATCTATCATAATCAATGTACTGAGAAAACTGAAAAGTATAGAAAAAATTATACATTTATGTAGAGTATTTTAACTAGCAATTATACGAAGGTCAAAAGTCATACAGACCTGATAAGGCTGATACAAGCCAGTAGATGGTACACCCGCTATATCGTCATCTGTACGAAACTGTATGGGATACTACACAATCTGCCCTGCACATATGTGATAACCCGAATTTTTGGCCATTGGTAATTGATTAACAAACTGGGTTAATTAATAGAAATACTGAATTGTAAATTTAACAAATGAATCTAATCGTAAATATTATGTTTGGTTAAATATTTATTTGATCATATCTTAATATAATCACTTAAAATTGACAAAGTATTCTTTTAAAAATAAGTATTGATTATTGTTTATATAAGTAAATTATTTAAATTAAATAAAATTGTTAATTTCGAACCAATAATATTTATGTGTTATTTTAAGATAATTTTTATTTATTCCAAATTGAATTTAGGCTTGTTTAAATATATGTATTTATTTTAAATTAACCTTGAATTGGATTTTTGATGAAAATCTAAAAGATTTAATTTGAATTTGAAATTTAAAAAGGAAATATATCTTAAATATATATTGATTTGATCAAAAACATAAGTTATGTATAAATAAATGTTTATATAGATTCATATGTATATTTTAAGAAAAATCTAAAGCTTATTTATATAAAATAAATACACATTATATTCATGTGAATATTACATAATTATTTATCCATAACTTAAATAAATTTGTAAATAAGAAAGTAACATTTGTAAATTATTAATTAAACATATGTAGACATTTTGTTCTTGCATCTAAATAAATGTAAATAAAATATGATCATATAGTAACAAGTGTAAGCATATCTATATTTGAAAATACAAGTGGAAGGTCGTAATCAAATTGCTTCAGGTCAGAAAATTAAAAAAAAAATGAACCCCTGTTAACATGTCCAATATCAAAAGCAAAATCTGTAAATTACTTCAAATCACAAACTAAAATTCCTTTCCTATTTCCAAAATCAAGAATTTACAGCCTGAAACCTAACTCAAAACCAAATCTGCAATACATTTCTCCCTGTAACCATTATTTGTAAAACAGTAACCATTTTCAAAGAGATCAAGTAATAAAATCTGAAGCAAGACAACTTCTTTCCAAATTTTATAGCCTGAAGCTAATCAAATTAAAGCTATAGTAAAGAGTATCTCAACATCAACTCATTTGCAACCAAACAACATACTTTGAAGCAATTCAAGCAAGGTTGCTCTGTTCAGAAAAAAAAAGGGCAAAAAGGTGAGTAAACATTTCATCCTTTCCACCAAATCTATCTATTTTTCCTTGATGCATGTGAGTAAATTCTTGATATATTTTCGTGAAATGCTTCCATGAATGTATGTATATGCCTGTAAGTATGTAATATGAGTTCTGTATGTATCTGTGACCTGACTCTGTTCATTTTCCAGACTAAACATACCTTAAATACAATTTCTTTCAAATAAATCAAAATTAAGCTATGATGTTAAAGCAGAGCTGTTGGTATTAACTAAATATTGTTTGGAAAATTTTTGTTCACCGGTATAATTAGAAAGATTTAACTGGGAAATAGAATTATACAGTGAAAATCAGTTCAAGACAAAATTTAAATGTTGGATCTTCCAGATTTGATTTTAGTTTTGAATTCGGGCTTAGAAATCATGAATTTTAATATAAATATCACAATTTTTAAGCAAGTGGTTGAGGTAAAATTTTAAGATGAACGATTTTTCATTTTCCGTCCATTCATGATGAACGGCAGTAGGTGGGGTTTTGAGATTTACATAAAAGCAAGCTTAAGAAATGGAGATCTTAAGAAAATTGGTATTTGATTTTTCTAATTGAAGGATTGCCAGTATGAGATGATGTTAGGGTTTTTGGTTGCGTTTAGAACGAGGTTGTTTCATGGATGATTGCTACTTCGTGCTAGCATCGAGTTGGCCATAGTTGGGGAGAAATAATGATGGAGGTCGGCTGAGGGTTCAGACATAAGGGGAGCACCTCCGGTGATAGGAGATGGCGATGCGGGGTGTACTTAGGCGGAGGTTACTGAAGCCTTTGGGGTTCGTTCGGTCGATCTCGTATTTTTAAGAGGATTCGACGAACTGAGGGGCGAGTCGACTCAGGGGATGAAAGTAGACGCATTGAAGATCGGAGCAAAGTTCGTCGCCGGTCAGATGATGTGTACACATGTACAGGGTCGCTGTGTATCAGTAATGTTTGTGAGGAAGAAGTAAAAGAGAGGGGAAAATGAGTGGTTAGTCTTGGGTCATCATTCGTGATGTTTGCGTGTGTGAATTCATACAGAAGAAAAAAAAGGGTTAGACAAGAAGGAAGAGGAGAAGCAGCAAGGATGGAACCCAGACTTTGTTCAGGTAATCATGTGTCTTGACTCGGAAAGAATGAATAGTAATATAATGTTTTAAGCTAACGTAATGAAGTTTCAATGTGGTACTTAATTAGTCTTTGATGTTAAAATATTTTTTTAGTATTTGATTCATTAAGTAGAATTATTTATTTAAATTGTTATGATTAATTCATGAAGTTTATTTAGTTAATAAAGATTTAACAAGAGTAATTAAGGGTTAGTACATTTTTGAGTATGATTAGTTATGGGGCAGATAATCAAGGTAGTGATTGTAAAATAATGTTTTAAAATCTCATGATAATTAAGGATTTAATGTTTTGAGTTAATTAAGTTAATTAGGAAATCAAGTATAATTAACTAATTTGATTAATTAATTATAAAGGATCAAATTAAGCAATTAATTTAGAGTTATTAGTTGGTTTAATCAATAATTAAAAATTATAAATCAAAGACTGTTCATTAATTGATCAGAGATGGATTAATTATAACTAAGAATAATTAATCTATATTAGAGATTTATTTATTATAAAGTAATTAAAGATAAATTAATTGAATTGAGAAATATTGATTAATAATTAAGATTATCAATCAATTGTTAATGGATAATTAATCTGTTAATTAAAGATTAATTAATTGATTTATCGGGTAATTAAGGGATAAAATACCCAGTTGTAATTAATAAGATGCATGTGATTTATTAAATGATAATTAATTAAAGATAGTCACTTGGTAATTGATTAAGTATGATTACTTAATAAGATTGGTAGGTGTAATTACTTAGTAAAGTAATTAATGGATAAATTACTGAATGTAATTAATATAAGATAAATTACCTAGGAAAAGTAATAAAGGATTCATTACTCGGTGTAATTAATCAAAGAATTAACTAAAAAGTTAACTAATTGAGGTAAGTAATTACAGGATTGTTGATTACTGTTTATGATTGAATAGGGCTGATTAATGATGTAATTAAGAGTAAATTTCTGAAATTGTCTGAGGACAATTAATCGAGGATGATTAATCAAGATGGATAATTAAAAGAATATTAGTAAATTGATTTGTAATTAATGGTTTAAGTAAAGGAAATCTAAGTGAATGAAGATTTGTAATTAATTTAAATTAGTGGTAAGTTAAATAAATTTGGAAATAATCCTTCTTGCTTATGAATGATTGAATGCTGATTAAATGACTTGAATTGATTCATATCTGTGATATGAAATGTTCTATAATACGATACGTTGTGTTGAACAATGATAATATTGTTATCTATGATGAAATACTATGTAAAGTGACATCCTGCGTTTAAAAGTAAATTGTATTCACTTGAATAACATGGTATCAAATGATGTTGGATTCGAAGAGATCGGAGTTGGGTATTAGTTAATACCAAGAACCACTTCGATTCTTATAGATTGATATGTGAAATAAATTGGTTGATATGGAATGATTTAAGAAAATTTGACCTTTTATCTAGGTTTGGTACTTAGAAATTGATGTAAGTGATGTCTATAACAGCTTGTGAAGTTGTAAATTGATATGAGTTATCCCGGGATTATATGAGCTGTATGCTATTGTATTCTATACTATATGGGTTTACTCACGCTGGTTTCCAGCCTGACCCGGGTGTTACTTTGATGTAATGCTCGGGTCATACCGAGTATTACAGATTTTCAGGTAAGGACGTTCTGGAGCTCAGGAGACGAGCTGGATGGCAGGAACGTATGGAGAGTTCCACTATGATATTGTATATATCTGAGACATGTTAAATTGTATCTGTCCAAATGTTGTATAAAATTGTTGTAACTCTGATATATCGATGTAAAATTGATTGATACAGTTTTCTTTGGTATAATTATTATTATTGATATTATATTTTATCCGCTGCGAATGTGAGATTGTGTGTTTCTTTTCTATTTTTCTTCTATCTCTTTTCTTCTTTCCTCTAACTATCTGGAATTTTCGGGATTGGAATTTCCAGGTCGTTACATTTGGTATCAGAGCTGAAGGTTAAGCGAGAACCTTGGCTCTGGTGGATACTCATTAAGGAAAGGGTCAATGGTACCTTAGAATGAGTTGAGTATATAAATATGAGAGAGCGTACTTGTTATTTCCCTATATAAAGGTTTTTAAATGATTTCAAAAGTAAATAAATTTTATATAAGAAATAGATTATCTATTATATTAAGGAAATTAGTTGTAGTATTAATTAAATTAAAAGTAATAGTAAGAATTAAGTGGTAATAGAATTACAACCAAATTGAAATTAAATTAAAGACAAGTTTGAAATGGATTCAAACTAAAATTAAATCTTGAAATTGGGAAAGGTTTCTGGATAAGGATAATCAATTAATTTATGTAATTAATTAAACTTTATTTAATGAGATTAATTAACCGATAATAATTGGAATTGATAAATAAGAAGGAGTTACTTAATGAAGTAACTAGAGGTAAGTAATTTAAGGGACAATTACTTAATGAAGGTAATTAAGAAATAAGTTAATTACCGAATATGATTAATTAATGATGTAATTAATTTAAAGAAATAACAAATAATATTATTTAATGCATTTGAATGAAATGGTCCTATTTCAAACAAGAGTTGTTTAAAAATTTAAAAAGAAATTTGTTTTGAATTAAAACCAAAGGTGGTTTAAAATTTTAAAGTATAACTTGGTATGTAAAAGAAATTAATATGTATACATGTGGATATACATAAAAGGTGGTTGGGAATAAACTCTAAATGGTGAGTTTTGAGTTTGGAATAAGATGTGATACCCAAGGTGATAAGTTTTTGAACTTAATGAGTGGAAAGATTATTTATGAGAAGTTTAAAATTCGAAATGGAAGTTCAAATTGGGTAAGGTTGACTGGATTAAGTAAATTGAGTTTAACTGAGGAAAAAGTTAAATAAGTTGGAATGATCAACCTGATTTGGAAATTTGAAAACGAAATTAAGATTTAACTTGGAAAGTTAAATGGTTGATTTGGATTAGGAAGTTTGAGTGATCTCAAAATGGGTTTAAGATCTAGAAATTGAAAATGAATGGATGTTTTAAAATAAATTAGACGATATCATCCTATTGTTGTTAATCTTTAAGTTGTGAATTGGATTTGTTTTAATTGAATGAGAAATAAAGTGTGGCAATATATCCATTATTGGGATAAAAGGAAACTCACACTTTAATTTGAAATTAAGGATAAGGAATTACTTTGAATTGAAATTGAATCCGACTTGAATAAATTGGACTTGAGATTGAAAATGAATAAGTTTAAAAATTCAAATGGAAAATTTGAATTGGATTAATTTGAAACAATTTGAAATTGAAGTGGGTTCAATTTGAAATTAGTCCAAACTGATTTGAATAATTTGGAATTGAAATTAAAAGTTGAATAGTATAAAATTCAAATGGAATTTGAATTAAATTTGGGAGGAAATCAAGAATAATTCAACTTGATTTGGAAATGGAGTTTGAAATTGGGATTAATTCAAACTAGAGTTGAAATGAATTGAAATTGGAACTAGTTCAATTGAAATTTATTTGAATTAACAGAAATTTGAGACAAAGGTTGAATAAAATTAAATTCATAAAGAAACTGAGGATAATTCAACTTGAATTGGGATTGAATCAATTTCAATGGAAATTGAAGTTATTTTAATTGGAATTGGGTCAATTTAAATGGAAGTGGAATTTAAATTAAATTGATTTGGAATGGAGATTGGGAATTGAACAGTTTTGACTCTGGACTATTTTTAATATAAATTGTTTTAATATAAACCTATTTTTCCAAGCTATTCATTATATATACAACCTTTCTTTTAAAAGCCAAACTATCTTGTACTTGTTTTACAATTATTTTTGAAACTGTTTAACAATTTTCCAGCTGTTTTATAAAATTATTATCTTACTATTATTTTGCAATTATCTAAAATTTCTATAATTATTTTAATTATTTTCTAACTATTTTACACCTATTTTACAAACTAGTAATTATTTTCCAACTACTTATCTATTTTTAAAATTTTCAAGCTATTTTCTAAATAAACTGGACGGAGTTCAAACTGTTAATGGTTAAATACCCAATCAAGATAAGAATAGAGGAGATAATCCAAATGGATTGAAGCAATTGTGAGTAAGTGATTGAAAATTAAAGTAAATGTGAATAGAAATAGAATTGATTTGGCTAATAACCAATAAAGATAAATACGTAGGGTGTACGTATGTTATTCTATTTGCATAATGATTTGATCCAGATTCGAACACAGAATTTCGAGATAATTATATCGATCCGAGTGGGATTTTTCACTCGATTTTCAACGGCGAACCTGGATATGGATTGCTGATTGGTTCTGGATATTCTCTATCATAGTTAGACAATGCAAGGAGAATGACAGTTTCTGATCAAGAAACCAGATCTGTGTCCGCACTAGAAAGTCAGGTGAACGATACTAGTTCGGAAATGAAATTGTGTGATCGAGTGAACGATCAGATTGGTATAGCGTACGGATGATATGTGTACATCGTACGAATTTGAATGAAAATGATATTGAAAGGAATAATCAAATTTGAATATTTGATTTTGAGTAAACAAAGTAAATATCTTTGTTTTATAAGATTAAACTCCCCTTGATGAATCTTTTGCCAAAAGAAAAGGGATTTGTTTTGAAAGTGCTTGAAGTATAAAAGGATTTTTATACAAGTTTATAATGATCCAAAGATTTTTATCAAGAATTTTATATATATCTCTATATATATAAAGGATCATATGAGGATTTTGGAAATGGTTTTGGGAACCTTTGGTTTTGGAAAGGCTTTTGATTTTTGGGTAAAATCAATATTGAATTTGGAAAGCCTAGTTTGAGAATTATCGATTTTGGGATAATCGATTTTGTGTGAAGGACCTTTGTATGAGATCATACTAGGTGTATGATTTAAAGATACTATATGTATATAGTATAAAATGTTTTGATGATGGCTCTGGGGAAAAAGGCGCTCCCTTGAAATGAACTTCTCAGGAGAACCACCGGGTGGTGCTGCCTTGAGCCCCAAGGCGGGGTTCTAAAGTTGATCCTGTGAGGAGTCCGGACAAAACTAGTTCCTGGGGATTATGAGTAGAGTATACCATAGCGAAAGTCGTGTGTGCCGCTGAGAGACAACAATTACATGGACTTTTGCTGCGACGGCAACGTAACCCAGGATGTAACTGCGATCTATGGTATAACATAGCGAAAGTCGTGTGTGCCGCTGAGAGCCAACAGTCTGCGTTTGATTTTATATCGGCAGACTGCGACCTATGTAGGAGTGGAGGGGTTTCATTTCGACAGCGAAAATCTGAGGCCGTTGAGAGCCTGCAGTTACATGGACTTTTGCTGTGACGGCAACGTAACCCTGGATGTAACTGTGATCTGTTGTGTGGGTTCCATGGCGTAATCGAGAGGCCGCGGAGAGCCTGCGGTTACATGGACTTTTGCTGTGACGGCAACGTAACCCTGGAATGTAACTGTGACCATGGATGGGGGTGATGATTTCCAGAGCATTCTCACCAAAGATATATCCTCTATTTTCTAAAACTGATTTCTATATTTTCAATAAAATTATTTTCAAAGTATTTTTCACTGGATGTTGAAAACGAGTCTACCAAGCACTTGTAGATTTTCAGTCATATGCCTGATCAACGTATGACCGAATTTCTGGGAAAACAAGGATAGACTGGTTGAGACATCGACTTATAAAAGTATTTTTATAAAAACTATTTTGGCAATATTATATAGATTTTAAAGGTGTTTGAAAAATGATCAAAGAATATTTTAACTGGTTTTAAAATATTTAATAAATTCTGCTTTCGTTCCTTTTCGAGGACGAAAATATTCAAAGGGGGGAGAAATGTGATAACCCGAATTTTTGATCATCGGTAATTGATTAACAAACTGGGTTAATTAATAGAAATACTGAATTGTAAATTTAACAAATGAATCTAATCGTAAATATTATGTTTGGATGAATATTTATTTGATCATATCTTAATATAATCACTTAAAATTGACAAAGTATTCTTTTAAAATAAGTATTGATTATTGTTTATATAAGTAAATTATTTAAATTAAATAAAATTGTTAATTTCGAACCAATAATATTTATGTGTTATTTTAAGATAATTTTTATTTACTCCAAATTGAATTTAGGCTTGTTTAAATATATGTATTTATTTTAAATTAACCTTGAATTGGATTTTTAATGAAAATCTAAAGGATTGAATTTGAATTTGAAATTTAAAAAGGAAATATATCTTAAATATATATTGATTTGATCAAAAACATAAGTTATGTATAAATAAATGTTTATATAGATTCATATGTATATTTAAAAAAAATCTAAAGCTTATTTATATAAAATAAATACACATTATATTCATGTGAATATTACATAATTATTTATCCATAACTTAAATAAATTTGTAAATAAGAAAGTAACATTTTTAAATTATTAATTAAACATATGTAGACATTTTGTTCTTGCATCTAAACAAATGTAAATAAAATATGATCATATAGTAACAAGTGTAAGCATATCTATATTTGAAAATACAAGTGGCAGGTCATAATCAAATTGCTTCAGGTCAGAAAATTAAAAAAAAAATGAACCCCTGTTAACATGTCCAATATCAAAAGCAAAATCTGTAAATTACTTCAAATCACAAACTAAAATTCCTTTCCTATTTCCAACTCAAGAATTTACAGCCTGGAACCTAACTCAAGACCAAATCTGCAATACATTTCTCCCTGTAACCATTATTTGTAAAACAGTAACCATTTTCAAAGAGATCAAGTAATAAAATCTGAAGCAAGACAACCTCTATCCAAATTTTATAACCTGAAGCTAATCAAATTAAAGCTATAGTAAAGAGTATCTCAACATCAACTCATTTGCAACCAAATAACATACTTTGAAGCAATTCAAGCAAGGCTGCTCTGTTCAAAAAAAAAAGGCAAAAAGGTGAGTAAACATTTCATCCTTTCCACCAAATCTATCTATTTTTCCTTGATGCATGTGAGTAAATTCTTGATACATTTTCGTGAAATGCTTCCATGAATGTATGTATATGCCTGTAAGTATATAAGATGAGTTCTGTATGTATCTGTGACCTGACTCTGTTCCTTTTGCAGACTAAACATACCTTAAATGCAATTTCTTTCAAATAAATCAAAATTAAGCTATGATGTTAAAATAGAGCTGTTGGTATTAACTAAATATTGTTTGGAAAATTTTTGTTCACCAGTATAATTAGAAAGATTTAACTGGGAAATAGGATTATACAGTGAAAATCAGTTCAAGACAAAATTTGAATGTTGGATCTTCCAGTTTTGATTTTAGTTTTGAATTCGGGCTTAGAAATCATGAATTTTAATATAAATATTACAATTTTAAACAAGTGGTTGAGGTAAAATTTTAAGATGAACGATTTTTCGTTTTCCGTCCATTCATGATGAACGGCAGTAGGATTTACATAAAAGCAAGCTTAAGAAATGGAGATCTTAGGAAAATTGGTATTTGATTTTTCTAATTGAAGGATCGCCAGTATGAGATGATGTTAGGGTTTTTGGTTGCGTTTAGAACGAGGTTGTTTTATGGATGATTGCTACTTCGTGCTAGCATCGAGTTGGCCATAGTTGGGGACAAATAATGATGGAGGTCGGCTGAGGGTTCAGACATAAGGGGAGCACCTCCGGTGATTGGAGATGGCGATGCGGGGTGTACTTAGGCGGAGGTTACTGAAGCCTTTGGGGTTCGTTCGGTCGATCTCGTATTTTTATGAGGATTCGATGAACCGAGGGGCGAGTCGACTCAGGGGATGAGAGTAGACGCATTGAAGATATGAGCAAAGTTCGTCACCTGTCAGATGATGTGTACACGTGTACAGGGTCGCTGTGTGTCAGTAATGTTTGTGAGGAAGAAGTAAAAGAGAGGGCCTCGGGAAAATCTCGGGAAAATGAGTGGTCAGTCTCGGGTCATCGTTCGTGATGTTTGCGTGTGTGAATTCATACAGAAGAAAAAAAAGGGTTAGACAAGAAGGAAGAGGAGAAGCAGCAAGGATGGAACCCAGATTTTGTTCAGGTAATCATGTGTCTTGACTCGGGGAAGAATGAATATTAACATAATGGTTTAAGCTAACGTAATGAAGTTTTAATGTGGTACTTAATTAGTCTTTGATGTTAAAATATTTTTTTTAGTATTTGATTCATTAAGTAGAATTATTTATTTAAATTTGTATGATTAATTCATGAAGTTTATTTAGTTAATAAAGATTTAACAAGAGTAATTAAGGGTTAGTAAATTTTTGAGTATGATTAGTTATAGGGCAGATAATCAAGGTAGTGATTATAAAATAATGTTTTAAAATCTCATGATAATTAAGGATTTAATGTTTTGAGTTAATTAAGTTAATTAGGAAATCAAGTATAATTAACTAATTTGATTAATTAATTATAAAGGATCAAATTAAGCAATTAATTTAGAGTAATTAGTTGGTTTAATTAATAATTAAGAATTATAAATCAAAGACTGTTCATTAATTGATCAGAGATGGACTAATTGTATAACTAAGAATAATTAATCTATATTAAAGATTTATTTATTATAAAGTAATTAAAGATAAATTAATTGAATTGAGAAATATTGATTAATAATTAAGATTATCAATCAATTGTTAATGGATAATTAATCAGTTAATTAAAGATTAATTAATTGATTTATCGGGTAATTAAGGGATAAATTACCCAGTTGTAATTAATAAGATGCATGTGATTTATTAAATGATAATTAATTAAAGATAGTCACTTGGTAAATGATTAAGTATGATTACTTAATAAGATTGGTAGGTGTAATTACTTAGTAAAGTAATTAATGGATAAATTACTGAATGTAATTAATATAAGATAAATTACTTAGGAAAAGTAATAAAGGATTCATTACTCGGTGTAATTAATCAAAGAATTAACGAAAAAGTTAACTAATTGAGGTAAGTAATTACATGATTGTTGATTACTTTTTATGATTGAATAGGGCTGATTAATGATGTAATTAAGAGTAAATTTCTGAAATTATGTGAGGACAATTAATCGAGGATGATTAATCAAGATGGATAATTAAAAGAATATTAGTAAATTGATTTGTAATTAATGGTTTAAGTAAAGGAAATCTAAGTGGATAGAGATTTGTAATTAATTTAAATTAGAGGTTAGTTAAATAAATTTGGAAATAATCCTTCTTGCTTATGAATGATTGAATGCTGATTAAATGACTTGAATTGATTCATATCTGTGATATGAAATGTTCTATAATATGATACGTTGTGTTGAACAATGATAATATGGTTATCTATGATGAAATACTATGTAAAGTGACATCCGGCGTTTAAAAGTAAATTGTATTCACTTGAATAACATGGTATCAAATGATGTTGGATTCGAAGAGACCGGAGTCGGGTATTAGTTAATACCAAGAACCACTTCGATTCTTATAGATTGATATGTGAAATAAATTGGTTGATATGGAATGATTTAAGAAGATTTGACCTTTTATCTAGGTTTGGTACTTAGAAATTGATGTAAGTGATGTCTATAACAGCTTGTGAAGTTGTAAATTGATATGAGTTATCCCGGGATTATATGAGCTGTATGCTATTGTATTCTATACTATATGGGTTTACTCACGCTGGTTTCCAGCCTGACCCGGGTGTTACTTTGATGTAATGCTCAGGTCATACCGAGTATTACAGATTTTCAGGTAAGGACGTTCTGGAGCTCAGGAGATGAGCTGGATGGAAGGAACGTATGGAGAGTTCCACTATGATATTGTATATATCTGAGACATGTTAAATTGTATCTGTCCAAATGTTGTATAAAATTGTTGTAACTCTGATATATCGATGTAAAATTGATTGATACAGTTTTCTTTGGTATAATTATTATTATTGATATTATATTTTATCCGCTGCGAATGTGAGATTGTGTGTTTCTTTTCTGTTTTTCTTCTATCTCTTTTCTTCTTTCCTCTAACTATCTGGAATTTTCGAGATTGGAATTTCCGGGTCGTTACAACATAGTAGGTCTAAATGAATGAGGAGGAGGGCCAAACGCGGGAGGCTATGTGTACTGAGATGACATAGGCCCAAAGGCATCAGGTAGTATAGGGACTCCACCGGAAGGGGAACGCGGACCAATATGATCGATGTTCAAACCCCATATGTAATCAGGTGGCGCGTAATGTAACATCCTGCCTTTTTGTACGCTTTAAATTGACGATAAACCACACACATCAGACTCAAACCATACAGAAGGGCGGATTGTTATTGGGGTGAATAAGAAAAAGCAGAGAAAGAAAGAAAAAACAGAATCTTGTACCGGAACGACAAAATATAATAATCAAATAAACAGTTCATGAAGCTATTTTACAAAACATTTGATTATACTTATGCAACACAGAATCAGAGTTACATATACAAAAAAATAATAAATAACAATGCAGCAGAATAATGTGATGCAGTGGAACAATATAGTAAATAATAGTAATTCAATCTTCTTCTTCATCCTCCAGAAGTAAGGTCTTCAAATCCTGAAATGCTCAGGCTGACCCGAGCGAATTAAAAGGGCAAAACACTCGAGTCAGAACTAAAAGATCTTATGTGAGTTAAATCAACAGAAAAAATATGATTGGAATGGCGTTAGAGATGTTTATGGGATTTGACATCCCCTATCCAATGTCTAACGTGAGTGCAGTAACTTAAGAGATGCTCGAGATTCACATCTCCTAAGGATCCGTTAAACTATTTACTATGTAGTAATATTTCGCTATTATAATAATGACTATAGTAAAATAAACTTACTTCTAAATAACGTTAAGGAGTTACCCAATCTCCCTCTTAACACAATAATAGTCCCAATAGTCCATCCAGTATCAGCGTATCTCCAGATCGGAAGACTACCCTAAATACTCCACGGGCAACTGGAGAAAACCAAACTCGTAGAAGGCATGCTAGGGTAGGAGACATGGCACAACGAGGCAATGTCAAGGTAGATATACCAATTATGCATCCGGACTAATGGTGACGCATAGCGCGCAGCTACCACCCACTTTGAGCCACACTCCCAAAAATCAAAAAGGGCCCCAATCAATCACAAAGTAATAGAATGGTATCGAAGGAGTGTGTCCGATAAGAGGGGCTACCTCATTAGCCCGTAAGCGCACCCATTTTAGCCACCTTATGCCAACTCACGGGTGTTGGGTCCACGTATATACCTCAATAGAACATCGCCACCATCCTACTTCATTCTAGAATCTCCACCACGTACACGGTTGTTAAAGTGATTTTCGAAGTTGGCAGAGAGTATGACAACTTACGATCATGGTCTCTTTAACAACCCAATGTTATTACAACACCGCAGTCATTTCAAAATAGTTTATACTTCAAAACCAAAATTTCATTGCCTTTCAAAACCAAATCAATACTATATCATTTTCATTTCAAATATATCCTTTTTCTAAAATCAAAACACTTTCAAAGTTATACATTCCGAAATCAAGACACTTGAAATATACACTTTCAAATCATAATACCTTGAAACTCATAACTTTGAAACATGACTTCCCCTACTTAGATGGTTTAAATATAAAAGTATTAAATGCTTTATAAAATAAAATAGCTTCTTCAATTTCACAAATCAATTCCAAAACAACTCGAATTTCTAAATTTTAAATTTAACCAAATTCCAAATCATAAATTTCAATACGATTCAATTTCCAAATAAGCTATTCCAAATTTTATCGATTTCAGAACAGTTGATCCACAGAATAAACCATTTCAAATTCAGTATATTTCAAGCTTTAAGTATTCAACAATTTCAAAACTAAGTTTGACAATTACAATTCAGCAATTCAATTTTCTATTATTTAGTTTTGAAATATTTTACTTAATAAATCCATCATCATTTAAATAAACTCAAATTACAAATATCTAAATATTTCCTTCAATTTATTCGTACTTGAAATATTCATTTAATTCACCTTAACCTAAAATCAAGTTATAAAATCATACCTATTAAAATTTCCAATTTAATAAATTTCACATCAAATTTTTTTGAGTTTAATTCTTGAATAAATTCAATTTCAACTAAATTTCCCATTTATCTTTCAACCTTAACTTATTTAAATCATTATAAACTCTGTATTAAAATACATTAAACACCTAACCATATTATCTTCAAAAAAAATCAAACTTATTACTAAGCTTATTCTATATTAAACAAATTTATACATAGCTTAAAATAAAGAACAAAATACCATCTATAAAGTATCTAAAATCAATATTTATATAAAACCGTGTATTTCTTTACAAATCCATAAAAATCGTTTCAAAATTTTTTTATATATAGACCACGGTGTCTGTATATAATTTTCTATCCTATGGTCAAGTGATACGGATATTTATCATTTCAATCCGCAATCTAAAATATAAATACAGTTATATATCATTTCAAACCGCAATCCCGAATGAAATAAAAATCCATAACAACCTGTAGTTTATAATAATATAAAACACAACATCCATTCATCCAATATCAATCATCAAACATTTATCACAACCATCATCCAATTCAATCAATAACATCAATAGAGAACATACAATAAATAACAGGTATTTACTGGCAGTTTATATTCAATAATAAATTAAATAGCTATTTTATCCGAATAAATTCAAATAAATTGAGACGATGATTCAAAATATGCCAACAGTCATAAATAAATTTCTAATCACATCATAAATCAATTTAACAAACATAAGAAATTTTCGAAGTTGTGAGTGGGTTAAAATACTCACCTTTTGAATTTAAATTGAATTAAATTCAATTTAAACCCAAAATTTGCATAGTCTCAGAATCCATCCAAACTAGCATTAAAATGCCAAGAATTTTAGTATGATCCTAATGCAAAAAACTGCGCATGAAACGGACCTCGTATGCGAAAGTTATACAAATTAGAACGATTGAATTATAATGTTTAAATAAATAAAACAAAATAAATAAATAAATAAGACATACACAGTCCACGTCCCTCATCTCCACACTACGAACGAGAACCTAGCCTGCTCGCTGTTCGAATGCCGCCTTAAGCTCGACCGCCACCGTGCATACACACGAACGACGATCCCAGGCCTCACCGCCTCGGTCGCATCCTCCCCCACGCCCTGTGACCATCCCCCATCGGCTGCGTCGAACTACGCGAGGAAAGCTCCGACTTCCGGCACTTTGTTAAAACCCTAGGTGAATTTTAACGCTAAATCCAACCGTCGATTCGCCAAAAAAACTAGGCCGATGGGCTACGTACGCTGCTCTCCACACCGTGGTACCACCGATTTGTCGATCACGCTGAGTTCATTGGAGCATGACGAAATGTCGTGAACAGTTCTCCAATTTGTGGACAAACCATGCCTCAAATTGAAAAATGAATTGTAGATCTAAGATGCCCTCGTCGAGAGCTTCAAATTGATATATAATTCGATATATATTTAGGAGTTTGAATTTTTGAAGTTGAAATTTGAATTGAAACTGAGTTATGAATTTTAGGGTTTCTGCCATTGAGAAAGGAAAGCAAAGAAAATTACTTTACATATAGAAACAATAAATAAAAAGGCTGCTAGGGTTTATAACAGGATGTATATATAGGTAGAGGTGAGAAATAGATGAACGGATACGATTGATTTGGACCGTTGAACGATAAATGTCCCAAAAAGCCTGTTCTGACTCCGGAACGAAATTGGGTCAACCCATATATTAAAATATTTCTTTTTAAATATTTTAATCGCAATGGAACAGGTTTCAAGTCCAAATTACATCGTATGAAGAAGTTATGGTAAAATCAAGTTATTTCAAATTGATTTCAATTAATTTAAATTATATTGATTTTTAGGCGTTTCGAGTCCGTACGATCAAACAACAATTCCCGATCGCTATGAAACTTGAAATCCTAAAATAATTTACCGTTATGGATCCGATGAAACTTGTTTCGTCGAAATCCGAGTCAATGGCCAAAATGGCTATTTTCGAGTTATTAAATTAAATTAATAATTAATTCATCAAATCACTTTTCCGGTTTAAATTTAATTATTTACCCTTTCTATCATTTTTGATTTCTTAATCATTTATAATAACTTAAACAATTTTAGATGTCAATTTAAAGTTTATTAATTGATCAATTTCAGTGTTTAATTTCAATTTCATTAAATTCAGAAATTATAAATTAAAATTACCAAAATCCATTTATTAAAATTTTAAACTTTGTTATTCACGTCTTTCGTTACTATAAGGATATAACTAACATTGTTCTAAATCTTGGTGCTTAATATTTCCCAATTTCCTCTTAATTTCCATTTTCGTAATATATAAATATTAATTTTAAATCTAATTATTAAATTTAAATTAATAAATTTTGATTCTCATTCTCTTTATTCAATAAATCATTATCATATTCATACTTTATTATCAACCAGCAATTATTACGATTAATTATCTAATATTGTTTTTTTCAAATTACAGCTTATTACGTATTATTTCGTCAATTAATATAACTTTGAATTTTATTTCCCAATTTACTATTTATAATCAATTATGACCTTACAATTGTATCAATTAATTGGGTTCGCACTAAACTAGTTTATTAACTTGCATTAACATTATTACCTTTATTTTAGTGATTTCATTATTAAATTACAGATTTTTATTTTCTTTCCACATTAAATTACCAAAACTTATTAAATTAAAAAAAATTAATTATCGAAAATTTCGGGTCGTTACACTCTCCCCCACTCAAAACTTATCGTCCATTAAAGGAAAAAAAGAAGGGAAAAGAAGGAATTGAGTAAACAATACATCTTATTCAAAAGTATTTACTTTATAAACAAATAAATTTACAAAGTCAATGAATTTAAATGAAATATACCAATTTATAACCATTAAATCTTTTTATACTCAAATTAATAAAGTTTGGAAAACATTTTCAAAAAATTTCTAAGTCCAAAATTTACGAAAAATTTCGGCAGAGTCTCCTTTGTACGGAGAGGCTCGGGAGAAAATATAGTATCAAATATAATAATATATATCACAATATCTCAAAATAATATATCACAACAACGGAAAAAATAATATAATAACGTTATATAACCGTAATCCGAGAACGTACCAATTTGTCGAAAAATTTCATTTTATATAATTATTAACCTTTTTGGATTATATAAGTGAAATATGAATTTTGTTTCATCCACTAGCAAACAAATCAATGCCAAACAACAACAACCGCTTGCAACATAGCATACAATCATCATACAGAATCAACACAATTCAATTATCCATCCATATCAAAAAAAATAGTTGTTTGGGTTCAAAACTTCAAATTGTACAGAATGAAAAATAAATTACTAAGTGC
Source organism: Allium cepa (assembly GCA_030765085.1). Taxonomy (NCBI): domain Eukaryota; kingdom Viridiplantae; phylum Streptophyta; class Magnoliopsida; order Asparagales; family Amaryllidaceae; genus Allium; species Allium cepa. The sequence goes on from CM060940.1 coordinate 175,959,082, forward strand.
ACCATTTACTCAACAGTAACTAAATAGATTATTCATACGTCGAAACAATTTTAAAGTATTCTTGCCCAAACAACCATAAACCACACAAACAACAATTCCAAACAATAGATCAAGTTAAATTTTTATCACTTTCACTTCTAAATGATCATTTCTTTAGTTTATATTTATTTCTTGCAGAAATTCAATTTCTATTCATTCATTTATTACTTAATTTCATTTATTCATTTATTTATAGCATTCATGTGCGATTCAATTACTTAACATATCAATACATTAGCTTAAGTCTAAAATCATATACTTACCATATTCATCTTTTCTACTTATTTTATATATAAAAGCTTCAACCATTAACTTAATTTTACTATCATTCATTTTTAATACTTACATTTCTATTGCATTAAATTAAAAGCATTTCAATCATAGCTTAAGTTTATAACCACTATAACATCAAATTATTATTTATAAAAGTAATTCATTGAACCTTTCCATTACATAAGTCTTACTTGTAAATTTTCCATTACATTTAATTATCAGACATTTCAACTTTTAAATCTTTTGGTAAGTTATAGATATGCTTTTTAAGAATGCAACTGAAAATTATACAAGTTTATCATATTTCTTTTAATAAATTAAATGTTCAATATATCTTTTGTTTTTATAGGTTACATATTTCAACTTTCTGGAAATTTCATTTATTACCTAGCATTCGATCTCTTATTTCATTTATAGGTTCCAATTATTAACTAGTTACTTTCCATTTCACTACAATAATCGAAACTATTGATTAACGAAAATTTAAGAACTAAATACCGAGTTAAATTTCAAATCATTTAATATAATAGATAGAAGTATACACTTACAATTTATGTATCCAGTTATATTTAGAAAATTTTGAAATTTATATTTTTTTTATCAAAATAAATCTGTAGTAAAACTACTGTTGAATATGCGATTATATGATTTTTGTTTGATGATAATAAACATATATATATATATATTCGTGTAAATGTATTTGGTAATGTACTATTTCATTTTTCATAGATTAAATAGGTATTTGCTGAATAAAAATAAATAATACAGAATTTGAATTCAAACAGAAATTTTATTCAAACAAATATTTATTACAATTTTGAATAGTACAAATTCAAGCTCTCAGTATTCACTATACAACTTTGATACAAATTCAATTACTTCACGATTACTTCACAAACCTCACTACATAATCACTCATTCACTCAACTAGTATTTTATCTTCAACCTTATTCCAATGTGGATCCGGCATCTGAGAAATCTGCAAAAATAATTTTTGATGCAGTAAAATTGAAAAGGAAATATTTTGTTACAGTACAAAATAAAAAGAGAATTTTGAAAATAATATTTGCCTCAGTTATTTGGGTTGTTCGTCATCATTTAACTTTGACTTCATCATACATGAATAGCTTGTGACATACACAATATATCACTATATATGTCACAAGGCCGTGCACACCGATATACACTTGATAATGTTACAGGGACAGGCGAGCACAGGTCAAACCCAAATGAAAAGCCGGGTTCAACTCAAATTCAATACAAATAAAATCACAACACGCGCACAAGGTCAAACCCAAGCTATTAGCTGGATTCAACACATGGCAGTTTGTACAGGCATGTAGAAGATAAGTATGCAAATAAACAGTGCAGTGATGAAGATACAAGTGATATGCACTGTGCACAGTGAAACACAAGTGTTCAATAGTACAACTCGAAGCAATGCTAACACAAAGTAGAGCAACATCACAAGAAGGCATCATGAATATACACAATGCAGACCAAAGAGCAAAAATAATCTGGATCAAATGCCATCAAGTCAGAGACCATAATCAAACAACAACATGACAGCAAACAACAGTGCACCAAAAACTCACACATATGCAACCTGACAGAGCTCGGGAATATACATGCATGAAGAACAATAGCAGCCTCAACATATATGACCAAGTGGTTACACAGTATAAAGTGCACAACAAACTTCAAATGACTCAAGAGAAGATATCAAATACAACATGAATACAACTCACATGCAAGCACAACCCTAAACCAAGCTTGAGTTATACAAGCAAAACTCAAATTAGTGAGTGCACCAGAGATATGACAACACAACAGTAAAGTACAGGTCAGACCAACAAGTTGTATAAAATCAAATGCAAGCCAACATCAAAGACATGAACAATGCAGAAGACCCAAGGACTCAACAAGTTATTTTTTGGACAACATGTATGAATGACTGAGTGATACAAGTGATAATGCTCAATGCACAGCAATGTAATGCCACAGCGAACATGGTTCAAAACAACATACACCTATATACATACATGAATGTATGTATACAAATGATCAATACAACATGAACCAGACCGTACCAAGATTTCAGCAACAAAAACATGAAGGAAACAAACTAAAAAAGACATCAACATGCATGGCAGTAACATATGATCAGTGGGATGCATGCAAGTTCACAGTGGAAAAGAGGAATGAAGACATACACCTATATACATACATGAATGTATGTATACACATGATGCAATGCAACAACATACCAAATGAAACAATGAACCAAGCTACACAATGAAAATCAGTGCAACCCAAAGTCAAGAACAGCAGTTACAACTCAATTAACCAAGTACAGCAAGCACTTCACAAAGTCAGTGAACAAAATCATGTATATATATGATGAAGTTTCAACTCAAAACCATGAGCTACTGACAAATGATTCAAAACAAAGTCAAATTCGAGTCAGAGCCAAGGTGGTCAAGGAAGTTCGAAACGGAGAATACGAAGTCAACTAAAAACCTACATCGTTAGTTAAAGTCGTGTTTCAAATCAAAGTCAACAACGTGATTACCAAGTCAGAAATCAAGTGTGTATAAAAATGGAAAAATTTAAAACTCAAATCCAAATAAAATAGGAAAGCAGCTGCCGTAACGACCAAGGAACGATCGAACGGTTTCAAGCTAAAACCGCGACAGTAAAGTAAGGGAAAGATTCGAATTGAACAAGTCAGTGAAATCTCAAACGTTCAAGCATTATCAAGCGGCAGAGAAAAGGTTTTGACAAATTCAAAAAATCATCAGACAAATATATTCGAACGAATATTTAAGTATTCGACTCATATAAAAGGATAACATCATCGGCATTCAAAGATCATCGATCGAGTTCAAGCATTAAAACCCCAAAAGTCATCATCGGCAGAATATAGAAATTCAATCAAGCATAACAGTATAGCATAAACGAAAAGCACATACCGAAATCATATACAAACTCGATTCAAATTGAAGAGCCGTGAGCTAATCAGAGAAACAAGCGATCGACAAGGCAAACTATGAGCAATCAAAACCGGCGACTTCAATTGAAAAGCCCTAATTTCCACAAGGGAACGAAGTCCTAATTTAGATCGAACAAAGAAAGCAATAGAGACGCCATTTTCTTAATTAAGGAACGGGCCACAAAATTGTGAAAATATAAAAAGGGGGCGGCCTTTACCTTATTTTTTAAGAGCTTTATTTTTTATTATAAAGGGCTTTTATTTTAAATTAGGGTTGTTTTTTTTATTTAAATTGTTTTCAATTTGTATCTTTGTTTTTAAACCGTTGTAATTTCTAGTCGTGTGACTAAGGGACAAGCTACGTGGCGTAGTTTGAGAATTTGCAACTCAGTGGCTAAGTTGTGGCAGGGTTTTGAGCATAGAGTTTGGTTAGTCAGTAGTGGGTGTCGCGAGTTTACGTGTGTAAGCGTGTGACTACTTAATTTCTAGTAGAAACCTTGGGGGCAGTACGTAGGCAGGGTTTTGCCGAAGCTGGGTAAATTCTGTGTCGTTCTATTTCTGCATTTTATTATTCTGCTATTTATTTCTGTGCTACTAATATTCTATGATCTGTGTTGAAATTATTTTATAAGCTTCCGAAATTAATTTTTATAATTAACACCATCACCCTATTCACCCCCCTCTAGGGTGAAATCAATCCTACAAGTGGTACCAGAGCTAGGAATAGAAGTCGGTTTTTTTAAAAAGTTCGATTTTTTTTTCAAAAATCAATTTTTGTTTTAAAAAGTTGAATTTTTAAAATGGCTTTTAATAATGCTTTTGCTGAAGTTCAGTCCATAGTTAGACCACCAATGTTTAATGGTGAATATGCTTATTGGAAAAATAGAATGAAAATTTTTCTGAAAACCATTGATGCTTGGAACATTGTTGAGACAGGTTATAGAGCACCAACTATAATTGTAGATAATCAGGAAATAGATAAACTGATGGATCAATGGACAGAACCAGAAAATAAATTACAAAATGCTAATGCTAGAGCTATGAATTCTATTATTTGTTCATTGGATCAATTTGAATTTAATCGTGTCTCACGTTGTCTAACTGTGCAGGAAATATGGCACATACTAGAAGTGACTCACGAAGGAACATCTCAAGTCAAAGAATCTCACCTTGCCATGCTAAACAGCGAATATGAGAATTTCACAATGGCAAAAGAAGAAAATGTCAAAGAGATGCATGGACAACTTTCCAATATCGTATACAAATCAAAAGCTCTTGGAAAATCATGTATAGAGTTGGAGATAGTTCGAAAAATCCTCAGAGTCCTTCCACGAAGTTTTGAAGCCAAAGTGACTGCCATTCAAGAATCAAAAGATTTGAAACAAATGAAAGTCGAAGAACTCATCGGAAATCTCACCGCTTATGAGCTAGAAATGAAATTCAAGGAAGAACGTGAAGGAGGAGATACTCGAAAGAAATCTATAGCTCTCAAAGGAACAACAGAAAGTGATGGTGATGATGATGATGACGGAGCAGCAGAATTGGAGCTGATAATAAAGAAAGTCAAAAGGTGGATTACAAATACAGAAATCCAGCTCTAAATCGAAAATTGAAAAGCAGAATAAATAAAATATTAGACAACCCAGAAGAACCGAAGATCATCTGTCATAATTGCAACCAACCGGACACATCAAGCCCAATTGTCCTCTAAATCGACGCAACTTTGAAAAGAAATCAAAAAGGAGAAGTTTTGCAGCCACGTGAAATACAAGTGATGAAGATAATCAAAGTGCTAACAGTGAGAGTGAGAAAGCAGACACGTGTCTTCATGGTGAAATAACTGACAGTGATGACGACGAGCCAAGTGAGTTATCAAAGCTTTCTCATTCAGAATTACTTATATATTTCCACGAAGTGAATGGCTGTTTTGAACGACTTAGGGAGAAGTATGCCAAAATTGAATCACAAAAAGATATTTTGATAGATTTAAATAAACAACTTGACCCATTAGTTAGAACCTATCAAAGTAGGATCCTTAAGTGTGATGAGTGTCCAACATTCGAAGAAGAAATTAAAAAATCAGAAATTAATATAAAATCACTTGAAGATAAAATTCTGATTTTGAAAGAGAACGAAAATACTAGGAGAGAAAATTCTATCAAAAAGTGCACACAATTATTGAACGAAAATGAATCTCTCAAAACACAAGTCCAATAATTGTCACGACTTTAGATAAATTTTCAAAAAGTGAAAAATCGTTGAATATGCTATTAGGAAAGCAAACTGTTAATACGTTTAGACATGGACTTGGATATAATCAATCTGAAAATGTTGAAAGGGTTATTAATCAAGAAAAGTCTATGTGCACAATCTGTAGAAAATATGGACACAATCACAATAATTGTTGCTATAGACCCAAACATGTGAAAACTATACCAATTTGGGTTCCAAAAGGCACAAATATAAAGTCTCTCAAAATTAAACAAATTTGGGTGCCAAAAGGAACATATATAAACAGTTTTGGGTCTCCACAAAATTATTTTTCTAAATCTTCTGCCACTAACAACCATGGACCTATAAAAACAAATAGGTCACAAAAATCGTTTCCCGTGTAGGTGTGGTGGCAGGCTAAGGAACAACAACAGTGTTATCTGGATTCTGGCTGTTCCAGAAACACAATGGGCTACAAAACAAAGTTCCTTAGCCTAGTATAAAGGTGACAGAATCACACTGGATAAGAATGAAAACTATTGCAAAGGTAAAACAGCTAATGGTATATCTGTTTGAACGACATATTAAATGTGATATTCTGCACAGTAATCTAAATAAAATCAACCAATATTGAGATGATGAAAAGATGATGATTTTGATTCTGACTTGTTTAAAATTGTTGGCCAATTATATTCTTATGCCAGAAACAGAATAAAAATCTCTAGAGCATTTGAATTACTTCATATATCTTAGTTTGGATTAATAATAGTGTTTTTGTTGGATGATGATACATTTGATTATAATTTGGCTAACTCTATATTCACAGTTTTTGATTATTTACATGGCTTCATTTCAAATTCAAGAGAATGTCATTTGAAAAGCTGTTAAAATTGATTTTGAGAAATTTTGTTGCATACTTCATGGTTTAGTCTATCAAATTCAATTAATGATAATTTGAGTGAAAGAGAAATTCAGATGCAGATTGCACTGGCAATCTAGTTGAGAGAAAAATTACTAGTAGAACGTGATTTTTGTTAAGACATTTAGTAACCGCATCGTTTTTTTAAAAGAAAATATCTGCATATTTTTCATTTCAAATAATTTTTAAAATAGCAGAAATTTTTCTCATATAACCTCCTCGAGAAAATCATTTTTAGATTAGCCATTTTGTAAAATTGATTTCATAATTATTTTTGAATTTGATTTTAAATGACAATTTTTACTCCCTAATAATTATCGAAAAGATAAATAGTGATTGAAAAAGTGATGGGTGTTGATATTTATCATACATTACTCAAGATAGTATATTTAGAAAAATTTCTTTAGAGATTCAAACAAGAGTTATAAAACTTTTTGTTGGGTAAGATTCCATGACCATTTCTATGTCTATCATATTTCTATCGACCATCGCTCATCAAAAATACAATATAGTTTGTCGATATGTGGTACTTTAAACAGGAATCATTCGTTTCTCATTTTATAAAACGAAATAAAATCCAAAGTATTCACTCTCATTTAAAAGTCCTCACGGTTATGCATGGGTGAATTATTTGGAATTTGTTATGTGCTTCCATGCTCATTTAAAAGTCCTCATGGTTATGCATGTATGCAACACATATCAAAATTGATTTATTAAATAAACAAGTTGATTCTAATCACATTTAAAAGTCCTCACGGTTATGCGTGATTAGAAGATACTTGAATTCATTTTTAAAATTAAATTGGAATATTACTCATCTCATTTAAAAGTCCTAACAGTTATGCATGATTAGTAGATATTCAAATTCCTGATACAAATGTACCACAAACAGATACAACTGTATGGTTTTATATGATGACATCATTTTCATTATTTCTAAAAGTGGTAGTTATGATTTTTGTTTGTTTTTTACTGAAATTTGATATTTATATTCAATTGAGTTTTAATGTTCGATTAATATCGATCACTTTATCTCTATTTTTTCTAACACTATTATTCTTTTACTGATAACAAAAGGGGGAGAAAAGTTAAGATTTTGTCAAATAAAATCAAGCAAAGGTCAAATATTTTCTATTTGCATCTAGGTTCATTTGCATATTTTTATTTGTATGCATATATGTAGGGGGAGCGTTGTGTAGAGAGGAAGCATTTAAATAGGGGGAGCAATTAGAGTATATCTATGATCAAATACATTTAACATATTCAAAATCTTAAATATATGTTTGTTATCATCAAAGGGGGGAGATTGTTGAATATGCGATTATATGATTTTTGTTTGATGATAATAAACATATATATATTTGTGTAAATGTATTTGGTAATGTACTATTTCATTTTTCATAGATTAAATAGATATTTGCTGAATAAAAATAAATAATACAGAATTTGAATTCAAATAGAAATTTTATTCAAACAAATATTTATTACAATTTTGAATAGTACAAATTCAAGCTCTCACTATTCACTCTACAACTTTGATACAAATTCAATTACTTCACGATTACATCACAAACCTCACTACATAATCACTCATTCACTCAACTAGCATTTTATCTTCAACCTTATTCCAATGTGGATCCGGCATCTGAGAAATCTGCAAAAATAATTTTTGACGCAGTAAAATTGAAAAGGAAATATTTTGTTACAGTACAAAATAAAAGGTGAATTTTGAAAATAATATTTTCCTCAGTTATTTGGGTTGTTCGTCATCATTTAACTTTGAATTCATTATACACGAACAGCTCGTGACATACATAGTGTATCACTGTATATGCCACATGGCCGTGCACACCGATATACACTTGATAATGTTACAAGGACAGGTGAGCACAGGTTAAACACAAATGAAAAGCCGGGTTCAACTCAAATGCAATACAAATAAAATCACAACACGCGCACAAGGTCAAACCCGAGATATTAGCTGGATTCAACACAGGGCAGTTGTACAGGCATGTAGAAGACAAGTATGCAAATAAACAGTGCAGTGATGAAGATACAAGTTATATGCACTGTGCACAGTGAAACACAAGTGTTCAATAGTACAACTCGAAGGAATGCTAACACAAAGTATAGCAACATCACAAGAAGGCATCATGAATATACACAATGCAGACCAAAGAGCAAAAGTAATCTGGATCAAATGCCATCAAGTCAGAGAGCATAATCAAGCAACAACATGACATCAAACAACAGTGCACCAAACAACTCACACATATGGAACCTGACAGATCTCGAGAATATACATGCATGAAGAACAACAGTAGCCACAACATATATGACCAAGTGGTTACATAGTATGAAGTGCACAACAAATTTCAAATGACTCAAGAGAAGATATCATATACAACATGAATACAACTCACATGCAAGCACAGCCCCAAACCAAGCTCGAGTTATACGAGCAAAACTCAAATTAGTGAGTGCACCAGAGATATGACAACACAGCAGTAAAGTTCAGGTCATACCAACAAGATGTATAAAATCAAATGCAAGTCAACATCAAAGACATGAACAATGCAGAAGATCCAAGGACTCAACAAGTTATTTTTTGGACAACATGTATGAATGACTGAGTGATACAAGTGACAATGCTCAATGCACAGCAATGCAATGCCACAATGAACATGGTTCAAAACAACATACACCTATATACATACATGAATGTATGTATACAAATGATCAATACAACATGAACCAGACTGAACCAAGATTTTAGCAACATAAACATGAAGGAAACAAACTACAAAGACATCAACATGTATGACAGTAAGATATGATCAGTGGGATGCATGCAAGTACACAGTGGAAAAGAGGAATGAAGATATATACCTATATACATACATGAATGTATGTATACACATGATGCAATGCAACAACATACCAAATGAAACAATGAACCAGGCTACACAATGAAAATCAGTGCAACCCAAAGTCAAGAACAGCAGTTACAACTCAACTGCAAATACCCAAGTACAGCAAGCACTTCACAAAGTCAGTGAACAAAATCATGTATATATAATGAAGTTTCAACTCAAAACCGTGAGCTACTGACAATGATTCAAAACAAAGTCAAATTCGAGTCAAAGCCAAGGTGGTCAAGGAAGTTCGAAACAGAGAATACGAAGTCAACTAAAAACCAACATCATTAGTTAAAGCCGTGTTTCAAATCAAAGTCAACAACATGATTACCAAGTCAAAAATCAAGTATGTATAAAAATGGAAAAAGTCAAAACTCAAATCCAAATAAAATAGGAAAGTAGCTGACATAATGATCAAGGAACGATCGAACGGTTTCAAGCTAAAACCGTGACAGTAAAGTAAGGGAAAGATTCGACTTGAACAAGTTAGTGAAATCTCAAACGTTCAAGCATTTTCAAGCGTCAGAGAAAAGGTTTTGACAAATTCAAAAAATCATCAGACGAATATATTCGAACGAATATTTAAGTATTCGACTCATATAAAAGGATAACATCATCAGCATTCAAAGATCATCGATCGAGTTCAAGCATTAAAACCCCAAAAGTCATCATCGACAGAATATGGAAATTCAATCAAGCATAACAGTATAGCATAAACGAAAAGCACATACCGAAATCATAGATGAACTCGATTCAAATTGAAGAGCCGTGAGCTAATTAGAGAAACAAGCGATCGACAAGGCAAACTACGAGCAATCAAAACCGGCGACTTCAATTGAAAAGCCCTAATTTCCACAAGGGAACGAAGTCCTAATTTAGATCGAACAATGAAAGCAATAGAGCCGCCATTTTCTTAATTAAGGAACGGGCCACAAAATTATGAAAATATAAAAGGGGGCCGGCCTTTACCTTATTTTTTAAGAGCTTTATTTTTTATTATAAAGGGATTTTATTTTAAATTAGGGTTGTTTTTTTATTTAAATTGTTTTCAATTTGTATCTTTATTTTTAAACCGTTGTAATTTCTAGTCGTGTGACTAAGGGACAAGCTACGTGGCGTAGTTTGAGAATTTGCAACTCAGTGGCGGGTGTCGCGAGTTTACGTGTGTAAGCGTGTGACTACTTAATTTCTAGTAGAAACCTAGGGGCAGCTCGTAGGCAGGGTTTTGCCGAAGCTGGGTAAATTCTGTGTCGTTCTATTTCTGCATTTTATTATTCTGCTATTTACTGTGGTGCTAATATTCTGTGATCTGTGTTGAAATTATTTTATAAGCTTTCGAAATTAATTTTTATAATTAACACCATCACCCTATTCACACCCCTCTAGGGTGAAATCGATCCTACAACTACTACAATGGCCTTCCCGCTTTGAAACTCGAAAATGAATGTCGATGATGCGTGAACTCGTCACCAAAATTATTTCCCATCGACAAAGAGGGGAGAATAGAACTTATTTCCTTCGAAAATTTCTTTAAAACAATTCTTTCAAATTATATTGAAATATTTATATCAGAAAATACTTATAAACAATATTATTATATTCGAAAATGCTTTGAAAGCAATTTTCGAAATCCTGGAACTTAAGTTCTAAATTTTCCAATTTTCATTTATTTTATTTTCTTCAAATCTTGTTTCCAATCAACATTAAATTTCACCACCTAACAACCAATATATTACAACCAAATATAACCTTTATAAAATTTATTACTTTATATGCAGAAAATATAATAGGCAAAATTGTTTCGTTTACCTATATTTCAAAAAAAAATTGTGTCGGTCTGTTCTATTAAGTGTTTAGAAATCCCTATTGATGTCATAGCGTCCCATGCACCAACCAGAATTTATAAATACAAAACAGAACAAATTAACACAACATTAAAACCTTTTTATAACACTAATAAATACGCTCTCTCATATATATATTTATATATATATATACTCAGCGACTCATCATAGGGTATTACTGCCCTATTAATAAAGAGTCAGGCCCCAGAAAGCTAAGGTTTATCGCTAAACCAAAGCTCTGATACCACGTGTAACATCCCGCCTTTTTGTACGCATTAAATCGACGATAATTCACACATGTCAGACTCAAACCATACAGAAGGGCGGATTGTTATTGGGGTGAATAAGAAAAAGCATAGAAAGAAAGAAAAATAAAACAGAATCTTGCAGCAAAACGACAAAATATAATAATCAAATAACGGTTCATGAAGCTATTTTACAAAACATTTGATTATACTTGCACAACACAGAATCAGAGTTACACATACCAAAGAATAATAAGTAACAATGCAGTGGAACAATGTTATGCACTAGTACAATATAGTAAATACTAGTAAAACAATCTTCATCTTCGTCCTCCAGAAGTAAGGTCTTCAAATCCTGAAATGCTCAGGCTGACCCGAGCGAATTGAAAGGACAAAACACTTGAGTCAGAACTATAAGATCTTTGTGAGATAAATCAACAGAAATAAATATGAGTGGAACGGCGTCAGAGATGTTTACGGGATTTGACATCTCCTATCCATTATCTAACATGAGTGCAGTAACCTAAGAGATGCTCAGATTCACATCTCCTAAGGATCCGTTAAACTACTCACTATGTAGTAATATTTCGCTATTATAATACTGTCTATAGTAAAATAAACTTAGTCTTAAATAGCGTTAAGGATTTACCCAATCTCCCCTTTAACACAATAATAGTCCCAGTAGTCCATCCAGTATCAGCGTATCTCCAGATCGGGAGACTACCCTAAATACTCCACGGGCTACCGGAGAAAACCAAGCTCGTACAAGGCGTGCTAGGGTAGGCGACACAGCACAACGAGGCAATGCCAAGATAGATATACCAATTATGCATCCGGACTGATGGTGATGCATAGAGCGCAGCTACCGCCCACTTCGAGCCACACTTCCAAAAATCACAAAGGGCCCTAATCAATCACAAAGTAATAGAATGGTATCGAAGGAGTGTGTCAGATAAGAGGGGCTACCTCACTAACCTGTATGCGCACCTATTTTAGCCACCTTATGCCAACTCATGGGAGTCGGGTCCACATATATACCTCAATAGAACATCGCCACCATCCTATTTCATTCTAGAATCTCCACCGCGTACACGGTTGTTAAAGTGGTTTTCGGAGTTGGCAGAGATTATGACAACTTCCGATCCCGATCTCTTTAACAACCCAACATTATTACAACACCGCGGTCACTTCAAAATAGTTTATACTTCAAAACCGAAATGTCATTGCCTTTCAAAACCAAATTAATACGATATCATTCTCATTTCAGATGTATCCTTTTTCTAAAATCAAAACACTTTCATAGTTATACATTTCGAAATCAAGACTCTTGACATATACACTTTCAAATCATGATGCCTTGAAACTCATAACTTTGAAACATGACTTCCACTACTTAAATGGTTTAAATATAAAAATATTAAATGATTTATAAAATAAAATAACTTCTTCAATTTCACAAATCAATTCCAAAACAACTTGAATTTCTAAATTTTAAATTTAACCAAATCCTAAATCATAAATTTCAATACGATTCAATTTCCAAATAAACTATTCCAATTTTTATCGACTGCAAAACAGATTTGATCCACAGAATAAACCATTTCAAATTCAGTTTCAAGCTTTAAGTATTCAACAATTTCAAAACTAAGTTTGACAATTACAATTCAGTAATTCAATTTTCTATTATTTAGTTTTGAAATATTTTACTTAATAAATCCATTATCATTTAAATAAACTCAAATTACAAATATATAAATATTTCCTTAAATTTATTCATACTTGAAATATTCATTTAATTCACCTTAACCCAAAATCAAGTTATTAAATCATACCTTTTAAAATATCCAATTTAATAAATTTCACATCAAACTTCTTTGAGTTTAATTTTAAAATAAATTCAATTTCAACTATTTCCCACTTATCTTCCAACCTTAATTTATTTAAATAATTATAAACTCTATATTAAAATACATTAAATACCTAACCATTGTGATATCCCGGATTTATTTGAATTGATATTAGGTTAGATTTTAAATTGAATTTGAATTTAGATTTAAATTTCAATCTAAATGGATATATATATATATATATATCTTAAAAATATTTTGATTTAAAAACATATGAATAAGTTTTATTTAAGATAAGGTTTTGTTTCCCTTAGAAAAAATATATACAAATTAAGTTAGTGTTTATTAAATAACCCAAAAGTTTTATATTTACATTTAAAATGGATCAAATATATTATATATGATTTAGTTTAAATTATAAATTGGTTTATATTATATTCTTCTATATAATTTAGTTTCAAAACATATTCATTGGAATTTTTAATATAAGAGAATATTGTTAATAAGGATTTAAATTGGTAAAACATATACATAGATATAAACTAAATATAATTTGGCATAAAAATTATATAAAAGGCATTTTTATCATATATAGTACAAATGTAAGTAGATTAATAAACATAGTTTATAATTTAAATATAACACCTAAATCTTTATAAAACATAAGTAACAAAATATAAGTAATAAAAAGGGTATACACAAAAATAACAATTCTCATGCTAAAAATAAGTGTTAACACATAAAGTAACAAATGTAAATTATTTAAGTTAAGGAATGAACAAGTGTTAATAATATAGACAAGTGGCATTTTGAATTTCCTTTAATTTGAATAGATAGAAAAAATATATTATCAGTTTTAAAACATCTCAAACATGAAATCCACAAACCAGTAAATTAAAACAAGACTTGTTTAAAAATCAAAGCCTGTGTACAATTTAAAATTAGAGAATTCATAAGCAATCAAAACAACCGATCAAACAAGAATCAACTCAGGATATCAACCTGGAATTGAAACTACAAGATCAAAATCAAGCTAACAGTACATGATTCAAATTCATCTCAGGAATTCCAGAGTTATTCAAGAATACAACTTTCAGAATTAAAAAATTATTTCCAGTTTTCAAGCCTCTGCTCTATATAAGGTGAGTAAACAGAAACTTGTGAAAGCTAATAGTTTTTGATAAATTGTTGCAGATGATAGATATGTGTAGCAATGATGGATATTTGGCATGCATGGATGTCTTTAAGTTTGAAATATAGATTTAAACTTCTCTGTATGTATAGTTTATATGTCTGTAAACATATACCTGAAGTCTCTGTTATCTGTGGTTTTCACAGACTTAAGAAAATGAAAACAAATCTAAATCTTCACACACAAGAAAATTCAAACTACTATCATGGAATAGAAAATGATTATAATAGGGTAAATTCATTTCTAAAAGTAAGTTCTGGAGGAATTATTTTGTTAACATTTCGAAAATTAAGTTTTGACAGTGGGAACCTGTTAAATCAGAAAATCCAAATATTTCAATTTTAAGTTTAGATTGAATGATATGAATTGTCTTGAAAAATGATGAATTTAGGCACCAAAATCATAATTTTTAGCTTGCTATAGATCGAGATATGCGAAATTTTTCATAATTGGGATTATCGGTAAGTGCCATTGATCGGCGGTGAGATCTCCATTGGCTTTTGGTCTGGAGGAGGCTTGAGACACGAGGGGCATGGGAAAAAATACTCGGAGTAATGCCGGTTCGCCTTGGTGGCCAGGGAAGGGTGAACTAGGGTTTAAGATACGGTGCAGGTTGTCTTTTTTTAGGATAGTGCGACGTTTATGCAGCGTCGAGTTGAGCTAGGGTAAGGGGAAATGGAAGAGAGGGTCTGGCACACTCTCAGGCATGGCGGCGGGGTTATCAGTGGTCAATAGCGTCGGAGCGTGATGATTATTTTGGCAATCCTGTTAGTTCAAGTGGGTAGCTAATTGCTCGATTTCGAGTGTGTTGTAACTTCGAGTTTCTGGGTTGTCAGGTTGGATGACGGTGAAGTTGCCGATGAGATACGGTCGTGACGCCGGTCGGAGATGACTAGAACGTTCATGCACGTGCACGTGGTTTTCTGGTGTGTCAGCGTTGCATACGAAGAGGGGGAAAAGTGTTGCTTCGGGTTGGTCTCGGGGTAGAGAATGATTCGCTTGCGTTTTTGTTTCATGTGTTCGCGAGTTTATAAAACTGTAACAATTTTTATAAAAGTTAAACTAAATTAGAGTTTTTGAAAGGGAAGGTAGTGGAAGATGGGTTGACGCAGGGAAGCATGGGTTTAACTCGAGTTTTTGCAAAATAATACTCAGGTTGCTCTATGTTATAAATTAGATGTTTGTAGAATCTGGATAAGTAAATTATCTTAGACTATTTTAAGTGATAAATTGATTAGTTAATGTTTTATTAATTTAAGTTAAGAAAGTATTTAAGCTGTTTTAAAAGTTAAACTAATCAGATAATTAAATGGTAAATCAAAAGATTTAATGTTTTAAATTTTACTTAAACTTAAAAATTTTAAGTCATTTTGATTTTAAGGTTAGTTGGAAAGATTTTGGAATAATAATACTAAGGAATTGAACTTGGATAAATGATTTATCGTTTATATTTATGGATAATTAAGGAATATATTAATTAATAATTAAGAATCAATTATTGGTTAATAAATTAGAAATAAAGAGTGATTATTATTAGCAAAAGAATAATTAATTATTGTGATTAATTATTGATGAGGGATTAATTAATCAATGTAATTAGTTAACCAATGGTATAATTACTTGATGAAGGTAATTAAAGGTTAATTATTTAAGAAAAGTAATTAAAGGAATAATTACTTAGTGGAAGTAATTAAGGATTAATTACTCAGTGTAATTAATTAAAGTTGATTAAAATTATAAAAAATTAAAGGCTAGTTAATTAATGAGTGTGATTAATTAAGGGTTAATTGATCAATGTAAGTGGCTATAAGATAATTAATTTGAGTAATAAATTAAGAACCAATGTGATTAATACAGATGAGTAAAGGTTAATTAATTTGGTAATTAAATAGAAGCTAATTACTTATTGTAATTAAAGTATAATTCATCAAGAATGATTAATTAAAATGGATAATTAAAGGGTTATTAATTAATTGATTTGTAATTAATTAGTGTTAAGTAAAGGTAATCCAAATAATTGAAGATTAGTAATTAATTTAATTAGAGATAAATTAAATTAATTTTGGAAATGATCAATCTTTCTTATGAATGATTGAATAAGGTTAAATGCCATGAATTGGTTGATTTATCTAATATGAATTGTTTTATGTTATGATATGTTTGGGTGGACAATAATAACGTGGTTATCTATTAATCAAGAATTGTTGGGCAAAAAGTGACATCCTGGAATAAAGTTTGAATTGAATTTCAATTGTATACTCTAGGTTATGATGACATTGGATTCGAAGAGACCAGGATCGGGTATTAGTAAATACCTGAAACCACTTCGATTTAAATAATCAGACAATTTAAACTATATAGAGGAACATAGATTTTAATGTCTGAAATAAGTTTTGACTATAACAAGCGGAGAACTCGTAGTGAAGTACGAGTTATCCAGATTTTTATTTTAAAGTGGCATGCATTGGTATTTCTTGGCAGATGGGTTTACTCACGCTGGTTTCCAGCCTGACTCAGGTGTTACTTTGATGTAATGCCCGGGTAAGACCGAGTATTACAAATTTTCAGGTAAGCACGTTTTGGAGCTCAAGAGGCGCGCTGGATGGCTGGAACGTATGGAGAGTATCCCGCTGTATATTATAATTTATCTAGGACATGTTTGTTTAAACTGTCCAGTGTTGTGTATTGGTTGTAACTCTGATATATAAAAATGTATGTTTATTGATACAGTTCTTCTTTTGTAAACTGTTATTTATGTGATATTATATTTTGATCTGCTGCGAATGTGAGGTTTCTGTGACTTGTTTCTGTTTCTTTTTCTTTCCCTTTTGTTTTTTTCTTAACTATCTGGAGTTTTTCGGGATCGAAAATTCCGGGTCGTTACAACCATATTATCTTCAAAAAAATCAAACTTATTATTAAGCTTATTCTATATTAAAACAAATTTATACATAGCTTAAAATCAAGAATAAAATACCATCTACAAAATCTAAAATCAATATTTATATAAAACCATATATTTCTTTACAAAACCATAGAAATCATTTCAAAATATTTTTATACATAGACCACGGTGTCTGTATATAATTTTCTATCCTATGGTCAAGTGACATGGATACTTATCATTTCAATTCGCAGTTTAAAATATAAATACGGTTATATATTATTTCAAGCCGCAATCCTCAATGAAATAAAAATCCATAACAACTTGCAGTTTATAACAATATAAAATACAACATCCATTCATCCAATATTAATCATCAAACATTTATCACAACCATCATCCAATTTAATCAATAACATCAATATAGAACAGATAATAAATAACAGGTATTTACTGGCAGTTTATATTCAATAATAAATTAAATAACTATTTTATCCAAATAAATTCAAATAAACTGAGATGATGATTCAAATATGCCAACAGTCATAAATAAATTTCTAATCACATCATAAATCAATTTAACAAACATAAGAAATCATCGAAGTTGTGAGTGGGTTAAAACACTCACATTTTGAATTTAAATTGAATTTAAATTCAATTTAAACTCAAAATTTGCACAGCCTCAGAATCCATCCAAACCAACGTCACAATGCCCAAAATTTTAATACGATCCCAACGCAAAAAACCGCGCATGAAACGGACCTTGTATGCGAAAGTGATACAAATTAGAATGATTGAATTATAATGTTTAAATAAATAAATAAGACGTACACAGTCCACATGCCTCGTCTCCACACTACGAACGAGAACTCTAGCCTGCTCGTTGTTTGAATGCCACCTTAAGCTCGACTGCCACCTTGCATACACATGAACGACGATCCCAGGCCTTGCCGCCTCGGCCGCATCCTCACCCATGCCCTACGACCATCCCCCATCGGCCGCGTCGAACTACGCGATGAAAGCTCCGGCCGCCGTAACTTTGTTAAAACCTCTGGTGAATTTTAACACCAAATCCAACCGTCGATTCGCCAAATAAAGTACGCCGATGGGCTGCGTACGCTGCTCTCCACACCATGGCACCATCGATTTGTCGACCAGGCTGAGTTCATCAGAGCGTGATGAACGACCGTGAACAATTCCCTAATTTGTAAACAAACCATGGATCAAATTGAAAAATGAATTATAGATCTGAGATGCGCTTGTCGAGAGCTTCAAATTTATATATAATTAGATATATATTGAGGAGTTTGAATTTTTAAAGTTGAAATTTGAATTGATACTGGGTTGTGAATTTTAGGGTTTGTCTGGGGAGCAACAGAAATTTTTATACATATAGAAATTAGAAATAAAAAGGCTACTAGGCTTTATAACAGAATATATATATATATACATATATATATATAGGTACAGCTGAGAAATAGAGTAACGGATACGATTGGTTTGGACCGTCGAACGATAAATGGCCCGAAAAAGCCCGTTCTGACTCCGGAGCGAAATTGGGTCAACCCATATATCAAAATAGATGTTTTCAAATATTTTTAATGTAATGGAATAGGTTTCAAGTCCAAATTCTATCGTATGAAGAAGTTATGCTAAAACCAAGTTATTTCAAATTGATTTCAATTGATTTCTAGGTATTTTGAGTCCGTACGATCAAATGATAAGCTCGATCGCTGCGAAACTTGAAATCCTATAATAATTGGCTGTTATGGTCCGATGAAACTAGTTTCGTCGAAATCCGAGTCAGTGGCCAAAATGGCTATTTTTCCAGTTATTAAATTAAATTTATAATTAATAATCAAAACACTTTTCCAGTTTAAATTTAATTATTTACCCTTTCTATCGTTTTTGATTTCTTAATCATTTATAATAACTTAAACAATTGTAGATGTCAATTTAAAGTTGATTAATCCATCAATTTCAGTGTTTAATTTCAATTTCATTAAATTCAGAAATTATGAAAATTCCCAAAATCCATTTATTAAAATTTTAAACTTTGTTATTCACGTCTTTTATTACGATAAGGATATAACTACATTGTTCTAAATCTTGGTACTTAATATTTCCCAATTTCCTCTTAATTTCTATTTTCGTAATATTTAAATATTAATTTTCATTTAATTCCAACTAATCCAATTATTAAGTTTAAATTAATAAATCTTGGTTCCTATTCTTTTTATTCAATAAATCATTATCCTATTCATACTTTATTATCGACCAAAAATTATTACAATTAATTATCTAATATTGAATTTTCAAATTACAGCTTATTATGTATTATTTCGTCATTTAATATAACTTTGAATTTTATTTCCCAATTTACTATTTACAATCAATTATGACCTTACAATTGTTTCAATTAATTGGGTTTGCACTAAATTAGTTATTTATTAACTTGCATTAACATTATTACCTTTATTTTAGTGATTTCATTATTAAATTATAGATTTTTATTTACTTTCTGAATTAAATTACCAAAATTTATTAAATTAACAAAATTTAATTATCGAAAATTTCAGGTCGTTACACGTAAGCACGCGAAGCTACCATAGCCTAATATGAATCCAAATGGCTTCGTATAGTAAATGCCTCACCTTCCATCCATTCTGCGGCCCTCATAGCAGCAATATAACATGGGCCGACCCTAATATTCTCATACATATCGTCCTATTGGAGCGGACATGAGAGAATGCGAACTATACGATATAAAAATAGCCAACAACGCTCCCCCAAATACCATATAAATGGACACATGGGAACCTGAAAGCAAACTCTCCGCCTCGACAAAGCATATTGAAAAGTGAGTGGATGATCACCATCAGGCTCCTTAAAATTAATATAATGCTCCCATGGACGAAATATAATGTTACCCCGCGTCTCAAATCCATCTACTGCCTACTCTCCATCAGCTTGTTGTGCACTCCTTGTGCAACACAATGCAAACGCATATCTAGGCCCCAATATCGTAACAGAGGGATGTAAATATATGGGGTAGCGTTCGCTTGTGGAATAAGTCGTGGGTGCATGTTGGTTGTATACTCATAATACCAAAAGGGTGGAATGTACCAAAAGCCGTACATCTGGCGAGACCGTTGTAGTGCATATGTATCCAACGCTGCATACAAATAACCAAAAATGGTTGTGCCCTAATCATAAATATGTAGACCATCCACATCGACTAACCCAGCCAAATAACCAAGTTTGATAGTGCCTTTATTATTACTAAAAAAGGTATATCCAAAAGATATAATAAGAAGGCATGTGCATCTCCTCGGAGGTCCTATAATCTATAACATAGTGTTGTAGACAAGGAAGGGTAACAATACCTCCTCTGACCTCCTAAGGAGCCAAAGCCGATAAGTAAACAGAAAACGACTCAAACTCCTCAAAAGAAGAATCAAATGGAAAAGGAATGCGGTCTGATCGACCAAGCTCAGTGCCAGTAAGCATATAAAAAACTTATGGTGTCAATCCTAACTCAAAATCAGAAAAACGAAATGTATGAGTAGTAGGCTACCATCTCTCAATTAGAGACTCTACAATGCAATGGTCTACACGGGAAAATCTAGGTAAAGATAGAAAGTCACCGAAAGGTGACGTAAGAAGTCTAGCCAAAATAGGCTCAAGTAACTCATCATAATACTAAGTCATACACTATACCAACTACCTCGCATAGCTATGTGACGAACCTAAATATAATATTTAATACTGTTAACCTAAATAAACAAATAACTTTTGTATACTAATGATATGTTGTGCATCAAATAATAACGATTTATAAGTATACATGTGCGTCACTATAGCTGAAGTAAGACAATGCGAAATAGTGGCCGGTAAGTCATGCAAAGATTGTAAGCCATCTGCAGTCACCGTAGCATCCGAAAGAGCATGTACTGGTCTGATATCTACATCGGTCGCACAACGAACCGTCCGTCTATCAACTCTAACTAGTCTGGGTGGCATATCGACGCAATATTTAGAAAAAAAAACCCTAAAACTAAAAAACATAAAAATTAAAAACTTTTAAACATATGAAATAAGGAAATGGGGTTTTAGCGCCTCATATAGGCGCTAACCCTAGAAGCTTGTTCAACAAGTGTTTGAGGGTCAGGCGCTTGTTGAACAAGCGCCTGAATCTAAAACAGTTGGGAAAACCAACAACCTCGATTTTTTTAGTGTATATTTTGTAAGTTTGGATTGCAAAACCGTTGGAGTTGCTCTAAGGAAAAACTAGAGCCCCATATATGTCCAAGTTATGGTAAATTTAATTATAAGCAATAATTTTCTCATAGTAAAACAAAAGGCCCATGTTGCACAAATGATGTTTCTAGGGATTGCAGGTTTGAACAAAATATTAACATGCCACAACGTTTAAAAAATTGTTTAGATTTATCTGTTGGATATTTTGGTATAAAAATAAATTATTAAAAGATAAAAAAATCGAGCAATGTCTTGAAATTCCTTGTTTTAGGATAGTTGTACAAGCCAGGATATTACGAAAAATTGATATTTAAATATAAAATTTTAATTAGAATTGGGAGATAGACCAAAAATATTTCATTTGTGCAAATGACCTGATGGTGTATGAAAATGAAAATGAATATTTGATCAATGCTAGACGTTACTTAAACTTGTATAACTTTTATTTTCATTTTGTAGTTAAAGTGTTCATACAAAAAGCTAATGCAAAGGAACAATAAACAGTAAAAGAATGTGAAATAAATATTAAATAGAGAGTTATGAGTGATACGCGTAACTTAATTATTTAAGTGGAAATTAGGAAGGCATCCCTATCATACTTTCATATTGTAAAGCAGATCCTATCAAATTTTCATTGTAAAGCGGATCCCTGTTTTCTAGAAACGAAGAAAAATTATTACTGAAATGTCAGCAACTTTTATAAATAAGTACTGATATTTCAGCAACTTTCCCTGTCAAAGTTTCATTGTAAAGCGGGTCCCTGTTTTCTGAAAATGAAGAAAAATTATTGCTGAAATGTAAGCAACTTTTATAAATAAGTGCTGATATTTCAACAACTTTCCCTGTCAAAGTTTCATTGTAAAGCGGGTCCCTGTTTTCTGAAAACGAAGAAAAATTATTGCTGAAATATCAGCAACTTTTATAAATAAGTGCTGATATTTCAGCAACTTTCATACACCGTTTCTACAGTGTACATAAATGTTGCTGAAATATCGGCAACTTTTATAAATAAGTGCTAATATTTCAGCAACTTTCATACACTATGTTCACAGTGTACAGAAAAGTTGCGGAAATGTCAGCAACTTTTATGAAAAGTTGCATCATGCTCTGCAATAATCGTGAATAAAAAATATGGACCTAATTTACACTGAAATTTAGTGAAGACTTTTCGTGAATTTTGAAATTTAATAAGGAGCTGTGCCAAAAGTGCCCATTATTTAATCTTCATTCTTTCTTTATTTCTGATGATGAAGCACACTAAATCTTCCTTCAACTCTTCTTATCAAATTATACTATATATGTGTACAAATTCTAAACGATGTCGGCCCCACTAGGTTTAAAGTAGGTACTTTCTTGAATCATGCTCACTTAAGGCATCTTCAGTCCATTCAGAATTGAATATTCATAAGCTTTAGTATTCAGCCCTGAAGCCTGATGCCAAACGCTCATTTAATGGACGTCTGATGCTAGGTTTCCATTTTATGGAAGTCTGATGCTTGGCACCCTCCACAATTGAGGGGCTTGAACGCATATTTAATGGACGTCGGAAGTCCGGTGTTCACAATATAGAATGCTGAATTGGATCATGAACTTACAGTTGAATTCGATATCCTAATTTTACGACTGGAGAATTTGTTTTTCTGTATATTCAGCGAATAATAACACCACTGGAGAGGCTTTTAGAACCCTTAATTCCAACTTTTGCACCGACAATAGCAGACGGTGATTATGAAGTAAGTTCGATCCAAGTATTAAAAACTAAAATGAAACGTTGTAGTAGAAGAACAAAGCAAACCTGTTATTATTAAACGAACGCCACATTACATTGCTAAGTATATTCGCAAAAGCCATGAATTTAGTAAGCAACTGTGGTTATTGATTGCATTATTGTTTTGCAGTAATGGTATTGCTCATGACGTCGTTATTTTAATCTACGAACTCTTGCAGTTGTTAAATGTCGCAAAACCAAAAATTCTTCGATCACAAGCTTAGCTACTTCAATCATAGGCAATTCATCGAACAATCCTTAGGCAACTTGTAAATTGTCCAACCTTATTAACTGTCATTAACGCACATCACAACTATCATGAATGCAACTATGATATTCACCGCTACACTTGTGAAAAATCATTATGATCGAGACAATTCGTTGTCATGAATGTAACTATCATGAATCTAATCCTTTCATTTCCAGCTGGAAACCCAAAGACCACATGACCATGCGCATAACATCACAAACTACATATGATCCGATCATAAACCACGCACAATCTACTCTTAAAATCAAACCATACAACCTAGAGCAAATTTCACTTAAACAACGCCGGAGATCCTTAATAGAGCTAAACAAGACACATTAACAAAACATGGATTTTGAGACAGGTTACAGTCATGAGTCATCCAATGCTGTCACACCAATTCTGGCAATTCAAAATGATAATGTTGCAACAAAAAACAAATTATTCTGCTTAAATTAAAATGATAATACCCGGCAAATTCCTATATATGCTAACTAGATTGGGGAAACATACTCAAACTGTTAGATACATTCTTCCATTGATACAATGCAGTCGTATGAAAAACCCTCGTCTTAAATTCTGGAGTACTGCATGGGCTAGATTTGACCTTATCTTATCTTGGAAAACATTGTAGACTACAATCTCGGGCTACTTACTACTATTTCGGCTCCTGCTAAAACTGGAAACTATGTAACTGATAAACAATTCCAGTAACCATGCTGTAGTTCTATTTGGGTTAGGCAATTATGGCATAGCATTTCATTGAACACCCTTCCTACCTCTTAATATCATGTGCTTCGGATGGACCAGTGTAAAAAAAAACGCTCAAATGCATTAGTTTGCAGAGCCCTCCAACAGAGTGACGAGCCTTAATTTTTTCCTTATTCCGCTCGCATTTGGACTATGGGCAGCCTTGCTGAGGAAAATTATCTTCTATGGAGAGTTATGGTCAATGGCCTGCATACCAAATAAAAACTTGCAGCTAAAGGCCTAATCAATGACAGTACATGTGTCCTATGTAATGCAAGACCTAAAAATAATACAGATTTATTCTTTGCAGGCAGGTATATCTATGAGCTATGGTGTAAATTGTTAGCTACTAGCAACTATTATAGACCTTCGTCTAACTCCAAGAAAGAATGGTACAATGTTTTCAAGCTACAAGGTGAAAGTCTTCTAAGACTAAAACCTTTGTTATTCTTAAAAAACTGTGCTATGCTGTTTAGACGATGCGATATGAAAGAGTTTCCTGTTGTCCTGGGAAAATAAATGCTGAACTATGTCAGAAAATCCATGCGAGGATTCTTTTTCCCATTAAGACTAAAGGGATGTAAATTACAGTTAGTTGAACCCATCATCTTTTTGAGGTTTTTGGTTTTATAATTCCTCATTTTGGTCTTCTTTTGGGCCAAATTTGGTTACCTGTGTATGTATTGTTAGACCAAAAACCGGTATAACACCTATGATGCCATCTGTGACAAATTTATCCTTGATTCAAACACGATAAGGCTTGGCTTAATCAATGTTGACCAAATGATGTTATCAAGAACCAATTTGTCACTTGATATTTAATTCCAGAAGGAATCATTAAGGCTGAATTTATGATGCCAATGGGCCACTGAGATGAATTTTTATGAAGTTCATATGTTTTCATGGAAGTTTGTGTTCGAGATCCTTGAAGACCTATTGGAGTCAATATGTTTAAGAACTCATATGAGCTTTGGAGGTGATATTCTCTAAAGGTCCATCCATGCTATATGTTCATAAGAGGCAAAGAAGACAAGTAATAAATTTATGCAATAGTCCATCAAGTTCGTCGATGGGCTATGTGATTCATTCTTATACTTAAGGTCCAATGTCCATATGTATTTGGCAAAATATATATGTGCATATGATCGAATGTCAAGGACCAATACTCCTTTGAAACCGTCATATCAAGTTTTGGCTTTAAGGATTCAATCATATGCTCATCCATATCATTAATTTTCAAAATGGCAAAATCAAAATAAGAGCCAAGTCCAAGTTATCGTTCACATGAATTATGTATGATTACAGTCAAATGGTTCTTGCCCCAATTGATTTAGGGCGAGCAGAGAGAAGAAATGATTGCCTACATTTTTGTGCCCCTAAGTCTATATTTATAGGGGTCATCATGCCTCCAATGTCTTCAGCAAGCTTGGCTTCGGCAACGGCAATGACGTCACTTGGCATTAGCTTCATCGTTGAATGACATAAATAAAGGGTGCCACCAAGCATTAATGAGGAATGACGTCGACACTAGGCAGTGTTGTGAAAGGGGACTTCGTATGGGATAGTATCAAAGTCGATGATTCTCGGCATTGATGATTGGTACTTCTCACTGGTTCATTGAAGTGTTAAATTGAAGCGGCATCGATTGCCATCCCATCTTCGTGAACGTCGACGATATTCATCATTGACGTCGTGAGGATGAATTACGGTGGTACACCCAAAGCGGACTATTGGTAACAACTTATTTAGATGAGATTCAGCATCATTGAAGGGGTGACATTAATACGAAGTGGATTTGATGACTTGCAGCGTGGTCTATCAACGATGCTGATTGATTGGTGACATTATCATAAGCATATCTTTCAATGAATGATGAAGTGCGACATCGCTTGGAAGCGACATCAAATAGATGCAGCATCCATGAACCATTTGACTTCAATGATGGGCGGCATGCATTTATGCGGCACCAATTAAGTGTGGTATTCTCCTTTTCCTTATTGGTGGAATGCGGCACTATTGAATTGGGACATGATGAAATGTGGTATGAATGAAAGACGGCATTGTTGACATGCGACATTGGTTATCTACGACGTTGATCATTGACGATATCGATTTGAAGCAATATTAATCTTGACTTTATTGGTATGTAACGATGCTTGGGAAGTGATAATAATATGAGATAGAGGCAATGCCAAAGGGAAGCAGCATCGACTATACATATTATTGGTCAATGTTGACCTTCGACACTGAATTTAACGGCACCAATTCTTTTTCGACGCTGTCATTATGACATTACTTTTGATGATGTAATGCTCGGGTCAGACCGAGTATTACAGATTTTCAGGTAAGGACGTTCTGTAGCTCTGGAGGCGAGCTGGAGAGCAGGAACGTATGGAGAGTTTCTGTTGCGATATATTTTAGTATTTGAGAAAGATTGATTTATCTGACCTGTGTTTGTAAATATGTTGTAACTCTGATATATATTAAAGTGTAATTTGACAAATACAGTTTTTCATTGTATAATTATTATTTATGTGATATTATATTTTTATCCGTTGCGAATGTGAGGTTTTTGTGACTTGTTTCTGTTTTCTTTTTCTTCTCTTCTTTCCTTAACTATTTGGAAATTTCGGGATCGGAATTTCCGGGTCGTTACTTTTGGTATCAAATCAACATTTGAAGTATTAACTCGAATTTATATAATTCGAGATGGTTTAAATGTGAAATTTGAATTAGTTCAAATTGAATTTTATTTGAATTAATTGAAATTGTGATTGAATATGTGAATGATGAATACTTGTTTCCTGTGACATTCTATTCTTTGTTATCAAGCCTCAGTTTGATTTAAAATCATTAACTCTTGATCTAGGCTTGGATTAGATTTAAAACTTAAATGAAACTTGTTAGTTACATCATAAATTCTAGTTTAAAATTTTTATTTAAGTCAAAATATATGTGAAATAGCTCTGATACCACTGTAATAACCCATCATCCGTCTCCACAGGATGACGCATCATTAATAAGAAAGAAAGGGATTGAAAGAAAATAGTAAGTTTGTGTGAATGTTATTGATGAAATTTCTATGCCATTTGGATATGCATGTATGTGATTGACTGTAAACCCTCACTGTTACCAGATTCTTTTAAAAAAAGGGAAATCCTCTTGCTCTTGTTCAATATTTGTTAAGGCTTAGATCCTGAAATAACTATGTTAATAATACCATAGCTTAGTTTAAAAACTTATTAGGTAAAAACAAATTGGGTGATGTCTCTGTAAATTGAAGAACATTAGAGTATGATAAATAAAGAAAAAGAAAACTCAAATTTTTTACGAGTAGCCAAGGGATTCAGGTTAGCTTTGACGAATTATGGAGGAGAAATGGAGCAGGAGGCTTCTGCGTGTAAATATATAGTATTCCGCTATATAGATTTCTCTGAATTGTTCTTGTGTACTGTGTTGAGTTGTATAACTAGACAGGTGTCTATAACTGTCTAGTATGTGTTGTATATCTATGTAACTCTGATAATGATTGTAAACTATGTAATGTTTATGTTATTAATATAATTTATTCATTTCGCTGTTTAGATTCTGATGTTGTTTCTTTCTTCTCTTCTTTCTTTTCTCTTTCTATCCCTTTCTTTCTTATTAATGATGCGTCATTCTGTGGAGACGGATGATGGGTTATTACAGAACCAAATGTAACGACCCGGAAATTTCGAACCCGAAATTCCAGATAGTTAGTGAAAAGAAGAAAGAAAAAGAAGAAGAAACAGAAAACTCAAACTCAGATTCTCACATTCGCAGCGGATAAAATATAATATCACATAAATAATAGTTTTACAAAGAAGAACTATAACATTATACTTATATTTTCATACATCAGAGTTACAACCACTACACAATACTGGACAGTTTTTAATGAACCTGTCCCAGATAAACTATAATATATCGCAGCGGAAATACCCCGTATGTTCCTGCCATCCAGCCGCCTCCTAAGCTCCAGAACGTCCTTACTTGAAAATCTGTAATACT
This sequence comes from Allium cepa, assembly GCA_030765085.1. Classification (NCBI taxonomy): domain Eukaryota; kingdom Viridiplantae; phylum Streptophyta; class Magnoliopsida; order Asparagales; family Amaryllidaceae; genus Allium; species Allium cepa. The sequence goes on from CM060940.1 coordinate 175,987,506, forward strand.
CGGTCTGACCCGCCATCCGTCTTCACAGAATGACGCATCATTAATAAGAAAGAAAGGGATAGAAAAGAGAAAGAAAGAGAAGAAGAAGAAACAACATCAGAATCTAAACAGCGGAACGAATAAATTATATTAATAACATAAAATATTACATAGTATAAAATAATTATCAGAGTACACAGATTATTCAACACATACTAGACAGTTATAAACACCTGTCCAGTATTTACAACATAATACAACACAGAACACACAACGGAATACTATATTTATATAATGCAGAAGCCTGCTGCTCCATTGCTCCTCCAAAAACCCAAAATCCCCCTTTACACTTCAACATAGAACTGCATGTTAAACCTAGTTTTAAAAACCGTGAATTTAGTTTTAAAAATCATGATTTTGATTAATGTTTTTGATTTTATTCCTGAAATAGTGAATCAACATGTTTGGTATTTCACTTATATACCAATTGGTCCTGTTATCCTGAGTTTTCAGAGACAATTCAAATTTTTTTTTTTGTTTATTTAACTTGAACAAAATTTAAACTTTGATTCCTGACTCAACAAACACGTTTGTATGAATCTTAAACACTAACATATATTATATTATGAGATGATGGAGGTTGAACAGATTTTTGAACCTGGTAATAAAATACAGAGGACAGCATGATCAAGTTATCCCTTCATTTCTACAGAAAACAACTGATATAAATGTATATATCATTCACACTGAAACATGGAAATCAACAAGCAACATTCTAAAATACTTAAATTTCATTAAAAAGGATGTTACTCACCTTATAATTTGAAAACAGAGCCTCCAGTTTAGATTTTGAAGAGCCTGAAAACTGAAACCCCTATTTTTTTTTAAAACTTTGCACTCCAATGCTTGCTTTAAAACTTTGAGTTGCTTGGATTGCTTGAGTTAAAAACTGGAAGGCTTATCATACAAACTCCAGCCAACGGTAGTAATCGTGTTACACACATCACTACCTTATCTACCTTTATAAACTATATTGGAAAACCTGAACAGGTAACCCAACAGATAGATAGAAATAGATAAATATATATATAAATATTTAAAATTACAAATACGCTCTCTCAAGATAGGCACCACTCCAGAGCCTAGGTATTCACTCAACCTAATGCTCTGATACCACAAGAGAACACTCAAACAATCGCAAGTCACTTTTGCGATCAACGCAGATAAATTTCCAAAGAAAACTGTCACCTCTTTACCAAACAGAATAGCTTACACTGGTCTAGTCAATCCACTGAAGAAACGGATCCACTCTGCTGCATCTGAACTCCATCTCCAGAAAAACTACTCAGCTAAGACCTCTCTGTCGGCTCATAGAACATTCCAAGCTGCATTGCTGACATCGATGCCAAACTTCCTAATCCAAAGCCCTTCGAGAAACTCGGACTCCAAAGCTAACCACAACATCCTGCTGAATCCAACCACAATATCGAGGCAGACACAAATAAATTTTTATTTCAGATTTTAGAAGAAGAAAGGAAGATGAGGGAAAGAAGTTTTATATAAACTGAAATTTATTAAAAATAAAAACAAAAGAAAATGCTAAATTAAATTTTGACACTTGTCCTTTACATTAACAATTTTCATGCACCTAGGTTATTATCTTAACACATGTCAATTTAAGTTGCTAAAAAGTTTACACTTGTTATTAATGTTAATAAGCTATAAATTAAGTTAACTGGTATTTTAATTAGATGTTTAATATAAGATAGGTTTAATTAATTAGTTAACATGTATTTATTTACATGTAGATAAAAATTTTAAAATGAATAATCAAATTTTATTTATAAAATGAAACTTATACAATATTTCAAAATTTAATTTCAACTTGAATTCAAGCTTTGAAATCTAAAGTATAAATAAATGTAACGACCCGGAAAATTTCGATTCCGAAAATTCTAGATAGTTAGGAAAAGAAGAAAAGAGAAAGAAGAAGAATTAGAAACAAAACACAGATTCTCACATTCGCAGCGGATAAAATATAATATCACATAAAACAACAGTTTACAAAGGAAAAACTATATCAGTTAATTACATTTTAATACATCAGAGCAACCATATTTACACAATTACTGGACAGTTAAAATAACTTGTCCCAAATAAATAACAATATGTATCACAGCGGATAAACACTCTATATGTTCCTGTCCTCCAGCTCTCCTCCTGAGCCCCAGAACGTCCTTACCTACAAATCTGTAGTACTCGGTCTGACCCGCCAAATGTAACGACCCGAAATTTTCGATCCCGAAAATTCCAAATAGTTAGAGAAAGAAGAAAGAGATAGAAGAAGAACAGAAAAGAAACACATAATCTCACATTCGCAGCGGATAAAATATAATATCAATAATAATAGTTATACCAAAGAAAACCGTATCTATCAATTTACATCGATATAATCAAAATACCAGATAGTCACTGCATTTAAATTTGAGCATTTTTATTGTGACGACCCGGAATTTTCAAGCAATAAAAATCAGAATATTTAAGTGATTTTAAGTATTCAATAGAGCAATTTTAACTTGAATTACGAATATCACAATTTATTTGATACTTGACTTATTAAATTAAATAATTGAAGTTGGGTAAATTGTTGAATTTAGAATTTTAAGCCTGTTAAGAATAATTTGTAAGCTTATAAAATTTATATTGATAGTACTGAAGATAAGAGAAGAGTTAAAATTGAATTTAACCATGATTTTTTCAGTTTTGAAAATATAACGTTTGAATTGAATTTAAAAATATCCTTCCGAGGCACAGTCTCGGAATTCGACGAAACCAGCTCCTTTGGATCCGTAATATCGTATTATTACCGGATTTCAAATTTCGTAGTATTTGGAGTTGTTGTGTGAGCATACGGTATAGAAACGCATTGGAATTTATATCGAAATTCAAAATATTTTGGTTTATATTCTATACCTACATATATACATTTGTGAAAAATCAAAATCTAATCTAGTCAACACGTCAGCCCACATTCTTTCAAATCAGGGCTACTCTTTGTCCATCCAGGCACGCAAGCTCTGGTTCTCGTCCTTGAGCCGCCTTCGTTCCTTTTGAAAATCATGTGTATATTTAGTTAGTTGACTTCCTCTTCTCTTTTGAAATCACTTTCCCTTTCCCTCAGTTCTCAGTCTTTATCGAGTTCGAGAAATAAATTAAATCTCACGAAAATAAATGATGGCAGCCCACTTCATAATCATCGAGGTTTCGATGTTCGCTTGGGATCTTGAGGGGTGGTCGTGGAGTAGGGAAGAGGAGGGATGAGATCGTGGATGACAGCAGGTGGGAGGCTCGTAGTCGCGCGGGGTCGGTGAACGTGGATCGAGATCGTGTTTAGGGCGATTGTTTCGGCGACGAGGCTTTGGGTTGGAGAAGGCCACGGTGGTGGGCCAGGTCGAGCGACGCAATCGCAATCTGGCATTGAGTGGTCGCGAGATCGATTTGGGGCATGATGGTGACGCGATTGGTAGCGAGTTGAGGTGGATGCGATTAGGGTTCGGGTCTGAGGTAGCACGCGAGTGCGGTGGAACCTGGAAGGGGTGGTTCGACGATTTGGGTTGGAATCTTGCGAGCGACTGGCCGTGTAAGCAGTAAGGTATCCATATTTTATTCCATTCGCAATTAATTTTGATTTTTATAAATACATACATATATATATACATATATGTAGTGGAAACAGAAAATATTCATATATAGATAAGGTTTTGTAAAGAGAAAAAGGGAAGTAAAATATGTATGCATGGGAGGTTTGGATATTGTAAAATATAAGGATTAACTTGTTTAAAATAAATTATTTAATTAGTAAAAAAAAGAAATTATATATATATATATATATATAGCCTATTAGTGGAAATTGGTTGAAACTCTAGAGTGTGTCCGGTTAAAACCAAATTGTTAATTTAAAATTTAAATATAAAATGGTAAGTGATTTTTGTTAAGTTCAAATATTAATAAACTGTATAAATGTTTATACAAGGTTATAAACCAGGAAAACCAAGACAGGATTGATGTGGATTGCAAAACAGGAGTCAAATGTGAGTTAACCTCACTCAGCTGAATAAATTTAAATTTAAATGATTAAATTTAAATAATTGTTTGGATGGTTGAATTGATTGATATGATGTAGTATGATATTTTGGAATTGGTGTATTATATTGTGCTAACGTCTGTGGATGCAGGGAAAACAGGTTGGAGGAATCCAACTGGATCCCTCAACATATATTTAAATTATTTAATACCCTCTGTTGTGATTATTTGATATCCTATGATAAATTATATTAGAATACTGTATGCTATGGTTCAATTGGATATAACTGGGTATAGTGAATTACCAAAAATATGTATATTGGATTCTGGAAAGAAAATAAAAGAAGTAAATTTGTAAGTAAAATAGAATAAAATTTAAGAATGAATTGGGAAAGAAATAATGTGCCCCTTTAAAATTCTAGTAAATAAATCTTGAGTATAGAAAGGAAATTCTGAAGAAACAGGGAATTAATGAATTTTAAAAATTCAATGTTATTATTTAAAAAGAACAAAACATTTATTAGAAATTTAAGATTTAAAATATTGGAAAGAATAAAGAAGACAATGGAATAAGATCTGGGATTTGTATATTTCAGTTAAAAGGTTTAAAATCAAACGGAAATTAATAACATTAATAATAAAACACATAATTAATGAATTTTGAAGGAATTGAGAAAGTAAAGAGATTTAATTCAAGTAGTATAAATTGGGAATCAATTTGGGAAATTGATTTAAGTAATTGAGATTGGAAATTCTCCCTGAATAACCAAGTACGTTTTCAAAGTAAAATTTTAAATATAAATTCAAGGTTTTAAAGTTGTTTAAAAAAACAAGTTTTGAAAAATTTATTATTTCTAATATTTAAATTCTAAAGTAAGTACTTTCTTTCAATCTATTATAGTAGTAATTATTTAAAAGATGACTTAGTATTTTGTTTTAAAAAGTGAAAACCTAGTTTTATATTTTATAAAGCAACCTTATTTTCAAATATCCAAATAGTATGTATTTTTAATAAATTATTGAAGTATATTTCAAAGTAAAGCGTTTTTCAATTATTTTAAAATCTAAAGTTTTGTGCTTGGTGATTTCAGAGGAGATAGAAAATATTTGGAAAAGTTTATTCTGAAAAGAAAGATGGTTTTGAAAACTATTTTCAAAGGGTTGAAAATAGAAATATATCTTGTGAAGATATTTCGAGATAAATAAATAATTTGGGAAACTATTTATTGTGTGATGGATGTTGTGAATGTTAATTGATAGTTAAATAACCGACTATCAATATTGGCCAAATGTGCTGATCGTTTGGAAGAGACCGGGATCGAGATTTATTTCTCGAAAACCACTTCGATCAAGTTTGTACGTTTCCGTGGGAAAACGAGTTTGGATGCGAAGATGGAGCAGCGAAGTGCAAGGGCTAGTCGCTACTAATGCCGAGGATATTCCAAAATGGATGTAGTAGGAATAGTGCCTTCGATTCCGTTCGAACCCAGGACGAACTTGTATGGATGAATGCTTGCGAAACATCGTCAGGTGGACGATGGGCATTCTAAGGGATATTGTTCTAAAAAGGTAACACTCAGCCTCAAGCCTCATCAAATGGGAGTGACTGAAAATCAGGGGCTATGTAGCAAGGCTAGGTGGGTAGCACCCAAGCAGGGTGAGGTCATTCCAGTCCAGATGTCCCTTTTTATTTCGGCTTAGTGGGCGGTTGCTGATCCCAACCGCGGGGTGATCTCACTCGGGATTATCCAGTAAGGGGTAGCTTAGGCCTTGTGTTGCAGGGGAGCGGGCGTACTCCTCGGTACGGTGATCTAGGCCCCGTACTGTGACAGGTGGTACCCCAGTGCCCAGTCATTAGTTGGAAATCCATTCTCCCTACGAGCCTTGTACGAGTTTTGTTTGTATTATCCACTCTGTGGCTAGTAGCTGGAATATAATGAATGTAACAATTTCGGCTATTTTATAAGTATTTGTATATAGACCCTATTATAATATCAGAGGATTTCTATATAAAGTATTTTAGCTATCGTAAGGTAAAAACCCGACATGTTTATTTGTGGCGTGGTCTTACGAGATGCTTTTGTTTTTCAAAGGATTTTTAAAACTTAATAATCAATTAGATGTGATTTTCTCACGCTGGTATTCCAGACTGACTCGGGTGTTATTTAACTATAATGCTCGGGTCAGACCGAGTATTATAGGATACAGATATGATGCTGTGGAGCTCAGGAGATGAGCTGGAAGACGACACGTACTTCCGTACTTGTTTATATATATATTCTGCTGTGTTGAGTTATTGTGTATCCATTTGTATGTTGTTGATGTTGTTGAACTCTGATGATGTACTCTGATGATGATGTATGTATAAACAGATATATTTGTTTTCGTGTAAAGATCTGTTATTATATATTATATTTTATTCCGCTGCGATGGCTAGATTCTGCTGTTGTTTTCTATTTTCCTCTTCTACCTCTTCTTCTTTAACCCAAATGGTTCGTATTTCTGTGCAACTTGAGTTGATTGTTGTAGAATAGTGTTGACTCAAGGGTACGGATTTGCGGGTCGTTTAACTTGGTATCAGAGCTTAGGTTGGTGATAACCTTGGCTCTGGTGGGAATTACTCATTTAAAATAGAGTCCGTAGTACTCTATAATGAGTTTGAGCGTATTAATAAATATGAGCGCGTATTTGTTAGTGAATATAAATTGTTTTAATATTGTGTTGATTGATTTATTGAGTGGCATATGAACCTTCGTCGACACGGTCTGCGCAACTGTATTGAAGGGGTTTCTAAACACTTGAATAGAACAATCGACACGGTATTGTTTTAAATGTGGTTAAATGAAATAATTTTACCCAAAAATATATTTTTAATATAAGGAAAGTTTTTGTAAACTATTTTAGTTGACATGTGATTGCTTGGATGTTAGAAATGATAATATTTAAGTATTATCATTGTTAAGTAAAAATTTAACTAGAAATTGAAAATATAACCAAAGGTTAAGAAAATAAATTCATTATAAAATGAAATTTATAAATATGAATGATAAAAGTAATTTATGAATTGAAATAAAATCAAATGGAAATTGGTATGAGCATAAACTATACAAATATATTATAGTTAAAATTTGAATTATACCAGAGTTTGAAACTTTAAAACCCTGGAGATTTTGGAAGTATTTTGAAGATAAATAGTAGCATTGTTGTTTTTGGGTTATTTCTTGAAGGAAATTTGTTTTAAAATGGATTTTGAAAGTGATATAGCATTGAATTCACTTCAGTCGCTGGAAAATAACTTCGGTGATGATTGCAGCATCATCGATGTTCATTTTCGAGTTTCTAAGTGATAGATTGCTGCCAAATTGATTTGTTTAGGAAAACCTGTTTGTTTTTGAAAATCTTAAAGGAAATTTGTTGGGAATAAAATTAGAATTGGTTTAAATTTTGAGAAGTACGGTTTGAGATGTTGGAGATTTCAAAATAATTTGAAACCAAAAGCCGGGTGTTTAAAAATCCTGATGACATAAATTGTAAGCTTGTAAATTGAGATGATTTTTAAATCAGGAAGAAAATATAAGCTTTGAATGTTGGGATTTAAATATAAAGTGAAAGGTTAAAAAAATGAAATTAACTTGGATTGGGGAATAAAAATTTAACTGGATTGACATTAACTGGATGGGTTGAAAATAATATCCAGTTGTATTCGAATCAAGTTGAAATCGAATTGAGTTAAATAAAACTGAGTTAAAATAAAATTGAATTGGAATAAGAATTCAATTGAATTATTGAATGGAATTAGATTTTTACCTAAAAATGGAAATTAAATTGGTTAAGGATTGGACTAAAGTAAATAAATTAGAATAACTCGTAAAGGAATCAAAAATCCATGGAACAAGATATGCTTGGATTATGAATAAGCATAAGGCTTGAGTTAAAATAAAAGAAGAATATATTCAAGCCTATGATGGATGGAAATGTGTAAAATAATATGTTGTGACTTATAAATTAGAAAAAAATGGAATAGAAAACCCAAATAAATATTATTGATGAATTGGAGAATAAAATAAAAATCAAAACTTGAATTATAAACTAAATTGGACCAAGAAAAATTAAATGGAGTGATATTTGGGATTAAAATTCAAGTGTTGGATTATAAGTAAGGGTAGAATTAATTGATAATAAATTAATTAATGAAATTTGTAAATGGAGTTCAATGTAATTAAATAGAAGCTGAATTGTAAGCTAATAATGAAGATTGGAAATAAAACTCAAGCTATAAATTGAATTCGACTTGAATTGTAAATAAAGTAAATGGAATTAAATTGTGAGTTCATAAAATTGGGTGGTAAATTGAGAATGGATAGTGGATTCAGAACTTGAGTTATAAATTAAAATTTAATGTGAAGTGTTAACAAATTAAGTATAATTGAAATGTATCGAATAAAAATATAAATAGATAGAATAAATAAGAATCAAAATGAAGTGTGGTTTAAATAAGTTGCGAAATGGTTATTGAATGAAATAGCTTGGTTTGTTTTGAGCTAAATAAAATAGTTTGGAATAAACAAATATGGAATAAAACGTAAATGAATGGATTGTGAATGAAATTTAAATGGAATGTGTCGAGCTAAATAAATAATTGTGAATGGATTAAAATAAAAGGGGAAATTAAATTGGTAATGAAGACGAACCAAAGATGTAATGGTTTTGAATGAACTAGTTTGGTTAATAAAATAAAATGTAAGTGAATGGATTCAACTTTAAATGCAATGAAAATGAGAATATACGGATTGTGAATAAATACGAAATGGAATAGAGTTAAGTGTAAGTTGAGTCGGAGTCAATTTAATTGATTATAAAACTCAAGTGCTTATTTATTCACATAGATCTCGTCAAATTGCAAAGAATAAATTATCATTTGACGTAAATGGAAGTAATTAAAATTCTATGAATTGATAGGAGTAAAATGAATTGATTTTGAGAGCAATTGAATTAAATATGAGTTCAGTTTGCTTAGGAATAAATTAAATGTAAGCGATTGAGTTTTAAACCATTCAAATTGATGAAGTTGTATACGAATGGATTGAAAACCATTCTGATGAAAATGGTATATATTAATTGGAACAGTGGAATTAGTATGAAAACTATATAAATTGCTTACGGAAAAATGTTTGGTGTGAATTTCTTTTAGAATTCATACGTTTTAACTATTGCAAATAAGTGATATACTGTTAAACTGCATATATTTGGCACTTACATGTTTAAATTGAGTAACTACAGGAACCGGGAAGCCGCGGGGCTGGATTTCGGGCACGCTAACTGCTAAATAAATAAGCTGTTTGCTTAAAAATGCTAAATAAGGTACGCCTACGCAATAAAAATAGGAAATATGAATTGTTTTTGATTTTTCCGACCGTGCGGGTCGATGTATATATATTTATATCTTTTGTCAAATGGCAAAAGCTCCTCCGTACAAAGGAGACTCTGCCAAAAAATTTCGAAAATTTTGGAAGTTAGAAAATTTTTGGAAAATTTTGTTAACGACAAAACGGTTTAAAATTGGGAATTGAAATAAGTTAGTAAATGAATCTAATTAAAATAATGACATGAATCAGTATAAATGAAAAATATAATTTAAAATTTAGAGTTGAAGAATAAATTGAATTCATATGGAAATGGAGATAAATCAATTTGAATGGAAATAAATATAAACTGAAGTGGTAAGATGCAAATAAGTATAAGGAACATATTTCATACTTATACTAACTTAAGAAGCAACGGTGAATTCTTAAATGGAAGATTGATACTACAAATATTATCTAAGATGATATTTGAATGAATAAATACTAACATTTTGTAAGAGAGTTGATATGATGTTTTGGGAATATTGTGATTGGATATTAGTGCCAAGCAGGAGATGTAGGTAATATAAAGGGAAAAGAGAATTGATTTTGATTTCAGAAGATAAATTTGAAATGTTCGACAAAAAGGTATGTATTCAAATTTCTGTGAAATTTGATTGGGTTTTTGGATCGAGCCACTTGGTCTTTTGTTTTCTTTTTAGATTTGGGAAGCCGTAGTGCCATTTTGTAGTTGTACCGGGCTAGCCGTGCAAATGAGACGCTGGCGAAATTTTTCGGAAATTTAGAAAGTTAGAAAATTTTCGAGAAATTTTGAAAATTTTAAACTTGATTTTGAATTATAATTTGAATAGTGAATAAGTATAGTTATTTAGGAACTATGGAAAACTTGGAAAGTTAATAAGAATAATAACAGGTCTTTTATAAAATATAGTTGGTTAGATGTTGGATTGTTTGGTTTTAGGGAAAATAATAAACGGGTTTTGGGCCATCTTCTTAGTTAGTAATTTCGGGGACGAAATTCTTTTAAGGGGGGAACGATCCGGAATTTTCAAGCAATAAAAATCAGAATATTTAAGTGATTTTAAGTATTCAATAGAACAATTTTAACTTGAATTAAGAATATCACAATTTATTTGATACTTGACTTATTAAATTAAATAATTGAAGTTGGGTAAATTGTTGAATTTAGAATTTTAAGCCTGTTAAGAATAATTTGTAAGCTTATAAAATTTATATTGATAGTACTGAAGATAAGAGAAGAGTTAAAATTGAATTTAACCATGATTTTTTCAGTTTTGAAAATATAACGTTTGAATTGAATTTAAAAATAGCCTTCCGAGGCACAGTCTCGGAATTCAACGAAACCAGTTCCTTTGGATCCGTAATATCGTATTATTACCGGATTTAAAATTTCGTAGTATTTGGAGTTGTTGGGTGAGCATACGGTATAGAAACGCATTGGAATTTATATCGAAATTCAAGATATTTTGGTTTATATTCTATACCTACATATATACATTTGTGAAAAATCAAAATCTAATCTAGTCAACACGTCAGCCCACATTCTTTCAAATCAGGGTTACTCTTTGTCCATCCAGGCACGCAAGCTCTGGTTCTCGTCCTTGAGCCGCCTTCGTTCCTTTTGAAAATCACGTGTATCTTTAGTTAGTTGACTTCCTCTTCTCTTTTTAAATCACTTTCCCTTTCCCTCAGTTCTCAGTCTTTATCGAGTTCGAGAAATAAATTAAATCTCACGAAAATAAATGATGGCAGCCCACTTCATAATCATCGAGGTTTCGATGTTCGCTTGGGATCTTGAGGGGTGGTCGTGGAGTAGGGAAGAGGAGGCATGAGATCGCGGATGACAGCAGGTGGGAGGCTCGTAGTCGCGCGGGGTCGGTGAACGTGGATCGAGATCGCGTTTAGGGCGATTGTTTCGGCGACGAGGCTTTGGGTTGGAGAAGGCCACGGTGGTGGGCCAGGTCGAGCGACGCAGTCGCAATCTGGCATTGAGTGGCCGCGAGATCGATTTGGGGCATGATGGTGACGCAATTGGTAGCGAGTTGAGGTGGATGCGATTAGGGTTCGGGTCTGAGATAGCACGCGAGTGCGGTGGAACCTGGAAGGGGTGGTTCGACGATTTGGGTTGGAATCTCGCGAGCGACTGGCCGTGTGAGCAGTAAGGTATCCATATTTTATTCCATTCCCAATTAATTTTGACTTTTATAAATACATATATATATACACACACATATATGTAGTGGAAACAGAAAATATTCATATATAGATAAGGTTCTGTAAAGAGAAAAAGGGAAGTAAAATATGTATGCATGGGAGGTTTGGATATTGTAAATTATAAGGATTAACTTGTTTAAAATAAATTATTTAATTAGTAAAAAAAAGAAATTATATATATATATAGCCTATTAGTGGAAATTGGTTGAAACTCTAGAGTGTGTCCGGTTAAAACCAAATTGTTAATTTAAAATTTAAATATAAAATGGTAAGTGATTTTTGATAAGTTCAAATATTAATAAACTGTATAAATGTTTATACAAGGTTATAAACCGAGAAAACCAAGACAGAATTGATGTGGATTGCAAAACAGGAGTCAAAGGTGAGTTAATCTCACTCAGCTGAATAAATTTAAATTTAAATGATTAAATTTAAATAATTGTTTGGATGGTTGAATTGATTGATGTGATATAGTATGATATTTTGGAATTGGTGTATTATATTGTGCTAACGTCTGTGGATGCAGGGAAAACAAGTTGGAGGGATCCAACTGGATCCCTCAACATATATTTAAATTATTTAATACCCTCTGTTGTGATTATTTGATATCCTACGATGAATTATATTAGAATATTGTATGCTATGGTTCGATTGGATATAACTGGGTATAGTGAATTACCAAAAATATATATATTGGATTCTGGAAAGCAAAATAAAAGAAGTAAATTGGTAAGTAAAATAATTATAGAAATTTGAATAAAATTTAAGAATGAATTGGGAAAGAAATAATGTGCCCCTTTAAAATTCTAGTAAATAAATCTTGAGTATAGAAAGGAAATTCTAAAGAAACAGGGAATTAATGAATTTTAAAAATTCAATGTTATTATTTAAAAAGAACAAAACATTTATTTGAAATTTAATATTTAAAATATTGGAAAGAATAAAGAAGACAATGGAATAAGAACTGGGATTTGTATATTTCAGTTAAAAGATTTAAAATCAAACGAAAATTAATAACATTAATAATAAAACACATAATTAATGAATTTTGAAGGAATTGAGTAAGTAAAGAGATTTAATTCAAGTAGTATAAATTGGAAATCAATTTGGGAAATTGATTTAAGTAATTGAGATCGGAAATTCTCCCTGAATAACCAAGTACGTTTTCAAAGTAAAATTTTAAATATAAATTCAAGGTTTTAAAGTTGTTTAAAAAAAAACAAGTTTTGGAAAATTTATTATTTCTAATTTTTAAATTCTAAAGTAAGTACTTTCTTTCAATCTATTATAGTAGTAATTATTTAAAAGATGACTTAGTATTTTGTTTTAAAAAGCGAAATCATAGTTTTATATTTTATAAAGCAACCTTATTTTCAAATATCCATATAGTATGTATTTTTAATAAATTATTGAAGTATATTTCAAAGTAAAGCGCTTTTAAATTATTTTTAAAATCTAAAGTTTTGTGCTTGGTGATTTCAGAGGAGAGAGAAAATATTTGGGAAAGTTTATTCTGAAAAGAAAGATGGTTTTGAAAACTGTTTTCAAATGGTTGAAAATAGAAATATATCTTGTGAAGATATTTTGAGATAAATAAATAATTTGGGAAACTATTTATTGTGTGATGGATGTTGTGAATGTTAATTAATAGTTAAATAACCGACTATCAATATTGGCCAAATGCGCTGATCGTTTCGAAGAGACCGAGATTGAGATTTATTCCTCGAAAACCACTTCGATCCGGTTTGTACGTTTCCGTGGGAAAACGAGTTTGGATGCGAAGATGGAGCAGTGAAGTGCAAGGGCTAGTCGCTACTAATCCTGAGGATATTTCCAAAATGGATGTAGTAGGAATAGTGCCTTCGGTTCTGTTCGAACCCGGGACGGACTTGTATGGATGAATGCTTGTGAAACATCGTCAGGTGGACGATGGGCATTCTAAGGGATATTGTTCTAAAAAGGTAACGCTTAGACTCAAGCCTCATCAAATGGGAATGTCTGAAAATCAGGGGTTATGCAGCAAGGCTAGGTGGGTAGCACCCAAGCAGGGTGAGGTCATTCCAGTCCAGATGTCCCTTTTTATTTCGGCTTAGTGGGCGGTTGCTGATCCCAACCGCGGGGTGATCTCAGTCGGGATTATCCAGTAAGGGGTAGTTCCAGCCTTGTGTTGCAGGGGAGCGGGCGTACTCCTCGGTACGGTGATCTAGGCCTCGTACCATGACAGGTGGTACCCCAGTGCCTAGTCATTAGTTGGAAATCCATTCTCCCTACGAGCCTTGTACGAATTTTGTTTGTATTATCCACTCTGTGGCTAGTAGCTGAAATTTAATGAATGTAACAATTTCGGCTATTTTATAAGTATTTGTATATAGACCCTATTATAATATCAGAGGATTTCTATATAAAGTGTTTTAGCTATCGTAAGGTAAAAACCCGACATGTTTATTTGTGGCGTGGTCTTATGAGATGCTTTTGTTTTTCAAAGGATTTTTAAAATTTAATAATCAATTGGGTGTGATTTTCTTACGCTGGTATTCCGGACTGACTCGGGTGTTATTTAACTATAATGCTCGGGTCAGACCGAGTATTATAGGATACAGGATATGATGTTGTGGAGCTCAGGAGACGAGCTGGAAGACGACACGTACTTCCGTACTTGTTTATATATATATTCTGCTGTGTTGAATTATTGTGTATCCATTTGTATGTTGTTGATGTTGTTGAACTCTGATGATGTACTCCGATGATGATGTATGTATAAACAGATATATTTGTTTTTGTTTAAAGATCTGTTATTATATATTATATTTTATTCCACTGCGATGGTTAAATTCTGCTGTTGTTTTCTATTTTTACCTCTTCTTCTTTAACCCAAATGGTTCGTATTTCTGTGCAACTTGAGTTGATTGTTGTAGAATAGTGTTGACTCAATGGGTACGGATTTGCGGGTCGTTTCGTTTATATTGAATTCAGATCAAAATTTCCAAATTACTAAGATGTATAATAGAATTTGAAAACAAGATTAATTTATTAATCAAATTCAAAACAAAAATTATCTATTTATAATGTAGACAAATGTATACATTATAAATAGAAAACAATCTATTAACTTATCCAGATGCAAATATTTGTTCAATCTATTAAATCAATACCCCATTAATTAACCCAAATATTTATCAATCACACATGTCTAGAATTCCGGGATGTCACATTGTGATACCAAAAGTAACGACCTAGAAATTCCGATCCCGAAATTTCCAGATAGTTAAGGAAAGAAGAAAAGAAAAAGAAGAAGAAAACAGAAACAAGTCACAAAAGCCTCACATTCGCAGCGGATCAAAATATAATATTACATAAATAATAATTATACAATGGAAAACTGTACTTGTCAAATTACACTTTAATATATATCAGAGTTACAACATATTTACAAGCACAGGTCAGATAAATCAATCTTTCTCAAATACTAAAATATATCAGAGCAGAAACTCTCCATTTTTGTATGAACAGAGAGGGACAGGAAATTGAATCAAATCTACTTGGTCTGATTTGAAACCACTGCTTGATTGAATTTGGGTTTGATTCAGAGAAAGCTCGTTTGATTTTCTTTTTACATATTTTAAATCTGAAGTAATAAAATTAGGATTAAAAGACTGAACAATTCCTTACAAATCATCAAAAAAAAGTATTTTGCCTGAACAATTTCCTGAAAGCTTTAGCTCAAAAACTCATAATACAGTTCAAAAACAAACTTGGAATTTGGATCAAAACTTCAAGAAGCAAACCTAGTTCATATTGAAATTATATGCATAACATTTGCTCCCCTTCTAGTATTAGTGATGCTTTTTTCTCTTTAGGATAAAACCAAGAATTTCTTCGCATTGCCCAATCTTCAGCGTGATCTCCTCTCTAGTGATGTTTTCATCTAAAATTCGAAATAAGTCAAGATTTTTATTGTTAACCTTTTAATCTGATGCCTAGCGAACTTTTTAGGAGATTATTAAGAAGCTTTTGTTTGTAACTTAACCTAAATTTTGGAGTTTATTAATTTTAAAAAATTATCTAATAAAATTTTCATGAATTGAAAACTAGATAATTTTTTGTGAAGTATAATTGTCTAAGTGGAAATATCACAACGCGAAAGTCTAGAAACCCTTTTAGCAAAGATAGTAGAAGGTCAACGGATCTGCCTGACGACTATAATAGAAAGTCAAAAAGCCTACCGGATAATAATAAAAGACTAAAAATCCTTCTGGAAATAATAATAAAAGAAGGACGGAATCCTCCCATGATAATAGAACAAGACCAAAAATTCATATCTAGCAATAAAAGAAGACCAAAATCCGTATCTGTCAATAAAAGAAGACTGGAAATTCATATTGATCAATAAAAGAAGACCATAAATCCATATCTGGTGATAGAAGAAGGCCGGAAATCCATTTCTTGTAATAATAAAAGAAGGCCAGAAATCCTTATCTGATAATAATAGAAGATCAGAAATAATAATAAAAGACCAAAAATCATATCTGGCAATAACGATAGAAGACAAGAAATCCAAATCTAGCAATAATAATAGGAGATCGAAAATCCATATCTGGCAATAATGATAAATGATCGAAAATCCACATCTAGCAATAGAAGAAGACTAGAAATCCATATCTATCAATAAAGGAAGACCATAAATCCATGTCTGACGATAAAAGAAGACCAAAAATCCATATCTGGCAATAATAAAAGAAGACCAGAAATCCTTATTTGATAATAATAAAAGGCCATAAATAATAATAGAAGACCATAATTATTTATCTGACAACAATAATAGAAGACCAAAAATCCTTATCTGGTAGTTGAAAATTGCGTTTGTTAGGGAGCATAAATAGCTCATATTTGATGGACCTTCCTCTAAGATTTGTTTGATATGAAGCATTACTTGGCTAGGATTTGATAGATTCTTCCTTTAGGAGATTGATTGATTTGGAGCACTATTTAGCTCCGATTTTGATAGATCTTCCTCTTGAAGATTGATTGATTTGAAGCACTGGTTAGCTCGAACATCTTATCGCCATCTCAGGTGATGATTTAGGTCTATTGTTCGGTGTGTTTGGTTAGCTATCTTGAGCAGAACCAAAGAATTACCCTACCTCCCTCTAGGGGGCACTTTATTGAGGCCTTTGATGATGACACTAAAGGCTAGTTCAGCGCTTTGGACATGCCAAAGGCTTACCCGTCCTCCCTTTTGGGGTGCTTTCAGTGAGGACTTTGATGGTGGCACTAAAGGCTGGTTCGGTTCTTTATGTGGCCTTTGATGACATTGCTATAGTCTTACTACATCCTCTCTCTATGAGGTGCTTCAGTGTGGCCATTGATGATGGAACCGAAGGCTTGTTAGGCTCTTCGGACAAGCCAAAGGCTTACTCGTCCTCCCTCTAGGAGGTGCTTTAGTAAGGTCTTTGATGATAGGACTAATGGCCTTTCTGTTACAGGGCCTTTGATAGCCATGGGCCTTTGATGGCCAATGGCCTTTGATGGCCAGTTCTTTTGTCTTAGAATAGTCTCACTCCTTCTTATAGATGATCCAGTAAATTCTTTTTCTTTAACTTCTTTATTCATCTATTGTTGGAAACTACGATTGCAAATGTTCATCATTTCATGTTCTTGCTATAACGTTGTTATCAGGTGCGATTATTTTTTTGTATGATTAATGGCCCTTTCCAATTTGGCTCAAGTGGTCCATGCGCTGGATTCTTTGTATTTCTGTAACATCCCGCCTTTTTACACACTTTAAACCGACACACGTGCCAATTCAAAGCATACGCAAGGGCGGATTGTTATGGGGTAAATAAGAAAAACAGAGAAAAAATAAAAAAACAAAACAGAATCTCACAGCGGAAGGATAAAATATAATAACAAATATACAGTTCATAAACAGTTTACAAAAGCTTGATTCTTCTTTTACAATAAATATCAGAGTTACACATACCAATACAAGCAATGCAGCGGAATAGAAAGAGTGTGGTGTAATACTATATATAACATAATACTTATTCTTCGTCTTCGTCCTCCAAAGCTAAAATCTGCTATCCTGAAATGCTCGGACTGACCCGAGCGAATTTGAATAGACAAAAACACCCGAGTCAGACTAGAATATCTTATGTGAGTTAAATAAACAGAATATAAATATGAGTACAGTAACTCAAGAGATGTTCGGGATTTACATCTCCTAAGGATCCGTTAAACTATTTACTATGTAGTATATTGCGCTATTATAATAGTGTCTATTTATAAAATAAACTTACTTTTAAATAGCGTTAAGGCTTTACATTTTCCACCTTAACACGTAATAGTCCCAGTAGTCCGTCCAATATCATAGCCCCTCCTGATCGGGAAGCCACTAGAGGATACCACACGGGCTACGGGAGAAAACCAAACTCGTACAAGGCGCGATATGGTAGGTGACACGGCACAACTAGGCAATGCCAGGGTAGATATACCAATTGCTATCCAGGCTGGTGGAAACGCGTAGCCGCAGTTACCGCCCACCTCGGACTAACTCCCCAAAATCAAAATATAGAAGTGGCCACTGAATCAAATCCAAGTCAAATTATAATATCGAAGAGGAGCGTCCGATCAGAGGAATGACCTCATTGGCCTGAGAATCGCTCCTGTTTTAGCCACCTTATGTCAACTCACGGGAGTTGGGTCCACGTATTTACCTTACAGGAAACGTCGCCACCACCTACTTCATTCTGGAATCTCCACCGCGTACACGGTTAGTCAAAGTGGTTTTCGGTATCGACAGAGAGTATGTCCATATCCGATCCCGGTCTCTTTGCCAACCAATCGTTATTATAACACCGCGGTCATTTAAAATAGTTTATACTTTAAAACCAGAACATAGTCCCTTTCAAAACCATAATATTACGATATCATTTTTCTTTAAAACACAAATAATTTATCTTCATGTTATTTTATAAAAACCCAAATCCATGATATCGTTTCCCAAATAAAATTTTCCTTTCCAAAAATTATGTCACTTTTTATTATTTGATATCCCATGTAACCAATATTTTGTTTGTAACTTTCAACATAATTCTTCGAAAATCCATAGTATTTTAAAACCATTATTTTCAAAACTAAATGGTTTGGATATTCAACGGTATGCGAATTAAAAAGGTTTAACTTTACTGTTGCTTTATAAAGAATAAATTACATGGCTTTCCAAATATTTCTTGTTTTAAAGTTAAACCCAAAGTCCAAAATATTACTTCAAGTCCCAAAACTATTTCAATTTTATATATATTTATATCTATTTTTGAGCATTAATATTTCAACTAAAGTTGGATTTTTTATCCTTTCAAAATCAATATTCTATTAATTAATCTTGACCATTCACATAAAATCCATAATTAATAAGACTTCAATTTCTAGTAATATATATATATATATATATATATATAGAGAGAATTTTTCCACTTCAAATTATACTAGAATATCCATTTCTATTTATTTTGGAAAAATCCAATTACAAATATCATATCTTATAATTTCCAACTTTACATTTAAACATAGGATATAAATTTACCAAACTCCATTTTCTAAATTTCTTCCATTTTCAATAAAGAAATTTATATTCCTTTTATTTCAAAATTCCAACTTCATAGGTATATAAATATGGAATAAAATATTTATACAATATAAATTTAAGATTTATAGACCGTATTCAATCCAAACCATAGAAATCACATTAAAATAGTTATATATAGACCGCGGTGCCTGTATATAGTTTTCTATCCTATGGTCAAGTGATACGGATATTTATCATTTCAATCCGCAATTTAAAAATAAAAATTTGCGGTTATATATCATTTCAAACCACAATCCCGAAAAATGAAATATGCATGATAATTTTCAATTTAATGATATGCAATAAACATCCATCCATCAACAACATCCATCATCCAATCGCAACCATCAACCAATATCAATCAATAACAATATATGTTTGGTAATATACAACAGGTAATAATTGTCAGTTTTATTTCAAATTATATTTATCAACTATTAATCTAACAATTTATATTCAGTGATAATTGACATAACTGTTAACTAGCAGTTCATATGCAAACAATAATTTCTAACAGCCAATTAACACGCAATAAATCAATTAAATTAACAGTTAAATTCAAAAAAAATGCAATTCAACAGATATAAATGAAATAACATGCCAAAAGCTCATAAATAAATTTCTATTCATTTCTAAAATTTATTTAACAAACATAAAAGCTTCTAGTAATTGTGAGTGGGTCAAAACACTCACCTTTTGAATTTAAATCGAATTCAAACCCGATTTAAACCCAAAAATTCGCCCGTCTCAGAATTCGTCCAAACCAGCGTCATCGAGTCCGGAATTAAATTACGATCCTAACAAAAGAAATTTCGTGTGAATCCGACTTCGTATGAGAAAGTTATGGCGAAAAATGATGATTGAAATCAAAATTAAAAATAAACAAAACGACACACTTTTCACTCACCTTTATATAAATGTGACACGTCACCGCAACAGCACGCGCAAGAACGAATTGCAGGCCGAAGCCCCCCCCCTATCGCACGCCTCCAATATTCGAACCCAAATCGAAGATCTACGACGATCTAACCGTTGAAACTCGAAACAAACTACATAGATGCGATCCCCTCGGTTCCCTCTCCAAAACCCAGAAACAGAATCTCGATCCGACGAAGTTTTGCGCGACGATGATAAACGGTTTTGGGGCTGTTTGAATTTATTCTGGATGAACGACAGCTCCAATTGAAAAACGAATTTCACCAGTATATTACGCGTATCGAATACTTCAACATATATTTTTTCTGGAATTTTCTGAAATTTTTGAGTTTTGACTTTTGATTTTGAACTGTGGATGGATCTGGAATTGGATCTGAGATGTATACATTTGAGGAAGAGAAAAGAGTGAAGAAATGAACGTACAAAGAAAGGAGCTAGGGTTTATAGATGTATATTTATAGATAGGCTAGAGGTAGGGTAGCTAGACTGGATACGCGAACGTGCGTGACAAACCATGGTCCAAAAAGCCCGCTATGCCTCCGGAGTCGAACTTGTTAAAACTATATATCCAAACAGGTGTTTTAAAATATTCTGAACGCGATGGAAAAAGTTTCGCGACCAAATTCGATCGTATGAAGAAGTTATGCTAAAAAAACAAGATTTCACATTTTTTTCAAAATGCGTAAATTTCAAGGCGTTTCAAGTCCGTATGATCAAACGACAAGTCCGATCGCTACGAAACTTGAAATATTATTATAATTCACCGTTACGGATCCGATGAAACTGGTTTCGTCGAAATCCGAGTCCGTGCCCAAAATGGCTATTTTTATATTAATTAAATAAATAGGCAAATAAATTAATTAAATTCAATCTTTAAAATTTTTGACTTTAAAATTGAAAATTTGATCATTTTTATAATTTCACTTTAGTTACAACAAATAAAACAAACCCAGATATCAATGTCAAGTAAATAAATTTATAAATTTCAGTGTTTGAATTCAATTACGGTAAATTCAGATATTGTAAATTCCAAGAATTTACTTAAATTTAACTTTGACTATGACCTTATAGTTTACTGCGTATTATTACGTCAATTAATATAACTTTACGTTTATTTCAAATCTACCAATTATAACCAAATAAAACCTTTCAATTGTTTTTCATGAATAGGTATTTCAATGAATTAGTTAGTATTCGACTAGCATAATATTTAATTCTAACCACTGCAATAATTAAGCTTTATTTTAAATTGGATTTAGATGGAAGGATTTGTTTGCCTTTTCTTAACTACTATATTCAAAAATTTTGCCTTTCTTTGTATTGCTACTATTTCCATTTATATTGAAATTGTAAAACATATATAAAAAAATTAGAATCTCAAATAAGCTCTTATTACTCACAATTACTATATTAATTTGGATTGCACAACATCTTATTCATCACTTGCTTAAACCTAAATTCCTATTTCATTCATAAATGCTAAAATAAATCAATTATTACATAATTTCTTTTATTAATATTCATGCTATTCATGCTATTCATGTTAAATTCAATTCCTTTGTTCCATTCAACATCAGCAATTATCTATTAAATGTCCCAAAATTTTCTATTAAATAAATCTAACGAATCTTTATTATAAATTAGATGAATTTAATATTGCATTCAAACTATTGCGTTAAAATTTCCGTTTCACCTTAAAGTAACTAAATTTGCCCATTATAATACTTATTTCAATTCAAAAAAAAATCATTTTATTAACATCAAAAATTTACCATTTCATCTTACCATTTATTTACGTATCCTTTTATTGCACTGATTGAAATAAATTCACTTATTAAATTTTTAAGTTCGTTACCTATCCATCTTGATTTTAATTCCATCTATAAAGCAAATTTAGTTAGCCTTAACGTTACTACACTAAATCTACAATCAGTTTCAATTTATATAGAATTATATCTTAATACTTACCATTTATTTATAAATTAGGTTACCTTCCAATAAATCTGATTCCTACGCATTTGATTGGATTGTCATCTTTACTATGTCTATTATTAATTAGCTTCAAATTCTACAATTTCACTTCTTAAATCCACCCTTTGCTATATTATAAGTAAAATTTACATTGGTTACATAAATGTATCATTTATTTACATTTATTACAAACTTATTTCCAGTTCCAACTAACAATCTAAATAAATTAATAGGCAACCTACCATAACATTACCGTTACCTTTTTGTCACATACAAAATCCTTTATCACAAAAATCAATTTCTGCATATATTTTCATACTACAAATTCAATTTTCTTATGTTCAAATTATAACCAAACCTGACTTTTAAATTATTTTGTATAAAATTGGGATTTCATTAAGTTTCTTAATTATTACCCTTAATTGGCATTTATCATCTTGTATTCTCGTTATCATTTCATAGATATGATTCCCAATTCCTTATTATCGACTTAAAATGTCATTACTTACATTGCATTAAACGTTGTTACTTAAATCTCTACCCAATAGTAATTAATACTCTAAATAAATATGCTTACTCCTTTCGTTATTTATTCATTATCACAAGAAACGTTTAATCATTTGTAATTTCAAATTACCTACATTGATTGTATATATTTTCCATTATTATCATTTATTAGAATTCTATTCAACTTTCCATCTTATGCATGTAGTTAACCTTTCTATTGATTTTTCCTTCAAAATTTTCAGTTATTTCTTATTTAATCGCTATAAATTAAATGCATTGGTAACGAACAATAGTTGTTACCATTATACAATTTATACATTTGTAATTTATTCTCTACAACAATTATTACCTATCAATATTATTTCGCCCATAAATACAAACTTGCAATTTTTCTTATTATCATATTCCATTTACTGTTAACAATGTTTATTACATTATACTAGTTTAATAATTTCCTCAAATTCCTCATATTCAACTCATACGCTGGTAAAATTCTTTTCACTACTTAAAATCATTTGAATTAACTTCGAATTACTATAAGTAGGTTTTTAATTTATTTTTCTTCTAAATTTAATTACAACTTAATTTAACCAAATTAAATCCATGAAATCTACGGGTCGCTACACTCTCCCCCACTCAAAACTTTTCGTCCCCGAAAAGGAAAAGGAAGGGAGAAAGAAGAATAAAACAGTATATCTAGTTTCAAATATTAACTTATAACAATAATTTACTAAATTAATTTCCTTTAATGAATTTCACTTGTTTTATAATCATTATGTCTTTTAATACTTAAATTATTAAAGTTGGAAAAATATCTGTAACAAAATTCTAAGTCCAAAATTTACGAAAAATTTTGGCAGAGTCTCCTTTGTACGGAGGGACTCTGGAGAAAATATAATATCCAAATATACAAATATATTACATATATATCCAAAATAAAATATCCCAACACGGGAAAATATAAAATAGCGCTTTAATCGTAATCCGAAAACGTACCTATTTGTCGGGCAATACGCTTATTATTTTGGAACCAAAAGCAGTAGCAGTTGCTTCCAACCCCTGTATTTACTTATATAATCTAAAAGTTAAATATCTATATTACAGTAAAATGTTTGGGTAGATTCAATCATTCATATCCAAATCAAATGCAACAACCATACATTTTAACAAACAGCACACACCACAAACAACAATCATTCAATCAATAACCAATAGTTGTTCGGTTCAAATTCTGAAATTTTACGGAGTGAGAAATAACTATCAAGTGCATCCGTTACTCAACAGTCTTAGATGGAACAAAGATAGATTATTTCTCCATCCCACAACTTCAAAATTCCTTACCCAACAACCATACATCAACCAAACAATTCAAATCAACACCAAAATAGCTTATTATACATTTATTTCATACTTCAGTGGTTTGATTTTCTTCCCTTCCTTTATGGAGGGATTTCTTTGTTTCTTACAATTTTCATTTTCCATTTGTTACAAAATTCATTATATTGTATTCCAATTTATTGACTAAGGTTTATATCATCTATTTATACTACTTACCCTTTCTTATATAGTAAAATTTCCAATTTAACTTAAGTTTATACAATTAATTCTCATTTATAACAGCAAATTTATTGAATACCTTAATTACCTCAAGCTTCACTTGTAAGATTTCCCCTTACATTTTCTTACTAACATTGCAGCTTTTATTATATGGTAAGTTATGTATGTTTAAGAATGCAAGTGAAAATTTACAAGTTTCTTCTCAATTCCTTTTTATTTATTAATGGTTCAATAAATATATATTCGTTTTATTAATTACAATTTCAACTTACCCTTAATTTCATTCCTTTATTTAATGTTTACGTTTTATTATATTTAATTACAGTAACCCTCTACTTACACTTAAATTATTAACCTTAAAACCTCCATTTTTATAAGTAAAGGATCTTATTAATTCATTATCTAGGGTTTACAGACATTTATTTATATTACCTACATTTTATTATATTACTAGTAGCATTTTAAGACATACTTAAGTTTATAACCCTACACATCAATCTTTATTTATTAAAGAATTTCATTTTATTTACTTAAGTTAAAAATCACCTATTAATAATACTTACCTTTAATTTGGGTAAAATTTCAATTATCACTTAAGTTTATACCAATAAATTCTTATTATAACAGTAATTTATTGAATACTTCATTTTTCCTAAATTCCTACTTGTAAAATATTCAATTCCAGTTTCTCATTTAACACTCCAACTTTTATATTTGGGTAAGTTATTTATGTTAAGGAAATTGCAATTGAACTTATACAAGTTTAATCTCCATTCTTTTAATTAAATTTAATGTTTATCCATATTACTCTTTGTCTCATATGTATGCAAATTTCTCTTTATAGCTTTGCAGTTATTCTTTTATTTCAATTAGAGGTTTCAATTCGTTTATTACTTAACTTTTATTTCACTAACAACTTTTAAACAATTAATTAACGGAAAAAAAAAAATTTAGAATGAAATACCGGGTTAAATTTCAATTTTTTTCAAAATAATAGATAATTAATTTCTTGCAACTTTTATATCTCTAATTTTATTTAGAACAATAAAGAAAAAATTTAGAAAATTTCAAAATAAATCTGCAGTAGAATTTACTACAGTGGCCTTTCCCCTTCGAAACTCGAAAATGAAAGTCGATGATGCGGCCGTCATCACCGAATTTATTTTCCAGTGACAGAGAGGAAAGTACAGAATTTAATTCTTTTCCAAAATCTTCTTTAAAACAATTCTTCCAATTTATACGAAATATTTATATAAGAAAATACTTATAAACCAAATCAATAAATTTCACAGATTCTTTGAAAGCAGATTTGGAAAAATCCCGGACTTAAGTTCTAAAATCTCCAATTTGATTTATCATAATTTCAACTTAGCTTCAGTTATTATAGATATTTTTATTTTCTAACACCCAATCTATAGCAACCAAATATATATATATCTTTATAAAACTATTTTCATATATAGAAAATATAATAGGCAAAATTATTTCATTTACCTATATTAAAACGGATATTATGTCGGTCTGTCCTATTAAGTGTTTAGAAATCCCTATTGATGACATAGCGTCCCATGCATCAACCAGAATTTATAAATACAAAGCGGAACAGATTGACACAATATAAAAATCTTTTTATAACACTAACAAGTACGCTCTCTCATATATATACGCTCAGTGACTCCCATAGGATATTACTACCCTATTAACAAAGAGTCAAACCCCACAAAGCCAAGGTTTATCGTTAAACCAAAGCTCTGATACCAACTGTAACATCCCGCCTTTTTACACACTTTAAACCGACACACGTGCCAATTCAAAGCATACGCAAGGGCGGATTGTTATGGGGTAAATAAGAAAAACAGAGAAAAAATAAAAAAAACAAAACAGAATCTCACAGCGGAAGGATAAAATATAATAACAAATATACAGTTCATAAACAGTTTACAAAAGCTTGATTCTTCTTTTACAATAAATATCAGAGTTACACATACCAATACAAGCAATGCAGCGGAATAGAAAGAGTGTGGTGTAATACTATATATAACATAATACTTATTCTTCGTCTTCGTCCTCCAAAGCTAAAATCTGCTATCCTGAAATGCTCGGACTGACCCGAGCGAATTTGAATAGACAAAAACACCCGAGTCAGACTAGAATATCTTATGTGAGTTAAATAAACAGAATATAAATATGAGTACAGTAACTCAAGAGATGTTCGGGATTTACATCTCCTAAGGATCCGTTAAACTATTTACTATGTAGTATATTGCGCTATTATAATAGTGTCTATTTATAAAATAAACTTACTTTTAAATAGCGTTAAGGCTTTACATTTTCCACCTTAACACGTAATAGTCCCAGTAGTCCGTCCAATATCATAGCCCCTCCTGATCGGGAAGCCACTAGAGGATACCACACGGGCTACGGGAGAAAACCAAACTCGTACAAGGCGCGATATGGTAGGTGACACGGCACAACTAGGCAATGCCAGGGTAGATATACCAATTGCTATCCAGGCTGGTGGAAACGCGTAGCCGCAGTTACCGCCCACCTCGGACTAACTCCCCAAAATCAAAATATAGAAGTGGCCACTGAATCAAATCCAAGTCAAATTATAATATCGAAGAGGAGCGTCCGATCAGAGGAATGACCTCATTGGCCTGAGAATCGCTCCTGTTTTAGCCACCTTATGCCAACTCACGGGAGTTGGGTCCACGTATTTACCTTACAGGAAACGTCGCCACCACCTACTTCATTCTGGAATCTCCACCGCGTACACGGTTAGTCAAAGTGGTTTTCGGTATCGACAGAGAGTATGTCCATATCCGATCCCGGTCTCTTTGCCAACCAATCGTTATTATAACACCGCGGTCATTTAAAATAGTTTATACTTTAAAACCAGAACATAGTCCCTTTCAAAACCATAATATTACGATATCATTTTTCTTTAAAACACAAATAATTTATCTTCATGTTATTTTATAAAAACCCAAATCCATGATATCGTTTCCCAAATAAAATTTTCCTTTCCAAAAATTATGTCACTTTTTATTATTTGAT
This sequence comes from Allium cepa, assembly GCA_030765085.1. Lineage (NCBI taxonomy): Eukaryota > Viridiplantae > Streptophyta > Magnoliopsida > Asparagales > Amaryllidaceae > Allium > Allium cepa. The sequence goes on from CM060940.1 coordinate 176,014,818, forward strand.
ATCCCATGTAACCAATATTTTGTTTGTAACTTTCAACATAATTCTTCGAAAATCCATAGTATTTTAAAACCATTATTTTCAAAACTAAATGGTTTGGATATTCAACGGTATGCGAATTAAAAAGGTTTAACTTTACTGTTGCTTTATAAAGAATAAATTACATGGCTTTCCAAATATTTCTTGTTTTAAAGTTAAACCCAAAGTCCAAAATATTACTTCAAGTCCCAAAACCATTTCAATTTTATATATATTTATATCCATTTTTGAGCATTAATATTTCAACTAAAGTTGGATTTTTTATCCTTTCAAAATCAATATTCTATTAATTAATCTTGACCATTCACATAAAATCCATAATTAATAAGACTTCAATTTCTAGTAATATATATATATATATATATATATATATAGAATTTTTCCACTTCAAATTATACTAGAATATCCATTTCTATTTATTTTGGAAAAATCCAATTACAAATATCATATCTTATAATTTCCAACTTTACATTTAAACATAGGATATAAATTTACCAAACTCCATTTTCTAAATTTCTTCCATTTTCAATAAAGAAATTTATATTCCTTTTATTTCAAAATTCCAACTTCATAGGTATATAAATATGGAATAAAATATTTATACAATATAAATTTAAGATTTATAGACCGTATTCAATCCAAACCATAGAAATCACATTAAAATAGTTATATATAGACCGCGGTGCCTGTATATAGTTTTCTATCCTATGGTCAAGTGATACGGATATTTATCATTTCAATCCGTAATTTAAAAATAAAAATTTGCGGTTATATATCATTTCAAACCACAATCCCGAAAAATGAAATATGCATGATAATTTTCAATTTAATGATATGCAATAAACATCCATCCATCAACAACATCCATCATCCAATCGCAACCATCAACCAATATCAATCAATAACAATATATGTTTGGTAATATACAACAGGTAATAATTGTCAGTTTTATTTCAAATTATATTTATCAACTATTAATCTAACAATTTATATTCAGTGATAATTGACATAACTGTTAACTAGCAGTTCATATGCAAACAATAATTTCTAACAGCCAATTAACACGCAATAAATCAATTAAATTAACAGTTAAATTCAAAAAAAATGCAATTCAACAGATATAAATGAAATAACATGCCAAAAGCTCATAAATAAATTTCTATTCATTTCTAAAATTTATTTAACAAACATAAAAGCTTCTAGTAATTGTGAGTGGGTCAAAACACTCACCTTTTGAATTTAAATCGAATTCAAACCCGATTTAAACCCAAAAATTCGCCCGTCTCAGAATTCGTCCAAACCAGCGTCATCGAGTCCGGAATTAAATTACGATCCTAACAAAAGAAATTTCGTGTGAATCCGACTTCGTATGAGAAAGTTATGGCGAAAAATGATGATTGAAATCAAAATTAAAAATAAACAAAACGACACACTTTTCACTCACCTTTATATAAATGTGACACGTCACCGCAACAGCACGCGCAAGAACGAATTGCAGGCCGAAGCCCCCCCCCTATCGCACGCCTCCAATATTCGAACCCAAATCGAAGATCTACGACGATCTAACCGTTGAAACTCGAAACAAACTACATAGATGCGATCCCCTCGGTTCCCTCTCCAAAACCCAGAAACAGAATCTCGATCCGACGAAGTTTTGCGCGACGATGATAAACGGTTTTGGGGCTGTTTGAATTTATTCTGAATGAACGACAGCTCCAATTGAAAAACGAATTTCACCAGTATATTACGCGTATCGAATACTTCAACATATATTTTTTCTGGAATTTTCTGAAATTTTTGAGTTTTGACTTTTGATTTTGAACTGTGGATGGATCTGGAATTGGATCTGAGATGTATACATTTGGGGAAGAGAAAAGAGTGAAGAAATGAACGTACAAAGAAAGGAGCTAGGGTTTATAGATGTATATTTATAGATAGGCTAGAGGTAGGGTAGCTAGACTGGATACGCGAACGTGCGTGACAAACCATGGTCCAAAAAGCCCGCTATGCCTCCGGAGTCGAACTTGTTAAAACTATATATCCAAACAGGTGTTTTAAAATATTCTGAACGCGATGGAAAAAGTTTCGCGACCAAATTCGATCGTATGAAGAAGTTATGCTAAAAAAACAAGATTTCACATTTTTTTCAAAATGCGTAAATTTCAAGGCGTTTCAAGTCCGTATGATCAAACGACAAGTCCGATCGCTACGAAACTTGAAATATTATTATAATTCATCGTTACGGATCCGATGAAACTGGTTTCGTCGAAATCCGAGTCCGTGCCCAAAATGGCTATTTTTATATTAATTAAATAAATAGGCAAATAAATTAATTAAATTCAATCTTTAAAATTTTTGACTTTAAAATTGAAAATTTGATCATTTTTATAATTTCACTTTAGTTACAACAAATAAAACAAACCCAGATATCAATGTCAAGTAAATAAATTTATAAATTTCAGTGTTTGAATTCAATTACGGTAAATTCAGATATTGTAAATTCCAAGAATTTACTTAAATTTAACTTTGACTATGACCTTATAGTTTACTGCGTATTATTACGTCAATTAATATAACTTTACGTTTATTTCAAATCTACCAATTATAACCAAATAAAACCTTTCAATTGTTTTTCATGAATAGGTATTTCAATGAATTAGTTAGTATTCGACTAGCATAATATTTAATTCTAACCACTGCAATAATTAAGCTTTATTTTAAATTGGATTTAGATGGAAGGATTTGTTTGCCTTTTCTTAACTACTATATTCAAAAATTTTGCCTTTCTTTGTATTGCTACTATTTCCATTTATATTGAAATTGTAAAACATATATAAAAAAATTAGAATCTCAAATAAGCTCTTATTACTCACAATTACTATATTAATTTGGATTGCACAACATCTTATTCATCACTTGCTTAAACCTAAATTCCTATTTCATTCATAAATGCTAAAATAAATCAATTATTACATAATTTCTTTTATTAATATTCATGCTATTCATGCTATTCATGTTAAATTCAATTCCTTTGTTCCATTCAACATCAGCAATTATCTATTAAATGTCCCAAAATTTCTTTATTATAAATTAGATGAATTTAATATTGCATTCAAACTATTGCGTTAAAATTTCCGTTTCACCTTAAAGTAACTAAATTTGCCCATTATAATACTTATTTCAATTCAAAAAAAAATCATTTTATTAACATCAAAAATTTACCATTTCATCTTACCATTTATTTACGTATCCTTTTATTGCACTGATTGAAATAAATTCACTTATTAAATTTTTAAGTTCGTTACCTATCCATCTTGATTTTAATTCCATCTATAAAGCAAATTTAGTTAGCCTTAACGTTACTACACTAAATCTACAATCAGTTTCAATTTATATAGAATTATATCTTAATACTTACCATTTATTTATAAATTAGGTTACCTTCCAATAAATCTGATTCCTACGCATTTGATTGGATTGTCATCTTTACTATGTCTATTATTAATTAGCTTCAAATTCTACAATTTCACTTCTTAAATCCACCCTTTGCTATATTATAAGTAAAATTTACATTGGTTACATAAATGTATCATTTATTTACATTTATTACAAACTTATTTCCAGTTCCAACTAACAATCTAAATAAATTAATAGGCAACCTACCATAACATTACCGTTACCTTTTTGTCACATACAAAATCCTTTATCACAAAAATCAATTTCTGCATATATTTTCATACTACAAATTCAATTTTCTTATGTTCAAATTATAACCAAACCTGACTTTTAAATTATTTTGTATAAAATTGGGATTTCATTAAGTTTCTTAATTATTACCCTTAATTGGCATTTATCATCTTGTATTCTCGTTATCATTTCATAGATATGATTCCCAATTCCTTATTATCGACTTAAAATGTCATTACTTACATTGCATTAAACGTTGTTACTTAAATCTCTACCCAATAGTAATTAATACTCTAAATAAATATGTTTACTCCTTTCGTTATTTATTCATTATCACAAGAAACGTTTAATCATTTGTAATTTCAAATTACCTACATTGATTGTATATATTTTCCATTATTATCATTTATTAGAATTCTATTCAACTTTCCATCTTATGCATGTAGTTAACCTTTCTATTGATTTTTCCTTCAAAATTTTCAGTTATTTCTTATTTAATCGCTATAAATTAAATGCATTGGTAACGAACAATAGTTGTTACCATTATACAATTTATACATTTGTAATTTATTCTCTACAACAATTATTACCTATCAATATTATTTCGCCCATAAATACAAACTTGCAATTTTTCTTATTATCATATTCCATTTACTGTTAACAATGTTTATTACATTATACTAGTTTAATAATTTCCTCAAATTCCTCATATTCAACTCATACGCTGGTAAAATTCTTTTCACTACTTAAAATCATTTGAATTAACTTCGAATTACTATAAGTAGGTTTTTAATTTATTTTTCTTCTAAATTTAATTACAACTTAATTTAACCAAATTAAATCCATGAAATCTACGGGTCGCTACAATTTCCATTGCTCTTCGGAGTACTAAATCTCCTTTTCGGAATAATCTTCCTCTAACTGTAGAGTTATATTACTTGGATATTCTTCACTGATATTCAGCCGTCCCTATGGCCACTTCATCTTTTAATCTATTGATTAGTTCCAGTGAATTTTTATTTAATTCTTGATTTAGATTAAAAGCATATGCAGTCCTTCGATTAGAAGGTACTTCAAACTCAATTGGAAAAATGGACTCACATCTATATGTTAATAAATATGGGGTATGTCATGTTGCTGTTTTAGTAGAGCTTCTATATACCCATCAAACGAGAGGTAGTTACTCTACCCAATTTCCTTTTGCTTTGCCTAACTACTTCTTTAGGATGGTCTTTATAGTTTTATTGGCTGCTTCAATAGCTCCATTTGCTTTGGGATAAGCTTTCTTCACTTTCAAATTGAGTTCCATTGTCGAATATTATCTTCTATAGAATTCCAAATCTTATAACGATATTCATAATTCTGAACTTAAGAACTTTTTCCGACGTGATATAGGTTCTGAACTTAAGAACTTTTTCCAACGTGATATAGGAAAGTGGCTCAGCTCCTGCCCACTTCGTGAAGTAATCAATGGCTATTACCGTGTACTTAGTTCCTCATTTGGATACCACAATAGTCCTACTAGGTTAATTCCTCATACATCGAGAGGCCATGGGCATGAGATAGAAGTCGATATGCTTGATGGTAAACGCGGAATCTTAGAGAACTTTTGACATTTTTCACATTTTCTTACATAATCAATAACTTGACTAGTCATTTGAGGCCAATAGAAGCCTTGCCTTATAATTTCTTGGCTAGTTTCACACCATTGAAAGTGTCTCCATAGAATTCTTTATGGGCTTCCCTTAGAAATCTTGTTCCCATTTCTAGATCAACACATCTGAAGTAAGGGAGCGAATATCCTTTTTAATCCTGTTTGTCATGATAAAAGTTAGAGCTTGGTATATTATTCTCCTCACCTCCTTTTTTCTACTAACAACCTTTCTTTTGTTATATATTCAACAATGGGAATTATCCAGTTATTCTAATATTGATCATTAGTTTCTCTATGAGGAGGGTTTTTCTTGAACAATCTCAGTTTTGTCTTTCTTTTCCTTGTGTGTTGAGGCTTGAGATCTGGTTAACACTAAGGACTCATTTCCTGGATTAGGGATTTTCTCCTCTACGCTAGGATTCTCTTAGTAACCTACCGATATGATTCAGGCTTCTATTCCCCCTAGTGAGCTTGCCAACTTATCCAAAGAGTCGGGTTGAGAATTCTTGCCTCTTGGCACTTGATGTATTGAGAAATCTTCGAATTGAAATAACATTTTTAATATCTTTTTGATATATAGAGTTAGTTTGGTGTCCTTCTTCTTATATTTTTGGTTTAGCTGATTTACCATTAATTGCGAGTCATCGAAAATCTCGATTCTAGGGATTTTCAATTGAAGGGCTAGGGTAAGTCCTACTATCACAGATTCATATTCTGCCACATTGTTGGTGGCTGAAAATCCTAAGTTCATTACATAATGCAAGAGATGTCCATCGAGGGTTATAACCACATATCCAGCCATGGCTCCTTGTTTATTTGAGGATCCGTCCACGAATAGTGGCCACTTAGGTTTTAGATCTTTTTCCTTTTCTGATTGCTACTTAATGAATCCCGAACATTCGTTGACAAAATTAGCTAGTGCTTATCCCTTAATTGATATCCAAGGTATGAATTCGATATCATATTGGCTAAGTTATATTCCCCATTTAACTTACATTCCTAAAGTTTTCGGCTTACTAAGAACTTGCTTGAGTGGAAAATTAGTTAGGTCTTTGTTTAGATGTGCTTGAAAATAAGCTTTCAATTTTCATGCGGTGAGCATCATACAGTATGCCTATCTCTCTATAATTGGATATCTAGTTTCTACATCTTTGAGTCTTCTACCGGTATAATATACTAGAAACGAAATTCCCTTCTCTTCTTTTATTAGCACTGAGCTAATTACATGTTCGAAAATGGCCATATGAAGGTAAAGAATTTTCCCATCCACGGAACTAGAGAGAATTGGTGGTTTTTTCAAATGATCTTTCAACTCCTTAAAAGATTTTTGACAATCTTCACTCCATTCGAAGTTTTTCTTCTTCACATTAAAGAATGGAATGCACTTCTTTGTACCCTTGGAAATGAATATGTTCAATGCTACCACTCTTCCATTCTGGCTCATTACATATTTGCTTGTCATAGGTTCTACCATATCTCTAATAGCTTGAATATGGTCAAAGTTAGCTTCGATTCCTCTAGCATTGACAATATATCCTAAGAATTTGTTGGACTGAATTCCAAAAGAACACTTTTGTGTGTTAAGCTTCATTTGATATCTTCGTAATACATCAAGTATTTCTTCTAGGTCTTTCAGATGACTGTCCCTCTCTTTGAACTTGACCAACATATCATCCACATATAACTTCCATATACCGACCAATTTGTTCTCTGAGCATACTATTCACTACTCTTTGGTATATTGCTCCGGCATTTTTCAATTCAAAGGGCATTACTTTCTAGAAATATGTTCCTCAATCTATTATAAAACTGGTGTTATTCTCATTTGGTTTGAACATTGGAATTTGGTTGTATGCAGAATACGTGTCCATGAAAGATAAAAGTTAGTGTCTACTCGTTTCATCGACTAACGGTCTATCCTCGGGAAAGGATAGCAGTTTTTTAGGCATGCTTTATTCAAATTGGTATAATCGACAAAGGTTCTCAACTTCCCATTGGATTTATTGACTATCACTGGATTTGCTAACCACATTGGATGAAGCATCTCTCTTATAAAACAATTTTCGAGCAATCTTTTAACTTCTTCTTTTAAAGGATTAGACCGAACTTTATCGAACTATCTTTTCTTCTGCTAGATCAGTGTGATATTCGGGTCTATATTCAAAGCATGACACATGATGGTCGGGTCTATTCCAACCATATCTGGATGGGTCTAAGAAAATATAGCTTTGTTGGATTGAAGGAACTGAACTGTTTATTCTTTCAACTTGTTGTCTAGCTCTTTTTCGATCTTAACTGTATTCATTGCATCGACCAGATCCAAGCATATTTCCTTTGGGTCTTCGATAGACTTCTTTCTTTCTTATTCATTTCTACAGTCTAATTTAGTGGCAATCTCTTTATCTTTTGTTTCATATCCTACTAAGTTTGCTTCCTTCCATTTCCTTTTCTTTTGGGAAAAGTTAAATTTCTTCAACACATGTTTAGTCTTCTTAATGGACTCCGTTCCAGCTCTGGGTGATGAGTTTGAAGAATGATCATCCAAAGGCTTTCTAGTTACAGTTCTGATTAACTCATTTTTCTCCTAATCATAAAAAGATGGGCAGTCTCATTTGTATTTCTTAATAGTTGCAAAGTAGATCTCACAAGCACTGAATTGTTCCCCTTTTATGGTTCCCCACCCTCTTTTGGTCAAGAACTTAACCATCAGGCACAGTGGTGAAACAGAAGCATCTACTTCATCTAAAGCTAATCTTCTAAAAAAAGGTGTTATAATAAGAAGGTTGGTCTATGATGATAATAAGAATTTCAATGGTTCGAGAAAATGGTGGAACTCGTATTACATGAGAAGCTTTATTTGCCTCACGGGAGTTGGCCCCTTATTATTGAATCCAAAACTTGGTTTAAGTTTTCCCTTCATAACTCCCATCCGGTCAATTACATGCTTGAAAATTACGTTGACAGCACTTCTGGTATTCAAAAAAAAATTAGTAACGATAGAAAGTCTAATTTGTGTAGTAATCATAAGCGGGTCATTATGTGGGTGGAAAAACCCTTTTAGCTCTTATGGAGTGTGGTCAAATTATGCATTTCGATATGAAATCTCATATTGTTGAGCTGTGGGTCCTCCAGGATAGAGAAAATTCCTTTTCTCGTCACTTTAACATAGTGACTTCTAGCTCCTTTTCTATTTCCGGCCAGGTGTGGACCTCCATGGATGATGTCAATTCTGTTAAGAGGTGGGATGATATCTAGCTGAATTTTAGCTTCCAGCAAGTTTGTAGCATTTTTTAGTAGTCTTTAATTGCCATTTTTAGCTTTTTGATTATCTTTAACAAATTCCTTTAGGTGTCCGGAATGGATTATACATTGAATTATGTCCGTCAGTACTCGGCACTCTTGGTTTTATGCCCGTTCGATTTATGATAAGTGCGGTAATCTCCCACTTTCCATGGTTCGGGAATGGTTTTAGCATTGTTTATAAATTGAGAAGTCACCACTCTCCTTCACTATAGCATATGTGTAGGATATTGACTTTTTAAAAGCAACATGGTTAGTATTTGAAGCTCTTCTCATCTTGACTTCTTATGGTTGCGGTTATGACTAATTTTTCCAATTTCCTTTTTGGCCTGGGATATCTTTCTGGCATGACACATTTCATTCATGTGAATGAGTTTATCAACTTGAAAATGGAAATCCTCATGGCCTTACACCCATGTAGATAGAATTCTCATCAAAATAAGGTCTGCTCAATCAGTCTTGAATGTACCGCCACAGGCTTATCCCTGTCGGTCAACCTTCAAGGTATCCATGTTAAACTCTTAATATAATCACCCAATGATTCCCCTAGTCTCTATTTGATATTAGTTAACACGGTGTATTAGATAATAGGATCTTTGCAAATGCAAAATTATGCCATGAATTTATAAGAAAATTGCTTACAAGAATATATAGTTTTCTCTTGGTAATTTCGGTACTATTTAGTTGCTGCTCCTTGAAAAGTAGTAGGAAAAAGCCTACCACGCTTAACTCCAAATGCGTTGTATAAGTCCATCTTACTTTCGAAAGTCAATAGGTGATCATGAGGATTAGTCATTCCATTGTACCTGATGGATTGGATCTTGATATAAGAAGGAATTTGCGTAAACATGATTTCATTTATGAATGGGGCTTCTCGATGATTATCATTGATCATGTCATCTAGAGTTCTATTTCCCTTAAGATTATGCATATTTTTTCTATTTTTTCAACCTAGTCTTTCAAGTAGGATTCGTCGCTATGGTAGTTGTTAATTTTAGGTTTGTACCCTTCGGAGTTCGAGCTTCCAGATTGCTCCGTGGAATTTTTTCCAACTTTCCCTCCCAGTTTGCTTTACCTACTAGTCACTTCTTCTCTTTTATGGAGTTAGGATAAGTTTGCTTTTGTTTTTAAGCAAAGAGGTATTTACATCCCTCCTTAGAGACTGCCTCATCTCACCCATGAGCCTATTGGTTTTTGAGGATTTTTGTGCAAGTATTCCTTCCAAAAGTTCTTTCATCATCAACACTTTTTGTTCTAAGCTTTTAACCTTGGCTTTGTTGTTGGTCGGTTGTGGCAGTTCTGTTGGATGCCTAGGCTTTTTATTTCCCAAGTTGAAGTTGGGAACTACGTTCTCTTCTAATGTTGTTGTTTGTATGACTTCTTCATTTAGAGAATTAAGTCATCTTGATCTCATTTTCCTAAAACAAGACTTACTCAATTAGTTTAAAGAGAAAGTTAAACAAAACGGAGGGTCGTGCTCTTCTTCTTGCCCCAAAAATATTAGACCAAAAACTGGCATAACACCCATGATTGTATTTTTACCAAATTTATCCTTAATTTAAACATGATAAGGCTTGGTTTAAATAATGTTGACCAAATGTTGTTATCAAGAACCAATTTGTCACTTGATATTTAATGCGAGATGGAATCATTAGAGGATGGATTTATGATGTTAATGGGCCTTAGAGATTATTATAAAGTTCATAGGTTTTCATGGAACATTATGTTTGAGATCCTTGAAGATCTATTGGAGTCAATATGTTTAAGAAACCATATAAGCTTTAGAGGTGATATTCTCTAAAGGTCTAAGTCATGCTATATGTTCCTAAGAGTCGAAGAAGAAAAGTAACAAATTTATGCAATATTCCATAAAATTCGTCAATGGGCTATGTGAATTGTTCTTATATTCAAGGTCCAATGTCCATATGTATTGGGTAAAGTATATATGTGCATATGATCGACTGTCGTGGTCCAATACCTCTTTGAAATAATCATATCGAGTTTTGGGTTTTAAGGATTCAATCATACGCTCGTCTATTTATTAATTTCTAAAAAGGCATAATCAAAATAAGACCTATATCAAAGTCCTTTTTCATATGAATTATGTATGATTACAATAAAATAGATCTTGTCCCCAAATTGATTGAGGTTTTACAAGAATTTGATTTCAAGAGTAGAGAGAAGAAATTATTAGCCTCATTTGCACGCCCTAGGTCTATATTTATAGGGGCTATCCTGCCTCCATTATCTTCAGCAAGCTTGGCTTCGGCAACACCAATGATTTCGCTATAACGACCAGCAATTTTGACCATCGAAGGTCGACACCGAACACTACCACTGTATTCCAATGTCGCGTATCCAATCGACAAAAGGGCAGATTGTTAGGGTAAATAAAAAGAAACAAAGAACAGAGAAAAACAGAATCTCACAACGGAATCGACAATATATAATATAAAAAATACAGTAGAAACTGTCTCTTAATAATATAAAGTATATCAGAGTTAAAACAAACCTTATCAGGTGGACAGTTATAAAATCCTGACATTACAAATACCTATAGGTATACTATATAATACAACGGAAATTAAAATACTATGATACATGAATCTTCTGCTCCCCTCCATGATTTCCATAACACCAAAGGAAACCTAGGAAAATACTTGGTCTGACCCAAGCATTATAAATAAATAACACCAGGATCAGTCTGGAAATATCAGCGTGAGATAACTCGAATAAGGGAAAACATATATAAAAATTCTATGAGACCACGCCACTAACGCGGAACGAGTTTTTACCTCATAAGAATAACATCCATACATGCGATAGCAGAAATGAATATTAGAAAACAAAACCAAATATGATTGAGCATAAATAATATCGACCAGACTTGAAAGAATGGAAATAAATCGAGTAAAATCCAAACTGGACAGAATGGATAGAACAAGGAAGACAATCCAACTTGATAGAATGGACTAAATAAGGTAACGTTCCAAACTCGATAGAATGAGCTAAATAAGGTAACAGTCCAAACTCGATAGAATGAGCTAAATAAAGTTACAGTCCAAAATCTATAGAATGTTAAATAAAGTAATAGTCCAAACTAGATAAAAAGGACTAAATAAACACTAAAATGATGTGATGAGGAATTGGCTCTACTCGTGGCAATTTAAAAGTAAAAAAGATTTAGGGTTTTCGAATCAAATAAGGAAAGGAAATTTTCCAACAAATGACTAGGAGGGTACGCCCCCCCCCCCCCCAAATATACCTCTAGAAATAAACTCTGATGGCTCTCGGACACGTCCAAGCAGGAATAAGCAAATCATTAAGGGTACCCTCATTGAATTCAAACCTATACTATTTCTGTGTTAACAATAATATTGGAGAAGTCAAGGTTGTGTTACCTTAAAGTCATGTCACACGATTATTCTTAACTTTCAAAATAGCAACAAGTCTACTTCTTTGATGTTTAGTGCTAATTATACAAATAAATCTTTTCCATATAAGTGATTCGTTTTACAGTAATAATTCATTTCCATAAATGAATCAAACCTTTTTTCAAAAAAGGAACTGAACGTTTTGGATTGATTTCCATATTGGTAAAACATTATTAGAATGAGTTCCAGATCATTAAATGTTAAGAGAATAATTTTTCCAAGAGCGCGACCCAAAGGCCTAAACCAACATCAGACCGAACACCCAAAAGATTATCCAACTTAACATTCCAATAATCGAGTTCCAATTCCATTTTAACTTTAAATACAATATTGGTTATCCCCAAAGATAATTAATCCACTTAGAATCCCTTTAAATAAATAGTTCATTATCTATAATAAAATAAATAATTACTTCCAAACACTTTTATAACATTAGTAAATTCACTATAAAATCTTTATTAAATTGGTCTACTAACTTTAAATCGGTTTATTAAAGCAATTTTATTATATTAGTTAATTTACTTTAATCTCCTATATTAAATCAACTAATTAAAAAGATTTATTAAATTCAAATGGTCATTAATTAAATGAATAATTAATTTCAAACGTCATTAATTAAAATGATAAGCAATTCTAAATTCCATTGATTAAAACAATTAATTAAGTTCAAAATGATCATAAATTAATCAGACTAATTAAATTCAAACTTCATCAGTCAAACCGATTAATTATAACATCATTTGTTAAAATGATGTTTTAATTATAAAACATCATTAGTTAAAAGGATTTAGCTAAATTCCAAAAATCATTAGTTAAAACAATTTAAAACAATCATTAGATAAAATGACTAATAAAATTTAATTATCATTATTTAAAATGATAAATTACTTTTAAATATCATTAAATAATTATTAATTTCAATTAGCCTTAATTGAAATAATTAGTTTAATCCCATAATCATTAATTAAAATAATTAATTGAGTTCTACAAATTAATTAAACTCCATTATCCTTAATTAAAAAATTAATTAAACTTAAATAATCATTGGTTAAAATGATTAATTAAGTATAAAACATCATTAGAAAAAATGATGAATGAAATCTAAAGATAAACCAATTTTTAATCATCATTTATTAAATTGGTTAATTAATCTCAAATTAATTAATTTAAAATATTAATTAATTTAAACAACCATTAACCAAAATGATTAATAAATTTTCAATATTCTTTTTAGTTTAAATACAATCTCAAGTTCATATGATAGGTTTGTTGGGTTGAAATTTAATAAATGGCGATATAGTGAAAATCGCTATAACGATATTTAAAATACAAAAGGGAATATAAGTAATCAACTTTAATGAACCATCAATATTACAACATAATGATGTAAATAAATAATTTATGATCGAGAAATCCCTTTGTGTCTTTCTACAGATTTTCCTTGCAAAACAATGGTTACCGGTAATATATTGATAATCATATGGGTTTATAAAGATCAAATTAATTTATCATCCATTTTCCATACGAAAATTCAACCAAACAAGCAATCAAACAATTTTAACTAACATTCAAATAATCAGTAAATGATTTTGAAAACATTAATATGATATAATAAAATTAAATATGATTTAAACTCGGCAAAGGTTTTGAAAACTTAAAATACTTTTAACGCTCAAAAAGCTTGGAAAACCACAAATTCTTCTCGAAAATGGATCATTTTGCACTCGACATTTGGACCCTTTCCTCTTGGATTTTGAAAAAGTGGTCAAAAGAAAAGTTTCATATTATTCTTTCCTCTATCACTTAGGAAAAGAATTACTAAAAAAATTTAATTTTGAGTCAGTTATAGCCAAAACAGCGAGGGTATTTTCGGACATCAAAATCTAGGTTCAAAAACACTCTTGCAAAAAAAAATTATCGAGCATCCGAGCTCGAAATAAGAAAAAGTGATAAACTACAAAGTTGTAGCCATTGGAAATTTACATGGTTTTAAAAAAAGAAAATCTAATCTTGGCATATTTTTTAATAAGTTATAGCCAAAACCATTTTGGGTAAAATCGAAGAAATTTAAATGGAAAAGAAGGAACCTTTGAACAAGTTTTTAAAACAATTAAAAGTTAATTTTTGAACTCTAAAATATGAAAAGTTATTTTGGAAGCAATTAAAAGGTATCATGAAGCTTTAAGGAAGATAAGAGAAGGGAAAGTGAAAAATAAAATGAGTAAGAAAGGTGAGAAATTAGTTTTATATGAAATAGAAATAGAAAGTTACCTTTTTACCCTCATGTACTCTACCATCCACACATGCATGCCATGTCACACCCTCTTCTCTACATCACCCATTTCTGCCCACACCTAGCCATCCTCTCATTAAATCAATGTCAACATGCATAAGTACTCTAATGTACTTATGTCTCCTATGATGTGACATTCTTTTTTTATTTATTTATTATATTTGCCAAAGTGTCACATCATCATTTTCTTAACTTAATTAATTACACTTAACCCTAATTAAATTACCGATCTATGTTTATAAAATTGCATATACTTGAATATATATATACAAATGTGTACACAACAATTTAAACAACTTTTATATGATGAACATTGAAAACTCGAAGAATGGTATCGGGTCACATTTTCTGTTTTTCATCGAACTATATATTTTTGTAAACAAATTTTAAAAACTATTTCACCGTTATTATTTATTATTAAAAATAGTTTTATTTTCATTATACAACCATCTATTTAAATATTAAAATTAATTAAATATTCATAAATTAAAACAGTGAAATTCCGGGTCGTTTTATTATAATTTAATTTTTCTTCTTATTTATTATATTTGAACCATTTGTTATTGTAATAAATTTTCAAAATGATTCACCATTATCGTTTACTAATTAAAATAAGTTAAATGGCACTATTAAATCTATTTAATTCATATTTGGTTCACAATTCAAATATTTAATTCCTAGTTCAAATATTTAATCGATCACTATTATTGAATTCCAAGTATTAAATTCCAAAATACAAATATTTAATTATCTAAAATTAATTAAATATTTAAAATCAAATGACTAGAATTTTGGGTTGTTACATTTCACCACTTAAATGAATTTCGTCCCTAAAATTCCTAATGAAAAAAATGTTTCCAAACCCTTAAGTTTAAAACTATTAACTAGAATGGATCGTTGAAGTTAATAACTTATCAAAAAAAATTATTTGGACTAGATTCAAAAAATTTCAAATCTTTTAAATTCGTGGTCCTATAAAAACTAATTCCCTTCCAATCATTCATTCTAAGTTATAATTCAAAAATCAAATTTTAGTTATCCAAAAAAATTTTAACTCTAAAATTTTTAGAAAATTTCGTCAGCGTCTCCTTTGTGCGGCTCGACCGGTACAACAACAAATCGCTTCTATGGGCTTCAAACCAATCAAAGAAAACAAAAGCCCATACCTAGGGCTTAAAATCATCATTCAATTCAAGTTTCCTAAATTTATTACGTATCTTTTTGCATTTGATTTATACTTTAGCAAGTAATTTATTATCTTATATGCAATTGTAGATGCACAAGAATTGATATCATTCTCTTGCATGCCAGTACTTACAAAAATATAAAAGAATATTAGGCTGAAAAAAACAATATGATGCCACTCTACATGCAAAAATTAACGTGATATAAATCTACATGCAACCAACAACCATATCTCAATCATATGCGACAAACAAGAGGATATACTATAATAGATGCCATGCATCCTATTTTTTTTAGATAACCAAGTTAGATCTAAATACGCGGGTTTTTCAATTCAAAATTTTATTTTCAATTTTCTCAAACAAGAAAAATCAAAGCTCAAAATAAAAATGACAAGGAGGGGATCCCTCCATATAAATGATGGTAAAACTCTAGAATCAAAATAACATGGAGCGTCCAGTGGTATTTCGGTTCCTCCAAAAACATCAACTACAGTGAATAAATTCCATTCCTTTCCTAAAACCTTCAAAAATTGCCTTTTTCAAAATCACCGAGATTTAAATCCTGATAAAAAATTAAAAATCCTTTTTCTATAAACTTAAACTTTGTAGACAGTCCTATGCGAAATCACATAGCCAATCAATTCGATTCAATCAATCAAATTCCATAGGGGAAAACTTATCACTTTACATTATTTTAAAATGAACAAACAAATTTTAACTTAGGCTCAAAACTTTCTTAATTGTCCAAAAATATAGATAATTATCTAAGCGTACCGTTTTACTCAATAGTCTTTGGTTATTGCTTAGAAGATTAACCAAACACACTCAGACAAAATGGAAAGTTATACTCTACATTTTATTAATTTCTTAATTACATTAAAAAAATTCTAATTCACTTATATTTTCACTTAGTATTTTATTCAATACTAAAATCATATATGATTTATCTCATAATTTCTCACCCAAGTTTTAAAATATCTTATAAAGTTATTTCTTTATAAACATCAAATAATAACTTATCCCATTTTATTTACTTGTATAATATTCTTTTATATCCTGACAGAACATATATATTTTTGTTCTAACCATTTCAAAGAACTATATGGAGATCAAATCAATTTATGGTTTCTTAAAAACGAGTCAACCTATTAACCTTTTTAACTCAAAGTGTTAAAACAAAAAATATTTATGGGTTGACTCAATCAACAAGTAGTTCTACTACGTAGATGTTTCAATCAATTATATGGTTTTAATGAAAAGAATGTTAATCAAAACCTTCTTTTTTAATTTAACCCAATTTACTAGTTTCTAGTTTATCCCTTATCTTATCTAAGGGAAAAATTTATTTATCCAAACAATCTCTTATTAGAATTACTTTTTATTTTGACACCAATTCCCCTTTAGGGAACTTAAAAATTAGATACTTGGTTTAAATTTAAAACTTACCTTTGAAAGCATACTTCATATACTTTTATATATAATAACTTCAAACAATTTATTTATTAAAACTCACTTTTGTTTTATTTGGGTTAACTCATTTCGATCGTACAATGATAATGATAATAATTTACTAAGTATTCCACAAGTTCGCCTAAGCAAACAACCGACCATCACTTAGAAGATTATTCAAATTAACATAAAACTAATCTAAACAATTTCCTCCTAATTATCCCAAAGAAAATGCATTCCATTTCAAATTTTACTTCCCAACCTATTTTCTACTTTTAATATTTTCAAAATTATAGCTATTTCATTTATTTTTTAATTCCTTTGAAATTATTTTTTAGAAATTCCTGGATTTAGATACAAAAATCCTTTTTAAACATGTTTTTCAAACTAAATTTATATATATATCTTTCTTTTAATAAAAATCATTTCATATTATAATAATCCTTCTTCATTATAATAGTATTATCTTCAATATTTATTCTCTAAATATCTTATTCCACTATTTGATTTTATTACAACCTTTTATAAAGTTACATTCTTAACCCACCTTTATACAAAGGTGAACTTTAAGTTAATAGTTTCTTGGAACACCTTTATAGTCAAATTGTGAAAATTAATTCACAGAGGGTTCATTTTAAATCAAGCGATAAATGCTCCAAAATCAATCCAACACAATTTAGCAATTAACACACAACAGTCTATCTTTTAATTTAAGTCAAGCATAATCGAACAAACAATAGTGATAATAAATAAATATTATCACATTTAAACGAACACACTATGTAACTATATAGATTTTTAAAAATTCTCCCTTTATATATATAAAATATAATCCTTGGAAAAATATTTAATTTGCCAAAAATTTCAAAAATTTCAGTACCATGTCTATTGGCTTTGGTCAAGTGTTTAGAGACCCCCATCGATACCGTGATGTCCCATATCTCGACCAGAATTCATAAAAACTGAATAGACCATTTAACAAAATACGTTTTTATAACATTAACAAATACACTCTCGTATATATAATACTCTCAAACTCATTCTAGGGTGTCACCTACCCTATCTCTAATGAGCCAAACCCTACCAAAGCCAAGGTTCTCACTTAATCTTACGCTCTGATACCACTTTGTAACGACCCACCATTTTGACCATCGAAAGTCGACACCGAACACGACCACTGTATTACAATGTCACACATCCAAATTACAAAAAGGCAGATTGTTAGGGTAAATAAAAAAGAAAGAATAGAGAACAGAGAAAAACATAATCTCACAATGAATCAACAACATATAATATAACAAAAATAGTGGAAACATTCTCTTAAAAATACAAAGTATATTGGTGTTAAAACAAACGTTATCAGTTGGACAGTTATAAAATCCTGACCTTACAAATGTCGATAGGTATATTATATAATACAATGGAAAATAAATACTACGATAGGTAAATCTTCAGCTCCCTTTCATGGTTTCCATAACACCAATGGAAACCTGAAAAAAAAATACTCGGTCTGATCCGAGCATTATAAATAAATAACACCCAGATCAGTCCGGAAATACTGGCGTGAGATAATTAAAATAAGGGGAAACATATGTAAAAATTCCATGAGACCACGCTGCTAACGCGGAAAGAGTTTTTACCTCACAAGAATAACATCCATACAGGCAAGAGCAGAAATGAATATCAGAAAACAAAACCAAATATGATTGAGCTCAAATAATATCAACCAGACTTGAAAGAATGGAAATAAACCGAGTAAAATCCAAACTGGACAGAATAGATAGAACAAGGAAAAAGTCGAACTTGATAGAATGGACTAAATAAGGTAACAGTCCAAACTCGATAGAATGGGTTAAATAAAGTGACAGTTCAAACTCGATATAATGGGCTAAATAAAGTGACAGTCCAAACTCGATAGAATGGGATAAATAAAGTAACAGTCCAACCTCGATAGATTGGACTAAATAAACACTAAAAGGCTGTGATGAGGAGTTGGCTCTATTCATGACAATTTAAATCTAAAACAGAATCAAGGTTTTTGAATCAAATAAGGAAAGGAAATTTTCCAACAAATGACTAGGAAGGTGGACCCCTTTCACCAAAATACCTCTAGAAATATACTTGAGAATTTCGATGGCTCTCGGACACGTCCAAGCCGAACCCTGCCAATGGTTATCGAGTATTTTACATCTCAATGCGCAACACCGAATCTAATCTGGAGTGGATGTGGAAAAAAGCCTAATAGGAGCAACCCCACATAGCTTGGCTTCCACTAGCTCTTTGGGTTTAGCCATTTCCGACAAAGGATAACAAAGCTTAAATGAACAACACATCATCTTAGAGTGAAAAAAATAAAGTGGCTGAAGTAACCAATAGCTGATATACCAACTATCGAGGACATAAAATGATCGTATAAGGAAATTAAGTATTGTATACTTATCACCACTAATTGAATCCAAACCTGCACTATTTCTTAATTTACAATAATACCGGACAAGTCAAGGTAGTGTTACCTCAAAGTCATGTCACACGATTATTCTTAACTTTAGAAATAGAGGTAAGTCTACTTCTTCAATGTTTACTGCTAATTATACAAATAAACCGTTTCCATATAAATGATTCACTTTACAGAAATAATTCATTTCCATAAACGAACCAAACCTTTTCATTTTAAAAACAAATTGAAGTTTTAGCTTGATATCTGTATCAGTAAAACATTTTTAGAATGAGTTCCGGATTATGAAAATGTTAAGAGAATAATTTTTCCAAGAGCGCGACCCCGAAGGCCTAAACCAACATCAGACCGAACACCCAGAAGATTATCAACTTAACTTCCCAATAACCGAGTTCCAATTCCATTTTAACTTTAAAAACAATATTAATTATCCCAAAAGATAATTAATCCAATTTAAATTCCCATTAAATAAACAATTCAATATCTATAATAAAATAGATAATTATTTCCAAACACTTTTATAACATTGGTAAATTAACTTTAAAATCTTTATTAAATCAGCCTATTAACTTTAAATTAGCTTGTTAAAGTAACTTTCATTACATTAGTTAACTTACTTTTATCACCGTTATTAAATTAATTAATTAAAAGATTGATTAAATTTAAATAGTCATTAATTAAATGAATAATTAATCTCAAACATCATTAATTAAAATGATAAGTAATTCTAAATTCCATTGATTAAAACAATTAATTAAGTTCAAAATGATCATAAATTAATTGGATTAATTAAATCCAAACTTCATTAGTCAAACCTATTAAATAAAACATCATTTGTTAAAATGATTTATTTAATTATAAAACATCATTAATTTAAATGAATTAACTAAATCCAAAAATCATTATTTAAAACAATTAGTTAAATTTAAAACAATCATTAATCAAAACGATCAATAAAATTCAATTATCATTATTTAAAATGATTAATTACTTTTAAATATCATTAAATAATTATTAAATTCAATTATCCTTAATTGAAATAATTAGTTTAATCCCATCATCATTAATTAAAATAATTAATTGAGTTCTACAAATTAATCAAACCTCATTATCCTTAATTAAAAAAATTAATTAAACTCAAATAATCATTGGTTAAAACGATTAATTAAGTATAAAACATCATTAGCAAAAATGATGAATAAAATTGAAAGATAACCAATTTTTAATCATCATTATTAAATAGATTAATTAATCTCAAATTAATTAATTTAAACTATCATTAACCAAAATGATTAAAAAAATTCAATATTCTATTTAAAGGAAATATAAGCTCAAGTTTATATGATAGGGTTCTTGGGTTGAAATTTAATAAATGACGATATAGTAAAAATCGCCATAACGACATTTAAACTATAAAAAGGAATATCAGCAATTAATTTCAATAAATCTATATTACAACATAATGATGTAGATAAATAATTTATGGTCGTGAAACCCCCTTTGGATCTGTCTACAGAATTTTGGTGCAAAAATAATGGTTATCGATAATATATAGATAATCATATAGGTTTATAATGATCAAATTAATATGTCATCCATTTTTCAAACGGAAATTCAACCAAAGAAGCAATCAAACAATTTTAACTAACATCCAAACAACTAATAAACAATTTTAACATCATTAGTATGATATAATAAATTTAAATGTGAGTTAAACTCACCAAAGGTTTTGTAAACTTGAAATACTTTAGCGCTCGGAAAGCTTGAAAAATCACTAATTCTTCTCGTAAATGGGTCATTTTGCATTCGACTTTTTGACTCTTTCCTCTCGGATTTTCGAAAAGTTATCAAAAGAAAAGTTTTATACTATTCTTTCCACTACCATTTAGAAAAAATAATTACTCAAAAAAATTAAATTTTGAGTAAGTTATAGCCAAAACGTAAGGGGTTTTTTCGAACATCAAAATCTAGGTTCAAAAACACTCTTGCAAAAAAATGAATATTTAGAGCATCTAAGCTCGAAAGAATAAAAGGTGGTAAACTAAAAATTTGTAGCCACTGGAAATATACATGGTTTGAAGAAAAAAAAAATCTGATTTTGGAGTATTTTGTAAGAAGCTATGGCCAAAACTATTTCGGGTAAAATGGAAGAAATTTAAATGGAAAATAAGAAACCTTTAAACAAGTTTTTAAAACAGGTAAATAGGCACAAAGAAGAAGTTGTAAAAAAATTTAGTCTCAGGGACAACAAGTTTATTTTTTAGCCTGAAGGACGCTTTTTAGTGTAAACTGAAAATGATAGTTACAACTATCATTCTGTGATTCACACTAAAAAGTGTCCTTCAGCCTAAAAAACAAACTTCTTGTCCCTGAAACTAAATTTTTCTCTGACTTTTTCCTTTAGCCTAAAAACCCCTTTTTAAAACATATAAAAGTTAATTTTTGAAATCTTATAACATGAAAAGTTATTTTGGAAGCCGTTAAAAGGTTTCATGAAGCTTTAAGCAAGAAAACAGAAGAGAAAATGAAAAATAGAATGAGTAAGAAAGGTGAAAAATTAGTTTTATATGAAATAGAAATAGCAAATTACATTTTACCCTCATGTACTCTACCCTCCACACACGCATGCCATGTCACACCCTCTCCTTTACATCACCCATTTAAGCCCACACTTAGCCACCCTTCCATCAAATCAAAGTCAACATGCATAAGTACTCTAGTGTACTTATGTCTTCTAATGATGTGACATTCTCTTTTTATTTTTTATTGTAGTTGTCAAAGTGTCACATCATCATTTTCTTAACTTAATTAATTACACTTAACCTTAATTAAATTTCTAATTTATGTTTATAACTTTGCATATATTTGAATATATATATATATATATATATATACACAAATGGTACACAACATTTCCAATAACATTTATACGATGAAACATCGAAAATTCGGAAAACGATTTCCGATCATATTTTCTATTTGTCATCGAACTATATATTTTTGTAAACAAATTTTAAAAAATATTTCACCATTATTATTTATTATTAAAAATATTATTACTTTCATAAAATTAATTAAATATTTGCAAATCGAAACAATGAAATTTCGGGTCGTTTTATTACAATTTGATTTTTCTTATGATTTATTATATTTGAACCATTTGTAATTGTAATAAATTTGCAAAATGTTGCACTATTAAATCTATTTAATTCATATTTGGTTCATCATTTAAATATTTAATTCTCAATTCAAATATTTAACCGACCACTATTATTGAATTCCAAGTACTAAATTCCAAAATCCAAATATTTAAATATCTAAAATTAATTAAATATTTAAAATCAAATAACCAGAATTTTGGGTTGTTATAGTCACTTGGCGTTAGCTTCGTCGTTGAATGACATTAATAAAGGGTGCCGCCAAGCATTAATGAGGAACGACGTTGACACTAGGTGGTGTTGTGAAAGAGCGACACATATAGTATAGTATCAAAGTCGATGACTCTCGGTGTTGATGATTGGCACTTCTCACTAGTTGATGGAAGTGTTAAATTGAAACAGCATCGATTGCCATCTCATCTGAATGTCGACGATATTCATCACCGATGTTGCGAGGATAGATTACGCTAATACACCCAAAGCGGAGTGTTGGTAACGGCTTATTTTAATGAGATTCGGCATCATTGAAGTGGTGACATCAATAAGAAGTGGATTTGATGACTTGCAGCATAATATGTCAACGATGCTGATTAATTGACGAGATTATCATAAGTGGTATCTTTCGATGAATGATGAAGTGCGACGTCGCTTGGAAACGACACCAAATATATACGACATCCATAAACCATTTGACTTCAATGATGGGCGGCGTACATTTCATGCGGCACCAATTAAGTGTGGTGTTCTCCTTTTCTTTATTGGTGGAATGCGGCACTACTGAATTATGACATGATGAAACGTGGTATGAATGAAAGACAACATTGTTGACACGCGACATTGGCTATCTGCGACGTTGATTGTTGACGATACCATTTTTAAGCAACATCAATCCTAGCTTTACTGGTATACGAAGATGCTTGGGAAGTAATAATAGTATGAGATAATGCCAAAGAGAAGAGGCATCGATTATACATATTATTGATTGCATGTGGCTCCGTTGACCTTCGACGTTGAAGTTAACGACACTAATTCCTTTGCGACGCTGTCGCTTATGACATTACTTTTGATATTGAAATTATAACTCGGGATATTATGGAAAATTGATATTTATATATAGAATTTCAATTAGGACTGGGTTATAGCTCAAAGGTATTTCATTTGTGCAAATGATCTGATGGTTTAGGTTGGACGAACTCGGGCCAAGAATTAAAACATAATAAAGAAAGTGATATAGTCATCCTCACTTAGAACATTAAATTCAACCTTTGCAGCAGCAGTAGCGGATGGTGTATGAAGTAAGTTTGATCCAAGTTTTGAAAAATTAAACCAAAACATTATACTAGAAACAAATCTATTATTATTAAACAAACATCATATTACATTAAGTATATTGAAAAAAGTCATGAATTTAGTAATCAACATTGATTATTGATTGCCTTATTGTTTTGCATAAACGGTATTGCTCATGACGTTATTATTTTAATCTACAAACTTTTCAGTTGTTCAATGTCACAAAACCAAAAAAATTTGGATCATATGCTTAGCTACTTCAATCATAGGCACTTAATCAAACAATTCATAGGCAACCTTTAAATCGTCCAACCTTATAACTATCTTTAATGCATGTCGCGACTATTGTGAATGCAATTATGATATTCATTGCTATATTTATGGAAAATCATTACCATCGAGCCACTCTCACTTCTGTTGTACTCTAGAACTGAAAGGACCCGTATTTTTAACTATTTTAAATTATTAAATTTAATATGATTTTTGAACAAAAATGGTTAGAAATAAAAAAATTATGATTTGTTAATGTAATTTACTACATATGAACTTAGTTAAAAATTTGAATAAAAATTCGATAAGATAAGAGATGAATAATTATATTAGAAAGTGAATTAAATAATATTGAATTGTAAATAATTGCATTGATGTTGAATTACGGTAAAATGGAAGTAGTTGTTTTATTATTTGAATTCGTTTCAAAAGTTGAATTTTATAAGTTAAATAACAAATACTTCAATTATAGTGATTTATTGAATAATTAAATTGTTTAGACTTAATATTGGAAATCATTTAAATAATTAAGTCCTGAATTTAAAATGAATAAAAATGATGTCGAAAGTTGATTTAAGTTTTATTTAAACAAGAACGAAAATTGTTAACTTTTAAAATTGAATTTAAAGTGAATAAATTTATTTGGAAAATTACTTATCTTAATTAACATGCAAAAATAGTCATTTTGGACACCGTCTCGGATTTTGACAAAACCGGTTTCTTCGGATCCGTAATAGTGAGTTATTGTAAGATTTCAAGTTTCCTAGCGATCAGACTTAACATTTGGCCGTGCGAGCTTGAAATGCATAGAATTTAATTAAAGGAATTTAATTAAAATAATTCGATTTTGAAAAGATATCTTCTGAATATGATAGAATTGACTCTCAAAGCATATTCCATTATGTTCGGAATACGGGTATAACATATGAAACGTCAAGCGATACACTTCGTTTGGAGTTCGAAAATTTCAGGATGAATAGTGCTATGAAAATTTCCTATAAATTTCCCTCACTTTGTTTCCATTTGCTAACTTAAAATCCCTAGCCGCTAAAATTAAAAATAAAACCATACAATTCGACGACCGACGTTCTTAGGAGCCACACGAGGCCATATCGGCTCTCGACCCAAACTACGGAAATGTGCGCGACGAGGAGGTGAGCGGGTTGGACGGTGTGATTGGCGTGGTTCGCAACAAGGTGGATGAAATTTTGGTGCGTTCGTGATGGGTTTCCAATCGATTTCATGGCCAATGACGAAGACCTGGAGCCCGGGGTCGATGGCATAGGCAAGGCTATGGTCGGGGCTTTCTGGGATGGTAATGCGGTGGCGAGCGGTGGACTATAGAAGCCATGCGATTCAAAGCATAGCGAGGCAGTGAAAATCGCAATTCTGGAAAGGGTTCGAGCGTTGAAGTCGTGTTACGATCGTATTGATGAAGGCAATGACATGAAGTGGAATTGGAATTTATTTCAATCTACAAATTTTTCAGTATCAAAGAAAGCTGAGTTTTTAAACCGCTCACGAAATACTAAAATATTTTTATGTTAGTTAAATCGAAAACATGAAGTATTACTTTTATTAATTGTTGTTTGGTTAAATTTACTAACATATGAATTGACTATTAGGAATTAAAATTTACAGTTAAAGTGAAATTGAAATTAAAATGCTAGTTAAAAATCTGATATTAAATAACTAGTTAATTGTTGTGAGATATTGGCTGTATTGGATGTTGATTGAGATTGGATGGCTGATGATTTGTTGTTTATTTATTTTATATATATCCTGTTATCACCCCATATATTAAGTGACAAGATATAAACTGTTATTTGAATTATTTCAAATAAAGTAATAAATAGGTTGAAATGATATATACCTATGACATTGAGATTTGGATTAAAACGATATATATCCATCCCTGCAATTAAAAATTGAAATAACTATTCACTTGGCATAGTGTAAGATCGTTTTCACCCTAAAGGGGGGTGAATAGGGTGTGCTGATTAACATGGAAATAAAAATAGAAACAGAAAGTAATGCAGTGGAGATCACATAGAGATTTACCCAGCTTCGCCAAAAACCTGCCTACATGCTACCTCCAAGATTTCGACTAAAAATTAAGTAATCAGTCGCGTACAAAACACGTAAACTCGTGGTACCTGCTAACTCGATTAACCTAACTCTAAGCTCAAAACCCTACCATAACTCAGCCATTGAGTTGTGAATTCTCAAACTACGCCCTATAGTTTGTACCTAGTTACACAACTAAAAATTTACACAATTTTAAAATAGAAAGTTTACAAATAAACTAAAACAAAACCCTATTATTTTATAACTAAAGTCGAATATAAAAATGAAGACCGGCCCAAATATAACAAAAGAGAACTATCTCTCTTTTCTTTTCAATTCGTATACTCTAGCTGTTCCTTTTATTGCTCTTTACAAATAAAGGTTTTGATGAACTTGGAGCCGCCACTGGAAATAGTAATTCGAATTGATTGCTTTGATGCTTTCGTTCCTCATTTTCATTACTACTTTGTTCTTCGATTTGCTTTAGCTGCTACAAGGTCGAGTTCGAATGAAATAAAATCAGTATGTGATTATTTACTTTATTTGCTCCACTCAATGATCATTTGCCGATGATGGTACTGGGCATTTATAGGGATCAAAACCCTATATTTCGTTTGTATAATTTTGGTTTAAATCTGTCGTGATTTTATCATCTGTGTTGATTTTTCATCATATGGTCTTGTTATTTGCTGACTTGTTCCAGTGGTCGAAGATAACTCTGATGAATTCGAATTTGAACGAATATGTTTCGACCTTTTCTCCTACGAGTTGAATTTGAGAAGTGTTGACTTGATTATCCATCTATTGTATTTCTAATATGTTTGAATATATTTGAATTGGTTCCTTTTTTACTGCCAACGACTTTTTCTTCATTCACTTTGACCTCTAATTGACTTCATTGCAACCTTTTCTATTCCTTGACTGATTCATGATCCACCGCTTTGATTTTTTTCCATTTTTGTACGCTTATATACATGTATACATACATACATACATACACATATATGCATATTTATGTATATATGTCACTTCATATGAACTTGTACATATTGAGGCTTGTTGTTACAACCGGTCTGTTTTGCATTCCTTATGTTCACAACTACTTACGCACTGGTCTGCTGGTCTTCATGTTGCATTGTGTTCATGCCTGAATGTAGCTTGATGCATTTGTGTCTGGTCCGGTTTTGATCTGCTACGTTCATTCTTGCATACATATCCTTTGTACATTTTTAGTTACATGAACATTGATCTGGTGCATTGCTTCGAGTTGAATATTTTGTGTAATATGGTGCTTTTTGGTATTTGGTTTGGATTGTTTGTTGGTTGAACTGACATGAGTACTTTTGGTCGATGCTGGTGCACTTTTTCTAGTTGCTTCGAGTTCATCCATATTGAATTGTTTCACTATCATTTCATTTCTCTATTCACCGCTTGCTTGAGTTTTAATGCGATGTCCTAATGTTGCATATGTGTATGCTTATCACTGTTTGGTGCACCACTTTGTACATGTTGAAGTTGAACTTGCATATGTCCATTCCTCTGTTTCATGTTTTGCATTCATGTTGACCCATTTCAACTGTTTGAACATGTCTATTTTAATGTTGATTTCTAGTTGGATTGATAAATGCTCCAACGCATTATTGTAGTCTGGTTGCACCCCTGACCATGTCTTATTGGCCATGCATTTTCTTTGAGCCCCTGTGCATGTGCATACTTGCTGTTTGACTGGACTGGATTGGTTGTATAATTGATTTGCATTTTTGAAGTCTGGTTCGGGTTTCCTCTGAACATGCCTTTGCTCATTGATTTTGGTTGATAAACTTGGTGCCTTTAGCTGTTGTTGTATTACTTGGTTGGAGTCTAGTTGCTTTGACTGGTTTATTCATTTCTTTGTACAATTGGTGTCTGGCTCCACTCGAAGTCTTTATGTGTGTTTATGCTCCATTGAGTTCACCACTGTTTGATTTTTTGTTCACTTCATTATTGTGCCTAAATGCAGGTTGTATGTTGGTTTGTATTTGTTGCACTTGAGTTTAATCCAACCTAAGCTTAGGTTTGACCTTGTACTCACCTATCCCTGCAATTTTAATAATCAAGTGTATATCGATGTGCACGACCTTATGGCATGCACAGTGATATATTGTGTCACAAGTGTTCGCGTAAGATGAATTAAAAGAAAATGATGATGAATAATCCAAATAACCGAGGCAAAAATAAATTTTAAATTCAATTTTATTTTTGCAACTTTAAATTTGTTTCTTTTTTCGGTTTACCACGTCAGTGTTTATTTTGCAGATAGTTTAGATGGTAGTACAGGCTGGAACAGATTCAAAGATAATGAGTGTCTAGTGAATTATGTAGTGACATGAAACATGTATGAAAAAATTGTATTGTTAAATTGTGTTGTAATTAAAACTTGTATTTGAAATATAGTGTGAGCTTAAATTTGTACTATTCGAATTTGTAATAAAATATATGTTTGAATGTTCAAATATGAATTCTGAGTTATTTATTTTATTCAGCAAATATTTATTTAAAAATGTGGAAAAATAAAATAATACAATAACAGATACATTTCGACGAATATATATATGTTTACTATCATCAAACATAAATTATAGGTTATTGTATTCTACACATAGGATAGAAAATTATATATGGACACCGTATTGGTTAAACTAAATGGTTTTAAAATTCTTGATTTTGAAATTATTTAAATGAGATCATTTTTAAAGAAATAAAGGAATTAAACTAATATGAATTGAATTAATTTCGAGTACGAGTTTTGATATGTTTATAGAATCGAATTTGAAATTTTGATGTTATAGTTGAGAAATCATTTGAATAATGGAAATTGAAATTGTTTTAAATAGTTAAACCTTTACTCAAACTTTGAAATTTATCTTGGTTAGTAATTTAAATCGGTTTCCAAATTTGGGCTCGAAATTAACGTTTTAAAGATTTGAACCTTAAATTGAACATTGAAGCTTAAATTGATTTAAGTGATTTAAATCGGTGTACTGAAATCGAACTCAAAATTTATATAAATTAAAATGGTTTAAAAAAAGAATTCAATTGAAATTCAAACCACTGGATCGAATCGTTGAATCGAATTTGAAGTTAATATGAAACGTCCCAAAACTGAAATCGAAAGTGAAATTAATTCGAATTTGATCGAAATCGAAATTAATTTGAATTCAAATTGAAACTGAAATTGATTTGAATTCAAATCGAAATTAAGTCAATTGAATTGATTTGAGATCGAAGATGATTTGAATTGAAAATTTTGGAATTGAATCAATTTGAATGAAATCTGAACTTGGGTCCAGATTTATTAGAAATGGAAAGAAATAGTTTGATTTGAAACTATTTTCAAAATAATTTTTTTAATATAAACTGTTTAAAAAATTATCTTTTAAATATGTAATTACTTTGATTTTCCAAACTATTTTACCATATAAAACATTTTAATAATCCAACCATTTTATATCAAACTATTTAAACTAGTTAAATTTCTTGAACTATTTAAAAAAAATTCAACTATTTTCTAAAAATTCAAACTGGTCAAAGTGCAAACTGTTTATATTTAAATTGTTGATTTAATGTGAATGTGGTTAAAATGAAGTTATAACCTAAATTGTAATTCGAATTGATATTTTGAAGTAAATATGATATTTTGAAGTATATATGATATTGAAGTAAATATGATGATTTTGAAATGAAATGATATTTTGAAGTGAATATGATATTTTAATATCAAATATGAATCATTTTTGGAATGTAAAATTACCAACAGATTTGTAAAACGATGTTTGGTTGTTGAAGAGACCGGGGCCTCTTATTGGCGTCTTCTCTATCAATATTGAAATCACTTTAACAACTGTGTACAGGGAGGAGGCTCCAGAATGGAGTGGTTGGATTTGATGTATGTTATTGGATTTGAAGAAAGAGAACGATGATGGATAGACCCTGACACTTGTGCCGATTTGAAATGACTAAAACAGAATGGCTTGAAAGGGCCAAGTGGGCTAGCTACCTCCAGCAGACATCCGTTCATTGGATTTCTTCTTGCACATGGTCCATACTATTATTTTGGATGTTGGTTTCGATTGGTGAACCTTGATTTGGAATGACCTCCCTTTTACTCGATATGGGATGGATGGACGCGGTGGGCAATCATGGTTACGATGTGCTACCACCAGCCCTACGACTCAAACTAGTAGTATCCTACCTCGGGCATTGCCTCACGTACCATGTCATACTTTTATACTTATACGAGACCACTACGAGTTTGGTTTAGTGTTGTTGTATCATGGCGCATCCCTATCTACCGACGTTCTACTGGTTGTGTTATATGCAAACTGTATGACAATGCTTAAAAACAACGTTAATAGCGCCAATATTGGTCACAAACACTCAATTGTCGATGAAAGCAACCGTTTACAATCACAGATCATAGATAAAAAGTATGTAGAAAATTAAAGATGAAGAACACTTAAAAAATTTAGATGAAAGCAGCAAAAGAACACAGAGTTTATAGTGGTTCGGCAATCAGGCCTACGTCCATTTTGAATTTGATAACTTTATTGCTATTCCTTGCTGATTACAACTGATTACAGCGAATTGCAGTGATAAAATTCGAGTATAACAGCAGCCTTGAAGTATGAAAATGGATCCGGTAGAGTCTGGATGTTCAAAGGCTAAAAGATCCATTTTCTATAGGCCTTGGGATGCTATTTATAGACGTAGGATGCAAATATCTCACTCAAATCTCAGAAGACTTCTTCTGGCACAATAGTGGGCCCACGCGACCGATCCTACATAATTTTGACTGGACCCGTGCTCGATATGAACGAATTTCGTATCAATCAAGATTTGATCTAATCGGTCGAAATTTGGCAGGAACGTTCTTTGGGTTGTACGTAAGCTCCTGTGAAAATTTTATAGCATTTGGACTTGTGGATTGCGAGTTATGATCGATGCAATTTAGATTTTTCGGTAGGATATGCGATTCGTATCGATCCTCTTCACGTCACTCTTGCTCATATTGATCAGGACACGTGCCGCTGTGTTGATGTGGCACTAGTTTTTAGGGTCGATCCACTCTTGATGTCGAATCGACCGAGTCCCTCCAATGTTCATACCTCGTTTGTATCGACCAAATAGACTCCATTCTTCGTATCGATCTCCACGTACTCACTTCGTCTAGATGATTCAATGGCCTTCTCGTATCGATCGAAAAGGGGTGGCATTCATATCGATCTACCATGCGCTCTTCGTATCGATCAATGGTCGACCGATACGAAGCATGTGGATGGGTGGATCAATACGAAGTAAACGGAATGATCGATACAAAATAGCAATTGCAAATGGATACGAATTAGCCGGTGGCGATGGATGCGAGGTGGGATGAGCTCGGATCGACACAAAGTGGGGCATACTTGATGGATACGAACAGTGCATGTTTTATGGATACGAACAAGGCATGTTTTATGGATACGAACAAGGTCCGTGAATCGATGGATACGAAATGCACTAACCCGATGGATATGAACGAGAACTATATCCAATTTTGCATCGATTATATCTTGAGCATACGAACTCGGATTGGCTTGAAATTTGGAACGTTGGCTTCTACGGCTTTGCTCGTCGTGTCATATCCATAGTAGCTCGATCCGGACTTAGACAAAATTCATCGATATCCATAGCGAGCCTGCGTACAACTAATCTTCGGGATGAACTGCCTTTGGTTTTCGGTTAATCTTTTGGTATCACGGCCTTGCTAAAAGGAAGAATAACACTTGCCCTCCAAAACATGCCGTACAATATGAAGGTTTGTTTTGTAGCTCAATAAGCTGGATGTTCGTAACCTGTTAATGACCTGCGAAGAAATTGATAGTCTTACCTGACTGTGAATGACGATCGTTCGAGATCGTATGTTATTTGAGGTGATATGTGACCGTTCGCGGTCGGATGTCGTTCACGGCGAACGGTGATCGTTCGCGGTCAGGGTGCCGTTCGAGGCGACCTGTGATCGTTTGCGATCAGATGCCATTCAAGGCGAATTGTGACCATTCGTGGTCGGGTGTTGTTCGAGGCGAGTTGTGATCAGTCGCGATCGGGTGCCATTCGAGGAGAATTGTGACCGTTCGCGGTCGGGTGTCATTCGAGGCGAGTTGTGATCGTTCGCGATCGGATGTTGTTCGAGGCGAATTGTGACCATTCGCGGTCGGGTGCCGTTCGAGGCGAGTTGTGATCGTTCGCGATCAGATGTCGTTCGAGGCGAATTGTGACCATTCACGGTCGGATGTCGTTCGAGGCGAGTTGCGTGTGTCCGGGCGGGACTTAGTATCATTAATGACAGATTTCATGTTCGGGTGAGATTCTAAATTGTTTTTTATGACGGTTTATCGCCATCCCAGAGCATGCCTGAGGACCGTTCACGATCCTTTACATGTGTAAGTGGCTTAGCCGCTATGGAATCACAAATGGCATATTTACATTCGAAATAGTCTTTCAACAGAAATGTCTAACAAAATTAAGTCCAAACATGAGAAATGGAAAATAAAAACAAAACAGGGATGTCAAAGTGCAAATACCAATACTGATGCGATTTATAGTCGTATCAGAGCATGTCTGAGAACCGTTCGTGATCCTGCACATGTGTAACACGACTTAATCGCATTGGTGTGGAGTTTTCCACTTATTCGTCATTATCTCAATCAGTTGATAACAAGCCGACGCCTTGATCCTCTGAGCAATCCCCAGTTGGTGCAGGCGGTGGTCGTTCTTCTTCCACCGTCGCGGCCTTCCTTCTCACATATTGCGATAGCAGACCATTCCAAATATGCCCCTCAACTTCATCCTTTAAGTGTCTGCAATCATTTGTGCTATGACCATTCAGCTCATGGAATAAGCAATACTTGTCAGTTTTTCTTTCATGGCTGGTCGGATCCCTTCTTATTGGCTTTCGATAAGGAATCTTCCTCTTAGTATCCTAGTAGATTCGCTCTAAAGTTTCAGTTGACTCCGTATAAAAGGTGAATCTTGGTTCCTTTCATGGTCACATCGGTCCATTACCGTTATTCTTGGCCTTCCGTTTCCCTTTATTGGTTCTTGAATCTTTTTAGGAGGATTTTCACCCTTGACTGCATAAACATCAACTCCTTCTCCTTCCTCTCTTTCATCATTTGCATCCTCTAATCGTAAAAATCCCCCAGCCTCATGATAAAACTCTCCTAGATCCATAGAGGGATCACTTGTCAATTAATTCTTGAATTTTGTGTCGTCTTCTATGCCGGATACAGCTGCCATTAAAACCATGGATGGATCTGGTTGATCCATCGATGATGCCGCTGCATTGAATCGTGTCAGAAAGCTCCTCAAAGATTCCCTGGATCTTTTCTTTAGTGCTGCCGAACTCATCACGTTCTTAGGTCTCGAAATGTGAACCCTGAAATGCCTCATAAACTTCTCATTTAAATCGGCCCATGTTTTAACGGAGCTGCTCTTCAGTTGTCTAAACCATAGAGCCGCAATGTATGTCAAATACAATAGGATGCATCGTGCCATGACTTCCTCCGATGCTTCCAATACCTCCATATGCCTCATGTATCGTGTCAGATGAGCCGCATGACCCCTCCTTACATCATACGTCTTCAATGTTGGTAACTTGAATTCTGTTGGATTCCTGGCTTACCTGATCATAGTAGCAAAGAGACTCATGTTCACACCTTCCAGATCTTTGTTCACTAGTCCGCCTCTCATGGTTCGTCTGACTATCTCCGCTAATCTATCACTGTCGTCAAGCTATAGCCCTTATCTGTTGCTTCTAAGTTTCCCCCCGAGTTCACGAGGAAAGCCTGGAATCTGTTCTTCTGGACGCGCATCCACTCCTCTATCAATGCCATGTTGCTCGGGTCCACCTGATGTTCTTTCCAGGATTGGGTCAACATGCTCTAGGTAAGTGTCCCTTAGTCCTGGGGCTGTGCCAGATGGTCCTACTCCATTCTGAATTCTGATTCCTTCATGCTCCGATCCCTATCTCTAGCATCTCATATGGTTGCGTTCGCTTGATTCTACACTCTGGTTTGTCCAGTTCCTCGAAGTAAATTCTGCATCATCTCTTCCTGTCTTTTCAGAAGCTCTTCGTGCATAGCTTCGATCATCATCTCCATCTCATCTCTAGTGATGAAGACCGAGGCTTGGTTCGCTCCTGAGGAAGCCTCCTAACTCCCTTCATGCTGACTCCTTTCTGATCTTTGCCTTCTACTTGATTGCCTTGCCATAGCTTTTTCGATCTGAATCCTTAAGCCTTCAAATTCAACTTCTAAGCGAAAGAATCCCTGAATTAGTCTTTCTCAGTGAAAGCACCAAAATGTTAATGCCAAAATTGGTCACAAACACCCAATTGACGATGAAAGCACCCGTTTACAATCACAGATCATAGATAATAAGTATGTAGAGAATTAAAAGTGAAGAACACTCAGAAAATTTAGATGAAAGCAGTAAAAAACATAGAGTTTATAGTGGTACGGCAATCCGGCCTACGTCCACTTTGAAGTTGATAATTTTATTGCTATTCCTTGCTGATTACAACTGATTACAACAAGTTACAGTGACAAATTCGAGTATAACAACAGCCTTGGAGTATGAAAATGGTTCCGGTAGAGTCTGGACGTTCAAAAGCCAAAAGATCCTTTTTCTGTAGGCCTTGGGATGCTATTTATAGGCATAGGATGCAAATATCTGCTCAAATCTCGACAGACTTCTTCCGGCACGTGAGTGAGACCACGCGATTGATCCCACATAATTTCGACTCGACCCGTGATCGATACGAATGAATTTCGTATCGATCAAGATTTGATCTAATCGAGTCGAAATTTGGCAAGAACATTCTTTGGGTTATACGTAATCTCCTGTGAAAATTTCATAGCATTTGGACTTGTGGATTGCGAGTTATGATCGATGCAATTTAGATTTTTCGGTAGGCTGTGCGATTCGTATCGATCCTCTTCGCGTCACTCTGGTTCGTATCGATTAGGACACGTGCCATTGTGTTGATGTGGAACTGGTTTTTAGGGTCAATCCACTCTTGATGCCGAATCGACCGAGTCCCTCCAATGTTCATACCTCGTTTGTATCGACCGAATAGACTCCATTCTTCGTATCGTTCTCCTGGTGCTCACTTCATCTCGATAATTCAATGGCCTTCTCGTATCGATCGAAAAGGGATGGCATTCGTATCGATCCACTATGCGCTCCTCGTATCGGTCAATGGCCGACCGATACGAAGCACGTGGTTGGGTGGATCGCTACGAAGTACAAGGAATGATCGATACGAAATAGCAATTGCACATAGATACGAATTAGCCGGTGGTGATGGATGCGAGGTGGGATGAGCTCGGACCGATACGAAGTGGGGCATACTTGACGGATACGAACGATGCATGTTTTATGGATACGAACAAGGCATGTTTTATGGATACGAACAAGGTCCGTGAATCGATGGATACGAAATGCACTAACCCGATGGATACGAACGAGAACAATATTTAGTTTTGCATCGATCATATCTTGAGCATACAAACTCGGATTGACTTGAGATTTGGAACGCTGGCTTCTACGGCTTTGCTCGTCGTGTTGTAGCTCGATCCGGACTTGGACAAAATTCATCAATATCCATAGCGAGCCTACGTACGACCAATCTTCGGGACGAACTATCTTCGGTTTTCAGTTAATCTTTTAGTATCACGGCCTTGCTAAAAAGCGGAATAACACACGTTAAGGGGGATAAATGTAAAGATTTGACACTTAAAAGAAAATTTAATTTTCTGATTAGACATTACATATATAGCGCATTCTACTATATATAGATATTTTGACGGATCTTTAAGAGAAAAATCTCGTGACATCTCTTGTGTTATTGCACGCACGTTATACACTGGATAGGAGATGTGAAACCCCGTAAACATCCCTGACGCTATTACACACATCTTATATGTGATATTAATTTGACTTGCATAAGAATATTTTAGTTCTGACTTGAGTGTATTGTTCTGCCTCATGCTTGGGTAAGCCCTGAGTTTTCAGTGTATTGAAAATCATTTATTCTGGTGGATGAAGACGAAGATTTGATATATTATTACAAGTATTATTTCCACATCATGTTGTTCTGATGCATTATCATCTTATTTTGTTGTATGTATAACTTTGATAAATGCTGTATAAATTATAATCAAATGTATAGTATAAACAAATTTATGAACTGTTTATTTGATTATTATAATTTGTCATTTCGCTGTGAAATTCTGTGTTTGTTTTCTTCTTTTCTTATTTTTATTCATTAACCCTATTGATTATCTGTGTTTCAGATTGTTTTGAGTTGGACATGTATGATTTATTGTCGACTTAAACCTTTTGAAATGCGGGTTGTCACAAGAACCTAGAAATTGGTCGCTCCAATCCTTTCGTTTCCTGCTCGAAACCCAAAGACCACATCACCATGCACATAAAATCACAACTAGATACGAGCCAACCGTAGACCACATAATCTACTCATAAAATCAAAACATACAACCTCGAGCAAATTTCACTTGGCATTCCATAGTTCACAACTATAAAAAGCCAACTCCCTTTCTCCATGATATTAAGATAGGTTTTCCTCAAATACAAATTTGAAGCTCATAGTGCACAGTAATCATCCTTTGTACTCCTCCCGCTGATCCATTGACTAACCGGATACACCACCAGCTTGGCTGTTATCCATGTTGACCAACCTTCCACACCTCAACCTTTTGCATGTTCAACTCCAACACGAGTTGTTTCTAGGAAAATAAACTCTCGCTAAGATACCACATATCAACATCCCAATTATTTTTGTAAATGGATAAAGAACAACAAGGGCAGTAAGAACTAGAAGACATGAGATGTCTCCATTAAGCAAGGAAAGCACAATACAAGTGCAATATTTCCTTAAGAACCGTTAAACAAGTACCGCTAATATTTCAGATACAACACACGGGTGTACCTTCAAATATCTCAAGGAGCATCGCACAAATACATAAAAGTTGCAACTGTACCAAACACTAATAGTGCGCTAGAACACTGCGCTAACACATAGAAAAGGAAGCACTCAAAGCAACAAACCAAAAAATTAATGGGGAAACAACGCCGGAGTTATCCTTAAATAGAGCTG
Organism: Allium cepa; assembly: GCA_030765085.1. Lineage (NCBI taxonomy): Eukaryota > Viridiplantae > Streptophyta > Magnoliopsida > Asparagales > Amaryllidaceae > Allium > Allium cepa. The sequence continues at coordinate 176,052,295 of CM060940.1, forward strand.
AAAACGACACATTAACACAACAAGGATTTTGAGACAGGCCACAGTCATCCCATGCTGTCACACCAATTCTAGCAATTCAAAATGATAATCTTGCAACAAAAAACAAATTATTCCACCTAAACTAAAATGATAATACCCAGTAAATTCCTGCATATGCTAGTTGGATTGGAGAAACATACTCAAACTTAGAGATATATTTCTTCCATTGATACAATGCAGCCATATGAAAACCCTCATCCTAAAATTTGGAGTACGCCATGGGCTAAATTTGGCTTTATCTTATCTTGGAAAACATTATAGACTACAATCTTGGTCTACTGACTGGTATTCTGGCTACTGCTAAAAATGGAAACTATGTAACTGATAACCAAGTCCAGTTACCATGTTGTAGTTCTTTTTGGGTCAGGCAATTAGGGCATAGCATTTCATCGAACACCCTTTCTAGCTCTTAGTTTCATGTGCTTCGGATGGACCAGCGTAAAAAACGCTCAAATGCATTGGTTTACAAGGCCCTCCAACAGAGTGATGAACCTCAATTTTTTCCATAGTCCTCTCGCATTTGGACTATGGCCAGCCTTGTTAAGGAAAATCATCTTCTGTGGAGAGTCATGGCCAATGGCCTACATACCAAGGAAAAACTTGTAGCTAAAGCCTTAATCGATGGTAGTACATGTGTCCTATGTAATGCAAGACCTAAAAATAATACGCATTTATCCTTTGAACGCAAGTATGTCTATGAGCTATGGTGTATATTGTGAGCTACTGGCAACTATTATAGACCTTCGTCTAACTCCAAGCAAGAATGGTAAAATGTTTTCAAGCTACAAGGTGGAAGACTTCTAAGACTAAAACCCTTGTTATTCTCAAAAAAATGTGCTAACCAGCTTGGACGGAGCGATATGAAAGAGTTTCTGGTTGTTTTGGGAAAATAAATGCTGAACTATTTTAGAAAATCCATGCGAGGATTCTTTTCCCCATCAGGACTAAAGGGATATGAATTACTGTTAGTTGTACTGATCCTCTTTTTGAGGTTTTTGGTTTTATAACTGCTCCTTCTGGTCCAAATTTGGTTATATATATAATATATACACACACACACAGATACATACGGGCTGGACTACTTTAGTCCAATTACTTTGCAAAAAAACGAAGAAAATATCCAGCACACAAACTAAGATGGATCCTAACTACGGCGGCTAAGCACACGAACGATATCATCGATCCATGTGATGTGATTTACCTATAAAAATAAAGAAGAGAATTTATATTATCAACAACGCATCAAAAAAGGTGTCAAAATCATAACAGAATTCGATGATTGAAATTTAAAAATAAAACAAAGAGAAGGATAAATCAACATGGTGAATGTAGGACTCCTCAACATTTGATCCACGTAGATTTCCATGTTTCTAATTTTTTTCATTTTACTTATTTCTATACTTTAACTCTCTAAAAATTTGTATTTAATCCATCTACGCATTTTAAAAAATAGTTAATAAGCTACTTTTTGGTTGTATAAGCACACCGCAATACAGTTACTTCTAATGTAGATATTCGAACAAACAATTAACCTCATACTTCCTAATTGTATAAGCACAACGCAATACAATTACTTCTAATTTAGACATTTTATCAAACAATTAACCTCATACTTCCTAATTGTATGAGCATACAATGATATAGTTGCTTTGAATAGTGTTGCGATACAAAAAGTGCCACCAATAATAAAGCTTTTTCGCCTTCTATTTCAATCACTCCAATCATCTCCAACCCAGGGACACCCAAACGAGGTCTAGTTAGAACTCTTGAAGTCCACTACTGAACAGAGCCACGTATGCCTCTGTTGGTGTTATCCACCAAAGTCGCACCATATTTGCCATTGGAACTTGATAGAATCCAATCATTAGATTGACATTTTTATAAAAGCATTAAGGATTTAGTTTGCAAAGAACAACCATACTGAGACACGTTTCCTACAGCATACCAAAGTTTGAATTATATAAAGATATTAAATTATCCCACAAATCCTTTATGGAATAACAACTAACTCATGAATATCATAGAGGTAATCGTAGACTTTTAAATACCTGATTTTCCATTAAAGACAACAATCTTGAAAAATTACCTAAAATCTTGCGATGATTTGACTCAAATATAAATTCTTGGGGTTTGACTGTGTAAGACTCCACAAATGACAGGTAACACCCTGATTTATGACGCTTTGTTAAAAGCACATGAAGTGAGCATTTACTGAAATAAACGACTTAATTACCCAATACAGCAACAAGACATAATATTATACTATACAAACCCGGCCTTGAGCGAATGGGGTCCCTATGCCAAAAATCTAAATGAAGCCAATAAAATTAAGTTTTACGAGGCGCCAAACGCAAATATGACAAGGCAAGAAAAATAATTGACAAAACCCAAACTTAATCCTTGGTTTCTTGCAGATCATCTACATGTCCATCCACTGAGCTACGGGCATATTTAATAACTTACGGATAACGTAATCTATGTATTCAATATTTTTATTTTTGGGCCCGTTAAAAATTGAAGGCCCTAGGCCACCGCCTAGTGGGCTTAGGTCCAGGGTCGGGCCTGCATGAATAATCATTAGCTAAGATATGAAAAGTTATACTTAGTCAATAATATAATATAATCAGAGTGGTGTACAGTTATTAACTAAATATACTTACTTCATTTATCTCATAGCATAGCATAAAATCATATCAATCATAAACTATACTCACTATATCTCATAGCTAAGATATGACAAAGCAAGTTTCGAACTTGTGACATCCTGCACCAAAACCGAATCATTTAACCACTTGGACAAAGGTGCTTGTCATTCAAAAAAAATAATAATAATAATAATAATAATAATAATAATCTTGCAATCTCATTATACCAATATATACATCAGCAGGATATATAATTTAGATGGATAAAAAATGTCACGTTAACTATCCCTAGGGTACTTGTTGATTATTTTTTTAGTAAACGTATAAATGGACCCATAAGGTCAAAGCCCAACAACGTATGCCCATATAGGACATGTTGGCTACTATCATCTCCAGCCCAATAGCACATCTACTTTCAAAATCTCAACCCGCAAGAGCTGGTCGCACCGCTCTCCTGGAGTGAAGGACCTTACCCACCATATCCTTTAGTTAAATGAAAAGCTTTGGGCTTCACAGACAACATCCCCACTCCCCATCATTCAGCGACCAAGTCGCAACAAGGCAATGTCAACCCCCAAGACCAACGATCGCTCTCGCAAGACCCATCCATGCTTTTACTTAGTCGCCTCGGATTCCTCAATGACCAACCTATCTAATGCTTCATTTTGTTGTGACTCAACAAACTTTTAACAAAAACTTCTAGTTACCTTTGCAAAAACGGATGGCTATCCCGAAATTTCAAACCCTTTTTATTTAAATATCTGGATTATTTAAATATATGTATCTAGAATTTAATATGAATATATATGATTTTATAATCTTGTTATACACTTTTTAATTAAAAACTAATGATAGAAAACTTATTAAAACGTGTTTACAAAAATATATACTTTGAATAAATACTAAAAATATGACCGGAAAATGTTTTGTTAAAAATCAACTTTTTGTTAAATAAATGTTGTTCGAATATTTGTACACTAGTATGATAACATATGAACACCATAAAAAGTAATTAATTTTCCATCATCCTAAGCAAAAGATTAATTAAATTAAGTGTAGACATAAGGGACTAAAGACCCCTAAATCAAGGCTTGATTTAAGGAGAGTATGGTGTGTGTACATGTACTAAAGCATAGAAGGAAAGGGGGGTTATGGATGCTCATTTTCCATATTCCTAAGCTTATAATCGATGGGGAAGGTCTCTTCATATCTTCAGAAATTCACTTTCAAACAAATGTCTTCCCTTTCTTATCTCCTTTCTAACTTTCTAAAAAACTATGCAAACCATATCTAGTATCCACCAAACTTTTCCAAAGTTCTTATATCATAATTAGAACATGGTTTAGCATCTAAAAGGTGACAAAACGATGATAAAAGGGGAGCGAGGCCCTAGGCCGTAAGCAAGAAGGGGAAAGGAGGTGGATGACATATGCAATGGAAGGAAGGGGAGGTCTTAGCCGTGGGCTAGGAGCAAGTGGAAGTGATAGTATGAGTGTTTTGGGTGATTATTTAACGGTTGGTAGGAAGATGTTAGTGTTTAGTTTAACTAAAAGAGAGTTATCTCACACTTTAAAAAAACTATAAGCTTGTCAGAAGTTAAGTCAAAAACTTGTTGAAATATCGCTTGTTATAAACTATGATAATATACCCTAACTACTTAAAGTTATGGCCCTAAATTATGTGCTCTAACAAAAGCATGTGATTGTTTAACTAGTTGCCTTAAAAGCTTTGAATTGTGTTGAGTTCATTTGAACATTTAATATGGACATGTTAAAGAAGTACATATGTTAATACATGTTTTATGGTGATGTGGTTTGAATTTGGGAACCATATGTGGATAAACTAGAACCATATTGGATATTGAATTGAATACAAAAGTGTTTGTATATCGATAGTCGTTATAAACGCACTTTGACTCCCTTGATTTTAATCTTGTGAAATTTGAAGATTTATGAACATATATCAATATAACTTGTTTTGATTGTTATATACATTTCTATAAGTGTTTTGAAAAGCGGAGAATATTTTTAGAAAGTTATAGAAAATGTAAATCAAAGTTGTAAAAGTTAATAATATAAAAATCGCTTTATCGACACTTTTAAATTCCTTGTTTTTGGAAAATAATGTTTATTTTTAGAGAAACTTCCTTAGAGGTTTATTTACCATTTAAACAAGTAAACGATATATTATCTTATTGTAAAAAATTTGAATCTTAAATCATTTCATAGCTAGTGGAATATAGAGGCAAAAGCTATAGCGAAATAGTCGCTATATAAGCATTTCGAAAAAATACCTTGTTTTCAAGAATTTCTATAAATAATTAAAAGATATTCTTTGGGATTTTTCTTCATGGTTTTCAAGTACCCAAAGTATACTAACTAGTGTAAAAAGAATGGATCAAAAATAAATTGTTAAGGCGTCGTAAACTACGCACAAAGTTGTTGCAAAGCAGGATTAAAACATGCAATAAAACTTTTGAAGCATTTCTAGAAATGTTATCTTTTCCGTCGAAATAATAAATTGTATAAAAATGGAATTTAAATTAAGTATTTTCTTTAATATTTTTAGGGTTGTTTTCTAACTTATACTAGAGTGTTTTAAAATTGATTTCACGTTTAAATATATTTTTAATAATTAATTACGAATTTTTAAACGAAGTGGCTTTTAAAATATAACGTGTTTGTTTTGGTTTTTCTATTTATTTCCAAATTCTGTACTTTTACATAACATTTAATTTAAGTAATTACCGTATATTTATAAGTAGTTTTAAAAGTGTTTTAACATTTTAGCAAGTATTTGAAAGTTATTCATATATATACATACATATATATATATATATATATATATATATATTATATATTATATATATTAGTTTTAACTATTAAATTAAGTATTTTATGAAAATTGTAAAAAAATTTATATTTTTAACACTTAATTTAAAATTAATGGTTTTATGGAAATTATTTAAAAGTATATTACCTTAATCAATAAGTGTGAACATGATTTGATCTTTAAATAAATATTTTAAAGTTAATGATAAGTATAGAAATGGTTTTGGGTTGTAGTAAACAATATTTTAGTAACATTTACTTTTAACCCTTATTATTAATTATACTTAGGAATATAATTAGATATTTACTAATGAATGGTTAGTAGATAAATAGGCGTTAATTGATTGGGTTTGTTGTGATAAACGTTTAAGTAAAAATTGTCTTTAATCCTTAAATGTAATTAAATCTTCAAAAGGGAGTTTTAAAAATTATGTATTAGAATGCCTTATTATGAGTTGAGTGTATTTCCTCTATGAGAATATATATTGGTTATTGTTATAGCAATTTTTATATGGTATTGATTAGTCTATTAAGTGCTTATGAATTATGATTGACGTGCTTGATCAACGTTATCGATAGGGGTCTCTAAACACTTGAATAAGACAAAACAACTTAGTACTGTTTTTAAATTTAGTAAGTGAACTAATTTTACCTAGGATTATATTTTATATAAAAGAATAATTTTCAAATAAATTAATATAGTTTTTTATTATATGCTTGTTTATTAGGAAATGATAATATTCAGTTATTATCATTTATTATTTGATTAGTCGTGATCGGCCAGTTTATGGGCATTGACCATTGTTATTGAATTGTAAGTAAATTAAATTTTCACAACATGAATTGGGTAGATAGTAATCTATGGGAACATTGAAATGAACACTCTATGAATTAAGCTTCACAGACTATAAGGCGTTTGATGGTAATGTTGGGTTAAAAAGTTAAAATTAATTTTAGAAGTTGTTTGTTATATCCTAAATGAAAGTTAAGCTATTTTGAGAATAAATATTGTGAAATGGTTAAAATAAATATGATTTACATAAATATGATTTACATAAATATGATTTATATAAATATGGTTTATATAAATATGATTTGTATAAATATGATTTGTATAAATAAGGCTTATATAAATATGGTTTATATAAATATGATTTATAAACAAAATGGATTTAAAATTTAGAATTTGAAATCCAGATGTTCTCAAAAATCATTTTTAAGAGTTCGAAGTAAATGATAGTAGTATTATTTGAAACTATTTTAAAAGGACTAATGTTAAAAAAAAGAGTTTTAAGATTTATTCGAGTTCGATGTTACTCTCGCAATCAAAAATCGATTCGGGAATAAAGCATTTTTAAGTTAGCTAGTACGAGTGACTCGAATGTGACTAAAAATGGACAAGAGATGTGTTCGGTTGGTAAGCATTTCTCTTAAGTATTACCCTTCTTAGTAAAGGGGATATATGGCACTGCTTGGTAGGACCTAGTACATTGTATCATTTTGTTGTTACTCGATCTATAGAAATATTCCATGGATTTAAAGAAAATATTTTGGAAATTGATTTTGAAAATGATTTTGGTTTAATTCCTAAAAATATTATTCAATATCCAAAAGATATATGTAGATTATTATTTCAAATGATTTGAAAAGAAACCCGGAGTTTAATTCTTAAGTTTTCTGTTAAGGTATATTATGGACGCATGTATCATATGCATTAGGGTAGTTTGGTTGTGCATCTTATTATGATATGCTATTTGTTAGTTTTCAATTATTGAGATAAAATGAAAATTTCGGCGATTTTGGATAGTCTGAAACTTTCGAATTGACAAAGAAATTGAAGCTAAGTATTTTGATAAAATTATAAAAGTTGAATTTTTTTCAAAAGATAGTAAGTTAAAACAAGTTTAAAATTTTGTTAAGAATCCTTGTTAAATGGAACATTCAATATGTTATTGGATCAACTAATAAACGTCTTTACTTAGGGTTGTCTAAGGAAAGGAGGCTCTAGTCTTGAATTGGGATACCAGAGTCCAACTCTACCTAGCTACTTGCCTAACCAAACGGATAAAGAAGTCTATAATGTTGACTTGATTGTAAGATCTAAATTTATTTTGGGCCTTTGTCGAAATTTTAGGAAGTAAAATGTAAAAGAATGTTTTGTATATACTATTAGGACATAATGGAGTATTATACGAGTAAAGAACTTAAGTCTTGAAATGTTTTCAAATGGAAAAATGTTTTATAAGTAAAGAAAGCCTTTATGAAATGTTTATGAACTTAAGTAATGTTTTAAGAAATATTTGTGTAAATGATTTTAGAATTATATAGGAAATAATTTTGTGTAAATAAACGAGAAATGGAAAGAAATTGGTGTAGTTAAGAAACCAGTTGAATTAAATATGTAAGTTGTATGTAGATCATTTTATTAACTGTTATCGATCCAGGATTCGAGTACATGATTTCAAGGTGATGAACACTGATCCGAACAAGGATTTTTCACTAGATTTTTGACGATGAACACTTGATATGAATTTTTGATATGATTTTAAAGTTTTCTATCACAGTTTATTGCTATGTAAGGAGAACGGAAGTATCTGATAAAGGAACCAAATCGAAGTCCGCATTAGAGAAGTCAAGTAAGATATACTAGTTTGGAAGTGAAATTTATGTGATCGAGTAAGTGGTGAATCAATATTGCATACAGATGATATATGTACATTGTACGAACTTTAGCATATAGTATGTTATGTTTTGTTTAGATTGTGGAAAGTTTAGGATAAGACTTTTCGAATTGTTTGAGGTAGTATGAATAATTGACTAAGTAAGTGTTATCCCACTTAAAGTGTTATCCCATTTTTGGTCAAAACTGGAATATCAACAAATTGACAAGGAATGATGGAGATCAGTTGGAATCCAGGCTACGATCGATGTCGCCAAAATTTGGTTGAGCTCCGATCAGGACGAAATTGATTGGAGATGATAATGAGGATTAGGAGAGGCTATGTTTCAAATTTCAGGTTAATCAGAGTTCGTATGAAGGAGATATGATCGATGCAAGATAGGAAGGACATATTGTTCGAAGCCACCTTCCTCTCACTGCCGAACCATTCCCTGCTCCACTTCCTACCGAACCAAACCCAAAGCAACTCCTAGCCGAACCAACCTTCCCCCTGTGCCTACCAAACCATCCAATTCCCCTCACTACCGAACAAACTCCTAGCCGAACCAGCCTCCACCGGACCACACTACTACCGAACCAAACCCTCTCCAAACAAGGCCGGTCCAAAGCATAGCCGAACCAGGCTCCATCAACTCGCCACCGAATCACCTTCACCGAATCAACCTACTCACCACTTCCTATGCACCACCGAACCAACCTTTCTCCTAGGTATCACCGGACCAACGTGCTACCGGACCAAGGCATATCAAGACTCTACTCACCGCCGAACCAAGGCGCGACCGGACCAACTCTGCCAGGCCAAATTGCTTCTGCCCAAGCCCACCAGCAGCTATATACATCCAAGACCTCTGCCCCCAGCCTCACTCTATAAATAGAGGGGCAGGGGTACAACAATGGCAGACAAGTTTGAGAGCTCAAGCACGGATAGAACTTTCAAACAACTTTCTCATACTTGTATACAAAGCTTTGTACTTGTAATCTGAGAGAAAAGAGAGAATAACATATAAAGTGGACGTAGGCACGTTCTGGCCGAACCACTATAAATCTGCGTGTCTTTTTACAATTTAGCCCCTGTTTTTTACTTATTTGCATAACTCACCCAAATCACTAAAAACAACTTAAAATCAACGGAATCATACGACTTTGAGGTGTTTGTCCATTTTTTGCGCAAATAATAATAACCTGAGGTGGTTGAGCAAAAAGTATGCTTAGTACTTTATATATCAACCATATAGGGTGAGAAGATTTTTGACCTAGGCAAACCATTAGCCTTGTTTGCTAGTGGTTGTAATGTTAAGTATTAATACACTGCTAAAAAAGGCTGAAATACCGACAGAGTCTAATGACGGCTTTCGACGACTTATTTCCGACGGCTTACGACGAACTATCGGCGGCAGTTGGAAACCATCAGAAATTCGCGAATTACAGGCTCCAGTCGAACCTATTCTTCCTCATTTTCCAACACGCAAAAAAATAAATTCAAAACCTCCAAATCCCTATTTCAAGCTTCCAATCACCAATTTCAAGCTTCTGGATCCTCCATGGCTACCTAATTGCACTCTATTGCTTTCAATCTCAGGTATAATCTCTTATTTTTCGAAAAATCTAATTTTTACCCTAAATCTAGTTTTGCAAAAGTTGATAAATTAGAGCTAGTTAGTGATTGTAATTGTTTCCAATAGCCTAATAATGGTTTATATATCCCACAGTATACATATTTCATATGTTATCGTGAAATTTTAAAAAGTATGTATAATTTGTGATTGTATATGTATGTATAAACCGTTGTATATGTGTTGTTTCTACCATTGTATTGTGTTAATTGGAATAAGACATGAATTGTAGAACATCTTGACTTGTATAACAATAATGAATGCATGAGTCTAAAAAATTTGACTGTATTGGAAAATGACAACAATATTGAAGCACCCTTATTCGATAAAATACAAGGAATAAATGTGGTAAATTAATAATTTTTTGAAATACATAAAATTAGTAAATATTCATTTTTATAAACTACTTTTTTTTACGTCCCTTAGAAAGTTTTTGGTCTCATCCGATAGGTGTTGTACATGATCATTATATAAATATTCGTTTTTGTCACAAAACGGTCATTTATATTCATCTGGTACAATACTTGTTGGATTTGTCCCTATATTGGATAAGTTATAAACGCGGTAAACAATTACATTTCGCAAATTATTTCGCTTTAAACGGTTCACAAAATTTCGCCGTCGCTTTTTTTTGTTTCTTGTGTATACGTGTTTGTGTACAATGCAGGAAATAAAAGGGAAGTGCCGTTGAAATTTTGTTGAATCATTTAAAACAAAATAATGTATAAAATGTAAGTGTTTACTGTGTTTGTAATGGGAAGTAGAATGACTAACCAGGAAAAAAGATAACCATAAGTCAACATTTCAATATTGTATTCTTAAGTGGGTAAAATTGACGCATATAAGCTTTTGTATCGATACATGGAAAAATAAAATGTGAATTCGTAAAATGACCAATATTTGTTTTTGAATTTGTGACATTTTTTCAAATAGGAAAATGATCGATTGTTTTGTTGATCGGAGGAGATGGATTTAACAAAGAAGGGGATTGGGAGGCTCGACAAAAGAAGATTTTTATAACGGTATAAACGTATTTGTTGAATTTGCTTTAAGTAACAACGAAACGATGTAGAAATTCATGTCCGTGTAGTAGGTGTAAACATTTGAAGTTGTTACCCGACATTGTGAAAGTCCATTTGTGCAAAAATGGTTTCGTGCCGGAGTATTATGTTTGGGATCGTCTTGGAGAAGTTGTAGCACACACTTCTATAGAGTATGAATTAGAGATTGCTGGTAATGGAATTGTCATGACGAATCATATAGAAAATATGGTTGAAGTTGCAGCACGATCAATGTTCCCTACGGTAGAAGTTGACGACGATGATGTAAATGTTGAAGAACCAAATATTGAAGCAAAAAAATTTATGATTTACCGGTGCTGCTAAGAAACCACTTTGGGATGGTTGTAAAAGTGGCACCCAGCTATCAGTAACTGCACAATACATTGCGATGAAGTCAAAATACAACATCACCGAAGCCGGATTTGCAGCCGTTGTACAAGCTCCAAAAAGACATATGCCGCCAGATAATTTAATGTGCGAAAATCACTATGAAGTAAAAAAACTTGTGTCGGCTTTTGGTTTAGCTTATTAGAAAATAGATACATGTTTAAATGGCTGCATGTTATTTTGAAAAGAGGATATCACTCTTAGGAAGTGTAGAATATGTAACGGGGAAAGGTACAAACCAAGAAAAAAAAAGGAAAGGAAGTTCCATACAAACGTATGCATTATTTGATCATCACTCTTAGACTTCAAAGGTTATATGCATCGTCTGTAACTGCATCTCATATGAGATGACATATGTGAGAACAGAGGAAGAATGTACGTTGACACATCCAGCCGATCGAGAAGCATCGAAGCATTTCGACAAAACTTATCCCAATTTTGCAACGGAGAGTCATAATGTTCAACAAAACTTATCCCAATTAATATATCATGCTACTAATTTTAACTGTATTTTTGTTTGTTCATGTAGGCAAGGTTTACTTAACAACGGTAGAAACTCCTCGAGGACACCGGTCGAGAGTAGCTGACGACAGACGAGGAGGACGTCATTTTGAGTCAGTCATGGATCCACCTTCTCAAAATAGACGCTACGGCTTTGGCAATCGAGTGGCAATGAATAATATATTAAGATATAACAATTTAGTAATCTTTTAGTTCTAACGAACTTCATATCGCTTTGATTTCAGTAATAAGTTTATCGATATAACAATTAACACATTATGTTGTTGCTTTGTTAGCAAGATTATAGACTAAATTAAATAAGTATTGTAGGCCAGCAGACAAAGGAGAGCTGGCCAAACGACCAGAGCTGAAATTGATCTAGCAGAGATCGAAGGGTTGAGAGCTAGGGCGGCGCAACTGGAAGAGTAGAACCGTCGTTAGGCCATTGAGATGACACAGCTGCTGGACCAGTGTATTGATGAGTGCATGCCTGTGCAGCTAAAGCGCTCGGCAGATTCGAAGCGGTGGAGGTGCAAAAAGTCATAGCGGAGATACAACAAGGAAACAGCGGTATATAGCGGATGGCTCTAAAATAACATATAAAACTCGACAAGCACCTTTGTCCAAGTGGTTAATTGATTCGGCTTTGGTGCAGGATGTCACAAGTTCAAAACTTACTTTCGAACGTTTATTTGACATGGGATATGTTGTCCCAATGATTTGTTGTATATAAAGTACCAGTTCAAAAAAAACAATATAAAATTCGTACTTAATGTTTTTACAAATATATAAATGGCAATTTAATGAAAAATTATCATTCAATAGAATTATAATTAATACATAAATAATTTTAAACAAAAAAAATGTGCGAATATACTTTAAATAAACGTAAAACTGTTATATAACATAATTGAATTTAGTAGAATATTAGAGTATTTTCATTTCTGAAAATATATTAAAAAATAAACCAAATAATTAGTTTCATAATTTTTATAATGTAAAATTCAATTTTTTAATTCATTTTATTAAAGAGGATATAGCGGAAATAACAAAATATAGCGGGAATAACAGGATATAGCGGAAATTGCGGGGATTAAAGCAGAAAGACTATATTTTGGAGCTATATGGAAAAAACGAGCGATATAAATCCGCTATGAGATATAGCGGGGTAATAGCGGGGCATTAATTACACAGGTACATGCAGCAACATGGCGGCTGCTTTCCATCTTCAGCCGGTTCGGGAGGTTCTGGAGGTGATTGACCGGAGTGATAGGTATGTTTTTTTTGTGTCGTTGTTTAGTAAGTTTTAATGATACATTGAGTTATGAGAGTAGAATTTGAAATGTTGTGTATATTTTTTGATGATATATTCGGTAGTAGTAATTTTAACATTTGAGAGTTGATGATGAGGAGTTGATGAATGATTGATGTATATATATTGTACAATGAGTGTATGTAAATTATGGTAGCGAAGTGTTGGCTCGATTTTATATGAATTATGCTTGATTTATTTCTTTATGTGATTTGATTATATTTGTATGGTTCGATTTTATATTGAATATCTTAATTGAATATATGCTTGTGTGGTGGAATACATTGTATTTATGGATTGTGGATGGAAGGCAAAAATACAGCAGAAAAAATGAAAAACAAGTTCAGGTTTACCGACGGCCTATAGGCCAAAAATTTCCGACGGCAAGCGACAGCTAAAAAACGACGGTTTTCGACGGCTACCGACGGATTTTTGCACCGACCGTGATCATCCACGTGTCTTTCGAAGGCCGCTATAGCCGTCGTAAAAGCGGCGACGGGTATTGTCGGAAGCCATCTGAAATGCTGTTCAGCAACGGTATTTTTTGTGTCGGTTTTTTCTGACGGTCACCGACGACTTTCGATGACCGCTGACGGTTTTGAACCGTCAAAAATTATCTTGTTTCTTGTAGTGATATGTGGTTGCCTCTTTTATTGCTTGTGTTGGAATTTCGAGTATGAAATATTCTAAGAAGGGGAGAATGTAACAATCCGGAATTTCGAGTACTTTGTATTTAAATATTTGCATTTAGGATTTAATATGGATAACCCTGTTAAACCATTTTTAAGTAATAACTAATGATAGAAAACTTATTTTTGAAATATGTTTACAAAAATATGCACTTTGAATAAATACTGAAAATGTGAGAGGAAATGTTAAAAACCAACTTTTTGTTAAATAAAATGTTTGAATATTTGTCCACTAGTATGATAACATATGAATACCTTAACAAATAATTAATCTTCCATCATCCTAAGAAAAAGTGTAACTAAACTAAGTGTAGACGTAAGGGACCAAAGGACCCGTAAATCAAGGCTAGATTTAAGGTGAATATGGTGTGTGTAAGGATATGGTTTGCATGTATTAAAGCGCGGAAGGAAAGGGGAGTTATGGATGGTCATTTGCCACATTCATAGCCTTATAAATAAACGAGGAAGGCCTATTCATATTTTCACAAATTCACTTCTAAACAAATGTTTCACTTTCTTATCTTCTCTCTAACTTTTTAGAAAACTATACAAATCATATCCAATCTCCACCAAATTTTACCAAAGTTCTTATAACATCATTAGAATATGGTTTTATATCTAAAAATTGAGGAAATGATGGGGCAGAGGGAGTGAGGCCCTAGGCTGTGAGTAAGGAGGGGGAAAGAGGTAGAGGACGCGTGAGATCTTGGCCGTGAGCTTGGAGCAAATAGAAGTGATAGTAGGAATGTTTTGGGTGATTGTTTCAATGTTGGTTGAAAGATGATAGTGTTTGGTTTAAATAAAAGTAATATCACACTCTTTGAAATAAAACTATAAACTTGTCACGAGTTAAGTCAAAAACTTGTTGAAATATTGCTTGTTATAGACTACGATAATATAATATACCCTAACTACTTAAATTATGAATCTAAATTATGTGCTCTAACAAAGCATGTGACTATTTAACTAGTTGTCTTAAAAGCTTTGAATTTTGTTAAGTACATTTGAACATTTCATATGGATATGTTAAATAAGTACATATGTTAATACATGTTTCGTAGTGATGTGGTTTGAATTTGGGATTCATATGTGAATAAAATAGAATTAAATTGGATATTGAATTGAACATGGAATTGTCCGAAGAGCGATCATCGCCGTAAATGCATTTTGAATCCCTTAATTTTAAACTTGCGAAATTTGAAGATTTGTGAACATATCTTATTATAACTTGTCTTGGTTGTTATATACATTTCTTCTAAGTGTTTTGAAAAGAATAGAATATGTTTGGAAAATTATAGAAAATGTAACCAAAGTGGTAAAAGTTAATAATAAAAACGTCGCTTTATCGACACTTTTAAATTTCTTGTTTTTGGGAAATAACGTTTATTTTTATAGAAATTTCCTTAGTGGCTTCTTTTCCATTTAAACAAGTAAATGGTATAATTATTCTTATCGTAAAAGTTTCAAAGCTTAAATCATTTGATAGCTAGTGGAACGAAAATGCGAGAGTTATAAAGAAATAGTCGCTATATGAGCACTTTGAAAAATTACCTTGTTTTCGAAAATGTTTATAAAATAATTAGAAGGCATTCTTGGGGATTTTTCTTCATGGTTTTCATGTATCTGAAGTATACTAACTAGTGTAAAAAGAATGGATCAAAAATCTATTGTTAAGGCGTCGAGAACTGGTTGCAAAGATGTAGCAAAAGAGGTTTAAAACATACAGCAAAACTTTTGACGGGATTTCTAGAAATGTTATCTTTTCTGTTGAAACTATAAATTGTGTGAAAATGATATTTAAATTAAATGTTTTCCTTTAATCTTTTAGGGTAGTTTTCTAATTTATATTAAAGTGTTCTAAAAATTGGTTTCAATTTTAAATATATCTTTAGTGGTTAATTATGAATTTTAAACTAAGTGGATTTATAATAAAACATGTTTATTTTGGTTTTTCTACTTGTTTCAATATTCCTTATTTTTACATAATATTCTATATAAGTAATTATCATATATTTATAAGTAGTTTTAAAAGTGTTTTAACATATTAGTAAGTATTTAAAAGGCATTCCTATATATATATATATATATATATATATATATATATAAGTTTTAAGCATTAAATTAAGTATTTTATGAAAATAATAAAAGGGTGGATTTTTTACACTTAAGTTAAAATAAGTGGTTTTGTGGAAATTACTTAAAAGTGTATTACCTTAAGTAATAACTGTGAATATGCTTTGATCTTTAAATAAATATTTTAAAGTATTTGATAAGAAAAGAATTGGTTTTGGATGGTAGTAGACAATGTTTTAATAACATTTGTTTTTAGCCCTTATTATTAATTATACTTAGGAATATAATTAGATATTTACTCATGAATATTTAGTAGATAACTAGAAGTAAGTGGATTTTTGTTTGCTGTGACAAACGCTTTAACCCTAAAATGTAATTAAACCTTCAAAAGAGAGTTTTAAAGATAATGCTTAAATGTGAAGTGTTTTGGGTTTGTAGTAAACGGTGTCTCGGTAATATTTATTTTTAAATCTTTGAATTATATTTTAAAGTGAAAAAATATTATAAACATAATTAGATCTTTAAAAATGGAATTCTAAAGATAATAATGGTTTGAAATCTTTTATAAAAAGATAGAGAAAATTATATGTTTAATTTATAAAAGAGAAGGGGTTTATATGAACAATGTTTTAGTAACATTGGTTTTTAACCTACTTGATTATGTTTTAAGTACGAAAATCTTTATTAAGTGATTGAGAATATACTTATACCATTGAGATAAATATATGAATATCTTTTAAGTAGTAAAAAGAGTACACATGAATAGTTGAATATACGAGTACAAGTATATATATCTTTTACAAAGAGAAATTAAATATATATACACAAGTATATAAAGAAAGTTTTATCTAATATATGAGTATTAATTAAAAAATATATTTTAATGAGTATTAATTAATATAGGAAGTTTTGATTAATAAAGGAAAATTTATTGGATAAAACGAAGTTTTACTAATAAAAAGGGTTTCCAATTAATAATGGATAAATTAATTAAAAAGTGATTAAAAGTCATTTATGTAAATTGATCATGCTTTGGATGAATCGATAGTGCTTGTATGTTTACTTGCTTATGGAGAGCATATGGAAATTAGTTCCCCGATGCGATCATTCACATTATTGTTGAATAAAACCAAATTCATCAATTCAGTCTTGGAGAGACCGGGATCGGTAAGTGTTCTACTTATCGAAAACCACTTCAAGACTGAGATATGAGTTATGTTTTGAAAATGGAATGATGGAATCCATGTGTGGTACCGAAATCTGTTGAGATGATGGAATCCATATGGGATTCATTATTTGTCCGAGTATTGAAGACTCGTGTGAAGATGCCAAACGTAGCCTCGACATCGAAAAAATGACTAAAGACAGAATATGATGCACGATTAAGGGGTTTAGCTGACCCATGAAGGGTACATCAACTCCAAATCAAGAGTATGCTTATCGATATGTTACGTATGGGGAGTTGATGATCCTTGATTCACATTGTTCACGAGAATGTTCGGACGATGGGTCAGTTGTGTTTAACTTATGGTATATTTTATCAAGAGATATACGATGTTCGAAAAGTATTTTTTATCCTTGTCGTAGGTGATCGGTCCCCGTTTACTGAGGAGATCTCCGTGGAAAATCCATTTATATGAATGTGCCTTTGCGGTGTATGCCTATATGCTGTTGAATGTAACTAAGATAACCATTCGAGCTGTATTATATATTTATTTAAACTCTATACGTTATTATAATATCATAAAATTTTCTTATGAAATGGTTAGGTTATCGTAAGGGCAAAACCCATCCGTTTTTATTTGCGTCGTGGTCTTACGGGATACCTTTATTTTGAAATGTTTTATAACATTAAATAATTTAGACTACTTGAGTCTCTTACGCTAGTTTAGCAGACTGATCCAGATGTTATTTTTTTCAAATCTCGAGTCAGCCTCTTATATATTTCTAGATTTCGTTAATGTTAATTGGAGCTCTTGAAGAAGAGCTGGATGATTACATGCTGCATTTTTTATTTCCACTGCATTACTTTGTTTATATATATCAACAATTGTAAGAACATGCAATTATAACTGTTCGGGCTGATGATAGGTTAGTTTGCTCTGATTATTGTATCCATAAAGTTTTCTTGGTAAAAGATCATTTTGAAACTATATGTTATCATTCGATTGTGAGATTTTGATGTTTTTGTTTTTCTCTTTCTTATTCCTTTTCTTTTTTATTTTACCCTAACGTTTTATCTTTCTGGCACTTGGGTACTCGGGATGTGAATATCGCAGATGTATTAATGTCGATATTGGAGGGATCATTACAATGTCGATCTCGTACTATAAAAGCGGCTTGTGAAACTCCACATATGACAAAAGTTTCTAGTTGCCTTTTAAATGGTTTTGATTTTATATTGTAAATAAATATGTTCAAAACAATTTTAAATTAAAATGTGAATTTTAAATGTTATAGTTCATAAGTGAGCTGTAATAAATTTATAGCATTAATTAATCATTAATTATTAATAATATAAACATATATACAAGACTTAATATTAAACTGTAAATGTTATAACCAAATAAGAGAATCTTATAGAATCACTACAACTAAATAGTCTATTACAAACTTTTGTTTACAAAATTCGCAAAATGACAGTTGCAATGGATGATTTTAGAACTTTTTCAAAGAAAGTTGTAATAAAGTTGATTATAACAATTTTTGTTTAGCGGTTGTAATAAACATATTAATAAGTTTATTTTTTTAACCGTTGTAAAATAGTAATTTATAATAAAATTTATTTATAATTGTCTTAGTCATAGGTTGCAATTGATTGCATAACCACTTTCGATGAAATGTTGTTCATGGCGAATGAAAATTCTGAGTAGACATAAGAGTTCACATTCAAAGATTTTACGGTCCACGCTAACCAATCGTGTGAAAAAATGAAGAAGCATAAAAATTGCAAAAAAAAAAAGCTTCTTAAATTTGTAATAATCTTTTTGAATTTTGGAAATTTTCTCGAAAAGTACAAATAATTTTCAAATAAATAAACAAATAATTTCTTTTTTAATTATATGCAACAAACTGTTAAATATATTCAAGTAAGCATCTAATGTTTCATTTGGCGCTTAATATTTCACCAAGCATCTTTATTTTATTTTTTTAGAATTTTTGCCTCTTACCTCAGAAAGTTCATTTCCTACGCTAACCCCTAACCCAAGATTCGCTTTATTCGCCTCGGAAATTCTGGAGGAAAAAAAATGAAAGCTTCAAGTCCATTTATCATCCACCGAAACATCAGTAATGATCTAATACTTGTTTGTTTATATGAAACCTAGGACTAGTATAACCTCACAACGGTGGAGAAACCGACCGTTCGATTGTATAACTTTGATAAGAAATATACATTTAAAACTTTTGTTAATATTACTTAAACATTAAGTGATAATATGTTGGAAAAGAATAAATTGAGATTTGAATCTGAAAATATGAATTTCAAATTTAAATATTAATCAAAGCATTCAAAATTGTCGATTTGAAATTGAAATTTTAGAATTTGAAAATCATAATAGATTTGAATTTGGAATCTTTGATGCGCGAAGTAAAAGGAGGAAGTTTAGAGAAACCGCGATGAGACAAGATCCACGTTTTTAGGGAAACCGCGATGAGACAAGATTCACGTTTTTTTGTAATTAAAGCATTCAAAATTGTCGATTTGAAATTGAAATTTTAGAATTTGAAAATCATAATAGATTTGAATTTGGAATCTTTGATGCGTGAAGTAAAAGGAGGAAGTTTAGGAAAACTGCGATGAGACAAGATCCACGTTTTTAAGGAAACCGCGATGAGACAAAATCCATGTTTTTTTTGCTTCAGAAAAATTGATTTTGGCCAGTGACAATAAGCAAACCTACCTAACGGTCGGTTTGATATATTCAAAAACAGTTTCCTTTATTTGATTTTGGGTAGTAAATATCATAAATTTGGCAATTCGGTGCCAAAAGTAATAAATATTCTTGCGGCGTTTATTTTTTCTCCCTAAATCTAAGAGAGTTCCAGTAGGACTAAAAATTTTATAGATTAAATCGATGTTTATTTTCCATTCCCTTGGCTACAGCAGTGTCAATTTAGGCGTGGAGAATGAAAAGAAGCTGTGATTTTCCTTTTTTCTTAAGCAGTGATCTATAAACGGTAATTAAATAACCGTTTATGGCATAAACAATTGTCCTCCTACGCTATAAACGGGTTTTCAAAAAATTATTTATAGGTTTTTGAATAAAAAACAAATTCCTCTCGCTTGTTTGTTGGAGAAGTGAGAGGAATCCGCGTTTTTAACTTGCTTCCTTATCTTGATTTTTCCTCCTATGCTAGAGATGCATTTAGTAATAGCATAAAATTGACAAATGCTGTTTGAATTTCTAGATATAAAATGCACATTTTTGTATAACCTTAACTTATTTTGTGTTTGCGTGCGTTTTTTTTTACATTGCACTGTACAAATAATTAATAGGTTGACATGTTCTTATCATAACGTATCAACGACGTTGGAATATAGGATTTCCAATAAATAATGAATTAAAATTGTGGTGTTAGCTCAATATACGAAAATAGGATTATTATTTTTTCTTTGATATAGGGCTTTTGCAAACTTATTAATAAATATGCCGCTATCAATATATGAAATTGCGGTCCCATTTTCCTGTTTCCGTGAGGCAGCCAATAAAAACACTCAATTTTTAATTTTTTTTTTTTTTTTTTTACAAAAATCACTTTCTCAAAGAGAGAGAGAAAGGACGTTTGTGTAAAAATCGTGGTGTTTTTATCAGCTTGGCACATCGGGTAGGGAGGGAATTGAAACAGGTGATCTCCTCCTGTTGTTAAGTCGCTGATGGCTTCTCTTAAATGATTATGAAGAACACGAAACACAAGTTTTGGTAAAGGATGATTTTTCACTAGCATAGAATTTGTTCCGATTGTATTGCGTGAACTTTCAAAGGCTGTTTCAGATGGAGGATGTAGTGGATGGGATGACGTTGGTGGTCTTATTGACATATGAAATGCCATTCATTCAAATGGATCTCCCTTTTTTTTTCCCTTTCACTTTGCCTCTTCTTTTAATCATTTTTCTTTTGCAAAGTTGGCTAGTAAAACCATATTTCTCCATGACATTTTATATTTGCGCACACATAGTGGGTATTTGATCCTTTCAACTAGAGTCTGTTATTTTTTTATTTTTTGAAAAAGTAAATACAATGGCCCAAGGCCCATAGAGTCTGTTATTTTAATGTTTTAATTTAGCAATTTATGTCTTTTACTCAAGACAATATTTGCATTCTGACTCCCAAGCTCAAGATTTGAACCCCATCGTGTATATTTTGAAAGTTCAAAACTCTGACATTCTACAGTGTGTACCAAAATGCTGTCGCTTGAGGTCCTTTATGTGATGTATAAGCTATATATATATCCACGATATATCAAAAACTAACTACTTGGCTTCAGATAACAACAAACGTGATGCTGATAGGTGACTCAAAGCATTTTGGGTGTGCTCATGGACAAGCAGCCGACTGGGGAAAAAAACAACCGCTGTTTTTGTCGAAAGGAAGAAGTGGGAAAAACAGGATTTAATGTTTTGATTTGCAGTGTTTTTCTGTGACTAAATTTTTACATCCGAGGTTGGACGTAAAAATTGTTATATCAACATCCCGAAATCTTCTTCTTCATCATTTCAAATCAAAAACAAAACCGATCATCCTCTGTTTTAAAAACTCTAATGGTTTCTTCCTCATCTCTCTTTTTCAAGAAAACCGATTTAAAAAAGGATTGACAAAGAGAAAAATAAAAAATGCATTCTCATCGAAAGTGGCTGAATGTATATGAAAGATAATCATGGATCAAATTTTCTGCATTCCATTCTATTGTAGAAATGGAATGACCATCTCCGTTTGTAATGCAATTTTTAGAAGTTGATGATGGTGGAGGATTTGGAATAGGTTTCACAAAGACGGACAAATAGAGATGATGTTAATTTCTGGAAAAAAACAAGAGAACAATGTGTTACAAGGACTCATCACCTTACGATTGGAAGATAATTGACTTTTTATTTCATGGACATATGTCTAAGAGTGTTTGTTCATTCGGCTGAAGTTGAGTTCACACTTTTTAAATATCTCAGCTATGAAGTCGCCATGCTTTAGGTCGGTCTGATGAACGAAGAGGGTATGAAGGATATTACAACTACTATTGATGGTGTTGACGTATCTGATTTTCATGGAGTATCATTCACTCCAGATCCAGCATCATCATTTTCTTCCCACCACCATCCCAACCGAAAATCTAAGTGTTCCGTTGATGCTGGACCTTTTGCTCCAGCGCCTGCTCCACTTCCTACTTCGACACCATGGTGGTAAGAAGTTACGAAAATACTGAATGATTTTCAGCAATTATTGACAGAAAAATTAAACACCGTTTGGTTTACGATTTTTAGTTTTGTGTTTTCGTCTAAACAAAAATTCGCATTTATTATGTATAATTAAAAGATACTCAATTTTGAAAAATGAAACTCACATAAAAAATAAAAAACAAGTTTATTTGATTTTTCGTGTTTTGAGACATAACAAAATGATGGAAAACAATTCATCTCCTCCATTTTCCGTCCATCGTCGCAATGACTAAGAACTGTAAAAAAATTCCTACAATTTCTTGTATTTTGTAGCGTGTTGAAAACACAAAACATAAAACTCAAAATGAAACTAAACGGGGGCCTTAGTATCTACAACTAACTTTTTGATGGCTCCAAACAAACCGGAGTTGGCTACGTAGATGATGCAGTTCGGTATTGAGCCGTTCGTTACCACTGCCTACATCATTATAATGAAAAACATGGTCCATGATTTTTTTTATGTATTAGGAGTTTGAATTTGTAGTGGATTTCTGAATTTTTTTTTGTAGTTGAATTTGAATTTGATTTTCTACCATTAAATATTAAGTATTAAATATACTTATTACAAAAATTCGCAATCATTTTTATTCAACTGTTTTTACATTACCTTACACAATATTTTTTACATCCTTTCCAACCTTAACCAAGCTCCAATCAATTATTTGTTCATAACCGCTCTAATATCCAACCTCTAATCTAATTTGTATGCAAACACACCAATAATCCTAGGACAAACAACAATCACCAAAATCTGTACAACAATGTTAATGTTGATGAAGATATTTGTTATGCATTGTTGTTCTGATGAAAATCAATAAACAGGAATTGCAAATTGGTATCTTGGATGGGACGAAGCAATAGTAGAAAATTGTGGCATCGGCTTCTGCAATACCTAAGCCGTTAATGTACACAACTTTCCCTCTATGTCTAAAGGTACTTTAACCCGGATTCAATTTGATCTCTAAAATGAAGTTTATAAATTAAACCGGTAAATATATTTTTTGCCTTCTACTTATCCATCCGTGCAGTTAAAGTACTTAATGGTACAGATGCAAAAAACTACAGCATAAATAACGCAAATACATAGCGGATAATAGCAGCAAAGGTGCAAAAAGCGATATTAAAAAAAAAAATCAATTGCTGAAATGAATTTATTATTAGCCTCGCTTAGAAAAAGAAACATTGTTTACTCATATGTAACAATCCAAGAATGTCATGATCTATGCAATTCAAACTTTTTGACTAAAAATAGTATTCTTGAACTTATACATCCACAGGCTGTTGATTTTGTTCAAAAAAGGACATGTTAAATTAATTTTTTTTTACATTTAATTCGCTAAAAAATATACAAATAGCTAAGATTTAGTGGATTTAGCGGTAAATAATGGAGTTTAAAGTGGATTAACTGTTTAATAACTTTAAATTGTAAAAGCGTAAGTGTTTGAAAAGCAATAAACGTTTTAATAGGATTTAACGGGACTTTAAGTATACTTAAAGAGAAACACAACAGTTTAACAGAGGACTATGTGGATCTAAGATGACAGGATATCACATGGAACACGCATATAGATTTGTAGAATAATGATATTCGAAGTCATAAAGTTTGTTATACAACTCTATAGGTGTACACACCTGTAAGTTTATGTTCTCAACGACTGACAGTTTTGTACCAACTATGTTATCCTACTAAACATTATTGCATAATAATTTGGTGATATAATTTCCAAACTAAGAAGTTCACTAGCACAGGCTACTTCTTATGTCAACATGGTGCTCAAAGTACGTATACTGTATAGTGTATTGTTTTCTACCTTCTAATCAGTGATCACACAATATACAGGTTAGAAATAAAAAATAAAAAATAAAAAAAAATTGTAACTTACCTTTATAATTCTCAGAATAATATTTGTGACTTTCCAAGTATTGTTCCTAAAATGATCATTTCTGAATCAGGCAATCGCATGCTAGCTAGGAAAATTAGTACGGATGAGGTTCATGATGCAGTTTTTAACATAAATGATGACAGCAGTCCTGGACCTGATGGTTTTGGTGCAATTTTTTTTAAATTACATTGGGAAGAAATTAAAGATGATTTACTTCAAGCTGCAAATGATGCCTTTTACAGTGGTATGCTTATTAAAGAGGTTAATCATACATTTATCACTACAGTTCCTAAAAATCAAAATGCAAGTGAACCACATGACTACAGGTCTATTTCTTGCTGTAATGTATCATACAAGATAATTAGCAGCATCCTATGTAACAGAATCAAGCAAGTTCCCCTTGATCTTATTTCCATTAATCAAAATGCATATATTCCTAGAAGGCATATGATTGAGAACAATTTGTTAGCATATGAAAGGGTAAGATTCCTTAAGAGGAAAGGTTCGGAGAAACTTCGCTTAAAATTTGATTTGCAGAAAACAATTGATAAAATCAATAGGGAGTTTATCATTTATATTATGGAACAAATGAATTTTCCCTTAATTTTCTACAAATTTATTCATCAGTGTATTTCCATGCCATCATTTTCTATCATCATTAATGGTATCCCTCGTGGCTTTATAAAAAGTAGTAGAGGTTTGCGACAAGGTGATCCCTTAACACTTATCTGTTTTCAATTGCTATGGAGTATTTAGTATTTTAATGGATATGGAATACATTGCTGGTAATTTTAGTCCAATTTATAACTATCATCCTATAACATCACATTTAATTTATGCTGATGATCTTCTGCTTTTTTCAAAATCTGACTACAATAGTGTCAATTCCATTAAAAGAGTATTAGAGAAGATTCAATTTCTGGATTATATATCAATCAAGATAAATCTAAAATTTATTTCAGTAAGGGAAATAAGCACAAGGATCTCATCAGTACCTAACTTAATATTAAAGCCGAGATCTGCCAGTGAAATATTTAGGACTTCCTTTATCGAGCAAGAAGATTAATAAAATCAAAAATAAAATCAGCTGCTGAAGCAATAGATTTTTATCTACAGCAGGCAGGATTGAATTCATTAACTCATCCATTTATCCTATAATTTATTTTTGGATTCAATCATGCCAACTGCCTACACATGTAATAAACAGAATTGAACGCTTATGTGCTGACTTCATCTCTATCTCTACTGCTAATAAAGTAAATTCGTTAAATTAATTTACTCGACGTCTTTTTAAAATTCCGAAAATGCTCTTGCCTTCCGTTTACAATAATATAAACAGCCCGTTTGCGAAGAACGGGTAAATTCTAGTATGGAATAACAAATATCACAAAGTTTCTTGGGATCAGATGTGTCTGCCCAAAGCTAATGGTGGTGTTGTTCTAAGGAATATTAAAGATATGCAAGTAGTCATGGCTTTAAAATCAATATGGACCTTTTTGCAAGGAAATTCATTATGGGCAAGATGGATTAATAGTAGGTTTGCTAATAAAATAATTTCTGGATCATGGATATAGAGAGTAATGCTTTGCATACCTGGAAGACCATGCTAAGAGCTAGCCAACACTGCAAGTGACTTTTTAATAAGAACATCATCAATAGTATTTCTACTCACCTCTGGTATGATCAGTGGATTCAAGGCAAGAATTTAATTTGTACACTAGGATGGCAGCATATGGTTTCTTGCGGTGGCCACAACTCCTTAGTTGCTCGTATCATCGGAGATAATCTCTGGAATCCTGAGCAACAGGGTTCGCCTCCCACAGTTGCTGATAAGATTCGCAGCATTAAAATTTTCTCCGATCAACATCATGATTACTGGACATGGACATGGACAGGGAGTAAAAATGAAAATTTCAATCTCAAACCAGCATATAATACTGTATCATCGTTTCAATCACACCTTGAATGGGCCAGTTTCATTTGGAAAAAGCCATCAGTTCAAAAATTCTCTTTCACGACATATCTGGCATGTCTTAACAGGTTGCAAACATTTGACAAACTTTGTAAATGTAATAGCAATTTGGATCCAATATGTAAACTGTGTGAACAACATCAAGACGACAGCAGACACATATTTTTTAATTGCGAATTTTCCAAATTTATTTGGGATTTCATAAAGAAAATACTTGGCATCAAAGTTCGCACGAACAACAATATTCTCGAAATCATAGCGGATCAAAAAGATTATAGTAAAAATAATAAGAAACTTGAAACTCTTGTGAGAATAGCAATTACTACGACTATAAGTTCAATCTGGAAAGAAAGATGTAAATGGTTATATAATAACTGTTGGACTTCAAAGGAAAACAAAGCAGATTTCATTCTTGCAGAAATCAAATCTATCATTTATGCTTTCAGGAAAGGAGAGGGAAAGCAAACTACTCATAATCTTCAAATCGAGAATAATAGAAATGAAGGAAATTTCTCACAGAGAGAAGAAGATAGAAGACCGCCATAAATTTTCTTCTGCCATAACTGTCTCGAAGCATGGAAAAGGCAGTTGTCATCATGGGTTCATTTGCAATTTTCATATTTTTGAAATGAGTGAATGTTTGTTTGCAGACCTTTGCCCTTGGAGGGCTATTCAAGACAATTTTAGATCCACCCAACGGTTGAAAAAAAGCAAAAGCTGTGTTTTTCCTTAGCTGTTTAAAATTTAAATGGCTAAGAGAATGACTTTGGATTGAAATCCATAGGGGAATTGCAATTCACATGATTTAGCCGGCGAAAATAAAACAGGCTAAGCTTGTCCAGTTTTATTTTCGCCGGTTATGAAGCAATATTCTAAATTGCTTTGGCAAAGCAACCCAGAAAGCCTCAACCGGTCTTTGAGGGTCGGTTGCTTAAAACGTTCTAATTTTGAAATGCTTTAAGGTCTGTTTTTATGTGCATAATTTGTTGCTCTTCTTGTTGTATATTTTGCACACCTTAATGTGGACTTTGTATTCTTTTTTCTTGTAATAAACTAACTTTTTTTTTGTTCAAAAAAAACGTTGAATTGTGACTATGTATTGTCCATGTATACAATTAATGGACATGCAGTGTAACGTTCCAGGACCGATGTACAAATATGCTTAGTTTTATGTTTCAAAAAAAAATATGCTTAGTATTCTTTGAAAACTACTGTTTATGATCTGTACAAATCTGTGCTAGCTTTGTGCCGTATTAACGTTCAATTTTATTAACGTCTATCTTTTTTAAATTTGTCATAGGCTTGTAGTTGTATCACATAAGCAACAAATGAATAGCTAGGTGATGAATGTTATCTGAATAAGAGGACCAAACACAATGCTTGTAATACAAGACCCATTGAGGTAATTATATTGTACTTCTTGTTTACGTTATTTTAGACTTAAACTAAGATGTTTGTAACTATGTTGAGAATTTATGAATGGGATAAATACATTTATTATTTTAAATTTTTTGAAATATTTTTCGTGTTCTTAAGTAAATGTGAATGATTTTTGTTGTTATTATTACAAGTTTGATTTCAATTGCAAAATGATATTCAATTTACATGTGCGTACTGCAGAGAGTGTGTATGGATATATATTCCTTAAAAAGGGCTATAAAAGGTCTATTACAAGAAACAGTTGTAAATGAGTTTATTGCAAGGGTTATTTGCAACGGCAAAAAACAGTTGTAAAAATCTTCGACCTTATTACAACTTGGTTTAATACAACTTTTTCAAAATCATTGTCTTAGTCCTATCACAATCGTTTTCGTCAGTTGCGATAGAGAAATTTTGTCGCGATGAACGTGTATAAAATAAAATAATATGATTTTAAAAGTTAGAATCAAAATAAAACTCATAATTGTTATAAGAAACAAATACATGTGTATTTAACTATACATTTATGTCTGTGTAACATGATAGATGATGTCATTTGAGCATAGTCAATACATGTTACTCCTTGTAGATGATTATACCGATTAATATTATTTTCAGATTATAAATCTAAAATAATGTTGCTCTCTATAATTTACAATATAAATAGAGTACTATACACATTTTGGTGTTGAGCATCCTCAAGCCATAAAATGCTATGGTGATATTTATATTGTCCTAGATAAATAAGAACATTTTGTAACTTTATTGAACATTTTCAAATGTTATAAAAAAATTCTTAAGCTATCATGAAATGATGGTTTATGGGTATCTAATTCGCTTTATGATTAGCTAAGAATTTTCAAGGTTGTAAAGATTATTATGAGCACAAACTATAGGTGTTACATAAAGAATCAACGACGAAAGGTCTCTCAATAAAGATTAAAGGAAAGAAGTTCAGTTTAAACCTTTCAAAAGAGTCGAAGGGATGCAGTCAACAGCGTTAGCAGTCCCAGACCTTTCGAAGGAGTCAAAAGGTTTCATTCCTTAGCATTCAAAGTGTTTGTATCTTCCAGAGGGGATGAAGAAGTCAAAACAAGTGTGAGAAAGTACTTAATGACCTTATCGAAAGCATAGTAAGCCTTTTGAACCGACTGAAGCACATCCAGGGTACCTTCCGATAATAACGAAAAGTTTACGAAGAAAGCAGCACTTTCAAGTTAACAAAGGATGAAAGACAATCTTTCGACATCATTGAAGAAGAGCAACCTTTCGACAACGTCGAAAGGTTCACAATAAACAACAGAAGAACAACCTTCCAACAACGTCGAAAGGTTCACAGTAAACAAGAGAAGAGCAACCTGCTGACAATGTCGAAAGGTTCACAATAAATAGCATAAAAGAAGACAAACCCTTCGGTAAAGGCGGAAGGATCATGTAGACATAAGAGTAACAAACCATCTGGTAAAGGTGGAAGGTTCATATTAGCAGATGAAAAAGCAAACATTTCAATGAAGACGAAGGCTTTAAGGCGGCATATAAAAGGGAGACCTTCCGATCCAGTCGGGAGCATGAAGTCGAAAGGAGGGCCGCCTGCATCTATAAATAAGACCCAAGAGGGTCTAGCTGGGGGATCGGATTTTATTCATTCTTGTTTTGTATCTTCTTAATTAGAGCATTGTAACCCTAATTGAATGTTGATTTAAGAATTTAATAAATAAACCTTTTTCTTGGATGAAGAGGGAAGACTTAAACTTGGTTAATTACTTTTTATTTACTTGAAACTTTATTGGATTAATTCTTATTTTCAGGTTAAACCCCTATGGAAGGTTTTTATCGATAGGATCAACAATACTTCAGTCATAAGTAATTATTTCAACCTTTCGAAGACTCCAACTCTCCAATCAGAATCTTTTGACTAAGTTGAGGACCAAATCAGTTCAACAGTCATTAAACCTTCCGAAGTCAATGAATCAAAGGACTAAACCTATCAATGAGAATGCATCTAGTCCAAATACTAACTTCAACCATCTGGAGTGATTAACTTAGAGCCCCAAACCTTCCGACTAGGTCGACTGCTCTTTTACTACAATAATCCCAGTAACGTTTCGACATCATAATCCCATTCATCAAACCATTCAACAAGGTCAAAGTTGAAGGAGACCATTCACAAACCTTTCGAATAAGTTGAATCCAACTTCATACAAGCTAACAAACCTTTCGACAAGGTCGAAAGCTACTGCCTATTCAACAAGGAATTTGATAACGAGCTTAAACCTTAAGGTAGCTTTATTTTTAAAAGGATAAACTCAGAGGAATACAATTTATCCCAAAAAGGAGACCACATGAAAGTTTAACTAGGAGAAAAAGAATCACACTCAAGCAAATACCTAACCTTTCGACGACGTCGAAAGGTCAGAATCGAAAGATATATACAAGCGAATCACAAAGGCAATCCTTAAGGCTGTCAAGCCTTCATTCAAACCAGACTAATCACATTAGCTAGAATTATTTTGGGGTGTTTATAATAAATCTGGTTAACAATAGGGTTACGAGTTATATACGAGATAAAACTAATACTGTGTTATTTACCATTTATGAAGACTACAATTTGTTGATCACCCTCAAGGTTGTAGTAACATGACAAATAGATCTTAACACCAACCAGTGAATTTTTGAAATTCTACATCTTATTTAGAGTTTTTGGGTGATGTAAATTCTAATGAGAACCTTATTAGAAAAATATAATAAATCATTCCACTAAGTATAAGAACATTTGTAATGTTATAACAATCTACCATAATGAATTTGCACTAATAATATAGTTAATAAAATATTATCGATTAAAATATACTGTACGAACTAAATTATAAATTGACAAATGAAATGTAATGATTTACTTCCCTGTAAATCTCTTAGAATGTTGTCACTTTGAGATCCATGCAAGCGCCGAATAATACCTCCGTTAAAACTTTTGTGTCTTGGTCACATAAGTCTGAATTTGCTTAGTACTATGTATTGTCTTCTATAAGTTTTGAACTCAGAACAATAAAAGAGTACGGATATTTGATAACATACAAAAGTTGTATGATGAATAATCACATTAGTAATATACAGAATTTTAATGTATTTTTTTCATTCGAAATAAGAAAGCAAATCATAATGCGAAATCATGTGTTCAATACAATTGATTCAACGAGGACTTATTCTATTGGAAACAACAATAGACCAAAAACTATAGAAAAACCTTGGAATTTGATCATTGAAATATCGATTATGATCCGTTTATTTAAGTGCAACTATTCGATCTCCTTAACGTATTAAGGATGACTAAATGCATTTGGTAAAGAATTTCGTGCAATCTTGTAGTAAAAGGCTTCCATTTGAACGGTTCAACCATTTAAAAAAAGCAAAATTTGAAAGTGAAAGTAATATTTGCACTATTGGGATAAAGTGATTATGAAATATTTGTAGATTCATTATAGGGAATAAGAAATATGTATTTATTCTATACTTTTTGTTTAAAATTGTTTTCTATAAGATTTGTTTCTTCGAGCTCGAGATATTTTGTCCAAAAATCTTAAATGTAAATTAGCTACAATAAAAGAAATAAATACCCCATAGTAAGTGACTGAATGAACTTCATGTTTTAAACTTTGTTATTGTAACAGCGGAAATAGCGAGAACATACTATATGATACTAGCTAGTAGATGCATCGAGTTTTGATAAATTACTTACATGCATACCAAATATTATTTATAAAATAAAAAATTTAGGTTTTGATCGAAAATGGATACAATTTTGTTTTAATATGAATATTAATTATAAGATAAATCTATTTCTGGTGTATCGATGATGGTAGTTGTATCGTAACAATAATGATGTGTGCTATACAAAATATAGAAACACCTAAAATATTAACAATTAGTTTTAGAATCATGGGCTAAGCTATATTTTCAGAAATAATGCATTAATCGTATGATATTAATCACATGGTACTTGTGAATTGTATCCTATGTAGTTAAAGCCTCGCAAAATCTCCACTGCAGTGCATAGCGCTCTTTGATAATTATGCATTTTTAATATACTGTCATTAAAAAATAGATCCTCTTTAAGCCTTGTTATTTTCTGCTAACCCGCTAAATTAAGATTTTTTAGCACCCGCTTTAGCAACATTAATATAAAAATGTTGATTTAACTAGTTCTCTTTTGAACCAAATTAACAAATTTGTGGTGAGAACCTAATTTTAAGAAAGAAATTCTCAGTACAAGTTAGAAACTTATTCTAATCATCAGATATGGACAATATAAATCATGATATTATTCAGTTTTGTTATATAAGATTAAACAATTTTTCTTTTTACTATGCAAATGATATGAAAATGAGGATAAGCTAACTTTAAATATGAGGTTATATATTTAATAAAGCTTTTCGCACCTCTGCTATTTTTGCTATATCCCCGCTATAATTTTTTGCACCTCCATCGCTATAGAATCACTAAGCACTTTATCTACATGAATTGTATCCCAAATGAATAAGAGCAAAGTAGTTATTCAGTGGGGTTGACCAAAGATTTAATGAACTCTTCAGATTGATGCTTATATATGTGTGCAGCCTTAGGTCTAATGATATTGAAAGTGGATGCATTTACTACATTAAATTCACCAATGAATATTCACTACTATAAATAAGTGTATTTGACACACAAGTAAGATATATATGATTAATTCATTGAATCTAAAATAGAATTAGAAAATAACAAATAAAGGAACTAAAATAATTCGATTTGATCGAAATGGTGTGCATCTTGGACAACAATTCCAAGGGTACTTAAAAGATAATAAGATTCAGCGGCTAATTCACTTCTTCATATGCTACATAATGATGTATTGATAAGGAGCAATTAGAATTTCTTAGACAAAGTATGATTGATAATGAGTGAAGTTGAGTTAGTTCTTTCTACAAGTTTATTACTTAAGAGTAAGCACGTATGTTGGATTTAGTTTCATTTAAAGTTGAGATTACGATTCAAGATTCCAACATAGTAACTAATTATGTAGATGAAATAAATTTAACCACATTCCAAAGGGACTAAGTTCATTAGAATGTCTAATAGAAAACGTCTCACATTGAAGAGAAATTACGAGATCCTTATCGATATCAAGAAAACAGATTATTAGTAATAATAATATATCCATGTTTGTCGACAAGCATGGAGGGTATAGACTCTGCCATACGATATGATGCATTAAATCCGAAATGGATCCAAGCATCTTAACAAAATTTGATTATGAAAATTGTACTCAAAAAGATATGATCCATCGGCCGCAAATGAGTCTTCAAGAACAAGATCAATGCAGTTGGAACTATATAAAGGAAAATTGAAAGGAAATGACATTGACGATCAAATGTTGAAATTATTAGAGCAATTTTAGTAGTCAACACGCTTAGGTCCATTTTGAATTCCACTCGTAATTTATCGCCTAACATGGCTATGAGTCTTTCCAAATTGATGTTGAAACAAATCTTCTAAACTCTAATTTAGAGGAGACTACTTGCACAACAGAGCCAAAGTTTCCAGAAGTTAGTGGAAGTGATAATAAAGCTTGTGGATTTTTAAGATATGATCTTTGACAAGCATCTAGAGGTTGAGCAAGTATTATGATAGAGAAATCATATAGTTTAATTTCACTCAAATTATAGAAGAAACGTGGGTTTCTAAGAAAGGAAATAAAAGCTAATAAGAATTTTAAACCACCCTAAAATTGTGAATCTCAAGTATTTAAAAGAAATACTATTGATTGGTAATGATGTCCCCATGCTAAAATCAGTTAAAACTTGTTGTTTAATTTTCAATGAAGAATTTGAAAGAAACATTTTTATACTTGGTACAAGAGAATGTTGGGATTGTCCCAATCAATATACATAGACACAATATTAAGATATTTAATATGGAGCATATGAGATAGATTACTTATGCAAAAGAAATAGGAATCTTCATATTCTATGTTATGTATTAAATCAAATTTCGCTTCTATACTTGGTACAGTGAATGAATATCAAATCCCAGTTAAAATCACTAAACGAGAGTTAAAGGTATTCTCGAATATTTAGGAATACTAGAGAATTGTTCATGGAAATAATAAACTCCTTATGAAGGAGTAACGGACTTGGAATATAGTATGGCTTTAGGTTGGAAATGTTTTAACAATAGTGTAGCGACCTACAATTCCGTACCCCTTGAGTTGATAATAATTCTTCCCCGTTCAACCTAAAGTGTACGAAAGAGCGAATACTAGGGTAAAAGAAGAAGAAAGAGGTAGAAGAAGATAAAAAAACATCAGAGTCTCACAATCGCAGTGGAATAAAATATAATATATATAATAACAGCTTTTAAATACAAAGAAATTTGTACTGTTACATGTACATACCATTATCAGAGTACAACAATCATCCATTTATTTGGACAGCATATTATCTGTCCTTACACAGCAGAAATAATAGTTCAAGTACAGAGAAACGTCTCTGTCCTCAAGCTCGTCTCCTGAGCTCCATAACATCCTATCTTGGATCTGTTCAACTCGGTCTGACCCAAGCATCATAGTAAAACAACACCCAAGTCAGTTTGGAAAACCAGCGTGAGAAAACCACACTCAATTGGATTATTATATTTTAGAAAATCCTTTGAAAAAAAAGGTATCTCGTAAGACCACGCCATTGTTAGTCCTTGAGATGATGGTTTTGATGACAACAACCTTAGGACTTGTTATAAAATATAAATACTAACATTATAGTTAATATATATATATATATATATATATATATATATATATATATATGCAGGATATAACCATGCAGGTACCAAGAATGAAGACTGTACAATATAGAGATTCAAGATTGAAGATATCAAGAGTTCAAGATTTCAAGAATGAAGACTGTATAGTATAGAGATTCAAGATTGAAGATATCAAGAGTTCAAGATTTCAAGAATACAAGATAAGTATTGAATCTAGAATTATATTAAAACTTCTTGAAAGCACTTACATCCTTATTCGAAATTTATTTGTGGAATGGAATCTACTTCGAGCCTGTTAAAGGGATGGAACCCTAGTGGGATGGAACCCACGACAATATCTAGTGAAATATATAATGTTCCTATTTTGATATCTCCTAATTTTATGAAAATGCTTTTAATATTTTGATTTCAAAATTGTTCTTGCTTTAAACTATCTCTTGTTTTAATATTTAGCTTTTTAATATTTATATACTCAGATTTTAAATCACTTTATAGATTAAGATTATATATATTAAAAATTACTTTCTAAATTCTTATATATGTTTAAAATATATTCAAACATATTTACAGAAGTTTAGAAATTGTTTTGACAAATGATAGAAACAAATTTTAATAAGAAAAATCAAAACACCAATTTTTGCTTGAGCATGTCGACATACCCCTACCCCCTATGTCGACATGGTGCCTGTTAAATTCAAAATTCAAATTTTCAAAAGAAGTGTCTATTCGTCGTATCCTTTCACGAATAGATATGGTTGTTGATCTTCTATAAATATCAGTAGTTCTAAATGAACTTTTAATCAGATTACACTTGTTTTCTCCTCTCTTCATCTTCCACATTTATTCTAAAGAATTCTAAACTATACTCTGTCGAAATACCAAGTGAATCAAACTTGATTATCTCTTGTTTGATTCTCTACCACTCTCTCCATAAAGATCTTAGTGGTATTCAGAGTTATAGGATCTTTTGCAAATCAAACTATTGAGTCAAAGGTGCGACTGAGCCTTGAAATCAATTGGGTGTGATTGTAGCCCCGGAAATCAATTAGATGATCTTGTAGCTTGGTTAAATCAAGAGAGTTGCCCTGAACTCGAATACAGGAGGGTGTAACCCGTAGCCTTGAAATCGAGGGTGTAGTCGGGGATATTATTTTGATTAGAAATCCATACGATTGTACGGGACTGGATGTAGGGTAACTCCAAACCAGTATAAAATCCTGGTGTTTTCTTTCCTTTACTGCTTTTATTTAGTATTTGCATTTGCGTTTGATTCTGTGATATATCTATTTCTATGAATTGCATTTGTTAGCGATTAATTTATATAATTTGAAAAAGATTTAGAAAATCCACAAAACATTATTCGGCCCATATAGTATTATTTCATCCTTAAGATCCATAATCTACATTTCTCAGATTTGGTATTAGAGCATTGGTTTTCAAAGTTTTCATAATCTGAATTTTGAAAAGTTTTAAAAATGAATACCAACACTGGTAATGTTAACACTATTGCTAGTTTTTTTTGTAGAAGGTCAGTCTACTGCCAGAGCACCACTTTTTAATGGCAGTAACTATGCATATTGGGCATGTGGAATGAAAATATATTTACAGTCAATAGGGTTAAACACTTGGAATATCACACAAACTGAATATTCTGAACCCACAACTAGTTTTACACAGTGGACTGCTGAGCAACAGACTATTGCACAGAATAATTCCAAAGCCATGAATATTTTATTTTGTTCACTTGATAGGAATGAATTCAATAGAGTATTTGTTTGTAAGTCTGCATATGATATCTGGAAAACTTTGCAAGTCACTCATGAAGGAACAAGCAAAGTCAAACAGACCAAAATATCCATACCCACAAATCAGATTTCACGTGTTTTCTCTCCTCTTCATTTTCTACATTTATTCTAAAGAATCCCAAACTATACTCTGTCGAAATACCAAGTGAATCAAACTTGAGTATCTCTTGTTTGATTCTATGCCCCTCTCTCCATAAAATCCCAGTGCTATTTAGAGTTATAGGATCTTTTGTAAATCAAACTGTTGAGTAAAAGGTGCGATTGAACCTTGGAATCAATTGGGTGTGATTGTAGCCCCGGAAATCAATTAGGTGATCTTGTAGCCTAGTTAAATCAAGAAAGTTTCCCTGAACTTAAATACAAGAGGGTGTACCTCATAGCCTTGAAACCGAGGGTGCAATCTAGGAGATTATTTTGAAACGAAATCTGTATGCTTGTACGGGACTGGATGTATGGTAACTCCAAAACAATATAAAATCCTAGCGTGTTCTTTCCTTTACTACTTTTGTTTAGTATTTGCATCTATGTCTGATTCTGTGATTATATCCGTGTCCATGAATTGCATTTGTTGGTAATTAAATTACACAAGTTTCAAAAAAATTTAGAAAATCTATAAAATACTATTCACCCCCCCCTCTAGTGTTATTCCAACCTTAAGATCCGTAATCCGCATTTCTCAGATTTTAAATCACTTTATAGATTAAGATTATATATATTGAAAATTACATTCTAAATTATTTTATATGTTTAAACTATATTCAAATATATTTGCAAAAGTTTAGAAATTGTCTTGACAAATTATAGAAACCAATTTTAATAAGAAAAATCAAAACATCAATTTTTGCCTTGAGCATGTCGACATACCCCTACCCCCTATGTTGACATGGTGCCCGTTAAATTCAAAATTCAAGTTTTTAAAAGAGGTGTTTATTCGTTATATCCTTTCATGAATAGAATGGCTGTTGACCTTCTATAAATACTAGTAGTTCTAAACGAATTTTTAATCAAATTTCACTTGTTTTCTTTCCTCTTCTCCCACATTTATTCTAAAGAATTCTAAACTATACTCTGCCGAAATGCCAAGTGAATCAAACTTGATTATCTCTTGTTTGATTCTATGTCACTCTCTCCATAAGATCTCAGTGCCATTCAGAGTTATAGGATCTTTTGTAAATTAAACTATTGAGTAAAAGGTGCGGTTGAGCCTTGAAATCAATTGGGTGTGGTTGTAGCCCTAGAAATTAATTAGGTGATCTTGCAGCCTGGTTAAATCAAGAGAGTTTCCTTAAATTCGAATACAGGAGGGTGTACCTCATAGCCTTGAAATCGAGGGTGTAATCCGAAAGATTATTTTGATAAGAAATCCGTACGATTGTACGAGACTGGATGTAGGTTAACTCTGAACCAGTATAAAATCCTAGTGCCTTTTTTCTTTTACTGCTTTTATTCAGTATTCTCATTTATTTTTGATTCTGTGATTATATTTGTGTCTGTGAATTGCATTTGTTAGTGATTAATTTACATAAGTCTGAAAACATTTAGAAAATCCACAAAACACTATTCACCCCCTCTAGTGTTATTCCAGTCTTAGTAATCCGCATTTCTCACAGCCACAAATAAACATGTCGTGGTTTTACCTTACGACAACAAAATCTTTTTTATTGAATCCATATGATATTATAATAATGTCTATAGAAAGTAAATAGAATACAACTGAAATGCTTGCATCTCACGTTCCAGTAATAATTGGCATAATCAAAACCGTACAGGCGCTTATTGGGGAATAG
The DNA here is from genome assembly GCA_030765085.1 of Allium cepa. NCBI lineage: Eukaryota > Viridiplantae > Streptophyta > Magnoliopsida > Asparagales > Amaryllidaceae > Allium > Allium cepa. The sequence goes on from CM060940.1 coordinate 176,090,217, forward strand.
ATTTCATACAATGGCAGGGCTACTGAGGTACCGTTTGTCATAATACCTGGTCTAGATCAGAGTACTGAGGACCACTCTCGATCCCCTACAACACAAGACCGGAGCTACCCCTTACCAGAAAGTCCGAATAAGATCACCCCGCGGTTGGGATCAACAACCGCCTGCACAGTCGATTAAAGGGACATCTAGACAAGGGAAATCTTACCCTAATTGGGTGCTACCCACATAGACTTGCTGCACCTCCCCTGTTTTAGCCATTCCCCGTTGATGAGGCTTGAGGCTAAGCGTTACCTTTTAAAGAACGCATTCACTTAAAATGCTCATCGTCCTCCCATGATGATGGTCTGATAGCATTCGTCCATACAAGTTGCCCTGAGTCAGGACAAACCGAATCACCGTCTACATCATCTTCACGGTCTTCATTCGCTACGTTTAAACCGGATCAAAGTGGTTTCGTATAATTAAATCTGATCCCGGTCTCTTCGAAATGATCATCGCCTTAGCCAATATTGATAGTCAGTTATTTAACTATCAAATAACATTCACAAGCAACCATCAGTTAAATAATTTTTCAAATTATTTATCTCAAAATACCTACTCAAGATATTATTTTCATATTTCAACACTTTGAAAATGGTTTTTACCAAATCCCTTTTATTCTCAGGAAACAAATTTTTAACCTTTGCCCAAAACTTAGAATATTTTTCCCACTTCATTAGTTACTCAACACCTGGAAAATATTCACTTATTTCATATTTTATTTTCTCAAAATCATTTACAATTTTATTTGTAAATTCCCAACTCATTTCACACGGATTCTCTAGGTCCTAAAATTTCTTAGTTAATTTCCTTTAATATTCCCAAAGCCAATTTATGCTTCTTAAAAATCCCAGTTTCACTTCTGCTTCCATTGAGAATTTTTATTTTACCTTCCGAAGTTTACTTAACTTATGCTTAGAAATCTATTTAAGTTTCCATAAATCACTATGATCTTTCCTCTAAAATCTTATTAACTAAATACCAAGCTTCCCATCTCGAGAGGATTTATAATTGAATTTAAAATGTTTAAAAGTATATATACCTTTAAATTAAGAATAATGGTTTATTTTAAAAATAAGGCTTAAGGTAAAACTAAATATCAACATAAAAACTCATATCCAGTTAATAATAAATTTACAAAGCTTTATTTACAACATTAGAATTTATTTCAATAAGTACTAAGTATTAAAATAACTAATTTTGGAGTATTCTAAATCCAGATAATAGTTTTAAAAGTTATATAGTATGATAATTTAAAATCCCGTTTAAAACAATTCCAATTTACACACCAAGTCTATTTTTAGAAAATCTAATATTCACTAACGCAATTCATAGATTCCTCTTAATTCGTATCCCAACGACCATATCACCATTTCTCACATTCGAAATATATTCCACAATTTCTTTTCAAAACTGTTCCCATGGTCGATATAAGTTCACACCATCAACTTATATTGTTACATATCCAATAATATCATTCCATCTTATTTATAACCCTGTTTATAAATTTATAGCTCCTTTGAGTTTTCCATTTATTTATAAAAACAAATTCTATTTATAATTCCATATTATAATTTATCTCTTAATAAAATTCCATTTTATTTCAAATCTATTTTAATTATCGATTCCAATTCTCTTCCAAAATCTTCCAAATGTCTTTCAAGTCTTTAATATATATCCTATTTAAAAATCTCTAATTAACCCAATTTACCAATAGTTCAATATAGCCAAATTTGATTATATATTTCTCGTTCCACTTAATTTCCTATACAAAATAACCCAATTTCCAGTTAAACATTTTTCATTCAAATCTTCTTTTTATTCACTTCAAATTTATTATTTATGGTATTTAAAAATACCGAATTCAATTTCCATGTTGTTTACATTTAATAATTCAATTCACACAATCCGTATCAATTTATCCATCCTGTCATATGTAAACATTATACGGTTTTTGATCTTGTATAAACATTATACGGTTTATTAATATTTGAAACACTCGAATAATCAATTAACATTAACTTAATTAACTAATAATTTAATTAAACTAATTTTCCTTTAATAATTTCTAAAATAATTAAATAAGTTAATAAAAAAAATTAATCTCCATTGTTTTAAAATTAAACTAGTAAGTGAAAATACGTATATTTGTATATTTATTAATTATCATTTTTTCTTTGAATCTACATATTCCAAAAATAACCTATATACATTTTGACAATCTAATTTTTATATAAACTCTACACATTTTAAAATTCCTATATTTTTCCCAAAATCTTATATATATATTAAATTGAAAAATAAATGGTAAATATATACCCCCCTTAGTAATCTCCTTCCTGCAAATATCAAAATAGTAATTTCCTTTAGTGTAAATATTTTCTTCTTTAATATATAAAAGTCTGATTTTTAACATTCCTTCTTTTCTTTTAAAATAAACCTTACCTTATTGTTAATTTCCTACATATGCATACCTATATCTATATATATTAAATTCAATTAAAAATAAAATTATCTAATACCTCACTACAACTCGCGAACCCAGGCCTGAGACCGCCCTTACGTCGCCACTGACATCTCCTGCCACTCGAGCACGAGATCCACGACCCCACGATCGCGATTACCCTTTCCATCGAATTCGCCTACTCCCAAAATCAATGCGAGCTCCTTCCCATCTTCGATTCGCCACTAATCGGCCTCGACTAGCGCCACCGGCACTAGCACACACACGCACCAGGCTGTTGCTCTCTATCCTCCCCTTCAAGCATGACAGCCTCGGTCCCTCCCGCCGTCGGCAACGAGCCAAACTCATACTCCTCGTACGCGTGCGCCCCCTCCTCCCCTGCTCGAGTTCGAGCCTGCACACTAGGACTGAAAAAACATCAACCCTCGCCGTTTTGATTCGAACACAGCTCCATTTTTTTCATTTTTGTTCTGAGATGGCTTTGATTTTGAGATAAGGTAGAAGGAGGCTCGGTTTCTCAAATAAATTTTGAACTGATTTTGGGAAGAGGACACTGCGTGATTTAAACAAAGAGAAAGGGGCAATGTAGGACTGTAAGGGAGCAAGCGTCTCGAGCACGTTTCCTAGGTCGGCTTAGGAATATAGGATGGTACCACATATAGGTTAGGACGGCTGACATTAGACCTGATTTGTTAAGTCTATATATATATTTATGTATGTATGTATATATTAAACATCTCATTTTAGCAACTTAAAATTTTGATCTCCCATCGAGGCGTGCCGCTAGACGTTCATAATGTTATACCCCTATTCCGAACGCATTGGAAAAGGTTTCAAGTCCTAATTCGATCGTATGAGGAAGATAGCTTTTTGAACCTAGTTATTATATTAAATTTTCGATATAAATTTCAGCGCATTTATATCTCGTGCAGTTAAACAATAATCTTCAAAAGCTACAAAATTTGAAATCCGATAATAATACAATATTACGGATGAACTGCTTTCGTCGAATTCCGAGACTATGTCTCGGAAGGGAATTTTTAAATGTCAATTTAAACGATAAATTTTTAAAAGTGAACAGATCACTTCCAAATTCAATTTTAAAATTGCATTGTCTTCCGTATTATTAATATGAATTTTACAAACCTTTAAATTATTTTTATCGAGCTTAAAACTCAAGGTTCACTATTTTACCCAATTTTCAATTTATTAAATCCAAAAGTTGAATTGTCCAACAAATCGCTATATTTAAACTCTGAATTTATTTTACAAATAAACCCAGGTTTTCCGTATTCAATTCAATTTATAATTCAAATACAATATTTAAAACCGTTTAAATATCCCAAATTCACGTCGAAAAATCCGGGTCGCTACATTCCTCCCCCCTTAAAAGAATTTTGTCCCCGAAATTGCTAAGGTAGAAAGAATGCCCCAAACCTACTAACTTGCTAAAACCCACTTAGTGAAAGTCCATATGTACTTTTCGAATCCTTTAGTTCCAAACTAAACAATTATTTTCAATTCTAATTCCAAAATCCTTTATTTAGATTATAATTTTAAATTAATTCATCGTTAACAAAAATTTATAAAAAATTTCAAAAATTTTCTAACTCCCAAAATTTTCGGAAAATTTTGGCAGAGTATCCCATATACGGAGGAGTTTTTGCAATTTGACAAGAGAGATAAATATATATACATCGACCCACACGGTTGAAAAAAACAAAAGTACAACAATATTTTATATTTTTCTTTCTTTTATTGCGTAGGCGTACCTTTATTTAGCATTTTAAGCAAGCGACTTATTTATTTAGCAATTTGCGCGACCAAATCTAGCCAAACGGCCTCCCGACTGTACTTACTCAATTTAAACATGTAAGTACCAAATATATGAAGTTTATTAACATTACACTTATTTTAAATGGCTAAAACATATGGATTAACATAAGCGATGCATACTAAACAATGTTTAAAAGCAACCTATATGATTTCAATACTTATTCAAAAAAATTTCAACCAATTCATATGCTACTTCATTCACTTTAAGTGATTTACAACTCAATTGCTTACGTTCAATTCATTTTTACACCAAACAAACTTATATTCATCCTAATTGATTTCAAAATCAATTTTATTTGCTTCTATCAATTCATAGAATTTGTTTACTTTCGTTCACGCCAAACGACAATTTTTCTTATGCAAATTCGATGATATTCATTCAAATAAATAACCACTTAAGCCTATAGCTCCTTTATATTGATTCCAACTCAATTTACATTTAATCCCATTCCATTTTAATTTTATTCACAGTCCTTTCGTTGCATTTTATTGCATATCCAAACAGGTTTCATTCAAAACCATTTTTTTATACCCGAAAACATTCCATACTACTATACTAAATAACCATTTCACATATTCACTTAAGCCGAGCTTCCATCAAATGTTTACTTAAGTTAATTTATTTACTTCAAGTTAATTCGCCTCATAACTTGAGTTTATTTTTCTGATAACCAAATTCCAATTTAAACTTTGATTTGATTTTTATTCAATCAAATTTCAACCATTTACTAATTATTTCAATTAACCCATTTATTCAATCCATTTAAAATTTAATTCACATTCTCAATTCGTTTTCCAATTTATTTAAATGATAACAAGGTCATATTTAATTTATTTATACTTGAATTGGATTTGTTTGCAACTCAAACCATTTCAATTTTAATCTAATTCTATTTTATTTGACAACATTTCAAATTTATATTTAATTTACTAACAATCCAAGGAGAATTTTACTTATATCTCGGGTTCATTTCTAAATTCCATTATTAACTCACACTTTAACTTTTATTTAACCAATTTAGGTTCCATTTCCATATTTCACTTACTAATTAATTACCTAATTAGTTCGCTCCCAACTTATACTTCAATATTTGATTTTTTTTTCTCAAAAATCACTTCATTAAATTTTCTCGAGTTCAATTTTATTTTATAACTTTGGTTTGGATTTTTATTTCATTTTCCAAAATATCAAACAATCTTTATTTTGGGTTTTCTATTCCACTTCTCCATTTTTATAAGTCGCTCACTTATATTACATATTTCCATCAATTTATACTCAAGCATATCCACATTTTGTTATTAACTCAGGATCACACATTTATTTGTAGCATAAGAATACTTTTATTCAATGGATTTTCAATTCTTTTATAAGCTATCAAAGTTTATTCACTCCTATTTCAACTCAACTCCCTTTAGTTTAAAGTTAAATTCAATTTGATTTAATTTTTCTTTCTCAATCCAACTTAAATTTTATTTTTCAATTCAATCACATCCAAAATTTAATCAATTTAACCAATCTACTTCACTAATTTATTCAAATAACCATTAATTTAATTTCAAAAACTTAATCTCTTCTACTTAATCGAAGTTCAATTTCATTTTTTTTTCTCTTGTATACTTTATACTAATACCATTTCTCATATTAGTTATATAAACTATTTTAAATTTTATAATCTTGTTTGACTGTAATATTACCATCAAAATACTTCCATTATAATTTCAGAAAATTATTTCATTTTATATCAAAATATATTTTAGGTAAAATTATTTCATTCACCCACTTCAAAACCATATTGTGTCAGTTTATCATGTTCAAGTGTTTATAAATTCCTATCGGAATAGCGGCGTCCCCTACTCGACAAGAATTTATATACCACTCAACCAATAAGTCAACACAATATTAAAACATTTGTATTCACTACGCGCTCATATCTATTAATACACTCAAATTCATTCTAGTACTCCTGACTCTATCTATAATAAGTAATCCCCACCAGAGCCAAGGTTCTCGCTTAACCTTCAGCTTTGATACTAAGTGTAGCGACCTGCAGTTCCATAGCCCTTGAGTTGGTAATAATTCTTCCTCATTCAACCCAAAGTGTACGAAAGAGCGAATAACTAGGGTAAAAGAAGAAGAAAGAGGTAGAAGAAGAAGAAGATAAAAACAACATTAGAGTCTCATAATCGCAGCGGAACAAAATATAATATACAATAACAGCTTTTAAATACAAAGAAATCTGTACTGTTATATATACATATCAATATTAGAGTACGATAATCATCCATTTATTTGGACAGCTTATTATCTGTCCTTACACAGCGAAAATAATAATTCGAGTACAGAGATACGCCTTTGTCCTCCAGCTCGTCTCCTGAGCTCCATAGCATCCTATCCTGGATCTGTTCAACTCAGTTTGACCCAAGCATCATAATAAAACAACACCCGAGTCAGTCTGAAAAATCAACGTGAGAAAACCACACTCAATTGGATTATTTTTCGAAAATCCTTTGAAAACAAAGGTATCTCGTAAGGCCACACCATAAATGAACATTCCGGGTTTTTACCTTATGATAACCAAATCATTTTTATCAAATCCGTCTGATATTATAATAATGTCTATAGAAAGTAAATAGAATACAGCTGAAATGCTTGCATCTCACGTTCTAACAATAGCTAGGCACAATCAAAACCGTACATGCGCTTATTGGAGAATGGATTCCATACAATGGCAGGGCTACTGGGGTACCGCCCGTCACTGTACCTGGTCTAGATCAGAGCACGGAGGACCACTCGTGATCCTCTACAACACAAGACCAGAGCTACCCCTTACTAGATAGTCCGAATAAGAGATCACCCCGTGGTTGGGATCAGCAACCGCCCACACAGTGAATAAAGGGACATCTAGATAGGGGAAATCGTACCCTAATTGGGTGCTACCCACTTAGCCTTGCTGCACCTCTCCTGTTTTAGCCATTCTCGGTTGATGAGGCTTGAGGCTAAGCGTTACCTTTTAAAGAACACAATCACTTAGAATGCTCATCGTCGGGTCATCGTCCAATGACTATGGTCTAGCATTCGTCCATACAAGTTGCCCTAGGTCTGGACAAACCGAATCACCGTCTTCATCATCTTCGCGGTCTTCATTCTTTACGCTCAAACCGGATCGAAGTGGTTTTTGGATAATTAAATTTGATCCTGATCTCTTCGAAACGATCAGCGCCTTGGGCAATATTGATAGCCGGTTATTTAACCATCAAATAACATCCATAAGCAACCATCGGGCCTTAAATAAATTTTCAAATTATTTATCTCAAAATACCTATTCAACACTTTGAAAATGGTTTTTTCCAGATCACCTCTATTCTCATGGAACAAATTTTTAATCTTTTCCCAAAACTTAGAATATTTTCTCACTTCATTAGTTATTCAACACCTGGAAAATATTCACTTATTTCCTATTTTCATTTCTCAAAATCATTTAAAATTTTATTTGTAAATTCCCAACTTGTTTCACACGAATTCTGTAAATCTTGAAATTTCTTGGTTAACTTCCTTTAATATTCCCAAAGCCATTTATGCTTCTTAAAAATTCCAGTTTCACTTCTGCTTCCTTTGAGAGGTTTTATTTCACCTTCCGTAGTTTACTTAACTTATGCTTGGAAATCTATTTAAGTTTCCATAAATTACTATAAGATCTTTCCTTTAAAATCTTATTAACTAAATACTTAGCTTCCCGTCTTGAGAGGATTATAATTGAATTTAAAACATTTGAAAATATATATACCTTTAAAATAAGAATAATGGTTTATTTTCAAAATAAGGCTTAAGGTAAAACTAAATATCAACATGAAAACTCATATCCAGTTACTAATAAATTTACAAAGCTTGATTTATAACATTAGAATTTATTTCAATAAATATTAAGTATTAAAATAACTAATTTCATAATATTCTAAATCCAGATAATAGTTTTAAAAGTTATATAGTATGGTAATTTAAAATCCCATTTAAAGCAATTCTAATTTACTCAACAAGTCTATTTTCAAAAAATCCAATATTCACTAACTCAATTCATAGATTCCTCTTAATTCGTATCCCAACGACCATATCACAATTTCTCACATTTGAAATATATTCCACTACTTCTTTTCAAAACCGTTCCCATTACTCGATATAAGTTCGCACCATCAACTTATATTGTTACATACCCAATAATATCATTCCATCTTATTTATAACCCCGTTTATAAATTTACAACTCCTTTGAGTTTTCCATTTGTTTATAAAAACAAATTCTATTTATAATTCCATATTATAATTTATCCCTTAATAAAATTCCATTTTATTTCAAATCTATTTTAATTATCGATTCCAATTCTCTTCCAAAATCTTCCAAATATCTTTCAAGTCTTTAATATATATATATATATATATATATATATATATATATATCTTATTTTAACATAACTATTTAACCCAATTTACCAATAGTTCAATATGACCAAGTTAGATTATATATTTCTCGTTCCGCTTAATTTCCTTTTCAAAATAATCCGATTTCCAGTTAAACATTTTTCATTCAAATCTTCTTTTTATTCGCTTCATATTTATTATTTATGGTATTTAAAAATACCGAATTCAATTTCCATGCTATTTTACATTTAATAATTAAATTCGCACAATCCACATTATTTTATCCATCATGTCATATATCAATATATAAATGATAACGATAAATATTTTTGAGGAATCGAGTTGGATCCCTCCAACTTGTTTTTCCCTGCATCCATAAATGTTAGTCAATAAATAAAATACCAATCCCACTTTGAGGGGGATATCGCGGTATATAGGGTCATCCGCTATTATGCGGGGCGCATAGGGTCTCATCCACTATATAATGCGGGAATTTAAATCACTCCAATATATATAACATTCAACAGACAATAATTATTTAATTCAACCAAGCATCCAGTGATTTAAACATTTAAATTAAATTATGGAAATCCAAATGAGTGAGAAAATTCTCACCTTTATTTTTGTTTGCAGTCCACTTCAATCTTGACTTGATTTCGCGGTTTTTGACCTTGTATAAACATTATACGGTATACTAATATTTGAAATACCCGAACAATCAATTACCATTAACTTAATTAACTAATAATTTAATTAAACTAATTTTCCTTTAGTAATTTCTAAAATAATTAAATAAGTTAACTATACAAATTAATCTCTATTATTTTAAAATTAAACTAGTAAGTGAAAATATGTATATATGTATATTTATTTTATTATTATTTTCTTTGAATCTACATATACCAAAAATAACCTATATACATTTTAAAAATCTAATTTTTATATAAACTCTACACATTTTTAAATTCCTTTATTTTTCCAAAAATCCTCTATATATATATATATATTAAATTGAAAAATAAACTGTAAATATATAACTCCCTGTAATAATCTCCTTCCCATAAATATCAAAAACAATAATTCCTTCACTGTAAATATTTTCTTCTTTAATATATAAAAATCTAATTTTTAACATTCCTTCTTTTCTTTTAAAAATAAACCTTACCTTACTGTTAATTTCCAACATATGCATACCTATATCTATATATATTAAATTCGATTAAAAATAAAATTATCTAATACCTCACTGCAACTCGTGAATCTAGGCCCGAGACACCCTCACGTTTCCACTGGCATCGCCTGCCACTCGAGCACGAGATCCACAACCCCACGATCGTGATTACCCTTTCCATCGACTAAGCCTTCTCCCAAAATCGACGCGAGCTCCCTTCCATCTTTGATTCGCCACTGATCGGCCGCGACTAGCACCGTCGGCACTAGCATACACATGCACCAGGCTGCTGCTCTCTATCCTCCCTTTCAAGCACGACAGCGTCAGTCCCTCCCGCCGTCGGCAATGAGCCAAACTCATGCTCCTCATACGTGCGTGCCCCCTTCAGTTCTGCTTGAGTTCGAGCCCACACGCTAGCGACTGAAATAATCATCGACCCTCGCCGTTTCGATTCGAACATGGCTCCATTTTTTTTCATTTTTTCTTCTGAGATGGCTTCGATTTTGAGATAGGGTAGAAGGAGGCTTGATTTCTCAAATAAATTTTGAACTGATTTTGGAAAGAGAATACTACATGATTAAACAAAGAGAAAGGGGCAACGTCGGACTGAAAGGGAGCAAGTGTCTCGAGCACATTTCCTTGGTCGGCTTAGGAATATAGGGTAGTACCACGTACAGGTTAGGAGGGCCGACATTCGACCTAATTGGATAAGTCCATATATATATATATATATATTAAACATCTCGTTTTAGTAACTTAAAATTTTGATATTCTATCGAGTCGTGCCGTTAGACGTTCATAATATTATACCCCTATTTCGAACGCATTGGAAAAGGTTTCGAGTCATAATTCGATCATATGAAGAAGATAGCTTTTTGAACCTAGTTATTATATTAAATTTTTGATATAAATTTCAGCGTGTTTATATCTCGTGCTGCTAAACGATAATTTCCAAAAGTGTAACAACCCGCATATTTAACGATTTTATATTTAAATGTTTTATTTAAATTTAGCGTCGTTAGTCAGATTTTTGGGTCCGAAAAGCTACTTTTTGCACACGGCCGAATTGGGGCTCGATACCATCTCCATTGAGTCCAAAATGGCATTTGCGATCTTTTTGACTATAAACTTTGATATGTTTGGAGTAAGTTGAATTTTGCTACGTTTTCTAGTTGGGTTTTGGGTTTGGGTTCAGCCCACTAGCCAACTAAATACCCTAACTCAATCCCTCTCTTCCCCATTCACTCATTTTCATTTCCTAAACTCTAGCTAAAACTGAAAATGGGGGAAAAGAAGAGGAATTAGAAATTCCAAGCCCTAGTTTACTTTGCAAACTTGAATTCTTGCTCCAAAATCAAAGAGAAGCTATTGGTAAGCCTTCTCTTCATCTTCTCCAACTCTTTCTCTCTCTTTAGTTTCAGAAATTCCTAAACTTAAACTTAGAAAATACTTGTTTTGATCTTAGATTGAAGCTTGTTGGGTTGAAGTAGAGATTGGTTGGTCTTCTCCTTGTGATTGAGCTCCTTCTTCTTTGTTTTGGGTTAAAGGTGAGATTTTTATCTCACATCTGTGATTATAATTATCTTTGGATGTTAGGTATGAATTCCTAACACTTCTTCATGTGCAATTACTTTCAATTCGGATTAGTTTGGTGAACATTGCAACTTTTGGTGTTTTGGAAGTCTAAAACTCTAAAAATCCTTTTATGGATGTTTGATCATGTGTTTGGTGATGCATCGAAGAGCTTATAGGGCCGGGTCGTCGTTTGGCATAAACCCTTAGCGCCCATTGCTCGTCCGGTTGCATTTGCGAAGAGATTGCCTCTTCATTTTTAGGCTGGAAATATTGGGAATTCCAGTTCAGTCGACTAAAATCTCTGTTCAGTCGACTGAACGTGAAACCCGTGAGTTTCCAGGTATGATTCAGTCGACTGAACGTGGAAACAAAAAGTTTCCAAGTATGATTCAGTCGACTGAATTCCCTGTTCAGTCGACTGAAATTGAAAACAGAAAGTTTCCAGGCACGATTCAGTCGACTGAATTCTCTGTTCAGTCGACTGAACCTAGAAACAGAGAGTTTCCAGGCATAATTCAGTCAACTGAAATCTCTGTTCGGTCAATTGAATTTGCTGTTTCAGCCCACTTTGCCTTTTGGGATTGAATTTCCAATGTGAACCAATTCGTGATAATCCTAATTGCTGTTATTGCATTTTTTTGACTTTGATGATTTCTTTTTAATTTCAATCCACGGGTTTTTATAAAATAATCTTTTAAATTGTATTAAAAGCTTGCTTCTCCAATTTATAAATCCTATTTAAAACACACACACAATTTCTCACTTCGAGCGAAGTGGAAAGGAGATTAAATGGTTAAGTAAAACACAGACCATGAATCCGTGCGTTTATCTTCCCAATCAATCCCCGACCTATTCGTTTTGACCTTTGGTCTGGTTTACCAATGAGATGAGGTGAACTTTGTACTGCTTTGAGTGTGAGATTGACTACCGGATAGTAAACCGTTATTGCGAACGGGTGGTTATGGGACTCACGTTAATACTTTTCGGGTTCCTTTTCGAGAGTTGGAACACATTCTGCCAGTTAGTGGTGTCCAGTACTGGGCCTTCGGACCTTCACCACTATGGTTTGTTGCCTTTGGGATAGTGACTTCGGACTGTCTCCTTCAGGTTTGTTGCCTTCGGGTATGTTGGCTTCGGGTATGTTGACTTCGGTTTTGTGCCTTCGGGTTTGTGCCTTCGGGTTTATTGCCCCTAATATTATCGCTTTTGGAGTTGGTCATTCGTCACCGCTCAAGTGATATTGGGTTTGGAGCCTTCAGGCTTATGGATCCTTGTTTATACAGTACTGAGCTCGAGCAATATTTTGTTTCATTGATATTTATATTCCCTAGGTATCGCCTTTCAGTGTTGGTCTTTTTGAGCCGCACGATATATAGCGATTACATTGTGGAACTTGTGTTACCTTCATTGGTATTTGTTATTGCCTTTTTGGCTTGTTTTGGGATATTCATATCCTTTGTTTATTTGTGTTGCCGATGATATGAGGCTTGTCTTGTTATGATTCATCTTTTGTTAGATGATTGCTGTATCTATTTTGGAGATATTGTTATACTTTATGACCTTGCAGGTTTAATGTTGTTCAGTTTATCTAACTGATTTGTTTAGCCAGACTGACCCGTGTATTTATACTCGAGTCAGACCGAGATGTTTCAGGTTAGGTGCATTTGGACTTAGCCTATTTTGCTTCCGCATGGACTATCTTGCTTGCTCCTTTTTGTTAAAGCTTTTTGTGTAGTCCTATTTTGTTGTAACTCTGATATGTATTCTTTTGGATTCTTCTGTATGTTGTGGTTTTCTATACCACTTGACATGTATCAGTTTGTATACTCTGTTATGTTTCAGTATATGTGTACATGATGATCTACTGTTATGTGATGTATATTACATTTGAATTGTTATATTCTGTTCTGATAGATCCTTCATCCACCTATGGTTTTTTTAAGTATTCATTGGATATGTCGATATGCTTGTATGACAATTGTCGGTGTATTCAATAGATAGTTAGAGCAAGGCTATAGATAGTCGCTCCTAAACAGCCTTATTCTCCGCGTTAGTCGACGGCATTACCCCTAGTGTCCTTGGCTAGCGTGGGTATAGAGGTGGGGCGTCACAGCTTGGTATCAGAGATGAGTTCATAAAAAAATTTGATAAACACAGAATAGAAGCACATATTACGATACATCAAAGTGTAATAAGTGATACAAATCTTTGAATCATCTTACCTCTATTCCTTCTTGGCCTTTAGTGGTAGATAGAATTTGGGGATACGTCTAGGAATGCATTTCATTCCGTAGTATTCCACAATTGTGTTAATGACATCTACCTTGTGAATAATCTTGTTCTTATCTTAACTTTCAACGTATGGCTGGAAGAGGCAGAGGACGACGTTCGGATGTTTGGCAACCAGTGGCTCACATCCGGATGGCGTTTATATGTCTGCTGATCAGTTTTTGGAATTGTTTAGGAGCACTCAGCCTCCAATTCCTCCTCGAGTATCTCCACCTCGCAAGTCTGCCTTTGCACGTCAGTGTAGTGATTTTGCTCATCTTGGAGGAAAGCCGTTTAAGGGCTCCGAGTCTGTTCTGGAAGTCCAAGCTTGGCTTCGCACGTGCGAGCGTATCTTCTCTCGTATGGATCTTTCTGATCATGATAGAGTTCTTGTAACTTCTAGCTTATTACAAGAGCATGCCCTTAATTGGTATGAGCTTCTTGTAGCCGAAATTGATGAGTCTACTCTTTCTTGGACTCAGTTTCGGGGACGATTCGAACTCAAGTTCGTTCCTGAATCTGAAAAAGTTTTATTGACCCGTCGCTTCCTTGAGTTGAAGCAAGGGAAATCTTTTGTTTCTGAGTATGTTGCATCATTCGAGGCTTTATCTAAGTATGGTCTTGAATTCATTAGCACTTCTTATAAGAAGAATCTGAAGTTTGTCTCTGGTCTTAAGAAATATCTTAAGAAGTCTTTGTTGCTCCAGCTTAAGCTCTCTTTTGAGGAGTTGGTTGATTCAACAATTCATCTTGAAACCATTGAGAAGGCGTGTGATAATGGTGATGATGTTGAGGTTTCCAAAAACCCCAACAAGAAGCAGTTTCCATTTCAGAAGTCCAGGTCTTTTCCTTCCAGGAAGAAGAAGACTGGTGGTTCTAATTCTCAGACTCGGTCATCTGGAACACCTTTCATTCGAAAGTGTTTCAATTATGGTTCTCCTGATCATATGATTCGAGCTTGTCCTAAACCTCTCTTTTGCCGCTATTGCAAGAAGGAAGGTCATCATGTTTCCACCTGCCCAACTGTTCTTGGTGGTGCCAAGTCTGGCAAGCTTAATGCCGCTAAGGCTTCTGAAGGTCCTTCTCAGCACAAAGGTATATCTCCATCTATTTTGGAAGGCTCTATTTTATTTCATGATCATAGTATACGAGTTCTTTTCGATACGGGTGCTTCACATTCTTTTGTATCGAAGAAGCTTGTCGATGATTTATCTTTGGATGTTTCTTGTATGATTACTTCATTGAGGATTGCGAATCCAATTGGAGGATCCACGACCCTTAGTTTGCTTTGTGATGATGTTGAGATTGTTTTATGTGGCTTTTCCTTTCGTGCGAATCTGCATGTTATTTCTTGTCTGGGATTTGATATGATTTTGGGAATGGACTGGCTAGTGAGATACGATGCCAGGATTATTTGTTCTGAGAGGATTTTATATCTTCGACATCCGGATTCATTTACTCAGTTATCACTTGATCTCCGGAATGTGGATAATTTCGAAATGGCTTTATATTATCTTGACTTGCGAGATGATGATGATATATCTTGTATTCCTATTGCTTGTTACTTTTCAGATGTTTTTGAGCCTGTTTCGGGTTTGCCACCTAAGCGGGCAATTGAGTTCCGCATTGATCTCATTCCAGGCGCGCAGCAAGTTAGCCGTCCTTCCACGAGGATGTCTACAAAATAAAATGAGGAACTCAAGAAGCAGCTTTTGGAGCTTGAGTCCAAGCAGTTGATTCAGTCCAGTTTTTCTCCGTGGGGATCCAAGGTCGTCTTCGTGAAGAAGTCCGATGGAACTCTTAGGCTTTGCATTGACTATCGCAAGCTTAATGAGTTAACCATCAAGAATAGGTATCCATTGTCTAGGATCGATGATATGTTCGATCTATTGAGTGGTGCTAAGGTCTTTTCTCAGCTTGACCTTGCCACGGGTTTTCATCAGTTATGAGTCGCGGAGGATAGCATACCTCTTATTGCTTTCCGCACTCGTTATGGTTCTTTTGAGTGGCTTGTTATGCCGTTTGGTTTGACGAACGCTCCTGCTTTCTTTGTTGATCTCATGAATCGAGTATTCCGGGAATATCTCGATAAGTTCGTCCTTGTGTTCATTGATGATACCCTTATTTATTCTAAGTCTGAAGCTGAGCATGCTAATCACTTGAGAATTGTCTTGAGTACTCTCCGTCATCATCAACTTAGAGCCAAATTCTCCAAGTGCCATTTTTGGGAGAATAAGGTTAAGTTCTTAGGCCATGTTGTATCTTCCGACAGCATTTCAGTCAATCCCTCAAAGATCGAAGCCATCCAGAATTGGAAGAGGCCTGAGAATGTACATGAGATTCGTAGTTTCCTTGGATTGGCGGGTTATTACCGTCGGTTCATTAAGGATTTTTCCCATGTTGTGCTTCCTCTCACCAGCCTTACTCGGAAAGGCATTCGTTATAATTGGTCTGACAAGTGTGAAGCTTCCTTCCTGACATTAAAGGAACTTCTCACTAATGCTCCAATTTTAGTTGTTCCCGAATGGAATCATGATCTTGTTGTTTACACTGATGCTTGTGGTAGTGGTCTCGGTGCTGTTCTAATGCAGAAGGATCGGGTAGTTGCTTATGCTTCTAGGCAACTGCGTCCGAATGAAGTTCGCCATGCCACTCATGATCTTGAGTTAGCCGCCGTTGTCTTCACTTTGATGATTTGGCGACACTACTTATTAGGCGAGCGCTTCATTCTCTATACCGATCATAAATCCTTGAAGTATTTGTTCACTCAGAAAGAACTCAATATGAGGCAACAGCGTTGGCTCGAGTTTCTTGCCTCCTATGACTTTGATATCCAGTATACCCCTGGAAAGGGTAATCGTGTTGCTGATGCGCTTAGTCGCAAACATTCGGTTGTTGTTTCTATGATGCTTGCCGAATGGAACATTCTTGAGACTCTTTGTTTTTGTGAAATTCGTGATAGAGGTTCATCTTCTGATTCTCCTATTCTATTATTTAGTTTAGGAGCTCGACCCATTTAATTAGATCGTATTGCCGATGCTCAGCGGCGTGATCCTGATTTGTTGCATCTTATTTAGCTTTGTGAGTCTGGATCCTGTGATGAGGCGTTGCGGGATTTTAGCATTGATTCTCATGGGTGTCTTCGTATGAAGAACCGTCTTTTTGTGCCTTCTGATTTTGCACTTAGGCATGACATTCTTGATGACTGTCACCGTTCTAAGTATACTATCCATCCTGGTAGTAGTAAGATGTATGCCGATATGCATCGTCTTTATTATTGGGAAGGCATGAAGCACGATGTGGCGAGTTATGTGTGTAATTGCATAACTTGTCAGCGAATTAAGACCGAACATCAACGTCCTTCGGGTCTTCTTCAGCCTCTAGAGATTCCATTGTGGAAATGAGATCAGGTTTCTATGGATTTCATTGACGGCCTACCTCGTTCGAGGTCAGGCCATTCTAGCATCTGGGTTATTGTTGATCGCCTCACTAAGTCTGCTCATTTTGTTCCTATTAAGTCTAATAGGACTGCTTCGCATTTGGCTAAGTTATACATAAAGGAAATCGTGAGACTTCACGGTGTTCCTAGTTCTATTATGAGTGACCGTGATCCCTTATTCACGAGTCATTTTTGGAAGAGTCTTCAGCAAGCTTTGGGGACAAAGCTTAATTTTAGCACAGCTTATCATCCGCAGTCCGATGGACAGTCTGAACGGGTGAATCGTATCTTGGAAGATCTCCTCCGTATCTGTATTTTTGATTTTGGTGGTAGTTGGGAGAATCACCTACCTGTAGAGTTCTCCTACAAGAATAGTTTTCAGTCTAGTATCGGTATGGCTCCTTTCGAAGCTTTATATAGAAGGCCATGTCGGTCACCTTCTTGTTGGTTGGAATCTGGGGAGAAGCTTATTCTTGGCCCATATTTTGTTCGTGACTCTTCTAAGAAGATTGATCTTATTCGGTTGAGAATGAACGAGGCACAGAGCCGCCAGAAATCCTACGCGGACAACCATAGGAAGCCTCTCGAATTCTCGATTGGTGACCTTGTCTTTATTCGTATTTCTCCTTTGAAGGGGGTTATGCGTTTCAGTACGACTTGAAAATTGGCTCCTCGCTTTATAGGACCATTTTCTATTACCGAACGTATTGGCCCTGTGGCTTATAGAGTTTCACTTCCAGCTCATTTATCTGGCATTCATGACGTATTTGACGTCTCTCAACTTTGGAAGTGTCTTCGAGAGTCTGATTCTGTTATCGATTCTCCTGATTTGCTAGAGCTTGAGGTCTCACCGGGCTTATCAATTGTACAGTAGCCTATTCGCATGCTTGCCACGGATGTGCGACGCCTTCGAAACAAGGACGTGCCGCTCATTAAAGTTCAATGGTCCGCTAATCCCAATGACTGTAATTGGGAAACCAGAGGGTTTATCGAGCGATCTTATCCGGGTTTTCTATCTTGGCTTGGCAATGGTGAGAATATCTTTTCATCTCAAGATTATTTCCTTTTCTTTTTGGGATATGTATGTATGTAGTTGTTACAAATATCATCTCTGGGAATTGCGGGGACACAATTTTGTAAGGAGGGGAGATCTGTAACAACCCGCATATTTAACGATTTTATATTTAAATGTTTTATTTAAATATAGCGTCGTTAGTCGGATTTTTGGGTCCGAAAAACTACTTTTTGCAAACAGCCGAATTGGGGCTCGATACCACCTCCATTGAGTCCAAAATGGCGTTTGCGATCTTTTTGACTATAAACTTTGATATGTATGGAGTAAGTTGAATTTTGCTACTTTTTCTAGTTGGGTTTTGGGTTTGGGTTCAGCCCACTGGCCAACTAAATACCCTAACTCAGTCCCTCTCTTCTCCATTCACTCATTTTCATTTCCTAAACTCTAGATAAAACTGAAAATGGGGGAAAAGAAGAGGAATTATAAATTCCAAGCCCTAGTTTACTTTGCAAACTTGAATTCTTGCTCCAAAATCAAAGAGAAGCTATTGGTAAGCCTTCTCTTCATCTTCTCCAACTCTTTCTCTCTCTTTAGTCTCAGAAATTCCTAAACTTAAACTTAGAAAATACTTATTTTGATCTTAGATTGAAGCTTGTTGGGTTGAAGTAGAGATTGGTTGGTTTTCTCCTTGTGATTGAGCTCCTTCTTCGTTGTTTTGGGTTAAAAGTGAGATTTTTGTCTCACATCTATATTTATAATTATCTTTGGATGTTAAGTATGAATTCCTAACACTTCTTCATGTGCAATTACTTTCAATTCAGATTAGTTTGGTGAACAATGCAATTTTTGGTGTTTTGAATGTCTAAAACTCTAAAAATCCTTTTATGGATGTTTGATCATGTGTTTGGTAATGCATCGAGAGCTTATAGGGCCGGTTCGCCGTTTGGCATAAACCCCTAGCGCCTATTGCTCGTCCGGTTGCATTTGCGAAGAGATTGCCTCTTCATTTTTAGGCTAGAAATATTGGGAATTCCAGTTCAGTCGACTGAAATCTCTGTTCAGTCGACTGAACGTGGAACCCGTGAGTTTCCAGGTTTGATTCAGTCAACTGAATTCTCTGTTCAGTTGACTAAAACTGGAAACAGAAAGTTTCCAAGCATGATTCAGTCGACTGAATTTCCTGTTCAGTCGACTGAACCTAGAAACAGAAAGTTTCCAGACATGATTCAGTCGACTGAATTCACTGTTCAGTCGACTGAACCTGGAAACAGAGAGTTTCCAGGCATGATTCAGTCGACTGAAATCTCTGTTCAATCAAATGAATTTGTTGTTTCAGCCCACTTTGCCTTTTGGGATATAATTTCCAATTTGAATCAATTCATGATAATCCTAATTGTTGTTATTGCATTTTTTTGACTTTGATGATTTCTTTTTAATTTCAATCCATGGATTTTTATAAAATAATCTTTTAAATTGTATTAAAAGCTTGCTTTTCCAATTTATAAATCCTATTTAAAACACACACACAATTTCTCACTTCGAGTGAAGTGGAAAGGAGATTAAATGGTTAAGTAAAACACAGACCATGAATCCGTGCGTTTATCTTGCTAATTAATCCCCGACCTATTCGATTGATTGTTTTGACCTTTGGTCTGGTTTACCAATGAGATTAGTTGAACTTTGTACTACTTTGAGTGTGAGATTGACTATCGGATAGTAAACTGTTTAGTGCGAACGGGTGGTTATGGGAATCACGTTAACGCTTTTCGGTTTCCTTTTCGAGAGTTGTGACACATTCTGCCAGTTAATGGTGTCCAGTACTAGGCCTTCGGACCTTCACCACTACGGTTTGTTGCCTTTGGGATAGTGTCTTCGGACTGTCTCCTTCAGGTTTGTTGCCTTCGGGTATGTTGGCTTCGGGTATGTTGCCTTCGGGTTTGTACCTTCGGGTTTGTGTCTTCGGGTTTGTTGCCCTAATATTATCGCTTTTGGAGTTGGTCATTCGTCACCGCTCGAGTGATATTGGGTTTGGAGCCTTCAGGCTTATGGATCCTTGTTTATACAGTACTGAGCTCGAGCAATCTTTTGTTTCATTGATATTTACATTCCTTAGGTATCGTCTTTCGGTATTGGTCTTTTTGAGCCGCACGATATATAGCGATTACATTGTGGAACTTGTGTTACCTTCATTGGTATTTGTTATTGCCTTTTTGGCTTGTTTTGGGATATTCATATCCTTTGTTTATTTGTGTTGCCGATGATATGAGGCTTGTCTTGTTATGATTCATCTTTTGTTAGATGATTGCTGTATCTCTTTTGGGGATATTGTTATACTTTATGACCTTGCATGTTTATTGTTGTTCAGTTTATCTAACTGATTTGTATAGCCAGACTGACCCGTGTATTTATACTCGGGTCAGACCGAGATGTTTCAGGTTAGGTGCATTTGGACTTAGCCTATTTTGCTTTCGCATGGACTATTTTGCTTGCTCCTTTTTGTTAAAGCTTTTTGTGTAGTCTTATTTTGTTGTAACTCTGATATGTATTCTTTTGGATTCTTCTGTATGTTGTGGTTTGCTATACCACTTGACATGTATCAGTTTGTATACTCTGTTATGTATCGGTATATGTGTATATGATGATCTACTGTTGTGTGATGCATATTACATTTGAATTGTTGTATTCTGTTCTGATAGATCCTCAAGCCACCTATGGTTTTGTTTTAAGTATTCATTGGATATGTCGATATGCTTGTATGACAATTGTCGATGTATTCAATAGACAGTTAGAGCAAGGCTATAGATGGTCGCTTCTAAACAGCCTTATTCTCCGCGTTAGTCGACGACATTACCCCGTAGTGTCCTTGGCTAGCGCGGGTATAGAGGTGGGGCGTCACAAAAATCTACAAATTTGAAATCCAATAATAATATAATATTACAGATCCAGTGGAACTGTTTTCATCGAATTCCGAGACCGTGCCTCGAAAGGCTATTTTTAAATGTCAATTTAAACGATATATTTTTAAAACTGAACAAATCACTTCCAAATTCAATTTTTGAAATTGCATTGTCTTAAGTATTATTAATATGAGTTTTGTAAACCTTTAAATTATTTTTATCGAGCTTAAAACTCAAGATTCACTATTTTACGCAATTTCCAATTTATTAAGTCCAAAAGTTGAATTGTCCAACAAATCGCTATATTTAAACTCTAAATTTATTTTACAAATAAACCCAGGTTTTCCGTATTCAAAATCAATTTATAACTCAAATAAAATATTTAAAACCATTTAAATATCCCAAACTCGCGTCGAAAAATCCAGGTCGTTACAAATAGGCTGTGGCTAATTCAACTATAAGGCTAAGCACAACACCTTAAATAGTCTGCAATGAAAGCAGTATATGTTCATAACTTTTAAGAAAGCTAAAGATGGTCCTACCATTGAAAATATAACAGTGTATTATGATAGAAATGAACCATTATAAATTGAAATAGAAATAGATGACTTGATAAAAATTTGATATGTTCTCCATAATTAATATGTGATAAAATATTTTATCTATGATGGAGAATTATAATTAAGAAAGTGGATATGAAACAATAATGTTGCAAATCCACTTACTAGGGCATTTTCTCAGCTTTGCTTAGGAAAAACGATCGAGAGTATGGTTATGAGTCACCATAATTGGCCTTAAGTGTAAGTAAGAGATCGATAGAGTTATTGGTGTAACTTAAGAGCAATATTGTAATTTAATTATGTAACTTAGTTCTTATAGCCAATCTTGTTCAAAATAAAGTAAGCTTTTAGTTTTTTTTCTATCGTATATATTGTTATATTGGGGTATAGGTAATGTTATAAACACATTGAATATTTACAAATTGAAAATCCATTGTATTATGTAACTTAGTCTCCATGTAATGAAGGTGAATTACTCATGATCATTGCATGTGCTAAAGGGTCAAGTAAGTACAGTTATCTGGAATAATTATAGAATGACTTACCGAGAGTCTTCTACAGGTTAAAAGTCAAACAGAATACCTCACGTGACAATGTGCAATAGCCTTTTTACTTGAGAATATTGTGAATCTCAAGTGTCCGAACCATACTTTAATTATGGTCAACCACATGACAACAATGATTGTGTTAAGAGCATAGTTGGGTATAGTTCGAACTGCTTGAAGTGGAACACTATTCAAGAGTGGATTTATCTCCTTCAAATAGAAAGTTGGTGTCACTATAATTGGTAGTCAACATTAAGTCAAAATTTTTGGCTGATGCAGATCGATAAATTGATAACTTTTATAGGATTAAATATAGACTTTAACGTTGGACTTTCCAATTATGAATATGAATAAAGTTTTGATCATTGATCGAGCTCTAAATGTCTAAGTGATGACGATGGAAAAACGTGTACAATATAGTGTTGTTTAAGGGTGTTGTTTTAATGAATAAGAAACTGGATTTCACCTAGATAATCTGTAAGCAACCGAACCCATGTAAGCCTACCATGTTTCAACAAAGTTTTTTCAGGCTTCAATCTTCAAATTGGTTAAATATTACTAATAGCTAAGTTCACACCTAGGAGTCACATAACTGCAACTCTAGTTTTCTACCAAAATTAATTTATTGAAATTATTTATAAAAGATAAATTATTTTTAAGGAGAAATTAATATAATAATTATATTAATTACTACTACTACTACTACTACTACTACTACTACTACTACTACTACTACTACTACTACTACTACTACTACTACTACTACTACTACTACTACTACTACTACTACTAGAGGGATCAAAATTAAATAATAAAATGTATAACTATTATATATTTACTTAATAATTTTTATGTTCAATTCAATAATTTAGATATAGTAATAATAAATTTACATCTTATATATACTTATATGTTTTATTCTGGCTGCAGAAAGTTTTAAATTGTTTTAACCCAAAAGAGTGAGTATGAATTAATTAAATAGGTTTAATTAGCTAAGTGAGATAAGATCTCATTTATTATGGGCCATACCTCAAAGGGAGGATCTGGGTAAAACATTTACATAGCCCATTAGCACAACTATAAACAGACCTAGATGCCTCTATTCTCAAATACAGAAAATTCATTCTCTCTCCATAGAAATAAAATTACATATTAATAATTGATTTTGGAGCTCCATAACTGAGTTAGAGATAGAATCCCTCCAAGGCAAACCGAATGTTCAAGGTGTTACAGTCGACTGCATTACTGAAGAAAACCAAAATATCTGTTGATTTAATTATATTTTAAAAATATTTTCATGAAATTATATATATAACTGTTTTTTTAAATTATGATCGACTATGTGCACAGCCGTGCACATTATTGTACATGATATCGCATGATTTCAAGATACAAAGCAAGCTCACAACATGATTGAGTAGCGTAGCATTTTTTTTAAGTTGGCATTAGTGGCACAGAGGAAGCAATGTTTGTGAGACGACTAATATTAGGATTTTGGCGTGGGTTGATTGAGTTCAATGTCAAAGGCATGGTTCGAATCATCTTAACGAGAACTACTTGACAATGGAAAGAGGCCCGATGGCGTTCTATCACTGTGAAAATTGAAGAAAATGGTGATATCTAGTGGCTAGGTTTCAAGGTAATATTTATTATAACACCATGTATACTGTTTAATTACACATTTGTTTGTAATTGTCAAATTACACCAAAAAAACCCATAACTTGTAACCTTCATGACTTCTACATGCGCGAACCATTTGACAAAAAAACTTGTAGCATTAAGTTCGTACTAAAATTCAAGACCCGTTGATATTATTTGACTATATATCATATACCTATATATAATATTGTTATTTAGTTGTTGATATATGTACTAATTTATTATTAGGATATTTATAATTTTACACTGATGATCAAAGTTAATATATTATGATATTATATGCTTTGATTTGCATATTTGATATTTGAATTAAATAAATTATTATCATTAAAATTTTATAACATTAGTTTGTGAAATATTAAACTTATACATGTGATATTAGGATTTTATAATAAAATTATTTTATTAGTCATTATTATTTAGATATTGGTTATTCAAATTAAATGTATATAATCAAAATAAATGCAAATTATTTATTATTAAAAGACAACATTAAATAAATATTATTTGATAATGGATTATCTTTTTGAATATTAGAGTAAATAATAACATTAAAAGAAAAACTAAGATTATCAATATAATAATAAATAATATGACTTGTTCAAATAAAAATCATCAATATAACATTAAATATGATTTAATGTTATCGACATTATTAATGATAAAATTATAAAAGATCTAGTGCATAAAGAATAATAAGTTTTTTAAATTTCTCATTCACCCTACTATTTGATGCACCTAATCCAACGACCACCACTATCTCCTTACAAACTACAGGACCATCACAATCAATAATAACCCTGCGATTTTTCACCCAGTCGATCTCTAGAATAAGACTATAACCTAAAAAACTAGGTATAACAGCTTCACATAAGTATCAACCTCCAACCAGTATCAACACAATAAAAGAGTTGCGAACATCCTTCCCTTTGTCGAAGTTTTGCAGAGCGCTCGAACTAGAAGTAGCTTGGATAACATATATTTTGACCACTTGCCCAATGTTAGGAAGAGAAGGACAACCCCCTTGAAATGTCCAAGTTGATCACAATGAAAAATTTCTTAGCTTGGAGGTTGGCTCGACAATCATTGTAATCTGCCCCTTAAAATAGCACCGACCATAAGTTACCCTTCCTTTCTTCTCTTGGCCTTGACCATTTTTGTTCCGCTTGTCATTCATATTTAGAACCTAGGCTTGATTTCCAATTTACCTTCTTTGTAATGATTTACCTTTCTTATATCAAAAGATGACACTTAATACATCCTCAGTATTCAGATGTCGATTATCTAAGTGTCTAGAACAAAGGTAGTAGGGTAAAAAATAACAAAACAAAGATAAGAAAACATGGATTTTCTCACAACGTCAGAGTTACATATATATATATATATATATATATCATCACAGAATAGTACATATGGGTTACTCCCAAAATGTTGCATCAAAGTTACAACAAGTACTATTCCTAACAAGGATAGCTATATCAGCCTGTCCGAACTGCTAATACATACTATATAGTGACAACGAAAATAAACATACCTACTTGATATAGATGAAGGCTCCTACTCCATACTTTTTTCAAAATGTTTCAAACAAACTTGACTATTTGGCTGCTCATGAAAATTTGAGTACCTAAGAGTTTAAGGAAAAGAAATCATACTGTGGGTCAGATATGAGTCTGGTGTGAGTAAAGCATAAGTTTAACTTCATAAAAACCTTTAAACCAAAGGTATGTCGTAAGACCACGCCGCGCATAAACACGGACGAGTTTTAACCTTATGATAACCAAAACATTTCTATATGAAACCCTTTGATATTATCATAATGTCTATATTTAAAATAAATATGGAATCATAACTGAAATTGTTACATTAATTAAATTCC
Source organism: Allium cepa (assembly GCA_030765085.1). NCBI lineage: Eukaryota > Viridiplantae > Streptophyta > Magnoliopsida > Asparagales > Amaryllidaceae > Allium > Allium cepa. The sequence continues at coordinate 176,115,978 of CM060940.1, forward strand.
AGCATAATAGGTTTACAACCAAGTTCGAAGGCTCGTATTACAAAATGGATTCAAATAGATGGTAAGGTAAGGGACTACTGTACGTACAGTACACCTTTAGATTAAATGTACCAAGGGCTACAAACGCATTTGCCCCTCTACCAACACAGGATCAGCCTACTCCATACTAGATAGTACTAAATATGATCACCCCTTGGTTGTGATCAACAACCATAAAGAGTCCTAAAGCATACATAAACCATAGATATCTCTCTAGATTAGGTGATGATCATATACCTAAATGGGCACGACCCATATATCCCAGCCGCTTCTACCTTGTTTTAACCACCTACGGGGTGTGAGGCTTAAGGCATCGATTATCATTCTAGCAAAACCCCTCTGAATGCTAACACTGCCCTCCAAGAATCCATGCAATGATAGCATTCATTCATACAAGTTGTTCCAGAATCAAACAAACATTCAACATTTACTATCTTCTATTTTGAAATCACCCTCAAGAAGAATAGTACAGCTCCATAGCATACTTCATAATGATCCATCATGAACGTTATTGTTTTATAGTGGTCCAGATAAATCATACTTATCCAAAACCGATGTCTTCAAACTGAGTGATAATTCCCCGCCAACTCAATTTCGGTTCTTTTGAAAGTATGCAACAAGTATTCGAGCCCTCACTAAGGAACTCAAATATACACAACATACTTCCCGGTTAAAATAGTTCAAATCACACGAGTAATTTTCTATTTTGGGTGATTATACCAAGTTCACATATGGATAACCATATACTTAATTAAAACGTGACCCATAGATAGAATTTAACCCTCCCATATCTATCACATTTTCGATATTTCGACCTTACTCTGTCCCTCATCCAGAGGATAAATTCTAGATCTCATAGGTGGAGGATTAGCCTACTCATCGACTTTTTGTGCTAACTATAGGATTACTTACTCCAATAAATGTGTCACCACATTAGCATTGGTTTTATATTTTCTTGAAGTTACTTAAGGGTAATCGATAAAGAAATCCTTTGATTTAAAACACTTTTGCAACAAAAAACAGTTTTTCAACCCAACCAATATTTAGAAATAAAGAAATTTTAAAAGTTTAAAAGCCTTTTTTAATTAATTAAATAAATAAATTAAACTTTTATTAAATAATAATTAATTCTTAATTGAATTTAACTTAACCGGTAATTAATTAATAATTAAACCACTTTTAAATTTATATTATTTAATAATTAATCTTTTAATAAATAATTAAATAATAATTAATCTAAATCAATAATTAAATAATAATTAACTTTTAATTAACAATCTAATTATAATTATCTTATTTGATTAACACTTAAGTATTAATTATCTTGTTAACTAATGATTAAGTACTAATCACCTTACTTAATTGTATAATAACTAATTAATTAAATAATAAATACTTATTATTACATAAAATATGTTCTAAAATACTTTCCAAAAAGATTCCTAAGTGAAAACACTTTGAATTTTTTCAAAATAGTTCGTTTTACGAAATGCATCCATAGCGATTATCGCTATACGACCTATAATTTTCAAAACTTATCTTTCCAAATAGTCTTAAAAACCTTTCCTTGTTATTCAAACCCACTTATTAAGTTGTATGAAGTTTTGAAACCAAATAAAAGTAAAGCTACTTGTATGAAGTTTGTAAACCAAATAAAAATAAAGCTAACACTTTAAGGAAACTTTCCAAAAATCATATAAGAAAACAAGTTTAAGGAAAGGATTTCCGATGTCACAACAAGTGATTTTAAGTTCTAATTCCTTTAGCATTCAATATATATATATATATATATATATATATATATATATATAATAGCACATCATTATCCCAACATAAGAAGATTCCTAACATATATATATATATATGTGTGTGTGTGTGTGTGTGTGTGTGTGTGTGTGTGTGTGTGTGTGTGTGTGTGTGTGCCATAATTTAACATATACAAGCAAAGATTACATCTTGTATACTACTTAACTTTTTACTTCCATATGCAAAACTCTATGTCATCTCAGTCAAGCACATATCCATACATCCAAGTCAACACCATATATACCGAAAAACATCATATTTTAAAACAAGTCAAGCATACAAATAAGTTTCAAAAAGCTTAGTTAAAGGCTAGATCTTTACTCACCAAACGTTAACTAAGTCAAGTTAATTTCTAACAGAACTTGAATACGACCTAAGTCTTTGCTTCTAGCTAGAAAAAGCGAAGTCCTTGGTGGCTTAAGAAAGCAAATGGCTTAGCCTAGGGGGAATATGAATTCAACCAAGGTGGTGGAGGGGTTGTATGGCCTAGAGGAAGTATGAATTCGGCTAAGGTGGTGGAGGGGTTGTATGGCCTTAATAAGTATACAATCAAGAGGAGGTGTATGAATGGATGGAAGCGGTTTTAAAACAAGGTTTTTGAAATTCTAAAGTGAATTAACTAAGCTTTTAAACTTTTAGAAGTATTTAGAAGCCAAGACGTAGTTTAAGAGCATGGAGAGGCTTTAGAAAATGAGGGTGAAGTGATAAAATGAGGAAAAAAAAATAAAAATTTGTTTTTATACAAAGTGCATAAAATAAATTACCAAATTAGCCTTAGGGTACACACCAACCATTCTTTGTTTGCCACATCATAACCTTGCCCCTCCGGCGTTGCTCACATGAGTATGTCCCCCTCCTCCCTCATTTTTGATGAGTAAACATACATTAATAGTTAATGTACTTAATGTTTCCAAAGAAATGACATATTATGTTACTTTATATTTTACGTTTTTATTTTATTTAAAATTTATATAATATGTCATATTATATCCTATTATATTTATTAAGTGTGTGTGTATATTACAAAATTCTAACTCATTTATAAATGTATGCATATGTTAACTCAAATTGCATAATGTTTCCGACAACTTTTAAATACCAAAAAGTCAAAAATGGGAAAATGGTTTTTGGTCACATTTTCTATTTTTCTTTGAACAAAATATCATTGTAAGGAAATTTTGAAAACTATTTCATCACTATTAGTAAGTATTTAAAATATTTTTATTTTGAGTCATAAACCTCATTAATTAATTGTTAAAAATATATTTAAATATTCATATTTAAAGTGATTAAATTCTAGGTTGTTACGCTCCCCCACTTAAAAGAATTTCGTTTGAAATTAGCAAAAAAGGAGATAACTCAAAATAACTCAAAAGGCCATATATTATATATCTTGAAATTCATACAAAAGACATACACTAGGCATCCATAACACAAACTGTGCATACATAATAAATACAAACAAACAACTATTCTAACATCAGCCCAGGATAGGCTTCTCTCATATGATCTACAGTCTCCCAAGTACAATCTCTAGAATCGTCACTCCACTAAATCATAACTAATTTCACCACCTTATTACGCAACCTATTCTTATCCTGATCCACAATATGAACTGGATGCCTGATCACCATCAAGTTCGGTTCTATCTCCAAATCCTCTTGAATTGATGGCTCCATAATTAGCATTGGGTCATAAACATACTTCTCAAATGGGACACATGAAAAACATCATGGAGCTCCAATGTTAACCATAAAATTCACTCAAGAATGAAGGCCTAAAAGAAGGCTCATGAAAGCGTTAAGCTCAACAAAAATTAAAAACAAGGGTTTCGCCATGATTCAAAAGCTGTGTTTCGAAAGCATTGAGATAACTTTCGAAGAGGATAGGACAGAGTCACAAGCACTTAATGCACCTACATGTGTAGAGTGAAATAAGATCTTTCAAAGGAGTAGAAAGGAAAGCAAGGCACCCTTCCACCTTAGCTAATCCTTTCGAAGCAGTTGATTCAACATATAAGATAAAGCCTTGTATGAGCTTGAAACACCTATTCGAGGGTATCGATATTCAAAATAGATGGTTTCACCACTATCAATCTTCGTCATAGAGAAAATTTTCCAATGTGAACCTTTTGAAAGCAAAGATAAGCCTTTCGAAACGGTTGGAACCTTTCGCAAGCATAAAGGAAATTTCGCATGGAACAAAGCTTCCATTCGTAATGATCCTCTCGTCACTTACTGATCCTTTCGAAACCAACCTCATTCATTCAAGCAATCTCATATCAAGGTTAGCACCAGATCAAAAGAACTAATGAAGAGGTTTGAAGGAGAAGAAAAGGTTTTGAATACTTTCGACAACATCAAAACAACACGATTGAGAACCATAACCTTTTCGATGCATACCTTTCGAAGGCATCGAAAGGTTTCTGAGGAACACGAAAGCAGAAATGAGGAATTTTACAACAACATCTATTCTTAGTATATTGTTAATGAAGGCGAAAGGGATAACCCAAGAATAACAAGAGACCCAAGTAGTCGCCTTCAAAACTATGGAAGCGAAAAGACAAAGGCGAATGGATGAACGCGAAAGTCTGGGAGAAAGACCTTTCGACCACTTCGAAAGGATGGATTTAGGAGGAGGTCAACCTGCATCTATAGATATGACCCTAGAGGTCCAAGTTTGGGGACCGAATTTGGAATTTTGAAACCTCTTTCTTACCTGATTGAAAAATAAAACTTTTGTAACCCTAGATCAATTTGGGGAATCAATTTTAGATAAATGCAAAGGAATGGATGCATGGATCCAATATTAATTTTGAATATAAGAAAGATCATTTTGACCATTAGCTCAACTAATGACCAACTGCACATGACGCTCACTTGTTTTCTTAACCCCTATTTGACTTATGCAATGCCATGGAATCTACTTGGACATTTTGATTTCAAGTCATATTATCATCACGTTTCAAGATATGAATACTAAATTAACGCGACGATGATAATCCAATATCAATAAGTCTAGTGAATTTATACCATTTGTCCAAGATATAATACCACTTCATATTGAATCTAAATCGTATACATTGTACATTAAGTTCCTTCGAGAGAGTAAGGATCCTCTCGACTCATTGGAAATGGGTTTCGAAGGGACTTACTGCATAGTTATTGAAGTTATGTTTACTAGATGGACTCCTTCAAATAAAGCTTGAATATATCAAAGCACATAACTCCTTTGAAGGAGCCTTAACCATGGTAGAAGAATATATACTTTCGAATGTGGATTCCCCTCTAAAGGCATAATGACCCTTTCGACTTACTCGAAAGGGGTTATGAATGAATGCAAAATTTACACTTTCTAAAGTGGATCTCCTTCTAAAGGTATAATGACCCTTTTGATTTACTCGAAAAGGGTTATGAATGAATAGTCCCCTTCCTAGTCTCTACTTCGAAGTGGTGATTGGTTCTCTTATCAACAATTAACATCTTTGAAAGATTACCTTTCGAAGACATGCAGTCCCAATCAACTCATTCGAAAGGGATTTCAAAGTGGTTGGTCATCCTTCAAGTATTGCTTTGAGCTATTAACAAAATTTCTTATTGACAACTTTGCTTTGGAATGTTGATAGGTTTTCTTGTTAACAATTTTAACGCTAGAAGGAGGACTCGAACCTCCGACTTTGTAGTTTCCTTGTAGACTAACTGTGGACTGTTTAACTTGATGTACGAAGATGAAATCTAAAAGCTTAGTCGAATGGATGAGGAAGTAGCACATACCATAATTTTCGAGGAAAATTTTACACCAACCTTCAACTTGGAGTGAGTTGTGCCAGGACAACCGTCAACTCCGGCACAATCAGACGATAATGTTGTCAATATAAGGCATCTAGAGCAACAATTGCCAGAAATGCAAGAGCTTCTAAAAGCAGCTCTATCTCAGAAATCTTTCAAAACTGCAAAAACCAACAACTAGAGAGGAGGTGGTCTCCCTAAGAAGAAACATGAAAGCTTATACCTATGAAGGCCTAACATCGTCAAATAAAAAAGAACGTCATCCAAGTAAAGTTGATCATCAGGGAAGAATACAGGATAAATCCCTCGAACAATCTAGAAGCTCGACTTCAAAGGAATATACCCCAAACTAAAAAAGCTATCATGATACTAAAGCTTATTTGAAAGATGTAGAAGAAAAGGTAGTCAAAGATATGCTAAATGCAAAAGGGAAAAGAATTCAAGATAAATGAGTAAATGACAATGTACGAGTAGCTCCATTCATGCATGAAATCTTGTCAACTAGGCCTGACAATGGGTACCCAAAAAATTCGATATCCGTCTATATCGGTATTCGAAAATATGAAATATATCCGTTATACGGATATGGTTATAATGGTATCCGTACCGAAAACTATCCCTTCGATTGTTTGACATGAAAACACACACACACACACACACACACACATATTTTGATTAAACTATTAGGGAAAGGGGCCCTGAGAACAAATAGGGTTTGGGCCGCGCTTGATTTATACTTACCAATTACACAGTCCGCATTTCTCTCTGCAGTATACGTATACCTAATTACCTATACACAACACAGCAACAGTCAACACCAAAATCCTAACATTTTACACAAGCCAAAGTTTCCAACCGCCATCGCTTTGTCTTCACGCAAATTGTAGATCGATTAGACGTTATTCTCTCAATTTGAAGCTTGTCCCTCGACTAGAAGCGGGTCGCGGCGCCTATCAACTAATCATTCGATTGGATCACGCTCTTTCTCTCGATTTGGATGATAGCTTGGAAATCTTAACTCAGTATAATTTCTAAAATTAATTAGGTGATTTTTGAAAACTGATTTGCAGTTAGTTGATTTTTAGTTAGTTGATTTAAGAAATTAACCATTTAGTTGATTTGCAATTCGCAGATACTCATTTCCAGTTAGTTAATTTGCAGTTGGTTGATTTAGGAATTTAACCAATTAGTTGATTACTTGATTTCCAGTTTAATACCCTGTACAAAAAACATTGAACTGAACTGTTTTTATTAGGTGATTTTTGAAATTTGATATGCAGTTAGTTGATTTAGGAATTTAACCAGTTAGTTGATTACTTGATTTAGGAATTTCACCAGTTACGTTGAATGAACTGTTTTTATGTTGAATTCAAAAATAATTTATTGAACTCTTTTTATGTTGAATGCAGAGTTAATTTATTGAACTGTTTTTTATGTTAAATGCAAAAATAATTGAGCTGCTTTTACGTTGAATGCAAAAATAATTTATTGAACTATTTTTATTTTGAATGCAAATATAATCTATTGAACTATTTTCTTATTTTGAATGCAAAAATAATTAAACTGTTTTTATGTTAAATGCAAAATTAATTTATTGAAGTGTATTTTTATGTTGAATGCAAAAGTAATTGAACTATTTTTATGATGAATGCAAAAGTAATCGAACTGTTTTTATGTAGAATGCAAAAATATTTATTAAATTGTATTTTTATCTTGAATGCAAAAATAATTGAACTGTTTTTAATTTTTACGTTGAAAGCAAAAATAATTTATTGAACTGTTTTTTATGTCGAATGCAAAAATAATTTATTGAACTGTTTTTTATGTCGAATGCAAAATAATTGAGCTATTTTTACGTTGAATGCAAAAATCATTTATTGAAATATTTTATGTTGAATGCAAATATAATTTATTGAACTGTTTTCTTATTTTGAATGCAAAAATAATTGGACTGTTTTTATGTTGAATGTAAAAATAATTTATTGAACTGTTTTTTTATGTTAAATGCAAAAATAATTTATTGAACTATTTTTCATGTTGAATGCAAAAATAATTGAGCTGTTTTTACGTTGAATGTAAAAATAATTTATTGAACTGTTTTTATGTTGAATGCAAATATAATCACTGAAATGTTTTCATATTTTGAATGCAAAAATAATCGAATTGTTTTTACGTTGATTGCAAAAATAATTTATTGAACCATTTTTTATGTTGAATGCAAAAATAATTTATTGAACTATTTTTTACGTTGAGTGCAAAAATAATTTAGCTGTTTTTACGTTGAATGCACAAATAATTTACTGAACTATTTTCATGTTGAATGCAAATATAATTTATTGAACTTTTTTTAATGCAAAAATAAGTGAACTGTTTTTATGTTGAATGAAAAAATAATTCATTGAACTGTTTTTTATGTTGAGTGCAAAAATAATTTATTGAACTATTTTTTTATGTTGAATGCAAAAATAATTGAGTTGTTTTTATGTTGAATGTAAAAATAATTTATTGAATGGTTTTTATATTGAATGCAAATATCATTTATGGAACTGTTTTCTTATTTTGGATGCAAAAATATTTGAACCGCTTTTATGTTGAATGCAAAAATAATTTATTAAACTTTTTTTAATGTTGAATGCAAAAGTAATTGAACTGCTTTTATGTTGAATGCAAAAATAATTGAGCTGTTTTTGCGTTGAATGCAAAAATAATTTATTGAACTATTTTTTTATGTTTTGGATTGCAACAATGTCAAATACATCATCCAGTTGCAGCAGTAAGTCCATTTAATGTTCATCAATGAATAATGCTAACGCCAATGATAATACGCCCATTGTGCAAGAAACTCAAAATCCGGACAATAATTTGCAAATAATTCAAGATGTTTCAACAAATTCGGATAAAAATTAACATGTAATGAAATCCTTAAAATCTAAAGTATGGAAAGATTTTGAAAGAAAAATAGTATTGGTAGATGGTATTAGCCTTATTAAGGCCATGTGCAAACATTGTACTAGGGTATTTAATGGAGCCGCCTCTATGGGAACAACTCATTTAAAAAACCATATAAAATCTTGTCCGAAATATGTTGATAGTAAGAGGTTAGTAGGACAACCAATACTTACTACTAAACATTCTCCCAATAAGCCTTTCAAATTATCAAGTTGGAAATTTGATCAAAATCGAACCCGAATGTGTCTTGCTCGTATGGTTACTAAGCATGATTACCCATTTAATATGGCCGAACATGTTTATTTTCAAGAATATATTAAAAGCATTAATCCAATGGTCAAAATGTTTTCTAGAAATACAATTAAATGTGATTTTCTAAAACTTTTTATTGATATGAGTGCAAAAGTACAAGATATGTTAGATTTTTTATCAGCTCATGTTAGTCTTACTATCGATTTATGGACATCAGAACATTGAAATATAGGCTATTGTTGCATAACATGTCATTATTTTGACGATGATTAAAAATTATGAAAAAAAATCATTTCTTATCATGAGTTGCCTCCTCCACACACCGGATTGGCACTTAGTACTGCTATGAAGGAAAAAATATTGCATTGGAATTTTGATAAAAAATTATTTGCACTTATAGTTGATAATGCTTCGAATAATGATGTTCTGATAACAGATTTTAAAGAATGGTTAGTTGATAAAGGTGTCTTGCCTTCAGATGGTGTATTATTTCATATGCGTTGTTGCACACACATACTAAATTTGATTGTATAAGACGGTTTAAAATTTACGCATGGGCTTATTGAAAAAATAAGAGAAAGTGCCAATTTTACGAAATCATCACAAAGTAAAAAACAATTCTGGGAAAATGCATTAGCACAGACTATATCAAATGGAAAAGGAGTTTGTTATGATGTTCCAACACGATGGAACTCGACGAATCTTATGCTCGAAAGTGCACTTCAACTGTGTCCTGCATTTGAGCGATTGGTTAATTTGACATATGATTATAAATCATTGCCATCAAGTGAAGAATGGGAGATTGAGAAAGAAATTAGTGAATGTTTGGGAGTTTTCTATGATGTTACTCTTAAATTTTTTGGTGTCAAGTATCCAATGGCTAATCTATATTGCAAAAGCATGTGTGATGTTTATGAAAACATTATAAGTTGAGAGTTAAATGAGCATGAGTATATTCAATCAATGGCACAAAAGATGAGAATTAAATTTGACAAGTATTTGAGCACTTGTAATCTAATGATGAGCCTTGGTATGGTTTTTGATCTCCGTTATAGGATGACTTACATCGACTTCTTTGGCTTGATCCATGGAGAAAATTCACATATTCATGTTGGAAAAATAAATGCATCTTTAACGGCTCTTTTTTCTTTATATGAAAAGGAAAGTACTTCGTTCATGAATGCATCTACCAATTCTTCTTGTAATATTGTGGATTCATCCACTAATATTCCTAAAAAGAGAACAAAAATTGATTTAAAATGGAGAAACTACGTTGAGCAGAAAGTTGGAAGTTCACTAGTTTTAAAGACAAAACTTGATAAGTATTTGGAAAATGAATTGTTTCCAATGGGTGAGGATGAAGATAACTTTGATATTTTGATGTGGTGGAAAACTAATAGCCTCATATTGCCCATTCTTGGAAAGATTGCTCATGTCATCTTAGCAGTTCGGGTATCGATTGTAGCATCCGAATCAGCTTTTAGTAGCGGTGGAAGGTTGATTACTAAAAATAAATCTTCGTTTTCTTCAAATATAGTAGAAGCATTGATATGTATAAAAGATTGGTTACCATTTGATATTGGTTAGTTTTTTAATTTGGTTAAATTCAATAATTATTTGATATAATTATTTAGTTCTTATTTTTATAGGAAATACTGTTGAGCTTATGGATGATGCATCGGATACATTGTAGTCTATATGTACTTTTCACACATGGTATGATTTTGTTTAATTATTTTAAGTCCATACCCTTTATTGTCTATAGGTGTCGTTGTATGTTGTTAACAAGCTCGCTGGTCCAAGCTCGTAAACATCAAGCTTTAAAAAGCTCATTTTTCCAAGGAACAGCTGCAAGCTTAGCTTGCTGCTCCAGTCTTGAAGCAGTAAGCAAGCATGAAAAATCATGCTTGCCGCTTCAAGCTTGCACCAGCAAGCATGAAAAAGCTTGCTGCTCCTTGGAGCAGCAAGCAGGAAAAATCATGCTTGCTGCTCCAAGCTTGCAGCAGCAAGCATGAACAACAAGCATAAAATCATGTTTGCTGCTCCAAGCTTGCAGCAACAAGTATGAACAACAAGCATGAAAATGCTTGCTGCTCCAAGCTTGGAGCGGCAAGTGTGTTTGGTTAAGTAATTTTGCGACTTTTATTTGGAACTTTGAATGCATTGTTATGATGATGTATATAGTATATTCAACATAGAAAAATAATATACTTCATTTTAAATTTGTTTTTTACGAACTGATAATCTATTACAATTTGCAGGGGTAAACTTTTGAAGCATCGACTAGCCGCTACTCCATGGAAAAGTGGAAAAAGAATGCAATATATTAGATTATATGTGTTCTATTTAGATGTTTTTGGTATTTGCTACAATTTATGAAATGTATGATGTATTTGCTTTTATGATTTATGTTGTTTTAAGTTATGACATGAATGACGTATTTTCTTTTATGACATGTATGATGTATTTGCTTTTATGATATATTTGCTGTAAATTATGTATTTGCTTTCATGATGAATTTGCTACTGTATTTGCTGCAATATATATGTTTGCTTTTATGATGAATTAGCTACAATTGTATGTTGTATTTGCGGCAATTTATGCATTGTGCATTTTGAAATTCAGATACAGATATTTTCGGATATTCAATAATATATGTATTCACTGTTCTGGATATAAAATATCCGACGATACTTTCAGATATCGAAAAATATCCGCGGATACAGATACAAATATTCTTCAACTGGTGTCTGCGGATGTCGGATACAGATTCAGATACGGATTTTATTTTCGAATACGGATTCGGATACAGAACTATCCATATCCGATTGTATCCATTGACTGGCCTAATATCAACCGCCATGCCATCTCATGTCAAGATCCCAATGATAAAATATCACTGCACTACTAATCCCAATGATCACTTGATGGCCTTTGATAGCCAAATGGGTTTATATAATGCCTCTGGGAGAGTTCAACGCAGATTATTCCCAGTAACTCTTCAAAGGGTAGCCGCAAAGTGGTACCATCAATATCGTGAGATGATATCTACTCATGGAAGCAATTTTCTTATGAATTCTCCGCTCAATTCAGCATATGCAAGGATCCGACCATCGATTACACTATTCTAGAAAACATTAAGCAAAGGTGGAGGAATCACTAGGTGATTGCCTTGGAGGATTCAATACATAAGCATTGAAAGCCAAAGACATGAATGATAGGGATAAACTCATTGCAGTGCATTTTGGGTTGATAGAGAATACAACGATTTGGAAGGAACTCTTCATGCATGGGTGTAAGGATTTACAAAATTTCCATTTCCAAGCTGATTAATTGATTCAAATGGATGAATTATATTATACAAAAAAGAAAGCTAATTCCAGGAAGGAGAGTGGAAGATTTAGACAGGAGCGGGGACACACTTGAACAAGATGGGAGGAGCCCAATACTAATTCAATCACTTTAAACATACCATCAACTTATATATATGCTATGACTAAAGAGAAGGTTAACTTCCCAACCTCATTCAAGGCTAGAAATTACCCTGAACAGAGAAAAGGGGAAGACTACAGTGCTTATCACAAAGCAAATGACCATAAAACTGATGAATGTCGAGTGCTGGCTAGAAACATTCAGAAACTAATCCATGAAGGGCATTTGAAAGAATTCATCCAAGATAAGAAAAAGTCATCTCGGACTGGTGATGGTCCGCAAAAATTTCCTAGTAATGCTATCAACATCATAGAAGATGAAGATCCATTAAACTTGAGTCCGCCTTTAATAGGATTGATGTAATCCATGGAGGGTCACACCAAACGGGGACAAGTAAGAAAGCTAGAAGTAGATACATCAAAGAAGCTAGAGAGGGAGTGTTCTCCATTCAAGAAGAGTTGCCGCTTAAAAGTCTACAACTCAATGTGCCAATGCCGAATCTTGTTATCACTCCCCAAGAGCGGAAGAAAGGGATTCATCATCCCTATAACGACACCTCATGATCATGGCCCAAATTGGAGTTTCTATAGTGTCTAAGATTCTTGTGGACACTAATAGCGCAGTCAAGATTATTTTCAAACATGCCTTTGATCAAATGGTCATTCCTGAAGACAATCTAGAGTCTAGCTTTGAGCCTATCTTTAGGTTCAATAACAATGGGTCAACTCCAATATGGCAAGTGAAGTTGCTAGTGTGGAAGGGAGTACTGCCATGCTGCAGGACTTTTGAAACTCTCTTCGTGATCATCAGTCATCCGCCATACTACAATGCTTTCTTTAGCCAACCCACACCTGATGAGGTGGACACTTTTGTCTCGCCAAAATATCTAATGGTAATTTTTAAACTAAAAGGGGTTGGGACACTATCTTTAGAGAACAATTCAACTCCTGTGCGATGTACTTTGCAACGCTTGATCAATATAAGAGGGAGTATTCTTCTTATTATGATTCTTGTATTATTTTTTAGCCTTTAGATGATGGATTTTTACACCCATCGTTAGAAACAAAAATGAAATCTAATAAAATAAATAAACGTGTGTTTGGAAGGTACTTCTCATTTGGGGGCAAAAGAAAGAGGATTAATGCCAACTTAATAGAGGAAAGCGAGATCGTTACAAGATTAGATTGTCGAGGGGAAACAGAAGGGATAACGCCCATAGAGGATCTCGAGGAAATATGTATAGACCATGCTGATCCGATCAAGGTTGTTAGAGTGGGAAGGGAATTGGAGGACAACTTGAAGGTAGATTTAACTCAATTCCTTAAAGATAACAAAGATGTATTTGCATGGACTCATTCGGATATGACCAGAATTGATCCATTAGTTATATGCCATGCGTCAAATATTAATCCAAATGTGATTCCCCTTCGACAAAAGAAGAGGCAATTTGATAAGGTTCGATCTGATGCTCTGAAAGGGGAAGTTAAAAGGTTTCTTGAGAATGGATTCATTCATGAAGTCTTTTATCCAAAATAGTTAGCAAATCCAGTGTTGGAAAAAAAGCAAATGGAAAATAGAGAATATGAGTCGATTATACGAACTGAAGAAAGCATGCCCAAAAGACTGTTATCCATTACCCAACATAGATTGGTTAGTTGATGCAATTAGTGGTTATAAGCTATTGTCCCTCATGGATGCATATTCAGGATATAACCAAATGCCCATGTTCAAACCAGATGGAGAGCATATAAGCTTCATTACCGATTGGGGAATTTTATGTTATAAAGCAATGCCCTTTGGGCTGAAGAATGTGGAAGCTACTTATCAAAGATTAATCAATAGGATGTTCAAGGAGCAGATTGGACGAAATATGAAAGTTTATGTGGATGACATGCTGGTAAAGTCTCATGAAGTTGAGAACCACCTAAAGGATCTTGAAGAAATGTTCAAAGTGTACGAAGGTATGAAATAAACCGAATCCTTAGAAATGTTCTTTTGGAGTTCATTCTAAAATATTCTTAGGTTATATCATTACTGCACAAGGGATCAAAGCCAGTCCTGACCAGATTCAGGCTATTAAAGACCTAGCAAAGCCTAAAACTAGCTAAGATGTAATGAGTTTGAACGGAACCCTAAGCAGATTTATCTCCAAGGCAACCGATAAATGCATCCCCTTCTTCAACGTGATTAAGAAAAGAAAGAATTTTGAATGGGGAGAGGATTATAAGAAAGCCTTCCACGAATTAAAAAATCATTTAGTGTCCCCCTATATTATCCAGCCCCATGGATGGAGAAAGCCTATACTAGTATATGCATGGCGGTTTCAGAACACGCTGTTAGTTCAGTGCTGATTAGAGAGGAGAATGTAACTCAACTTCCCATTTATTATGTAAGCAGATGATTGAAAGATGCTGAGGTTCGGTATCCAGTCATAGAAAAGTTAGCTTACTGTTTGACATTGATGGCATATAAACTCAGAGCGTACTTTCAAGTACATCCAATCAAAGAAATGACCACCTTTCCACTCAAACAAGTTTTTAGTAGACCCGAGACTTCAAGGAGGCTAGTAAAATGGGGAATTGAACTTAGTCGATATGATATTTAATTTCAGATACGAGCAACAATTAAAGGGCATGCTTTAGCGGATTTTATCAACGAATGTACAAGCTTTGTTAAAGAACAATCGAAAAAAGAGAAGGATCAAAAACCTCTATGGCAACTATTTGTGGATGGGGCATCAAATGAGTAGGGAGCTAGAGTAAGGTATGTCATAATCACACCTGATGGGCATCGCATACGTTATGCAATGAAGTTAGGGTTTGCCACAACAAATATCTAAGCAGAATATCAATCGATAGTGGCAGGATTGACTTTGGTCATGCAACTTAAAATCCCACGGATTCAAATCATTAGTGACTCTCAAATAATGGTGAATCAGATAAGACATATATATCAAACTAAAGGTGCCAAACTATCCTTGTACGTAAAGAAGGTATTGAAAAACTTACTTTATTTGAAGATTTTTCTATATACCAAGTTCCAAGGGGAGAAAACTCTCAGGCGGATTCATTAGCAAAGTTGGCTAGTTCAAGGGGAGTCCTAGAAACCCATATTGTACCAGTAGGGTACCAAGCAAATCCTAGTATCGAGAAGGGAATTCCCAAACAAGGGAAAGAATTACTCAATTAATTAGATCCTAAGCCATGGCACAGGAAAGCGAAGAAAGGAAAATTGAAGAAGAAATCCCATATGAGGAGTTTAATCATCCAAGGGCAGATGACTACTATAGTGACACTTGGATGCCACCTATTGTCAAATATCTTACCATGGGGATATTAACATCTGAAAAAATGGAAGCTAGGAAAATCGGGCAACAGGCTCCAAATTTCACAATGCTGGATGGAGTTTTTTATAAGAAAGGATATGCCTTACCATAGGTGTGTGAGTTTGAAGAATGAGATGAAATTATTGGTGGAAGCACATGAAGGATTTTATAGAGACCATTCCAACGAGGTAAAGTTGGCAAAGAAAATAATGATACAAGGTTTCTATTGGCCTCAAATGGCAGGTTAAGCTATTGAGTATGTAAAGAAATGTGAAAGATGCCCGAAATACTCAAACATTCCTCATTTACACCAAGTCAATTAACTCCGATCTCTAGCCATGGTCCTTCGATATATAGGGAATCAACTTAATCAGGCCATTGCCGTTTCCTAAGGATGAGCAAAATATGATGTGGCCATTGAATACTTTGCTAAGTGGGTAGAAATGTAACCCCTCCCCAAAATCACTTCTGGAAAAGTGCTTAGATTTGACATTAAAAATAATATTACCAGATTTAGGATTCTTTATAAGATTATATCTGATAATGGAACACTATTTGGAAGTGAAGAGTTTTCTCGATTTTGCCATAAGAATGGGATTATCAAAAGTTTTTCTCCCGAGGCATATCCAAAGTTAATGGAGCCGTTGAGGCAGAAAATAAGATTATTAAGACTATCCTGAAAAAGTGATTGAATAAAGCTGAAGGAAATTAGGTAGAAGAATTGCCACTTGTACTATGGGATTATCAAACATCCACTAGAACTGCAATGGGTCATAACCCTTATTTTCTGACATATGGTGTGAAGCAATGTTGCCAACGAGGTACCCTTACATCGAAGGACCACATATGCATTTGATCCGAACCAAGAATTGAAGAAGGAATCATTAGATTCAATACATGAGCTAAGCAATGAGGCAACTATTCGAACTGTAAAATATTGGAGGAGAATTTTGAAATACTGCAACTCAAAAGTAAATACAAGATTATTTCAAGAGGGAGATTTAGTACTTCGAAGGGTGATGGAAAACACAAGAAACCATGCGGATGGACCGCTAAGACCAAACTGGGAAGGTCCCCTAACCATATGCATAGTTTTTCCTCCTAAAGCTTACAAGTTATCTCGATAAAATGGCAAAAGGTTCCTAGAACGTGGAATGCAGAACACCTGTGACCATTATTTTCTCACAATGAACGAATATAACACCACTTCTTAAAAGAATAGTCTACATGGTAGGAAGTAAAATTCTTCTTGAATTTGGAAACTACCTTAAATGGTCAAAAGCCTTTGTTCGTGCTAAGATGGCTAGGTCAACGCCTCGTGGAGGAAGGTTATTGTAAGCCTTTATCCATCCTATGTTATAGCTAGGTTAAAGTATCAACAAGCCCTTGATCGCGCCATACTATGGCCATATCAAGGCACCCTTTGGAGAGGGGACGCGGTAAGCCCTTGGTCCCGCCATGCTATGGCTTGGACAAGGCACCGAATAAGCCTTCAGTCCTGCTACGCTATGGCCTGGCTGGAGCACCTCCTAGAGGGAGGATGGAGTAAGCCCTTGGTCCTGCTATGCTAGGGCCTGGCCAAGGCACTGAACAAGCCTTCGACCCACCTATAAGTCCTGGCTGGAGCGCCTCTTGGAGGGAGGTTGGATAAATCCTTGATCTTGCCTGTGGATAAGCTAACCAAGTGCACCATACAACAACAAACTAAGATGTCTAAGCCCGAGAAGCGGCATATTAAACAATGACAACATACGAGGCCTAAAGGATGGCAATCTCAAAAGAATGAAAACCCAAAGAGAAGTGAAGAACAGAAGGTTCAAATACGAATCTATAGCCTTTGACTGATTTTCTCGAAAGATGATTTTTGGACTTCATTTAGTAATACCCGAATCTGGGTTTCAGGTCTCTTATATTAATTTCAGTACTTCGCTCATTAATACCTAAATCTAGGTTTCAGTTGTTTTACCACTAATGTCTGGACTTTGCTTATTAATACCCGAATTAGGGTCTTAGGTCTCTTATTATTAACTTCTGAACTTCACTTATTAATTCTCGAATATGGGATCTGGGACCTCCATTATTGAGACCTTTATCTTAGAATTATGGATTTTATTTATTAATAACTGAATTTGGTTTTCGAGTCTATTACTATTAATTTTTGAATTTCGTTTGTTAATGCCCGAATGCGGGTTCCAAGGCAGTTGATATTGAGATCTCAATGGAGTTCTGGTCTTCAACTAAAATCTAGATCTATCTTACTAATACCCGTATCAGGGTCACCAGATTTCTTTTACTAGCTGTCGAATAAAACTTATCAACATGTAAATTTTGGTTTCAAGATTATTTTTATTATTTCCAACAGGGGTTTCTAAATACCCATTATTTACCTCCAATAGGGATTCACGATTTTCAATGACTTATTTCTAAATGATAATTTATGGATTTTTATTACCAAACACTTGTTATTACTAGAAGAAAACTCCTAGACTTCAATTATTAAAGCTAGATTTAAACTATATGCCTCGTCTTCTATTAATATAATAGGGGTTTAGTTTCCAAACTTCTTTTGTTATTACCAACTTTGGATGATAGGACCTTTATCATTGCTAGACAAGAGTTTCTAATCTCCAATCATTCTCAACTATGGATTTCTTATCACTTATTAACTCCATATGATGGTCAATTAATCTCTGTTGTTTCCAAACATAGAATTCAGAAATTCTGTTATTTAAAGTATTAACATTGTCTTCAATCATATTATAAACAAATCATTGAGCATATTTTTACATAAATTTTTAACTAGCAATAAAGAATGTTAATTACTCTGAACTTTGTAGGGAAATAAGGTCACTAAGAATGTAATAGTGCAAAAGGAAAGATGTTAAATTTTTATCCTAAAGAACAAAAGCTTCTTTCATATAAGGCGAGTGGAAAAATGTTAACCATAAAATCCACTTAAGAATGAAGGCCTGAAAGAAGGTTCGTTGAAGTGTTAAGCTCCACAAGAATTAAAAATAAGGATTTCACCGTGATTCAAAAGCATTGTTTCGAAAATATTAAGATACCTTGCGAAGAGGATAAGATGGAGTCGCAAGCACCTGATGCACCTACATATGTCAAGTGAAATAAAAGCTTTCGAAGGAGTAGAAAGGAAATCAAGGCTACCCTTTCGCCTGAGCTAATCCTTTCGATGCTGGTGATCCAACATATAAGAGAAACCCTTGTATGGGCTCGAAACAACTTTTGAGGGTATCGATAACATGCTTGCACACGAGAACCAAACCTTTCAAAATAGATGGTTTCACCGTTGTCAATCTTCCTCATAGAGACATTTTTCCAATCTGAACCTTTTCGAAAGCAAAGATAACCCTTTTGAAACGGCAGGACCCTTTCGCAAGTATAAAGGAAATTTCACATGAAACAAAGATACCTTTCGCAAAGATCCTCTTATCACGTACTGATCCTTTTGAATCCATTCTCATTCATTCAAGTAATCACATATCACGGTTAGCACCAAATCAAAAGAACTAAGGAGAAGATTCGAAGGAGGAGAAAAGGTTGGGAATACTTTCGATAACATCCAAACAACATTATAGGAAACCTTGATCTTTTCGCTACATATATTTTGAAGGTGTAGAAAGGTTTCAGTGGAACACAGTAGCATAATTGAGGAATTTTAAAACAACATCCATTGCTAGTACATTTTTTATGAATGGAAAAGGGATAACCCAAGCATAATAAGAGACCCAAGCAATTACATTCAAAACTATGGAAGCGAAAGGATAAATACAAAAGGTTGGGAGAAAGACCTTTCAACCACTTTGAAAAGATGGATGCAGCAGGGGGTCCACTTGCATATATAAATATGACCCTAGGGGACGAGTTTGGAGGCTGAATTTTGAAATCTCTTTCTTACTTGATAGAAAAATAAAACTTCTGTAACCCTAGATCAACTTGGGGAAAATTCTCTTACTTGAAGTTCAATTTAGATAAATGAAAAGGAATGGATGCATGGATCCAATATCGATTTTGAATATGAAGAAGATTATTTCGGCCATTAGCTCGACTAATGACCAATTTCACATGATGCTCACTTACTTTATTGACCCTTATTTGACTTACGCAATGCTACGGAATCTACTTGGACCTTTTGATTTTGAATCATATTATTATCACGTTTCAGGATATGAAATACTAAATTGGTGCAACGATGATAATTCGATATTAACAAGTCCAGTGAATTTATACCATTTTTCTAAGATATAACTCCATTGCAAATTGAATCTAAATCTTATACATTGTACACTAAGTCCCTTCGAGAGAGTAAGAATCCTCTCAACTCACTCGAAATGTGTTTCGAAGGGACTTACCACATAGTTATTGAAGTTATGTTTGCTAGAAGAACTCCTTGAAAAGGAGCTTTAATATATCAAATCATATAACTCCTTTTGAAGGAGCCTCAACCATGGCAGTAAAATATGTATTAACCAACTCTACATGCATCCGTATAAACTATCAACCCCTCTCCTCCATCTAAAATAGCCGAAACAAGGGCATTGGTCAATCTCTATTTTAACTCGAGAAATGCACCTTCACACTTCGAAGTCCACTCAAGCTTAACATCCTCCTTCATTATCTTTCTTAGATGAGTGGCGATCTAGGAGTAATCCTTAGTAAACTTCCTATAATAACCCACCATCCCTAAAAGGCTTCTAACTTCTATGGGAGTTTGGGGTCCTATGAAATCTTGCATGGTCGCTATCTTTGTCGGATCAACTAAGATTCCATCTCTAAATACAACATGTCATGAGTATCTTACTTCTAGTTTCCAAAGGTGGCACTTAGAAAACTTAGCCTTAAGAGCATTTTTGCTTAACGTTTATGACACCACTTCCAAATGGTGTTTGTGCTCTTCCTTAATCTTTAAGTAGAAAAGAATGTATACAATGAAAACCAACACGAACTTGTTGAGAACCTCCCTATAAACTCGATTGATAAGATCAACAAAAAACGCAGGTTCATTGGTCATCCCAAAAGGCATAACCAATCACTCATAGAAAAAGTCAAGCCCTCTAAAAGTAGTTAAAGGGTTACTATCATCCGCTACCCTTAATTGGTGAAATCCTGTAGCAAGGTCCATTTGGAAAAATACTCTTGCTCCATGAAGTTGGTCAAACTTATAATCTATTCGGGGTAATGGATACTTATTTTGAATGGTTTGCTTGGTCAAATCCTTATAATCCACGTACAATCTTAACGAACCACTTGACTTAGTTATAAAAACTACTATTGATCCCAACTTGAATGGCTTGGTCAAATCAATCCTCTTCTTAACAAATCATTGGTACAATCTTCACAACTCGAATGGCTTAGTTACTAAAAACTACTACTGATCCCAACTATGCCACTGCACCCTCTTGTGATTTGCATAATGCCAAGAACCATTTCTGATCATCAAAAATGTCAAACCTTTGACTATCTTCTCACATGACCATAGCCAAGCTTGTACTTTAATGATGGATTCTGTACCCTTGAAAGGTTTTCCTCCTAGGTTTGTGAAATCCTTGCACAGAGCAGCAAAGTTTACTCAAGGCTGCACTGGGGCTGCATCTTCCATTATCCCAACCCTTCCAACATTTGGGGTTCGACCATTTGTGGTTGTTGTGCAACTGTTTCCTCCTTCCTTACTCATTCTTACTACCCGAATTAAGTAAGATATCTTTAGAATACATAGACGAGATCATCTTTAGGAATTAAACATAAAAACAAACATGGAAATGCTGATCAGAACATGAAAACATACTCTCAAAGACTGAACTCATTATAGGGTACTACTAACCCTATCTCAGATGAGTTGACCACAACCAAGGCCTACATGTTTGCTTAACCTAAGCTCTGATACCGAATGTAACAATCTGGCTTTCTTACATCCAAAGATGACACTTGATACATCCTCGGTATTCATGTGCTGATCATCTAAGTGTCCGAAAGATAGGTCATGGTGAAAAGAAAATAAAAAAAGGCAAGGAGAAAAACCACAAATGTTCTCACAACATCAGAGTTACATATACATCATCATAGAATACTACATATGGTTACTCCTAAAATGTTACATCAAAATTACAACAAGTATTATTCCTAATAAGGATAGCTATATCAGCATGCCTAAATTACTAATACATAATATACAGTCACAGCAGAAATAAACATAACTACTAGATACAGATGAAGGCTCCTGCTCCTTCTTTTTCCAAAATGCTCCAAAGAAACCTGACAACTTGGGCACTCATGAAAATTTGAGTACCCAAGAGTTTAAGGGAAAGAAATTAAACTCCAGATCGGACATGGGTCTGGTGAGAGTTAAACATAAGTTTAACTTTATAAAAACCTTCAATCTATAGCTATCTCATAATACCATGCCGCCTATAAACACGGATTACCTTACGATAACCAAAACAGTTATATATAAAATCCTCTGATATTATCATAATGTTTAGGTTTAATATGAATATGGAATCATAGCCAAAATTATTACATCAAGTAAATCTGAAATAATAGGTATACAAGCAAGTCCAAAGGCTTATATTGGAAAATGGATCCCAATAGATGACAAGGTAAGGCACTACCTTTCGTACAGTACACCTTTAGATAAAATGTACCAAGGGCTACAAATGCATTTTCCCCTCTACCAATACAGGAACGACCTACTCCTTATTGGATAGTACCGAATACGATCACCCATTTTGTTGTATTCAACAACTATAAAGGGATCCCAAGGCATACATAAACCACAGATATCGCTCTAAATTAGGCGAAGATCGTGCCTTAATGACCATGACCCACGTAGCCCTACCACATCCACCCAATTTTAGCTACCTCTAGGGTATAAGGCTCGAGGCATCGATTATCATTCTAGCAAAACCCCTTTGAATGCTAACACAACTCTCCGGGCATCCACGCAATGATAGCATTCATTCATTCAAGTTTTTCTAGGATAGAACAAACATTCAACATTTACTATCTTCCATTTTAGAATCACCCTCAAGAATAATAGTACAACTACATAACATACTTCATAACAATCCATCACGAACGTTATCAGCTTGGAGTGGTTTTGATAAATCATACTTATTCGAAACCCATGTCTCCAATCTAAGTGATAATTCCTGGCAAACTCAATTTTGGTACTTTTGGAAGTATGCAACAAGTATTCGAGTCCTCATCGGGGAACTCGAATATATCCAAAATACTTCCTGAGTTAAAATAGGTCAAGTTATAAATAGTGAGTAATCCGCTATTCGTGGTGATTATATAGAGTTCGCATATGGATAGCTGTAGGATCGATTTCACCCTATAGGGGGTAGATAGGATGATACTAATAATAAGAAAAATTAATGTAGAAATGTATAAAATTATTGCAGCATAGATAATAGCAGAATAATAAAAGCAGAAATAAAATAACACAGATTTACCCAACTTCGGCAAAACCTTGCTTACGTGCCGCCTTCAAGGTTTCTACTAGAAATTAAGTGGTCAGATGCTTACACATGTAAACTCATGACACCCGCTATCGACTAACCTAACTCAACGCTCAAAACCTTGTTACAACACAGCCACCGAATTGCAAATTCTCGAACTACACAACCATAGTTCATCCTCTAGTCACATGACTAGACAACTACACAAGAAATTACAAAATAAAAACAAATTTAAAATACAAAACCCTATATAACCACTAGAGCCCAAAATATTAATAAAGATTGGCCCAATTTAAAATAAAAGAGAATCCCCTTTTTCATTTTATATTCGTGGTCATTCCTTTTTCTTATTTTATGGTCGCCTTGTTTCTTCTTCGATCTATCTTCATTCTTCTTCAAGAAATTAGGGCTTTTGGAAATTGAAACCGTCGATTCTAGTTGATTGATTAAATAGATATTTTCATGTCGATTGCTTTGTCGATCGATCATCTTACTTTGACTTCGTCGACTGCTTCAATTTGTCGAGTTCGAGTTGAATAATACTAGTATGTGATTTCCTTTATTACTCTCGTTGATATGCTTGAACTCAATGATGTATGCCGAAGATGATGATGGGTTAAATAGGGATCGGTTTCCTTAATTTTCGTTCGAATATTACATTTGAATTCATTAGTTAATTTTTCTCTGTCGTTCAATTTTGCGTGAATACATGTAATATTTATGGACTGGTTCAATTTGAATATTTTATTGATGTGCTTGCTTGGTCACTATGGCTTGTATTTGCTTTGGATTTGGTTATGTTCTTTTCTCCTTTGACTTCAGCTACTTTGAATTTGTGATAATATTTTGAGATGAGAAATTGACTTCGACTTGTTCAATTTTACTTTGGTCACCACGGCTTTTACTTTGTTAAAACTATAACTAATAGTTACGAATTTTCATGAATTGCTTTGTTGCTTGATTAGTAGTACATGTTCACTTGTTCTGCAGTTTGGTCGTTGATTTTCTATTTCCTCTAGTTGTTACGGCCATGTTATACTGATCTGGTACACTTTTTTTATTGAGTGGTGTGGTATTTCATTCTTGTACTTCACTTGTATGCTATCGTTGCTCTTTTGTGTTATTTGGGTTACCTTGTTGCCGTCATACCTGAACTGTTGCATGCTCTACTGTATATTTGTAATATATGTTTAAAACTTAACTTGCATATGAGCTTGGTTATTTTTAGAACCGATTTAGTATGTGGTCTGCACTTGATATTGATCTCCATGATCGTAGAGTTGTCTAGTTAGATGCACTTGTATATGTCTTTATCATTGTTGTTGTGTTGCTTCATTAGTTCACTGTATTGAGGTTTGGTTCATTGATGATGCTTTGAGTCATGTCCATATGCATATGTATACATATGCCATTTTGTTTACTACTTCACTGCATCCTATCACTGCATATAAATACATGTATACATATGTGTTTGCGCATGTATATATGTATGTTTGTGATGCCTTCACTTGTCCCTCTTGTAGTCTTCACTTGGTTGTTGTATACCAGCACCTGTTTGCTTGAGTTACATTGATGTTGTGTTCATTTATTTGGAGCTTTTGTTTCACTGGTGGTTCCACTTGATTCTGGTCTGGAGGCTGTTGTAGTCTTGTTTTATGTGCACTGCCCTCGTGCCATTGAAATTTGTGTTCATTTGAGTCTGCACTTTGATGTACTAGCCTATTGGGTCTGGTTTCAATGGTTCATGTGTACATTGATTTAATTCATTCATGTTATATTGCTTTGTTTGATTGTCTCCATACATATATACATACATATATGTATGTATATATGTGTGTGATTCACTTGATTGCACCTGTTCGATTATTGCTTGATCACAGTTCACTTGCTTGCCTTAGAAAACTGTCTGAATGTTATGTCTGACTACATGTATATATGTACACATGTGTGCAAACATATGTATATATGTATGTGGTCTCGTTGATGTATATGCATGCTCCATTTTTGTTGCTATTTGATGTTGAGGCCTTGCTCAGTTAACTTGTACATGGTTGCATTGTAACTTGCCTTCTCTGACTTTCTTCGAGTACATCTATTTTCTCCATGTATATAGATACATACTTGTATGTATATATGTTTGTTGTCTCCTTTTGAGTTGCAGTCTTGTTGTTTTTGGACTTGCATCTTGTACGTTTGGAGTCTTTATTTCTTGGTTGAAATGTTAGTTGAACTTCACGTGTACATCACTTTTATATGTGCTAAAGCTATTTTATTGGCTTTGATTTGTGCACTTCTCGTGAGTTTGAATGGTTGAGTTGTTTTCATTTCATATTGCTTTGGCTTGTTTCGAGTTACCTGTCCAGTTTGCTTTAGTCCACTCATTTTGTAACTAGACTTGCATATAGTATAATGTTGAACTACTTGTTAAGTTATAGTTTCATTGACCTGCCTTGTTTCCTATCACCGTTTACTGATCTGGGTTGGTAGTCTTATTGTACACACTGGTCTGTAAAAGTCTGGGTTGATTTCTTCATGACTCACTGTCGAGTTTATTCTCACGTGTACACATTGAATTTCTGGTCAAGGCTTGTTTTATGCTGGTTTTGGATTCTTGTTGCATGAGAACTTGTATTCGACAATTTTGTGATGTTTTTGTATTACATCTGAGTTGAATCCAGCTTATGCCTCGGGTTTCACCTTGTGCTCACCTGTCCATGCAATTTTATCTAGTGTATATCGGTGTGCATGACCTTGTGGCATGTATAGTGATACATTGTACATGTCACAAGTTGTCCGTGTAAGATGAATTCAAAATATGATAACGAACAATTTAAATAACCAAGGAAAATAATAATTTTAAAAAATCACATTTTATTTTACACTGCAAAAATATTTCTTTTTCAATTTTACTGCGCTCAGTGTTTATTTTGTAGATAATTCAGATGCTGATTCAGGCTGGAGAAAAGTTGAAGATCAAATACGAGTGAATGAGTGATATGTAGTGAGGTGCTAATGGAAATGATAATTGTATACTGAAAAATTGTGTTGTAATTTGAAATGTTGTATATATAGTGAGATCTTAAATTTTGTACTATTCAAAATTGTAATAAAATATCAGTTTGAATAAAATATCTGTTTGAACTTAAATTCCGCGTTATTTATTATATTCAGCAAATATTTATTTAATTATGTGAAAATAAAATAGTACAATAACAAATACATTTAAATGAATATATATATATATATATATATATGTTATCATCAAATAAAAATCATATACTAGCATATTCTGCAATCTCCCCCTTTTGATGATAACAAACATATATTTAAGATTTTGAATTTATTAAGTGTATTTGATCATTGATGGACACTATTTGTTCCCCATATTTGAATGCTCCCTCTAAAATAAAGCTCCCCCTTCATATATGCATGAAAATAAATAAAAATATGCAAATGAACCTATATGGGAATATGCAAATAAAAAGTAATATATTTGACCTTTATTTGCCAAAATCTAAACTTTTCTCTTCCCCTTTTGTTATCAGCAAAAGAGTAATAGTGTTAGAAAAACAGAGATAAAGTGATAGGCATTAATACAACATTAATACCCAATAGAGTATAAATATTAAATTTCAATAAAAAATAAGAAAAAAATCATAAATACTCTGTTAGGCGCATATTCCACTTTAGTGTGATACGGGTGATGTCGGCATATAAAACCATATAGTTATGTTTATTTATGGTATATTTATATCATGAATTTGATTATCTACTAACTATGCATAACCGTTAGGACTTTTAAATGAGATTGGTAGTATTCCTAATTTTTATAAAAATGAATTTCAAGCATCTCCTAAACACGCATAACCGTTAGGACTTTTAAATGGGATTAGAGTCAACTTGTCTATTCAATAATTAATTTTGATATGTGTTCCATACATGGATAAGCGTGAGGACTTTTAAATAAGCATGAAAGCACATATACGAATATTCCAAGTAATCCACCCATGCATAACCATGAGGACTTTTAAATGAGAGTGAATACTTTGGATGTTTTTATTAAAAAAAATAAATTAAATAAAAACAATTAATTTCCTGTAACGACCCGCAAATCCGTACCCCTGAGTCAACGCTATTCTACAACAATTAACTCAAGTTGCACAGAAATACGAACCATTTGGGTTTAAAAAGAAGAGGTAGAAGAAGAGAAAACAAAATCAACATCAGAATCTAACCATCGCAGCGGAATAAAATATAATAGATAGTAAATAATCTTTACTCAAAATCAAATATATCTGTTTACATACATTACATCATCAGAATACATCAGTCACAACTCAACATCAATATCATACAATGGGTACACAACAACTCAACACAGCGGAATACGTATATAAATATACAAGTACGAGAGTACGTTTCGTCATCCAGCTCGTCTCCTGAGCTCCACAGCATCATATCCTGTATCCTATAATACTCGGTCTGACCCGAGCATTACAGTTAAATAACACCCGAGTCAGTCTGGATTACCAGCGTGAGAAAATCACACCCAATTGATTATTAAAGTTTCAAAATCCTTTGAAAACAAAAGCATCTCGTAAGACCACGCCACAAATAAACATGTCGGGTTTTTACCTTACGATAGCTAAAACAATTTTATAGAAATCCTCTGATATTATAATAGGGTCTATATACAAGTACTTATAAAATAGCCGAAATTGTTACATTATTAAATTCCAGCTACTAGCCACAAAAGTGGGTAATACAAACAAAACTCGTACAAGGCTCGTAGGGAGAATGGATTTCCAACTAATGACTAGGCACTGGGGTACCACCTGTCACAGTACGGGGCCTAGATCACCGTACCGAGGATTACTCCCTTCATCCCCTGCAACACAAGGCCGGAACCATCCCTTACTGGACAGTCCCGAGTGAGATCACCCCGCGGTTGGGATCAGCAACCGCACCACTAAGCCGAAAAATAAAAAGGGACATCTAGACTGGAATGACCTCACCCTGCTTGGGTGCTACCCACCTAACCTTGCTGCATATCCCCTGATTTTCAGTCATTCCCATTTGATGAGGCTTGAGGCTAAGCGTTACCTTTTAGAACGTTTCACTTAGAATGCCCATCGCCCACCTGACGATGTTTCGCAAGCATTCGTCCATACAAGTCCGTCCCGGGTTCAAACGGAACCGAAGGCACTATTCCTACTACATCCATTTTGGAAATATCCTCAGGATTAGTAGCGACTAGCCCTTGCACTTCACTGCTCCATCTTCGACTCCGAACACGTTTTTCGCACGAAACGTACGAACCGGATCGAAGTGGTTTTCGAGAAATAAATCTCGATCCCGGTTTCTTCGAAACGATCAACGCATTTGTCCAATATTGATAGTCGGTTATTTAACTATCAATTAATATTCACAAACATCCATCAACCAATAAATAATTTCCCAAATTATTTATTAATCCCAAAATATCTTCCCGAGATATATATTTCCAATTTTCAACACCTTTTGAAAACAGTTTCAAAACCCGTTCTCCCTTCCCAGGGTACATTCCCAATTATTATTTCCATTGGAACGCCAAGTACAAACCCTTAAGCTTAAAATAATTTAAAAACATTTTTTTTTAAAATATACTTATAACTTTTAAAATTATAACTTAAATATTTTATTAAAATAAATATACTAACAAAATATTTTGTATAAGACAATTTATAAAATATAAACTAAATTTCCTCTTTTAACCTCAATACCAAGTTACTTTATATAGTTATTTCAATAATAGATTTAGAAAAATATACTTGCTTTAAAAATTTAGATTTAGAAATAATAAACTTTCCAAAACCTGCTTTTTAAAACGATCTTAAAAACTTTAAATATTTTTGAAAACCATACTTGGCTATCCAGGGAAATCCTCTTCTGTTTCCCATTTCTTAAAAATAAATCACCATTTATTTTTAAACAAATACCCATTCCTTTGATAAATTCTTACCTTGAATTTATAAAATATCCACCGACATTTTATTTCACTTTATAACCCAGTCATAAAGTCCCAAAATCTCTCTTCACTTTAAATTTAAATTTCAATACCTAAATCAATTTTACAATTGATTTCCATTTACTTTACCATGAAATAAATTCTCTTACTTCATTTATTTCAAAATTTATTTAACTTTAGATTTAATTTCCAATTTATGTTTTAAAATCTTTAAACTGAAAAATACCAAATTCAGATTCCTCAATTTCCTTTCTTTACCTTTAAATTTAATCCTTACATTTAAAATAATGACTTTTATTCACTTAAGTTCCAGAATTTATTATTCCTTTGTTAATTCAATTTCCTCATATTCCATATTTTGTTAGAGTTTATAAATCACTCTATTTTATTTTATTTTCACTTCATTATTCAATTTATTCCAATTTACTAGAATTATTTACTTAAAATTTTACTCTTTTATTACCTTTCAAAAATCCAATTCCATAGATTTTGGTAACTCTTTAAACTGAGTTATTCCATCCAACCATACTATCCAATATTCCAGTTATCCATAAAACAATCACAGAATATCAAATATTCATCACACATAATATTAAATAATCTAATAAATTTGAGGAATCCAGTTGGATCCCTCCAACCTGTTTCCCTGCCTCCACAAATGTTAGCACAACATTATTTACTAATTTCAGAATATATCATTCTATAGCACATCAATCAATCAATTTCAACCATTCAAACAATTATTTAAATTTAATCATTTAAATTTAAATTTAAACTGAGTGAGATTAACTCACCTTTTTCTTTATTTAGCAAAACCAATCCACCATGAGTTGTTCCTCCATGATGTAGACCTTGAATAAATATTTATATAATTTTATTAATATATGACTAATAGAACAATTAATGACCATCTAATAGATTTGATTAACTAACTATTGAATTTAAAATTAAATTTCCCTTAGTACATTATTTTTTTAGTAATTAAAATAATTAAAAACACTTATTAACAAATAAATGTTCGTAATGCATATATTATTATTTTAAAGAATAACTGATCAAGTGAAAACGTATATATTCAATGTCATTTTCCTTCCTTATTAAATTATTCGCTTATATAACAGTATATTTATAAAGATTGCAAAACTAAATTTTATATAAACTTTTCAGCATTAAAACTTCATTCCTAAATCTTATCTATATACCCTTTCTGTCTTAGCTGTAGATATATATATATATATATATATATATATATATATATAATTTAAACAGAATTCTATTGTTATTATTATTATTTTCTCCTGTACATGTTTACAGATAAGGGTTATTACATCCAAGAAAAATAACTCCTTACCCTACTGTTTACAAAATTACCAAAACCAACTTACAGGAAACAAAATAGACACAACAGAAAAGTACCTCATCGACACGTGGCACTCCACTGCACACGGCCTCGAATCCTAACTCGTTCGCTACCCCATCGCTCGAACCACCCAGCGACCATGCTACCAACACCTCACCCAAAATCGCGACTGCGAGCCCTCAACCCAAAATCGCGACTACGAAACCTTAGCTGAAACGATGCCATCACCACTCACTCGAGCATACGCTCTACCCCACGCAGCGCGACTAAGTCGCAGCCCACGACTTCTACGCCTTGTCGAATCTCTGCGTCGCCCTCTCTTCTACACGGCCTCGCGATTCGATGGAAAACCCTTTCTTTAATAAGCTTGATTAGGGAATTCGTAAATGAACAACAAATTTATTTTTGATTGAGGGTTTTCAATTTGGGGAGAATGATTTCAAAATGAAATCGCGGCAAGCTATGATCTGCGACCACGAATTGATCGAAAACGATGAAATTCGAATATAAATATATATTTTTTCTCTGGGTTTTCGATGAGAAGTTTAAAGCTTCAGCTTTTTTTTTTTTTTTTTTTGGTTTAGGGATCGGCTACTTATTTCTCTTTTGAACGAAGGAAAATATCTTCTATTATTTATTATTAAGTGAAGAAGCGTATTGGAGAAGGATCAGGAAAGCTTCGATGTGAAGAAATTTGGACCAGTCAACACTATAGTAGATTCACATTTGAATTTTTGATAAGAATTTCAATACGTTTCCACACCGTACGATCACACGACAACTCTGATCCCTACGAAATTTGAAATCCGATAATAATCCAATATTACGGACCTAAAGGAACTGGTTTCGTCGAATTCCAAGACTGTGCCTTGGACGGTTATTTTAAAATTCAATTTAAACGATAAAATTTTAAAACCGAATAAATCACCATAAAATTTAAAATTTAAAACTTCTATTATCTTCAATATTATCAATATCGTTTTATATAAGTCTTCAAATTTTATCCAACGGGTTTAAAATTCGAGATTCAACAATTTATTCAACTTCTAATAATTAAATTCTATTATTTAATTATCAAACAAATAACGATATTTGTAATTCTAATTAAAATTATTATATTGAATATTTAAAATCAATTAAATATTCCGATTTTAAATGCTTGAAAATTCCGGGTCGTCACATTCCTCCCCCCTTAAAAGTATTTCGTCCCCGAAATTACTAGTTGGAAGACTGATCCATAACCCATTAACTATTTCCTCAAACCAAACAATTTTTAACAACTTAGCAAACAAGTCTTTTTATCGAAGACACTCTTACTCTATCCTAGCCTTTTAAACTTACCCATACCCTTAAACCATATTACATACTTACTTATCAATTCAAATCTTAAATTTGAATTCAAATTTTAAATTATCAAAATTTTCTCAAAATTTTTCTAACTCTCTAAATTTTCGAAAAATTTCGCCAGCGTCTCCTTTGCGCGGCTAGCTCGGTACTACTACAAAAATGGCTCTACGGCCTCCCAAATCCAAAACGAAAACAAAAGCCAAGTGGCTCAATCCAAAAACCCAATCAAATTTCATATAAAAATTTAAATACATACCTTTTTGTCGGGCCATTTAAATTTTATCTTCTTAAATCAAACATCAATTTCCTTCTGCTTTTAAAACACCTGTATATCCTGTTATAACAATAATGTCCCTCCACAACATTCAAAATCATTTTGCATTTCTTTTACAAAAGTTCCAATATTTGCTTTATTTAAGCCCGTACGATGCCCACATATTATTCGTACGCAATACCAAATCCGATCGCTCACTTGATCACAAAATTTCATTTCCGAACTAGTATCGTTCACCCGACTTCCTAGTGCGGACTCAGATCTGGTTTCTTGATCAGAAACCGTCATTCTCCTTGCATAGTCATAACTATGATAGAGAATTTCCAGAATCAATCAACAATCCATATCCAGGTTCGCCGTCGAAAATCGAGTGAAAAATCCTAACTTGGATCGATAAAATTATCTCGAAATTCTGTGTTCGAATTCGGATCAATATAGCTATGCGAATAAATAATATACGTACACCTTACGTAATTAGCCCAATTTATTTTTAGCTACACCAATTCTCTTTTTATTCACATTCCCAGCTATCACTTTAACCTTCAGTTAATTTCCATTCAATTATTCTCTTGGAATAATTTTTCCCAATACCAAATTTACTTTAAGAATTTCATTTTCCATTCCTTAAGTTTAATTTGAATATTGTATATAATTCTTATATAAATCTTCATTTTACTTTTGAAGTTTATTTCCATTACCATTCTCTTTGTCTTTACAATTTCATTTAAGTTTAAATTTTGGTTTCCACTTTGAATATTGTATTAGTTGCACTTACTAATTAATTTAAATCTCAATTAAAAGTTTATTTACACTTTACTTCTTTAGTTCCTTCGATTCCACTTACTTTACAATTACACATTTTAAATTACACTTAAATATTCAGTTCCAGTTCTATGTGCTTAACAAATTTAAATCATTTACCTTTAGTGAAAATTTCCAAAAATTTTCTAACTCCCAAAATTTACGGAAAATTTTGGCAGAGTCTTCCTTGTACGGAGGGACTTCTGCGATATCGCAGGATGCACAAAAACATATATACATCGGCCTCAGGCCGAAAATCAATATACATCGACCCACACGGTCGGAAAACAGAAAAACAGTTCATATTTCCTATTTGTATTGCGTAGGCGTACCTTATTTTAGCATTTTTAAGCAAGCGGCGATTTATTTTAGCAAATTACGCAATCAAATCCAGCCAAACGGCTTCCCTGAACCTGTACTTACTCAATATAAATATGTAAGTGACAATTACACAAATTTATAGCATTTCACTTAAATATAAATAATTAAAACATGGGTTTCATAAACGATGCATATCATATACTTCCACAAGCACATGTGAAACATTTCGACATTTATTTTGAATGCTTCCAATCCCTTCCAATGCCATTTCATTTAATTCATTTTACATTCCAATTAAATGATTTACACTTCATTGCCTACTTCCAATTCATTTGAATCCAAACGAGTTTATTTTTATTCTAAGTGATTCAAAATAAATTTTATTTCACTTCTATCAACTCATAAGATTTTATTCAATGAATTCCCATTTTATTCGAAGCCAAGCTCTTGTTAATATAACTTGAGTTACTCAACTTAATTACTAATTTCATTCCACTTACCAAACAGGTTTTATTATAAACCATTTATAATTCAACCGATTTCAAAAATTAATTTTTAGTCAATTTCTATTCATTCATAGAATTTTGATTTTATTAATAACAAGGTCTTTTCCATTCTATTTCAACCTACTTGGAATTGATTCACAAATTCCAACCATCACTGTTATAACCCAATTTCATTTTGTTTGACGACACTCCCAATTATTTTTAATTCATCGTTGGTCTAAGTTGAATTTATATGTTACTCGAGCTCATTTCCAATTTATCCCTACTTGGATTTTTATTGGCAATACAAATCATTTTTATATTAATTCAATTCCATTCAATTTCAATTCAAATTTAATTCACTTACAATTTCAAGTTGAATTTCTATTAATAACTCAACATCTCTTTCAAATTTTATCATTTATCCGCAACTCAAATTTTTATTTAAACAATTCGAGTTCCATTTCCATATTCCATTAATTAATCTTTACATCGAATATTCATCCCATAATTCATTTACAAACTCAACATTTGTCACCACAAAATTTGATATTCAACATACATTAAATCAATATTTGATTTTTATTTCAAAATTTCTTTATCTATTTTACTGGAGTTCAACCTATTTATTTTATAAGTTAAGTTTTGGATTTTCATTCACTTTCCAAATTCAAAACTATTTTATTTTGGCTTATTCATCTCATTTCTAAATTTTATAGGTCACATTTCAGTTATATTCACACTTCCATCTATCCACAATCAATCTCATTCACATTCTTACTTTTATCTTGGGAATATACATTTTTTTATTTATTCAATATATTTTATTATTCCACAAACATTTTTACATAAGATTCCAGAGTTTTTAAACAATTCCTAAAATTCCAAAATCAACTTTGAAATCAACTATATCCAAAATCCTTTGGTAAATTCAATTGTCCTCTGAATTTCAAGACCAAATCCAGTTCACAACCAATTCCATTTTAAAACAATTTGGCAGCAATTTCTCTTTTAGAAACTCGAAAATAAACATCGATGATGCTGCAGTCATCACCGACGTTATTTTCCAGCGACCGAAAGAGAATTAGATGCTTTTATCTCTTTAAAGCATTTCAAATATTCTTAATTTCCAATCTCACCAGATTCAATTTCAATTCAAAAATATTCCCGAAATAATACCACTATTATTTCTTCAAAACTTTTGAAAACCATTTCCAAATCCAAAGGAATTTAAACTTTTCCCAAATTTCCAAATTTGAAATCCATCCCGATTTATTTCAACATTTCTCTGGAAATCTTAATTTATCTCAATTTATACATTTCATTTATAATATATATTTCAAATTTCATTTTGTTATATAAATTTATTTTTCAACTTTGGTTATAAGTGTCAATTTCTTATTCAATTTTTACACAATAGCGTTAATAATTTAATATTATCCTTCCTTAACAATCAAGCATCCAAATACTATAATAATTTCTGAAAATTATTTCTTTCATATACAAAAATAATTTGGGTAAAATTATTTCATTTACCCTATTTTAAAACAATACTGTGTCGAATTGTTCTATTTAAGTGTTTAGAGATCCCTATCAATAACGTTAATTACTCGTATTGAGCAGAATCCATAAACCACTCAATAAACCAATCGACACAATATAAAACCATTTTATATTCACTAACAAATACGCGCTCATATCTATTAATACACTCAAACTCATTATAGAGTACTACGGACTCTACTTGAGTAATTCCCACCAAAGCCTAGGTTGTCGTCAACCTAAGCTCTGATACCAAGTGTAACGACCCGCAAATCCGTACCCCTGAGTCAACGCTATTCTACAACAATTAACTCAAGTTGCACAGAAATACGAACCATTTGGGTTTAAAAAGAAGAGGTAGAAGAAGAGAAAACAAAATCAACATCAGAATCTAACCATCGCAGCGGAATAAAATATAATAGATAGTAAATAATCTTTACTCAAAATCAAATATATCTGTTTACATACATTACATCATCAGAATACATCAGTCACAACTCAACATCAATATCATACAATGGGTACACAACAACTCAACACAGCGGAATACGTATATAAATATACAAGTACGAGAGTACGTTTCGTCATCCAGCTCGTCTCCTGAGCTCCACAGCATCATATCCTGTATCCTATAATACTCGGTCTGACCCGAGCATTACAGTTAAATAACACCCGAGTCAGTCTGGATTACCAGCGTGAGAAAATCACACCCAATTGATTATTAAAGTTTCAAAATCCTTTGAAAACAAAAGCATCTCGTAAGACCACGCCACAAATAAACATGTCGGGTTTTTACCTTACGATAGCTAAAACAATTTTATAGAAATCCTCTGATATTATAATAGGGTCTATATACAAGTACTTATAAAATAGCCGAAATTGTTACATTATTAAATTCCAGCTACTAGCCACAAAAGTGGGTAATACAAACAAAACTCGTACAAGGCTCGTAGGGAGAATGGATTTCCAACTAATGACTAGGCACTGGGGTACCACCTGTCACAGTACGGGGCCTAGATCACCGTACCGAGGATTACTCCCTTCATCCCCTGCAACACAAGGCCGGAACCATCCCTTACTGGACAGTCCCGAGTGAGATCACCCCGCGGTTGGGATCAGCAACCGCACCACTAAGCCGAAAAATAAAAAGGGACATCTAGACTGGAATGACCTCACCCTGCTTGGGTGCTACCCACCTAACCTTGCTGCATATCCCCTGATTTTCAGTCATTCCCATTTGATGAGGCTTGAGGCTAAGCGTTACCTTTTAGAACGTTTCACTTAGAATGCCCATCGCCCACCTGACGATGTTTCGCAAGCATTCGTCCATACAAGTCCGTCCCGGGTTCGAACGGAACCGAAGGCACTATTCCTACTACATCCATTTTGGAAATATCCTCAGGATTAGTAGCGACTAGCCCTTGCACTTCACTGCTCCATCTTCGACTCCGAACACGTTTTTCGCACGAAACGTACGAACCGGATCGAAGTGGTTTTCGAGAAATAAATCTCGATCCCGGTTTCTTCGAAACGATCAACGCATTTGTCCAATATTGATAGTCGGTTATTTAACTATCAATTAATATTCACAAACATCCATCAACCAATAAATAATTTCCCAAATTATTTATTAATCCCAAAATATCTTCCCGAGATATATATTTCCAATTTTCAACACCTTTTGAAAACAGTTTCAAAACCCGTTCTCCCTTCCCAGGGTACATTCCCAATTATTATTTCCATTGGAACGCCAAGTACGAACACTTAAGCTTAAAATAATTTAAAAACATTTTTTTTTAAAATATACTTATAACTTTTAAAATTATAACTTAAATATTTTATTAAAATAAATATACTAACAAAATATTTTGTATAAGACAATTTATAAAATATAAACTAAATTTCCTCTTTTAACCTCAATACCAAGTTACTTTATATAGTTATTTCAATAATAGATTTAGAAAAATATACTTGCTTTAAAAATTTATTTAGAAATAATAAACTTTCCAAAACCTGCTTTTTAAAACGATCTTAAAAACTTTAAATATTTTTGAAAACCATACTTGGCTATCCAGGGAAATCCTCTTCTGTTTCCCATTTCTTAAAAATAAATCACCATTTATTTTTAAACAAATACCCATTCCTTTGATAAATTCTTACCTTGAATTTATAAAATATCCACCGACATTTTATTTCACTTTATATCCCAGTCATAAAGTCCCAAAATCTCTCTTCACTTTAAATTTAAATTTCAACACCTAAATCAATTTTACAATTGATTTCCATTTACTTTACCATGAAATAAATTCTCTTACTTCATTTATTTCAAAATTTATTTAACTTTAGATTTAATTTCCAATTTATGTTTTAAAATCTTTAAACTGAAAAATACCAAATTCAGATTCCTCAATTTCCTTTCCTTACCTTTAAATTTAATCCTTACATTTAAAATAATGACTTTTATTCACTTAAGTTCCAGAATTTATTATTCCTTTGTTAATTCAATTTCCTCATATTCCATATTTTGTTAGAGTTTATAAATCACTCTATTTTATTTTATTTTCACTTCATTATTCAATTTATTCCAATTTACTAGAATTATTTACTTAAAATTTTACTCTTTTATTACCTTTCAAAAATCCAATTCCATAGATTTTGGTAACTCTTTAAACTGAGTTATTCCATCCAACCATACTATCCAATATTCCAGTTATCCATAAAACAATCACAAAATATCAAATATTCATCACACAGAATATTAAATAATCTAATAAATTTGAGGAATCCAGTTGGATCCCTCCAACCTGTTTCCCTGCATCCACAAATGTTAGCACAACATTATTTACTAATTTCAGAATATATCATTCTATAGCACATCAATCAATCAATTTCAACCATTCAAACAATTATTTAAATTTAATCATTTAAATTTAAATTTAAACTGAGTGAGATTAACTCACCTTTTTCTTTATTTAGCAAAACCAATCCACCATGAGTTGTTCCTCCATGATGTAGACCTTGAATAAATATTTATATAATTTTATTAATATATGACTAATAGAACAATTAATGACCATCTAATAGATTTGATTAACTAACTATTGAATTTAAAATTAAATTTCCCTTAATACATTATTTTTTTAGTAATTAAAATAATTAAAAACACTTATTAACAAATAAATGTTCGTAATGCATATATTATTATTTTAAAGAATAACTGATCAAGTGAAAACGTATATATTCAATGTCATTTTCCTTCCTTATTAAATTATTCGCTTATATAACAGTATATTTATAAAGATTGCAAAACTAAATTTTATATAAACTTTTCAGCATTAAAACTTCATTCCTAAATCTTATCTATATACCCTTTCTGTCTTAGCTGTAGATATATATAGTTATATATATATATATATAATTTAAACAGAATTCTATTGTTATTATTATTATTTTCTCCTGTACATGTTTACAGATAAGGGTTATTACATCCAAGAAAAATAACTCCTTACCCTACTGTTTACAAAATTACCAAAACCAACTTACAGGAAACAAAATAGACACAACAGAAAAGTACCTCATCGACACGTGGCACTCCACTGCACACGGCCTCGAATCCTAACTCGTTCGCTACCCCATCGCTCGAACCACCCAGTGACCATGCTACCAACACCTCACCCAAAATCGCGACTGCGAGCCCTCAACCCAAAATCGCGACTACGAAACCTTAGCTGAAACGATGCCATCACCACTCACTCGAGCGTACGCTCTACCCCACGCAGCGCGACTAAGTCGCAGCCCACGACTTCTACGCCTCGTCGAATCTCTGCATCGCCCTCTCTTCTACACGGCCTCGCGATTCGATGGAAAACCCTTTCTTTAATAAGCTTGATTAGGGAATTCGTAAATGAACAACAAATTTATTTTTGATTGAGGGTTTTCAATTTGGGGAGAATGATTTCAAAATGAAATCGCGGCAAGCTATGATCTGCGACCACGAATTGATCGAAAACGATGAAATTCGAATATAAATATATATTTTTTCTCTGGGTTTTCGATGAGAAGTTTAAAGCTTCAGCTTTTTTTTTTTTTTTTTTTTGGTTTAGGGATCGGCTACTTATTTCTCTTTTGAACGAAGGAAAATATCTTCTATTATTTATTATTAAGTGAAGAAGCGTATTGGAGAAGGATCAGGAAAGCTTCGATGTGAAGAAATTTGGACCAGTCAACACTATAGTAGATTCACATTTGAATTTTTGATAAGAATTTCAATACGTTTCCACACCGTACGATCACACGACAACTCTGATCCCTACGAAATTTGAAATCCGATAATAATCCAATATTACGGACCTAAAGGAATTGGTTTCGTCGAATTCCAAGACTGTGCCTTGGACGGTTATTTTAAAATTCAATTTAAACGATAAAATTTTAAAACCGAATAAATCACCATAAAATTTAAAATTTAAAACTTCTATTATCTTCAATATTATCAATATAGATTTTATATAAGTCTTCAAATTTTATCCAACGGGTTTAAAATTCGAGATTCAACAATTTATTCAACTTCTAATAATTAAATTCTATTATTTAATTATCAAACAAATAACGATATTTGTAATTCTAATTAAAATTATTATATTGAATATTTAAAATCAATTAAATATTCCGATTTTAAATGCTTGAAAATTCCGGGTCGTCACATTTCCTGTTTAAAATATCACATCTTGACATACTATATTGGATTTTGATGAGTGATGGTCGTTAGAAATATGATAGAAATAGATATGGTCATGGAACTTATACCAACAGAAGTTATTATAAATCTTGTTTAAATTTTTAAAGAAATTTACTAAATATACTGTCTCAAGTCAAAATATATGATTAACATCAACACTTATCAATTATATTTCAATCATTATTTATCTTTTGATAATTAGTAGGGAGATAGATTAGTTAACATAGGCATTTAAGATCAAATCCAAAAAGAATTATAAAATCAATTTTTCTAAAATGACTAATTTGAAATAAGGTCAACAAAAAACTATTTTCTGGAAGGGGTTTTATAAAAGAAAATGTCTACTAATTGAGAATCTTTTGAAATGAGAAACATGCAGATATTTTCTCTAAAAATGTCCAGCAACTAATGAATCTCTACACAAAACACGTTCCACTAGTAATTTT
The DNA here is from genome assembly GCA_030765085.1 of Allium cepa. Classification (NCBI taxonomy): domain Eukaryota; kingdom Viridiplantae; phylum Streptophyta; class Magnoliopsida; order Asparagales; family Amaryllidaceae; genus Allium; species Allium cepa. Next base: position 176,156,365 of record CM060940.1, read on the forward strand.
TCTATCAACTAGATTACCGGTGTAATCTGCATTCGAATTTCCCTTTGACTCAAGATTATCATTAGTTAGATGTTATAGACCAGACCTGAAGTTGCAACAAATATCATAAAATCTTTTTACAGCTTTCAAATGAGATTCTTTTGGATTTGAATTGAAAACATGCCAATAAACAAACAATGAACATAGTGTCGGATCTAGAAGCAATAAGATAAAAAAAATATCCACGTGTATCATGGGTAATCATCAATCAATTAAACACCATCACCAGTCCAAACAAATTTATATGAACTAGTTCAAAGACTCTAGAGTTACTTATAGTGCTCTCAGCATAAAAAGATAATCAACCAACAATTTTGCATAAATCATAATCAAAATCAACATTCATTTCTATGTCACATAACTGGATGAAATAAATCAGATTATGGTGTAGTTTTCACATTTAATATATCATTCAAGACAAATGTACTGTTACCTATTTTACCTCCACGATAATTTTCCGCTGTTACCCATTGTGACTCTGCCACCTTTGTACTAGGCTATGGAACTTTGATTTGTTGCCCGTCATGTGCCTGGAACAGCCAAAATCCAGAGAACACTGTTGTTGTTCCGTAGCCTACCACCATACCTACATGGAAATATATTTTTATGACCTATTTGTTTTTATAGGTCCATGGTTGTTACTGGTAAAAGATTTTGGAAAATATGTTTGTATAGACCTAAGACTATTTATATTTGTTACTTTTGGCACCCATATTTGTTTGACTTTAAGGGATTTTATGTTCGTGCCTTTTGGAACCCAAATTGATATAGTTTTCCCGTATTTGGGTCTATACCAACAGTTGTTTTGATTGTGTCCAATTTTTTTACAAATTGTGCACTCGGATTTGACTTGATTAATTTCGCTTCTAACAAGTTCAGATTGATTATATCTACGTCCTTGTCTAACAGTATTGACAGTTTGTTTCCGTAATAACATATTTAGCGATCTTACTCCCTTTGAAAGTTTTTCTAAAGTCGTAGACAATTGTTGGACTTGTGTTTTGAGGGATTCATTTTCGTTCAATAACGAAGTGCACTTTTTAATAGATTTTTCTCTCCTCGTGTTTTCACTTTCTTTCAAAATCAGAATTTCATTTTCAAGTGATTTAATTTTAATTTTTGATTTTTTTATTTCTTCTTCGAATAATGAACACTTGTCACACTTAGGGCTTTTATTTCGATAGTTTTTGACTAATTGGTTAAGTTGTTTACTTAATTCTATCAAACTATCTCTTTGTGATTCAATTTTAGCGTATTTCTCTGTAAGTCTTTCAAAACACCATTTACTTTGTGAAATATATAATTAATTCCGAATGAGTAAGTTTTGATACCTTGCCTGGCTCGTCGTCATCATTATCAGTTGTTTCTCCTTGAAGACACAAATTTTCTTTTTCACTCTCACTATTGGTGCTTTTATCAACTTCATTAGTTTCATCCCAAGTAGCTGCAAAAATTCTCCTTTTTGGTTTCTTTACTTGACTCAGTCGATTCTGAGGACAATTGGGCTTGATATGACGGGTTTATTGCACTTGTGACAAATGATCTCCCGTGTAGGATCGATTTCACCCTAGAGGTGGGTGAATAGGGTGATGCTATTAATTATAAAAATTAATTGCGGAAGCTTATAAAATTATTTCAACACAAATATATCAAAATAATAGCAGCACAGATAATAGCAGAATAATAAAAGCAGAAATAGAATGACACAGAATTTACCCAGCTTCGGCAAAACCTTGCATACGTGCTGCCCCCAAGGTTTCTACTAGAAATTAAGTAGTCACACGCTTACACACGTAAACTCGCGACACCCTCTACTGGCTGACCAAACTCTACGCTCAAAACCCTACCACAACTCAGCCATTGAGTTGCGAATTCTCAAACTACGCCACATAGTTTGTCCCCTAGTCACACGACTAGAATTTACAACCGTTTAAAAAGAGAAATACAAATTTAAAAACAATTAAAATCAAATAAACCCTAATTTAACTAGAGCCTTATTAATAACTATAAACCCAAAGATTAAAACAAAGGCCAGCCCCTTTTTTCTTCTTTTAAATTCTTTGGCCCATTCCTTTTACATGATAATGGCGGCATCGTTTCATTCGTTCCTCTTCCTTCAAAAATTAGGGCTTCTATGAAATTCGAAGATGCCGACTTGAAATATTCGATTGAGTAGATGATTCAGCGTTTCTTTTTGTCAATCGATGGTCTCCTTTTTACTTCGACTGCTTCGAATTTTGATCGAGTTCGATAAGGCTTCGGTATGTATTATTTTTTGTTCCTTTTCTTTTCTGGTTGTATGCTTGAACTCGATTGCTTTGTCGATGAAGATTTGTGGGTTTATATATGGATTCGATCTCCTAGTTTTTCGTTTGTCTGATTTTTTCAATATTATACTTTGGCCATTAGATTACGTTTGGATGTCAATGATTTCTCTGACTTTTTCAATTCTCTTGAATAACACGGTTTTGAACTCTGACTTGGTTCGATTCCTTGATTGCTTGATTATCACGGCACTGTTTGATTTCGTGGCCACCACGGCTTGATTTGCATTTGACTTCGGTCATATAATTTTGTATATGTGATTCCATGACTTGCCATATATTAGAATTTGGAGTTTGTAACTTTGCAACCAAGAGATTTTGATTTGTTGATTTCGTTCTTTGTTTTCTGTGACTCCGGTCAGTAGCTCATGGCTTGTTCATGTGATTCCATGGTATTGTTGCAGACCACTTGATCACTTGTGTACATATGCTATTTGTAACCTGCAATTTTTTCATCAAAATTATCCTACCAAGAGCGAGTAAATTATTTGTTCATTATGTCCTCTGGAGTGCCATTGTCTTTGTTGCTGTGTTGCCATATCTTTGTTGTAACTGGAGTCTGTTGACACTGGTTCGTGTATTCATTGAGATGTTCATGTTGCATATATGCTTGCTTCCTGGTCATCATTGTACATTGTTACTGCCCTTGTATTTGCAGTTTGCATTTTATGCATTTGTGTTTGGTGTCATTACTTTGTGTATTCATATAGTATGGTGGCATGGTCATCTCTGTTTTGCTCGAGTCATGATTCTACTTGTTGTTCAATGGAGTCAGTGGTTTATTACTGTTGTATTGATATTGCTTTGTATTTTAGATTGCCTGACCATTGTATTTCATTCATACCGTTGCTCCAATGTTTTTTCCGGTATTTTATTTTAAAGTCTCTGATTAAACTTGGTTCATGCCATGGTTCTTCTGATGCATTTCCTTCTGGCTAGCACTCGAGTCTGTTGTGTATATGAGCAGTTTTACTTGTTTTGGTTGTTGCATTTGAGCTTGATTCATGGTTGCAGTGACTTGACCTTTGCATTTTGTTTGTGGTTTGGTGCCTTCTTTAATTGTGCAGTCTTTTGTGAGCATGTTGACTTTTAGTTGGACTGTGATTTACACTTGAGTTGAATCTAGCTTGTAGCTCGGATTTGACCTTGTGCTAAAAGTTGTGACATTATTTTATCGCACTTGAGTTGAACCCGGCTTTTTGGGTTTGACCTGTGCTCACCTGTCCCTGTAAATTTTATCAAGTGTATATATCGGTGTGCATGTCCTTGTGGCATATACAGTGATACGCTATGTATGTCACAAGTTGTTCGTGTATGATGAATTGAAAATTAAATGATGACGAACAACCCAAATAACCGAGACAAATATTATTTTCAAAGTCCACATTTTGTTTTATACTGCAAAAATATTTCCTTTTCAATTTTACCGCGTCAATATTTATTTTTGCAGATTGCTCAAATGTTGGATTCAATTTGGAGTGAAGTTGAAGATAAAATACGAGTTGAGTGAATGAGTGATAGGTAGTGCGGTTAAATGTAAATGTGAATCGTGATGTAATCAAAGCTGTGCTATAATTGAAATTTTATATATATATATATATATATATATATATATATATATATATATATATATAGTGAGAGCTTGAACTTTGTACTATTCAAAGATTGTAATAAATATTTGTTTGAATAAAATTTCTGTTTGAATTCAAATTCTGTGTTATTTATTTTTATTCAGCAAATATTTATTTAATCTAAAATAGTACATTAACATATACATTTACACGAATATATATATATATATATATATATGTTTATTATCATCAAACAAAAATCATATAATCGCATATTCAACAATCTCCCCCTTTTGATGATAAAAAACATAGATTTAAGATTTTGAATATGTTAAATGTATATGATCATTGATATACTCTAATTGCTCCATCTATTTAAATGCTTCCTCTCTACACATAGCTCCCCCTACATATATGCATACAATTAAAAATACGCAAATGAGCCTAGACGCAAATGGAAAATATTTGACCTTTGCTTGATTTTATTTGACAAAATCTTAACTTTTCTCTCCCCCTTTTGTTATCAGCAAAAGAGTAACAATGTTAGAGAAAATAGAGATAAAGTGATTGATATTAATCCAACATTAAAACTCAATTGAATATAAATATTAAATTTCAATAAAAAATCAAACAAAAATCATAAATACTTTGTTAGGCGCATATTCCATTTTTAGAGTGATGGGAATGATGTCATCATATAAAACCATACAGTTGTGTCTATTTGTGGTATATTTATATCAGGAATTTGAATATCTACCAATCATGCATAACCTTTAGAACTTTTAAATGAGATTAGTAGTATTCCAATTTTATTTTAAAAGAAAAAAAATCAATTCAAGTATCTTCTAACCATGCATAACCGTGAGGACTTTTAAATGGGATCAGAATCAACTTGTTTAATAAAAAAAATCAATTTTGATATGCGTTCCATACATGCATAACCGTGAGGACTTTTAAATGAGCATGGAAGTACATAACAAATTCCAAGTAATTCACCCATGCATAACCATAAGGACTTTTAAATGAGATTGAATACTTTGGATTTTATTTTATTATTATTTTATCTACTATATAATTTTTTTTATTAAAATGAAATGTAAAATGAAAAACGAACGATTCCTGTTTAAAGTACCACATATTGACAAACTATATAGAATTTTGATGAGTAATGGTCGTTAGAAATATGATAGAAATAGAGATGGTCATGGAATTTTTACCAACAAAAGTTTTATAACTCTTGTTTAAATTTCTAAAGAAATTTACTAATTATACCATCTCGAGTCATAATATATGATAAATATCAACACTCATCACTTTTTCGATCACTATTTATCTTTTCGATAATTATTAGGGAGTCAGATTAGTCAAAATAGTCATTTAAAATCTAATTAAAAATAATTATAAAATCAAATTTTCAAAATGTCTGATTTGAAAATATGGTCAAAAATGATTTTCTCGAAGGGGTTATATGGAAAAAACTTCTGCTATTTGAAATTATTTGAATTGAAAAATATGCAGATATTTTCTTTAAAAAAATGATGCAGTTACTAAATGTCTCTACAAAAATCACGTTCAACTAGTAAGTTTTCTATCAACTAGATTACCAGTGTAATCTACATCTGAATTTCTTTTTCACTCCAAATTATCACTAATTGAATTTGATAGACCAGATCATGAAGTGTGCACCAAAAATTTCAAACTCAATTTTAACAGTATTTTAAATGACATTCTCTTGAATTTTAATTGAGGCTGTGTTAATAATCAAAAACCGTGAATACAGAGTTAGCCATATTATAAGCAAATGTATTATCATCTAACAAAACACTATTTTTAATCCAAACTAATATATATGAAGTAATTCAAAGAATCTAGAGATTTTTATAGTGTTTTTGGCATAAGAATATAATTGGTCAACAATTTTGAATAAGTCAGAATCAAAATCATCATTATTTCATCATCTCATTATTGGCTGATTTAACTTAGATTACGATGCAGATTATCACATTTAATGTATCATTACCTGTTTTACCTTTACGATATTTTTCATTGTTGTCCAATGTGATTCTGTCACCTTTATATTAGGCTAAGGAACTTTTCTTCGTCGCTCGTTGTGTCCTTGGAACAGCCAAAATCCAAGTAGCACTATTGTTGTTCCTTAGCCTGCCACCATACCTACACGGGAAAAGATTTTTGTGACCTATTTGTTTTTATAGGTCCATGGTTGTTAGTGGTTGAATATTTAGAAAAATAATTTTGTGGAGACCCAAAACTATTTATATATGTTCCCTTCGGCACCCAAATTTGTTTAACTTTGAGTGATTTTATATTTGTGCCTTTTGGAACCCAAATTGGTATAATTTTTACGTGTTTGGGTCTATACCAACAATTGTTTTAATCATGTCCAAATTTTCTGCAAATTGTGCACATAGAATTGACTTAATTAAATTTGTTTTTAACCTTTTCAGATTGATTATATCCAAGTCCTTGTCTAACTATATTAACCGTTTGTTTCCCTAAGAGCATATTCAACGATTTTTCACTTTCTGAAAATTTATCTAAAGTTGTTGACAATTGTTGGACTTGTGTTTTGAGAGATTCATTTTCCTTTAACAATTGTGTGCACTTTTCAATAGAATTCTCTCTCCTAGTATTTTCACTCTCTTTCAAGATCAGAATTTCATTTTCAAGTGATTTTTATTAATTTCTAATTTTTTAATTTCTTCTTTGAATATTGGACACTTATCACACTTAGGGATCCTACTTTGATAGTTTTTAACTAATTGGTCAAGTTGTTCATTTATTTCTATCAAAGTATCTTTTTATGATTCAAGTTTGGCATATTTCTCCCTAAGTCGTTCAAAACAGCCATTTACTTCGTGAAAATATATAAGTAATTCTGAGTGAGTGAGTTTTGATACCTCGTTTGGCTCGTCAACGTCACTATCAGTTATATTTCCTTGAAGGCACATATCTGCTTTCTTACTCTCCCTGCTAGTACTTTGATTGTCTTCATCACTTGTATTGCGCGTGGCTGCAAAACTTCTCCTTTTTGATTTCTTTTTAAAGTCGTGTCGATTTTGAGGACAATTGGGCTTGACGTGTCCAGGTTGGTTGCACTTGTGACAAATGATCCCGTGTTCTGAGTTGTCTAGTGCTTTGATTATTCTGCTTTTCAATTGTTGATTTGGAGCTGGATTTCCGTATTTTTGATTCCACTTTTTGAATCTCTTTATTAGTAGCGCCAGCTCAGCTGCTTCATCATCGTCATCCTCATCACTACTGTTTTCTACCAATCCTTTTAAGCTCGTTTCTTTACCTGAGTCGATTGAGGATGATTTCTCATTGTTGTTGACTTTTGCACCATATATTGCATCAAAAGCATTCCAGATTTCCTGTGCATTTTCACAATGAGAGATAAAGTTAAAATTATCTTGATTAATATGAGAATATAATATATGCATAGCAAAAGCATTAATCTAGATAATTTTCTTGTCGGTTATATCACACCCATTTTCAATAGTTTTCCAACATTTAATATTAATAGAGTTCAAATAAAATTCCATTTTTAATTTCCAATTCAAAAAATCTGTTCCATCAAAAGCAGGAGGAATAATATTGGAACGACCCTCGGCAAAAGTAACTATTTTAAAAATTCAAATTTTTAAAACAAAAATTGGTTTTTGTAAAATCAAAATTTAAAAACAAAAACGCCTTTTGCACCTAGCTCTGATACCGCTTGTAGGATCCATTTCACCCTAGAGAGGGGGGTGAATAGGGTGATGCTATTAATTATAAAAATTAATTGCGGAAGCTTATAAAATTATTTCAACACAAATATATCAAAATAATAGCAGCACAGATAATAGCAGAATAATAAAAGCAGAAATAGAACGACACAGAATTTACCCAGCTTCGGCAAAACCCTGCCTACGAGGATCCCCCAAGGTTTCTACTAGAAATTAAGTAGTCACACGCTTACACATGTAAACTCGCGACACCCGCTATTGACTAACCTAAATCTATGCTCAAAACCCTACCACAACTCAGCCATTGAGTTGCGAATTCTCAAACTACGCCACGTAGTTTGTCCCCTAGTCACACGACTAGAATATATAACGGTTTAAAAAGATAAATGAAAAATTAAAAACAATTAAAATCAAATAAACCCTAATTTAACTAGAGCCTTATTAATAACTATAAACCTAAAGATTAAAATAAAGGCCGGCCCCTTTTTCCTTCTTTTATATTCGTTGGACCATTCCTTTTACCTGATAATGGCGGCTCTCGTTTCATTCGTTCCTCTTCCATTAAAAATTAGGGCTTCTATGAAATTCGAAGATGTCGACTTGAAATATTCGATTGAATAGATGATTCAACATTTTTTTGTCAATCGATGGTCTCCTTTTTTCTTCGACTACTTCGAATTTTGATCGAGTTCGATAAGGCTTCGGTATGTATTATTTTTTGCTCTTTTTCTTTTCTGGTTGTATGCTTGAACTCGATTGCTTTGCCGATGATGATTTGTGGGTTTATATATGGATTCGATCTCCTAGTTTTTTGTTTGTCTGATTTTTTCAATATTATGCTTCGGCCATTAGATTACGTTTGGATGTTGATGATTTCTCTGACTTTTTCAATTCTCTTGAATAACACGGTTTTGAACTCTGACTTGGTTCGATTCCTTGATTGCTTGGTTATCACGGCACTGTTTGATTTCGTGGCCACCGCGGCTTGATTTGCATTTGACTTCGATCATATAATTTTGTGTATGCCATTCCATGACTTGCCATATATTAGAATTTGGAGTTTGTAACTTTGCAACCAAGAGATTTTGATTTGTTGATTTCGTTCTTTGTTTTCTGTGACTCCGGTCAGTAGCCCACGACTTGTTCATGTGATTCCATGGTATTGTTGGAGACCAGTACATATGCTGTTTGTCACCTGCAATTTTTTCATCAAAATTATCCTACCAAGAGCCAGTACATTATTTGTTCATTATGTCCTCTGGAGTGCCATTGTCTTTGTTGCTGTGTTGCCATATCTTTGTTGTAACTGGAGTCTGTTGACACTGGTTCGTGTATTCATTGAGATGTTCATGTTGCATATATGCTTTCTTCCTGGTCATCATTGTACGTTGTTATTGCCCTTGTATTTACAGTTTGCATTTTATGCATTTGTGTTTGGTGTCATTACTTTGTGTATTCATATAGTCTGGTGGCATGGTCATCTCTGTTTTGCTCGAGTCTTGATTCTACTTGCTGTTCACTGGAGTCAGTGGTTCATTACTGTTGTATTGATATTGCTTTGTATTTTAGATTGCCTGACCATTGTATTTCATTCATACTGTCGCTCCATTGTTTTGTCTGGTATTTGATTTTAAAGTCTCTGATTAAACTTGGTTCATGCCATGGTTCTTCTGATGCATTTCCTTCTGGCTAGCACTCGAGTCTGTTGTGTATATGAGCAGTTTTACTTGTTTTGGTTGTTGCATTTGAGCTTGATTCATGGTTGCAGTGACTTGAACTTTGCATTTTGTTTGTGGTTTGGTGCCTTCTTTAATTGTGCAGTCTTTTGTGAGCATGTTGACTTTTAGTTGGACTGTGCATTACACTTGAGTTGAATCCAGCTTGTAGCTCGGATTTGACCTTGTGCTGAAAGTTGTGACATTATTTTATCGCACTTGAGTTGAACCCGGCGTTTTGGGTTTGACCTATGCTCACCTGTCCCTGTAAATTTTATCAAGTGTATATATCGGTGTGCACGACCTTGTGGCATATACAGTGATACACTGTGTATGTCACAAGCTGTTCGTGTATGATGAATTGAAAATTAAATGATGACGAACAACCCAAATAACTGAGGCAAATATTATTTTCAAAGTCCACATTTTGTTTTATACTGCAAAAATATTTCCTTTTCAATTTTACCGCGTTAATATTTATTTTTGCAGATTGCTCAGATGCTGGATTCAATTTGGAGTGAAGTTGAAGATAAAATACGAGTTGAGTGAATGAGTGATATGTAGTGAGGTCAAATGTAAATGTGAATCGTGATGTAATCCAAGTTGTACTGTAATTGAAATTATATATAAATATATATAGTGAGAGCTTGAACTTTGTACTATTCAAAGATTGTAACAAATATTTGTTTGAATAAAATTTCTATTTGAATTCAAATTCCGTGTTATTTATTTTTATTCAGCAAATACTTATTTAATCTAAAATAATACATTAACAAATACATTTACATGAATATATATATATATATATGTTTATTATCATCAAACAAAAATCATATAATCGCATATTCAACATCCTGCTCTTCTGAATTGTCTAGTACTTTGACTATTCTGCTTTTCAATTATTGATTTAGAGCTGGATTTTCGTATTTGCGTTTCGATTTTTTGAATCTTGTTACTAGTAATGTCTGTTCAGCTGCTCCATCATCATCATCATTATCATCTTCACTTTGTGTTGTTCCTTTGAGAGCTATCGATTTCTTTCAAGTATCACTTCTTCACGCTCTTCCTTGAATTTCATTTCTAGCTCATAGTGGTGAGATTTCCAATAAGTTCTTCGATTTTAATCTGTTTCAAATCCTTTGATTCTTGAATAGCACTGACTTTAGCTTTAAAATTGTATGGAAGGACTCTGAGGATTTTTAAGATTATTTTCAATTCCGTGTATGGTTTTCCAAGAGCTTTTGATTTGTATACGAGATTAGAATGTCATCCATACATTTCTTTGACATTTTCATCATTGGCCATTTTGAAGTTCTCATATTTGCTAATAAACATGGCAAGGCGAGATTCTTTGACTTGAGATGTCCCTTTGTGAGTTACTTTAAGTGTGTGCCAGATTTCCTTCACAATTAGACAATGTGATGCACTGTTAAATTCAATTTGATCTAATGAATAGATAATAGAATTCATAGCTTTAGCATTCTGTACTTTATTTTCACGATATGTCCATTGATTCATTGGTATTTCAATTTCCTGATTATCTACCACTATAGTTAGTGTCATATATCCTGTCTCAACAATATTCCAAGCATCAATGGTTTTCAAAAAAAATTTCATTCTATTTTTCCAGTAAGCATATTCACCATTGAACATAGGCGGTCTAACTATGGACTGTCCCTCTGCAAAAGCATTATTAAAAGAAGCCATTTAAAAAACCAAATTTTTAAACAAAAATTTGGTTTTTGAAAATCAAATTTTTAAAACAAAAATTGGTTTTTGTTCCTATCTCTGATACTACTTATAGGATCGATTTCACCCTAGAGGAGGGAGGTGAATAGAGTGATACTATTAATAATAAAAATTAATGCAGAAATGTATATAATAATTGTAGCATAGATAATATCAGAATAGTAAAAGAACAAATAAAACACCACATATTTACCCAACTTCGGCAAAACCTTGCCTATAAGCTACCCCAAGGTTTCTACTAGAAATTAAGTAATCAGACGCTTACAAATGTAAACTCACGACACCCGCTATCGACTATCCTAACTCTACGCTCAAAACCCGACCACAACTCAGCCACCGAGTTGCGAATTCTCAAACTACACCACCATAGTTCATCCCCTAGTCACATGACTAGACAATTACACAAGAAATTACAAAATAAAAACAAATTTAGAATACAAAACCCTATATAACCACTAAAGTTCAAAATATTAATAAAGACATGCCCAATTTAAAATAAAAGAGAGTCCCATTTTTCTTTTCATATTCGTGGTCGTTCCATTTTCTTATTTTATGGCCGCCTTGTTTCTTCTTCAATCTACCTTCGCTCTTTTTCAAGAAATTAGGGCTTCTAGAAATTGAAACCGCCAATTCCACTTGATTGATTGAATATATATTTTCGTGTTGATTGCTTTGTCAATCGATCGTCCTGCTTAGACTTCACTCAGTTGCTTCAATTTGTCGAGTTCGAATTGAATAATACTAGTATGTGATTTCCTTTATTACTCTCGTTGATATGCTTGAACTCAATGATGTATGCCGATGATGATGGGTTAAATAGGGATCGATTCCCTTAATTTTCATTTGAATATTTCATTTGAATTCATTAGTTAATTTTGCTCTACCGTTCGATTTTTCTTAAATACATGTAATATGTTTGGACTGGTACATTTCAAATATTTTATTGATGTGCTTGCTTGGTCACCACGACTTGCGTTTGCTTTAGATTTGGTTCCGTTCTTTTCTCCTTTGACTTCTACCACTTTGAATTTGTGATAATATTTTGAGATGAGAACTTGACTTCGACTTGTTCAATTTCTATTTGGTCACCACGACTTTGACTTTGTTAAAACTGTAACCAATAGTTATGAATTTTCATGAATTTCTTTGTTGCTTGATTATTAGTACATGTTCACCTCTTCTGTAGTTCGACCATTGATTTGCTGTTGCTTCTGGTTGTTATGGCCATGTCGTATGGATCTGGTATACTTTGTTATTGAATGGTGTGGCATTTCATTCTTGTACTTCACTTGTATGCTATCACTACTCTTTTCTGTTATTTGGGTTACCATGTTGCATTCATACCTAAACTGTTGCATGCTCCATTGTATATTTGCACCATATGTTTAAAACTTAACTTGCATATGAGATTGGTTATTTTGGAACTGATTTAGTTTGTGATCTGCACTTGATATTGATCTCCATTATCGTAGAGTGGTCTGGTTAGATGCACTTGTATATATCTTCCTCATTGTTGTTGTGTTGCTTTATTAGTTCATAGTATGGAGGTTTGGTTCATTAATGATGCTTTGAGTCATGTCCACATGCATATGTATACATATGCCATTTTGTTTACTGCTTCGCTGCATCCTGTCACTGCATATAAATACATGTATACATGTGTGTTTGCGCATGTATATATGTATGTTTGTGATGCCTTCATTTGTTCCTCTTGGAATCTTCACTTGGTTTTTGTATACCTGCACATGTTTGCTTGAGTTACATTGATGTTCTGTTCATTTGTTTGGAGCTTTTGTTTCACTGGTGATTCCACTTGATTCTGGTCTGGAGGTTGTTGCAGTCTTGTTTTATGTGCACTGCCTTGGTGCAATTGACATTTGTGTTCATTTGAGTCTACACTTTGATGTACTGGCCTATTGGGTCTGGGTTCAATTTTCAAGTGTACATTGATTTAATTCATTCATGTTATACTATTTTGGTTGATTGTCTCCATACATATATACATACATATATGTATGTATATATGTGTGTGATTGACTTGATCGCACCTGTTCGATTGTTGCTTGATCACAGTTCACTTTCTTCCTTTAGAAAACTGTCTAGATGTTATGTCTGACTACATGTATATATGTATACATTTGTGCAAACATATACATATACATATATATATATATATACATATACATATACATACATATATATATATATATATATATATATATATATGTTGTCACGTTGATGTACATGCACGCTCCAGTTTTGTTGCTATTTGATGTTGAGACCATGCTTAGTTAACTTGTTTATTGTCGCATTGTAACTTGCCTTCTCTAACTTGCTTCGAGTACATCTATTTTCTCCATGTATATACATACATACTTGTATGTATATATGTTTTCTGTCTCCTTCTGAGTTGCAGTCTTATTATTGTTTTTGGACTTGCATTCTTATGCGTTTGGAGTCTTCATTTTTGGGTTGAAATGTTCGTTGAACTTGTTGCTGCTAGCTTCATGTGTACATGTAACGACCCGTAAATTTTCGATAATTAAAACAGCTAATTTAATAAGATTTCGTGATTTAGTGTTAGAAATTTTTTTTGATTCGTTTGGTATAATAATAACTGAAAGGAATTGCAATAATAATTATCCAAGTAATGAAAAATAAATGCGACTTAGTAAATTCTTTTGCAGTCAATAGTCGAATAGGGTGATAAATGTTGAATTCATTTGGTATAAGAGAGTAGTTGATTGATGAGTAAAATCTATTTAAAATCAAATATTGAATATTGAACACGTAAATTGTTTAAATTAAATATTTAAAAACTTATTGAATAAGTGAATAACTGTAAAATGAAAATAGTGTTCTAAATTTTGAAATGGTTTTAAAAGTTGAATCTTATAAGTTCAATTTCAATATTTCAAAAGATAATGAATTATTGGATAATCGAAATTGTTTAAATTAAATATTTGGAAATTATTGAATAATTTAATAACGGGAATTGAATAACTGTTTTAATGAAAATGGTTGTTCTATAATTTGAATTTGTTAAATTTCATAAGTTCGTTTGAATATTTCAAAAGATGGTGATTTAAGAATAATCAAATTTGTCAAACTTAATATTATAAATGTTTGAATAATTAAATTCCAAATTTGATATGATTAAGTTGATATTGAAATTTAATATATGAAAGTAGAGTGAATAATTGAAATTTGATTTAATATGATTCAAATTGGTTTCCAAAGTGAATGTAAGTTATAGCGGGATTATAATAGAGTTAATAAGATTTTAAAATTGAAAATTATTGGATAATTGAATAACGGGTTTGATATGATTGAAAATGATTTGTAAAATTTTATTTTATCATATTGGAGTTATAGTGATGTTATAGAACTTTTAAAACTGAATTTAAAATTTATTTGTGAAAATCGAATATTTTAATATTTAATTATCGACTGGAAAATAGCCAAATTTTGAACAATCTCAGAATTGGACGAAACTAGTTCCATTGGATCCGTAATAATTAGTTATTATCGGATTTCAATTTTCGTAGCAATCGGAGTTGTCGTTTGACCGTGGCAGCTCGAAACGCATCGAAATTGTTTTAATATTAATTTAACGAGTTAAAATAGCCATTTTTCAAACGGGCTCGGATTTCGACGAAACCAGTTTCATCGGATCCGTAATGTGATATTATTGTACGATTCTAAATTTCGTGTCAATCGGATTTACCGTTTGTCCGGAGCAAGCCAAAACGCTTAGAAATTAATTTAATCGATTTAATTTAAAATCGATCGTCTATTCCCATATCTCGCACAGACGATCGAATTAGCTTCCGAAACCTGTTCCATTGTGTCCGGAACGTGGGATAAACCTTAGGAACGTTAGTTACCGTGCGAAATTCGGAGTATGGAAATCCGGATTGAATAGAGTTCGTCATTTCCTATAAATAGCCCCTTTATTCTCAAATAAAAAAAAAAGAAGAAACCCTAGTTCCTATTTGCAGGCCGCCACTTATAAAAATTAATGGCCGAAATACTCCTAACTTCCCCCTTCGATTTCTTCAAATCCGTTCATCGATTCATGAAATGTTCAACATGAAAATTGTAGAGGACAGTGAGATCTAGCATCTCAACGGTTGTGATCGTTTTCTGAGCCATGGATTAACGGCAATGGGGGTTTGAATGTCGCGTGTTCGTCATCGTTTTCCGCGCTCCTGGGGTGGCCGAGTTCAAGGCGGTTTTGGCCGAAGGTGGAGCTCTCGGAGGCGCATCGTGTGGTGGTTGTTGATCGGGGTGTAAGCGATTGTAGGGGTCGCGATTGTTAACCCTAGAATCGTGTTCTATGGGTTTGTTTTGCGTAAGAAACTGAAGGGGAGGAGAAAGGAACGCACGCGCGTGCGGCCTGGATGCAGCAACAGGGAATCAACGGCTAGATTTGATTCTGGGTAAATAAAGTGGGAATTGTAAATTAAAAAGTATATTTAATTATCGTTCAACTTTAAAAATTTATATCTCTTTCATACGAGGTCGGATTCGCGCGAAACTTCTTGCGTTGGAATCGTATCGTCGAGCACTACGCTATGGAGATGGATTGAAATTGTTTGGAGCTAGAAATTTTTTTGGATTAAATCGAACGTCATTCGATTTGATTTAAAATCATAAAATCAAGGTGAGTGTTGTTAACGCTCACAACGTACTAAATATCTTTATGTTAGTTAAATTTGATATTATGAAGTGTTATGAATTTTATTAGTCGTTGTTTGATAGAATTTAATTGTCATATAGATTGTCATTCGAGTTAACCGTTAAATTGACAGTTAAATTGAAGTTAAAATTGAATTGCAATTAAATTACCTGACTTTGATAACTATGAAACTGCCATGAATTGTATTGTTTATTGGATGATGTATTTTGATGGATGCTATTGGTTGATAATTGAGTGTTTGGATGTTTATTTGCTTATATAGATCCTGTTATGCATACATATGATACTGTGATTAAATTTAAGTAATATATGTTCATCCCTGACATTCAGTTGAAATAAATAATTACTTGGCCATAGGATAGAAAATTATATACGGACACCGAATTGGCTAAATTAATAATTTTAAAAATCGTCGATTTGAAATTTATTTAATTGTTTTGATTTAAAGGTTATAAATAGAAATCAATTTATAAAAATCGAATTTATCGAAAATGTGAGTTGGAATGTTGAAATAAATTTTGGTTAAAGGGATTTTGTTAAATAATTTAAGTTGAGATTTTGAGGTTTGAAATTGGATATGATTGGAGTTCGAAAATTAATTGTTTGAAGGTTTAACCTTAATTCGGGCTTTGAATATTACTAAGTAAAAGTGATATGAAAATGATATTTTGAAATCGAGCTTGGAATTGAACCATATTTGAAATTTGGATTTAAACTTGAATATTGATGGAAAATTTGTTAAGTGTTATGAATCGATATTTTTGAGAAATCAAGCTCCAAATCGATAAAAATTGAAATTGAATAAATTGAAGTTGAATGAAAATTTAATTAATTTGAGTCAAAGTTGACATTGTTTTGAATTGAAATCGAAATTAAATCGGTAGAATGGAAATTGAAATTGATTTGAATTGGGAAGATGTAATTGAAATGGATTAGTTTTGAAGCTGTTTTATTTTGTTTTCCAAATTTCTCGGTTATATAAAACCATTTTTGAACACTTAAACTATTTTAATCTATTTTAAATCTACTTAACCCGATTTAAATTATTTTAAACTAATTTATCTATTTGAACTCCATTTTAAGATTTTAAGTATTTTTAACTATTTTAATTATTAAAAACTACTTTAAACTACTTAAAACTATTTTCTAAGATTCCAAACTGGTTAATAAGGTGAAATGTTTATGTTTAAATCTTGAATTTAAATATGAATTGAGTTAAATGAAGTTGCAATCTAAATGGAAATTCGAAATGATTTTGAAAACGAAATGAGATATTGAGACGAAAAATGATTTTTGAAAGGGACCTTATATTTTGAATGGCTATGTCGATATTTGAAATGGATTTGATTTTGAAGCAAACATGATATTTTAATATCAATTATGAATCGATTTGAAATGTAAAAGAGCCAACGGTGTAATAATACGTAGTTATTAAAGAGACCGGGATCGGATATGGACATACTCTCTGTCGATACCGAAAACCACTTTAATAACTATTATACGCGGAGTGTTGATTCAGAATGAAGTGGATGGTTTGGTGAACGCGTTGACTGAAGAAAGAGAACGATTATTGGATGACCCCTGACATGACTAAAACAGGAGCCGCGCCGGGCCATTGAGGTTCGCCACCTCTAGCGGACACACTTCTTCGATACCATATCTATTACATTTGTGATGCGATTTGGGTGCACCCCTTGATTTGGGAGTGTTGTTTCGCGGTGTTGGGGTAGCTGCTGGCTATGCCCAACATCAGTCCGGATCACGCAACTACTAGTATCCTAGTTGGTATTGCCTCATGTACCTTGTCATACTGATTATCCTATTCGCGACCACTACGTTTTGATTTGTACCTTGAGTATATGGATTGCCCTCTGGTGACTTCCGGTTTTGGGGAAACTACGGTCTTGTATATGCTTTTGGGAATATAAAAATGTGTTAAGGGGGATTATGGTAACGCCTTAACGCTATTTTGATACTTTATATTACTGATAGACATTATCTACTTAGCGTATATTACTACATAGTAGATAGTTTAACGGATCCTTGAGAGATGGAAAATCCCGTAACATCTCTTAAGTTATTGCACGCACGATGACACTGGATAGGAGATGTCAAACCCCGTAAACATCTCCGACGCCGTTACACTCATATTTATTTACGATTGATTTAACTTTCATAAGGATATTTTAGTCCTGACTCGAGTGTTTTGTCTTTTCATTACGCTCGGGTCAGTCCTGAGTTTTCAGTTTAGGTTGAAGATCATTTCCTTGGAGGACGGAGACGAAGATTTGGTATATTATCTACTACTATTATATTCATTCCATTCCGCTGCATTTTTGTATGATATTTGTTGTGTATGTAACTCTGATAAATGTTGTATAATAATAATCAAATGTATTCATTTCAAATGTATTCATTTAATTAACAGCTTCATGAACTGTTATTTTATTATTATACTTTAGCCTTCCGCTGTGAGATTCTGTGTTGTTTCATTTCCTTTATTTTCCTTCCTTTTCTTTTCTTAATTAGCCCAATAACTATCTGCCCTTTTAATGGTTTGGAATCGACATGTGTATTTGATCGTCGGTTTAAACTGTCCAAAAAAGGCGGGTCGTTACAGTTGGTATCAGAGCTTTGGTTTAGCGATAAACCTTGGCTCTAGTGGGGAATAACTCATTGAAATAGAGGTAAACTATATGAATGAGTTGAGTGTATATGAGAGAGCGTACTTGTTATTTGATATAAAATGGTTTTATATTGTGTTAATTTGTTCCGTTGAGTATTTATGAATTTTGGTCGACACTTGGGACGCCAAGGCGTCGATAGGAATTTCTAAACACTCGAATAGGACAAACCAACACAATATCGTTTTGGAACATATTTTATATAAAAGAATTATTTGAATATTTATTCATTTTGATTGAATTGATTGTTAGGAGATGATAATATTAGATTATTATCGTTATTGTTTGATCAGTCAATATTTACAACAATTGATTAAATAACAATGGATTTAGGAAAATGAAATCTTGTAAACACAATTGATAATGAATATAAATGAATTTTAACATGGATTTGGGAATTTAAATTCCGGTGCTTGAAATTGACTTACAAGAATATGAAAAACATAATATGAGTATTATATGATAGTATAATTGAGTTGAAATTGTTTTCGAAGGATTTTTTTTTATGATAAGTGTTATATTCCCTTCTCTTGACGATGGAAAATGATTTCGGTGATGAGTGCACGCATCATCGGCGTTTATTTTCGAGAGTCCGAGTGGGGGAGACCACTTAATAGCTTGTCTAAACTTTGTTTTGATTCAAATTTTATTTTATTTTGTACTCTCTATAGTATGATTTGTTATATAAATTATATAGGTATATATTATTTCAAAACTTGATTTGAAATGAAACCGGGATTGGAATTCTTAAGTCCTTTAATAATTAATGATTTTTTTTTAAAAGGATTGAAATGAATTTAGACTTGAACCATTAAGGAACTTCTGAATTGTGAAATGAGAAATGAACCTAAGAGCTAAGTGAAAATATCAATTGAAGTAGAAATCCTTAGAATTAGGAAATTATGAACTTAAAATAAAATTGAAACTGTAAAACTCGCATAGTATTAAATTTCATTCTATAGCATAGATATAACTTACCAAAATACTTAAGAAGTTCAAAATGTTATATGAATTGTTAATTGGATAATATACGAGTATAGGTTTGAATAATGAAATGTGCATTTAATTAATGGTTTGCAAATATAAATAAAATTGTTAGTAAATGATGGGAATTTAAATTAACATTTAAAGGTGATTCACAATTATGTTAATATAAAATGAAAATACTATATGTGAATGTAAATGTGAAATTAAATTATAGTGAAATTTAAGTAATGACTTAAGAATTGATAAATTGAAAATTCAACTTTAAATGAAAAGAAGTTGTATGTTGTTTAACTACATTCTATTTGCATAACTATAACTTACCAAATACTTAAAGGGTTTAAAATGCTAATAAGGATAAGTAGAGTAATAATATACCAGTGTGAGAGTGAAAAATAAAATGTAAAGATCTATTGATAGTTGTAAATATAAAAGAAATTTAAGCTGTAAAATGAATGATACATGTATAAGTGAATGAATAAAATTAATGAAATATAAAATTGGTAAATGGAAACTAATTAAATTTGAATATAACTAAATGTCAATAAACTTGGAAGTGTATGAAATTAAAAAAAAAAATTGAAAAAAAATTGACTTGGAAATGTATAATTGATTTCGTGTAGATTCTGGATGGTTGTTAATGTTTGATATGCATTGGTTGTTAGATGAATGAAAATTGATTAAGTAGAATTCATTAGTGTTAATGGAATTGAATAAACAGAATAAAATTTTAAAATAATTAACTTCAAATTTGAAGCAAAGTGAAATTAAATATAATTGAATTCAATTTAAATTGAAGCAAATTGACTTGAATTAAAAATGTGAATGAAACAAACTTGAATAAATCGGAAACAAATTGATTGTAAACCTATTGTGTGGATGAATAAGAAAATAAATGACTTTGTGTTTATGATTGTTCTTTAGAAAATTTGAAGTTTGATGGTTTGTACTTTGAAATAATAGAAGCAAATTTTTGGAAAAAATCCAAAATTGTCCAATATATGCTGAAACGAAAACAACCATAACTTTTAAATGGCTGAACGGAATTTGACAATCTTGGACTTTTCGAAAAGCTTAGAAACTATAGCACAACTTTTATTTAGAGTGTCTTGAGAAATTCCTTCGTCTACTAGGTTAAAAACTTGAATGTTACTCGCTGGCCTGTGTAAAATAAGTAAAAATCTGTAGTACACACCCTTAGTATTTTCGTCATATCTTTTGGCTGGTTTATCGGATTTTGATGATCTTGCACTTTCTGGAAAGCTAATAACTTAAGCTAAAACTTTTGTTTGAAGTGTTTTGTGTTTTGATGTCGTATAGAAGGTCGAAAACGCGGGTGAATGTCTCTGACCTGCGCAATTCATTGCCCAGGCTGAAGCGTATCCCCTAAGTAAAACAGCCATAACTTTTGAACGGATGGTCCGAATTCGACGATCTTGGACATTCCGGAAAGCCTGAAATGAATGCAATAACTTTTGTTTAGATTCTGTTGTCAAATTTTACAGTTTAGGTGACCTAAAACTAAGATTTGTTTGCTGTCCAGAAATTGAAATCTCAGTTTTGAAGCTAAATATGTTATATATATGTTGTGTAGGCTAAGTATAGCGATCTATCTTTATATGCATGGTTCTAACTTAGTTATTGAGCATTTTAGTAGGTAGCAAAGGGGTTGCGCTTTGTTGCGAAGCTCGCTTCTACGCTAAACGCATAATGTAAGTAAAATGCTAATAAATGCTAAATAAAAGGTACGCTTACGGTTTTATATGATATTGGTGATATTTATATGTTGTTTCCCCACATATGGGATGCCTCATCATTGAGATGAGATGTATATTTGTGATATATATGCTATTATATTTTTTTCCGATCGAGCCGCGCAAAGGAGACTCTGCCGAAATTTTCCGTAAATCCAAGTGTTAGAAAAATTTTCAAGTTTTAAAATTTTATAACTTGTTTTGATAACTAACTTTTAAATTTAGAAAGCCGTTCGGAGTAACATTGTGGAATCATAGTTATGACTTTATAAATGGAATTTCATTGTTTTATAAGTTGGTAACTTTGATAAAATATATCTGATGTTGAATTCTATACTTAGTTTCTTTTCCCTTCTTTTTCCTTTTCGGGGACGAAAAGTTTTGAGTGGGGGAGAGTGTAACGACCCGTAAATTTTCGATAATTAAAACAGCTAATTTAATAAGATTTCGTGATTTAGTGTTAGAAATTTTTTTTGATTCGTTTGGTATAATAATAACTGAAAGGAATTGCAATAATAATTATCCAAGTAATGAAAAATAAATGCGACTTAGTAAATTCTTTTGCAGTCAATAGTCGAATAGGGTGATAAATGTTGAATTCATTTGGTATAAGAGAGTAGTTGATTGATGAGTAAAATCTATTTAAAATCAAATATTGAATATTGAACACGTAAATTGTTTAAATTAAATATTTAAAAACTTATTGAATAAGTGAATAACTGTAAAATGAAAATAGTGTTCTAAATTTTGAAATGGTTTTAAAAGTTGAATCTTATAAGTTCAATTTCAATATTTCAAAAGATAATGAATTATTGGATAATCGAAATTGTTTAAATTAAATATTTGGAAATTATTGAATAATTTAATAACGGGAATTGAATAACTGTTTTAATGAAAATGGTTGTTCTATAATTTGAATTTGTTAAATTTCATAAGTTCGTTTGAATATTTCAAAAGATGGTGATTTAAGAATAATCAAATTTGTCAAACTTAATATTATAAATGTTTGAATAATTAAATTCCAAATTTGATATGATTAAGTTGATATTGAAATTTAATATATGAAAGTAGAGTGAATAATTGAAATTTGATTTAATATGATTCAAATTGGTTTCCAAAGTGAATGTAAGTTATAGCGGGATTATAATAGAGTTAATAAGATTTTAAAATTGAAAATTATTGGATAATTGAATAACGGGTTTGATATGATTGAAAATGATTTGTAAAATTTTATTTTATCATATTGGAGTTATAGTGATGTTATAGAACTTTTAAAACTGAATTTAAAATTTATTTGTGAAAATCGAATATTTTAATATTTAATTATCGACTGGAAAATAGCCAAATTTTGAACAATCTCAGAATTGGACGAAACTAGTTCCATTGGATCCGTAATAATTAGTTATTATCGGATTTCAATTTTCGTAGCAATCGGAGTTGTCGTTTGACCGTGGCAGCTCGAAACGCATCGAAATTGTTTTAATATTAATTTAACGAGTTAAAATAGCCATTTTTCAAACGGGCTCGGATTTCGACGAAACCAGTTTCATCGGATCCGTAATGTGATATTATTGTACGATTCTAAATTTCGTGTCAATCGGATTTACCGTTTGTCCGGAGCAAGCCAAAACGCTTAGAAATTAATTTAATCGATTTAATTTAAAATCGATCGTCTATTCCCATATCTCGCACAGACGATCGAATTAGCTTCCGAAACCTGTTCCATTGTGTCCGGAACGTGGGATAAACCTTAGGAACGTTAGTTACCGTGCGAAATTCGGAGTATGGAAATCCGGATTGAATAGAGTTCGTCATTTCCTATAAATAGCCCCTTTATTCTCAAATAAAAAAAAAGAAGAAACCCTAGTTCCTATTTGCAGGCCGCCACTTATAAAAATTAATGGCCGAAATACTCCTAACTTCCCCCTTCGATTTCTTCAAATCCGTTCATCGATTCATGAAATGTTCAACATGAAAATTGTAGAGGACAGTGAGATCTAGCATCTCAACGGTTGTGATCGTTTTCTGAGCCATGGATTAACGGCAATGGGGGTTTGAATGTCGCGTGTTCGTCATCGTTTTCCGCGCTCCTGGGGTGGCCGAGTTCAAGGCGGTTTTGGCCGAAGGTGGAGCTCTCGGAGGCGCATCGTGTGGTGGTTGTTGATCGGGGTGTAAGCGATTGTAGGGGTCGCGATTGTTAACCCTAGAATCGTGTTCTATGGGTTTGTTTTGCGTAAGAAACTGAAGGGGAGGAGAAAGGAACGCACGCGCGTGCGGCCTGGATGCAGCAACAGGGAATCAACGGCTAGATTTGATTCTGGGTAAATAAAGTGGGAATTGTAAATTAAAAAGTATATTTAATTATCGTTCAACTTTAAAAATTTATATCTCTTTCATACGAGGTCGGATTCGCGCGAAACTTCTTGCGTTGGAATCGTATCGTCGAGCACTACGCTATGGAGATGGATTGAAATTGTTTGGAGCTAGAAATTTTTTTGGATTAAATCGAACGTCATTCGATTTGATTTAAAATCATAAAATCAAGGTGAGTGTTGTTAACGCTCACAACGTACTAAATATCTTTATGTTAGTTAAATTTGATATTATGAAGTGTTATGAATTTTATTAGTCGTTGTTTGATAGAATTTAATTGTCATATAGATTGTCATTCGAGTTAACCGTTAAATTGACAGTTAAATTGAAGTTAAAATTGAATTGCAATTAAATTACCTGACTTTGATAACTATGAAACTGCCATGAATTGTATTGTTTATTGGATGATGTATTTTGATGGATGCTATTGGTTGATAATTGAGTGTTTGGATGTTTATTTGCTTATATAGATCCTGTTATGCATACATATGATACTGTGATTAAATTTAAGTAATATATGTTCATCCCTGACATTCAGTTGAAATAAATAATTACTTGGCCATAGGATAGAAAATTATATACGGACACCGAATTGGCTAAATTAATAATTTTAAAAATCGTCGATTTGAAATTTATTTAATTGTTTTGATTTAAAGGTTATAAATAGAAATCAATTTATAAAAATCGAATTTATCGAAAATGTGAGTTGGAATGTTGAAATAAATTTTGGTTAAAGGGATTTTGTTAAATAATTTAAGTTGAGATTTTGAGGTTTGAAATTGGATATGATTGGAGTTCGAAAATTAATTGTTTGAAGGTTTAACCTTAATTCGGGCTTTGAATATTACTAAGTAAAAGTGATATGAAAATGATATTTTGAAATCGAGCTTGGAATTGAACCATATTTGAAATTTGGATTTAAACTTGAATATTGATGGAAAATTTGTTAAGTGTTATGAATCGATATTTTTGAGAAATCAAGCTCCAAATCGATAAAAATTGAAATTGAATAAATTGAAGTTGAATGAAAATTTAATTAATTTGAGTCAAAGTTGACATTGTTTTGAATTGAAATCGAAATTAAATCGGTAGAATGGAAATTGAAATTGATTTGAATTGGGAAGATGTAATTGAAATGGATTAGTTTTGAAGCTGTTTTATTTTGTTTTCCAAATTTCTCGGTTATATAAAACCATTTTTGAACACTTAAACTATTTTAATCTATTTTAAATCTACTTAACCCGATTTAAATTATTTTAAACTAATTTATCTATTTGAACTCCATTTTAAGATTTTAAGTATTTTTAACTATTTTAATTATTAAAAACTACTTTAAACTACTTAAAACTATTTTCTAAGATTCCAAACTGGTTAATAAGGTGAAATGTTTATGTTTAAATCTTGAATTTAAATATGAATTGAGTTAAATGAAGTTGCAATCTAAATGGAAATTCGAAATGATTTTGAAAACGAAATGAGATATTGAGACGAAAAATGATTTTTGAAAGGGACCTTATATTTTGAATGGCTATGTCGATATTTGAAATGGATTTGATTTTGAAGCAAACATGATATTTTAATATCAATTATGAATCGATTTGAAATGTAAAAGAGCCAACGGTGTAATAATACGTAGTTATTAAAGAGACCGGGATCGGATATGGACATACTCTCTGTCGATACCGAAAACCACTTTAATAACTATTATACGCGGAGTGTTGATTCAGAATGAAGTGGATGGTTTGGTGAACGCGTTGACTGAAGAAAGAGAACGATTATTGGATGACCCCTGACATGACTAAAACAGGAGCCGCGCCGGGCCATTGAGGTTCGCCACCTCTAGCGGACACACTTCTTCGATACCATATCTATTACATTTGTGATGCGATTTGGGTGCACCCCTTGATTTGGGAGTGTTGTTTCGCGGTGTTGGGGTAGCTGCTGGCTATGCCCAACATCAGTCCGGATCACGCAACTACTAGTATCCTAGTTGGTATTGCCTCATGTACCTTGTCATACTGATTATCCTATTCGCGACCACTACGTTTTGATTTGTACCTTGAGTATATGGATTGCCCTCTGGTGACTTCCGGTTTTGGGGAAACTACGGTCTTGTATATGCTTTTGGGAATATAAAAATGTGTTAAGGGGGATTATGGTAACGCCTTAACGCTATTTTGATACTTTATATTACTGATAGACATTATCTACTTAGCGTATATTACTACATAGTAGATAGTTTAACGGATCCTTGAGAGATGGAAAATCCCGTAACATCTCTTAAGTTATTGCACGCACGATGACACTGGATAGGAGATGTCAAACCCCGTAAACATCTCCGACGCCGTTACACTCATATTTATTTACGATTGATTTAACTTTCATAAGGATATTTTAGTCCTGACTCGAGTGTTTTGTCTTTTCATTACGCTCGGGTCAGTCCTGAGTTTTCAGTTTAGGTTGAAGATCATTTCCTTGGAGGACGGAGACGAAGATTTGGTATATTATCTACTACTATTATATTCATTCCATTCCGCTGCATTTTTGTATGATATTTGTTGTGTATGTAACTCTGATAAATGTTGTATAATAATAATCAAATGTATTCATTTCAAATGTATTCATTTAATTAACAGCTTCATGAACTGTTATTTTATTATTATACTTTAGCCTTCCGCTGTGAGATTCTGTGTTGTTTCATTTCCTTTATTTTCCTTCCTTTTCTTTTCTTAATTAGCCCAATAACTATCTGCCCTTTTAATGGTTTGGAATCGACATGTGTATTTGATCGTCGGTTTAAACTGTCCAAAAAAGGCGGGTCGTTACAGTACATCACTTTATACATGCGCAGAAGCTGTTTTGTTGACTTTGATTTGTGCACTTGTCTTGAGTTTGAATGGTTGAGTTGTTTTCATTTCATATTGCTTTGGCTTGTTTGGAGTTACATGTCCAGTTTGCTTGAGTCTGTTCATGTTGTAACTAGACTTGCATATGGTATCATGTTGAACTGCTTATCGAGTTATAATGTCATTGAACTACCTTGTTTTCTATCACTGTTTACTGATCTGGGTTGGTAGTCTTATTATAACACTGGTCTATACAAGTCTGAGTTGGTTTCTTCATGACTTCACCGTCGAGTCTGTCCTGATGCGTACACATTGAATTTTTAGTTTATGTTGGTTTTGGATTCTTATTGCATGAGAACTTGTACTCGATAATTTTGTGATATTTTTGTATTGCACCTGAGTTGAATCTAGCTTATGGCACGGATTTGACCTTATGCTCACCTATCCCTTCAATTTTATCAATTGCATATCGGTGTGCGCGGCCTTGTGGCATGTACAGTGATACACTGTGCATGTCACAAGTTGTTCATATAAGATGAATTCAAAATAAATATGATGACGAACAACCCAAATAACCGAGGCAAATTATATTTTCAAAAACAAAATTTTTATTTTACACTACAAAAATATTTCTTTTTCAATTTTATTGCGTCGATGTTTATTTTACAAATAATTCGAATGCTAGATTCAGGCTGGAGAAAAGTTGAAGATAAAAATGAGCGAATGAGTGATATGTAGTGAGGTGCTAATGTAAATGATAATTGTATAGTGAAAAATTGTGTTGTAATTATAAATGTTGTATATATACTAAGAGTTTAAATTTTTCACTATTCAAAAATTGTAATAAATTATTTGTTTGAATAAAATATCTCTTTGAATTCAAATTACATGTTATTTATTTTATTCAGCAATTATTTATTTAATTATGTGAAAATAAAATAGTACAATAATAAATACATTTAAATGAATATACATATATATATGTTCATTATCATCAAACAAAAATCATATACTAGCAAATTCTACAATAGCCATATACTTAATTAAAATATGACCCATTGATAGAAATTAATCCTCCCATATCTATCACGTAACCGATATTTCGACGTTACTCTATCCCTCACCCAGTAGATAAGTTCTAGATCTCACAGATAGAGGATTAGCCTACTCATTGGCTTTTAGTGCTAACTATAGAATGACTTACTTACCATAAATGTGTCGCCGTATTAGCATTGGTTTCAAATTTTTTTTGAGATTACTTAATGGCAATCGACAAAGAAATCTCTTGATTTAAATCACTTTTGCAAAAAAAAACAATTTTTAAACCGAAGCTATATGTAGTAATAAAGCGATTTTAAAAATTTAAAACCCTTTTTTAATTATTAGATAAATAAAATAAACCCTTTTAAATAATAATTAAATCTTAATTAAATTTAACTTAATAGATAATTAATTAATAATTAAATCCATTTTTTTAAATAAATTTATATTTAATAATTAATCTATTAATAAATAATTAAATAATATTTAATCCCAAATTACTAATCAAATAATAATTGACTTTTAATTAATAATCTAATTATAATTATCTTTTTTTTAAACTCAAATTAGAGCCCTGATGAAATCGAAGGGATGGGAGGAGCCCACTTCTGCCTTGTTCGACCACAGACATGAGGGAGATTAGCTAGTTCGGCACAGAGATTCGATGCGCATAACCAGTTTTTCGAATTTAACAGGGACCCACCTCCACGCCTTGAAATTGGAAGTAGGGCAGACGGGAATCGAACCCACGACCTGATTACTAGGAAGCAGGTATCTTACCACTGTGCCACTACTTGCGGACATAATTATCTTATTTGATTAACACCAAGTATTAATTACGTTGTTAACTAATGATTAAGTACTAATAATTAATTAATCATTACTTCAACAAATAATTAATTAAATAATAAATAATAATTATTACATAATATGTTTTAAAACACTTTCATAAAGATTTCTAAGTGAAAACACTATGAATTTTTCCAAAATAATTTGTTTTACGAACTGCATTCATAGCGACTATCGCTATATAACCTGTAAGTTTCAAAACTTATTTAACCTTCTAAATAGCCTTAAAAACCTTTCCTTTTTATTTAAACCCACTTTATAACTTGTATGAAATTTGTAAACCAAATAAAAGTAAAGTTAATACTTAGGCAACTTTTTCAAAATCGTATAAAAAAAGCAAGTTTAAGCAAATGATTTTTGATGTCACAACAAGTGATTTTAAGTGCTATTTCACAACAAATATTACAACTTGTATACTACTTAACTTTTAACTTCCATATTCAAAACTATATGCAATCATAACCAAGCACATGTACATACATCCAAGTCAACACCATATATACCCAAACAAACATCATATTTTACGACAAGTCAATCATATATATAAGTTTTTAAAAACTTAGTTAAAGGCTGGATCTTTACTCACCAAAAGTTGACTAAGTCAAGCTAATTTCTAATAGAACTCAAATAAGACCTAAGTCTTCACTTCTAGCTTGGAAAGGTGAAGTCTTTGGTGGCTTAAGAAAGCAAAGTGTTTGACCTAAGAGGAATATGAATTTGGCCAAGGTGGTGAAGGGTTTGTGCGGCCTTGATTTGGAGAAGAGGAGGTGTATGAATGGATGGAAGTGGTTTTAAACAAGGTTTTAGAAATTTTAAAGTGAATGATTTAGAAGCCATGAAATAGCTTAAGAGCATGGAGAGGATTTTATAAAATGAGGATGAAGTGATAAAATAAGGAAAACATATGAAAATTTGTTGTTATACAAAGTGCATAAACTAAATTACCAAACTAGCCTTAGGGTACATGCCCTCCATTCTTTGTTTATCACATCACAGCCTTGCCCCATCCACCCTTGCTCATATGTGTTTGTTCCCCTCCCCCCTCAATTTTGATGAGAAAACTTACATTAATAGCTAATGTACTTAATGTTTCTAAAGAAATGATATATTTTGTCACTTTATATTTTACATTTTTATTTTACTTTAAATTTACATAATATGTCACATCATATCCTATTATATTTCTTAAGTGTGTGTATATTACAAAACTCTAACTCATTACAAATATTTGTGTATGTTAAATCAAATGTGCACAACATTTTCTGACAACTTTTGAACATTGTAAAGTGAAAAATTCGAAAAATGATTTTCGGTCATATTTTTTATTTTTATTTAAACTAAATATTTTTGTAAACAAATTTTAAAAACTATTTCACCATCATTAGTTATTATTTAAAAGAGCTTTATTTTAAGTTACAAACCCATTAATTAATTGTTAAGAATATATTTAAATATTCATATTTAAAGTGAATAAATTATGGGATGTTACATGATGTGCACGTAAATGTGTATATTTTTACCTTCATATTTAATCTACTTTTATTTAAATAAATGTCATATTTGGGTAATTTCACATGTTTTTACCTAAATCCACATCTCATCAAATCATCACTCGTTCATCTTCACTTTAGTGGCAAAATGCTAATTTTGTGCGTGTATTAATTTTGGAGAATAATTATTTGCACATTTTAGTTTTAATTGTAGGAATTGTGGATGGAAAATGGAAGAAGCCTTCATGAAGATATGCAAGCACAAGGGAAGAAGACAAACGAAGATTGAAATAAATGGATTCATGAAATCACAGAGGACCCAACCTATCCACTTACCATAATCTACAATTAGGAGCTAATGCATAAGTTAGCGAGGATTAAAAGCACATGCACATTTAATGGAGGATAAATTCATGCCAATGATAACTTGGTGATCACGCTTCCTAATGTATTTTGGATAGTCACCTAAAATATGGATTAGGCTTTTAGGCTTAGATAAATAACCCTTTTATGTTCATGTAATGATTCTTTTATCTACTTATCATATAATGCAAATTGTAACCACAAAACTAGTGAGAAATAAAATGGCTTCCCGAGCCTCTTTTTTTTCTTCTTCTTCTTCTTTTTCTACATGATTTTATTTTCTTTTATGCTTATTTTCATTTATATGCTTTCTTTTCTTTTATGCTAGTAGCTTAGATTTATTTCATGCAAGTAGATTAATTCTCTTTTTATTAGCTCTTACTTTGCTTATTTTTTATGTTGAAATTTACAAATGTTGAAATGATAACACAAATGAGTAGCTAAACCCCTCCAATTTAGGGGTGATGAAGCTCTCTAAAATTATGTAAATTCAACATATTCTATGATTTATGATCTCTTTTTATGCTTCATGAAAAATTGGATGATGATGTAAGTTTACTAGGGAATTTGATAGCCTATGTTGTAATCACAAATGGGCTATTCTTAATCAAACGTAAACACAATTTGCATCACCATCTAACTAGTTGATTTTGGTCATGGAACTAAAGAAGAAACAAAATTTGATGATTTATGCTGCCAAGCAAAATAGTAAATAGATCATACATAAAATAGTTTTTGCTTTGATATCATTTTCATTTTCATTACAATGAATAAATGGTTATGGTTGTTGTATTATAGTTTGGTGGTTTAAGTTATGTTAATTAATAACTTAAATAGACCACACTTATGATAAATACATCACTAATTCCACTTAAGATTAAAATGAGAGATCATAGATTGATTTTTTTGATTTATGTAAAAATATATGAGAGTGGATTTGCCCCTAAATTGTCATTTAATCTCATAGTTTATTTCACTTTTGTCTAGTTTAACTTTTGCTACTTTTCTTAGTTTTTAAAAAAACTTGAAATTTGGGTTAATTTGATTGAGTAGATTTAAAATCACTTCAATTCCCTGCGGATCGACCCGTACTTGCCACGTATTAACATTGTACACCGTGCGCTTGCGGTTTATTATTATCACAAAGTTTTTCGATGGTTTTCTTATCCGATAGAAGATTCGCCGTTAAACAAGTTTTTGGCGCCGTTGACGGGGATTTGATTTGATTTTTAGTTTTGCTCTTTGAACTATTTTGTTTGATTGTAGTATGTTTTCATTTTATGTGTTGAGTTGCAATTAATAAAAATAATTTGTTGTTGTGTGATTTTTGTTTGCATTTTGATTGTGTGCCTGTTGTTTTTCTATTTGCATTTGCATTTCTATTCTAATATACACATACACACGCGGTTTCATTTCAGAACAAAAAAACATATATTCCATTTCTTTTCTTTACATTATAATTTACATCCTTTGTTTTACAAATTGCATCTCAGTTTTTTTTTTCTACACGTTTTTCATTTACAAACTCAATTCTGCATTCTCCAACAAACAAAACTTCACCGACTTCAATATTCCAAGCCTCTGCCAATACATCTCTTTATTCAACCTACTGCCATCCATCTGCAAACTTTGTAGGAAAATTTGACCGTTTTGTAAGGAAATTAATATGAAAAAGATTAATGGATTTTTCTTCCTTATTTTATAAGGAAATTTGACCGTTTCCTTCCTTAAACGTTTCCTTCCTCATTTTGTGGTCAACATAATCTAAAGGGTTTTCCTATTAATATGCTAATCAATAAAACGGTTATAATCTAGAGCGTTAATTTCTCTTATCTTAATCTTGATGGACGATCAAGACTAAGTCTACAAATCTAAAAATTTGGTCCTCTCTCTACCTATAAATATTAACCTTTGCCCATCACAAAGGATATAGAAAAAAACACATAAAGAAAGATATAGGAAAAGAGAAAGAAACCATTTCCTTTATCCATTGAAACAGCTTTCGACAACAACCATTGCGGATTCATATACGAGATGTCTGGAGGTATGTTTATTGATTCATTACATATGTGATAATCATGTAATTCTAGATCTTAGGGTTATGTTATTCGCAAGATATAGATTACATGTGGTATCGGAGCTTTGTTTTAGAATTCATGATTATCAATCAATATATAAAACGAAACTAGCATAGATCTATGATGTGATGTTTGTAATTTTACTATGATGATGATAATGATTATTAGTGTTAATATGATTCAAGTTTAATATTCATATTATGTAAGTGCTATAGTAATCATGATTATCAATATTGTTCTATTTACTGTATGCTTTGATCTAGATCTGGAAAGTTTACATTTCCGCAAAAGTTAATTTTTCTACTTTAATGTTTGACCTACTGTATAATATGGAACAACTTATTGTATGCGAATACTTTTCAGAAAATATACATATTGAAAACAATTGTTTTCTAGTTTGACATTAAATTCATGATCTAGAACTTGCAAGATAATTGTTTATATATGATTTGCAAAATAATTGTTTATATGTTAAATTCATGTATGGAATTTACTTGGATTACTTAAAAGAATGGAAAATGTTTATGCAAAAAAAACAAAGGAGGTGACCACCTAGTTCGATCCGATTTCCCTCTATTCTCTCTTGTTTTAGTTTTCGCTTCCGCACTTAATTTCTTTATTTCCTCTGGTCTAATGCATGCAGTCCCGTCCACAGGCGGTTGCTGCTTGCACAATAACGCATGAAACATTAATATTTATCATTCTTCCATGAGTATGGTTCTACTGCCTACCCACAGGAGGCGCTAAACCTAACCTCTTATTATGACATGTGCTTTATTCTAATAAAGAAGCCTACATTTCTTTTATATCTGCAGTTGCAATGCCCTCAAACCTTAATTCGCACGCTATGTCTATCATCAGACTCAATGGAACCAACTACTCAGAATGGAAAGAGAAAGTTGAGTTTTCTTTGGGCGTACTTGAACTGTACATGGCTCTCCTTAAGGAAAAGCCAACCCTACTTACTGACACAAGTACGCCTGAGGAAAACAAACTCCATGATGATTGGGAACGATCTAATAGGCTCAGCATGATATTTATGCGAATGGTGATTGATACCAACATCAAAACCTCCCTACCCAAAACTGAAAGCGTAAAAGAATATTTGCAATCCATTGAAAATTGGTTCAAGACTACAGACAAATCTCTTGCTGGGAAACTTATGGCAGATCTTATAACCATGAAGTTTGATGGTTCTCGCTCAATGAGCGCTCATGTCATTGAAATGATTAACCTTGCCGCCAAACTTAAGAACTTGGGATTGGTTATGGAAGATGCTTTTCTCGTCCAATTCATTCTCACTAGCTTACCTCCTCAGTATGAACCATTCAAAATTCATTACAACACTATTACGTAAAAGTAGAGTCTAAATGAACTGACTAACAAACTGGTTCAAGAGGAGTCCAGGCAAGGCTCGCAAGGCATTAATGTTGCTTATTTCACTCAAGGGGTTGGAAAACAAGCTGGCAAAAAGAACAACTCACAACATAAAAGAGCACCACCCAAATCTGATAATGCCACTCAACCATCCAAGAAGAAAAAGAAGGATGATGTCTGCAAATTCTGCAAGAAACCTGGACACTTCCAGGTAGATTGCATTAAGCGCAAAGCATGGTTCGAAAAGAAAGGTAACCCAATGGGTTTCGTAAGTCATTTCGAATCAAATCTTACTAATGTACCTTCTTCTACTTGGTGGATTGATACTGTTGCTAGCGTTCATGTTTCGAATTCTATGCAGGAATTCATTACGATCCAAACCACAAACCCAAGTGAGAATTTCATTTTCATGGGGAATAAAGATAAATCTCCAGTTGAAGCTATTGGAGCTTTTCGTCTTATTTTAGATAGCGGTTATCAGTTAAATTTATGTAAAACTCTTTATGTTCCGTCTATTTCCCGTAATTTGATTTCTGTAAGTGTACTTGATAAATTTGGATATTCTTTTGAAGTTGGAAAGGAAATTTTAGTTTATTTAAAAATTCTAGTCTTATTGGTTCTGGAATATTAATTGATGGACTTTATAAACTTCATCTTAAACAAAATGCTGAAATCCAACTCACCCTGCATGGAAAAGAAACTAAAGGAAAGTCATCCAAGAATGATTCTTACTTCTTGTGGCATAAAAAACTGGGTTATATATCCAGTGAAAGAATTAAGAGGTTAGTGAAAGATGGTGTCCTACCGGACCTAGACTTCGATAACATTACAGCATGTGTTGATTGTATTAAAGGAAAAACAACAAAAAACACAAAGAAAGGAGCCACAAGTACACAACTTCTTGAAATAATACATATAGATATTTGTGGACCTTTTGATGTTCCAACTTTTGGAGGAGAGAAATATTTCATCACTTTTATCGATGATTTTTCACGTTATTGCTATCTTTATCTATTGCATGAAAAATCTCAGTCAGTGGATGTTGTACAAGTGTTCATTACTGAAGTCGAAAGGCAATTAGAAAGAAAAGTGAAAATCATTAGGTCATATAGGTGTGGTGAATTCTATGGAAGGTATGATGAAACGGGACAGCATCCTGGACCTTTTGCTAGACTTCTTCAAAAACTTGAAATTGTTGCACAATACACAACGCCTGGATCTCCATGGCAGAATGGTGTAGCTGAAAGACGAAATCGTAAATACATGGAAATGGTTAGATCCATGATGAGTCATGAAAATTTACCTATATCATTATGGATGGATGCATTACGAACAACTGTCTACATCTTAAATAGAGTTCCAAATAAGGCCGTTACAAAGACTCATTTTGAACTTTGGAAAGGATGGAAACATAGTTTAAGACATCTTCAAATTTGGGGTTGCCCAGCTGAAGCCAGACTGTACAATTCAAATGAAAAGAAATTGGATTTTAAGACAATCAGTGGTTACTTTATAGGTTACCCAGAAAAATCTAAAGGATATAGATTTTATTGTCCTTACCATAGTACAAGAATTGTTGAAATCGGCAATGCCAAATTCTATGAGAACGGTGAAATCAATGGGAGTACAAAACAACAAGAAGTGGTCATTCATGAAATAAGGTAACCCATTATCTTACCCTCTATTTCGAAAGATATTGGGAATCGTCCCATTGTTGAACCTGTTCACAATGAGGAAAACCCAATAAATGATCAACAACTCCATAATGAAATTATCACCAATCATAATGTTGATGAAATACCACAGGAACTAGCATTATGAAGATCTCAAAGACAAAGAAGATCAGCTATTCCTGATGATTATATGCTTTATCTAATAGAATCTGAAGGAACTACGGACCCAATTTCTTATTCACAAGCCATTAAGGATGTTAATTCTATTAAATGGATTGATGCAATGAAAGATGAACTGAAATCTATAGATAATAATCAAGTTTGGGAAATCGTTCAATTGACGCAAGGACATAAAGCAGTGGGTTGCAAGTGGGTCTTCAAGACCAAACGTGACTGCAATGGTAAAATTGAACGATATAAAGCCAGACTTGTTTTCAAAGATTTTAATCAGAAAGAAGGCATTGACTATAATGAAACTTTTGCTCCTATTTACAGGAAAGATTCTCTTATAATTATCATGGCATTAGTAGCTCATTATGATCTCAAGTTACATCAAATGGATGTGAAAGCAGCCTTTCTAAATGGGGACTTGGAAGAAGAAGTCTGCATGCGTCAACCTGAAGGCTTCATAATTGAAGGACAGGAAGACATGGTCTGCAAACTTAAGAAATCAATATATGGACTGAAACAAGCTTCTAGACAATGGTATCTAAAGTTTCATGAAATCATTACCGCTTTCGATTTCATAGAAAACATAGTTTACCCTTGTATATACCTCAAGTTCAGTGGGAGCAAGTTCATATTTTTAATTTTGTATGTTGACGACGTATTATTAGCTAGCAGTGGCCTTGGTTTATTACGTGAAACTAAGGATTATCTCTCAACGAACTTTGAAATGAAAGATATGGGTGAGGCTTCCTATGTGATAGAAATAGAAATATTTCGTGATAGATCACAAGGAATTCTAGGATTGTCTCAAAAAGCATATATTGACAAAATTCTTGAGAGATTTGGCATGACGAATTGTTCCTCTAGTCCTGTCCCACTGCAGAAAGGAGACAAATTTGTTCTTGAGCAGTGCCTAAAGACTCCTATAGAACGAGAAGAAATGACCAATATCCTTATGCATCTCTTGTAGGGAGTTTGATGTATTCATAGGTATGTACAAGACCTGATATCAGTCTTGCAGTTGGTATGCTAGGTAGATTTTAAAGTAACCCAGGAATCGCTCATTGGAAAGCTGCAAAGATGGTACTGAGATACCTAAAGGGAATAAGGAATTACATGCTCACATATAGAAAATCAAGTTACCTACAGGTAACTGGTTATTCTGATTCAGACTTTGCTGGATGTCCTGACACTAGGATCTGCACTCTTGGCTATGTGTACCCCTTATGTGGAGGTGCAATATCATGGAGAAGCCAGAAATCTAAGATGCTTTTCGGATCCACCATGATGGATGAATACGTAGCATGTTATGAGGCTTCAATTCAGGGAACATGGCTGCGAAATTTTGTCTCATAATTTTGCACTTTAAGTTGTATCTTTAAGCCACTAACTGTTTACTGCGACAATAAAGCTGCAACCTTTTTCTCCAAGCATGATAGGATAACCAAAGGTTCCAAACACATGGACCTGAAATACCTACTACTGAAGTAAGATGTTAAACTAAAGAAAATTGTTGTTTAATCGATAAGTACAGACTTACAAGTGGCAGACATATTCACGAAAGGAATACCTCCAAAGACCTTTCAGAGACATACTGATAGCATGAGTCTTGCAGATAGTTCCTAATTATCTTCTTATTATACCATTTATTTTGTACTTAGCTAGACATAACAATTATTGAGCTCTTAATAATTTGGACATCTTTTATTTCTGTTTTATAATGTGTACACATTTATATTTAGATAAATGATAACAGAAACAGTCTTTTGCTTCAAGACATTATGTGACCATTAAGTTAAGCTCATCTACGGTCTAGTTATGAAAGTTGTCAATGTCATAGTACATGGAAGTAAGCATGTTGCAAAATAACATGTACACGTCATGACTTCCATTGACCACTAGATTAGCGAAGACACTTATGATAACTAACTAAAGAAAAGTTTAACATATCATGCGCGCCTTATGACCTTAATACGAAAACATTAATGGATTTTACTATTGACCAAGTGGAAGACTGTAAGGAAATTTGACCGTTTTGTAAGAAAATTAATACGAAAAACATTAATGAATTTTCCTCCCTTATTTTGTAAGAAAATTTGACCGTTTCCTTCCTCAAACGTTTCCTTCCTCATTTTGTGGTCAATAGAATCTAAAGGGTTTTCCTATTATTATGTTAATCAATACAATGGTTATAATCTAGAGCGTTAATTTCTCTCATCTTGATCTTGATGGACGATCAAGACTAAGTCTACAAATATGGAAATTTGGTCCTCTCTACCTACAAATATTAACCTTTGCCCATCATAAAGGATATAGAAAAAAAACACATAAAGAAAGATATAGGAAAAAAGAAAGAAATCATTTCCTTTATCCATTGAAACAGCTTTTGACAACAACCATTGCTGATTCATATATGAGATGTCTGGAGGTATGTTTTATTGATTCATTACATATGTTATAATAATGTAATTCTAGGTCTTAGGGTTTATGTTATTCGCAAGATATAGATTACAAACTTCTCCACATCAAATATCCCCTGCCTCCTTCACAACCTGCCTACCTGACCTCCACTGCCTACATTCCATCCACTCTCTGTCCACTACCCCTCTGCACTGCATCAGTGCACTTCAGCGCATCAGTCCATCATTCCAATACCCCAACCACCTCTGCACAGCCTACTTCCTACCCAGTTCTCCCAACTTCACTGCCTCTAACCCACACAACACCAACTGTGTAAACCATCAACAATTTCACAAAACACTACTGCATCTTCATCATCAACTTCCACCACCATTCCTCAACACAGCCTACCATTGCCCTTTACATTTTCTTCCCCTGCCTTGCAAAATGACTGCAATCACCACAACAAACCACATTAAATTTGCCTGCACATCTACTTCGACCATACTTCACCATAATAGCAGCTACAACCAAAAATCCACTATCTTCCATATACATAACTCCTCCTTCAACTTAACTACACATCTAAACCCACTGCCTCTGTCCATCATCTTCAATGGCCACCACCTCTACATCCTCACAACAACTGCCACGACACTTCTGCCACCCCATCAACTTATTATAGCAAACATCCTCGCATTCACTTCCAATCCCTATAATCACTTACCGTTACAATGCCATCTACCACTACTACTGCACCCTGACTGTTACATTTCCACTTCAAAAGCCATCATCAAACATCAACTCACTTCCTCAACTCAACCTCCAACTACACTCAGCAAAACACACATTCCTACATCACCCAAGTCTTTCATCAACCAAACACTTACAACTGCAAACTTCCAAAGCAACATCATCCAAACCAATATGTACATTTCTATGCAAATTGTACCACTACCCCACCAATACTACACTTCTGCAAACCACAACCTTCAACCAACTTCCAGCAACTACAAACATCTCCTGTCACTACCATTAAACTGCAACTACTTCTAGTACACACCATCCCACTTCACATAAAATACCCCACTGTCACTATTCCAACCCCATATTTAAACTACGTTGTCCAAACTACACACCATCACAACCAATTGCCACAACCGTCAACCTAACTGCCATCATAACATTGCTTACAGACATCTACTCCACATCCAATGAACCATCACCGAGCACTGCTGCCTATAACCTCTACCTGAACCACCAATTTACCCAAATACCTCCAGCAACCACCTCGAAAAAGCGTCTGCATCCCCTTCTTTCAACCATAACGACCAAATTCACAACCATGACTGCCCAAACCTGCCACTAAACAACGTACTCACCCAGCAACTGCAACCTGCCTCATCAAAGCAACCATCACTGTAAATTCCAAACACATTTCTACAGTCACCAATTCCTTCCTTCGACCCCTCAGCAACCCGAAATCACCCACCTTAAACAATTGCTAAACCGGAAACCCAAACCTCTCGATGAATTTCCTCTCGGCGAACTCCTCCAACCTCAAACAACTTTCGCGCGACAATCGAACTCAATCCACAACTTCATTCTTTGGATTCAATTTTAATTTTAAATTTTAATTTGGAATTTTAATCTGGTTTCTAGATTTGGAAATTCACGAGGAAGTTGATAATAGTTTCGGAATTTTAATGATTTTTAGTTTGAGTAAAGTGTTTTTTGTTAGGTTTGATAATCATTATTTTGGGTTTGATAATAGTTGCGGGTATATGGGTTGAGTTTTTATTGGATTTTAGTTTTTTTTATTTCTTTTATTTTGTTTTGTTTGGCTTTATGTAAAGAGGGAATTAGGCTGAAGGAAAAAGCTGAGAACACTTTTAGTCTGAAGGACAGAAGTTTTAAAATTTAGCCTGAAGGACAAAAAATGATATATTCATATAGCATTGCACATCCATAATGCTATATTCATATAGCATTACACATCTATAATGCTATATACAACACATTTTATAAGCTTTTGCATACACAAACAAGCAGCTGTGTAATGCTATATGAATATAGCATTATGGATGTGCAATGCTATATGAATATATCATTTTTTGTCCTTC
Organism: Allium cepa; assembly: GCA_030765085.1. Classification (NCBI taxonomy): domain Eukaryota; kingdom Viridiplantae; phylum Streptophyta; class Magnoliopsida; order Asparagales; family Amaryllidaceae; genus Allium; species Allium cepa. Next base: position 176,196,414 of record CM060940.1, read on the forward strand.
AGACTAAATTTTAAAACTTCTGTCCTTCAGACTAAAAGTGTTCTCAAGTTTTTCCTTCAGCCTAATTCCCTGTTATGTAAACTTTTGATTTTAAAGAAAAATCCAAAGAAAAAAAATTATGTTTTGTTTTAGAAATATATGTATATAAATCTTGTTTAGCAATTTTCAGGTTGCAAAAGCATACAATCAAAAAGGAGGAACTACTTGTTAAATAATTGCTCCGCTTGCTTGCTGATACAAGAAATTCGCCGCTTTAAAAAAAAATGCTAATAATTCAGCAAGCTATGGTATCGTGTCATTATCATTTGTTTTTATTTTTATTGCATTGTTGGTTGCTTGCATTTTAAATAATAATAATATTTTTTTTTCAAAAAATTATAATAATATTTTATTCGTAGTTGTATCGTTAATTCACGTTTAATTTCTGTTTTGCATTCATACCATCTTATTTTCTTTTTTAAGGGCAATACCCAAATTTACATAAGGTGAGGGATTTCATCACCCCTTCCTTGACCTATAAATTGCATTCATCCTATAATTTGACTAACAATAACAATTAGACATTTGAATTAAGGGAGTCACGAGCTCACATAGGGCTTAATTGTATCTTGACAAGTTGTCTCCTTTGAACAGTTTATTTTCTTGGTGTCTAGATTACTGTAGAGCAATAATTCGTTATAAATATTATACTGATTGTTTCTCTGAAGGAACTTAAACCTTCAGTTGCATTGCTACGGTGATTCGTGGTGCATCGATAACTTATGCCCATTACCTTGCTGAGTAATATTTTGTTGGATTTAGACAAAGTGTGATAATATAATTTTGGGTCAGGAGCTACTATGAATCGAAAATCTGTAATTAAGTCCTTACATTCATTTAGTTGCATTAGTTCATGCATATTTAAAAAAAATTCAAAATCCAAAAACAAAACAAAAATTTGTAAATTTTACTTAACGTAGTTCATTCTTTTTAATAAAAAAACAAGCATTTTACTTTTGAAAATCCAAAAAAAAAAAATTGAGTTAGTTTTCTTTAGAAAAACAAAAATCCAAAAAAATCTCTTCGAAAACAAAAACTAGAAAAAAAAAAGTACATAAAAAAAATTTGAAAATCCAAAAAGAGAAGAACAAAACAAAAATCAAATCTCTCTTTTTAAAAATAAATTCTTTTTGGTAAATATTTTCCCTTTTAAAAAAACAAACAATTTCTCACTTCATTTTTTAGACCTTACTTCTTTCTCTTAAATTCAATTCTCACTTCTTTCTCTTCTAGATTTTTTTCTTGTGCATGAGTACTTGGACTCGTGACATAATAATAAATTATTGGACTCGTGACACAACAACTAATCGTTTAACTCGAACAAACGATCCTTATGAAATAGCGAATGAGAACGCCCCTCAAACTGTTACGGATAGAATCTTTCCCGACAGAGTTTTTATTCCTTCTTGTATTATTTTACCCTCCCCAACGGGTAACCACTTCGAAATTCATTCAAACCATATTGCCATGCTTCCAAAATTTGGCCATTTTAACACGATGACCTTACATTTTCTTAATGATTCGAGCAAGTTTGCGCAACCATTAAACTCCAACAACTTTCTGATAACGGAACTAAACTTCGATCAATTCCATTTGCTCTTACTAATCATACTAAAAAATGGTTGTATAGCTTACCCTCAAACTAGGTCAAAACTTAGGAAGAATTCTTAAAGTTTTCTTAAAAAAGTTCTACCCTTGGAAAAAACAACTAATATCCGAAACAAAATCGTCAATTTTCATCAATTTAGGAGAGAACCAAATGAAAATATTTTTAAAGATTTAAAGAGCTTTTGATAAAATGTCCATACCATAATTTCAAAAAATGGACCATGTGCCAAATCTTATACGATGGACTTGAAAACAGCTTACGAACCATGCTTGAATCGATGTGCCAAGGCAACTTTCTCGCTCAACATCACAATGGTCCTTGGAAATTTCTTGAAAACTTAGCCGAAAAATCATCCCAACGAAAAATCCTTTTACTCACGATTGAGTGCACACTCGATAGGATCATCTTTGGCTTTGGAAGCTAAAATCGATGTAATGATTAATAAATTTGACTATGTTTTCTCATCCAACCAAATGAACCAAGCTTCCCAACCCATGTGTTATAAATGTAACGATCCAAATCACATAGCCGATTAGTGTCCTAATTCAATCGAACGGCTCAATGCTTTCAAAAAGGTTAAAAGTAACCCATTTTCTCCAACATACAATCTAGGTTAGAGAATTCATCCGAATTTTGCTTGGAACCAAAATAATCCTAACACAAATTTGGTTCGTCTCAAATTTCAAGCATTTCCGAATAATGGTTTGAATCCTCCTTTTCAACCCAATCATTTGCAACAGAATTTTAGACCTCCATCTCAAAATCAACCGCAACAATCTTTTGCTCCCCAAGACGATAAACGATTGTCTTCTCTTGAAAAAGGTCTCAAAGCTTTGGCTAAAGCAACCACTTAAAGCCTCCAATCAAATATTAATTTGCTAAATTTGTTAACCTCGTACATGCAGAATATGAGTCAATCGATTGCGAAACTTGAAATGCAAATGAGTTAATTAGCCATGTTTGTGAGTTAACGTGAACAAGGCACATTCCTAAGTCAGCCAGTTCTGAATGCCAGAAATCTAAACACGAATACGAATTAAGCCCATGTTGTTCAAGATAGCAACGTAACCCAAATGAATGCTATCACGATTTTGTGTTCTGGTAAACAAATCAATAATCAAGTTGAAAATCCAAATGATTTACCCAAAAACCCTCTCGCACTTCTAAAACAACAAACGATTCTGGAAAAAATGTTGATCCAAACATCGAATCAAACTCCAATCCAAATTCTTCTTCTACTCAAGTAGACCAAACTATTGAGTATCGTGTTCCATTTCCACATCGTCTTCGACCTAAGAAATACTTTGATCAAATGGAAAAGATGTTGGAAATTTTCAAACAAGTGAAAGATAATATCCTGCTTGTCTAAATCGTTCAACAAGTCCCAACTTACACTAAGTTTCTCAAGGAATTATGTACCCAAAAATAACACACTTATGTACTCAAGAAAGTTTTCTTAGCCATCGGACTTGGTGAAGTCTTGTCCCAATTAATTCCCATCAAATACAAGGATCCTGAATGTCCGACGAACTCTTTCTCGATAGGAAACAAAACGATTAACAAATGCTTACTCAATTTTGGTGCGAGTGTCAATTTGATTCCTTATTCAGTTTACCAATAACTTGGCTTAGGTGAACTAAAACTGACAAAAGTAACTCTTCAATTTGTCGATTGTTCGATTAAGAAACCCATGGGAGAAGTCAAGGATGTACTCATCAAAATCGATCAATTCATATTCCCCGTCGATTTAATCGTTTTGGAGACTCAACCCGTGAATAATCCAACGAGTCAAATTCCATTGATTTTAGGGCGACCTTTCTTGGCTACTTTGAATGCTCTCATCAATTGTCATAACGGTTCGATGAAAATCTCTTTTGAAAACAGGACTTTGGATCTTATCATTTTCAATCTTGAAAATCAACCGAATGAACCATATGACCAAATGTTGGAAGTTAGTTTCATTTAAGAAAATCTCGATAATGAAACAGTTGAGCTAAATCACGAAGGCGAGACCGAATATGAACAACTGTTTCAAGATGAGCTTAACAAAATTGAAATTGCACTTCCGTTTGAACCCCTTACCGTTGAATCTGAACGTCAACCGAATTTTTGATTGGGCAACCCTCAAGGTTGGACCTTAAACTCCTTTCCGATCACCTTTAGGTGATAATGAAACGTTTCCTGTCATAATCTCTTCAACTCCCTCTCTTGATCAAGAAACTTGCTTACTTTCAATTATGTCGAAAAACAAAGAAGCCTTTAGATGGTCGACCACTGATATAAAGGGAATTAGTCTCGCTCTGGTTCAACATTATATCCATTTAGTTGACGATGCCAAGCCTATTCGTGACGCGCAACGAAGGCTTAACCCAAAAATGAAGGATGTGGTTTGTGACGAAATTCTTAAACTTCTCGAAAATAGAATCATATACCAAATCTATGATAGTTCATGGTCAGCCCAATTCATGTTTGTCTAAAAATTTTGGACTTACCGTTATCAGGAATGACTCAAACAAACTCATTCCTACTCGTACTAAAATGGGTTAACGTGTTTTCATTGATTATCGAAAACTACTTGCTACAGCACGTAAGGGTCATTTCCCTCTTTCTTTCACTGACCAAATGCTTGAATGTTTAGCTGGCCATGGATTCTATTGCTTTCTTAATGGTTATTCCGGCTATAACCAAATTCCAATTGCCCTTGAAGATCAAGAGAAAACCGCTTTCATGCGTCCCTTTGGCACTTTTGCATATCGACTTATGCCTTTGTAACGCTCCTGCTACTTTTCAAAGATGCATGGTCAGCATCTTTTCTGATATGATTGAACACTTCCTTGAAATGTTTATGGACGATTTTTCAATCTTTGGAAACTCTTTTTCCGAATGCTTACACCATCTTGAGTTAGTTCTTAAATGATGCAAGGATAAACACTTAACTTTAAATTGGGAGAAATGCCATTTCATAGTCGAACACGGCATTGTCCTTGGGCATGTCATTTCAGACAAAGGCATTGAGGTGGATAAAGTGAAAGTTGATGTAATTGTGAACCTACCCATTCCCTAATCTGTTAAGGACATTCACTCATTTATTGAACATGCTGGTTTCTATCAACGCTTTGTGAGAGACTTCGGTAAAATCGCTCGATCTTTGATGACCCTTCTTGAAAAAGATGTTCCATTTGACTGTAATTCTGATTGTGTTTCCGCTTTCGAACGTCTCAAAGAAGAAATCATTCCTGATCCCATCATTTGCTCTCCTAATTGGGATCTTCCTTTCAAAATAATGTGTTATGCTTCTAACTTCACAGTTGGTGTTGTCTTAGGACAACGCAACCACAAAATCCTTTATTTAATCAACTATACAAATATCACTCTTAACGATGCTCAATTCAATTACACGACCATTGAAAAAGTGCTTTTAGAGGTAGTTTTTGCGCTCGAAAAATTCCGACCTTATTTGATTAGCTCACAAATTACTATTTACACCAACCATTCCGCTCTTAGGTACCTTTTCACTAAAAAGGACGCTAAGTCTCGTTTGATCCGTTGGATCCTTTTACTCCAGGAATTTGACCTTACAATCAAAGACAATAAAAAGAACCGATAATTTCATTGCTAATCATTTGTCTCGTATTCCAAACGCACCATATTTTTTATCGATCAACGAGAACTTGCCTAACAAACAACCCCTTTCTATTTCTGTCAATCCTTGTATGCCGATATAGTCAACCATCTAGTCACTAAGGAAACTCCTTCATTTGGTCGAAACAAGATAAATATAAATTTCTTTTCCAAGTCAAGTACTTCTACTGGGATGATGCATAATTGTTTAAATACTATTCCAACCAAATCATTCGACGTTGCATCCCGGATTGTGAAATCAAAAGTGTTCTTTCGTTTGTCACGATCAAGCTTGCGGTGAACATTTCGATCCAAAAAAACTGCTGAAAAAGTACTTCAATGTGGGCTTTTACTGTCCCTCTCTTTTTAAAGACTCATTCGAATTTTGTAAAACTTGCGATCGTTACCAAATGGTAGAAAGAATCTCTTGAAAAAGCATGATTTCTTTGAACCCCGTTCTAATGATCGAAATCTTTGATGTTTGGGATATTGATTTTATGAGACCGTTTCCTAATTCTTTCGGAAATCCGTACATTCTCCTTGCCGTCGATTATGTCTTCAAATGGGTCGAAGCCGTTCCATGTAAATTCAACGACCATAGAATTGTTGTGATATTCCTCAAAGAAAACATCTTTCCAAGATTTGGAACACCATACACAATAATATGTGAACGTGACTCATTTTTGTGACGACCCACCTTTTTGGATGGTTTAAATCAACAATAAACAACATATGTCTAATTCAAACCATTCAAAATGGAGGATTGTCAATGTAGTAAATAAGAAAATAAGGGAAAAGAAGGAAAACAGAACACAGAATCTCGCAGCGGAATGACAAAATATAATAATCAACTAAAAAGATCATGAATCAGTTTTATAATATACATTTGATTACACAACTTTTATAATATAATTAGAGTACAATCAACAGACATACCAAAATAATGTAGCGGAATAATACTAATAATATAATATACCAAACTCCGTCTTCGTCCTCTAGAAATAATCTCTTCAACGCTGGACCCAAGCGTAATGAAAAGACAAAACACTCGAGTCAGAACTAAATGATCTTATGTAAGTTAAATCAACAACGAGTAAATATGAGTGTGATAGCTTCACGGATATTTACGGGATTTTACACCTCCTATCCAGTGTATAATGAGCGTGCAATAACTTAAGAGATGTTACGGGATTTTTCATCTCTTAAGGATCCGTTAAACTATCTATATGTAGTAAGATACGCTATATATGTAGTGTCTAATCAATAAAAATAAATATTTTTCCTAGTGTTAAGGCTTTACATTAATCCCCTTCAACATATTTTTAAGCATTCTCCTACAGTTTTCCTTTGGTACCATTAGTAATGTCGGTAATCAGGGAGGCACCGTGATAAGACAACACTAAAAAAAATGGTAGTGGTTGCGTATATGGATAAAAGTATGACACGTCACGTGAGGCAATACCCAAGGTAGGATTCTACCAGTTTACCCTTTCTGGCTAGTGGTAACGCATCGTAGCTACGACCGCGCACCAAGTCCACCACATTAAAATCAAATCAAGGCGCACCGATCAAGTCCAAAATTAATATAATAATATGAAGGGGTGATGGCCCGTAAAGGTTACGAACCCTTGGCCAGACAAAGGCTTTCATTTTAGTTATTTCCAATTGACACAAGTGTCAAGGTCGTCCATCATCGTTCTCTTTCTTCAAATTCTGTAACGCCTCCAATTCAACCACCTCATTCTGGATAACATTTACCGCATACGCAGTTGTTAAAGTGGTTCCAATATTGACAGGGAGTATGCAAATAATAGGCCCGGTCTCTTTATGCAACGACCCGCAAATCCGTACTCCTGAGTCAGCACTAATCTACATCAATCAACTCAAGATATACAGAAATACGAACCATTTAGGTTAAAGAAGAAGAGATAGAAGAAGAAAATAGAAAACAACATCAGAATCTAATCATCGTAGCGGAATAAAATATAATAGATATGAACAAATCTTTACTCAAAATCCAATATATCTGTTTATATATTACATCATCAGAGTACATCAATCACAGTTCAAAATCAATAACATACAACTGGATACACAGCTACTCAACACAGCGGAATATATATAAACAAGTACGAAAGTACGTATCGTCATCCAGCTCGTCTCCTGAGCTCCACAGCATCATGTCCTGTATCCTATAATACTCGGTCTGACCCGAGCATTATAGTTAAATAACACCCGAGTCAGTCTGGAATACCAGCGTGAGAAATCATACCCAATTTATGATTATGTTTTAAAAATCCTTTGAAAAACAAAAGCATCTCGTAAGACCACGCCACAAATAAACATGTCGGGTTTTTACCTTACGATAGCTAAAACACTTTTTATTAAAATCCTCTGATATTATAATAGGGTCTATATACAAATACTTATAAAATAGCCGAAATTGTTACATTATTAAATTCCAGCTACTAGCCACAGAGTGGGTAATACAAACAAAACTCATACAAGGCGCGTAGGGAGAATGGATTTCCGACTAATGACAAGGCACTGGGGTACCACCTGTCAAGGTACGTGGCCTAGATCACAGTACCGAGGATTACTCCCGACCCCCTGCAACACAAGACCGGGACTACCCCTTACTGGATAATTTCGAGTGAGATCACCCTGCGGTTGGGATCAGCAACCGCATCACTAAGCCGAAATAAAAAGGAATATCTAGACAGGGATGACCTCACCCTGAATGGGTGCTACCCACATAGCCTTGCTGCATAACCCCTGATTTTTAGTCATTCCCGGTTGATGAGGCTTGAGGCTAAGCGTTACATTTTTAGAACATATCCCTTAGAATGCCCATCGTCCACCTGACAATGTTCTGAAAGCATTCATCCATACAAGTCCGTCCCGGGTTTGAACGGAACCGAAGGCACTATTCCTACTACATCCATTTTGGAAATATCCTCAGGATTAGTACCGACTAGCCCTTGCACTTCACTGCTCCATCTTCGACTCCGAACTCGTTTCCCACGAAACGTACAAACCAGGTTGAAGTGGTTTTCGAGAAATTAATCCCGATCCCAGTCTCTTCGAAACGATCAACGTATTTGGCCAATATTGATAGTCGGTTATTTAACTATCAATTAGCATTCACAAACAACCATCAAACAATAAATAATTTCCCAAATTATTTATTTATCTCAAATTATCTTCGCAAGATATATTTCTATTTTCAACCCTTTGAAAACAGTTTCAACCCATCTTTCTTTTCAGAATAAACTTTCCCAAATATTTTCTATCTCCAGTGAAATCACCAAGGACCAACACTTAGACTTTAGAACCGTTTTAAAAACACTTTATTAGAAAATATACTTTTAAATATTTAAATTAAAAACTACTTCGATATTTTATTAAAAATATATACTTTAGGAATACTTAAAAATGAGGTCACTTTTATAAAATATAAACCTAGATTTTCTCTTTTAAAAAAAATACCAAGTCATTTTAAAATAATTACTTCCATAATAGATTAAAAGAAAATACTTACTTTAGAATTTAAATATTTAGAAATAATAAATTTTCCAAAAATTGCTTTTTAAACAACTTTAAAACTTTTAACTTATATTTAAAAAATTACTTTGAAAACGTACTTGGTTATCCAGGAAGAATTTCCAATTTTAATCACTTAAATCAATTTTCCAAATTAATTTCCAATTTATTCCATTTGAAATAAATTTCTTTACTTACTCAATTCATTTCAAAATTCGTTAATTATGGACTTTATTGTTGTTATTATTATTATTTTCCGTTTAATTTTTAATTTTTTAACTGAAATATACAAATTTCAGATTTTTCCCAAGTTCTTTATTCTTTTCAATAATTTAAATCTTAAATTTTAAATAAATGTTTTGTTCTTTTAAATAATAACACTGAAGTTTCAAATTTCATTAACTTTCTATTTATTTCAAAAATTCCTTTCCATATATAGAATTTATTAATTAGCATTTTGAAACCACTAAAATTCTTATCCAATTAATTTTAATTTATTTACATTCTTTATAATTATTTTCTTAAAAGTTCACTCCTTTTGTTTCTTTTCAAAGTCCAATTCTATATATTTAGATAAATCAGAGTGCCGAAATATTCAAGCAGACTATATCATTCAATATTCTAATATAATTCATCATAGAATATCAAATAATCACATAGAGAACATTGAATAATTTAAATAAGTATTGAGGAATCCAGTTGGAACCCTTCAACCTGTTTCCTTGCATCCACAAATGTTAGCACAACATAAAATACCAATTACACTTCAAGGTGGAATTCACGGTATACGTGTTTTAAATATAAAATCATCCGCTATTTAATGCGGGAAATCAAACATTCCAAGATATGTTATATACAACTATATATAATATTGCACATCCAATCAAATCAATCAATCAACCAATTATTTAAATTTAACCATTTATATTTAAATAATTCAGATGAGTGAGATTTACTCACCTTTGCTTTTATTTGCAATCCACTTCAATATTGCCTTGGTTTCCTCAGTGTTTTTGACCTTGTATAAATATTAATAATTTTTTTATCAATATTCGAGATAATCTACAATGATTTACTATTTAGTAAATTAAATTGGCCAACAATTTAATTTAAACTAAACATTTGGTTTTAAACTAATAAATTGATTTTAACTAAATTCTATTAAAAAATTATCTTAGTAATTAAAATAACCAAATAATTTAATTTATCACTTATTCACCAACTCCATAAACTTTAAAAACAACATGCAAATTAATATTTATTTTGAAATCTTATATAAGCTTTAAATATTTACAAACCCTATTTCTCCTAAATCTTATATGAAAATAATAACCCCTGACTAACAAAGGCTTCTGTATTTAGCTATTTTTTTATATTAATCAAAAACTAAAATACAAAAAACAAATCATCAGCCTTACCAAGAAATCCGGCCGAGATATTCGTGAACCCTAAACCGAACATCGCGACAACCCTTCTGACCTACGGCGCCACCAACAAAGCCGACCCCTCCCCCCAACCTGTGAACGTTGCCATCGCTCGCACCTCCATCGATTCCATGCCGAAACGAACGACGCCTCAAATCGAAGCTCTACCTCGCGACGCCCTTCCCTACACTGCCGCCTCTCAAATCTGCGATCGACCTCGAGTATGACTCTCGAACGAAGCTCGCGATTCCAAGCTTCGCTATATTTTTTTTCCGATCGGCCACGTAAAAGAACTGCAGAGGAATTTTCGAGTTCGAATGGCGTGAGAGGAGAAAGATACGGTGGACGAGTTGATTGGGAAAGTTTACAGCGGCTATTTATTTATTTTCTTCTCTGAGTGATTTTAATTTCGATTTAATGTGAATTGAAGAGGAAAGGATTACGATTTGGGAGAATCGATTCGACCATTATCTTTTTTTAGATCAAATTGATTTTTTTACAGATACGAAAAGATAAGGATGGACACAATTTTAAGCTAAGGGAAGGGGCTATACAAGAAGCTTGACTAATTAAATTAAATTTCATTAGATTATTATTAATTAAATTTTTAGTGCATTTATATAACGTACACTCACACACTAACTCCGATCAATACGAAATTTGAAATCCGATAATAATTCAATATTACGGACCCAATGGAACTGGTTTCGTCGGATTCCGAGACTGTGCCTCGGAAAGCTATTTTTAAATTCAACTTAAAACGATTAAATTTCAAAACCGAACAAATCACTGATAAATCCAATTTTAACACTTCAATTATCTTCAATGTTATCAATAATAAATTTATAAGCCTTCAAATTATTCTTAACAGGCTTAAAACTGAGGATTCAACATTTTGTCCAACTTCAAATTGTTTAATTTAATAATTTAATTATCAAATAAACAGTGATATTTGGAATTCAAGTTTAAAAAAAAATTTAACTTTTAATATTAAAATCAATTAAATATTTCGATTTTAAAGGCTTAAAAATTCCGGGTTGTCACACTTTAACAACAAGACGTCATTTTCACACCGATTGGTTCTTCTACATTTCGAAAATGATTCATATTTGATATCAAAATATCACATTCACTTCACAATATCAGTTCATTTCAAAGTACCATATTAACTCAAAATATGTCATTTTCACTTGAAAGTATTATTTTAAATTCCAACTTAAGTTATAACCTCATTTAAAAACATTCACATTTAAATCAACGACTTAAATATAAACATTCCAACTTTGCACAATTTGAGATTTTAGAAAATAGTTTAGAGATTTAAAATAGTTTAATATAAAATGGTTTGAGTATTGAAAATGGTTTATATAGTACAACAGTTTGGAAAATAAAAATAATTTAAGCATAAAAAAATAGATTTCAAATAGTTTATATTAAAATAGTTTATTTTGAAAATAATATCGATCAACTGTTTCCTTCCATTTTCAACAAATCAAGGCCCATGTCTAAATTTCAAATCAACCAAACTCAATTTCCAATCTTTCAATTTAATTGACTCCATTTCAATTTAGTTCCAAATCAACTTGATTTCAATTTCAATTCAAAATACATTCATTTTTAACTTCAAATTCGACTCAACAATTCAATTCAATTGTAACATCCTGGTATTTTCAACCATTCGCATCCACACATGTCAGATTTGAATTGCTCAAAATACCAGATTGTTAATTTATATTTGGTAAAACTCAACATATACAGTAAATAAATATATCACGGAATCACAGACACAGAGTAATGTACAATATGCAGCAGAAACAAAAGAATAGTAGTTCATGAAGCTACTATATATATAATAGAGTTAAATAAGATACAATAGAAGTCTCAAATACAATAGTCAAATACAAGAATCAGAATACATCACAGGAATCAATTGAATAACTGCAAGCTTAAAAGATGTAGATGGATCTTCAAACGAAGCTCCAACTCCAATTGTGAGTCTCAAAAGCTATATCACTCAGTCTGACCTGAGCGTAAAGCAAAACACAAAACACTCGAATTAGGATTAGCATTCTTATATCAATAAATCCAACTCAAGTGAAATAACAACTGAAATACAAGTAACTCAAAGGATGTTTGGGATAACTATCCTTTAAGGATCCGTTAAACTATCATCGATGTAGTAATATACGCTATTATAATAATGTCTAAAGTAAAGTATACTATTTAAAAATAGCATTAAGGCTTTACATTTTCCACCTTAACACATTTTATAGTGCCATACAGTACCGTAATACCTCCAGATCAGGAGGCTACCAGAGGATACTCCATAGGTACGACACAAAACAAACTTTTAGTAGTCTCGATAGGGTAGGTGACACGACACAATAAGGTAACGCCAGGGTAGATATACCAATTACGCATCTGGGCTGTTGGTAACGCATAGCAGCCACTACCACCCACCTCCAAACACGCTCCCAAATCAAAAAAATCAAGTGTAGCCACCAAATCAATCACAAAGTCAGAATATAGTATGGAAGAAATGTGTCTGATCGGAGGAGCTACCTCATTTGGCCTGAGAATCGCTTCTGTTTTAGCCACTTTATGCCAACTCACGGGAGTCGGTCCATGTATATGCCCTAATAGAATGTCGCCACAATCCAACTTCATTCTGGAATCTCCACCGCGTACACGGTTGTTAAAGTGGTTTTCGGAGTTGGCAGAGAATATGACAACTTTCGATCCCGGTCTCTTTAACAACCAAACTTTATTATAACACCGCAGTCATTTCAAAATAGTTTATACTTCAAAACCAAATATCATTGCCATTTCAAAACCATATCAATACGATATCATTTCCATTTCAAAACCAAATACGATATCATTTCCATTTCAAATATATCCATTTCCAAAATCATAGCACATTCAAAGTTATAACACTTTCGAAACCAAACACTTGAAATTATAACACTTTCAAAACATAATGCTTTGAAATTCGTAACTTTTAAAAAATAACTTCCACCACTTAAACAATTTAGATATTAAAACAGTATATATAATAAAATAGTTTATAAAGTAAAATAGTTTATATAAAAGAGTTATAAGTTAAAATAGTTTATATTAAAAATAATTTATAAAGTAAGATATAAAATAGTTTTAAATATAATTCAAAAATACTTTATATAATAAAATAGTTTCCACAAATTTCACAAATTGATTCCAAATCAACTCGAATTCCAAAAAATTCAAATTAATCCAATCTCAAATCATCAATTTCAATTTATTTCAGTTTCTCGATAGACTATTTCAAATTATATCGATTTCAAATACAGATTTTTAACCATGAAATGAACCATTTCAATTTCGATATTTTTCAAAGCTTTAAATATTTAAACATTTCAAAACTAGATTTGATAATTCCGTATATATATCAAATTCGCTTTACTATTATTTATTTTGAATTATTTACTTAATCATTCAAATAGCATTTAAATAAAACTTCAAATTTCAAATTTAAATAAAAATAAATATACCATTTCAATTTATGTAAATTTGAAATATTCATTTAAATCACTTTAAACAAAAATCAAGTTATAAAATCATATCCTTTAAAAGTTTCAAATTTCATAAGTTTCAAATCGATTTTAATTAAATATAATTCTTAATTAAATACCATTTCAAATCAGTTTCAAATCTAACTTCCCCACCTTAATTTATTAAAACTACTATATAACTATTTTTAAATATACCTTTAAATAAATACATAAACATATCATAAATTTATTTTATATATTAAATCTATTTATGTAATTTAAAAATAGTAAAATTATAAATAAATTCTTAGACATTTTAATCTCAAAAATTAACTTATAACTATAAAATTTCAAAATATATAATTTAAAAAAAATACAAATTTTAAACTCTATAAAATATATATATATATATACACACACACACATAATCCAAAACCAATATTTAATAAACCATTTATTTTTTTCCAAAAACCATATAAATTGTTTTCGAAATATTTATATACATAGACCAACGGTGTCTGTATATAATTTTGTATCCTATAGTCAAGTGATACAGATATTTATCATTTCAATCCGCAATTTAAATATATACGATTATATATCATTTCAACCTGCAATCCCAAATTCAATTAAAATCGCTTGGGTTTATCATTTCAACCCATAACGATTTTCTCATATTCTACAGATCATTCGGGTATGTATCATTTCAACCCATAGTGAATTCTATACTAACAGGGAACTTACAGAGTGATAACAGATATGATAGTAATACAATAGGCATATATCATTAATATAAATAACAGATAATGGTGTCAAATGTCACAGATGAACAGATACAAACAATAGCATATATATAGCGATGTAAATAACTAACAGCAGCATATTTCAATTGTCGTTTCAATTTAACTCAAATTTAATAGATGTAAGATTAACGTAAATCATGAGTGATTGCTCACCTTTCGAGGCTAGAGAAGTTTGATGATAAATTGAGTTACAAATCCAAGCACGAATTCCAAATCACAGCAAAATCGAACGCGAATTTGACGACAAAGCTGATAAAAGGAATTGATGAAACGAATCAGATCAATTTGATATAAATGGAAGATATATATATATATATATATATATATATATATATATATATAATATATATTTCAAAAAATATGCACGACAATATATATACTTATATACAAATCTATATATTGAATAAAATACAAAACAGGTCATATAAACATATGTATACAAACTAATCCTCATAGGCTTTATACTCAAATAATATATTATATCACTTTAAACATAAAATATACTAAAATATAAATGAAACTGTTGTAAAATATGTATACTAACATATATACTGCAAACCCAATATAAGAACTAATACGCAGAACACAACTAAACCGAAAGAAATATACACAGTCATCAACATAGCACTGCAGTCTCATAGTATATGAATATATACATATAACAAAGAAAACCGTAATACTAACATATGAAGTAAAACTAAAATTTATAAAACAATATATATCCAAGCAATATATATTAAACAAAGATTTATATATGATCAAGGTATACTTTTATATAAACAAAGCATAAAATAATCAATACATCAAATATATAATATACATATGAAATCAACAGAGAATCCCAACTGTATGGTCTGAACGTTATATTATACATTATATATTGTAAACAAAATATATTATAGAATATATGCTGTAACACAAATATGTATACAATACTTTGTAACAACATTTTATATACAATTTAGGAATCAATACTTTAATAAGTAAATATCACCTTTATTATAAAGTGCGACCAAGAAAATTTGACTGTGATCATAACAAAGTATATACATAGGACTTATATATATACCATCGTTTCATACTTACTATAATATAAAAAATTATAATATATATAAACATTAATATATAAACAAAGCCTTGTTCACTGTTTGCCAGGGACATCACATATGTACTTAAATAATTAATATATATATGTGTGTGTGTGTGAGCTAAGAAAACATATATGATGAGCAGGTCTAGATATACATAACAAAATTAAAAAAACAAAAAAAAACATATAACATAAACCTTTGATACACAAGCTAACATATATATATATACACACACATATATATATAAGCAATCATATGTATATAAACCACACTTTATATATTACTTACACATTATCTATTATATATATAGGCATGCCTCAAGTTTATATGCAGAGCATCATATACTCGCGTATACATATAACAAAAAAATAAAACATAAATTATATAGGAACTAATATAACTTTATATATACATACAAACTCAATAAAATTCCCATATATATATACATACTTAAATCAAACTTATATATACTTGAACCAACATATATATATAAACTCGCATACTGATTATATTTAAAATCAACATAAACTATAGTTTTAAACTTACAGATTATCTATACTTACAGATTATTTATATATAAACCAATATAACATTTACAGTAAAGCCAACAGACCCACTGCATATAAACTAATGCATATATAACAACTATAAAATCAATATGTAACAAAAATTATATTACCTATTATATAACTAAAGGAGGTCAGAGAGTGGGTGGCCGAGGTGAGAGCCGATGGGGAAAGGGAGGGTGCGTGAGGCCGAATAGCTTGGCCAAGCTATTGGAAGAAGAGTGGTAGCTCGGTGTGGGTGGATATCTGGGTGGTTCAGCGAGGTTTGAGGCGGAGGTGGGCTGTCTGGTGGTGGATCAAGCATCTAGGTCGGCGAGTTATGTAGTGAGCAGCTCACGAGGGGCGTGGCTAGTGTGCACTGGATGCATGTTGCGGGAGTGAAAAGGTGGGGTCGGCATTGCGACGTGTTTGAGAGGATAAGGCGGTTGGAGGTGGATCTGGGGTTAGCTGCGTAGTATGCGGAGGCCGAGGGAAGAGGCTAAAAGCGTCAACGGTGGAGGTTAGTTCATGGCGTGGCTTCGCTGGAAACTTCACGCGAATGCAAGGGAGGGTGGAAAAAGATAAGGAAGGAGAGTGGAAGAGTTACAGGAAAAATGATGAACAATCCTTTTTTCTTCAAAAGCAGAGAACAAACAGACTAAAAGAAGAGGAGATGCCCACTAGTAATAGATTGAATGGTAGGAATAGTAATAGTCGGGATTGAATTTTCTAAGAAATATAAAAAGACAACTTGCTGTTAATTTTGAACAGGTGAGTAAATGAATGGTCATAGAAATATAAAAAACAAATTGCAGAACTGATACGGAAATCGTTCCGTAGATTTTGATGTCTTCCGGACTTCAAAACACAGAATTGAATATACCGCATAGATCAGCACAATGAGACAATCAAAACGATATACATATATTAGTGGTACGATTATCTTATCAAGAGTCGATACTCGGTACCGAAAATGTTGCTTTTTTGTCGAAAATAAGATAAAACGGAGCAACAATAGTCCAAATTTGACGAAACGAAATATGACGTCTCACTTAGAAGATGATTTACAAATTTATTATGTAAAAATATTCAGGTTTGGAAAATATTTTATTGTCATCAAATTCTAACTGATGTAAATTTAAATAAAATTACACAATAAAATAAACTTCCATATTAACAGATGGAAATTTGTCATTTGTTATGTTTAACTAGACGTATTTCAAATATTAAATTTTCATTTCAAAATATTATGATTTAAAATTTCACAAAATTTCCAGTTAAATATATTATTAAAACCATTAAAATTTTCGGGTCGTTACCTCAATGATTTAAATTTCAATCTAATTCTTATTTTAAACCATTTCAATTCATATCGATTTCAAGTGCAATTTCAATTTATTGATACAAACCCCTTAAATCAATTTAAACTTCATTGTTCAATTTAAGGTTCATATTTAAAAATAGTCAAGTTTCAAAACTACAGTCACATATTGATTATAACTTCACATTTCTAATTCAATTCCTTAAAACAATTTCTTTTAACCAATTTTAATTTCAACATTTCAAAGCTTGAATCAAAAAATAATTTAATTCATATAAATCCACAATTTATTTACTTTAAAACAATGTCATTTATACAAAATTCAATTTCAAGGCTTTAAAATCATTTAATTTAACCAATCCAGCATCCGTATATAATTTTTTGCCCTATGACCAAGTGATTATTTATATCAATTTAATCATATGGATGGATATTTATCATTTCAATCCAAATCAAAGTGTCATAAGTATATATCATTTCAACATATTTCATAATTCATTTCCATAATGCAGTTAACAATTTATATGGTGTCAAATAATAAATAGGTAATAACAGGCATGTATCCAAAATATATAAACAACCATACATCCAACATCAATCAATGGCAAACAATAACAAACAATTCCTAAATCAACCAACATATCACACAGTTACTAATTATCAATTGACGGTGTTTAACTAGTAGTTAATTTCAATAATAATTAAGATGTCAATTTAATTCAATATAAAATTCAATTTCAACTAAATTTCAATTTTAAACTATCAAACAACAACAAATAAAATTCTCATCACTTCATAAATCCAATTCAACTAACATAAGAAGATTTAGTATTGCATGAGTGGGTTGTATCATTCACCTTTGATTTTAGCTCATAAAATCCAAACAGAAGCACAAAATCTTAGCAGTCTCCAAATTCAACCAAATCAATTTCATGTTGTCCAGAACTTAAATATGAATCCAACAGAAGAAATCGAGTGTGAATCGTAGTTTATATGCAAAATATATTCATGTTATAAGAAATATTGTTAAAATAATAATTGGTACACGTTTAATAAAAAATAAACAAAGTTTAACACTTACATTTTTCTCATGATGAGGCTTCACGCAAAGATGAAGAACAAACTAAGATAATGGCAGGACGTGTAGGAAAAAATGAAACTCATGTTTCATAAAAGAAAGCTTTTGAATTTGCAAAAATGAGAGCTTTTGAATTTGCTTACATTAAATGATTTGAGGAAAGAAAGATTTAAAATGGAGATCTAAGCAAAGGAAACGAGGCGGTGACAAAAAAATGAAGGGACAAGTTTAAAACATGAACAATTTTATGATAAGAATATACCTTCAGCAAAGAACAATTTAAACTAAATGAATTTGAGGTGTCAGGAGAAAAAAAAATGCAAATGAAGAAATAAAATTGCAGGTTATTTAATAATAAGAAAATGAAAGTGGAGGGATAAAAATGAATGTCACGTATTGTTTTGAAAGCTTTTGGCATTAATAATGCATAAGAAAATGTACATAGGAACAGGAAAGTTTGCAACCCAAAGGAAAATGAAATTTTGTATAAGTAAAAGTGAGATGGAAAGAATTAAATAAAGCCTAAAAGTTTAGGCTCAGGTACTAAACAGAAGGAGAAATGAACGACTTAAGCATTAATAATGAGGTAACTATTTTAAAACGTACGTGCAATAATTAATAACAAAAGAAATAAAGGAACTATGTACATCGCACAACCTTTTGAAATTCAATTTTTGAAATGTAACCAAATTAATTTCATTAACTCAAATCATACTCAATTTGTACACATTTAATTTTTTCTCAACACATAATAAATAAAATTATACTTACCTTATATATGAAAAAGTTCAATTTGGTTTTCTCAAAAACGATCTTCTATTTCCACTAAAGCGCCATTTCTGTTTAACACAAAACGTGCGTTTCTTTTATTAAATCTATTAATTTCAATCAATTTTTTTTTCTTTTAATTGAAATATTTCAATTACATTAGTTGTAATTGATTACAAAGTTAAATTTCAAAATAGACAAACTAAAATGAATGAAAAATAGAACAATTCTTTAGTCATTTAAACACGTTTATAAATCTGTTGTTTATACACCAGAATAATAAATAACTTACTTAAATAAATTATTTTCCTATTCTTGTAATCAATCTGTATGCTAAAACATAGTTCAAATAAATATATATTTCTACCTTTAAATCAATCATTCTATTCTTTATTTTAATGAAATTAAACCTACATTCACAAATGAAACATTCATTTTATTTGATATAAATGTTCTTTACAATAAATCAAACTTTCCTTATATTTTCACAAAACATAAGCTACGATTAATTACACTTATTAATTTATAATTTAGTGTCCTCTCTCATATTAATAGAAATTATTCAATTACGTTAATTTCAGTTGATTACAAAGGTGAATAACAAAATGGACTAAATAAATGTAAAGAAAAATAGAACAATTATTTCCTATCCAATAGTAATTTAAACATATTCATACATTATTTGATACAAACAGAAGTTATACATTTCTTACTAAATTATAGTTTCTCATCTCTATAATTAATCTGTAAGCTAAAATACATTTCAAACAAACAGACATATGTTTACACCTTTACTAAACTTATTCATTTTATTCTTTATTAAATTAACACTTATTCACAATAATTGATTTAAAGTTCTTTTATATTAAATCAACAATTCCTTATGTAATCTATTAACATAAGTTTCCATTTTATTTCACTCAAACTCTATAGTTAACATCTTTCCTTATATTAACTGCAACATTTAATTACATCTAATTTCATTCATTCCCAAACAAATTCTAACACGGATTTAAAAATAAGATGATAGTTGTTATATTTAAATAATATGAATACTTTAATGTATTTATTGTTTACAAACAAGGAGCATAAAGTTACTTACAAACATTAAAATCTATTTCAATTAAATAACATATAATTTCACCATTAATACATCATTTATTTTATTCCTTATTAAACTTACAATTATTTCAATTGATTAAAATAACTTTAAAACAATTGTCAATTTTATTCAATCAGCATTACTAAATTATATTCTAATATATTTTTTCCATTTATAAATCATAAATTTTAATTGCTGACAATATTAATTTCCAAAATCTCATTTAATTTAATATTTTCAACTATCAAAAATAGGGATTGTTACAATTTTTGTAACCGATCATTTGAAACTATAAGAAAAATTTGATAACCCACAAGTTATCTATTCCATATCATCCTCAAACTTGTGGCCAAGTGACGCAGCGGATAATTAACAAAACGATATGCATCGATGAAAGTAACAATCGGTGGACTGAGGATACTGAAATGCCCAAATTCGTTGATCACAAGGATACCGAATTCTAGCTATCTTCGACACGTTGATCGCGCACGATACCGTGAGAGAAGATCTTCAATTCTTCAAGCGTTGATCAAGCGCACTTGATTCCGCGAATCGGCTTCAACAATCATTGATTTGAGCGCACTCGAATAACCGAAAGTGGAGATAGGAGATTACACTCAACTACCAATTTAAGATGAAAGCACACAGCAATCAACAAGAATTTTATTCAAAAATCAACCAGTTACAAATGACCAACACAATGCCTATTTATAGGCTTATAACCCACGCCTCACTAGGTCGCACGCGACCTAACATTGTTACGCGACCCAATTTAGGTCGTTCACGACCTAACACACTTGCCCTTACACGATTCACCGACCTAATATAGGTCGCTAACGACTTAGAGACAACGTTACAACAGCGTACACACACGAGCTAACAATATACATAGTACAACGACTCAAATATATACACGACATACGACACAACGTTACATGCGACTCAACAAACCCAGCATTTGCATCTTAACATCATTGCGACCTACGACCTAAGTTAGGTCGTTAACGACTTAAACTTCCAGCGACTCAAGCCTCTTAGGTCGGTAACGAGTTAACTTCCAGAGTAGCTTTTCTTCCAGTGCGACATAACTCCGAACGACTCATCTCCAAGTGACTCATCTCCTTCACCTGGTTAGGTCGCGAATGACTTAACGCTTTGTTAGGTGATGACTCCTCTTCGCATAGCTCTTCACATAGCTTGTTAGGTCGTGGCCGACCTAAAACTCCTCCACTAGGTCGTATACGACTCATGCCTTCATTTTCTGATCTGTTAAGTCGTGAGCGACTTAAACTCCCACTAAGTCGTAACTTTTTTTCATCTGCTCTGTTAGGCTGAAGACGACCTAAAGCATCCTCATTAACTCGCAGCTCCTTTTCATATAACTCCTTAGGTCGTAACTCGTTATACTTCACTCTGTTAAGTCGCGAACGACTTAAGGCCTTAACATTAGGTCGTGAATACCCTTTGTTAAGTCGTGAGCGACTAATAACCCCCGAACGACTTAATAACGAAGCCAACTCCAAACGACTTAAAGGCCTTGAACAATTTAAACATATTGATTCCGTAGTTCGTACTGCATCATCCTTCCCCGGTTGACAGAAATTCGTCCTCGAATTTTCACTTTCTCTTTCCACAACAAATTTATTTCCATGATACGGAATCAAATGTTTAACATTGAACACGTTAGAGGTATACACATCCTCCGGCAGCTTCAGCTTATAAGCGTTTTTATTAATCCGTTTCACAACTTCCACAGGACCAATTTTTCTGGCTTTCAACTTGTTATAAGCGCCTACTGGAAAACGATCCTTGGTTAACACAGCATAAACCAAATCACCTTCGTTAAATTCAACACTTCGTCGCTTCAAATCTGCCGTCTGCTTATACTTCTCATTTGCTTTCTCCAACCATTCCCGAACGATTTTATGACATTCAGTCAACCCATCAACAAAGTCTACAGCTCGTTTAACGGTCCCCTTCGGCTGTGGCACTACTGCTAAATCCAACGGTCCCCTGGGTAGATTTGAATATACAATCTGAAATGGACTAAATCCAGTACTTCGATTCACCGCATGATTATGTGCAAACTCCGCTTGACATAACTTCATATCCCAACTTTTCAGATTATCTTTCGCCAAACATCGTAACAAATTCCCCAGCGATCTGTTAACAACTTCGGTTTGTCCGTCCGTCTGCGGATGATAAGCGCTGCTAAAGTTCAACTTCGTTCCCACCATCTTCCACAAACTTAACCAAAAATGGCTTAAAAATCTAGTATCTCGATCAGAAACAATAGATTCTGGTAAACCATGCAATCGATGCACCTCTTTAAAGAATAATTGAGCAACTCGGACTGCATCCGCTGTCTTCTTACAGGCTATAAAATGTGTCATCTTCGAAAACCTGTCCACCACAACAAATATAGAATCATTCCCCCTCTGAGTTCTCGGTAATCCCAACACAAAGTCCATACTCACATCAACCCATGGTTTAGACGGTACAGGTAACGGAATATACAATCCCGCATTCGTCGCTGTTTCTTTCGAAACCTGACAAATATGACATCTCTCCACAAACCTTTCGACCTCTTTCCTCATCGACGGCCAAAAGTAAGATTGAGAAATCAAATGCAATGTACGATCACGTCCTACATGTCCTTCCTCGTGTAACTCCTTGATAATCTTCAATCTCAAACTGCTCTCTGGAATACATAATCGATTTCCTTTAAACAGAAAACCATCAACCAACACAAATTCATCAGCTCTTCCTTCCTTGACTTTTTCAACAAATTTCATAAAGTAAGGATCTTCTTCAATCAGTTCTGGCAACAATTCAAACCCGGTCACCTCAACTTTCATAGTTGTCAATAAATGACTCCTCCTACTCAAAGCATCAGCTACACGGTTCGTCACCCCTGACTTGTGCTTAACGACAAAAGTAAACTGCTGCAGATAAGCAATCCAGGATGTATGTCTCGCTAAAATCTTATCCTGTCCTTGCAAATGCTTCAACGCCTCATGATCAGTGTAAAGAACAAACTCTTTCTGAAATAGATAATGTCTCCAGTGCTTCACGACTTGAACAATTGCATAAAACTCAACATCGTATGTACTATATATCATCTTTGCCCCTGATAACTTCTCACTGAAATATGCAACAGGTCTTCCACTCTGACTCAACACTCCTCCAATCCCAACCTTTGATGCATCAGTGTGTAGCTCAAACAACAACTGAAAATCTGGTAATACAAGAATTGGTGATGTCGTCAAAAGTCCTTTGATTCGTTCAAAAGCAATCCCTGCTTCCTCCGACCAAGAAAACTGTTTCCCTTTCATACAATCAGTAACTGGAGCCATCACGCTACTGAAGTGTGGGATGAATCTTCGGTAGAATGATGCTAGCCCATGAAAACCTCTAACTTCAGTGATAGTCCTCGGCTGCGGCCAATTTCTAATTGCTTCAACTTTATTCTGGTCCACCTGTATACCTTCTCCTGACACAACATATCCCAAAAATAACACATTTCGAGTCATGAACAAACATTTCTTCGTAGCTGCATAAAATTGTTCTTTACGAAGAATGATTAACACCTTTCTCAAATGCTCTACATGCTCCTCCGTACTTCCACTATATATCAGAATATCATCGAAATATACCACCACGAATTTCCCAATGAATGGTCTAAAGATTTGATTCATCACCCGCATGAATGTACTAGGTGCATTTGATAAACCAAATGGCATAACCAACCATTCGTACAACCCCTCTCTCGTCTTGAAGGCTGTTTTCCATTCGTCTCCAGGTCTAATTCGAATTTGATGATATCCACTCTTCAAATCAATCTTCGAAAAGATAGTTGCCCCACTCAACTGATCTAGTAAATCATCCAACCTCGGCATTGGGAATCTGTAGCGAACAGTAATCTTGTTTAAAGCTCTACTATCGGTACACATTCTCCATGTTCCATCTTTCTTCGGTACCAACAAAGCTGGTACTGCACAAGGACTCAAGCTTTCCTGAACACGTCCCTGCTCAAGCAACTCTTCCACCTGCCTTCGTAACTCCTCATGTTCCTTTGGACTCATTCGATAATGTGGTCTATGCGGTAATACTGCTCCCGGAACAAGATCGATTTGATGTTGAATGTCTCTCAGTGGCGGTAACTCCTTAGGTAACTCTTCGGGAAATACATCTTCAAATTCTTTCAAAACTGGCTTTGCTTCTTCGGGAATTTCAACCTCTTCACCGCTCTCACGCCCTATCAACAAATAGACTTCAGGCTCCTCTTCAACTTCTTTAACAAACTCCTTCAAAGATAGCAAAGTTTTCAGTTCTTCAATCTCCTCCAGCTTGCTTTGCTTCTGTTGTTGCTTCTTAAGAACTAAAATAATCTTAGTACCTTCAAACATGAAACTATAGCTATTAGCACGTCCATCATGTTGTACTACTCTATCAAACTGCCATGGTCTACCCAACAACAGATGACACACATCCATGTCCACAACATCACACCAGATTTCATCTTTGTACTTCTTTCCTATTGAAAAATTCACACAAGCTCTTCGCCCAACTTTCGCTTCACCACCTTTCCTTAACCATGCTAACTTGTACGGTTTAGGATGCTTCTCAGTTTTCAAGTTCAACTTCCTCACTGCTTCAGTAGAGATAATATTGTCACAACTCCCAGCATCAATGACGAACTTGCAAACCTTTCCCAGAATAGTGCATGTGGACTGAAATATATTATTCCTCAACCAACTGTTTTCCTCTTCTTGCTTCGGTGTCAAACAACTTCTCCTCATCATTAAATTACACCCTTCATCTCCAGACAACTCTTCTTCCTTCTCAACATAAGGTGAATTAGAACATTCAGCTTCCACATCCTCTTCTTCAATCTCTGCAACCATTGCTCTCCTCTTCGGCTTTGGACATTCATTGCTTTTGTGACCCAACTCCTGACAATTGTAACATTTGAAACTGCTATTAACCTTTGCCTTCTCAACCTCCTTCACCACTGGTTTTGCGACAGCTTTAGGATCATTAGAACTTCCACTAACACCCTTCACTTGATTGTTGGAATTAGTAAACACACCACCTCCACGCCTTCCCTGCTTTTCCCAAGCCAACGCCTTTTGATGTGCTTCCACCACAGATCTTGGATCAAACATATTAACCATATCCTGAATCTGCATTCGTAACCCTCCAACAAATCTAGCAGTCAGCTGTTCTTCTGTCTCCATTATGTCATTCCTGGCAATGAGTTGGTAAAATTCATCTGCATAATCATTAACTGACTTCGTCCCTTGCCTTAGATTCTACAATCTCTGGTACATAAGTGATTGATAGTTGTAAGGTAAAAATGTAGCTCTCATCAATTTCTTCATTTTCTCCCAATCTACAATCTTCGACTTTCCCATCCTTTCTCTCGTAAGTTTAGTTTGCTGCCACCACGCCAAAGCTCTCCCCCTCAACCTAGTAGCAACCAACTTCACTCGGCGATTCTCCGGAACCTCCTTGAAATCAAAGATCTCCTCAACATTTGATAACCAATCAAGAAATTCTTCTGCTACCATTCCACCCTTGAACTCTGGAATTTCCATCTTCATACCCGACTCCCATCGACGATCTTCTTCAACATCCCGATAAGAATTTCGAACTTGGTCTCGATCTCGATAATGAATACTTGCTCTATCACCCTCTTCATCGAAATCAAATGTACGCTTATATCGATCTCGACCATCGACATCCCTTCGATCACGCATGTCTCTTCTACCATGTCTCTCTTCATCTCTATATGGTTCATCTTCAAACTCTCGTGGAGTTCTTCTCTCTTCATGTCCATAGTAACGGTGATCTCTCCTCGATGAAATTGATGTTTCTCTTCTTTCTCTAAAAGATTGCGGTGATACCCTTCTCGCTTCCGTAACCGATGGCGAAACTCTGTTTCCTCCATGGTTCGAGATTGGTGATCTCCTCCTTTGATTTTGATTCAAATCATTCATCAACTTCTCTAACTTTCCAATGCCTTCATCAAATTTCTCATTAATACGTTGTTCCATTAGTTCGGCTTCTTCTCTTCCATACAACGCTTCAACATTTTGATGACGATTAGCTCTTCTCGGCGGCATGATTACTCAATCACAAACACTTCACAATTCAAACTCCAACTCTAACTTGTACAACAAGTCACGGCCTTAAACTTCAAAACTAACTCGGATCAACTTGGCTCGCACGGCTTAACACTTCAAGATGTAGATCGATACCAAATTGATGCACGGCCTATACTTAGCACCAAGTTATGCTCGGCCTTCACACTTCAACACAAATCAACTCAAACAACTTCCACACTTTGAGCCAAAAGAATATGGATCGACAACTCCAAACTTGTTGCAATCTCGCGATGAACACAACGAACAACAACTTCAAACTTCAACTTCAAAAATTGGCTCCAAGACTCGGCTTAGCTATGATTGGCTAAGTCTAGCTATGATACCAAAAAACTGACGCAGCGGATAATTAACAAAACGATATGGATCGATGAAAGTAGCAATCGGTGGATTGAGGATACTGAAATGCCCAAATTCGTTGATCACAAAGATACCGAATTCTAGCTATCTTGGACACGTTGATCGCTCATGATACCGTGAGAGAAGATCTTTAATTCTTCAAGCGTTGATCAAGCGCACTTGATTCCGCGAATCGGCTTCAACAATCGTTGATTCGAGCGCACTCGAATAACCGAAAGTGGAGATAGGAGATTACACTCAACTACCAATTTAAGATGAAAGCACACAGCAATCAACAAGAATTTTATTCAAAAATCAACCAGTTACAAATGACCAACACAATGCCTATTTATAAGCTTATAACCCGCGCCTCACTAAGTCGCACGCGACCTAACATTGTTACACGACCCAATTTAGGTCATTCACGAGCTAACACACTTGCCCTTACACGATCCACCAACCTAATATAGGTCGCTAACGACTTAGAGACAACGTTACAACAGCGTACACACATGAGCTAACAATATACAAAGTACAACGACTCAAATATATACACGACATACGACACAACGTTACATGACTCAACAAACCCAGCATTTGCATCTTAACATCATTGCGACCAACGACCTAAGTTAGGTCGTTAACGATTTAAACTTCCAACGACTCAACCCTCTTAGGTCGGTAACGAGTTAACTTCTAGAGTAGCTTTTCTTCCAGTGCGACATAACTCCGAACGACTCATCTCCAAGTGACTCATCTCCTTCACCTGGTTAGGTCGCGAACGACTTAACGCTTTGTTAGGTGATGACTCCTCTTCGCATTGCTCTTCACATAGCTTGTTAGGTCATGGCCGACCTAAAACTCCTCCACTAGGTCGTATACGACTCATGCCTTCATTTTCTGATCTGTTATGTCGTGAGCGACTTAAACTCCCACTAAGTCGTAACTTTTTTTCATCTGCTCTGTTAGGCTGAAGACGACCTAAAGCATCCTCATTAACTCGCAGCTCCTTTTCGTATAACTCCTTAGGTCGTAACTCGTTATCCTTCACTCTGTTAAGTCGCGAACGACTTAAGGCCTTAACATTAGGTCGTGAATACCCTTTGTTAAGTCGTGAGCGACTTATAACCCCCGAACGACTTAATAACGAAGCCAACTCCAAACGACTTAAAGGCCTTCAACAATTTAAACATATTGATTCCGTAGTTCGTACTGCATCACCAAGTTAAAGTTTCAAATCGTCAAATCAAACAAATTTTGGAGAATACTGTTAATAAAAAAAAGATTGGTCTCAAAAATTGATTGACGCATTTTGGGCTTACCATACTGCTTTTAAAACTAACCTTGGGATGTCTCCATTTCGCTTAATTTATGGGAAAGCTTGCAATTTACCAGTTGAACTCGAACATAAAGCATTGTGGGCAATTAAGGACTTAAACTTTGATCTTGAAAAGCTGGCGAAAACTGAAAATTGCAAATCAATGAATTAGAAGAACTTAGGAATGATGCGTACGAAAATGAAAAAAAAATTAAAGAACAAATTTTTTTCATGACAAGTCTATCCTAAGAAAAATGTTTTTGCCAACCCAAAAAGTTCTTTGTATGACTCTAAACTTCACTTACTTCTTGAAAAATTAAAATCATGATGGATCAGACCATTTGTTGTTCAAACTATTTTTCCACACGGTTCCATAGAAGTTAAAAGATTCGGGGATGGAATAATTTCCAAAGTTAATGGTCATTGCTTGAAACCATACTTAGAATTACCTAGTAATCAAGAGGAGGAGCTCATGATTCTTCATGAGTCATACTACGTCTAGTAAGAAACGTTAACCCTCTTTTGTAAATATGTACAAATTTTTTCCCAGTACACTCATTATATCATGCATTGACTGCGGGGACATAGTCAAAATTAAGTGTGGGGGGGGGGGAGTCTCATCTTCATTTTTCATGGTTTCATAGTTCATTTTTTTGCATTTTTATTTCCGAAACTCAAAACTATAAAAAAATAAAAAATTCCAAAACAAAATTTCTTTTTAGCATATTAGTTTACTTTGAAGAAACACTATAGTATAAGTATATGTTTTTGGATATTAATTTGAAATTTTTGAAAATTTATTTATCTCAACAAAAATAGAAATAAAGTTGATTACAACTAGCTATGGTTTATCTAGTATATAGAAAGGTTCATGAGTGTTAATTATTAAGTATATCCTACTTGTAAATCTTTGTTTAAAAGAGTGATTAATTTAAAGTAAAGGCGATAATGTTTTTTATCTTCTAAGTTAAGTGGTACTAAGATTTAGACATGTATGCTCTCCTCTATTTTAGAGGATCGCACATTTCTCTCAAAAAAAGTTAAGTGGTGCTAAGATGATTTTGCAAAACTCTCTCTTCATAAAAAAATGTTTTTGTGAAAATAAGAAACACCTAGAGTCATGTGTTCACAAGCAAGTGTGCACACTCTCCATGCTCTATACCCTTCTCACGTAAGCCCAAAAGGCAGTGCAGGATCGGTATATCTAGCCTTAGTTTATCTAAGTTAGGTGTATATAAATAGATTTAATAAAAATAACCATCTAGAGTCGTGTATTCATACACAAGTGTGTACACTCGCCATGCTCTTAATTTTCTCACGTAAGTCCGAAAGGCATGCATGATCAATGCATCTGATCTCAGTTTATCTGAATTAGGGGTGTAAATATTAATAATGTTAATACTTTCCAAAAAGAGAGAGAGTAAGTAGATGAAATCCAAGCGCTATTTTACTTATTTGATTCAATTTATTATTCGAAAGAAATAAAAACACTATTTTGAAAAACTTTGATAATCAACTAAGGATCCATTTCATAGTTGCACTAAGTTATCAACCAAAACAACTAGCCAAACTCAAGTCTATTTGTAATGTAACTTAATTTTTATCGAATGTTTTGACGAGTTATGTAACATCCCGCCTTTTCGCACGATTTAAACAGACACACGTGCCAATTCAAACCATACGGAAGGGCGGATTGTTATGGGGTAAATAAGAAAAACAAAGAAGGAAAAAAAAACAAAATAGAATCTCACAGCGGAAGGATAAAATATAATAATAAAATATACAGTTTATAAAACTGTTTACAAATATTTATATAATACATATCGGAGTTACACATACCAATAACAATGTAGCGGAAAAATATGAGTGTAGTGGAAAAATAGTAGATAATAGTAATACAAATCTTCGTCTTCGTCCTCTGGAGCTAAATCCTCAAATCCTGAAACGCTCGGACTGACCCGAGCGAATTGAAAAGACAAAACACTCGAGTCAGAACTAAAAGATCTTATGTGAGTTAAATCAACAGGAGTAAATATGAGTGCAGTAACTCAAGAGATGCTCAGGATCTACATCTCCTAAGGATCCGTTAAACTATTTACTATGTAGTATATTGCGCTATTATAATAGTGTCTAATTGTAAAATAAAATTACTTTTAAATAGCGTTAAGGCTTTACATTTTCCACCTTAACACGTAAAATGCCAATAGTCTATACAGTACCGTAATACCTCCTGATCGGGAAGCTACCAGAGGATACTCCATAGGTACGACACAAATAGAAACTCGTAGTAAAGGCTCGGTATGGTAGGTGACACGACACAACTAGGCAATGCCAGGGTAGATATACCAATTGCTATCCGAGCTGGTGGAAACGCATAGCCGCAGTTACCGCCCACCTCGAACAAACTCCCCCAAAATCAAAAATAGAAGTGGCCACTGAATCAATCCAAAGTCAAAGTATAATATCGAAGAGGAGCGTCCGATCTGAGGTATGACCTTATTGGCCCGAGAATCACTCCTGTTTTAGCCACCTTATGCCAACTCACGGGAGTCGGGTCCACGTATTTACCTTACAGGAAGCGTCGCCACCACCTACTTCATTCTGGAATCTCCACCGCGTACACGGTTAGTCAAAGTGGTTTTCGGTATCGACAGAGAGTATGTCCATATCCGATCCCGGTCTCTTTGCCAACCCATCGTTATTATAACACTGCGGTCATTTAAAAATAGTTTATACTTTAAAACCAGAGTAAAATTTCCCATTTCAAAACTATGAATACGATATCAATTTAAACCCAAAACAATATGATATCATTTTATCTCAAATATAATTCTTTTCCCAAATCATGCTGGTTTAAAATTTAAAATATCTGGAAACCAAATAATTGAAATATACTTTCAAAGCATAATATTTTGAAATTCAAAATTTTAAAACCATAACTTCTAAAACTTGAATGGTTGGGATATTCAACGGTATATAAAATAAATGGTTTAACTTTAAGGTTACTTTGTAAAGAAAAATAATTTCCATGGCTTTACAAATATATTTCTTTATTTAAGTCTAAACCATAAATTTAAATATCACTTTCAAGTTGCAAAACCACTTCAATATATATATATATATATATATATATATATATATATATATATATATATATCCATTTGGAGTATTAATATTTCAAAACCAAAGTTGGAATTTATTCTTTCAACAAATTAAATGTTCTATTATTTAGTCTTGAATAATCACATAAAATAAATAAATAAAACTCCAATTTCTAGCAATTAAATATTTTCTTCAATTTAATTATACTAGAATATTCATTTTAAATTTATCTTGGAAAAATCAAGTTATAAATATCATACCTTAAAAATTTCCAAATTTAAACACATAATATAAATTTCAAATTCCATTTTCTAGATTTCCATTTTTATTCAACAGATTCATACACAGCTTAAATTCAAATTTTTTTACTTCACATGTATATATATAGAAGAATAATATTTATAAAATATCAAAATTTAAAATTTTTATAAACCGTATCCCATCCAAACCATAGAAATCACTTTAAAATAATTTATATATAGACCACGGTGCCTGTATATAATTTTCTATCCTATGGTCAAGTGATACGGATATTTATCATTTCAATCCGCAATTTAAAAATAAAATTTGCGGTTGTATATCATTTCAAACCACAATCCCGAATTGAAACGAAAATGCATGATAACTTGTAGTTTAATGATAAAAAAACATCCGTTCATCAAAATCATCCATCATCCAAATCACAATCATCATCCAATAATAAATCAATATCAATATATCTGGTAATATATAACAGGTAATAACTGGCAGTTATATTCAAAATAAAATTTAACAACTATTAAACTAATAGTTTATATTCAGTAATAAATTTTATAACTGTTTACTAGCAGTTTATATGAAAATAAATTAATTCTAACTTATCAAATAATATGCAATAAATAAAATAAATTAACAGTTAAATTTAATAACACGATTTAACAGATATGATGAATAAACATGCCAAACAGTCATAAATAAATTTCTACTCATATCTACGATAAATTTAACAAACATAAAAACTTTTAGAAGTTGTGAGTGGGTTAAAACACTCACCTTTTGAATTTAAATCGAATTTAAATTCAATTTAAACTCAAAAATTCGACGGTCTCCAAATTAGTCCAAACTAGCGTCAACAGATCCGGAATTTAATTACGATCCTAACAAAAAAATCTCGTGTGAAACGGAGGTCGTATGAAAAAGTTATTTGATTTAAACGATTTGAAAACGAAATTAAATAAAAATAAAACAAACCAAACATCAAAGCCACGTCAGCCGAGACATTACTCTCCCCCAAAATCACGCGCCTGTAACTCACGTTCGAACCCAAATTCACGCGCCCAAACACAAACTATGACCGTGCCTTTCGGCCGCCACAGGCCACCAGAGAGTGACGCGCTTCCACCACTACGATCGCCTCCCCCTGCCTCATCTCCACCTTGAAGGCCTTCGAGCTCGGCCTCTCCTATCACCTCAGCCGCCGCCTTCAAAAGCTAGAGTTTCGAACCCTATTTTGCCAATTCCGGTTGCCACAGTAGAAATCAAGTGATGCCACCACCATAGTTGAACTCCCCACGACGATCTCCACCAAACCAATATTTTGATTTCCCTGATTTCTTCATGAATCGAAAACGCCCAAGTGTAACCTAGGGTTTCGAAAATTTTGATCTTTGACCGAGCTTTGCCATTTATTGGAGCACAAATTTCAAAAATGAACAGCAGACGTAGATTCGTATCAATGAAAACTACAACATATATTTTTTTGGAATTTTTGTGGAGAGTTTGAATTTTGACTTTTGATTTTGAACTGTAGATAGATCTAGGTTTTGCAACCATTGAGGAAGAGAAAGAGATGAAGAAAATGAACGTACAGACAAATGATAGAAGATGGATGCTAGGGTTTATAATCGTCTATTTATAAGTAGGTTTGGATTGGAGTAGATAGACCAGATAGATGAATGTACGGAACAAACTATGGCCCAAAAAGCCCGTTCTAACCCCGGAACGAAATATGTTAAACCCGTATATCCAAATAGATACTTTAAAATATTCTGAACGCGATGGAAAAGTTTCGCATCCAAATTCGATCGTATGAAGAAGTTATGCCGAAAACAAAATTTCCAAATTGATTTCAAATTGATTTTAATTAAATCGATTTCAAGGCGTTTCGCGTTCGTACGATCAAACGACAAGTCCGATCGATACGAAACTTGAAACCCTACAATAATTCACCGATACGGATCCGATGAAACTGGTTTCGTTGAAATCCGAGTCCGTGGCCAAAATGGCTATTTTTATATTAATTAAATAAATTAAAATAAATCATAAAAATCCAATTTCCTATTGAAATTCTAAAATTGACCAAATTTTACCGCTTATATATTTCTTAATCAAATTCAATGATTTAACAAGTTTAGATGTGAATTAAAAGTTGATAAGTCTATCTATTGCAGTGTTAATTTTTACACTTCCTTATATTTAGGAATTAAAATTTAAATTCTCAAAAACCCATTTATTAAAATTTTAACTTTTGTATTCTCACCTTTTATCCAAAACAAAGATGCCACTAACATTGGTTCATGATTTCACATCATTATCCTCAAAGTCCATTTAAATTTCCATAACGAAAAATTTAACCGTTACATTCCTTTTTATTATGGAATAAATGCAATGGTTGAATTTGATACTCTAATTAAGTTTATAAATCCTGCTTCCTATACTTTAAAACAAACCAAGGTCCTATTATAAAAGAATTAGCATAAATTTCGTCTATAAAATTAACCCTCTTCAATCACAAACCAAATCTACGCTACTGCACAAATTAAGTCAATTAATTTACATTGAGTCTACATTAAATGTTATAAATTATGAATTGGAACCTCAATAAATTCGTTTATTGATTTAAAATCTTCCTATTCATAAAATAGGCATTTATGGGTATAAATAACATTGAATTATGATATAATCTATTAGTGCACGCTTTATTTCTTATAAATTCCCCTTTATTAACTAGAACACATTAACAAAACAAAATAAATAATTTTAGATTTATTTCAATCTATTGACCTTCTTCACTTAGTATACTCAATAATGGTTAACCTAAATAATTGTTACCCTTTTAAATTCAAATTCACTTACAACCATCATTAACAACAATGTTGCCATAGATTTAGATTTAATTAAATAAATTAGATGAATGGGTAAAACTTTGTAATTATCCCAAATGCCAAATATATTTATGCATTAATTACTACTTATTATTATGAATTCATTTATTAATTTACTAGTTGCCTTTGTCATCTTATTTCCTATTTACTACCAAACTTCCTACTTAGTCATAGTTTATCAATATATACATACCTAGGCAAATCAAGATCTTGTCCTTTCTGTTATTCAATTAAATCGGGTATGCGCAAATAAATTGTTAATTAACTTATTCCTACAAAATTATTTACATACATTTAGTTCCAAATTTTATAAAATTAAGTTCTAATTACTTACCACTTAATCCATCAATTATATATTCTATCCAAACATGCATTTAAATCTTTTTATTTTATTTTAAATAAATTTATTCAATGTTGACATCCACTAAATAAAATTTACTTTCATTTATATAGTTGCAATTCAATTCAGTTATTATTTCATTAATACTATTTCCGATTTATATCTTCCAGTATTAATTTCACAAACCAATTTAATCAACAAATTATAACTTATAACCACAAACGCCAATTTACGTTATTTCAATCTATTGCCATATAAACATTTAAATTGTTAACCTTTAATTACAGTTACTATATCTAATTCCTACATTTACTCAAATAAAATCTTAAGACTTCTATCTCTTTCCAAATTAGATTAGAAATCATATTAAATTAACTCATTTAATATCATCGAATTTAACGGTTCGTTACACTCTCCCCCACTCAAAACTTTTCGTCCCCGAAAAGGAAAAAGAAGGGAGAAGGAAGAATTAAAACAGTACATCTTATTTCAATATTAACTTATAAACAATAATTTACTAAATTAATTTCCTTAAATGAAAAAATATACCCGTTTTATAATCATTATATCCTTTTATACTTAAATAATTAGAGTTTGGAAACATTTTCAACATGATTCTAAGTCCAAAATTTAAGGAAAATTTTGGCAGAGTCTCCTTTGTACGGAGAGGTTTGGGAGAAAAATATAATATCAAAATATAAAAAATATATTACATATATTATCCAAAATAAAATATCCCATCACGGGAAAAATTATATAAAATAGCGCTACAAAACGTAATCCGAAAACGTACCTATTTGTCGGGCAATTACGCTTATTAATATGGAACCAAAAGCAGTAGAAATTGCTTCCATACCTGCATTTCACTTATAAAAATCCAAAGGTTTAACAATTTAAATAAAGTGAAATATTTAAGTGGTTTCAATCACTAATATCCAATCAGTACAACAACCATTAGTTTCAACCAACAGCATACACAACAAAACAAAACAATCATTCAGTCAAACAAGCAAATAGTTGTTCGGGTTCAAAACTTGAAATGGTACGGAATGAAAAATAACTATCAAGTGCATCATTTACTCAACAGTCATAGATGGAACAAAATAGATTATTTATTCATCCAACAACTTCAAATTTCCTTACCCGACCAACCATAAATCAAACAATAACAATTCAATCAACAAGTCAATTAACTCATTATAAATTCACTACATACTTTAGTTGTTTGATTTCCTTTCTTTTATTCAAACCACATAAATTTTCCTTTTATAATTTACACTTATTTCTAACAAACTTTATATTTTATTTTCTCATTCAGTGGTTGTTTCTTTATTTCTACTTATTACTTACCATTATTCATTTTTATTTTATTTAGGTTATGTAAATTTCTTTTATTTGTATTACATTTAATGCACTTCTCAAATTCAATCATTTATTAAATGCTTACATTCTATTACATTTAATTATAGTAACCCCTTTTAATTTTGCTTAAATTCTTAACCTTATAACCTCCATTCTTATAAAGGATTTTATTAATTTATTACCTAGGGTTTACAGTCATTTATTTATATTACCTATTTTTTTTTATATATTATATTAACCTAGTAGCATTTAAATCATACTAAATTTTATAACCATACACATCAATCCTTATTTATTAAAGAGTTTCGTTTTATTTACTTAAGTTTAAAATCACCTATTTATAATACTTACCTTTAATTTTAGTAAAATTTCAATTATAACTTAAGTTTATACCATTTAATTCTTATTTATAATAGCAATTCATTGAATACTTCATTATTTCCAAAATTTCTACTTGTATAATATTCTATTCCAATCACTTATTTAACATTTCAACTTTTCATAATTGGTAAGTTATATATGTCAAAGAAAATGCAAAAGAACTTATACAAATTTTATCTCTTCTTTTAATTAAGTTTAATGTTCAACAATATTACTTTTTGTCTCATATGTTAAAAATTCCAAATTCCCCTTTATAACTTTGCATTAATTTCTTGCCTAATTTAGAGATTTCAATTCATTTATTACTTACCTTTTACTTCACTAAAATATTTTTAACAATAAATAAATGGAAATTTAAGAATTAAATACCGGGTCAAATTTCAAATTATTTCAAAAATAATAGATAAATAATTTCTTACAACTTTTGTATCTCTAATTATATTTAAAACAATTAAAATTTTAAATAAATTCAAAATAAATCTGCAGTAGAATTTACTACAGTGGCCTTTCCCCTTCGAAACTCGAAAATGAAAGTTGATGATGCGGCCGCCATCACCGAAATTATTTTCCAGCGACAGAGAGGAAAGTACGAACTTATTTTCTCCAAAATCTTCTTTAAAACAATTCTTCCGAATTAAAATGAAATATTTATATCGGAAAATATTTATAACAATATTATTATACTTTAAAATCCTTTGAAAGCAAATTTTCAAAATCCCGGACTTAAGTCCTAAAATTTCCAAATTTCATTGATTTTAATTTCAATCTTATTTTACCTATTATTTAAAATTTTATTCCCAACAACCGATCTATTGCAACCAACAATATATATATATATATATAATACCTTAATAAAATATTTTATATATAGAAAATATAAAAGGCGAAGTTATTTCATTCACCTATATTAAAAACAAATATTATGTCGGTCTGTCCTATTAAGTGTTTAGAAATCCCTATTGATAACATAGCGTCCCATGCATCAACCAGAATTTATAAATACAAAACGGAACAGATTAACACAATATCAAAATCCTTGTATAACACTAACAAATACGCTCTCTCATATATATACACTCAGCGACTCCCATAGGGTATTACTACCCTATTAACAAAGAGTC
This sequence comes from Allium cepa, assembly GCA_030765085.1. Taxonomy (NCBI): domain Eukaryota; kingdom Viridiplantae; phylum Streptophyta; class Magnoliopsida; order Asparagales; family Amaryllidaceae; genus Allium; species Allium cepa. The sequence goes on from CM060940.1 coordinate 176,234,161, forward strand.
AAACCCCACAAAGCTAAGGTTTATCGCTAAACCAAAGCTTTGATACCAACTGTAACATCCCGCCTTTTCGCACGATTTAAACAGACACACGTGCCAATTCAAACCATACGGAAGGGCGGATTGTTATAGGGTAAATAAGAAAAACAGAGAAGGAAAAAAAAACAAAATAGAATCTCACAGCGGAAGGATAAAATATAATAATAAAATATACAGTTTATAAAACTGTTTACAAACATTTATATAATACATATCAGAGTTACACATACCAATAACAATGCAGCGGAAAAATATGAGTGTAGTGGAAAAATAGTAGATAATAGTAATACAAATCTTCGTCTTCGTCCTCCAGAGTTAAATCCTCAAATCCTGAAACGCTCGGACTGACCCGAGCGAATTGAAAAGACAAAACACTCGAGTCAGAACTAAAAGATCTTATGTGAGTTAAATCAACAGGAGTAAATATGAGCGCGGTAACTCAAGAGATGCTCGGGATCTACATCTCCTAAGGATCCGTTAAACTATTTACTATGTAGTATATTGCGCTATTATAATAGTGCCTAATTGTAAAATAAACTTACTTTTAAATAACATTAAGGCTTTACATTTTCCACCTTAACACGTAAAATGCCAATAGTCTATACAGTACCGTAATACCTCCTGATCGGGAAGCTACCAGAGGATACTCCATAGGTACGACACAAATAGAAACTCGTACTAAAGGCTCGGTATGGTAGGTGACACGACACAACTAGGCAATGCCAGAGTAGATATACCAATTGCTATCCGGGCTGGTGGAAACGCGTAGCCGCAGTTACCGCCCACCTCGAACAAACTCCCCCAAAATCAAAAATAGAAGTGGCCACTGAATCAATCCAAAGTCAAAATATAATATCGAAGAGGAGCGTCCGATCAGAGGTATGACCTCATTGGCCCGAGAATTACTCATGTTTTAGCCACCTTATGCCAACTCACGGGAGTCGGGTCCACGTATTTACCTACAGGAAGCGTCGCCACCACCTACTTCATTTTGGAATCTCCACCGCATACACGGTTAGTCAAAGTGGTTTTAGGTATCGACAGAGAGTATGTCCATATCCGATCCCGGTCTCTTTGCCAACCCATCGTTATTATAACATCGCGGTCATTTAAAAATAGTTTATACTTTAAAACCAGAGTAAAATTTCCCATTTCAAAACTATGAATACGATATCAATTTAAACCCAAAACAATATGATATCATTTTGTCTCAAATATAATTCTTTTCCCAAATCATGCTGGTTTAAAATTTAAAATATATGGAAACCAAATATTTGAAATATACTTTCAAAGCATAATATTTCGAAATTCAAAATTTTAAAACCATAACTTCTAAAACTTGAATGGTTGGGATATTCAACGGTATATAAAATAAATGGTTTAACTTTAAGGTTACTTTGTAAAGAAAAATAATTTCCATGGCTTTACAAATATATTTATTTATTTAAAGTCTAAACCATAAATTTAAATATCACTTTCAAGTTGCAAAACCACTTCAATTTCTATATATATATCCATTTGGAGTATTAATATTTCAAAACCAAAGTTGGAAATTATTCTTTCAACAAATTAAATGTTCTATTATTTAGTCTTGAATAATCACATAAAATAAATAAATAAAACTCCAATTTCTAGCAATTAAATATTTTCTTCAATTTAATTATACTAGAATATTCATTTTAAATTTATCTTGGAAAAATCCAGTTATAAATATCATACCTTAAAAATTTCCAAATTTAAACACATAATATAAATTTCAAATTCCATTTTCTATATTTCCATTTTTATTCAACAGATTTATACACAGCTTAAATTCAAAAAATTTAACTGCACATGTATATATATAGAAGAATAATATTTATAAAATATCAAAATTTAAAATTTTTATAAACCGTATCCTATCCAAACCATAGAAATCACTTTAAATAATTTATATATAGATCACAGTGCCTGTATATAATTTTCTATCCTATGGTCAAGTGATACGGATATTTATCATTTCAATCCGCAATTTAAAAATAAAATTTGCGGTTGTATATCATTTCAAACCACAATCCCGAATTGAAACGAAAATGCATGATAACTTGTAGTTTAATGATAAAAAAAAACATCCATTCATCAAAATCATCCATCATCCAAATCACAATCATCATCCAATAATAAATCAATATCAATATATATCTGGTAATATATAACAGGTAATAACTGGCAGTTATATTCAAAATAAAATTTAACAACTATTAAACTAATAGTTTATATTCAGTAATAAATTTCATAACTGTTTACTAGTAGTTTATATGCAAATAAATTAATTCTAACTTAACAATTAATATGCAATAAATAAAATAAATTAACAGTTAAATTTAATAACATGATTTAACAGATATGATGAATAAACATGCCAAACAGTCATAAATAAATTTCTACTCATATCTACGATAAATTTAACAAACATAAAAACTTTTAAAAGTTGTGAGTGGGTTAAAACACTCACCTTTTGAATTTAAATCGAATTTAAATTCAATTTAAACTCAAAAATTCGACGGTCTTCAAATTGGTCCAAACTAGCGTCAACAGATCCGGAATTTAATTACGATCCTAACAAAAAAATCTCGTGTGAAACGGAGGTCGTATGAAAAAGTTATTTGATTTAAACGATTTGAAAACGAAATTAAATAAAAATAAAACAAGCCAAACATCAAAGCCACGTCAGTCGAGACGTTACTCTCCCCCAAAATCACGCGCCTGTAACTCACGTTAGAACCCAAATTCACGCGCCCAAACCCAAACTTTGACCGTGCCTTTCGGCCGCCACAGGCCACCAGAGAGTGACGCGCTTCCACCACTACGACCGCCTCCCCCTGCCTCATCTCCACCTTGAAGGCCTTCGAGCTCGGCCTCTCCTATCACCTCAGCCGCCGCCTTCAAAAGCTAGGGTTTCGAACCCTATTTTTCCAATTCCGGTTGCCACAGTAGAAATCAAGTGATGCCACCACCATAGTTGAACTCCCCACGACGATCTCCACCAAACCCATATTTTGATTTCCCTGATTTCTTCATGAATCGAAAACGCCCAAATCTAACCTAGGGTTTCGAAAATTTTGATCTTTGACCGAGCTTTGCCATTTATTGGAGCACAAATTTCAAAAACGAACAGCAGACGTAGATTCGTATCAATGAAAACTACAACATATATTTTTTTGGAATTTTTGTGGAGAGTTTGAATTTTGACTTTTGATTTTGAACTGTAGATAGATCTAGGTTTTGCAACCATTGAGGAAGAGAAAGAGATGAAAAAAATGAACGTACAGACAAATGATAGAAGATGGAGGCTAGGGTTTATAATCATCTATTTATAAGTAGGGTTAGATTGGAGTAGATAGACCAGATAGATGAACGTACGGAACAAACTATGGCCCAAAAAGCCCGTTCTAACCCCGGAACGAAATATGTTAAACCCATATATCCAAATAGGTACTTTAAAATATTCTGAACGCGATGGAAAAAGTTTCGCGTCCAAATTCGATCGTACGAAGAGGTTATGCCAAAAAAAAAATTTCCAAATTGATTTCAAATTGATTTTAATTAAATCGATTTCAAGGCGTTTCGCATTCGTACGATCAAACGACAAGTCCGATCGATACGAAACTTGAAACCCTTCAATAATTCACCGATACGGATCCGATGAAACTGGTTTCGTCGAAATCCGAGTCCGTGGCCAAAATGGCTATTTTTATATTAATTAAATAAATCAAAATAAATCATAAAAATCCAATTTCCTATTGAAATTCTAAAATTGACCAAATTTTACCGCTTATATATTTCTTAATCAAATTCAATGATTTAACAAGTTTAGATGTGAATTAAAAGTTGATAAGTCTATCTATTGCAGTGTTAATTTTTACACTTCCTTATATGTAGGAATTAAAATTTAAATTCTCAAAAACCCATTTATTAAATTTTTAACTTTTGTATTCTCACCTTTTATCCAAAACAAAGATGCCACTAACATTGGTTCATGATTTCACATCATTATCCTCAAAGTCCATTTAAATTTCCGTAACGAAAAATTTAACCGTTACATTCCTTTTTATTATGGAATAAATGCAATGGTTGAATTTGATACTCTAATTAAGTTTATAAATCCTGCTTCCTATACTTTAAAACAAACCAAGGTCCTATTATAAAAGAATTAGCATAAATTTCGTCTATAAAATTAACCCTCTTCAATCACAAACCAAATCTACGCTACTGCACAAATTAAGTCAATTAATTTACATTGAGTCTACATTAAATGTTATAAATTATGAATTGGAACCTCAATAAATTCGTTTATTGATTTAAAATCTTCCTATTCATAAAATAGGCATTTATGGGTATAAATAACATTGAATTATGATATAATCTATTAGTGCACGCTTTATTTCTTATAAATTCCCCTTTATTAACTAGAACACATTAACAAAACAAAATAAATAATTTTAGATTTATTTCAATCTATTGACCTTCTTCACTTAGTATACTCAATAATGGTTAACCTAAATAATTGTTACCCTTTTAAATTCAAATTCACTTACAACCATCATTAACAACAATGTTGCCATAGATTTAGATTTAATTAAATAAATTAGATGAATGGGTAAAACTTTGTAATTATCCCAAATGCCAAATATATTTATGCATTAATTACTACTTATTATTATGAATTCATTTATTAATTTACTAGTTGCCTTTGTCATCTTATTTCCTATTTACTACCAAACTTCCTACTTAGTCATAGTTTATCAATATATACATACCTAGGCAAATCAAGATCTTGTCCTTTCTGTTATTCAATTAAATCGGATATGCGCAAATAATTGTTAATTAACTTATTCCTACAAAATTATTTACATACATTCAGTTCCAAATTTTATAGAATTAAGTTCTAATTACTTACCACTTAATCCATCAATTATATATTCTATCCAAACATGCATTTAAATCTTTTTATTTTATTTTAAATAAATTTATTCAATGTTGACATCCACTAAATAAAATTTACTTTCATTTATATAATTGCAATTCAATTCAGTTATTATTTCATAAATACTATTTCCGATTTATATCTTCCAGTATTAATTTCACAAACCAATTTAATCAACAAATTATAACTTATAACCACAAACGCCAATTTACGTTATTTCAATCTATTGCCATATAAACATTTAAATTGTTAACCTTTAATTACAGTTACTATATCTAATTCCTACATTTACTCAAATAAAATCTTAAGACTTCTATCTCTTTCTAAATTAGATTAGAAATCATATTAAATTAACTCATTTAATATCATCGAATTTAACGGGTCGTTACAAGTTAAAGGACTTAAATCTCTTGACAATGACCAAAACTTATATCTAATTTATTCGTGTTAATTTAAAAGTAAATTCTTCATTTGTAAATAGTTTCAACAACTTGCATTCATCTGATTGTAAATAAATCTTACATTTAGGAACTGTTTATGTTTCATTTGGATTTTGTGGGTAGCATCCGCTAAAAACCCTCGCGAGACAACACTCGTCCTACTAGGGAATGTCTTGTTGTATACGCTCAACGCAATCGTGTTTCCTGCGAAAATGGATTTATCTTAGTTTTAGTTTATTCGAGGACAAATAAAAAGATAAGTTTGCAGTATTTGATGTGCACGTAAGTGTGCATATTTTTACTTCCATATTTAATCTACTTTTACTTAAGTAAATGTCATATTTGGATATTTTTACATATTTTTACCAAAATCCAAATCTCATCAAATCATCACTCATTCATCTTCAATTTAAGGGCAAAATGGTAATTTTATGCATATATTAATTTTGAGAATATTTATTTGCACACTTTAGTTTTAGTTATAGGAATTGTGGATGGAAAATGGATAAAGCCTTCATGAATATATGCATGCATAAGAGAAGAAGGCAATGAAAATGGAAATAAATGGATTCATGAAATCATGGAGGTCCCCACATACCCACTTAACATAATCTACAATTAGGAGCTAATGCACAAGTCAATGGTAATTAAAAGCACATATAGACTTAATAGAGAATTAATTCATGTTAATGATAACTTAGTTGCCACAATTCCTAAGTGTATTTTAGATAGTCCCCTAAAATATGGATTAGGGTTTTAGAAATGTACAAATAACCCTCTTATGTTCATGTAATGAATCTTTTATCTACTTATCATATAATGCAAATTGCAACCACAAAACTAGTGAGAAATAAAATGGTTTACCTAAGTCTCGTTTTCTTCTTCTTCTTTTTCTACTTGCTTTTATTTTCTTTTGTGCTTGTTTTCATTTATATGCTCTCTTTTCTTTTATGTTAGTAGCTTAGATTTATTTCATGCAAATAGATTAATTCTCTTTTTACTAGCTCTTACTTTTCTTGTTTTTTTATGTTGAAATTTACAAGTATTGAAATGATAACACAAATGAGTAGCTACCCCTTCAATTTTGTGTGCGATGAAGCTCTCTAAAATCATGTAAATTCAACATATTCTATGATTTATGATCTCTTTTTATGCTTCATGAAAGGTTGGATGACGATGTAAGTTTATTAGGGAATTTGATAACATATGTTGTAATCATAAATGGGCTATGCTTAATCCAACATAAACATAATTTACATCACCATCTAACTAGTTGATTTTGAACATGGAATTAAAGGAGAAACAAAATTTGATGATTTATGTTGCTAAACAAAATAGTAAATAGATCATACTTAAACTAGTTTTTTCTTTAATTTCATGCTCATTTTTCATTACAGTGGATAAGTGGTTCTAGTTGTTGTATTATAGTTTGATGGTTTAAGTTATGTTAATTAATAACATAAATAGACTATACTTATGATAAATACATCACCAATTCCACTTAAGATTAAAATGAGAGATCATATATTGATTTTTTTGATTTATGTAAAAATATGAGAGTGGATTTGCCTCGAATTTGTCATTTAATCTCATAGTTTATTTCACCTTGGTCAAGTTTAACTTCTGCTACTTTTTTTGTTTTAAAATAAACTTGTAAATTTGGGTTAATTTGATTGAGTAGTATTTTAAAATCACTTCAATTCCCTACGGAATGACCCATACTCGCCACATACTACCACTGTGAACTGTGTGCTTGCGGTTATGTTTTATCACAAATTTTTTCGACGGTTTTCTAATCTGATAGAAGATTCATCGTTAAACAAATTTTTGGTGCTGCGTTAAACAAGTTTTTGGCGCACCATCAAATATTACATTCTTCCACTTTCAGAAACTCTCTAGACATAGACTTCAATAATGCTACTTCAACAAGAATATCAAAAGTAGCACCTATAGAAATATACCTAAGAGCAAGATCTGAGGTTATTTAAGTCCCATACCAAACTTATTGACTTTCTTAGTGGGATTATTGATCGTATCTATACTAAAACAATCCAAAATTGTGAATTAATCCATGTACTCCTTCGTTGTCTTCTTGCCTTGTTAAAGATACATAAACTTCTAAACTTACAAGCCCTTCTCAACTTAGAAATAAATTTAGCTTCAAATCTCCTTTGAAACTATTCCTAAGTCATAGCATGCACCTTCGCTTCTCCAATCAGAACATTCCATCAACAAAAAGCTTCCATTTGAAGTTGTCTAGAAGCAAGTCATCTCCTCGTCAAATTCTCATTCCCCATGTCATTAAGGATCCACTCACTAATGCAGAGCCAAGCTTGGGTCTTTATAAATGACTATGTCCCCAAATAAGGCTTCCCTCCCATGTGAAGATAGTCTTTAAAAGACGGAGGAAATCAAGAATAGGTGGTGTAAGCGGTAAACGAATAACATCACCCATACTAGTGCTAAAACATAAGGGACTCATACTGGAGATGGAATACCCAATGATGTGCTTGTAAGTATCATGCATATGGAGATCCAAAGCTTCAACACTATCTCTAGCATTTGTTGCACGAAGGCTGCAACTCTTAGTGGCTAATTGAAAATGAGATCTATGAGCAACTTTTGCATAAGATAGTATCAAAACTAAAAATAAAAGTGAGAGTGCCTAAATAAAATATGCTAAATTATAACAAAATACGAATATGCTCTGTTAACTTATCCTAATTTATGGTGATCGACTAACCTAAGCATTAATACCAAATGTGATAAACCTCCCCTCCTTTTGGGAAACATCCATAATCCATGCATACAAGCACTTTAATTCCTTAAGTATCACTAAGGACGTTCTGTTAGCGGTAGAATATAAAATAACAACACATAGCATATCTATCATAACTATCATCTTACTAAATCTTGCAGAAGAATGAATAAAGTATAATATTAAAATAGACATGTAAAAGAGAAAATATGTATGTATCATATCAAAAGACATAAAATTCTGTATCATAATACAACATGCAAACAATACATTAGATCTTATATACAACGTAGCAGTAAAATAGCTTTGGCTATATAGATTGCCTCCATCTAGTAGATATCCTCATTTCTAGTCAGCCAACTCAAACAATATATAATAAATGAGACAACAAAGACAGATTTAGACATAAACTCTCTAAAAGGAAATATCACAAGTTTGCATGATTACTAATAAGCTACTGTATATTGAATAATGCCGAATGGCAATACTTGAAGTAATGAAACCATATCTCAACTTACATCTTCACCTACACCCTAAAGTTAGCACATTTCTACTATAATGCCATGCTATACAGAATGAGTCTATAATATAGTAACCATTATTACATTGATCATGACTCAACTATCACAAACTAGGCCACTGGACCTCACATCATCCAGTAAGGACAGTACCACTAAGCATAGTCACTAATGTAAGACCAATACTATGACACTTCAGTGCATCATCCACCATTTTATGTTGTATCAAACCGGAGTCGATGCACACGTGCTTAACCACTGCCATTTGTGGATCATGCAGGAACGAGGCCTATAACCCTTGCTACAACATAGCTTGAAGTGATTGCCATTACCACTAGTGCAATAACCCTGCTTATTATGCCATAATAATAAAAAATGAAATAAAATGTTCAAATTTGATTTCTAATAACTGCTATCTTTTTTGAAAAATAATTTTACTTAATTAAAGTCCATTTAATGAAAGATTTTGTTATAATAAATTAATATTAATTTATATATTTTATTCAAATAATATATCAATCTTGAAAAAATATTTTCACAAATATAAAATATTTTCAAATTGTAAGTAATTTTTGTATATCATTAAATAGTCAAAAAATAAATTTATTTTATAATAATAAAATGGATAGTTAAATATATATTAAAATAAATTGAAATCTTAAATAATTTTTGTGTGATTGAAATAATATAAATAAACAGGTATTGAATTGAAAAATTATCTAGTTATTGAAATATAATTTATAGAGTGAAGTGTAAATTAATTTAAATTGGACTGAAATTTAATTATAAATAAATAAATAAATAAAAGAATTATTTAAAGAGAAAAGAAAAGAAAGGTAAAAATAAATAAAAGGATTCATTTTCTAGTTAGTTCCAGAACCTCCTCATTTCACCATTCAAGGCCAAACTTTAGCCAATGCCCACCCTCTCGCATATCTCAACCTGTACCTTTTTTCCTCTAATCTCCTTACATCGACTTATGAATATGGAAAAAACCAAGCTTATAAAATGAAACATAAAGGCGCGATGCTTGATAGAAGGCGAGTCGGCATGGGAAGGTGTGGCCGACTCAAAGCTACGGCTTAGCATCAATCACATGAATGAAAGGGAGTGTGTTCGATAGTTCATGAGTAAGTGACGGGGATGGAGGAGATGTTATGCTAGGGGCAGAAACTTAGGAAGCGTGCATATGACCTAGGCATGAAGGAAAAGTTTAGCTTTTGGCAATGGTGGTAGTGTTGGTGTCATATGGTGCCGATGTTGGAGGCTTGAGCTCGATGGTGGCTGGTAGAGGAAAGTGGGATCGAGTAGCGAGGGCTAAGTCATGTGGAAAAGGTAGTGCAGTGGAGAAGAGCATAGGTGGACACTATTTTGGAACTCGAACTCCATTTTAGTGAGTTTTTTTTAACTCGCATCAATGTCCATTCATCCCGTTTATTTTTCGAATTGCACAGTTGAATTAGATTATTTGAGATTGATTGATGTTTGGAATGTTGATTGGTTGTGTTGTTTGAAGGTGTCAATTTATAAATGAAATTATGTCCAATTGCGTATTGAACTTTGTATATTTGAATATTGGTATGCAAGCTTTCTATGGATGTTTTATTTATTTTACCCGTTTAAATAATTTTTTATAAGTTTTAGAAAATTATTTTTAAGGGTTTAAATTCGTTTTAAAAGTTTTATAAATAATTTACTAAATATTTACTTAATTTAACTTATTTTAGAGATCTATTTTATTTATAATATAATTTTCATTGGATCTAAACCACTTTTAAAAAATACTATTATATTTATATATTTTAAATCTAAGACCAGTTTTCAAATCATTGTTTAGAAATTTTATATATTATCTAGAAAATATGAAATAATTTCTAAGGTGCATTTAATTGATTTTAAAGAGTATTATCAATAATTTTGGACGTAAGAAGGAGATTTTGGATAATGTTCTATAGTTTGGAATAAATAAAATGTATTTTGGGACTATGAATTTATATGAAAATATTTGGTGAGTATGAAAGATTATTAAATGATTTTTAAATGTTATTAAGTGATTTTTTATAAAAGTTGCCAATGATTTTAGTGTAACGTGAAGTTTTAAGTGGTAATCTATATTTTGAAATAAAAAGAAATTTATTTTAAAGTTTATAAATTTATTTAAAAAATAGTAACTAATTATAGGAGATAGTAAAAGGACTTCTATAAAGAATGGTTGATCTATAAAGTGATCTTGAATGTTTTCAAATATATAAGTTATGATTTAGAAATGAATTTTGTTATTTAAATCTTTATTTTGAAATTATATAAATATAGGTAATGTACTATTTAATATATATTATATTTTAAAGGTTTTGATTGATTTTAGATTGTAAAAATTTATTTAAGAAGTTTTAATTAGCTTTATTAATTTATTAAAAAGAAACATATAATTGGTTTTAAATAATTATTTAAAAGTATATATAAATTTTGAACATAATACCACTACTAATAATAATAAATAAATTCTAATTGATATTTTAAGTATATTTAAATATATGATTTATATTAATTGTGTAAAGAAAGATCTAGTTGAACTTTATTATTATTCCATTTCTTAATCAAATGGGATTTTCTATATAATCTCTACAATTTATGAATTCTCGTTTCCCTATACTAATTTTGATGTTATGAGTGATTCAATATTATATATTTTGATTAGTTACTTTAGATGTGATTTTATACGATGATAACATCTTTTGTTTGATTTTGTGATATTTCATTCTATGTGATGAAAAATCTGAGTAAACGAAGTTATAATACCATTTGGGATGAGGCATTCGATAATATTTCTCCAATTATTCTTTGAACTCGTTATATAAAGTACTATGGAGATCGAGTGTAGTTTATGAGCATTTAATAAACTATTGAGCATCATGCGGTGGTATGGGACGCAGATGTGATTCTTATTTGGTTATTCAATGTAATTTGATGTCACTAAAGTAACGAGAACAGGGACATCGGGATTATTCTCATGTGAGGTGATGCTCGAGGTAGAGCAATCTCATGGATGCTTGAGCTATGAGGGTGTACCATACACACACACACACACACTTGTATATCATGAAGCTCTCTGAAAAACGATTAGGAGTTAGCGAGAACCGAATAGCCTGAGTCCGCACATACGGTCTGATCGTGGGATCCTGCCCAAGATTTGTGACACCGTTATTATATATTAGATGTGCATCGTGGGATTAAGTGGAGGGAAATTAGCCCTTTGGGAGGGCATCCCTAACCCCTTTTTATCACCTAAGCCAGCAGTCTATTACCATAGGGGTGTGATCTAGGATCGTGACAAGGAGTACTCGTTTTGACGAGCACATTAGGTAGATATTGTCACGATTACTAGGAAGGTAGCAGAAGACCATAGGAGTGGATCCGGGTGGGTGGGCCAGGTGCTCTAAGAGATGGTTGATGGCCATATTGTCATATGATTGTAAGACCCTTATTTTTTTGTTTAACTTTTTTCAGGGAATTTAGTTAGATAAAATAAATAGAATAATGTTAGGTGATAAGAAGAATGAGTTTTTATTAACTAATTTTGGTCATGCCTTAATTAATCAATTAATAAGATTATTTTGAACATAGAATATGAAGGGACTAATGAGAGGGGCATAATGAGAATAATTCCTTAATTCATTCCCTAAACCCTTCCTCTCTCATTCATTCTCATTTCATTTTCTAAAATCAAAACAAAACCTAAAATGAGGCCGGCCATTACCTTGAGGAAAAGAAGAGGTAATTTAAGGAATTCAAGGGGGAAAGATTAGGGGAATTAATCTGCATAAAATCTCAATCCATAGTATCCAATTTAAGATGAATAATAGCTAACCATCTCATTTAATATATTTTGTTTTCAGATGTAGGATCAATTTCTAAATTGGGTGTGATAATATTTCATTTTTGGATTGATAATATCATTAGCAGATTGAATGATGGTTTGTGGGAATTTCATCGAATTGTTCTAATGGGTTTTAAAGGAAAAACCTACTTTTTTGATCATCTATTGGTTTGAAATTTGAATATGTTGTAGAAAATATTGTTTTGGAGAAGGGTTGCAATTTCACAATTTTCCAAGATTAAGTAAATATTTTATGAATTTTCTAAGAGGAAAAATGTGCATATTTTTGGGGTTTTAATTATTAAAGATAACTAAATTAATATTTTAGCCCCTACATTTTTGTATAGGGAAGGAGGAAATTCATATTTTTAGTGACTTCTGAGGATCCTTCCCTAGTTATTATGATTTTTTATGAATTTATTATTCTAGATTTTTTTTAATTAATTTAATTTTATTATATTAGTTATAAGGGTTTTACAAAGCTGATTGAGAAGGTAGAAAGTGGCCAACTAGGAATTCAGCAAAAGAAAAAGAGAAATATTTTGTTATCCAATGATCATTTGACATGGGGCAAGAGTTAGTGGAAAGTTTTAACTTTAAAGGGAAATGAATTAGTTTTTAACTTATTCATAGAAATTCCATTGGCAATAACGTCGGGTTTCGATTTCTCATGATTCATAGAGGCTCGACAACTATAAATGTCGATGCATGTGAGAGATACCTGATATTGTGATGTATCCGCTTTCATAGGGATCGACACCTTGTGTTTTAGGGGTTCGACACCCAATGTTTTGTGAAGGTTCGATATCCAATGTTTTGTAAAGGTTTGATACCAATGTTTTGTAGAAGCATGATAGCCAATGATTTATAGTGACTCGACAACCCCATGGTTTAGAGACTCAGCAACTTCTTTTTTAAAGCTTGACACCTCAAGTTTTTTTGAGGCTCGGCACTTCATATTTGTAAGAACCCGATATCTCAAGTATTATAGTGGCTCGATATCTTCAGTGTAGGTACTCAACATCTATATTTTTACGGCTATACAGCCATATGTTTTACAAAACTTGAAAGACATGTTTTAGAGGCTCAATAGCCCACATTTTCTAGATGCTCAACATCCCTGTTTTGGTAGTAACTGTTTTAAAGGCTTTGTAAAGATGACAATGCTTAGGAACAAGATTCTGGCCAAGTATTTGGGCTATATTTTCCCTATTTTGAGAATGATTTCAAGAGGTTTCTCATTTTTAAAGATAAATGTCTTCAAGGAAATAAAGTAGTGTTTTAGTCCAATTTTATACGAATTTTTCCAAAGGAAAATATTACTTAAAATTAAATAATATTGTTATGTATATGGCTATTGATGATTTTGATGAATGATTTACATGTTCTTATTATCGTTTGATCAGTTAAATTTACTTATTTTATCATTGTCATAATAACATTTTCGATAACCAACATTGCACCTTGGGATTTAGAAACAGAATTACCAGTTAGATTGTTCCAATAATGAGTATGGTCAGACTGAACTCCTAAGTGAGTATAATTCAATCCCGGAGATCAGATAGATCAATTGCGTTAAGACGCTTTGAAATGATCAAAACTATATAAGATATAACTCATGGATATAAAACCAGATAAGGTTTAGGTGGGATTGGTGTACAATCACGCCCTATGCTTCAGCCGGTAGCCCCTGCTTTGTAATAGTTCATGAATCTAGTGCGTAGGTCTTTGTAAGTAGTGAGATTAAAAAATGTGTACTCGCAGAAAGGATCTAAAAGCTCAATATGCCCAATATATGGTTTAAGCATTTTTCTCCTAACTGTATTTGGAGATCTTGTGACATCTACTTATGCTTTGGCTCGAGTCAGTCCGATAGGTTATTAGTTAGCCTATGAAAACTAATAGGTTCACAGTGACCCTAAAAAAACTATGATATGAGATGGACTGTCAATTTCATGGGGTGGGTAAAACTTTGGAAATGCATAACCCTTAATGATAGACTAGTTATATATACCCATATTGCACGCATATGATCATATCATGTTTTGTTTTGACCATTGTGGTTGCAAGTGCACGATTTATATTAAGATTGACATATTTTAATAAGATACTAGTGAGGGGAAAACCCATTCCATTCTACAACGTGGTCTCACTAGATATCTATTTTTGGTTTGAGATAGTATATTATTAGTCGCACAAGATTTGTTGTTTGGACCGAAGCTTTTCCCCCTTAAATTTTCGGGTCCTCATTTGAGTAGATCCGGAGTAGGGTTTTAAGGTTAGACGAATAAGCTTTCGGATTAGTGTAGGAGGTAAGCTAATATTAGGAGTTAACTTCCGCTGTGTTGTTTGACATTTATACTTTTTGGAATGGATGCAACGACAGAATTTATGACTGTCAAGTGGTTAGACTCTGACCATCTAATAGGACATCTTTATATGTCGCTCTTGGAATATAATTGTATTATTATATTTTCTCTAAACGTGGAATCGATGGGATTATGTATTGAATGCAAAATTCTATTAATGGAATGTGTTTTGAAAATTTCCATATCATGTGCTCTTGATGTTATGGAAACAATTAACAGATCTCATTTTTTCATCGAAAAATAACACTATTAATGACTGCAGCATCAATACGCTTATTTTTCAGCCTTAAATTAGGGGACGTTACAAATTGGTATCTGTACATAGGTTCATGTAAAATTTAGAAGATTTCGAAAATATAATCCACATATATTAGAGAATAAAGTTGATTGTGGTATTATGCTATAACAACGTAAAAGTTATCGTTATATATGTATGTCTGTATTCTATCTCTATTCTTCCTTCTCTCTTAGACCATTCTTCTGTATCTTACGAAAACTTTTATATAGATTATGAGCAAGCAAGATATGGAAGCCGAAAATGGAAGAGTAAATATAGGCAGAGAAAGAACTAGAACTAATGAAAATATCTGTCCCGTTACTTAAAGGAATCTAGGTCCACAAATAAATTCTAATCCAAATCCAAATGCTAATGTGAGTACTGGAACCCCACCAGTAGATATGGGGACCATGTATCAGTTATTTATGAATTTGATGCATGCGGGAGCTGCAACTAGTTTGGTTGGAGGAAACACTGATAATGTGGAAGGTGCTAATCCCAAGGTACCCGCTTGCAACAATTATGTCTAGTTGTGCCGTGATTATACCAGCCTTGGAGGAAAGCCTTTTCATGGAACAGAAATTACTATTGAAGTTGAAAATTGGCTATTCCACTATGAAAAGTTCTTCGCTAACTTAAGCTTGAATGATAAGCAAAAGAGGAGGTTGGCATCTAGATAGTTGCAAAGAGCTACTTTTTATTTGTCGAACAGTCTGATTGTAGGAATACTAGAGGAGAATTCGACTTGGACTGAATTTAGAAGGATATTTGAGGAGATTTTTTTGTCCGAGATAGTTAAGTCAACTTTGCACAAAAAGTATGATAAATTGGAGCAAGGTGTTATGTCTGTACTGGAGTATGCAACTAAGTTCAATGAGTTGTCCGGATATGGATATGCTACCATTGATACTTTTATAAAAAGGAATGAGAAGTTCGTTTGTGGACTGAAGCCAGAGATTGCCAGACCCATGCGATGTGGTGGTGGAGATGGCATTAAGGAATAAGGAAATGCTTTCAACATTTGGAAGTGACAAGCTTGTGGAAACTAAAGTTTTTCAAGGCAAGAAATGGAAGTTCTTTGATAAGAAGGGAGCCCAAATAGGGCAAAGCTGATAAGAAAGTGAAAGCTAATATTGTTTGTTATAAGTGTGATAAGAAAGGGCACTTTATTAATGAGTGTCGATTTGTTAATGGAAACAAGGTCATGGAAAAGAAGGGTGTGAAGTGTTACAACTGCAATCAGAAGGGGCATTATAAGAAAGAATGTCCACAAATGGCCAAGGCTGATAAAGGGAAAGTCTTTTCTCTGGAACTATCGGCTTTTGAACCGACTGCAAAAGAGAAACGAAAGTCTATGTTGGGAGGTACACTTTTGATTCATGGCATACCTATTAAAGTGTTATTTGATATTGGCACATCATATTCGTGTACATCGTAATGCTTGGTAGATAAGTTAAACCTAGAACCACAATACCTCATTACTTCATTAAGAGTTGCGAATCTGATAGGAGGTTACGCAACTCTTGGGATGAGATATGACCATTTAGAATTCGAGCTGTTAGGTCATGCATGTACCTGCAAATTGCATGTGCTTGATTTTGTGGCTTTTGGGATTATTCTGGGTATGGATTGGTTAAGTAGATATGATGCTATGATATTTTGCCAGGATAGGAAGATATTATTAAGACACCCAAATAGCCATGATCAAATTATATACTTAGTAGAAAATTAGAGTTCAGATATATGTGCTTTATTGGGTGCAAAGGAAGAGAAAATGAATTGGGTTTTCATCGCAAGAGTGTATGCGGATGTTTTTGAACCAATTACAGGACTACCACCAAGACGAGCTATTAAATTTTGAATAGATCTTGTACTTAGAGCTGAACCCATAAGTAGGCTGCCTAGCAGAATGACACCTACTAAGATGAAAGAGTTAAAGGTGTAGCTGGTAGACTTAGAAGGAAAGCAGTTTCTTAGACCAATTAGTTCACCTTAGGGAGCAACCGCAGTGTTTGTAAATAAATCATACGGGTCATTAAGGATATGTATTGATTATTGTAAGTTAAACGAGAAGACGAGAAAGAATTTTGCCAAAAATAGATGATTTTTTTGATCAGCTGAGTGGAGCCTAGGTATTTTACCAATTGGATTTAGCAATAGGGTTTCATCAATTGGGAGTGGTAGAGGACAATATTCCATTAACGGCGTTTCGAATAAGATATGGTTCGTATAACTGGTTGGTCATGCTCTTTATACTGACCAATGTGTCTGTTTCTTTATGTATTTGATGAACAGAATCTTCTAAGAGCATTTGGACAGATCCACGTTAGTATTTGTAGATGACATTCTGATATAATCTAAGAACGAGGGGATTCATCTTGGAATAGTGCTGGTAAGGCAACATCAACTAAAAGAAAAGTTTTCAAAATGTTGTTTTTGAAGAAAAAGTGAAGTTCCTTGGCCATGCAATTTCAGAGAAAGGGTTATCAGTCGATCCAGCTAAGATTGAAGTTGTTAATAATTGGAAAAGACAAAGGCTGTGATCGAGATAAGAAATTTTCTAGGGTTAGCTAGTTATTATTAGAGATTCATCAAGGATTTCTCTCGTGTAGCGGCACCTATGACTAAACTGACAAGGAAGAACATTAAGTATGGCTGGACCGATAAATTTGAAGAAGAATTCTTAAAGTGAAAAAATTTATTGGCCAATGCTCCTGTGTTAGTTGTTCCTGATGGAAATCAAGATCTAGTGGTATATACTGATGAATGTGAGATGGGGTTACGAGTTGTGTTAATGCAAAAGGTAAAGTGATTGCCTTCACTTCTCGATAGATACGACCACATAACGTTAGATATCTGACTCATGATTTTGAGTTGGAAGTGGTGATCTTTGCTTTGAAAGCATGGAGACACTATTTTTGGGAGAACGATTTAAGTCATTTACGAATCATATGTCTTTGAAATATTTATTCTCTTAGAAGGAGTTGAATATGAGACAGTAAAGCCAGCTAGAGTTTTTGGCAACTTATGACTTCGATATTGAGTATATGCCAGGGAAAGGTAATAAAGTTGCGGATGCACTTAGTGAGAAACATTAGAGTGTGGTGTTAGTTATGTTAGCAGAATGGAAGGATTCAGAGGCATTGACTACTTGGGGGCGTATAGTTAAGGTCAATGGCTAGTTCTAGTCGGAATACTATGATGTTGTCATGTTTGAAAGTTTGGCCGGTAATGATCCAAAGAATTGCTTCTAAGCAAAGAGATGATCCATTACTAGCTGAATGGATTAAAGGACTTGAAGATGGAAATAAGATTGATGATTTAAAATATTTTAGTCTTGACTAGAACAGATGGTTGAGGAAGAAGCGATAGTTGTGCATTCCATAAGTTTGTAACCTAAGGAAGGCAGTTCTTAGGGAGTGTCATCGATCTAAGCATACTGTTCATCCTGAAGGAACCAAAATGTGTAAGGTTATAAAAAGGATTTTCTTCTAGAAAAGAGTAAAAAGAGATATAGGCTTATTTGGCGAATCAATGTTTGAATTGCCAACAAGTGCAACTGAAACCAAGTGGATTGCTGCAACCTTTAGAAGTGCCACTTTGGAAATGGGATTCTATATACATGGATTTTATTGATGGGTTGCCAAGGTTGAATATGGAAATGAAAGCATTTGGGTCATGGTAGATAGAATGACCAAGAGTGCACACATTATTCTCGTTAAGTTGACAAGGACGACACCTACTTTGGCAATGTTGTTTATAAAGAATATTGTAAGACTGCATAGGATTTCTAGTATAGTCAATGACAGAGATACTTTGTTCACTAGTGAATTCTGGACGAGTCATTAAGAAGTGTAAGGTACCAACCCAAAGATGAGTACCGTTTACTGTCCATAAATGGATAGGAAAACAGAAAGAGTTAACAAAGTTCTTGAAGATTTGTTAATGGCTTGTGTACTAGACTTGAGAGGATCATAGGAAGGCCATTTGCACTTATTCAAGTTTCCTATAATAATAGTTATCAAACTATCATAAGAATGGCGCCTTTCGAAGCTCATTACGGAAGGCTGTCCAAATCACCAGCATGTTGGCTAGAGACTAGGGATAGACTGATCCATGCCCTAGATACGGTGAGAGAAGATATTGGAAAGATTGAGTTGACCCGAGCAAGGATGAAGGAAGCTTAGGTTGGGTAGAAAAGTTACATTGATAGGAGGCGTAAGGAATTAGAGTTCTCAGTTGGAGATCACTTTTTGTTAAAGTATCACTAATGAAAGGTGCAATACAGTTTGGAAAGTCAGGGAAGTTGATATCGAGATATGATGGTCTATTTCTTGTCATAGAAAGGATTGGGAAATTCGCTTATTGGATAGATATACCGAATAGTTTGACAAAAGTCCATAATGATTTTCATGGTTCTCATCTTAGAAAGTATGTGCATGATCCAGAGACTACTATTGCAATGTATGTATTAGAAGATTTAGTAACAGAACTGGATACGACTTTTGTCAGACAACCAGTTTGTGTTGTAGCAAGAGATGAGAATTAATTAAGAAACAAGGCCGTCAAGTTAGTGAAGGTCCAGTGGAGTGACAATAAAGAAAGACTATACTTGGAGATAGAAGACAAGATTAAAGATACTTCTAAGTTGTTTTGATGATGTGTTCAATATCTGTCTTATAGACTTTTGCTAGTAGGATATGCTAGTATTGTTGCTATGTGTTTGTCACATATGTTTTCATGATTGTTATGCTTGTTGTTTTCCTTATCATAATTTCTAAGATGAAATTCTTTAAGGTGGGGGTCTGCAATACCCCTAATTTTTGTTTAGCATTATTTAGGGAATTTAATTAGATAAATTAAATAGAATAATGTGAGGTGATAAAGAGAATAGGATTTCTTATTAATTTGAGTCAGACCTTAATTAATTCCTTAAACCTACTTTTGTGTTTTAGGGAATGTGAGGTGATAAGGAGAATGTAAGGTGATAGGAAGGGATTAATTAGAGGAACAAATTAAGAATAATTCCTTAGTTTATTCCCTTAACCCTTCCTCTCTCATTCATTCTCATTTCAATTTCTAAAATTAAAACAAAACCTAAAAAGAGGTCGGCCATTACCTAGAAGGCATCCAAGGAATTTGAAAAGGAAAGCTTGGGGGAATTAATCTACACCAAATCTCAATCTCTCTTATCCAACCTGAGGTGAATAGTAGTCAACCATCTCATTTATTATGTTTTGTTTTTTGATTTAGGATTGATTTCCAAATTGGGTGAGATAAGTAGTAGATTGAATGATGGTTTGTTGGAATTCTATGAAACTGTTCTAACGGGTTTTAAAGGCAAAATCGACATTTTTGATCTAAAATTTGAATATATGGTAGAAAATATTGTTTTGGAGATGGGTTTTCAATTTTTTAATTTTCTATGTTCACATGAATATTTAATGAATTTTCTAAGAGGAAAAATGTGCAAAATTTCGGGGTTTCAATTATTAAAGATAATTAAATAATATTTTAGTTGTAAAATTTTTGTATACGGAAGAAGAATGGAATTCAGATTTTTAGTGATTTTTGGGGGATTTAACCTAATTATTATGATTTATTATGAATTTATTATTCCAATTTTTTTTAATTAATATGAGTTTATGATATTAATTATAAGGGTTTTACAAAATTGATTGAGAAGGGTAGAACGTGACCTACTAGTAATTCTGCAAAAAAAATGAAAAGTGTTTTTTATCCAATGATGATTTTACATGGGGTAAGTGTTAGTGGAAAGTTTTAACTTTAAGGAGACAATTCAGTTGTTAACTTATTTATAGAAATATCATTGGCAATAACTTAGAGTTTCGATATCGCATAATTCACAAAGGCCCAACAACTATAAAAGTCGATGCATGTGAATGATACTCGATATCTATGTGATATATTTGCTTATATAGGGACTCGACACCTTGTTTTATAAAGATTCGATACCCAATGTTTTGTAAAGGCTCGATACACAATGTTTTTAGAGGCTCGATAGCCAATGTTCTGTAAAGGCTTGAGTGCCAATTTTTTGTAAAGGCTCGACAACCCCATGGTTTAGAGATGCAGTAACTTCTTTTTAAAGCTCGAAACCTCAAATTTTTTTGAGGATCGACACCTTATGTTTTTAAGAACCCGAAATCTCATGTATTATAATGGCTCGATATCTTCAGTGTAGATACTCCACATTTATATTTTTTGTGTCTATACAACCATATGTCTTACAAAACTCAAAAGCTATGTTTTAGAGGCTCAATAGCCCATGTTTTCTAGATGCTTGACAACCTTATTTTGATAGAAAGTGTTTTAAAAGCTATGTAAAGATGATAGTGCTTGGTATAAGATTTTGGCTAAGTATCGAGGACTATGTTTTCCTTGTTTTAAGAATGATTTCAAGAGGTTTATCATTTCTAAAGATAAAATTTTTCAAGGAAATGAAATAGCATTTTAGCTCAATATTACATTTATTTTGCCAAAGGAAAATATTACCTTTTCTGGGTGCTCAACATCCCTGTTTTGGTAGCAAGTGTTTTAAAAGCTTTGTAAAGATGACAGCGCTTAGGAACAAGATTTTGGCCAAGTATTTGGGCTATATTTTCCCTATTTTGAGAATGATTTCAAGAGGTTCCTCATTTCTAAAGATAAATGTCTTCAAGGAAATAAAGTAATGTTTTAGTCTAATTTTATATGAATTTTGCCAAGGAAAATATTACGTAAAATTAAGTAGTCTTGTTATGTATATGGCTATTGATGATCATATTTTGATAAATGATGTCATGTGTTCTTGTTATCGTTTGATCAGTTAAATTTACATATTTTATCATTTCCATACTCACATTTTCACTACCCAATATTGCACCTTGGGAATCAGAAATTTAATTACCAGTTAGTTGTTCCAGCAGTGAGTATGGTCAGAGTAAACTCCTGAGTGAGTAGAATTGCATCCAGGATATCAAATAGATCAATTGTATTAGGATGCCTTGAGCTGATCAAAACCAGATAAGATATGACTCATGTATTTAAACCAAATAAGATTTAGGTGGGACTGGTGTAGGGTCGCGCTCTATGCTTCAGTTGGTAGCCTCTGGTTGGTAAAGGTCCGCAATTCCAGTATGTAGGGCTTTATCAATAGTAAGACTAAAAGATGTGTATGCACAGAAAGGAACTTGTAGCTCTATATGCTCATTGTATTTTTTAACTGTTTCCTTCTAACAGTATTTGGAGATTTTGGGATATCTGATTATGTTTTAGTTCGAGTTAGCCTGATACATTATTAATTGGCATATCAAAACTAATACGTTTATAGTGATCCTAGGAAAAATATTATATGAGATAGACCGTCTATTTCATGGGATGGGTAAACTTTGGGAATGCATAAACCTTATTGAAAGACTGGTCATATTTACCCATATTGCATGGATATGATCATATCATGTTTTGTTCTAACCGTTATGTTTGTAGATGCACGATTTATGTTAAGATTGACATATTTTGATAAGATACTACGAAGGGGAAAACCCGTTCCTTTTTGCGGTGCGGTCTCACTAGATATCTATTTTTGGTTGGAGATGGTATATTATTATTCATACGAGACTTTTAGTCTAATACAAAGTTTCTGTTTTTCCCCTTAAACTCTCAGGTACTCATTTGAGTAGATTAAGAATAGGGTTTTAAGGTTAAACGAACAAGCTTCCAGAGACATGCTGGAGGCAAACTAATATTAGAAGTTTATTTCCATTTTGTTGTTTGAAGTTTATACTTTGTTAGAATGGAAGTAACGAATGAATTTATAACTGTCAAGTAATTAGACTCTAATCATCTGCAATATAATTGTATTTATTATATTTTCTCTGAACATGGATTCGATGGGATTATGTAATGTACACCAAATTCATTAATGAAATGTATTTTTAAAATTTTCATATTCTTGTGATCTTGATGCTTAATTAAATGATCTCATTTTGTCATCGGGAAATAACACTATGGATGATTGCAACATCAATAGCGCTTATTTTTAGGCCTCGAATTGGAGGATGTTATAACGACTCTACTTGGGACCTTGTTTCTATCGCACAACCAATCCTCATCACTACTTGTTTCTATAGAAGGAGATGAGATTATACCTGCAATGTGATAGATGTCCAGCATATTGTGGATTCTCGTATCTTTCAGTATTTGTAATTTACCAGATAGGTGCCTTATGTATATATATACATTGGTGTGGGTATTATTTTATTGAGATTTGAGATATATATTTGGCTAATGATATATGCTAGCATGATTACTCTTGGTGATATCTCATATATTAATGATTTTCAGATTTTGATGATTCTTTCTAGATATGGATGATTTACCCATTTGACGTTATTTCATGATTTATGATTTGATGAGCTTCTGTATGAGTAATGACATCTTTAAGCGTGACTTTTTTGGTATTCTACGTTATATGACAATTTGGGGCTTATTTAAGATATTATCATTATATATGATGCACACATTACTATATATATATATATATATATATATTGGCATCATGATTATCGTTTTGAATTATTCTAATAGTATGATCATATTATTATTATATCCGATATATACTGAGTTTTATATATGTATTGACCCTTTGGTTTAGATATAGTCTGAACCATGTGTTATTTATATAATACTCGAATCAGTCCGAGACATTTCAAGTTCAAGGATAATGAGACCAGCTTGTGTTTTTTTTGGCATAAAGGAGACTAGATATTTATATTATAGATTATCCTTTTGTACTTTATAGTCTCTTGTGTATATCATTTTGAAGTATATTGGACATATGTTGTATATTTTATATTATATATATTCTTTGCGATATTGACTCTATGATCTTTGATATTTACTGTACATTGTATATTGTTTTATCCTAGAGGCACACATGTTTATTGCTTTGTGCCTATACCGTGTATATATGGATGAGTTATTTATTTGATGTTTAAATATGTACCAGTGTTGGCCTAAGGGAATATTCACGTTGTATCCCATATAACCTCATTCTCCATATTATCCAACAGTAGTTCTCTTTGATAGTATGGGTATAGAGGTAGAGTGCTATAACTAGATAAAATAACTTCAATCATCATGGATCGATGTCGTCCGCATATGCAAAATAGAAATTACTACTGCCTCATGCTACAAATGGTCTAGAATTATAAAATACTAAATCCATAATAAAGAGACATAGAATTATTCTGTATATGCGATATATTATAGAATCATATAATACAACACTCTAGTCATCAGGTCTCCAAACCACCAAATGACTATAAAACCCACCATATGAATCGTATCGCACCTTGAACCAATACTATAGTCATATTTCATCTGACATCGATCACATGTTCCCAAGCACTAGGTGTACAATTTCTAAACTTATCATCTTACTCTATATTCAAATCGAACCTTAGGAGCATCGCACGAGTCACCAAAATGAAACTAAGATCCCAGAATACCAAAATCCAATAACTAAGCTCCACTTACCAATTGACAACATTTCAAACGTCTAAAATAGGTATTTAGATGTCTGAACCCAACTTTCAGATATTTGAACCTAACTTTTAGATGTTTTAAAACATCCAATATACACATGAATAATGCATGGTTAATTTCCTAAATTTCAGACATATGAATCTTCAATTCAAAAGTCTGAACGCTCGTTCATATGAGTTAGATCCTAAATAGGAAATTTCCTGTAGTCGAAAGTCTCTCCACCTTTTCCTTGTTCTCCTTTCTACTTCCCATCTTTGATGTATGGCTTCATGCCACCGAGACACTTTACACAAACATTGCTCGACGCAAATTCACGCCTTTCTTATAAGTTGGTCGAAATTCAGATGAGTGCAACTTCACATTCAATGACTGACTTTGAGGCAATGAACCAATTTTACAACCATTCGAGATTATCTACTCGATTCGCTATTTCAACTCTATATTTAATTCAAAGTGACAAGTGTCTAAAACCACCTCTTATCATTCTATCGATTCCCAAACCAATAATCGGTCCAAAAGTCAAACCATATTAAATACAATTCATATCAAGGTGTCAAACAAATCCATTCAATAATCAATTAAATTTTAAAATTTCACTAAATAGAATCCTCATAAATAAAACCCTTATTTGAGTTCATTACTCTAGCTCTAACCTACATTGGATATATAACATGATTTCATTGATAGAGCTATGGGTGTACTATGAGCAATTATGTAATTTGATTATATAACTTAACTCATATAAAGAATCTTGTTCAAAATAAAGTGTGAGTTTGGTTTTTTTTCCAGTGTTGTATGTAAATAATGAAATAAACATAATAAATATATATAAGAAGAAAATCCTTAGGAGGCCTATTTCATTGATTATGGTTGCGAATGTGTTCACAATCATGAATATTAAATTTATATCTAAATACGTACTTTTTAAATGTCCCTAGTCAAGATGTATCAATAAAAGGTATCAATACATCCATTGAGACTACTATACATGATACTCTTCATATGATGGACGGTGGATTACTAATGTCTGTTCGAGATACCAAGGGATTACGTAGTTGTGGTTGTCTGAAACAATCATAGAATGACTCAATGGGAGCCTTTTATAGCTTAATACAACTAAGTCAAATAGAAGATCTCATGGTAATGACATGCAATAATCTTCAAACATTGGGGTATTATCGTCTTGAGAAGCTAGGCTATAGTTTTTTTTATGGTCAATCGCATGGTATGACGGCCATGTTACAACTATAGTTGGGCATGTGTTGAACTACTTTGAGTGAAACACAACCCAAGAGAGAATTCATCTGTGTGCAATTGGTAGTCAACTTAAAGTCAACATCTCTAGCAAGAGTAAATAGATTCGTCGATGATTGTTTTAGCATTAAACCAAGTATCTTAAAGTGGTCTGCATAATTTTCTACAAATATCAATATTGTTTTGACCTTTGACTAACTCTAGATATCTTAATGATATAGTGTTGATGAAAAGAATACATGCACAAAATATCATTACTAGGTGCAGCTTAAAAAAGATAAGAAATTTGGTTTCGCCTGAATGGTTTATAAGAGATCGAACTATTGTACTTCAACAAGCCCTTACAGGCTTTAATATCAATTTTTTTGAACATTCGAGGATCTTGTTCACACTAGAGAGTCAACACAACCATGTTGTTAGTTAATTTCCAAGTTTGATCTATAAAATTAATTTATAAGTGTTATAAATTAATAATAAATTAACATAAATGTTGTGATAAATTTAATGAAACTTTTATTTATTTCAAGCTTAAAAGTTTATTGAAATGATATATGGAAGTTATATGTTAATTTAACTTATGAAGCAACTTGATTAAATTAATTAGATAATTAATTTAATGGTTAAATCTATTTTACCTGGAGTTTTGAAGCCCAAACTATAGTATGTGGCTATAGCATGTAGAAGATGGTGGGAAACATTGTCTTTGGATCTAGAAAGAAAGTGGCTAAATATTTATGTTCTAGTTGATAATATATAGCCACCATTCATTATCTCTTTACATTGAACCAAACCTTAAACCTAGCCTCTAGTTTAGATTATTGGTGAAACCTTGCAGACAACGTTGCGTCCTGTGACCAAGAGAAACAACAAAGAGTTTGAGGAAGTAAACAATTAGCGACCGATGTGTTCGACAATCAGTTTGATCTCAATAAGGTAACATTCTCTTTTAATTAATTCATATATGTGTAAATATTTTGATACATGCACCACACATATATTTAGCAATAAATTAATAAAATTGTATATATATATAATAATTAATTTGATGATTAAAAAATTAATATATATATATGTGAATATATTATTTTCAACGTTTTTTCAATAAATAACATTTTTAGATATATATATATATATATATATATCTGTGTGTGTGTCTATAAACAAATATTTTATATTTTAAACTATCAATTGATTATTTTTGGTTTTAAAACATGTTAAAAAAATTGGTTTTGATTTAATATAAAAATATTTAATTATATATGTGCGTGTGTGCTTGTGCATGCGCGCGTGTGTATGTATGTATGTTATGTATGTATGTATGTGTGTGTGCGTGTACATGCATAGAATTCTTTTAGTAAGTACATATACGCTCTTTAGTTTAGCCACAAAAAAGTATTTTAAAATAAAGTGTTTGCAGAATTTTAATTTTTAAAAAGTTGAAAATTAAATTGGTATGTAATTTATTAAAAAAATCTATCATTTGTTTGGTCTCAGTTTTTAAAGTGGAAAAAACAAAAATTAACTTTTTTAATTTGGGAATGTCAAACTATTTTAAGCTTTAAAATTTAAATTATATAATTAAAGTACAGGTTACTAAATAACAAATATGTATTAAATAAACTTAATATATCGAAACAAAAATAAAAAGAATTATTATATATATTTTTTTAATATTGTATTATATGCATAATAATATATTTATATATGAATTTAATTTAATAAACTATTAGTCGACTAGAAAAAATCAGTGTAGATATAAATTTAAATATTTATGAGTATATGAATATATTTAGTTATTTAGTTATGACATCATAGTGGCTTGTGACATTAAATTAATTTATTAACAATAAATCACAATGTTTAGTAATGTATATATTTATCATACTACCCATAGGTTTGATTACCATATTTAATATAGTTAGATGCATGTGTCATGGATACGAACATACTATCATATTAATATATATATATATATATATATATATAATTAAATTAGAATTAAATTCATAATGAAATATTATTATTAAATAATAATAAACAAAAAATCCAATATACTAATTAGTCAAATTAAAATTATATTCCAAATCTTTTATTAAACGATACTAAACCCGATTAAGTACACAATTATCATTCATGTAAACAAAAAAGGCAACCTTATGCAAATTAATAAAAGGATTTTTTAAGTTCGCATTTTAACCTTGTTATTAATGCACCCAATCCACTGAAGGTATCAGAGCCCGTATTGTGTCATATGATTAGTTTACTAAAACATAGAGCATATATTTAGAAAATTTAATTAGATGGGCATTTAAGGAAAATATGCTTTAACTAAGAAGAATGTAACTCTATTTAGGGAACATTCTTATAACTAATAACCACCGATATCCTGATCTTTACCCGGCTCGTCGAAGTGGTCTATTTCAATGGTATGTCCTATTGTGAGGCTTAAAAGTATTTTAAGCCTTAGGTTAAGTCAAATAAGTATATTTGAATATAATAATATTTTATAAAAAGTTTAAAATATGAAGTTAAAATTTGGTCTAAAATCGAATTAAAATTTATAAAGGTTATTAACAAATTAATATTGTATAAATTATAATTAGAATTCATAAGTGTTGTGAATATAATTTAAAGTTTTAAGTTTATTTTCATAAAGGGTTAAATAATGTAATTTTGAAATTGTTGTTCAAATATAAATGTTATATTTATAATTAATTAAAAAAATTAGTTAATAAAGGGATACATATGAATGTATATATGACTTAATGAATTATAAATGTTATATTAAATTTATATATACATACATACTAATATGTATAAAGAAAACAGGAGGTTCAAATAAACTAAAACCCATAAACACTTAATGTAATACCTCATAAAATGAACCATAAAAAATAGAGTAAATTAAATGCAATATTGTATAGAATGGAAACTTTATAAAATTTGTAATTTGATCATTAAATTTGTATAGTTGTGTTTACGACAAAATTTTGATTAATTTCATATATAATATGCTGAAAATGGAGCTTGAACGAAGAATTTATGAGCATTTGAAGTTTTCAGATTTATAATAATTTGAATAGGGTTCAAATAAATAATTAATTCCTTAATTTGAAATTAATTGTGATTAGATTTAGGGGTTAAGTAACGTTAAAAATTAGCTGTTAATGTTAAAAGTTAATTAGGGCATGAAATCAATAAATAATAAAGAAATGGTAAAATAAAATTAATACCTTCCTAAAATAAGGGAAGAAGTCAGCCTAACACCTCAAGGGATCGATTGTAGGGGTCGACCGCTTGGAGTATAGAGGTCGACCACTTCCTTGTTATTGGGCCTATTTTGATGATTTATAAGCTCCAGATGTATCTGTTTTAATCTATTCTCATAGATTCTGGTGTGTTTCCAACTACAATAAATTGGACCATAGACCTTTCGCTTTGATCCAAAAATATTTTGGGGAATTTAGAAAAAATCTTCCATCGTTATCTCTCCAAATTAGATTAAGAAACTCTAATAGAGAATTCAAGTAAGAACCCAATCTGTTTTCTTTCTTTCTCCAACCCATTCTTATTCTATTTGCCTCCAACTATTCTGAATCTAATAAATATACATACCTCTTCTCTATTGTGTGTATATAAAAAGAGAGAATCTGGAAGAGTTTATGAGGCATGCAAATCCAATGAAAGGCGAAGCTAAGGCTATTCATTGAGTAGAAACCTTTGTATTTCTTTTCAGCAATGTTTAGTGTATTTCCTTTTGGATTTGAATATGCCTTAAGAATTTTGGGATTTCAAAAATAAGATAGATAAAATCCCCTAAAATTCCTTTTTATTTCGATATTTCAATTCTATCTTGAGATTCTAAATTATTTATATTAATTTGATGAAATTTATTTCATTTATGCAAGTTTTGATAATTTCATTGTCTATTCCACTTCTCCTTTTCTGGGTCAAATTGTGATTCTTCAGTAAAATAAGGGGGTTATACTATGAATTCTATTCGTAGTTTATACCACTTATTCTTATCTACTTCTTTGTAAAAGAAGAGTTCGATAGAATATGGGGTTTAGATTGCAATTCTTATTTTTAGGATATTCCATTGAATTGGTGTAATAAGTTCAGTTTTCATTTTATTTACAAGTCTATTATTGCAATTTTGGTTATGAACATTTATTCCCTGTTTCGGACATTAGAATCCTATGACATCTTAGGAATTTGAAGAAAAAATACTTGTAATAATATTTGGTAAGGGAATTGGCATTTAGCGCTTGTTTAGAGCGTAAAATCCATGCGTTTAGAATTTGTTAGGCATGAACGTTTATTTATCTCAATTGGTGTAATTAATATATAATTATTGCGTATGTAACATAATTAATTCGGCATTTATTTACATTTATTTTCCTTATTAGGAAAATAAGAGGAAAATCTTATATAGTCTAATTATTATTATAAGGTGTAATAAGGAAGGTTCCTTATAAGGCCTTACTATGAAACGACGAGATTAGTATGTATATATGGAAAGTAATTGATTTATGGAGGGATATGAGGTCAATTGAGTTACATGACGGAAGTCTTCCCTTCACTTTGACGCTATCAGCTGTCGTATACACTTTGATTAGCGTGGGATATCCTAATAATAAATATTTTTAATGATGCGAGGTTGGTCCCAAATTCCGTTGGAGATATCTCCCAGCTAATCTGGCTACCGGTTCTTACGGATTGTCGGACTGATATGAGACGTCATTATGAGTATAGGCCGTAAGATGAAGGGTCTGCTTTGGGATCTTGAGATATTAAGTGGTTGGACCCACCTCTTTTCCCCAAAAGAAGTATTAAATGGCCTAGAAGACATGTTAGGTGGTATCTCTACAGAGGCCCGCTTATGGAAATAGGTATTAAATGACTTAAGTCTGCCTATTTTCCACAAGGAAGTATTAAGTGACCTAAGAGATTCCATATGATGTCAGCTTGATTGTCCCATTAAGGAGCATGCCTTGGAAATAGGTATTAAATGATAGGGTTTGCCTTAGTTAAGGTATTAAATGACCAGAGTCTGCCTATTTTCCAATAAAAGGTATTAAGTGGCTTAGGTATCGTCTCTCATATTATTAGCTATTTATGACATACGATTGGGATATGAGATTGTATAAACTTGCTTTTGGAATGGTAAGGTAATGCAACTTTTATAAGCAGTGAATTCCTTTAAAGAGAAAATAATGGATGGTTTTAATTGTAAATTAATGACTTGAGAAGTTTTCATTTCTTAACCTTTTTAATTTGAATAAAAAGATTTCAATTTTTGGTTCTTTGATTCTTCTATTTTTCCTTCTTTATAAACCTAAAAGTCCTTTACTTAGAACTCTTTTTGTGGGGTTTATAGATAGAAGTAACACCTATTTTGAAATAAAAATAAAGAAAGGAATGTTTGATAGTATAGGTAGGAGGGACATTACCGTATAAGGTGATGAAAAGAATAATGGCTGGAATTTAGGCAATAATAGAATTGTGAATTCTGGAAAATGAGGTATTGAAAGGAGTAATAGAATAGAAAGAAGTTATTTCTGTCCACTATATCTGTTTTTCTATCGTATAAAGTCATAAAAGGTACCTTTGACCAATGATTGAATTTAAATGATGTTTAATAAATAAATCTTTTATGTTAAAAATCCTATTTTCGAAAAGAATAAATCCTTATTTTAGCAAGCTATTGAAAGGAAAGTTTTTTATAAGTTCCTATTTGAAAAACCAAGAAAATTTAAATGCCATAAATTAGGAAGTCTAACTTTTAAGAGACAAAATTCTGATAAGGAAAGTTTAAAAAGGAAGATTATTTTATTCTAATTTGGAAACAAAGGAATTTTGTATTTTTGAAAATAATTTTTAAAGTTCACATTTTCTTCACATTTTCAAAGATGGAGATATTGAATTTGATACTTCATATTTTAAGCATTGCAAGAAATGAAGTAATAAAAACTTATTTCTAAATGAGTTTATTATATGAAAATATTTTATTTTATATGTAAAAGTTATGATTTTATAATTTTTATGGAGTAGACATGGATCATAACCTAGGTGGTAGGATAGACTAAGGTTTATAGGATATGATTAAAATAGGAATAAAATGTATAACCTAGTTTAAAATTTTAAAATGTGTCCCAAATATTTATTTGAAGAAGTTGGTAAAGTGTAAAGACATTCCAAATATGTAATTGGGTTGTGAATTGGATTGCCCATAGAATATGAATTTCTATATTTTAATTTTGGAGCGGTTTTCATGTAATTTTCATAAATTATCCAATTCCAAAGTCCATATAAAAGTGCATTGTTTGAAGTAACAAGGAATATACTAAAAAGGAAAGAAATGTGTAAGAAATGGATATTCTTTTCCATAGTTTACACTGCCTATTTCAATAAAATGAAAAAGGAAATAATTCCTTGTAATTTCAAACAAAGTAAAACCCTCACTTATGGTTAATTTATGAGAAATTATTATGGTAATCTTTTTTGGAAGGATAGCTTCGATAAATTTAAATATGGAAATAAGCATTCTAGTTGTGGAATTAGTAGTTAAATATAGATAGCATATAGCCATGCTTAGCGACTAGAATATATATGGAGAGCATAGATTACGGCTATATGTTTATTAATTAGTAATTGACGAATTAGGATTTAGGGATATTAATTACAAATTTAACGGGCAATAAATTTGTGATTAATGAGAGGAGAATGAATCTAATGGAGACTGATTAAGGAAACTTGATATTGGCATTTGTGGAAGAAAGAAATTTGTGTAATAAATGGATTTTGGTAATGTGAAGAAGGATTAATTGGAAATGGTCCAATTTTGATGAGTAATGATCAACCGTAATGGAAAGATTGATTGAAGCAATGAACAGACCATATTTATTAAGGACCGAAAAGGGAAAATTAAGAAAATGGGTAGCAATGAAATGAAATTGTCTCTTAATTTTGAAAGGAGTGTTAGGCTCTCAACACCATTTATATCAATTGATAATAAATAGCAACTTCCAGTAAAATATACTTTTGGAGTTTTTGGATTATAGTCGCTAGTTGGCTTCCTTAGTTATTAGAAAAGTGGATGATGTGGTATAAGGTATATCTCCATTTTATTCTTGTGTAGATTTTATGAATGGGATTTAAACCACTTGATATATGTTGGGAAACAAAGTAAATTAGGAAATATTATGGGAACACTTAGCTAGCGATAGACCATAGGTAAAACTGAAAGTTAACAAGGAAATTAGATTAAATGAGTAAATGTTTCAATCCCAAAACTTTAGATTTTAGGAAACACAAGGGATTTAGCCCACAAAATGCCACCATGCAAGGAAAAAAGAAAATGTATAGGAATGAGTATTGAATTTCCTATCAATTAAAGATTAAGAAGACGGTGTTAGAAATTTTCTATTAGAAGCAGTGGAAACGAAACACTCCAACATAGCTTTATGGAGTGAACTTTGCATCATTAGTAATAGGGACCCTTGATTTTGCTAGTAAATTTGGAAATGGTTTGCTAGTAGTTTTAGCAACTTCGTTGAATCTTAGCATCGCTTACCGATTGAAGACCATGGATAAAATAAGGGAATGGATGGAAACTCAGAGCATTGGTTGAGAGCTTGCATTTTGGACTTTGGAGGACCTTAGGAGTAACGCTTACCCGTGGTAGAATTCATGTCGGATTGTAGTCATCAATAGACGATTTGTATGGCACACTTGAGGCATTTTTTGGAAGGCCACGCAAATCGCCAAATTGTGGGTGAGAAACCACTGAAAAATTCCACTCAGACCAAATTTGCATTGCAAGACTTTGGAAAGTCAGAATAGATTAGATAGAGCGTAAAGACCATACGATTTGGGTAGTTGGAAAATAAGCACCAAATTTATTGGGCATTTTCAAAATATGGGGAAAAACAAGAAAACTTCCATGTTGGCTGGAGTCCATGATGTTTTTCCATTTGAAGACATACCTTCGTAGCATAGAATTATTGTAGAGCCTAGTCAATTGTGGGGTTGTAAGGTGAAGCCAATATCATCTTATGTCACTGCATGCGTTATGAAGCATAGAAATCGGAAGCTCCACAACAAAGTAAGTAGAAACGACAAGCACTAGGGAAATCGAGGAGAAGATGAAGATCACTCACCCAACGGTTTTCACTGGTAAATTTTCTCTCCAAAGTCTGGATTTTGGTTGCATCATGCTTGCTAGATTGGATAGTAGGAGATGGTTGCTAAACTTTTTCACAACTGCTTTACACTCATATAGAAATATTTATGCATGTTTAGGGTATTTGCATACATATTTTAATGACATGATTGCACACTCACGCAAGGATTGAACTCATTTTAGTATATCTACATTAGATAATCACATTGCACTATTGCTTGAGTAGATGGTTATGTAATTAACTTGGTTATATAACATGGATGTTATTGCATGTTACACTGTTTGCCAGTTGAAAGATTTCGAGCCGAAATCCTTTTAAGGGAGGAATAATGTAACACCCCATAAAATGAACATAAATAAATGAAGTAAATTAAATTAAGTGTGATATGATAGAAAATGGAAATTTTATAAACATGGAATCTGACCATAAAACTTACACCGTTGCGTTCGTGGTGAAATTCTGATTAATGTTCATATATAATATGCTGAAAGGAGCTCGAACAAAGAAGTTATGAGCATTTGAAGTTTTTAGATTTAAAACAATATAAATATGATTAAAATACATAATTAATTCCCTAATTTGAAATTTGAAATTAATTGCAATTAGATTTGGGGGTTAAGTAACTTTAAAATTAGCAAATAATGTTAAAAATTAATTAGGGCTTGAAATCAATAAATAATCAAGCAATGGTAAAATAAAATAAAATAAAAACCTTCCCTGAATAAGGGAAGAAGTCAACCCAGTACCTTAAGCCGTCGATCGCTTTGAGCATGGGGGTCGACCACTTCCTTGTTGTAGGGCCTATTTTGATGAGTTGTATGTTCCAGATTTATCCGTTTTTGATCTATTCTCATTTAACGGTTCTGATGCGTTTCCAACCACTATAAATTAGACTCTAGACCTTTCACTTTGATCTATAAATATTTGGGAATTCAGAGAAACTCTGCCATTGTTATCTCTCCAAATTAGATTCAGAAACTCCATAGAGAACTCAGGTAAGAATCCAATCTATTTTCTGTTGTCATTCTTATTCTTTCTCCTCCATTAATTCGAAGTCTAATAAATATATATACCTTTTCCCTGTTATATGTGTGTGTATCAAAAGAGAGATTCTGGAAGAGATTATGAGGCATGCAAATCCAAGGAAGGCGAAGCGAAGGCTATTCAGTGAGAGGAAAACTTAGTATTTCTTTTCAGCAATATTTTAATGTATTTCTTTTCGGATTTGAATATGCCTTAGGAATTTTGGGATTTTGAAAATATGATAGATAAAATCTACTAAAATTCCTTCTTATATCGATGTGCCAATTCTATGTTGAGGTTCTTAATTATTTACATTAATTTTATGGAATTTGTTTCATTTATGCAATTTTTGATAATTTCATAGTCTATTCCGCTTCTCCTTCTTCTTTGGGTCAAATTGTGATTCTTTAATAAAATAATGGGAGTTGGATTATGAATTCTATTCGTTGTTTACACCACTTATTCTTATCTATTTCTTTATAAAAGAGGACTTGGATAGAATATGGAGTTCAGATTGCAACTTTTATTGTTTAGGATATTCCATTGAGTTGGTGTAACAAATTGAGTTTCTATTTTACTTACAAGTATGTTATTGCAATTTTGGTTATGAACTTTTATTCCCTGTTTTGGATGTTAGAATTCCATGAAATATTGTAAATTTAAAGAAAAAGGTCTTGTAATAATATTTGGTTAGGGAACTGGCATTTAACGCAAGTTTAGAGCGTAAAATTTGTGCATTTAGAACTTATTAGGTGCAAATATTTATTTCTCTATTGGTATAATTAACGTATAACTATTGCGTATATGGCGAGTCAATTAGGCATTTATTTACATTTATTTCCCTCATTAGGAAGGTAATTAATTGCTAGGCAAAAATAGGAGGAAACTCTTATATAGCCTAGTTATTGTTTTAAGGCGTAATAAGGAAGGTTCCGTATAAGGCCTAGTTTATGAAACAGTGAGATGAGTGAGTGTATGTGTGTGTGTGTGTGTATGGAGGGTAATTGATTTATGCATAAGTCATAGGGATGCAAGGTCAATAGAGTTACATGATCATAGTTTGCCCTTTACTTTGAGGCTACCAAAAGTTGTGTACACTTTGATTGATGTGATATATCCTTATGATAAATATTTGTAATAACACGAGATTGGTCCCAAATTCTGTATGGGAGTTGCCCATCTAATCTGGCTAATAGTTCCTACGAATAATCAGACTAATGTGAGACGTCATTATAAGTATATGACAAAATACAAAGGGCCTGCTTGGGGATCTTGTGTTATTAAGTGGTTGGACCCGCCTCTTTTTGCCCTAAAAGAAGTATTAAATGGCCTACGGGACACGTAAGGTGGTACTCTATAGGGGTCCACTTCTTGAAATAGATATTAAATGATGGTTCTACCTTAATTAAGGTATCAAATGGCCGGAGTCTGCCTATTTTCCACAAGAAGTATTAAGTGGCCTAAGAGATTCCATATGATGTCAATTAGATAGTACCATTGAGGAGCATGCCTTGGAAGTAGGTATTAAATGATGAAGTTTGCCTTAGTTAAGGTACTAAATAACCGAAGTCTGCCTATTTTCCAATAAAAGGTATTAAAATGCTTGGGTATCGTCTCTCACATTATTAGTTATTTATGATGTATGATTGGGATATGCGATCCTAGAAATATGCATCTAGAATGAAAGGTATTAAGTAGTTAGACTCGCCTCCTTCCCTTATAAAGAAGTTTTAAATGGTTTTATGTTTGTCGACATATTCTTATTTTGAAATATACCATCCAAGTACTGAAAAGGTAGGACTAGAGGTTTTTATTTACCAGATGCTTGTTGTTTTGAATCCCACCTCATTACAACACAGGTTAAAAATGGAATGATGGGGGTGACGATGCATAGAGATGGAGAAGCTTTGCTAATGGTAGTATTTTTTATTATTGCTTGCTTTTATGTGTACTCGTGTATTTAAACAATAGTTGCAACGAATATTATGTTATGTTTTCTATGGAATTTTTTATTATGACATTTTTATGGTTTTGAAATAAATGGGTACACTTTGCTATTATATTTTGTTCCATTCGCTATAAGTACTGAAAGTTTAGTTATGGCTCTATAATGTTATTTCTTTTTACTACCAACAGCTTACCTTAGAATGGATCTAAGTTTCGATGGGCCTTTTCTGGGTCGAAATTTAGGCCAGTTTCAGGGTGGGTTGTTACACTTAAGCAATTATAAAGTGGATATAATTGACATAAGAAGTCATGGTTTATACTCATCCCCATTACATTGTCACTAATATGCTATAAAATTATTTTGAATTATGAATTTAAAATAAAATTTATCTCCATCATTTATAATGCAAATAGAGTAATATACGTACATATGATTGTTGATGTAATGACCCGAAGTTCTAGCCATCTGATATTGGGATAATTAACTAATTTTAATTATTGGAATATATTTTTTATAAGTCGAATAGATTAATTTATGATGATTGAAATATCTGAACCTATAAATTGATTAAGCTATAAAAATTTATATGTAAATTTCTGAATAAGGCAAAAAATTAATACATACATACATACATATATGTATAGATGTAAACTCCACCATTCAAACTCATGATAAAATATCTATATATTGACATACAAATATACAAGCTCCATTTTGATGACCAAAATATATATAAGTTTATATGTACGTATATATTTTATGAAAACATTGTATATATAAATATATATATATATATGGACATATAAATGTGATAATGGAAAAATTCAAACTTACGATTATACATATATATATGAGTATGTGTTTATAAAAATAAGGCATATGGAAATATAAATATATATATATATATATATAAATGTGTACATCTAAACGTATATATGAATATATAAATGTGTAAATGTGTAAATATCTATATATATGTAAGGATATATATCTGTACATATATACGTATACACACATGGGAATCATCATGTGAACATTAAATCAAGCATACAAAACTTGTTATATATATATATATATATGAGTATGTGTTTATAAAAATAAGGCATATGGAAATATAAATATATATATATATGAGTATGTGTTTATAAAAATAAGGCATATGGAAATATGTATATATATATATATATGTGTGTACATCTAAACGTATATATGTATACGTAAATATGATCAAATATATATATATATATATATATATATGTAAGGATATATATCTGTACATATATACATATACACACATGGGAATCATCATGTGAAAATTAAATCAAGCATACAAAACTTGTTATCAAGCAAATACAAAAATAAAATCTACATACAATGAAATCATATCACATGAAATAAATCAAATCAAGGCCGAAATCAAATCAGCCACAAAGCAAAAGAAACAAAAAAGAAAATAAATGAAAAATGGAAACCTATAAACATCTCAGCCTCTTCTTGTTGAAGTGTTCCCCTCCCATTCTCGTACATATAGTCATACATAACTTGTTCTCTTGTTCATTTTTTTCCTTTCACGTATCATACATATGAAAAAAAAATGACTTGTCATTTAAGCAAAGAAAGAAGATTAGAGATTGAGGAAGAAGAAACATCATTTTCAAAAGACAGTTAATAAACATTTTAAATTTTGTTTACTAGTTACTACACATGTTCATATAGCTATTGATTTCGGGATGAATCATTGATACATGTAAGTGTATGTGTGTTTGTACGTAAATAGGTGTATGTATGATTATGTTCGATAATTGTTAGTTCCACCTGCACAACCAAAGCACTATCCTTCTTCCATAAGCTCTATGTTCTTGTTATTTTTAGTGAAATAGTTTGAACCTTCCACTTCAAAAAACACTGACTCGTCATCCATTTAGTTTTTAAATATGATTCCAAAATCAAAGTTGCGTGTTTTTGAGTGTAGATTATTTTAAAATTGGTTTCACAAAAATCTACAAGTACGAAGAAAGAAAGACACATTGAATGGGTAAATAATGGTCTCGACTCAATTTTCATAAATCAAGAATGGATCATCTAGGCATGTTCGTTGTGGAGAATCAAAATTTTTGAGGGTTATTTGAGGATTCTTAGTTGCTTATGGAGGTAGTATATGAGAGATGATCAGAATTGGGACTTTCATCAAATTACGGCAAAGGGCTAGATTTTGTGGCATGGGGTTCATCATGGTGAATGCTTGGCTGATGACGAACCCACGAAAAATGGTGCGATTTCCTAGATGCGTATGTGGGGTAGATGAGGTAAAAGTACGGTTTTACGGTGAAGTTGTTTGGGTTTGGTCTTGAGTTAATGGTGACGAGTAGAAGGAGAGGGAGGCATGCGGTCCAAGGGAAAAGGATGGCGGAGGATGTGGCAAAGCTTTGGGCAAACTCTGGTGGTGGATGGGGGTCGCTGGTGATGGGGTGAGGCATTTTGGTGGGGCACGTTTGTTTCCAGTTTTGGTTTGAAGTTCGAATTCTCGAATTGGAATGTTGCCGTGGATTCAGGTGGATAGGGAAGTTGCTCCAGCCGAAGGTGATGTGTGTGGGTAGTCGGCGGTGAAAGCGGAGGGTTCGCGACCTCATGTACGTGCATGTCTTCATGCACAGGAGTGATGATGGAAGGAAGAAAAGAAGCATGAAGAAAAGGTTTGGGCCTGTTTTTTTTTTGATGGGCCGGGTGGGTAGTTGTATTGGGTTGAAAAAAAATTAAATTACTTAATAACTTATAAAAAATTAAAAAAAATATTTCGCTTCCATTTTATATCCAGTCGACATATAGTTTATTGGTCAAGATCCTATCATGGTATATTTTTATCTGAACGGGTATTGGCAAGCCTTTTGGAATGTTAAATTTAATGACTTATAATAATTAAAGCAGGCATATGACAAACTTCTTCATTTTTAATTATATGTTAATTGATAAATTAAAAATGAACTGATAATTTCAAATTAATTAAGAATAAAATATTTTCTTAATTTCTTTGATTAACAAATAATTGGAATTAAGTATAACTCGACCCAGTTAAGTTAAACTAGTCCGGTCTGGTTTGTAAACTGATCTAATATAAATTGTTGATCGAAGTTAATGATCTACGTTTTGACTGACATTTTTCCTTGGATGTCGATTCCAATCATCTATTGTCCATGCCATTAAGTAGCCAAACAAAATAAATTAATTAGAATAAAACGTTGGCATGTTTTCATTCATATAAATCGGTTAATACCGATCACTATCCTGAATTATTGGAAAGTGTGATAACTACAAACATATCAATTTCGATGGACTGGTCACGACAAAGTAAACATATGGAATAAATTTCCATATGTGAATATTAACACCTCGATTGTGAAATTGTTGTCTATAAAAACTTGCCCATTTAAAATTTTATCGCTTGGATTCGAAGGGACTGGGATCGGATGTCAGCATTATCTGAACCACCTCGATCCAATATCCGCCATGACCCTTTACAGTTTTGATTGTAGTGCCTAGTACTGGATTTTAATTAATATAACAATTTTCGGCTACTTTAATAAGTATTTATTCTTAGACACTATTATAATATCATGGGATTTTCTATAAAAAAAATGTTTTCGTTATCGTAAGAGAAAAACCCGTCGTATTTATATGTGACGCGATCTTACGAGATACCTTTATTTCGAAGGGTTTGATAACTTAAGTAATTCAAATTAAGTATGTTTACTCACGTTGGTTTTCCAGATTGAATCGAGTGTTACTTTATTGTAATACTCGGGTCAGACCGAGTATTATAGATTCAGGTTAGGATGCTATGGAGCTTAGGAGACGAGCTGGATGACGGCGACGTTGCATGTACTTGATGATATTCCGTTGTGTAGTGTAGGCTGTATATTCAGCACTTTTGAGGATAAGTTATTAAAGTTGTCTAGACTTCTATGTTGATGGTTGTACTTTGATAATTTGTATGAACATTAACGATTATAGTTCTTTTGTATAAAATCTGTTATTATATTATATTTTGTTCAGCTGCGATTGTGAGATTCTGTGTTGTTTTTATTTCTGCTTTTTTCCCTATCTTTTTCCTTTTTAGCCTTTAATGATCTGGTATTTTCGGCGCTTGATTGCTTAGCATCCTATACAGTGAATGTATTGATGTCGATTTTCGAGGGTCGAAAATCCCCGTTCGTCCCATGTGGTATTAGAGCTGAAGGTTAATCGAGAACCTTGGCTTTGATTGGGATTACTAATTAGAGGTAGGGTCGGTGTACCCTAGAATGAGTTGAGTGTATGATATATGAGAGCGTACTTGTTATTTTCTTAGATAATAATTTTAAAAGATTAAACAATTTTAAAATAATTTTTGTATAATATTATATTTTGATATAAAAGAATATTTTCTTTTGAAATTATTATAGTATATTAAGGTGATTGGTCGTTATTATTATAATCAAATAAGAATTTAAGTAGTTATATCTATATAACCGAATAGAAATTAGATAAAATGAATTATACAAATAAGTCAAGCTAAAAATAGATCCAATCAAGAATTTTAATCCCAGAAATTTTAGAAGTGTTTTTCAATGTGTCTTGAAACGAAATAATTTTACCTTTATCGTATTTTTATATATATAGAAATAATTTTTCAAAAAATTATTATGGAATATATAGTGTGTTTGGTTTCTAGGTATGGTAATATTGATTATTATCATAAATCGATTGTTGTGCCTTAATAAAAGATGTTAATTACAAAATAAACAATGATAAAATATTGTGAAATGTTTTAAGGAAGTGAAATTCTGTAACCATAAATTATGAATGTGACTTATGAATTAAAATTGATTTAAATGAGAAGTCTGAATCTAAGTCCCGAAAATTTTGAAATGTGTTTCAAAGTGTTTGAGGAAATAATAAATAATATTATTTAGAATATTTTTAATATGAAAATTTTTGCTTTGAGAACGAGGGTTGTTTTAGAAATTCCAAAGGAATTTGTTTTGGATAAAAAACGAGGTTGGTTTAAAATTTAAAAGTGTGATTTGGTGTGTGTGTGTTTGTGATTTCAAGGTGATTTGAAACAAATACATGTGTTTTAATTCTGGGATTCCTATTAAAAAGAGAAGTAGAACCAAAGTAAAATAAGTTTTGAACTTATAAGTGGGAAGTGATATTAATAAGAACTGAATTTTAGAATGTAAAAAATGAAATTGAGTAAGTTTGAATGGATTGAACCAATTGGAAATTAACTCAAGCAAAGTTAAATAAGTTTTGAACTTATAACCTGAAATTGAAAATTTCAAGATAAAATCAAAATTTAACCTATGGTAGTTAAATAGATAAAATTGTAAAAAGGAAATGGTATAGATTTGATAGAAAGGTGCAAAGGAGTTATGTATGAATAATTTCAAAACAATTTTTAAAATAAAACGGGTTTCAAATTCTAGAAATTTGTAATGAAACAAATCAGCAAATTAGCGGATTTAATTATAAAATTTTTACCTTAGATATTGAAATTTAACTTATGCTAAGCAAATAAGGAAGTCAAAGGAAATTAAATTTATTTTTAAATGAATTGAAAGGAATAGCTATAGACATTGGGTCATAAATAGAATTCGAGTTAAAGGCTAGCAACTAAATATGTTTCGAAAGTGTTAATAAAAGATACTAATGATAAATCGAGATGGATAGATTGAATGAACTAATAACTTAAAAATGATTGAGAACAAGTAAAGAAGATACCTAGAAATAGGAATAATAACTGAAACACAACTAATCGAGGTTTTATTTATAAGTTAGGAAGTCCTATTAGAATCTAGTCCAAGTTGTAAAAGATGGCGAAAGGAGAAGAATGGAAGGCAAGGCGAAGGGAGAAGAGAGAAGCTTCACGTAAGGCACAAGAAGAAGCAAGATTGGAACTAGAGAAACAGATTAGTCAAAGAGCTGGACCAGGCCCTTATGATAATATCATATGTTATAGATGTCACAATAAAGGACATTACGCCGTCAAGCGCAGTAAATCAAGAAAGGAAACGAATGAGGAAGTCAAACATTTTAGCTCTGATATTTCATGCTTCAAGTGTCGTGAGAAAGGACATTTTCTAAACCATTGCCCTAAGGTGAGGAAGATGAAACAAAAACCCATAGCATCAGTGGACGGGTCAACCATTTGCTCCCATTATAAAATGATGGGACACATCGCTAGAAATTGTCCCGAGAGATGAAATAAAAAGCAAGTTGTGGAATATCCCACGAATGGCATGAAATCATCAAAGATGGAAGTATAGAGTTCTTTTGTGGCAAATGCAAGAAATGGGACACCTTGACATAACTTGCAGGGATTTTTTTGATGAAATGTCAGGGAATACTTAAGGAAGTTTTTATAAAGGATGCAGAGTAGTGAGAAATGGCAGGTAGAGCTCGTCGTAATATAAGTAGG
This sequence comes from Allium cepa, assembly GCA_030765085.1. Taxonomy (NCBI): domain Eukaryota; kingdom Viridiplantae; phylum Streptophyta; class Magnoliopsida; order Asparagales; family Amaryllidaceae; genus Allium; species Allium cepa. The sequence continues at coordinate 176,277,819 of CM060940.1, forward strand.
GCTCTGCTCTTTCCTAAACTCCTAGGTGGTTGTTAAGGCGTCAAGATTTATGACATTTTGTAACACTTTTTATATGGATAAATGGATGTAATTTTAAATTTACTAGTGTTGTAGTATCGGTGTTGTAAAATATTTTTGTAGAAATACCATCTTATATAAAATCACTTTTTATATTGATTTGAAAATAAATTATAATTACTAAACATAAACGTGAAAATTTATTTGAATGAAGGTTGAATAGTCACTATAACTGAAATGTTACAAAAAACTTTATAAATAATTGAACTTGAAAATTCTTGTTTTGGCATTAATGGGATTTTATGTGTTAGTTATATATTCTAACTCCTCTTTTTGAATGTATAAGTAGAAGAAAATGATCTTTGAAAGGTATTTGAAAATACTAAATGGAGTTTATATAAATATGAAGCATATTCAAAAACTATTGACACTAAAATTATTCTAGTGGGAAAGAATGATCGTATATGTATATGAGAATGAAATTGAAAATAATTTTCGAACCTATTGATCATTAAGACTTTTGTTTTCGGCAAATAGTCGATTTTGGAAATTGGATAAAATTAATTCAAAAGTTATCGATTTTAAAGGTATCGATTTTTTATAAATAAAATTTATATGTGATACTTATAAAGTGTTTGATTTGAAAGATATTGTATATATATAGTATGATACGTTTTGAAATTAAAAGTTTGGAAAGACACCCTCCACGAAAGTTGAAAATATGGAGTAGGAGATTCACTGGGTGGGTCTACCTTAGAATCCACAGGGTGGGTTCAATTAGAATTGGGATCCTAGAGGACTTTGTATGCATAGCGATCATTTGTATGCATAGCGATCATTTGTATGCATAGCGATCATTTGTATGCATAGCGAAAATTCCTTTGGTTGTGATCATTTGTATGCATAGCGATCATTTGTAGTGATCATTTGTATGCATAGCGAAAATCGAGGGGTTATATAACTATAGTTGTGTATGGTTTTATTGTGATAGCAACATAACCTTTGTGTAACTACGATCTATCGTGGTTTCATAGCGTAATTTGGAAGCCAGAGATTGCCTACAATCTACATTTGATTTCACTGGGGTAGTGACGTAACATCGGTAGTTGCGATCTATGTCGTTCTGTTTTGATAGCGTAATTTGAGGGGTAGGGATTGCCTACATACTACTTACGGTTTCGATAGGATCGCGATGCAACCATCGTGTAGTTGCGGTCTATCGTATTCCCATGGCGTAAATCAAGGGGTATTGATGCCTACTGTTTACTTATGATTTTATCAGGATGGCGACACAATCATCGTGTTTACTGCGATCCATGGTGGTAAAGAAGGAAAAGGGGATGATACTTTTCATATCATTTTTGAAAAGTTTTCAAGTATTTTCACTGGGTGTTGGAACGAGTCTACTAAGTACTTAGAGATTTCTAGTCCCGCGCCTGACCAACGTATGAATGAAATTCTGTAAGAACAAGGATGGACTTGTTAAGACATCGAGTTAAGGAAAAATATTTTCATATCAAACTAGCTTGGTAATACTATGTAATTTAAAGTGGATGTATCCCAAAATGTATAATAAAAAAGTAAAATGTTTAAAATGTTTACAAGATGGTTAAATTAGTAATATACATCAAAATTCAAATTTCGCTTCGTTCCGTTTTTAGGACAAAAAGTTCTAGGGGGATTGCAACAACCTGGATTTTTAGCCATCTAGTATTGGAATAATTAACTAATTTTAATTATTGGAATATTAATTTTTATAATTCGAATAGATAAATTTTTGATGATTGAATTATCTGAATCTATAAATTGATTAAACTATAAAAATTTAAATGTAAATTTCTAAATAAGGAAAAAAAAAGTTAATTAATATACATACATACATATCCAGATATACATACATATAAACCTCACCATTCAAACTCGTGATAAAATATCTATATATGTATATACAAATATACACAAGCTCCATTTTGATGACAAAATATATATAAGTTTATATGTATGTATATATGTTATAAAAATATTGTATATATAAATTAATATATATACACATGCATATATAAACTTCATAATGGAAAAAAATTCAAACTTATGATCACAGATATATGGTTATGTTTTATAAAAATAAGGCATATGGAAATATAAATATCTATATATATAAACATGTGTATATCAAAATGTATATATGAATTTGTAAATGTGTAAATATATATGTACATGTAAAATAATGTATTTGTAAATATGATAAAATAAATATGTATATGTAAGGGTATATATCTGTACATCCATATGTATATACACATAGGAATCATTAAGTCAACATTAAATTAAGCGTACAAAACTTGTTATCAAGCACACACAAAAATCAAATCTACGTACAATGAAACCAAATCACATGAAATAAATCAAATCAAGGCCGAAATCAAAACAGCCATGTAGCAAAAGAAAAAGAAAAGAAAATAAATGAAAAATGTAAGCCTGTAAACATCTCAGCCACTTCTTGTGGGAGTGCTCCCCTCCCATTCTCATATATATAGCCATACCTTCTTGTTCTCATGTTCATTTTTTCACTTGAACGTATCATACATATTAAAAAACAAAGTCTTGTCATTTAAGAAAGAAAAGAAGATTAGAGATTAAGGAAGAAGAAACAGTAGGGTTCATCATTTTCAAAAGACGGCGAGTAAACATTTTAAATTTTGTTTACTAGTTATTACACATGTTCATACAGTTGTTGATTTCGGGATGAATCATTGATAAATATGTAAGGGTATGTGTGTTGGTATGTAAACATGTGTATCTATGATTATGTTCGGCAATTGCTAGTTCCACCTGCATAACCAAAGCACTGTCCTTCTTCTATAAGCTCTTTATTCTTATCATCTTTAGTGAAACGGTTAGAACCTTCCACTTCAAAAATCACTTGCTCATCATCCATTTAGTTTTTAAATACGATTCCAAAATCAAAGTTGCTTGTTTTTTAGTGTAGATTATTTTAAAATTGGTTTAACTAGAATCTACAAGTTGGGAGAAAGAAAAAAAATAACAGTGAATGGGTAAATAATGGTCTCGACCCAATTTTCATAAATCGAAGAATGGATCATCTAGGCATGCTCGTTGTGGAGAATTCTGATTTTTTAGGGTTGTTTGAGGATTTTTAGTTGCATGTGGAGGTAGTAAAGGAGAGATGATCAGAATTGGGGCTTTTTTCATATTACGACGAGGGGCTCAATTTCGTGGCATGGGGTTCATCATAATGGAGGCTTGGGTAACAAGGAACCCACGAAAAATGTTGCACGATTTTTTAGATGCATGTGTGGGGGGTAGACAAGGTAAAAATAGGGTTTTACAGTTGAGTTGTTAGGGTTCACATCTTGAGTTAATGGCGATGAGGAGGAGGAAAAGGAGGCGTGCGGTCCCGAGGGAAAGAATTGCAGAGGATGTGGTGAAGCTTTGGGAAAACTCTGGTGGTGAATGGGGGTCACTGGTGATGGGGCGAGGCATTTTGGTGGGGAACGTTTATTTCCAGGTTTGGTTTGAAGTTCGAAATTTTGTACTGGAATGTTGCTATCAGTTTAGGTGGGTAGGGAAGTTGCTCCGGTCGAAGGTGATGTGTGTGGGTAGTCGATGGCAAGAATAGAGGGTTGACATCCTCATGCACATGCACACATATGTGCGCATCTTCGTGCACTGGAGTGATAATTAAAGGAAGAAAAGAAGAAGGGAGGAGAAGAAAACGTTTGGGCTTGCTTTTTTTTAATGGTGGGCCGGGTGGGTAGGAGTATTGGGATAAAAAAATTAAATTACTTAATAACTTTTAATAAAATTTAAAAAAATATTTTGCTTCCATTTTAAATCCAATCGACATATAGTTTGTTGCGTCGAGATTCTATTACAGAATATTTCTATCTGAACGGGTATTGGCAAGCCTTCTGGAATGTTAAATTTAATCACTTATAATAATTGAAGCAGATGTATGACAAACTTCTTCATTTTTAATTATATGTTAATTGATAAATTAATTATTAAATGAATTGATAATTTGAAATTGATTATGAATAAAATATTTTCTTAATTTTTCTAATTAAAAAATAGTCTGGAATTAAGTATAAATTAACCCAGTTAAGTTTAACTAGTTCGTTCTGGTGTGTATGCTGATTTAATATAAATCGTTGATTGAAGTTGATGATCTACGTTTTGACTGACATTTTTGCTTGGATATTGATTCCAATTATCAATTGTTCATGCCATTAAGTAGCCAAACAAATTAAAGTAATTAGAATAAAACGTTGCCACGTTTTTATTCAAATAAATCGGCTAGTACTGCACTATCCCGAATTATTGGAAAATGTGATAATTACAAACATATCATTTTTGATGGACTGGTCACGACAAAGTGAACATATGGAAAAAATTTCCAAATGTGAATATTAACACCCCAATCGTTAAATTGTTGTCTTTAATAGCTTTCCCTTTTAAAATTTTATCGCTTGTATTCGTAGAGACTGGGATCGTATATCAACCCTATCCGAACCCTATCGATCCAATATCCGCCATGAGCCTTTATGGTTTTGATTGTAGAGCCTAGTGATTATAATTAATGTAACAATTTTTGGGAACTTTAATAAGTATTTATTTTTAGACACTATTATAATATCATGGGATTTTCTATAAAAAAATGTTTTGGTTATCGTAAGAGAAATAATCATCGTGTTTAAGTGTGACGCGATCTTATGAGATACCTTTTTTCGAAGGGTTTTAATAACTTAAATTCAAAGTAAGTGTGTTTACTCACGCTGGTTTTCCACACTGACTCGGGTGTTACTTTATTGTAATGCTTGGATCAGACCGAGTATTACAAATTCAGGTTAGGATGTTATGGAGCTTAAGAGACGAGTTGGATGACAGGGATGTATTGCACGTACTTGATTATATTCCGCTATGTATTGTAAGCTGTATATTCAGCACTTTTGAGGACAAGTTATTGAAACTATCCAGACTTCTATATTGATGGTTGTACTTTGATAATTTATATGAATATTAACGGTTACGTTTCTTTTGTATAAAATTTGTTATTATATTATATTTTGTTCCGCTGTGACTGTGAGATTCTGTATTGTTGTTATTTATGTATCCTTTCCTATCTTTTTCCTTCTTAGCCTCTAATGATCTGGTAGCTCCGGCACTCGATTGCTCGGAATCCTATACAGTGAACGTATTGATGTCGATTTTTGCAGGTCGAAAAATTCCTGTTTGTCATAGTTGAGCACTTTTTAAAGTGGTGCTTATACTATCCCTGGATTGGTAGGAATATTGAGTAACTTTATTGAGCATCCTTAAGAGTTACATAATTACCTTTAGGTTATCATGAAATGATGGTTCTAGTGTATCTAATGTACTTGATGATTTGTTGAGCATGCTTGAAGTCATAGATGATTATGAGCAATGTAAAAGTATGTTTGGAGTTATAGAGATATAATGAGTAAAGTGTTATTTGATGTTAATAAGGACTATGATATATTCAGTATCCTCATGGGTGTAGTAATATGATAAACGGATCCTAATAGCTATTGAAGAAATTTAAGATATATTTTTAGGGTTTTTAAGAGAGGCAGAATTCAGTGGAAGCGTTATTAGATATATAAAATAAACCAATCTAATAAGTACAATAATATATGTGATATTATGAAATTTATTTCAATAATATAATTGATAAAGCTATTTATCAATTAAAATATACTAGTTCAACTAAAATAAAGATTAAACAAGAAATATAAAATATACTTACCAATAAAAAATTTGGCATGTTGTCATTTCATGGTCCATGCAAGAGCCAATTATTCAACCACTAAATATACCCATGCCCTGATCACTTAAGCATTAATTTTACCAAACTGTGTATTGTCTTTTATATGTTTGGAACTATAAATTAATACAAGCTTATAGTTATCTAATTCATATTCAGTCACGTAAAAAAGTTGTATGGTGAACCATTACATTCATAATGTATGAAATATCAATGAAAATGTTCTATTTGAAATAAGCAAGTAAACCATAGTACGATATCATATGTTCGAATACAATATGGATCTTGTTGTTTAAAAACAACACTTGACCAAGGACTACAAAAGGACCAAGAAATTTGATCACAAACATAAGTTTACTTAAGTTCAACTTATTTGATATCCTTAAATTATTAAGGATGATTGAATGCATTTCTATACAGAATTCAATGTAGTCATGTAGCAAAGGCTTCTCTTTTGAACGTATTGACCTTCAGAAATATAAAGTGATAGTTTGAGAATGATAATAACATTGGAACAGTTGGGATAAAGAGACGTTGGAAATGAATTTTTTTAAAACACTGTAGACGCTTAATAGGGACAATAAATATTATTTCTATCTTAAATGTATAATTCTTATAGAAATCTTTTCCCGTAGGATCCATTTCTTGACTTCAAGATATTTGATCTAAAACTTTCAACTATAAATTAGTTATAGTAGAAGAAATAAATAAATCACGTGGAGTGATTTATTAAAGCTTTATATTTGTACCGTTGTCATTGTAACAGTGAAAAAAGTGGAAGCATACCATATGATACTTGCTTGTGGACATGTCATGTTTTGAAACATTATTTTCATCTACACAAACTATTATTTATGATATAATAATAATTCCTGGTTTTGATCAAAAGTAGATGCATTTTATTTTATGAATATTATGAATATTCATTACAAAATGAATCTGCTTTTGGCAATTCAATGATGGTATTAGTTTTTATTACAATAGCGATGTGTTAGTTATAGAAAATACATAAATATCTTAAATATTCAACAGTTAATTTTGGAATTATTGACTATGTCATATCTTTGAGAAATAATTCTTTAACCACATGACTATGAATCATATGGAACTTGTGAATTGTATTTCAAATATGTAACGACCCCGGATTTTTGCCGAGTTTAAAATTCTAATTAATTTAATTTTTGAATAAAAATTGTGAAATTAATTAATTAATCGATTTGAGTTTCTCCAAATTTAAATAAAATATGTGTGAAATCATTTGAATTTAAATTTTAAGTAAATGGTTTAAAAATAATTTGAATTTATAAAATAAGAGAAATTATGAAATTAATATAAGCAGGAAAATAAATAATTAATAAGTAAACTAAATGTTGGATAGTTAAACTTCAAAAAGAAATAAGATAAATATCTTAATATTTTAGTTATGTAAACTATAAATAAATACTTAGGATAATTCTTAAAATTGGATATGTATGTTATTGGAATACAAGTAAGTGTAAAATGAAATAAGACAAAGTAAATATATATATATATGAAAGAGTAGCTTGCAAAAGAAGATAAGCATGAGACATAGAGGACTTGAACAATTAATGCATGAACCCTTAGTACACAACATAAATTTACATCAGCCACCCAAGCAAGAAAAATATCGGCTAGTCAAACAAAATACATGAATATATCTCCAGTATTGTACAAGACATAATCATTTGCACAAAATTATATTATCCCTTAAACTCATCTTTTATATATCAATCTATTACCTCAGTTTCGTTCATTCAACTGAGTAGCATCTAAAGCATATACTATTTTAAAACTTAAACAAACTTCAGTTGAAAACATCAAAACAAATCATTACAAACCAGTGATCAAAGAAGAAAGATTTCAACTAGAAATTCAAAGCCTGTTCCAAGTAGAGACTCTGTTCTTTCTTCTGAAGCAAGGTGAGCAACTTTTAAAAATCATGTTTTGATTTTTGTATTCAATTTATATTCATGAATCCAGAAAACATGATGATTAAATTTCATTTGAATTTGAGGTTGCACAGTTGCTTTGATTTTTTCCAGAGCCAAATTCAAGTTTATATAACTTAATTAAATTATAAAACTTACTTTATAACTAAACAAACAACTTTGTTTATAATCTAAATCCCAACAGAAATTTATCCAAAAAGAACATGAATTTTAAGCAACAGGGAAACTGGAAACTATGAACAGAGGACATTCTTGTAACTTGCATACAATAGTTTACATTTACATATATATACACACCACAATATTTTATCACAGAAATAGCATGCAACCAGATAAAATTTTAGATTAAGTGCGAAATGTCTATGCTGGCTAGGATTTATATTCTACTTTCGAAATATTTTCTGCACTTTGCACTTATAATAATAATATCAAAGAAATTTTCTCGTATCAAGCATGTTTGACTATCATAAGGAGTAATATCATCCAATTCTGCGTTTGCATGGTGTGTGCGGCGGGAGACCTTATGGTAGTTTCACTTTCTAAAAAGCATTGCGAATTTATTTTAAATTCTTTTGCTGTTTGTTTTAGAAGATAAACTGTTTTTGCTACTCACACCGGTCCCACGACTGACTCGGAGTTTACCACAAAGCAACAACCACACAGAAAATGAGATTGAAGCCCACCATATAGGTAAATATCTGGGCTCCATACCATGATACCACCCTTTACCAGAAGGGAATGACACACCCTAAAGGACGCGACCCTCATAACCTTGCCGCATCTTTCCTGTTTCGACCATTTCCGGATTGTGAGGTCCTGATGCAGTCTTGTCCACAAAGCTACGCTTTATACAAAAGCCATGCTCTGATCACAAATGATCAACCAGTGATCATCAACATACAGCAGCACTCAGCATGCCACACTACCAGATTGGGAGTGTATCGCTGATAACCTTCAACTACATAACCTCTGATCTCGTACGTCTCAGAGAAGGGTGTTAAGGTAAGAGAATAAATTCTCCGCCACCAACAGATATGCATTTGATAAATCTACTTTACATCTCAAAGTGTAGTGCCAGACATACAACCATACAAGTCTGTTCCGGGTTCAAATAGAACCGAAAGCACTTCCATAGAAGCCCTTGCAATCCATGTATCCATAATCCCGATCAGACTTCCCATCACTTAGGGAATCTCTATACCGAGGATCAGCCGGTGCAGAGACAATCGATAGGTTATCCTATCGTTCTCACAAATACCCAGTCTTCACCACCGGTCTTCAAATGTTATCCATAACGTCGTATCATTATTCGAAATGGGTTATATGACACAAGGTCCTCCCCCAGCTAAACCGAATAATAAGCGCAATATTTAAAATATATGGATATGGGATTTCAGTTAAGTCACAACTTAAAAAAACCCAAAACCTTTCTTCAAATGATTTAAACATATTACCATTTCAAATCTTTAAACAAAAAGATTCATTTCACAAAGTTCACCCAGTTTCACAAAGATCCATTTACGGATTCCAAAACAATTTCCATTTCAATTGGATTAACTCATTAAATCTTTAGATCAAAGATTTAACTTATAGCTTTCAATCCGTTTCCACAACTTGGAAATCATTTTCATTTCAAACTAGAAATCCTTTTAACACAAATTGGAAGTTCACTTCTTATGTGAAAGCTATTATTATTTGAAAACAAATAGTTTTCGTTTCAGAAGAATCCAATTATATTTGCACGAGTTAAAGCCTTTGAATTTAAATTCAAATTCCCAAATCAATACCTTTAAAATGGTTAAACCCACATGTAACTAGTACAACCTATTTAATTCCTAGTTTCAACTCATAGGATTCAGTTTCAAATTTTGAATTTTAAGTTTAAATCAAATTATTTAAATTCCAAAACTTAATCAAGATATTCAAAAATAAATTTTATCTTTGAAATTCCATTTCAAAAGCTTTTCACTTTAAACCCAATTCATTTCCAAAGCCATTTGGATTCAAATCGTCTATTTAAAAAATCATTTCAAAAATCTGTGACTTAATCGATTTCCTTGTGAAATCCATATTTGTGTGTGTAATAAGTATGGTCCAAGGGTTTACACACAATAGTGTGTGATGTCCCGGAAATTTAGGCAATAATTATTTAATAATTTCATTGATAATTATTTTAATATGTGAAAAATTGATTTAATATTTTAATTCAAACTGGAATTCTCTTTTGAAAATTAATAATTATTTAGTTTGTTAAATGATATTCTTTTCAAAGTTAAAAATATTTAAATGATAAATTATCTTTCTAGGTTGATTTAAAAATATTTTATTTAGAATGTATAAATGTTTATACATTGTAAATGAGGGATTTGGTTTTAATTTTAATTTATGTTAAATAAAGAATATTTTCTAATTATTATATATTAATGTATAATGTGTAAATTGTTTTAAATTAATTTAAGTGAGTATTGTAAATTTTTCAAAAGAATTTGTTTTAAAAATCTTTCTTATATTTTTATAGAAATATAAGTGAGCATTTATTTTGGTTTATAAAATAAATATTGTTTAATTTTGAATTGCTTTTCTTTTGAAATAGATTTAATTCATTCTTGTTAAAATATAACATTTGATTTAAAATCTTTTGGGAATTAGTTTCATAAAGAAATAATTAAAAAAACATCTAAAAGTAAGTGTATAGTTTTATAAAAAGTTTATATGTATTTAACCAAAGACTAGATGTTAATAAAACATTTGTAACTTGCTAAAAAAAATTAGAAATAGTTTAAGATAATTTAAATACATTTAGAAATTGCTTTTATTAATTGAATTGCATATGTGTTAGTCATTTAAACTATTAAGTGGACACTTGTAAAATTATTTCATCTTAATACAACAAGTGGCAAGCTTTTTTTTTAAAAAAAAATTAAAATTTTACTGATAAAGAAACATAACATAACAAAAGCATTTTTGTTAAAAACTCTTTTTCTTAAGATTGAAAATCTGAGATTAAAATTTTTGTAAAATCAAAACCCCTCAAAACAAATGCATGATTGAAAATCTGCAAACCTATCAACTACAAATTTGCAAATCAAATACAAGATAACAACAACTTCAAAATCTGCATCTAAATTCCGTAAGATTCAACATCAACTGGAGCTCAACTGCAATATAAAACCTGAGCATATGAGAAATGGATTCTGCATGCAATCTACATCAACAAGTAAAGCAACTTCATCTTCAAATTTGCACCCAGGTTCAACTGCAGTCTCTGGAATATGAATCTGCACCTAAGAATTGTCTCTGCTTTTCTGGAAATGAAGTCTGCACTTAAGTTTGTTTCTGCATTCTTCAAAATTTAAAGGTGAATAAGCTTCTTATTTTAAAAACAGTTTTCTTTAAAACTAAAGCTAAATATGATCTACAGACCTCAGACCCAAATTTATTGATTAAAAGAAAAAAAATCAAAATCTGTTATAGATAAATTTGCTCTGTCTTCTGCTTTAGGAGAAAAATTGAAATTGAGTAACTTAACCATGCAAAAACCTATGATATCTGTGCATATGAATCAGTAGAAAGAATATGATGTGATGATTGTATGTTGATAATTGTTCTGTGTAAAATATGAAGGTGTTTTATGTTGCTGTTGCCTGTAGATCTTTGTAGATTAAGATTTTCTTTTACAGAAATTCTTTATCACTTGAATTGATTCCAGATAGTAATTTTTGTATAAAAAAGATATGTTTGTTTGGTATAACTTAGATTTATAAATTTTTAAGTTAGTTTAAGAAAAACTGTTGTTTCTGTAAAAAAAATGGAATTCAGTTAATGTTCAAATAACCAAATCTAAACATCTTAAATTATTTAAAACAAGTTTATAATTTGATTGCACTTTAGAAACCCTGAATTTGTAAAACAGAAATCAAACTTTTTAGTTAATTACTGTGTGAACATTACTGGGTGGAACATCAATGGGAGTTATGGGGTTTTCCAGGTTTTAAAACCCTTGACTTTAGGGTTGCAGTGTAGAAGTTTGAGGGTCTGCACATACACCTTGTTGCATCGGGTAGGAGTGGGATTAGGGGAGGTTGTAGAGAGGGTGAAGGTGGTATTTTTAGGTGATGACAGGTTGGGCTTGGTTGCAGTGTTGAACTATAGGTAGTGTGCAGGGTATTTTTTTTTTACCTCGAAGTAGAACTCGGGTGCTTTTGCTTTTGACTCGAAGCAACTAACTTAGGAACTCGGAGTAAAATTTGGGGTCACTCGGGTAATTGGTTGCAGGTTTTAGAATATGCAATTTTACAGTTTTTAAGACTTTGAGTGAAACTCATATTTAAGAATTGTAAACTGATTCAAATGTAAGATTTAAACTGAATTCAAATGTAGCTTTGAATTCAAAGTTTTTAAAAGTAAAATCTTAAATTTAAACAAGATTTAAAATTCTGTTTTAAATCAAGAGTTTAAAACAGTTTGCAGGTTTAAAGCCAGAGAGTAAATTTTGCAGTTTTTAGTTAAGTGAATTCATATTATTTTTTAGTTAGAATCTGATTTAAATGGAAGTTAGATCTAATTTCAAATGAGGTTTGAAATTCAAAGTTTTTAAAAATGAAACTTTTAAATTTAAACAAGTTTTAAATTCTGTTTTGAATCAAGTTTTAAAACAAAACAGTTTCAGGTTTAAAATCCTATAGCTTTGCAATTTCTAACATTTGAATGAAATTTAAATTTTGTGTGGGAATTTGATTTTAGGTGGAAGTTGAAAACTGAATTAAAATGTAGTTTGAAATTTAAAGTTTTTGAAAATGAGAATCTAAAATTTAAACAAGTTTTAATCCTGTTTTAAATCAAATTTAAAACTGTTTCAGGTTTATGCCTGAGAAGTTTTGCAGTTTTAAATTATTGAATAAATTTATATTTTAAGTTGAAAACTTGATTCAGGTAATACTTGAATCTGAATTCAAATGTAGTTTGAGTTCAAAAGTTTAAAAAAAATGAAAATCTAAATTTAAACAAGTTTTAAATTCAGATTTGAGGACAAGTCTAAAACAGTTTCGGGTTTGTCTTTTTGAACCAGAATTAGATTTAAAACAGTTTATTTGAGTTTTAAATTTTGAGCAGATTTGAATGTTTTAAACAAGATTTAAATTGGTTTTGAAATTTAGTTAAAAACAGTTTCAAATTTCTTTGGAACAGTTTTGATTTCAAAACCAGTTTGAAAAAATAATAATGAACATGTTCAAATGTTTAAAAAAATAGATTTGGAAATAAATTTGATTTTAAGTAAGTTTTAAAACTTGAATAATTTATTCTTTAATACTTGAATAAATATGAAGTGTTTAAATGTTGATTTGAAGATAAACAAATCAATCTATTTTCAAAGGCTTAATCTATTTTAATCAAGTAATTAATTTTAAATCTCTCTTTATAGTTAGGTAATGAATGTTCTTAACATTCATTTTATTGTAAAGTTTTATAATTATTTAATTTAGATCAATGTTTAAATAATTAAACATTTGAATCTTTAAATAAAATTGGAATTTGAATTAAATTTTAGAAATGTATTGTTTTAATACATTTTTAATTTAAATGAGTCATTTGATAAGTAATTTGATTATTTTGAAAATCTTTAAGATAATTAGGGGTTTACTTAATTATTTGATTTTGAATAATGGTTTAGATTAATTTTGATAATTAATCTAATTTAAATTTTCTTAAGTATATAATTAATGAAATGTGTTAATAAATAAATGATGATAATTATCTAAAGATAATTTAGTAATTGATTAAGGAAATTAATTTTGGATAATTAACTAGATTAATTAATTTAATCTAATTGATTGTAATTTGTTAAGAAATTAAGGATTAATTACTTATTGTAATTAATTTTAATATTGTGATTTATTTAAGTTAATTAATTTAGTTTAATTAATTTTAATAAATCATCTAATGATTTTAAGAGTGTAATTACTCAATGTAATTAGTGGAGCAAGATTACTTAGAGAAGTAATAATGATAATTACTGGAATGTAATTAGTAATTTGGATAATTACTTTTGTAATTAATTAAGGAATTAATTAATGATTAATTATTGGATAATTAATTTGTTAATAAGTAATTAAAGAAAGTTAATTACTTAATTTAATATTAATTAAGGTGATTAATAATTAGATTAATTACTAAATGTAATTAATTTTAATTAAGTAATTTATTTAAATATTAGAGATCATTAATTTTTATAATTAATAATGTAATTAAGGATTGTTTGATTAAGTAATAATTAATTAAGTGATTAATCAATTAATTAACGATAAATATAATTAATTATAATTAATTAATAAATGAGTAATTAAATGTTAATTACTTATGATTAAGGTTAATTAATTTGTGCAATTAATTAAGGACTAATTACTTATTGTAATTAGTGAATGACCAATCAAAGATGTTTAATCAAGTTTAATACTTAGGAAGTAATTAATTAACTGGGTTAATTAATTAATGGATGTTAAGCAGGATTTAAATGAGTAATTAATATAATTTATTTTAAATTAATTAGAGATGGTTGTAATTAATTTAATTCATTTTAAATTAGTCATAATTGATGGTTAATAAATCATTGCTTATGGATGTTATTGATTGAATGGTTGTGATTTTAGTAATGAGATTAGTTGTATCTGTATGATATGGATGATTGGTTTAAGTATGATGGTTTGTGATGGATTATTTGGTTGTGATGATTATCTGTTTATGGATAATACAGATTATCTGTTGTGATATGAATGTGCTTATCTATTGTTAGATATAGTTTATCTATCTCTGTAAAATAGATAATAATGAAATAAGTTAATTGTTTAACCCTTAAGTACAACTTGGACATTAAAATGGCATTTGGTTTCGATGAGACCGGGATCGGGTTTCCATATTTGGATATCCGAAAACCACATCGATTCCAATTAAACGTTAGGTCGTTAATCCAAGTGGAGCAAGTGAAGACTCGAGGTGTAAGGGCCATACGTCAGTATAACTCTGTGGGTGATTCCGTAATGAGTTGACGGAATAGTGCTTATAGATTCGAGATGGAGATTTAGAGTGCAAGGGTTATCGTCGTTAACTCTGAGGGTGATTCCAATACGAGTGTAATGAGATAATGCCTTCGGTTTCGTTCGAACCCGGAACGAACTTGTATGGATTGAATGCTTTCAGAACATCGTCAGGTGGACGATGAGCATTCTAAGGTTTATGAGTCCTATAAAGGTAATCGTAACCTCAAGCCTCATCAACTGGGAATGACTAAAACAGGGGAGGTGCAGCAAAGCTTCGTGGGTCGCACCCACTGGAGAGCAAGATTTACTCCTGTCTAGAGGTCCCTTTATATTCGGCTGTGTGGCAGTTGGTGACGACCAATCTGCGGGGTGGTCTTGTTCGGAACTGTTCAGTAAGGAACGGGTTCGGTTTTGTGTTGCAGGGGAGTGGGAGTACTCCTCGGTACGGTGATCTAGGCCACGTACTGTGACGGGCGGTACCCCAGTAGCCCTGCCATTGATGGAAACCCATTTACCCTACGAGACCCTGCGGTTTTGTTTGTATTACCCACTTTTGTGGCTAGTAGCTGGAATTTAATAGATGTAACAATTTCGGCTATTTCTTATTTACTTGAAAACCCTAGACACTATTATAATATCACTGGATTTCCTATCAAATGTTTAGGTTAGCGTAAGGTAAATTTTTTTCCATGTTTATGTGTGGGAAGTCTTACGTGATACCTTTTGTTTTCAAAGGATTTTCTAAAGTTAAGCAACTTTTATCCCCGTTTACTCACACCAGACCCCTGTCTGACCTGAGTGTTTATTTTCTTTTTTATTAAACTCTTGGGTACTCATATTACGTATGAGTAGTCAAGTGTTCAGGATTGCTTTGACGAGTTCTGGAGGAGATAATGGAGCAGAAGGCTTCAGCGTGTAGATATATTTTGTGGTTCCGCTGTGTTTGAGTTGTATCTGTTTCTCTGATGTACTTGAATTGTAATAGCTAGACAGATGTTTATAACTGTCTAGTTTGTGTTGTATTAGCTGTATTACTCTGATGTATATGATACTATGTAAAGTATTATGTGATATATTATAGTTTATTCGATTCCGCTGTGAGATTCTGATGATTGTCTGTTCTTTCTTTCCTTTCTTTTCTCTCTTCTATCCCTTTCTTTCTTCTTAATGATGCAACTTCCTGGAGTTTGGAAGTTGGGTCGTTACATAGTGCGACAACATCATCATTACATATCAAAGCACAAAAATATAGTTGATAAGCGGTATAAACTATAACGCTTATCGTTCATTCACAGATTCACAGATAATATACAAATGTATCACACATAAATGAATAAAATACACAGCTCAATCCACAGAACAAAATATCGCAGATCAGTTAGGACAATCAATTCAAGGCATCTCATACAATACAATCATTCACTAGTAAGGTCAAGCATTCACTAATCATTTATAAGTAGGATTAATTAATTGTTTAATCCTAATTAGTTCAATTTATTTCCAATTAAATTAATTACTTATGAATTAATTATCCAATCCGGATTAATTAATTACAAATCATTTGACATAAATTAATTAATCAATCACCTTAATTAATTAAATTATTCTTAATTAATCATATTAATTAAATTAACCTCTAAACCAATTACATAATTAATTAACCCCTTAATTAATTATTTTAAGAAATTAAACCTTTAATTACTTACCTTTAAGCAATTATCTCATAACAATTAATCATTAATTACCAATTATCAAATGATTCTCTTAAGTTAATTAAACTACATCAACTAACTTTAATTAATCATAATATCCAAAATTAATTGTAATAAGTAATTAATCCTTAGTTACTTTCATTAAGTAATTACATTTAAACAATTTATAATTGATATCTAAATTAATTAATCTAATTAATTATCATATTAATTAATACTTAATAATCCTTAGTTAATAATCTTCATTAACTAATAACATTTCTTAAATACTTTTTAATTAATCTCTAATTACAAATTAATCTAAATCATGAATTTATAAATTAAATAAATTATTCCTTAATTTTCTTATTAGTTAAATCACTTAATTACCTTAATTATTTCTAAGGTAATCCATTTCTTCATTAATGACTTCATTAATATTTAAGTGTACTTAAAACATTACATTTCTAAACTTAGATTCAAATTTCATTTTGAGTTTAAGATTCAAAATGATTATACATTTAAACATTAACCAAAATCAACTTATAAACCTATATAAGGAAAAAGTTCTAACTGAATTACTTAAATTTTCATTTAAAATTTAAGCTTTAACATACATTACACTTTAACTTGCAAATTCAAGTGAAAACAAATTATTTGACTTTTCATTGAAAAATATTTTTATAAAAGAACTTAATAAAATCTAATTCAAATATTTATTTGAAAACAAATTACTTTAAAAGGCTATTGATTTAAACTTGTTTAAACATTCAGATTTAAAATCTGATTTAAATTACAGATTTGAATTCAAAGAAAAGCTTGAATCCATTAATTAACTTTGACATAAAACATTGATTTTAAACTTGCTTTTAAAACCTTGATTTTAAATTCTTTATTTGAAATCCAAATTTATTTTAGAACTTCAAGATTTAAAAGTTTATTTGAAAACTGAACTTAACTTTGAATTTAAACCCAGTTTAAATTCTGTTTTCAGATTTTAAATTAAAAATTTTAAAATCTAGAAAAACTATCAGGTTTTAAAAACCTGAAACCCCTATTTAAATATTTAAAACTTTATTTCATTTCAGATTAGAATTCAAAAATAAATTTGAATCCACACTTCTACTGAATTTAAACTTGTTCAAAATCTTTGTTTTAAAAGTTACTTTACACTTTTCAAATTCAGTTTTAAATTAAAAAATTAAACACTGTCAGGTTTTCTAAAACCTGTAATTTGAAAATAACTCAGGCCAATCAAAAATGACTTCGAGTCAATTCACCTGATGCTTCGAGTAGAATACTTGAATTACTCGAGACAGTCTCGAGTAAAAACTGCATCCACCAACCAACAAAAATACAAGACCACCAGAACAACTGCACCGTGCAAATGCATGGTGCTGCCGACCATCTCCGGTCACCTCCAGATCATCAAACACGTCGACGATCGTCCAAGCACTATCTTATGACCACCTGACCTTCAACGTCCACTCGAAATCAAAATCGATTGTTCAAACCAACCTGGAGCCCATCAACAGGTACTCACCTCAAACCTGTCAACGCGCCGCCTACGACCCTCTGACTACCAGAAAAATTGAAACTCCGGCCATCTCCTCGTCTTCGACCAAACTTCCATCTCCCAAAATCTCATTACACTCGATCAAGCAGAGAGTCAATGCCGATCGAAAATACCCAATCAAATAGAACTAGGGTTCTGAACTAGAATCCACCACCGCACTCTCTACCTTGAATTGATCATCCATCTAGCAATTTTCCACCATTCGCCAGTCATTCCTCCACCTCTAGGAGGAATCCCGACCCCCAGATCCAAATAGATCACCAGAAATACCCATTTTTTCATTTTCTGATGAATCTAGAACTGCACTCTAACCTCTTTACTAAAAATCATAATTTTTGTTTTAAAAATCATGTTTTGATTTTTGTATTCAATTTATATTCATGAATCCAGAAAACATGATGATTAAATTTCATTTGAATTTGAGGTCGCACAGTTGCTTTGATTTTTTCCAGAGCCAAATTCAAGTTTATATAACTTAATTAAATTCTGAAACTTACTTTATAACTAAACAAACAACTTTGTTTATAACTAAATCCCATAGAAATTTAGCCAAAAAGAACATGAATTTTAAACCACAGGGAAATGGAAACTATGAACAGAGGACATTCTTATAACTTGCATACAACAGTTTACATTTACATACATACACACATCACAATATTTTATCATAGAAATAGCATGCAACCGGATAAAATTTTAGATTTTTAAAAGTTACTCACCTTGCTTCGGAATAAAGAACAGAGTCTCTACTTGAAACAGGCTTTGAATTTCTAGTTGAAATCTTTCTTCTTTGATCTCTGGTTTGTAATGATTTGTTTCGATATTTTCAACTGAAGTTTGTTTAAGTTTTAAAATAGTATATGCTTTAGATGCTACTCAGTTGAATGAACGAAACTGAGTTAATAGATTGATATATAAAAGATGAGTTTACAGGATAATATAATTTTGTACAAGTGATTACGTGTTGTAAAATACCAGAGATATTTTTATGTATTTTGTTTGACTAGCCGATATTTTTCTTGCTTGGGTGGCTGATGAAAATTTATGTTGTGTACTAAGGGTTCATGCATTAATTGTTCAAGTCCTCTATGTCTCATGCTTATCTTCTTTTGCAAGCTACTCTTTCATATATATATATATATATATATATATATATATATATATATATATTTACTTTGTCTTATTTCATTTTACACTTACCTGAATTCCAATAGCATACATATCCAATTTTAAGAAGTATCCTAAGTATTTATTTATAGTTTACATAACTAAAATTTTAAGATATTTATGTTATTTCTTTTTGAAGTTTAACTATCCAACATTTAGTTTACTTATTAATTATTTATTTTCCTGCTTATATTGATTTCATATTTTCTCTTATTTTATAAATTCAAATTATTTTTAAACCATTACTTAAAATTTAAATTCAAATGATTTCACACATATTTTATTTAAATTTGGAGAAACTCAAATCGATTAATTAATTAATTTCACAATTTTTATTCAAAAATTAAATTAATTAGAATTTTAACCTCGGAAAAAATCCAGGATCGTTACACAATGATTAAGGGAAAAGCACCCACCTAGTGGAAGAGACAAAAGAGTTAACAAAATTTTTGGATTAATACATATAGATTTATGTAGTCTAACATAGAATAATACAAAAAGCAGATCCACTTACTTTATTAAATTCACCAATGAACTATCTCAGACAATAATATATGTATGATATAAAAGTTAGATATCTATGATAAATTCAAGGAACATTAAACAGAAGTGGTAATATAACACGCAAAGGAAATATGATAATTTGAATTTTTTCAAATAGGCTAGTGTTTTGGATAAGAGTTCCAATAGAATCTCAAAGGGACATAATTCATTCTCAAAGTCACTCCTCGTATGATACATGATAATGTATCGATAAGGAGCAAGACTTTGTCGGATAAAGTATGATTGATAATGTGTGAAGTTGGGTTATTTCTTTCTATAAGGATATGTAACTAAGAGTTAGTACATATGTTAAATTTGATTTCATCCAAAACTGAGACTCATATAAGGCATGAATTTGGAAGGAACCCCAATCCCAAATAGTTTCAGAAATACGGCTTTCCAATTTATGTTATGAACGTAAGTTTAGCAAGATCAAACCAAGATCTATTTTATGAAAGTCTATAGGTAATTCATAAAATGTTTCAAATACTTATTACACTGCATTGAGAAACAAATTAACATCCAAGAGCTGCCACCTTCATAATAAAGGAATTTCTTTCTCAAGTAATTAATAGTGGTGCGGCAGACATAGATATAATCCAATATTCTAGCGTAGTAATTGATTACATTGATGAGGTAAATTTAACCAATAATAAAAAGGACACATCTCATTAGAATATCTAACCGGGATTCTCCTACATTGAAGAGAAATTGTGTTTCTTATCAATGTTGAAAAATGAATTGTTGCTAATAAAAATCTCCTTGATTTTCGAAAGGGTATGTAGAGTATAGAGTCAACCACATTGCGTGACATATTAAATTTGAAATGGATTTCAAGTACACTGACAAAATATGATTTTGGTCACTGTACTTGTAAGGGTATAATCCATTAGTCATAAATGAGCCTTTGAGAAATTTTTTTAATGAAATTAGCATTACATAATATATTATTGATGTGAAATGAATATCAATTTCAAATATTGAAATTAGGGGAACGACTTCGGTAGTTAACATGCCTAAGTCCATTCGGACTCTACTCACAAATTATCACATGATATTATTTTGAGATTTAAAACATTGATATTGAAACAAAATTTTCAAATAATGACTTAGAAGAAACTATTTCCACACAACAACCAAAATGTCTCGAAGTCAGTAGGAGCGATAATAAAATTTGTGGGCTTTTGGATACGATCCAAGTGATGACACAACAATGGCATCCAATAAGCATCTAGATGTAGAGAGAGTGTTTTGACACATAAATCAAACAGTTTGATTTTGGTTAAAATGTAGAGGAAGCATGTATCTATAAGAAAGAAAATCAAAGATACTAAATCTAAATGCTATAAGTAAACAACATGCTATTGATTGTTAATGATATAATCATATTAAAATCAGTTAATGTATGATGGTATAGTTCTAAATAAAAAATTGAATGCAGCGTCCTTTATACCCGATATAAGAGATGTTGGGATTGTCTTAGTCAATATACATATATTGTAACGGCCCGTAAATTTCTAATAGTTTTATTTATGAAATTAACTGAATTTTTGTGTAATTTTAAATACTTGAATTTTTAAATATAAATTTAATATTTGGATTTCGCCCATTTAAATATATCAAATGGTAAATTTTCATCTGATAATATGGAAGTTTATTTTATTGTGTAATTTTATTTCAATTTAAATCAGTTAACATTTGATGATAATAAAAATATTTTCCAAACCTGAATATTTTTATACAATAAATTTGTAAATCATCTTCTGAGTGAGACGTCATCTTTCGTTTTCCCAAATTTGAACTGTTATTGCTTCGTTTATCTAATTTCGACAGATTTGCAGCATTTCGGTACCGATTATCGACTTTGTTCGTATGATCGTGCCACTAATATCTGTATACCGTTTTGATCATCTTGTCATGCTGATCTTCGTGGTATATTCAGTTCTGTATTTTAAAGTCTGAAAGACAGCGAAACCTACGGAAAATTTTACCATACCGGTTCTGTATTTAGCCTTTTACTTTTCTTGACCTTTCGTTATCCACTGTGAAATTGTACAGCCATCAGCCATTAATAACATTAGCCAGCTATTCGATTGATGACTTTTACTTTTCCCATTCCTTCTATTTCTAGTATAATCTGGTTCATTTCCATTGGGTCATTTCTCCTTTCATTTCCAATCGTTCTGTACTTAAAAAAAAAGAAAGAATGTTGACGCCTGAAAACCTTCCCATTGCTTTCTCCTTCTCTTCCTCCCACCTCTCTCTTTTCTTCTCGCGTGTGTCTCCTCTCTCACCTCCCCTCACCCCTCCCAGACCGAAGTCATGCGGCTACGCAACCCCGCATGTCCCCTCCACTAACCACGTCAAAGCACCACTCCTCGGCCTCCATCATCATCTCATCTCCACCTCCTCATCATTAGCATGGCCGAACCTTGAAAGCATCTAGTCGAGCATCACCTTAACAAGCCTAGCACCATTGGTCATGACTTTTCATTTTCCTTTGCCACCATTTTTGCCTAGCCTAGCGGAGCCTGGTTTTGACTACAACTTAACAAGCCTGAAACCTTTTGCCTTCCCTTCCTTTATTCTTGCCGTGCAACCCGAGAATAGGTATATAGTATGGGTTTTATTATATATGTATATATTAAGTTGCATTATATGTTGAATTCTGGTATATACATATATATGTTGCTGCATATAGTATATTGTTTGTTATGTAATCCGTGTAGATGAGTTGTATAATGTATTAAGTGTTTGGGTTTATATATAATTACATATGAACTTAGTTTTTAAATATATATAGATATTTTCATGTGTTTGAATTAAAAACTAATTTGAAATTTGGTTAGATTGATTTTTGAATATATATAGTCATGTTAGCGCTGTGAAAAATATTTGTAATATGGTATGTTAATATTTTAAATATATATATAATATGTAGGTATTTGCAAAAACTAATATATAAAAATTTAAGTATGTGGCATTTTAAACAAGCATATATATATATATATATATATATATTGGTTTAAAATATAATTGATTTCAATGTATATATATGTTTAAATTTAAGATTAATTTAAAATGTATATGTCTTTTAAATTGAATATTGGGTTAAGTGAAAATAATAATATAATATGCATCTCGTCTAAATTTTATATCAAGCTGATTTGATCTATTCTCATTGATTTCTGTTATCAGCTCTATCCATCGAATTCGTGCCAATCTAGCTTTGCTTTAGGATTCGCGCTTGCATTTCGTAACACAGCTTCATTTCTATGCTCTAGCCTCGAAAGGTGAGCAATCACTCATGATTAATGTTCTTATTTTTATTAAATTTGATTTCAATTGAAACGACAATTGAAATATGCTGTTGTTAGTTATTTACAATGTTATATATATGCCATTATCTATATCAGTTCACCTATGACATCTGACACCATTATCTGCTATTTATATTGATGATATATGCTTGTTATATTATTATCATATTTGTTATCACACTTTAAGTTCCCTACTAGTATATAATTCACTATGGGTTGAAATGATGCATATTTGTAGAATAGGAGGAAATCGTTATGGGTCGAAATAATAAACCCAAGCGATTTTCATTAAATTGAATTTGGGATTGCAGGTTGAAATGATATATACCCGTATGTATATAAATTGCAGATTGGAATGATAAATATCCATATCACTTGACCAAAGGATAGAGAATTATATACAGACACCGTTGGTCTATATATATAGATGTTTTGAAAATGATGTCTATGGTTTTTGGAAAGAAATATAGGGTTTTATATAAATATTGATTTTAGATATTATATAAATGTTATTTTATATATAGTTAAATTCTTGATTTCAAGCTATGTATACATTTGTTTTAATATAAAATAAGTTTAATAATAAAGTCCGATTTTATTAAATATGATATGGTTAAGTATTTATTTAAATTATATTTTTATATAGAGTTTATAATGACTTTGATAAATTAAGGTTGAGAAGATGGATTTGAAATTGGTCTGAAATTTTATTCAATTAAGAATTATATTTAATTAAAATCGATTTGGAACTTATTGGACTTGAGATTTTAAAGGATATGGTTTTATAACTTGACTTTGGTTAAGATGATTTAAATGAATATATCAAGTTTGATTAAATTGAGGGGAATATTTAGTTTAGATTATTCGAGATTTATTTAAATGATGTTGGGTTTATTAAGTGGTTATTTCAAAACTAATTAATAATGAAGTTAAATTTAGATATATATGAAGTTATCAAATTTAATTTCGAAATGTTTGAATATTTAAAGCTTTGGAAATATTGAAATTGAAATGGTTTATTTTGTGGTTAAAAATCTGTATTTGAAATGATATAATTTGAAATAGTTTATTGAGAAACTGAAATAAATCGAAATTGGTAATTGGTGATATGATTAAACTTGAATTTATGAATTCGAGTTGATTTGAAGTTGATTTTTGAAATTTGCAAAAATTATTTTATTATATAAAGTATTTAAATTATATTTAAAACTATTTATATATTTTACTTTATAAATTATTTTCATATAAAATATTTCAATATAAATCATTTAAAATATACTATTTTAAAATACTAACTATTCTATTTTAAACTATTTGACTTATAACTATATAAACTATTTTATCTTATAAACTATTTTATTTTATATCCTATTCTAATATCTAAACCGGTTAAGTTGGAAGTGTTATGATATCCAAAGTATTATCATATCTAGGTTATGATATATATAGTGTTATGGTTTTAGAAGCTTTATAATTTTGAAAGTGTTATGACCTTGAAATGATATCGTATTTGGCTTTGAAATGGAAATGATATCGTATTGGTATGGTTTTTGAAATCGCAATGATATTTTTGGTTTTAAAGTATAAATTATTTTGAAATGACTGTGGTGTTATAATAACGTTTGGTTTTTAAAGAGACCGGGATCAGAAGTTGTCATACTTTCTGCCAACTTCGAAAACCAACTTAGAATGGTGTCGACGATCCTATATAAGGTATATACATGGACCCGACTCCCGTGAGTTGGCATAAGGTGGCCAAAACAGGAGCGATTCTCGGTCCAATGAGGTAGCTCCTCTGATCGGACACATTCCTTCGATACTATATTCTGACTTTGTGATTGATTTGGTGGCCACATGATTTTTTTGATTTGGGAGTGTGTTTCGAGGTGGGCGGTAGTGGCTGCTATGCATTACCACCAGCCCGGATGCGTAATTGGTATATCTACCTTGGCATTGCCTAGTTGTGTCGTGTCACCTAACCTAGCATGCTTTACTATGAGTTTGATTTGTGTCATACCCATGGAGTATTCTATGGTAGCCTTCCGATCTGGAGGTACGATGGTACTATATAGACTATTGACGCTATAAAATGTGTTAAGAAGAATACGGGTAACGCCTTAACGCGATTTTAAATAGTATACTTTACTTTGGACATTATTATAATAGCGTATATTACTACATAGTAGATCGTTTAACGGATCCTTAGAGGCTGGTTATCCCAAACATCCTTTGAGTTACTTGTAATTCAGTTGATATTTCACTTGAGTTGGATTTATTGATATAAGAATGTTAATCCTGACTCGATTGTTTTGTGTTTTGCTTTACGCTCGGGTCAGACTGAGTGATATGGCTTTTGAGACTCATCTTTGGAGTTGGAGCTTCGTTTGGAGATCCATCTACATCTTTTCAGCTTGCAGTTATTCAGTTGATTCCACTGATGTATTCAAATCTTGTATTTGACCATTGTATTTGAAACTTTTGTTGTATCATATTTAACTTTGTTATATATAGTAGCTTCATGAACTATTATTCCTTTGTTTCCACTGCATATTGTATATTACTCTGTGTCTGTGATTCTGTGATTTATTTATTTACAGTATATGTTGAGTTTTGACAAATATAAATTAACAATCTGGTATTTTGAGCAATTCAAATCTGGCATGTGTGGATGCGAATGGCTGAAAATATCATGATGTTACATATATATTATATTAAAATGTTTAATACGAAGCACGTGAGTCCTTTTGCATCGGTGACAAGAATTACAGTATATATTACATCATGCATTAGATAAAAATTTGGTTATGCTCTTGGTGTAGTGAGAAAATGGCAAATTTGGGTTAAAATCACTGCATATAGTTAAGAGTATTCTCGAGTATTTGTGAAATATAAAAGAATTGTTTATGGAAACTACGAATTAGTTATGAAGGAGTGTTCGGACTCAAACTTCACAAGTGATATTGAATATAGTAAGTCAATCTAAAATTAATGTTCACCCTTGATTAAGGAACTTTGACTTGGAAATGTTCCAAATGAGAGGTTGTGGAAAATTAAAATATAAAGGCCAAGTACTTCACCTTAAGTAGTGATGCAATGAAAGCAGTATATGTGTGCAAATCTATAAGAAAGCTATGAGTGTCTCCTAGCATTGAAATCCAGTAATGTATTGCGATCATAATAATGCAACATAGATTACTATAGTAACCGACAGCTTGGTAGAAAGTAGAGATATGTTCCCCATAATGAACGTGTGATAAAAAAGTTTATTAGCAATGGGGAAGTATAATCGAAAAGTAGATACAAAGCAATAATATCGCAGATCCATTCACTAAGGCCTCTTCTCGATCTAATTTATGTAAATCGGTCGAAGGTATATGCATGAGGTACTATAATGAGCCCTAAGTGAAAATGGAAGATTAATAGAATTAAGATTGTACACTAGGGGGAATTATGCAATTTGATTATATAACTTAACTCTAATAGAGAACTTTGTTTGACATGAAGATGCTTTTAATTTCATTTTCTTTAACAAGTGTTGTTATATAGAGATGCAAAAAATTATAAATACATTAAACATATATATAAGTAGAAAAACCATGGGAGAAGTAATTTCTTGATTGTAGTTGCGAATGTGTTTGTATCCATGAGTATTGGATCGATATCAAAATACTTACTTCTTAAATGTTCCTAGTCCAGATGTATCGAAAAAAGGATACTAAAACATATGTCGAGATTAATGTATGTGATGCTCTCCATACAATTGAAGGTGAATTACTTATGACCATTGGGGACAGCACTGCAGTGTCAGCATTTATGCATACAAGTTGTTCAGGATATGAACAAACGGAAGGCACTACTTCTATTACATCTATTTTGGAATCATTTTAAGACTAGTAGCAAGTAGCTCTTGCACTTCAAGAGCTCCATCTTCGATCTTATCATCTTCAAGGTGTCTTCAATGCATTGCTTGAGTTGGATCGAAGTGGTTTTCAGATAATTCACACTTATCGATCCCGGTCTCTTCGGACCAACGTTGAATAGTCTTCCGTAAAATCAACTCCGGTTGTTTTGAAAATAAACAGACAATACATAGGGACCACCCTCTAACCATTCAAGTAGATGGATCTCCTTATCAATAGTCTTAGAAGAACATACGAGTTTACAGTACGGTAGTATTATCTAAGATAACTATACTCTATAATTCCTATGTTTCATTTAGATATTTTCGAAGTTAAAAACTGGCCAAGATTTGATAGTCGATTATTTAACTATCAATTAATTAAACAACAATCAATCACAGATTTAAATTCCCATGAAAACCACTAAGCCTCATTTAACTAATCTTTCATTAATTAACTCTCTTCAATTATTTTCCCAAAATAATTCGTATACTCATCTCACCAATATAAGTGCATTCATAAACCAGTTTGAAAAGATTTCTTATTTCAAATTCATTTTATTGGATCAAAACACATGTCTTTGAAACATGGTTTATTATGAATCCCACACAACTAATCCTTCAGTATTAAGTAGGGAAATGCTTCCCTACCACTAAAATCAAGGACTGCTTAATTATTTGATTCTAACTTGATTCATATAATTGATCAAATCAAAACTTTATAGACACAATCTCTCTTTCCAAAATCCAAGATCCCTTTCTAAAATATAACTCTTTTACTTAGTTCCTTTTACCAAGTAAAACCCCTTTTATAAAACAACCATATTAGCTTTAAAAAGCTTTCTGTAAAACAATATTATTACTTAAAGCATGTTAGCTTAAAACTCCATTATTAACTTTATAAGTTAACAATAAATACAATTAAAAATTGATCAATTAAGTTTAAACGTCACTATTAAATAATTAATTAGCTTAAAATACCCTTAAATAAAGAAATTAATTAATCTAAAACTTGTTAATAAAATAACTAATTAACTTCAAACACAATTATTTAAATGATTAATTAACTTAAGATAATCATTAATCAAAAGGACAATTAACTTAATCGTTATTAATTTAAGAAATAATTAACTTAAACATAAGTAATTAAAATAATTACTTAAACATTATTAATTAAAATAGTAATTACTTAAACATTATTAATTAAAATAATAATTAACTTTAAAACATTTTTAATTTAAATATAATTATCTTCAAACATTATAAATTTAAATTAACTTTAAACCTTTATTGCTTTATATCAACTCCAACATCATTATCTTAAACCAACTTTAAACATTATTATCGAAATTAATAATTAAAAATATTAATTACTTTAACAATTTACTAAAATTGTTATAAAACTTAAATTGATTTTAAATCCATAACTTGTCCAATTTGAAAAGTGGCTTATTACTCGTAGTGGTACTTAAACCCTATTATATTCAACATAGGTATTTACAAAAATACCGGATATGTAAATAAAATCCACAACTATCAATCGATGGGTAACATATTTGTTAACAAGAAAACTTGTCAACATCCCCAATGCTTTATATAAGATTATTTTATGTGGACACAACCATGTGGTTGAGGGGATTCATATCTTTGAAGGCATATCTTTCGAATAGAATAACTAAGTCGAAAGAATTTGTGGTGATAGCTCTAACCTTCAACTAAGATGACCAGATCGAAAAGAGTAACAAACTGTCAAACCTTTCGACATTGTTGATAGGTTGAGGAAGCTGTTTCAATTGACTTGGATAGTATAATAGAAGATTAACTAACCCATCGACCATGTCGAAGGGTTAAGGTTTCATCCTAATCTTTCGTCATGGTTGGGATAATAGAAGATTATCAAACCTTTCGACCTCGTCGAAAGATTATGAGGCTACTTCAACCTTCCGACTAGGTTGTCATAATAATAATTGTCTCTTCAAGCTATTCACCTTTATATAGCTTTCAACATTATCACTTTATCGAGTCTTGTCTCCTTTGGAGACTGAAAGCAATCAATCATCAACATCTTTCATCTTCTTTCGATCACGTCAAAGGGTGATATTCAAGACCTTTCGACCTTGTTGAAAGGATATGCTTGCTGCATTTTATATTTCTTTATTGCTTTCGACCTTTCGAGTTGATATTTCTCTTGTGGATCCTTTCGAAAGGTATGTATCATTCAAGCGTGTTTAGATAAAATTAAGAATTGATATGATATGTCATGAAACAATATTAGGGATTTGACATCATATTTTTATTGAGTCATAAGTTGTATTTTCCATGAATTTCATATGTAAGGAAATAGAACCCGTGGTGATATCCCATGATGATTTCATAACATATACTCGGAATGAACCAAGAAGATAAGAAATAAATCATGTATGATTAGCCGTTAATATCGAGTTAATGCCTGATAATGATCATTTCCAAATTCAAAGTTGATCGCAATCTATAATCCTCCTTATTTTCTCATAATGAAGATTAACACAAAGTTTGAAAAGCAAATTCCCAATTTTATTTCTAAACTAGGGCTACAAACTAAATGAGCGGAACCAGAAGTTGTAGAATGAGTGCAGAATGGGAAAAATCAGATCCCAAAGCTGGACCCCTTGGGTCTTATTCATAGATGCAGGCGCCTTCCTTTTGGTTTCATGCTTTCATCAGGGTCGAAAGGTCACCTTTTATATGCAGTTGTAAGCCTTCCGACCTTGTCGAAAGGTTTGCCCATCATATGCCAATATGGACCTTCGACACTATCGAAGGGTTTGTTCTTCTCTAAGCCTTCATGAACCTTTCGTCTTTGTCAAAGGGATTGCCTTTTATATGCTATTGTGAACCCTTCAACATTGTTGGAAGGTTACCATTCACTTGACTGGTGTGAACCCTTCGACCTTGTTGGAAGGTTGCTCTTTACTTGTTTTCTGTGAACCCTTCGACCTTGTTGGAAGGTTGCTCTTTACTTATTTTCTGTGAACCCTTCGACCTTGTTGGAAGTTTGCTCTTCACTTGATAATTGTCAAGAGCCATGCTTCCCTTCAATGTTGTCGAAGGGTTGTCTTTTATCCTTTATGAATGTTTCCTTCTTCACAAACCTTTTGTCATTGTTGAAAGGTACCTTGATGTGCTTCAACCGATTCGAAAGGCTTATTAAGCTTTCGAAAAGGTCATTAAGTACTTGCTCACACTTGCTTTGACTTCTTCATCCCCTTCGAAAGGTGAGAACACTTTGGATACTAGAGAAGAAACCTTTCGACTCATTTAAAAGGTTTAATGCTAATGAAATTAGATGATTGCATCCCTTCAACCCATTCGAAAGGTTTGGGCTGTGTTTCTCTTCCTTTGCTCTTGCTGATAGACCTTTCGTCTTAGTCGAAAGGCTGATTTTTAGTGTAACGGCATCCTTTTGACTCCTTCGTAAGGTTTTATTTGAACTCCTTTTCTTTAGCCTATGTTTTATGATGAATGGTTGCGAAGCTATTCTTCCATCCTAGCCGGAAGGTGTTTGGTGATTCTGTGCCTAGCTGCTTTGTTGTGCGTTAGTAATTCTTTCCTTCATACTTGCGAAAGCCTTGTTCCAAAGTTCCTATGTGCTCTCTTCTTTATTAGCATTGAACAATCCTTTCGACTCCATCGAAAGTTGACTTTTCCCGCAGCTCTTTATCCAAGTGGAAGCTTTCTTAAGGGTCTTCTTTATCTTCATTTATATTTTATGGTTAACACATGTTTATATGAATCTACTAGCATATAAATAAATGTCCAAACTAACATATTAGCATAACGGTGATTTATTTTGCCGAATAATTGTCCAATATAATCAATTCAACCTTAAATATATTAGAAAGGGGTTTTATCCTGCTAACAGGGCGTCAACGATAAATTGTAATTACTGATCGACATAAAATTTCTATGTCCATCAAAATTTTAAATAATTTATTCTTCGATAATTTCGTCGAATCGATTTACAGTCGTGACTTACTAGGTAATGTGAAACTAACGCTGAAATTCGTAGGTTAAATGGATTTAAATTAGGAGCGATATTAAATTTTAAAATCTAAAAACTTATTTAAATTTAACTCAATTTAATTATTAAAACCCATATCCTCTTGGGCCCAAACCCAAACAAAACAAACCCGCCCCTACTTCTCCACTTACCCCCAAGAATCAAAACACAATGCCTCCCTTCAAAATCACTTCAAAACCTAGAAACAGGCATACACGTGCATGCTGGTGCACGTGCACCACTCACCCACGCCAACAGCCGCCTCGACACCATTATCAACCAAATTAACTTACCGCCGCCATCCACCTGGCACCACTATCACCCCCCGGCCTTGGATTGAAATGCGTTCGTGCAACAAAAAAAACATGCTCAAGGTCGTACGAAACACTCTCAGCTTCCTCCCTCTCGCCACCACCATTGGTGATGAAACACCCTATCGCCACTACCATATGAACCGTAAGACCGCTTCACGCCTTCGACTTCATCCACAACGAATTTGGTTGCACCGTTCGTCACTGACAAGATGAAACCCTTGCACCCCTTGATGACACTCATAAACCCAAATACTAGCTCTACGACACAACCTCGACCTCCGTACGTCATGCAACTACCACCACATCTCCACCACATACCCAGGTTGCTCTAGCCAAAGCCATTCAACACCACGCCAATAAGTTCGTCGGAATTCAAACTTACACACATTTCCGATCAACTTACTCCCAAGCTTCTCAAGCCTTAAAATCATTCGAATACTAATAGAAATCATGAATCAATGTGATTAACGTGATGGTACAATCCATTCGTCAAAATTTGATTGTTAAAAATCTCACCTTTTAGCCTGTTTATTGTAAAAAGTCGATTTCTGATGCCATAGTTGATGAAATGTCAAACATACATTTTTAAGATTTAATATAGGCCTGTAGTTGACAGCTCGAGCTAATACTCGATGGTTTAGAAGATATAGATTTTAGAAGATGAAGATAAGGGGTGGATATTGTAAACAGAGAACCAATTTTGTTTTATAGTAAACTATATTTGCAAATTTTCAACCTACATATCTAAATTTATGCAAATTTTAAACTTATTTGCATGGATTTGAATATCTCATACAATCATAAACAAGTTATCACATAGGTTTACAACTAAGTTACTTAATAAATCTGCATACTAATTATTTTCACAAGATTTGTAAAATCAATTTGAGATAGCTCACCTTCCACACGTTTTTGATTATAATGCCAAGCTCAAGCTTTAAAAATTTGATCTCTGATTTTTGTTATTTGTAAATAAATGATTTTTGGAAAAAAAAAACTAGAAAAGATACACGTATGGAAAATGAAGGCAAAGAGTAAGGGAGTATATATATATATATATATATATATAAAGAAGGTAATTTTCAAACTTTTACCCTTTGATCATTTTCCTAAACTTACCATCATTTTAATTAATTATCAAAGTACAAGACTTTGTTAATACACTGCATAAAAGAGTGTTTTTGTTTGCTCTAATCCATTTGCTCACTTAAGGGATCTTATGAATTATCAACTCATTTCTTGTCCATCTTTCCACATTTTGAATTTTAAATAAAATTCTCGTTTTTTTAAATTTCATTATTGTTGATATATAACTCTATCTATACCTTGCCAAATAACATGCTTGGAATATTAAAGTGTTGTTTTCTACTTTGCATAAGGGTATTACAACATTTTAATAACTTGTCGTCTGAATAAATGCTAAAAATCCGTAGAGTGTGTTTCAGTCACTTTTCCAATTTTTCATCAAACTATTTATCTGTGTAAACCAAATTTAAAAAAGAATTATCTTATATTAGTAGTAATTTTTTTAAAAATATTTATTTTATTTATTAAAACTATTAATTGAATATTTAAACAAAATTAATATTCACGAAACAATCGGTAAAATTTTACAACTTCGCTCATGATTTTTTTACATATTGTATATGTTTAATATATTTAAGAAAAAATGATTTGCATAAATTTCATATTTTTTCATTTAAATCATGTGTAGTTTAGTTTGAATTTTTATTTGTATAATCAATATCTAATTTTTTTTTATTAGTCTGAATTTTTATTTATATTATTTATTAATAAATAATGAATTTGTAAATAAAAATTATTTATTAGATCCTATTTCAAGTAATATTGAGATTTGATAATACTCGTAGAGTGGGGTTTGAATTTTAATTGTTAGAACCTATTTTTAATTGATTTTAAAGTTTGATCTTTAGAGGGCATTTTTGGTAGTTCATGCTAAGACCAAAATAGTGTGACACTAAAGGTATTATAACCATTTAATAAAAATATTATAAACTAATTAATCAATTTTTCACTAACTAAATAATATAAAGTAATTATATCATAAAATATCAAACTTTATATTTTTCAAAATTCATGAATGGTATTTTAAGGGTTGTGAAAAAAAATTATATTTTTCTAAATAAAATTTATATTTTTAATTAACTAAATACTAAAAAGCCGATTATATAATAAATTTTATATTTTAATTAATTAAATACTAATCATGAATGCATCGAGAGAACTGGGCAAATCAGTTATATTGATATTTTCTGTTTGATCTTAGATGTATTATCGGGTGAGTCGTTTCATAGTTATCCAATAACTATCAGTACGTAACTTCTAGGTGCCCCTAGTAGTCATGAGTAATATACTGCCAAACATTTGGAGAGTGTTACGTACTTTTGTCTCAACGCATATATCGATATCTAGTCTCGATACATCTTGACTAGGAACATTTAAAATGGAATATTTATATTCATTATGATAAATTACTCATGGTTATAATATTTTTTTAACTACTATAATAAAATATACCATTTATGGATTTTCTATTTAATATACATTTAATTAAACTTATTAATTAATATAACACATTATATCAAATATACTATATAAAAAATACCTTTTATTTCGAATAGGACTGGTTAACGAGTAAAATATATAAAATAAATTACATAATTGCCCTTAGGGCATATCCCAAACTTTAGCAATCTCCCCATTGCACATGGGGTCAATTATGAAATATTATTCCAACTTCTTCAATCAGTTTCTTACAAACTGATCATGTCATTCCCTTGGCAAATGGGTATGCTGTTATGTTTTGATTATCTGTTTTGTTAATCAAGTCTCTCTGACGCTGATAAACTCCTTTATCATGTTGAACGATTCAGAGTATGTTTCTCGACTTATAGTGAGATTTAAGTTCTGCTGCGAACTATATATTGACATTTTTATTATATAACAATTTTGGGAATGTTATGGGATTCCCAACATTTAGAATCACCCTCGGTTCGGTTATAAATTTGTGCATTTATAATTATATAAATTGTTCTTTTATTGTGGCTCTATTCAAGGCAATGTAGATAGCATTTTCATTGAATCAACCACAGTGTTTTATTTGGAACATCTCCAAGTTGAAGATTCCGAACTTGAATTTATTATTGACATAATATACTCAATATCACTTATGAGGTTTGAGCCATTTCTCAGGCTCCCTCTCCGGAATCGAACCCTAATTCTCTGTCACCCGTCATTATGATGGTAGGCCTTTATCCTACGACTGAAAGTTGATAGGGCAGAAATTTGAATGATGCGTCGATGGCACAAAGGCCATGCGATCGATCAAGTCATAATGAAATCATCAAAGCATCAAACAGAGCCCGTGTCAGCCTTTTATCTAATAAATGCATCCCTTCCAAAAGTCAAGTTTTATTGCACGTATTAGCTCTAGAATTACAATAGTTATCCGAGTAGCACGTACCATCAAACAAACTATAACTGATTTAATGAGCCCTTCGCAGTTTCACAGCCTGAATTTGTTAATACTTACACATACATGGCTTAATCTTTGAGACAAGCATATGACTAATGGTAGGATCAACCAGGTTGCATGTCCTTAAAGGCATCGACAATATGATGCACACATTCTTAACTAAAAGAGGTGACGACACAATCTTGCGATGTCTTTTCACAAAGTGCAAACAAATCGAGATACAATTTGAATTCAAACAGGGGACCCACCCTTGAAATCTTAATCAATACGGCATATCCATAAAAATTTGGAATTACTTAATGACCAACTTCGCCAATGATAAATAACATAGTAGATCAACGCCGAAGAAGGTACAACAATTGTTCATCCCCTGCATCACCACAAGACATGGTGAGGGACAACAAAATAGGTAAGAAATGAACAATTCCCTTTTAATATCATTAGAAGGCAACATCGCACATATCAAATCTCAAGCTCCAAGTATGAAAATGGTGGTTTATCATTGGTTGGCTACAACAAAACATGGAGCCCAATAATATACATACCTACAACCACTTACATGCCACTGTGACCACAACCCATTTATGTTCTCGACCACCCCCGCAATATTTAAATAAGTCAATAGGCAGAAAAAGTCCAAGAAAAAATAAATAGGATGATCCATCGAGCACAAAAAAACCAATTTACCATACCAATCCTACATTTCAAAAGCCCAAACATTAATCAGCTCGATTAAAAGTAAGCTCAATGTATTTTCCAACTTGACTTAGAGTCGAAGCCCAAAAGTCTTGCATCTCAACCGTAATAATACCAACCAGCTAGACCAGGACTGGCCTTTAGTCAGCTTCAAATACTACCATTTTAATTGGACAAATTTTGAAATTATAAACCTCATCCAGGACCATGCCTAAAAAGTTTGTTGTTTCTGTATACAATTCTCCGTACTTTGTAAATGCACAAGAACACTCCAAACTATCATTCAGTGACATAAATTTGGATTTAGTATTTTACATCATGTATCATATATATGAAAAAATCATGATGTCATAGACAAAATAATATGTATGTTAATTCCTATTGTCAATGCATAAGGAATTAGTTTCACATGTTCCGTATTAAACAATTTTAATAAGGTGTCTGTGCATATCGATTTGGGATATTCCCAATATCTTTTACATTCGCTATAAAAGATAGCATTTACAATCCAATGTTGAGTATTAAAACAATTAAGGTTGATTGTACAAGTACATTGTTAAAATCAATAACGTGTTGTTTACTTATAGTTTAGAAACATCAATGTAACTTTTTAACGTTCTTTCTTATGAGCATACGCTCTTCTACGTTTTGATTGACAATCAAAATATTCAATATTTCTATCAAAATACTTGTTCAATTTTAATGCTTATCGAATAATACTTTCGTATTTTTTTCTTTGATCGTATCCAAACACTCACAGACCGAATATCGCTCTCATTGACTTCGAGACCCTTTGATTGTTATGTGAAAATAGTGTGTACTAAATCATTACTTAGAATATTT
The DNA here is from genome assembly GCA_030765085.1 of Allium cepa. Classification (NCBI taxonomy): domain Eukaryota; kingdom Viridiplantae; phylum Streptophyta; class Magnoliopsida; order Asparagales; family Amaryllidaceae; genus Allium; species Allium cepa. The sequence continues at coordinate 176,314,230 of CM060940.1, forward strand.
CATTTCATCACATATGTACCAATCACAAAGTCTTACAAAGTGATAATTTAGTGAGCAAATCCAAATGAACTTAAGCACATCAAATGGTGAATCTAGTGTGTTAATTTCAACAATCGAAATTTGCAGTAGTATTCTTATCACTATGGCTCACTATATTCCAAAAACATTTGTCTTCCTCACAAAGACAGATTTTTGGCCAATGGATCATATCTCATTGGATACAATTATCAAAATCATATTTTGATAATGTACTTGGAATCTATTTCGGATCTGCGTATCATACCATATTATAGAGTTAACACTCTTAATGGTTTAATTAAACAACCGAGGATTATTTATATTTATGACATTGATAAGAAACTCATAGTTTATGTTTAATGTGTGAGAATACTTATTAGACATTCTAATGCGATTTGTTCATTTAGGTTAGTTAATTTCATTTCACCTCATAGTAATCAGTTTTACCCTTGGATCATATCCAATTCCATTTTACTACCAATAATTTATCAAATAAATTCCTTCACTATGAAGTTGATATTTTCAAAATAATAATTGTTTCTTATTATAATGGAATAGGTATTCATAAACACTTTACAAATTACCTTTTAAACAAAGCTGATATAGCCTTACAGTTTTCAAAAATTATGTTCAAAACATAAATTTGTCATCAAATGACCATCTTCCCTAAAATTCTTTTTGGGAGACTCACACAAGATTCATTCCATGCGATTATTACATGCAATCATTCGAATCACACAACCTGCCAACATCTTGGCCTTGGACATGTTGGAGTTTCTTATAAACCCTTATATTTTATGATTTTGTAAGTTATTGTTTAGATGAAATAATATTAAACTTATGTACTATTATTAAGTACGTGACTCTATATAAAGAAATTGACTCGACTTCACTCATAGTTAATCGTACTTCAATTAACAAAGTTCGATTACTCCTTATCGATACATCGTTATGTACCACAAGAAAGAGCGACTTTTGAAATCGTATCTTTATTCATTTATAGGTGCGTTCGAAACTTTTCCGATATATACACACCAATTCGATCAAATTGAGTCATTGTATTGCATGTTATATTATATATTTTCATTTTATACTCTATGATTCTATCTTAGACATACTACATATGTTTCAAATACGCATGTCCATATTGATAATAACTCATCGATGAATAAGATGAAGTACGTAGAACCGTTTTGGTATTAATAGACTTACGATTACACACATCTATATGTATTAATCTAAAGAGTTCATCAACTCTTATGATGTTCCCACTAAATGAGTGCACAGCCTTTTATCATTTGAGATATAATTAACAAGTAGCATATGATTCATAATCGTATGATAAAGTTATCTCTCAAAACTATGGCTTGGTCTATAATTCTAAAATAACTGTAAAGAATGTTTCCCGGTATGCTGATCCGGCTATATTGGATTGATTGTGCAAGATAGATTCAACTGTTATCAAGAAGGATAACCTTAGAGCAATGACTGTAGGACCCGGAAGTAGAGTTCAAATGGTTGTATGAAGCCAGGGTTGAATGGAGTTGGTAGATAGATGATATAGGATGCTAGAAATATGGAAATTAGCTTGGGCAAGCCATGGATTGGCATAGCTTAATGGAACCAAATGGATCGGTATGGCTGGTTGCATGATGGATCGGTATAGATGGAAGTATATGAATTAGCATGATCGGTCATGTGATGGATCGACATGGCATGATGGAAGCCATGCATCGGCATGGATATACGTGTGTATGATAGATCGGCATAGTTAAAGCAATCGAGAGATCATAACAAATAAGTGCGTATGGATCGGCATAAGTAGAAGGGCATGGATCAACATGGTCCATTTGGAATGGTTTGGTAGAAAATGCCTCTAAGTGGATATGAACCAAAGATTAAACAAAAGCATGAGTTCTACCTTCTCAATCAGCATGATATTTGAAGTATCAACATGTCTAAACATGATGAAGCCACCATAAGGATCGCTCCACCATAATCGACCAATAAATGGATCGGTACCGATCCATCTTCGTTGGGATATGGGCCTAGCGACCCCTATGGTAGAACCATATGTATAAGAATTTCCTATAGCCGAAATCTCAGAGAGATTGGTGGTCATCTTCACCTATAAATACTGGCCTAAGGGGTCATTCTAAGGATCTGTAGGCTGCTAGTTACATAATTCTTTATTGTAATCAACTTTCTTCCTCACTTCTTGTTGTTTTCTATTGCAATCAACTTAATAGTGAATCAATAAAGAGAATATTCAAAGTGGACGTAGGCATATGACGTCGAACCACTTTAAATCCTGGCGTACTTGTTCATTATTTTGATTTGCTTATTAGTTCACTCTTTTCCTCTGTTTTAGTTTAGTTTTCTTCATTTCTCTACAAGAACCTATTCTTAGGTGTTTGTGACCAATTTGGCTACAAACGTTTTGGTTCTTTCACTGAGAGATCTGATTTTTAGCTTATTAGGATCCCATTTGCTGCTATTGCATTGGATAAGTCCCCCAAAGGAGATCCATAGTTTTCTTCATAAACCTGCTTAACATTACTCAGATTTGCAAAAATCTTAACAAGGAGATTGGCAATGGTGAGACATACTAGATCCACTTCTCAGAATGTTGATAGGAATGAGACTGCTAGTATTCAACAAGGAGGCCCAAGCAACCAACTTGTAAATTTGAATGTTGATCCCGCTAAAGTCCAGAACCCTACTGATTCTATAACCAAAGCAGAATTTGATAACTTGAAGAGGGAGTTGATGGAAAGCCATAGACAGCTGAATGAGCAGATCCTAACCAATATTAGACTGATGAACCAGATAATTCAGCAACAGTGTAGGAATGCCAAAAAGAGGTCCCAATCTTTACTCAACATCGGAAAGTACAAGCTCATCGGATAAACACTAGAGTCTTAGGCATTACAGGCTTGAAGGAGATCACACATAAATGTCGGATCTTCGCTTGGCAGACTAATATGATTCGCCAAGATGGATCGATGCCGATCCCTCCTAGGGATTGGTACCGATCCCTCCTCCAAAGGAGGGATTCCCCCACTACACTTGGGGAATCACCCAAGAGCTATTCCTGGAAGCTTGATTGCTAGAGTTCGATTGAATGCCGACTAGGTACCTCATTAAAACTACGAAGAGATGGATGTCCAAGGTGCACACCAAGAGGATGGTGGAATAAGAAGGCATGAAATGACCCACAGACATTGACTGGACCATTCACATGAGGTGGAGCGCAACCACCGCTTGGCGCCACCCATCCAGACATAGGATTTCTTGGGAATGATAAGGCAGTTCGTAAGAGAGAACCAAGGTTTGACTAATGATGACTGGGGAATTTCGAGGAGCCATACCCCAATTACTGACAATGTTTTGCATGCGGAATATCCGAGAAGGCTCAACATGCTATCAAATCCTGACTATAAGGGAAAAGCCGACCTCAGGTAGCGTATTATGAGATATGAATGGCTAATGGATTTTGCAAGAGCCAATCACACAACCAAGTGCAGATGCTTTCCCATAACCCTTTCTGGGATAGCAATGATTTGATTCACGAGACTACCTATATGGTCAATTTTTAGATTTGATGCGTTGGCAACCAAGTTTGTAGAACAATTCTAAATGCATGCAGCTCGTCCTAAAGACGTCATGTCCCTTTTGTAACATCCGCCTTTTTGTACGCTTTAAATCGACGATAAACCACACACATCAGACTCAAATCATACAAAAAAGCGGATTGTTATCGGGGTGAATAAGAAAAGGCAGAGAAGAAAAAAAACAAACAGAATCTTGCAGCGGAACGACAAAATATAGTAATCAAATAACAGTTCATGAAGCTGTTTTATAAAACATTTAATTATACTTATACAACACATATCAGAGTTACATATACCAGAGAATATTAAATAATGCAGTAGAACAGTACGAATACAGTGGAATAATATAATAAATAATGGTAACGCAATCTCCATCTTCATCCTCCAGAAATAAAGTCTTCGAATCCAGAAATGCTCAGACTGACCCGAGCGAATTGAAAAGACAAAACACTCAAGTCAGAACTAAAAGGTCTTATGTGAGTTAAATCAACAGAAATAATAATGAGTGTAATGACATCAGAGATGTTTATAGTATTTGACATCTCCTATCCAGTGTCAAAACGTGGGGGTAGTAACTTAGGAGATGCTCGGGATTCAAATCTCCTAAGGATCTGTTAAACTATTTACTATGTAGTAGTACTTCGTTGTTATAATAATGTCTATAGTAAAATAAACTTACTTTTAAATAACATTAAGGAGTTACCCAATCGCCCCCTTAACATAATAATAGTCCCAGTAGTCCATCCAGTATCAGCGCATCTCCAGATCGGAAGTGACGCAGCTTTGACTAGGCTCGAACAGTTTAGATACCAAACTGTCACAACCTATCCAGGATCTTCCTCACGAAATGATGATTTCGTGTCAAATAAACTGGTAGAACGATAAATGCTTAGTTCCGTTGATCGTGATGATGCCGGAATCTGGCTATTTCTAACCCGTTGATCTCGCAAGATGCCGTGTTGAAAGATCTACAATTCGATCGTTGATCGCTCGTAAGTGATACCGAGAATTGGCTTCAAATTCGTTGATTCGCTCACGAATAACCCGAAGATGGAAAGAAGAAGGATATCACACTCAACTTCCAACAATGGTGGCCAAAGCTCACACACAAATTTATTTCAAAATTAACCTCCTTTACAAATGACAACACACCCCTATTTATAGGAAATTACAACACACACGCGACTCAACACATGCGACTCGCGACCTAAAACATACGACTTATCATCATACGAGTTACAACATCATACGCGACTTAACAACAACACATGTGACTCAACATCATACGAGTTAAGAAGATAACACAGCTTCAGGAACGACTTAAGCGACATACAACTCAAGAAGATAGCACAGCTTCACGAACGACTTAAGCGACATAAGCACATACGACTTAAGAGAACCACGCGACACAAGCGACATAAGAGAACCATGCGGCATAGCTGAACGACCTATAGAAATGCGGCATAAGTGAACGACGTATAGAAATGCGGCATAAGTGAACGAACTATAGAAATGCGACTTGATTTCTTGAGCCGTTATCTTATAAGGCATGCGACTCATGGTATACAACTTAAGGCCGGCGACATGAGATGGTTGGGCGACTTAAGGTAAGGCAGGCGAAATAAGATGGTTGAGCGACTTAAGTTGGTTGACATAACTCGCTTATCATGATGCGCTGCGTCATCCTCCCCTGGTTGAAAAGAATTCGACCCCGAATTTACAATTTCTTCATCTTCGACATACTTATTCTCATGATATGGAATAAGTGTTTGATGTTGAAAACGTCAGCGGTATGGATATGATCCGGCAATTTTAACTGATATGCATTCTCATTAATCTTTTTTACGATTTCCAAAGGGCCAATCTTTCTAGCAGCTAGTTTGTTGTAAGTACCAATAGGAAATCGATCCTTAGTCAATACTGCATATACAAAATCTCCTTCTTTAAACTCAACATTTCATCGTTTAATATCTGCGGATTGCTTATATTTCTCATTTTCCTTAAGCAATCATTCCTACACAACCTTGTCGCACTCTTGCAATTCATTCACAAAATCACTAGCTCGTTTGATCACTCCTATCTGCTGTGGTACTATAGATAAATCTAATGGCCCCTTAGTAATTGTTGAGTAAACGATCTGGAATGGAATGAACCCAGTGCTATGATTAACTGCATGGTTGTGTGCAAACTCAGCTTGACACGGTTTGGAATCCCAACTCTTCAAATTGTCATTCACGAGGCATCTCAATAGATTACCAAGGGATCTATTCACAACTTCTGTCTGTCCATCGATCTGTGGATGATAAACACTACTAAATTTCAGCTTTGTCCCGACCATTCTCCATAGACTGATCCAAAAATGACTCAAAAAACGAGTGTCTCTATCGATACAATAGATTCAGGCAACCCGTGAAGATGATAGATCTCTCTGAAGTATAACTGTGCGACATTAACTGCAACTGCAGTCTTCTTGCATGCGATAAAATGTACCATTTTTGAAAACCGATCAACCACCACGTAGATAGAATCATTGCCACGTTGCGTCCTTAGCAAGCCCAATACAAAGTCCATACTAACATCCACCCATGGTTTAGTAGGTATAGGCAACGGCATATATAAACCTGCATTTATTGCGGTCCCCTTTGAAACTTGACAAATATGGCACCTCTGAACGAACTTTTCAAACTCCTTCCTCATTGACGGCCAAAAGTAAGATTTTGAGATCAACTTTATAGTACGGTCGCGGCCCATGTGCCCTTCTTCATGTAATTCTTTGATGATTTTCATTCGTAGACTGCAATCTGGAATACACAACTGATTTCCTTTGAATAGAAAACCTTCAACAGCATATATCCAGCCATGTTTCCCTGCTTGACTTTGTCTAGGATTTCAGAAAACTATGAATCTGAAGTAAGAAGATCTGAAAGTAAGTCAAAACCCATCACCTCTATTCGCATGCTTGTTAGTAAATTACTCCTCCGACTCAATGCATCGGCGACGCGATTAGTTACTCCAGACTTGTGCTTTATGACGAATGTAAATTGTTGCAAATAAGCTATCCACGATGCGTGCCTAGCTACAATTTTATTCTGCCCTTGTAAATGTTTCAATGCTTCATGATCTGTATACAAAACAAATTCTTTGTGTAACAAGTAATGTCTCCAATGCTTCATGGCCTGCACAATAGCATAAAACTCCACATCATAAGTATTGTAGCTCATTTTTGCTCTAGAAAGTTTTTCATTGAAATAGGCAATTGGATGTCCCTTCTGACTCAACACTCCTCCGATTCCAACTTTGGACGCATCTGTATGTAACTCAAATAGTAACTGAAAATCTGGCAACACTAGAATCGGTGCTGAGGTTAAAAGTTCCTTGATTTGTTCAAAAGCAGATCCTGCCTCTTTCGTCCATGAAAACTGCTTTTCTTTCATACAATCAGTTACAGGAGCCATTACACTACTAAAGTGCGGTATAAATTTTCGATAAAATGAAGTTAACCCATGGAAACTTCTGACTTCTATTATAGTTTTGGGCTGTGGCCAATTTCTGATTGCGGCTACTTTACTCTGGTCCACTTGTATCCGTTCCTTAGACACGACATAACCCAGAAATAAAACACTTGGCGTCATGAACATGCATTTCTTCGTCGCTGCATAAAACTGCTCTTGACGAAGAATAGTTAACACCTTTCGCAAGTGTTGATTGTGCTCCTCTGTGCTAGCACTATATATCAAGATATCATCAAAGTAGACTACAACAAACTTCCCGATGTAAGGTCTGAAAATTTGATTCATCACCCTCATAAATGTGCTTGGTGCATTAGACAGACCAAATGGCATGACCAGCCATTCATATAATCCTTCCCGAGTCTTGAATGATGTCTTCCATTCATCACCCGGTCTTATGCGAATCTGATGATAACCACTCTTAAGGTCGATCTTAGAAAAGATTACAGACCCATTGAGTTGATCTAATAGATCATCAAGTCTTGGCATGGGAAATCTGTATGACGGTTATTTTGTTGAGCGCCCTGCTATCGGTACACATTCTCCATGAACCATCTTTCTTCGGGTACCAACAGAGCTGGTACAGCACAAGGACTGAGACTCTCTCGAACATGCCCTTGCTTAAGCAACTCCTCAACCTGTCTCCTCAACTCTTCATGCTCTTTTGGACTCATACGATAATGCAGCCTATGTGGTAAAACAGCACCTGGTACTAGATCAATTTGATGTTGTATATCCCTCAGTGGCGGTAATTCCTTGGGTAATTCCGCAGGAAAGACATCTTCAAATTCATTTAACACCGGTCTAACCTCCGCAGGAATTTCAAGATCTTCACTTGTTTCATACCCAATCAACATAAACAATTCAGCACTATTTTTCACTTCTTTAACAAATTCTCTCGTAGATAATAGACTAGTTGATTCCACTTTCTTCTCTGACTTGTTTTCACTTTGTTCATGCTTCTTAGGAACAAAGGTAACTTGGTACCTTCGAACATGAAACTGTAGCTATTGGTGCGACCATTATGTTGTACAGCTCTATCATATTGCCATGGTCTTCCCAATAGTAGATGACACACATCCATATCGACAACATCACACCATATATCATCTTTGTACTTCTTCCTAATAGAAAATATAACAAATTCTCGTCTTCCCACTGTCACTTCTCCACCTTTCTTTAGCCATGCCAGTTTATAAGGTCTAGGGTGTTTTTCGGTTTTCAACCCTAACTTTTTGACGGCTTCTTCAGAAATAATGTTATCGCAGCTTCCCGCATCAATAACAAATCGACAAACCTTTTCCAAGATAGTACATGTTGATTGAAAGATATTGCTTCTCAGCTAACTAGAATCATTCTCATGCTTTGGCACTAAACAAGACCTCCTTATCATCAAGTTACACCCTTCGTCTCCTGACACAACTTCTTCATCTTCATCAAACTTCGATGGTTGAGAATAATAAATTTCAGCTTCCACATCCTCATACTCACATTCCTCTGCAACTAATGCTCTCTTCTTTGGCTTTGTACATTCATTGCTTTCATGGCCAAACTCCTGACAATTATAACACTTGATACTGTTATTGACCTTTGCTTTCACGGCTTCATTGACACTTGGTTTATTGACTGCCTTGGAAACATTAGCACTACTACTAGCACCCTTATTCTGGTTGTTAGAACCCGTAAACACACCACTTCCTCGTCTCCCTTGTTTCTCCCACGCTAGAGCTTTCTGATGTGCTTCGGCAACAGACATTAGATTAAACATATTAACCATGTCTTGAATTTGCATTCGTAACCCTCCAACATATCTAGCCGTTAGCTGTTCCTCGGTTTCCATAATATCATTCCTTGCAATCAATTGATAGAATTCATCTACATAGCCATTCACTGTCTTCGTCCCATGTCTCAAATTCTGCAAACGTTGATACATAAGAGATTGATAATTGTATGGCAAGAAAGTAGCTTTCATCATCTTTCTCATCTTCTCCCAAGTGACAACTTTTGATTTTCCCATTCTCTCCCGAGTTAGTTTAGTTTGTTGCCACCAAGCTATAGCTCTTCCCCTTAGTTTTGTAGCAACTAATTGGACTTTGCGATTCTTAGGCACCTCCTTGGATTTCAAAATTTCTTCAACATTCGACAACCAACCAAGAAATTCTTCTGCTTGCATACCACCTTTGAATTTTGGAATTTCCATCCTCATACCTGACTCCCATTTACGATCATTTTCTGAATGCAGATATTGATTTCGCACTTGGCCTTGATTTCGATAATGAATACTACCTCCATCACAATCTTCCTAAAAATCAGATGTATTTCGATATCGATCCTGACCATCAACGTCCCTACGACCACGTATGTCCCATCTACCTTGTCTTTCAGCATCACGTTATGGTTCATTTTCGAACCCACGTTGAGTTCTTCCCTCTTCATTTCGGTACCCATGGTGGACTCGCATCATTGAAACTGATGATTCTCTTCTATCTCGATAAGATTGGGGTGACATCCTCCTTTCTTCCAAAACCGATGGTGAAACCCTGTTTCCACCCTGGTTCGAAACTGGTGACGTTCTCCTTTGATTTTGATTCATGTCGTTCATCAATTTCTCCAATTTTTCAATACCCTCATTGAACTTTTCATTGATACGCTACTCCATCTGCTCAGCTTCTTGTCTTCTATACAAATATTCACCATTATGATAGCGATTAGCACGTCTCGGAGGCATGATCATTAAACAATCTCATTTCCGTCTCTGATTTGGCTCTGATACCAATTGACGTAGCTTTGACTAGGCTCGAACAGTTTAGATACCAAACTGTCACAACCTATCCAGGATCTTCCTCACGAAATGATGATTTCGTGTCAAATAAACCGGTAGAACGATAAATGCTTAGTTCCGTTGATCGTGATGATGTCGGAATCTAGCTATCTCCAATCCGTTGATCTAGCAAGATGCCTTGTTGAAATATCTACAATTCGATCGTTAATCACTCGTAAGTGATACCGACAATTGGCTTCAAATTCGTTGATTCGCTCACGAACAACCCGAAGATGGAAGAAGCAGGAGATCACACTCAACTTCCAACAATGGTGGCTAAAGCTCACACACAAATTTATTTCAAAATCAACCTCCTTTACAAATGACAACACACCCCTATTTATAGGAAATTACAACACACACGCGACTCAACACATGCAACTCACGACCTAACACATACGACTTATCATCATACGAGTTACAACATCATACGCGACTTAACAACAACACATGCGACTCAACATCATACGAGTTAAGAAGATAGCACAACTTCGGGAACGACTTAAGCGACATAAGCACATATGACTTAACAAGATAGCACAGCTTCAAGAACGACTTAAGCGACATAAGCACATACGACTTAAGAGAACCATGTGACACAAGCGACATAAGAGAACCATGCGGCATAGCTGAACGACCTATAGAAATGCGGCATAAGTGAACGACCTATAGAAATGCGGCATAAGTGAACGACCTATAGAAATGTGGCTTGATTTCTTGAGCCGTTATCTTATAAGGCATGTGAATCATGGTATGTGACTTAAGGCCGGCGTCATAAGATGGTTGGGCGATTTAAGGTAAGGCAGGCGACATAAGATGGTTGAACGACTTAAGGTGGTTGACATAACTCGCTTATCATGATGCGCTGCATCAGGAAGACTACACCAAATACTCCACGGGCTATGGGAGAAAACCAAACTCATAGAAGGCGCGCTAGGGTAGGTGACACGGCATAACTAGGCAATGCCAGGGTAGATATACCAATTATGCTTCCGAACCGGTGGTAACGCGTAGCAGCTACTACCGCCCACCTCGAGCCACACCCCCAAAATCAAAAAGAGCCCCAATCAATCACAAAGTAATAGAATGGTATCGAAGAAGTGTGTACGATAAAAGGTGCTACCTTCTTAGCCCGTCGATCGCTCTTGTTTTAGCCACCTTATGCCAACTCACGGGAGTCGAGTCCACGTATATACCTCAAAGGAAACGCCGCCACCATCCTACTTCATTCTAGAATTTCAACCGCGTACATGGTTGTCAAAGTGGTTTTCGAAGTTGGCAGAGAATATGACAACTTCGGATCCCGGTCTATTTAACAACCAAATGTTATTATAACACCGCGGTCATTTCAAAATAATTATACTTCAAAACCAGAATATACCATCCATTTCAAAACCATATAAATACGATATCATTTCCTTTTTAAAACCAAATCAATATGACATCATTTTTATTTCAAATATATCCTTCTCTAAAACCATAACACTTTCAAAGTTATAATATTTCGAAACGAAACGCTTGAAATATAACCTTTCAAAACATAAAACTTTGAATTTCATAACTTTGAAACATCACTACATCACTTAAATGGTTTAAATATTAAATTACTTTATATAATAAAATATCTTCTTCAATTTCACAAATCAATTCCAAATACAGATTTGAACCCCCAAATAAGCCATTTCAATTTCCATATATTTCAAAGCTTTATATGTTCCATCATTTCAAAACTAATTCTTTGATAATTCCATATATATCAAATTCAATTACTACTATTTAGATTTGAAATGTTTACTTAATAAATCCAATATCATTTAAGTTAAACTTTTATACTTCGAATAACTGGATATTCTTTCAATTTATTTAACTTGATATATTCATTTAAGTCAACTTGATATTCATTTAAATCACTCTAGACCAAAATCAAGTTATAAAAATCATACCCTTTAAAATTTCAAATCAAATTTATTCAAGTATAATTCTTAAATAATTTAATTCAAATCAATTTCGTATTTATCTTCCAACCTTAATTTTATTTAAGTCATTATAAATTATATATACAACATAATTTAAACAGATACTTAACCATATTATATAAAAACAATCAAACTTTATTATTTAACATATTTTATATTTCAAAAAAGAATTATGCATACTAAAAATCAATAATAAAATAACATTTATATAACATCTAAAATCAATATTTATATAAACCCTATATTTCTTTACAAAACCATAGAGATCATTTAAAATATTTTTATATATAGACTACGGTGTCTGTATATAATTTTCTACCCTATGGTCAAGTGATACGGATATTTATCATTTTAATTCGTAATTTAAAATAAAAATACAGTTATATATCATTTCAATCCACAATCCCAAATGAAATAAAAATGCATAACAACTTCCAGTTTACAACAACATAAAAGACAACATCCATTCATCCAATATCAACCATCAACCATTTATCACAATCATCATCCAATTCAATAATAACATCACTATAGAACAGATAACAAATAACAGGTATTTACTGGCAGTTTATATTCGATAATAAACTAAATAACAATTTAACCGGCAGTTTATATGCAATAATAAATTAAATAACAATTTAATTCAATAAATTCAATTCAACTGGAATGATGATACAAATATGCCAAACGGTCATAAATAAATTTCTAATCACATCAGAAATTAATTTAACACACATAAGAAATTTTAAAAGTTGTGAGTGGTTTAAACAAGCGTCAAAATGTTTGGAATTACAATACGATCCCAGCAGAAGAAACCGCGCCTAAATCAAAGTTCGTATGCAAAAGTTATAGGCGTTAGAAGACATATGATTTAATTTATAAAATAAATAAAATATTAATTAAGATAACACGTCACGTATCTCTCCTCATCACCAGGCCCATTCGTCCACACCATCGAACCCAACATAGAACAGTCTACTTCGATTTTGAACACAAAATTCACGCACCTCAGGCCATCAGGACATCCCCAACCACCTCAAACCCTTCGCCTCACCGAGACGCGTCGACCGGCGCCTACGATTTCCCCTCCGATTGTCCCCAATACGCGCGCCGCGCCTCCTTCCAAGAACCCTAATCGCCAAATTCTTGCCTCCACAGATCGAGCTAGGCCAGAGACCACCACCCATCGACTCTACAAGCCTCTCTATCCAAAACCCGTATCCCAATTTCGTGGATTAGAGCAAAAATCAAAAGGACCCAAATTGGCTTAGGGTTTCGAAAATTCGAGGGTTTGACTACGATTTACCTTTGAGTCGATCATCAATTCTGAAAATGAACACTTGACTAGATTCGTATTGTCGAGATATTCGATGTATAATTTTTCAGAATTTTTTTGAGGAGTTTGAAATTTTGGCTTTGAGTTTGATTTGAAGTTGCAATTAGAATTTTGGTTTTGTCTGCCATGGAATGAGGAGGAGCTATAGGAATTGTACGTACAGAATAATGACATAAGAAATAGGTTAGGGTATATAACAGGGTATATATAGGCAAGCTGAAATTAGAATGGACTGGATCGATTGGATTAAAAGCTGAACGCCAAATGGCCCGAAAAGCCCGTTCTGAGTCCGGAATGAAAAAAAGCCAACCCATATATCAAAATAGATGTTTTTAAATATTTTAAACACAATGGAATAGGTTTCAATTCCAAATTCCAACGTATGAAGAAGTTATGCTAAAATCAAGTTATTTCAAATTGATTTCAATTGATTTCAGTTGATTTCAATTAAATTGATTTCAAGGCGTTTCAGATCCGTTCGACCAAACGATAAGTCCGATCATTACGAAACTTGAAACCCTACAATAATTCACCGTTACGGATCCGATGAAACTTGTTTCATCGAAATCCCAGTCAGTGGCCAAAAAGGCTATTTTTACATTAATTAAATAAATTACTAATTAATTAATTAAATCAAATTTTCAATTTCAATTCTATACTTGACAATTTTTATCATTTTTAAATTTCTTAATCATTTACACTAGTTTAAACAAATTTAGATGTCACTTTAATGTTGCTTCAATCATCAATTTCAGCGTTAACTTTCAATTTCATAAAATTCAGAAATTATAAATTAAAATTTCAATAATTCCACTAAATTTACTTTTCATTCTTATTATTCAATTCATTATGGTCAAATGGATGAAGTTAACATTGGGTCCATGATCTATTGCATTAAATTCTCAAATTCCATCTTAATTTCAATTAGCGTAATAATTAAATATTAAATTTTATTTAATTGCAATAAGTCCAATTATTAAGTTTAAATTCCAATAAATTAATAAACCTTGATATCCATTATTTTCATTCAACCAATTGTCATAGTATGAATAGAATTAACATTATTTCCAATTATTTCCTTAATTTACACTAACCTGACCTTGAATTTTATTTTCCTTCCGTATTAAATTACCAAACTTATTAAATTAACAAAATTTAATTATCGAAAATTTACGGGTCGTTACACTCTCCCCCAATCAAAACTTTTCGTCTCCGAAAAGGGAAAAGAAGGAATTGGGTAAACAATACATCGTATTCAAAAATATTAACTTTATAAGCAAATAAATTCATAAAATTAATTAATTTAAATAAAATATACCAATTTATAACCATTAAATCTTTTTATACTTAAATTTAGTAAAGTTTGGAAAACATTCGCGAAAAATTTCTAAGTCCAAAATTTACGGAAAATTTCGGCAGTCTCCTTTGTACGGAGAGGCTCGGGAGAAAATATAATATCAAATATAACAATATACAACATATATTTTCCAAAATAATAATATCCCAACACGGTAAAATAGTATAATATCGCTTGAAACCGTAATCCGTGAACGTACCAATTTGTCGGACAATTTATGCTTATTTTATTCAACCAAAAGCAGTAGCAATTGCTTCCATAACCTGTATTTCACTTATATAATCCAAAAAGAGTTAATAATTATATAAAATAAAATGTTTAAAGTTGTTTCAACCACAAACAAACAATCCAATATAAACAACAATCACATGCAACAAGGCATACAATCATCACATAAAATCAACATAAATCAGTCATCCATTCATATCAAACAAAACAAATAGTTGTTCGGGTTCAAAGACTTTAAATTGTACAGAATGAAAAATAAACTACTAAGTGCACCATTTACTCAACAGCCTTGGATGAAACTAGATAGATTATTCATACGTCCAACAATTTAAGTATCCTTGCCCCAAACAACCATAAACCAAACAAACAACAATTTCAAACAATAGATCAAGTTAAATTTTATCAATTTCATTTCATAACATTTGTTGTTTGATTTCCTTTTCATTCATATAATGGTTTATCTTCTTAATTTACATTTATTTCTTGTCAATTTTCATTTCCATCCATTGATTCAGTGTTTATTTCACTTATTTGCACTTATACTTACATAAATTCATTTTAATTTATTCATGTCATATAAATTTTATTTTTATCGCATTACATTCATTTTTCATTTTCACTTATTTTCATTCATTTATACATAGTATTCACGTTCAATTCAATTTCTTAGTATATCACTTCGTTAACTTAAGTTTATAATCATATGTTTATAACACTTACCTTTCTATTAAATTTAATTAGTAGCATTTCAATCATAATTAAGTTTATAACCACTATAATATCAAATTCCTATTTATTAAGGAATTTCATTGAATACTTTCACTACATAAGTTTACTTGTACAATTTTCCATTACAAAATCTTTAACATTTTAACTTTTAATATTTGGTAAGTTATATATATACTCTAAGAATGCAATTGAAAGTTATACATGTCTTTCTTCTTTCCTTTAATTAATTTATTGTTCAATAATGATATCATTTTTTTTATAGATTACAATTTCAACTTTTTAGAAATTTCATTTATAACCTAGCATTTAATCTCTTATTTTAGTTAAAGGTTCCAACTATTAATTACTTACATTCCATTTCCCTACAATAATTGAACTATTAATTAACGAGAACCTAAGTACTAAATACCGGGTTAAATTTCAAATCATTTTAAAATAATAGATTAATATATACTTACAACTTATATATCCAATTATATTCAAAACAATTAAAAATTTATATTTGGTTATCAAAATAAATCTGTAGTAAAACTACTACAGTGGCCTTCCCACTCCGAAACTCGAAAATGAATGTCGATAATGCGTGCACTCATCACCGAAATTATTTTCCAGTGACAGAGAGGGAAGTACAGAACTTATTTCTTCCCAAAATTTCTTTAGAGCAATACTTTCAAATTAGATTGAATTATTTATATTATAAAATAGTTATAAACAATATTATTATATTTCAAAAATCCTTTGAAAGCAAATTTTTTCAAAATCCCGGAACTAAGTTCTAAAATTTCCAATTTTATTTATTTTATTTTACTTCATGTCCTACCTTAAACTAATAATTATAAATTACACTACCTAACAACCAATATATTATAACCATATATATATCATTTATAACAAATTTATTTATATATAGAAAATATAATAGGCAAAATTATTTCATTCACCTATATTTCAAAACAAATATTGTGTCAGTATGTCCTATTAAGTGTTTAGAAATCCCTATTGACGTCATAGCGTCCTATGCACCCACCAGAATTTATTAATACGAACGGAACAATTTAACACAATATTAAAACCTTTTTATAACACTAACAAGTACGCTCTCTCATATATATATATATAGACACACACACACTCTCTCAGTGACTCATCATAGGGTATTACTACCCTATTAATAAAGAGTCAGACCCCACAAAGCTAAGGTTTATCGCTAAACCAAAACACTAATGTCACGTGTAACATCCCGCCTTTTGTATGCTTTAAATCGACGATAAACCACACACGTCAGACTCAAATCATACAAAAGATCGGATTTTTATTGGGGTGAATAAGAAAAGGAAGAGAAAGAAAAAACAAAACAGAATCTTGCAGCGGAACGACAAAATATAATAATCAAAAAAACAGTTCATGAAGCACATCTCCAGATCGGGAAACTACCCTAAATAATAGTCCCAGTAGTCCATCCAGTATCAGCACATCTCCAGATCGGGAGACTACCCTAAATACGCCATAGGCTACGGAAGAAAACAAAACTCGTACAAGGCGCGCTAGGGTAGGTGACATGGAACAACTAGGCAATGCCAGGGTAGATATACCAATTATGCTTCCATACCGGTGGTAACGCGTAGCAGCTACTACCGCCCACCTCGAGCCACACCCTCAAAATCAAAAAGGGTCCCAATTAATCACAAAGTAATAGAATGGTATCGAAGGAGTGTGTCCGATAAAAGGTGCTACCTTCTTAGCCCGTCGATCGCTCCTGTTTTATCCACCTTATGCCAAATCATGGGAGTCGGGTCCACGTATATACCTCAAAGGAAACACCGCCACCATCCTACTTCATTCTAGAACCTCCACCACGTACACGGTTGTTAAAGTGGTTTTCGGAGTTGATAGAGAGTATGACAACTTCCGATCCCGGTCCTTTAACACACCGCGGTCATTTCAAAATAATTATACTTCAAAACCGGAATATCCATTTCAAAACCATATAAATATGATATCATTTCCCTTTTTAAAACCAAATCAATATGATATCATTTTTATTTCAAATATATCCTTTTCTAAAACCGTAACACTTTCAAAGTTATAATATTTCAAAACCAAATGCCTTAAATATAACCTTTCAAAACATAAAACTTTGAATTTCATAACTTTAAAACATCACTACATCACTTAAATGGTTTAAATATTAAATTACTTTATATAATAAAATAGCTTCTTCAATTTCACAAATCAATTCCAAATACCGATTTAAACCCCCAAATAAGCCATTTCAATTTCCATATATTTCAAAGCTTTATATGTTCCATCATTTCAAAACTAATTCTTTGATAATTCCATATATATCAAATTCAATTACTACTATTTAGATTTGAAATGTTTACTTAATAAATCCAATATCATTTAAGTAAAACTTTTATACTTCGAATAATTGGATATTCTTTCAATTTATTTAACTTGATATATTCATTTAAATCAACTTGATATTCATTAAATCGCTCTAAACCAAAATCAAGTTATAAAAATCATACCCTTTAAAAATCTCAATTTTATTTAAATTTCAAATCAAATTTATTCGAGTATAATTCTTAAATAATTTAATTCAAATCAATTTCATATTTATCTTCCAACCTTAGTTTTATTTAAGTCATTATAAACTCTATATACAAAATACTTTAAACAGATACTTAACCATATTACATAAAAGCAATCAAACTTTATTATTTAACTTATTTTATATTTCAAAACAAAATTATACGTAGCTAAAAATCAATAATAAAATAACATTTACATAACATCTAAAATCAATATTTATATAACCCACATATTTCTTTACAAAACCATAGAAATCATTTCAAAATATTTTTATATATAGACCACGGTGTCTGTATATAATTTTCTATCCAATGGTCAAGTGATACAGATATTTATCATTTTAATATGTAATTTAAAATAAAAATACGGTTATATATCACTTCAAACCGCAATCCCGAATGAAATAAAAATGCATAACAACTTGCAGTTTATAACAATATAAAATACAACATCCATTCATCCAATATCAACCATCAACCATTTATCACAATCATCATCCAATTCAACAATAACATCAGTATAGAACAGATAATAAATAAGAGGTATTTACTGGTAGTTTATATTCAATAATAAATTAAATAACAATTTAGCTGGCAGTTTATGTGCAATAATAAATTAAACAACAATTTAATTCAATAAATTCAATTTAACTGGAATGATGATAAAAATATGCCAAACAGTCATAAATAAATTTCTAACCGCATCAGAAATTAATTTAACACACATAAGAAATTTTAGAAGTTGTGAGTGTGTTAAAACACTCACCTTTTGGATTTAAATTGAATTTAAATCCGATTTAAACCCAAAATTTGAACAGTCTCAGAATCCGTCTAAACCCACGCCAACATGTTTGGAATTTCAATACGATCCCAGTGGATGAAATCGCGCCCAAATTCGAGTTCGTATGCAAAAGTTATAGGTGTTAGAAGATATATTATTTAATTTAGAAAATCAATAAAATATTAATTAAGATAACACGTCACCTATCTCTCCTCATCACCAAGCCCGCTCGTCCATGCCATCGAACCCAACCTAGAACAATCAACTTCAATTTTGATCACAGAATTCACGCACCTTAGGCCACCAGGACGTCCCCGAGCACCTTCAAACCCTTCGCCTCGCCGAGATGCGTCGACCGGTGCCCACAATTTCCCCTCCGATCGCCCCCAATACGCGCTCCGCGCCTCCTTCCACGAACCCTAATCACCAAATTCATGCCGCCATAGGTCGAGTTAGGCCATGAGAACACTACCCATCGACTCTACAAGCCTCTCTATCCAAAACCCCTATCCTAATTTCGTCGATTAGAGCCCAAATCAAAAAGCCCCAAATTGGCTTAGGGTAGGGTTTCGAAAATTCGAGCGTATGACCGCGATTTGCCATTGATTCAAGCATCAATTCCGAAACCGAACACTTCACGTAGATTCGTATTGTCGAGATATTCGTTATATAATTTTTCTGAAATTTTTTAAGGAGTTTGAAATTTTGGCTTTGAATTTGATTTGAAATGGCAATTTGAATTTTGGTTTTGTCTTCCATGGAATGAGGAGGAGCTATAGGAATTGTACGTATAGAATAATTACATAAGAAATAGGCTAGGATTTATAACAGGGTATATATATATATATGCAAGCTGAAATTAGAATGGACCGGATCGATTGGATTGAAAGCTGAACGCCAAATGACCCGTAAAGCTCGTTCTTACTCCGAAATGAAAATAAGTCAACCCATATATCAAAGTAGATGTTTTTAAATATTTTAAATGCAATGGAACATGTTTCAAGTCCAAATTCCATCATATGAAGAATTTATGCTAAAATCAAGTTATTTCAAATTGATTTCAATTGATTTTAATTAAATTGATTACAAGGCGCTTCAGGTCCGTACGACCAAACGACAAGTCCGATCGTTACAAAACTTGAAACCCTACAATAATTCATCATTACGGATCCGATGAAACTTGTTTCGTCGAAATCCAAGTCAGTGGCCAAAATAGCTATTTTTACATTAAATAAATAAATTACTAACTAATTAATTAAATCAAATTTTCAATTTCAATTCTATACTTGACAATTTTTATCATTTTTAAATTTCTTAATCATTTACACTAATTTAAAAAAATTTAGATGTCACTTTAATGTTGATTCAATCATCAATTTCAACGTTAAATTTCAATTTCATTAAATTCGGAAATTATAAATTAATTTTCAATAATTCCACTGAATTTACTTTTCGTTCTTATTATTCAATTCATTATGGTCAAATGGATGGAAATTAACATTGGGTCCATGATCTATTACATTATATTCTCAAATTCCATCTTGATTTCAATTAATGTAATAATTAAATATTAAATTTCATTTAATTGCAACAAATCCAATTATTAAGTTTAAATTCCAATAAATTAATAAACCTTGATATCCATTATTTTCATTCAACCTATTGTCATAGTATGAATATAATTAATATTATTTCCAATTATTTCCTTAATTTACACTAACCTGACCTTGAATTTTATTTTCCTTCCGTATTAAATTACCAAACTTATTAAATTAACAAAATTTAATTATCGAAAATTTACGGGTCGTCATACCTTTCCGGTGTGATCCAAGCCCCAAGGGAATCGTTGAAAGACCATTTGGAAAGATTTCATCCCATCGCAACAGAAGTCAGTAACCTAAATGATCATTTTATACTTATGGTCGTGACGAGAGGGATTGATCTGAAATCTGAGTTCGATCATTGGCTAGCTGGAAAACCGCTTGCCATGTTGGAGCACTTCTATTCAAAGGCAACTCGATTCTTGAGGAAAGAGGAGGCCAGGTATTTTAGGAAAAAGAGCGTTGTAGGAGCAAGTAGAGAAGCGATGTATAGTAATATTGCAATAAAACAGTCCGATGACAGTTCCGGGAAAGTTTAGGTGAATATTCAGAATAAGCCGAATCAACAGAAGAAAGATTGAGACAGGAATTGAAAGCGAAAGAGGGTTTTGGAAGACTAAAGTCCAGGATTCCAATGTATGAAAATTGCACGCCGCTAAACACGTCCCTGGGGAACATTTATCTATCCACTTGCAATACCATGCATTACAAGTAGTCGCAACTGAAAGAATCGTCATAAAGGCAGAACCAGTTCGGGAAATATTGTTGGTTTCACGAATGTTATGGACACAATACGAATGAATGTAGGCACCTCGAGGATTTCATAGAAATATTGATTCAGGAAAAGAAGTTTCAAGAGTTTGTGAAAAATCCGCAGGATGGCAGACAGAAGACATCCGACCCCAATCGAGGACAAGCTCCTCGTAGGGTTGAGGAGTCTCCACAGACCGGTTGAAGACTAGTGATTAATACGGTAGTTAGGGGATCGCACCCTGTAGACAAGAGTTAGCAAAAAATGGAGCGTTATGCTAGCGTGATAAGGCATGTAGATTTTGAATGCTCTTTAAACATGGAAGATGGAGCTTCGAAAAAGCAACAACGCACAACGGCGAAAGATATTGTGTTTAGAAGTAAGGATGAAATAAAGTAGAGGCCCCTACAATTGACTCGATGGTCGTTTCTACCATAATTGGCCTTGATTTGGTGAGAAGGATTTTAATTGATTATGGAAGCTTGGTGAATATTATTTTCAAGATGGCGTATGATCAGATGAGATTGGAGGCCAATGATTTGAAATCATCCAAAGCGTACATATATGATTTTAATGGCGTTGCCACTGAAGCTCTAGGCTATGTGCAGTTGCCCATTGAATTAAGAGAAGGTAAAGATAGGAGAGTTCAGATCCTACCGTTTATTGTTCTGGATGTTGACTCGCTGTACAATGTTTTCCTGAGCCGACCGGCCCTGGTTGAATTTCGATCAGCTTTTGCTCTATAGTGTTTAACTTTAAAGTTTCCAATGGATAATGGTGTAAGAGTTGTTTAAGGTGATCAGACAACTGGACGTGCCTATTATGTAGCTGAGTTGAGGGAAGCTCAACACAAAGGGAAAGGAAAGGGTGTGGACAAATCTGTTCACATCCAAGTTATTAAAGATTGAAAATTGGCAACCGAGCCTTGGCTTAGGTGCCACAGTCGGTTCTATAGAGATGTAGATCCGAGGGATGATGAAGAGGATCCTAAAAGACCAAGGCTAAGCTGGCTGATCTGAGGATTGATATCACGATCAGCCCACGATGACCCATTACGAGTACTGTAGATTGGCTCGCAGCTTAGCTCCTCAATGATGAAAGAACTTGCTAGTTTTCTCCGAGCAACTCTTGGTGTATTCGCTAGGACTCATTTTTACATGTGTGGGATCTCGCCTGCCATTGCGAGCCATGCATTGAATATTGATCCAAAGTTTGTACCGGTGAAGCAAAAAAGACAAGGCATGGATCCAGAGAGATCTACTGCTCTTAAAGAGGAGGTGGATATACTAAAAGTCAAAGGGTTTATCCGCGATGCCCTCTATCCTGAGTGGGTATCTAATCCTGTGCTTGTGAAAAAGGCGAATGGAAAATGGAGAGTGTGCATTGATTATTTAGATCTGAACAAAGCATGTCCAAAAGACAGTTTTCCCCTTCCCAGGATTGATCGGCTATTTGATTCAATTGCAGGACACGAATTGTTATTGTTAATGGATGCGTACTCGGGATATAACAAAATCCTGATGCACATTCTTGATTAGGAGCACACTAATTTCATTATGGATGTTGGATTGTACTGTTATGTGGTAATTCCATTTGGATTGAAGAATGTTGGAGCAACTTATCGTCATTTATTTAACAGGATGTTTAACGATCAGATCGAAAAAACAATGAAAATGTATGTGGATGATACGCTTGTGAAGTCCCGACGATCAAGCGACCACATCAAAGACTTGGAAGAAATGTTCGACATCCTTGGATATTACAAGATGAAAATCTATCCTTTGAAATGTTAATTCGGTGTGGCATTAGGAAAGTTTTTGGGATTTATAGTCAATGTTCATGGAATAGAAGCTAATCCCGAGAAGATTCAGGCTATTCGCGATATCCAAGCGCCAAGGACCAATAAACAAGTGCAAACTTTGAATGGAAAGGTAGCTTCTTTAAGTCAGTTTATCTCCAAAGCTACCGAAAAGTGTATTCCTTTCTTTGATTTAATTAAGAAAGGAAGGTAAAACTTCGAATGGACATGAGATTGCGAAGATGCATTTCAAGCTCTGATGAATCATTTGGAGAGACCCCCAGTCTTGTCAAATCGGTAGATCATGAGGAGTTGTACATTCATTTGGTTGTATCAGCGCATGCAATAAGTGCCTCCATGGTTCGCGAGGGGAATCGAATTCAGAGGTTGGTGTATAACATTGATAAACGATTAATAAGAGTAGAAATGAATTATCCAAAGATAGAGAAACTGGCATACTACTTGGTAATTGCATCACAGAAGCTTCGTCCGTACTTCCAAGCGCAACCGATCAATTTCTACATCGACCAGCCGTTACAGCGGGTCCTACAGCAACCTGAGATGTCTAGAAGGTTAATTAAATGGAATATTGAACTCAGACAGTTGGATATTACGTATCTTCCTCGAAGAGTTATCTAGGGTCAAGCGTTGGGGGACTTTTTAGCAGAATTTACAGTGCAAGATGATCTTCCAAAAGGTAGCAAAATCCCTACCATATAATGAAAATTGTACACTGATGGTGCATCTAATAATCATTGTTCCGGAGCTAGGATTATGCTTGTCGATTTTGTATGCTTTGAAGCTTGATTTTTCTGCCACAAACAATGAGGCTGAGTACGAAGCATTGATGCTGGACTTAAACTTCATAAAGAACTTGGAGTTTAGTCTCTTGAAATCTTTTACAATTCGCAATTTGGTGGTGTATCAAGTTAGAAGAGACTATCAGGATAAGGGACGGCAGCTTTCCCCGTATCTTACCTGAGTTTAGGAGTTGTTGGTGGAATTCGAATATTATGACTTTTCATATATCCCATGCGACCAAAATGGTGAGGCTAATTCGTTGGCAAAGTTCGCTAATACCGGTGAAGCGCAACAGATGAGCTCAGTTTCGGTCAAGATATTAGATACCCCAAGTATAAGCATGATGGAAATCGATAAAATACTAGAATCAAAACCCGAAAAGGAATCGCGGATGACTCCATTTAAAGATTATTTACTGCATGGAATCTTGCTTGAAAGAAGAAACGAAAAGCGACAAGTTCTTCGCAAAGCTTCGTGGTATATTATGCAAGAAGGAACTATGTATAGGAAAGGTTAATTAGTTCCCCTACTTCGGTGTATCGCTCATGATAAGAAAAAGTGCGTTTTGAAAGTAGTACATGAGGGAAAATGCGGCGATCACACTGGGAAGCAAACTCTGGGGAAGAAGATAATCCGTTATGGATATTATTGGCCAACTGTAAATCGAGATGCTGCTGATTATGTAAGACGATGTGATAATTGCCAAATATATGCAAAAAGTCCAAGAGCTCCGCTAACAGAAATCGGGTAAATGGTCAGCCCATGGCCATTCGTCATGTGGGATATAGATATTATCGACTCATTACCAATCTCTAAAGGTGGCATGAAGTACCTTATTGTGGCTATTACTTTACCAAATGAGCCAAGGCGGAACCTTTAGCTACAATCACAACTAAGAAAATAATCAACTTTGTAATCTGAAACATCATATGTCACTTTGGTCTCCCATAAACCACTGTAACAGATAATGGGACTCAATTTGATAGTATTAAGTTTAAACACTTCTACTAAAGATACTGCATTGAAAAGAGATTTGCTGCGGTTGCACACCCACAGGCAAATGGACAGGTTGAAACTGTAAATAAGATTATTAAGTCTATTTTGTAAAAGCGTTTGGAAAATGCTAGAGGCAAGTGGGTGGATGAACTTCCTACGATACTTTAGGCCTACAGAACCACTGACAAGTCCACGACTGGTCATACTCTATTCGCCTTTGCTTACGGTTCTGAAGGCATTATTCTAGTAGAACCCGAAGTCTCTTCTCATCGAGTGACTTATTACGATCCCAAAATAGACAAAGATCTTCCCTTGGAATCTTTGGACTTTATAGATGATAAGAGCGAGGAAGCCGATTTGAGAGCAACTACATACGGACATCGATTCGTCCGATATTACAACACTAAAGTGTGATCAAGAACCTAAAAAATTGGCAATATCGTCCTGAAACGAGTTTATCCTACCCTATCACACATGAATCCAATTTGGGAAGGACCATATGTCATTGAACAGAGGCTTGGCGAAGAACTTTTAAGCTAGCGATTGTCGATGGCATTACACTTCCGAGAGTGTGGAATAGAGAGCATTCGCGATGCTATTTCACTTAGATTATTTTCTTTACATTTCAGTTCTATTTACTTTCAGAGTTTTGCTTTAGCACTTGATTTTACGAACATGTAATGAGACAGATTCTTTTGTTCTTTTCCATTTAATGAATAAAGTTTCAAGCCTCCTTTGTAGTTATGATTGTTATTGCATTCTATACTAAGTATATAACGAAACTGATTGTTATCGATACGTGTGAATAGGCTCCCAGAGTTTGAAATCGATCGAACATGCTAACCCCCAATGGGATCAATCAAGATGAGCTCAGTCAATTTGCTCACTTAACAATTCCCATAAATGATCTAGAGAATGGGACACACAATAAGGAACGAATATGGTTGAAATTTGGAGATTAAAGAGTTTCTGCCTGACCTGTGGGACTGAAATAAAACCAATCAACCAAAAGGAGTACAACCTAATAGCTCCCGAAATAACACTATGTCCTATGAGTGTAGACTGGAGTATAGGCATAAATTAGGTAGATACCGACTGCACATGAAACAACTCTAAGTCCCCCGAGCACGGACTAGAGTACAAACATAAATCGGGCAGATACCGACTGCCCATAAAATAACTCCAAGTCCTTATAGAGCGGATTCAAGTATAACCACGAATATATGAGTGGATTTCATCCGTTCTCTATTCCACAAACTCCATGGATAGATGAATAAATGAGCTAGGGAATTTTTCTTGGCATGCCTTGAGATAATATGAATAGAAGGGAGGAATTTAGGACCATCGAAGCAAATTTTTGAAAAAGTGGCCTTGAGCTCGGCCAATTTCTCTGCTATGGAAGTGTCAGGAGCAGAGGCCTGCAAAGGAGGTTCAGAGGTAGCAAGAGGATATTTGTTAGAACGGTGCTCATGAGATTATCTGGAGCTTAAAGAGTCGGAATGTGGCTCATGAGATGAGGTGATATGAGGACCATGATAGGAAGGCTGCTCTCTACTTTAGGCTGGAAAATAGGACTGCTCGCCTTGTCGAGATGTTTGAGATCGTGATTTGCATTTAGAAGAAGAAGGCTTCCTTGAGTGATAATTCTTGTCCCGTCCCTTGTCCTTTTCTCTGCGTCGGGTGTACTCAAAATCCCAGCTTGGTCGACGGTATGCTAAGGAGCATCGAAGATGATCAAAGGCACTCGATCGAGACATTGCACCTGTAAAGACAAAATAAGAGCGTATTAGAAATTGTTGTATGAGAGATCAATAACAGGTGTATAGTAGAGTGCAAGTGATTATGAGTGTCCTGGTGTTCCCCCAACAAACCGGTGATGGTAGCTTTGCTCATCGATGTGTTCTTCCCTTTATTAAAAGGTTGAATGCCTTCGCTGCTTCTTGTGTGAGAGTTAAGTCCTTTGATGTTAATGTTTGGAAAGTCGTACGACATGATGTCATATGAAATTTGAAAATTAGAGAGTCATTTTAGCGAACTTCCTAAGTGTTAAGAGGATTTCAATAGGAGTAACGACAAACATTGGATCCATAGCAGTTTTTCTCGTGCGAAGCTTGTACACCAGTTTTTTCTTTCTTTTTGTAGTTGTTTGGGACTGTCGAACTTGTGACGGTTCAACCATCGGTGCTTTTGCAAGGCCTGCATTGACATCCCTCGTTTCTTCAACTTGAGAATCATTAATTTCTCCCTTCTTGGTATCGTCCCAAATCCCCTAGTAGGGGGCACGATGGGGTTAACTATTTCCCTTCTTCATTCTGGAATATTCATGGGTAATGCCACGCTTTTAGGAAGTCCATAATACAACCATCTTCTAATTGCCCAAAGAATAACAGTTCATCGGTAATGAGAAGTATAATGTCCATATCCTTAACGGGAGTAGCGCGGATGGCAGCAGCGGCTATAGAAAAAATAACGCCTTTTGGACGTGGGAGAACACCTGAAAGAACTCGGGATGCTAGTGGATCCAATGGAAAAGTCATGACTCGGGCCAGTGAACCTAAAAGAAAAGTGTAAGTAATACTTACTTCGTTCTAAGCATCATCTTACGAATCTAGGAGGACATAGCGCATTGAACCATTCGTGCTTAAATGGTGAGAGTTTGTTCCAAGCACCTATAAAAACTTGGCAATTTCACAAAAGGCTCAAGGAAGATGTAAGACTCGATCGTCTTTGAAATTATAAATGAATCTAATGTCTTCAGGAGTAGGCGGACGAAATAGAACATTCATGAATAGCAAGAAAGTTGTGTGAATAAAAGCATAATTGTTGCGATCCGCCCCTTGAAATATCTCAACATCTCCCGGACAAAAGAATTGAAAGGCGGAATGCATCCAGCCCAGCACATAAACTTATTGCATATTGTATACCCAGTTGGGGGGCAAGTGAGGTCTATCTTGTCATGAGGGAACTAAGACATCCCCAAATGGAATCATATGGATAGATCATAACTGGAGAACAACAGCTTCGGTAATTCGAGAAGCCTGTAAATCCAATGGATTATCAAGAAGAATTAGCACCCTCTACAGCATCAAGGGCAGGGCCTATACCCTTCGTTGGAAGGACTGGGGAATCGAAGAAAAGATCATCTCGTGGATTAAAGATCTCTATTTTCTCCGCATGATGGCTTGGAAAAGGCCTACTGGATATAGTTGCGGAGCTCGATTTCGCTTCAGAACCAATGTGTCGCGTCGCCGAATTAGAAGACATGTCAACTGAACGCTTTGAGCGTTGGAGATCTATATTAGCTATACTCAATACATAACTGAGATTAGAATAATAACCTGTTCCCGCCTATTCTAAGTGTGAACTTGTGTAGTGCAGTGCAGTGTATAATAGTCATGAATAGTTTGATATCAAAAAAGCAAGATAAAATGATGAGATTTGGGAGTTTTGTCCAGAGACAATGTCAATCGTTGACCATCTCAACTGATAAAGAATCGATCGGCAATAAAGGCTTTAAGATCGACTATCGGCACGTCAAATTATGAAGTATGTTACTTAAGTTCATTAGCAATTTTTTTCCTAGTCCATATTTAAAATTCTGAAAGTTTGGTTGATCAATTTCAAGTTCAACAGTTCAAGTATGCATGTTATATCGTTCATTATCATCTTATGTTCGAGTTCAGTAAGGCAAACTAGCATTGAATGTTCGAATAATTAGATTGGTTTAGTCAATAATGTGAATGCTGATCCCTTAACTTCATTGCTAATCCCTTCCCTAAGACCTTCCTACCAATCACTCTTCTAGAACACTTCATACTGATCCCTCCATCAAATGCCTCATACCGATCCCAACTTTATGACACCTCCTACAGATCCTTATATCACTACTCAACATCGAACCCTATGCCAAAGTAGAAAATATTGATCCCTATCCTATACCGATCCCTCTCAAAACTTTTCCTATCCTATCCCTCTCCACAACTTTCCTTCATTATAACTAAACAAATGAACCCTCATATGTCGACCCCTACCATTACCATTTCACCATAGACCGGACGCTTCCTTTCTCCATTCTTAACTCCTTCTCCATCAAAACCTTTAGGCGAACCCATCTCCTTCTTCTTTTTCTCTCCTTTGTGTCCAAACACAACTCATTAAGCCATCTGTGCTCGAGATACGCTTGCCATCAACACCTTATGCTCACATCAGCAACTCAAAGCAGGAAATCTAATCATGTATTTAAAAGAGTTGTTACAAATCCGTACCTATTTTGAAACGTGGAGGTGTAAATTAAGGCAAGGATGAACGTTCGAGGGTAGTAGAATCGAAGGCGAAGGAGAGATGTGTTAGAATGGCTGGGATTGAGGTTGGATTTGAAGTTGAAGGTCGGAGAACCCAGGTTTGAAAAGGAAGGTTTAAGCAAAGGAAAGTGGAATAAAAAAAAGTGAAGAAAGAAATGAAGGAAGTTTTATATGTGTGTGTGAGTATGGAAGAGGGAGTTCGACCACAAGAGTTGAACGAGTCAAAGGTAAGGAGGGATCAGCATTATGACCTGCTGATCGCTATTAGCACAGCCTCGGCAATGGATCGGCATGTTGAACCCGATCCCTACACATATAAAAAAAAAGAAAAAATAATGATGATAAAGAAATGAGAAATGAAAAAGGAAAAGTGATGGACGAGTAAAATGTGAATGATGATAGTGCTCATGAAGGTTTGACTGTAAACGCAAACATACAAAACACTATAAAAATTGGCGATGACTTGTAAACGTTCGAACATGTCTAGGAGCCAACAACAGAAATGTGTATATGAATATGAACGAGAATGGATTAAAAGTTCAACTTCTTGAAATCAACAAGAAGTGCAATCAAACCTGAAACTTTTAAGTTCGAGACTGATAATGAAAGGCTTATAAGTCCTGCATGACCGACATTGTATATATTGATGGAATACAACATCGGACTTATACTATTGGTCGACCAAGCGCCTTAATGACCAATGGAAAATTCAATGCCTTGGAAAATGATTCTATGAAGAGATAGCAATCAATAAGGAAGCTAGATGGACTTGCTTTCGACAATTTGGATTTGTTTTGATTTAAAGCACATCATGTTATTCACAAGACGTACTTTGGGGGGAAATTATTACCCGGTACCCTGACCCGGCTATATTGGACTAATTGCGCAAGATAGGTTCGACTGTTATCAAGAAGGATGACCTTAGAGCAATGGCTGTAGGACCCTGAAGTAGAGTTCAAATGGTTATATGAAGCCAGCGTTGAACGGAGTTGGTAGATAGATGATATAGGATGCTAGAAATATGGAAATTAGCTTGGTCAAGCCATGGATTGTAACAACCCGGTATTTGCATTACCAATTAATAAATAAAAGTTAGGATTTTTATTTATTTTTAATGAAGCATAAAAGGATTTCGAATAACAAAATTTATTTCAAAAAGGCTATTTTAATTAAATGGGAAATATGGCATTTTAAAATGAGGATAAAATGTTATTTTTGGAAAGTTAACTATTTTAGGAGAGATTTTAAAACGGGTTTGGGTAAGAAAAATGAGTTTATAAACATACATGAACACTTAGAAATTTTTTAGAAACATTGTAAATAACCCTCTTCTTATTGGGTTACTAAACTTAACCCAATAACCCACCCTAAACCTCCTCTATATATTATCTCAAACTCTCATAACCTCATTCATTCATCCCTAATCAAAACCCTAATCATTTCCTAAAGCCTTCTTAATAAAAATGGCCTCCATCTTCATCCCTTTCTAGTTTTAGCTTATGCAAATCACTCTATGCAAAGGTAATGCAAATACCCACCTCAAATCCATCTTTTATAGCTTTCTAATTTCTGAAATTAGTTCGTTAACACATGTTTTATATGTTTTTATGATCTTATAGCCTCCTAATCCTCTTTTGCTAACTTGGGTTGATGCTATAATGGTCCTTGTTGCTTTCTAGAGAGGTATATTGCTAAAAACCTCTTCTAATATGTGTTTAATCCTCTTTTGATGTCATAAATCATTTAGTAACACTTGTTTTATTATGTAACATGTGAATCATAGCTGTTTGATCATCTTTGCTTTCATTTTGGGTGTGCACATAAGGTGTTTGTGATATTGCTTCATAAGGTAATGTTAAGCTTTGACCCTTTATTTCCCTTAGTATAGTGTAGTAATCATTATATGGTAGTTAGTGATTGTTATTGGTGAAATTTGAGGCCAAAAACTTGAAAAAAACACCCCTAAAGCACTAAAATCATCAATTTCAACTTGCTGGAATGTTTCAGTCTGAAAACAGGCCGAAACAAGGGCTCTGGGTGCACCAGGGCAGGCCTGGGTTGCACCCAGGCTGCAGCCCGGGAGTAGCTAGCTCGGTTGGGCTAGCCGCTGGCCCGAAGTACCCAGCCCACGCGGCTGGGGCTGGCCGAACTTCCCCCTAGCCCAAGCGGGCTGGGGCCTCCGCCCTTTCCCCAGCCGAAGCGGGCTGGGGCCTCCGAACCCACCCCAGCCCAAGTGGGCTGGGGCATCCGCACCCACCCCAGCCCAAACGAGCTGGGGCCTCCGCCCTTTCCCCCAGCCCAAGCGGGCTGGGGCCTCCGAACCCGCCCCAGCCCAAGCGGGCTGGGGCCATCAGCACCCACTCCAGCCCAGGTCGGTTGGGGCCATCCGTCCCCTTCCCCAGCCCAAGCGGGCTGGGGGCCTTCCGTCCCCTCCCCAGCCCAAGCGGGCTGGGGGCATGCTTATCACCCAGCCCATGCGGGCTGGGTGCGTTTTTACCTCCCCAACCCATTTGGGCTGGGGTTTGTGATATGTCCCCAGCCCAAACGGGCTGGGGCGTGTTATACCCCCCAGCCCGCGCGGGCTGGGGGACTTGTTCTCTCCCCTAGCCCGCGCAGGCTGGGGGCTTGTTATTTTCCCAGCCCATGAGGGCTGGGGACAGAGGAAAAAAAAAGGGCTGCACCCACTTGGTGCAGCCGGGTTCCGACCCAACGGTTGCACCATTTTGGTGCAACCGAGTCCGGGTTGCGCCATTTTGGTGCAACCGCTTCAAACTGTCTGTTTCTGCAATGAACCTTTGGGCTTCAATTGCTAATCAGAAATTGTCGAACTTTGGTTCACAACCATTCGGAATATTTTCCAACATGAATATTGGTTTTCAGTGATTTTCTGATTTATCGATTTCTTTGAGATTTGTCTCTGGATTTCGTACATGGGATTTTATGAACTATTTTAAAAGGATTTTCTTTCACTCCCAAATGGCTTCCGAAATTATTATATAATATTATTTTTAATTATTAAATTAATTACTCCATAATAGGAGAGTTTTCAAAAGCCGTTTTAAAGTGATTTCAAAATCAATTAAAATCTGTTTCGCATCATTATTTTCTATAATAAAAATCTCACACTCACTTTTTAGCACGTCGAGCGAAGTGGAAAGGTGCTTAAACGGTTAGGAAATCTCCGGCCTATGGAACCGTGTGTATTTTCTTTCCGGTTAATCCCCGACCTATTCGATTGATCGTTTTGACCTTTGGGTCTAGTTTACCGATGATATGATGTGGACTTTTTATTGTTTGGAGTGTGAGCTTGCTATTGGTTAGTAAACCGTTTAGCGCGAACGTGGGGTATGGGACTCATTGTTAACAATTTACGGGTTCCTCTACAAGAAGTTTGTGACACATTAGCCTCTGGGCGGTCAGTACTGGACCTCTAGGTCACCACGCCTCTGGGCAACCGTCTCTGGACACCTGCTCTATGGAGCAGTTTTTCGGCATGTGCCTCTGGGCCTTTATCCTTATGGGAAGGATCTCGCCATCTCGCGCGTTTTGCATCTTTGCGAGTGATCGATCACAACTCTACAGTACTTGGCAATAACGACTCTGGTCGGTGCACGTGCAATACTTGTATTATCTGATGATTTTTATATCCATTCGAGTATCGCCTTTCGGTGTTAGTTCTATGGTACCATACGATGTAAGTGCGATTACCTTATGGATTTACAGTGTCTTTGGACACTGATTTTCAGTATTCGATTTCATTGACTTTTCAGTATATCCCTATTGCTCTTTGGAGCACCAATCTTTGCTTGGGCATTGATTACAGACTCTGGTCACTCTTGGGATTATTGACTATGGGCAACTTTATATAGCTTTGGCTACGCCGATGATATGAGGCGCTTTTATTTATTTGACACTTTGGTGTTGATATTCTCTTTGGAGATTTTTACTGTTTATTGATGATTAGGGATCGCCATTATATTCATGTAGTCCATAATAGTCTTCTCTTTGGAGAAGTACTGTTTTATTTATCTACCGCATTATTATGTTTATCTCAGTTTATTAACTGATTGTTTAGCTAGCCTGACCCGAGTGTTTTTCGCTCGGGTCAGACCGAGTTGTTTCAGGTTAGGTCTCTGGACTTATCTTTCTGTGCTTCCGCTTGGACATTATCTGCTATGCTGATAGATAGCTCTTTATATTTGTCCACTATTTTGATACTCTGATTATTCAGTCTCTTTTGTACATATTTTTGACTCACATGTGTGTGCGGTGGCTTTGTACCCACCTTTTGATATTTGGATCTGTATTAACGATATGTTGTACCTATGTTATGTGACTGTTATGTGACTGTTATGTGATGATGATGTTATCATTTAGTATTATGTTTGTTCTGAACCTATTTTCCTTAGCCATTGTAATTTCGTTATAAATATCTATTGGATATGTCGAACCACTTGAGAAAAGAAAACCACTTATTCGACGTATTCGGTAGTTAGTTATAGCTTGATTACACATGGTCGCTTCCATTATACTCTATTCTCCGTTCTAGTAGACGGTATTACTCCGTAATACTCTTTACTAGAGTGGGTCTCGGAGTGGGGCGTTACAGCTTGGTATCAGAGCTAAGGTTCAGAATTAAGCATAACAAACACAGAACAGACACGTAGTACAATACGTTATAATACGATCCAAATTGAACATATCCACCTTTAGATAAATAAGTTAGGAATATGTGTAGGAATCTATTATATTCTGTAATATTCCTTAATGAATTATCTATCTTTGAATCGTGCTTAACTAAATCTTACCTTATCTTTCAGTATAGTTGGGAGAGGTAGGAACCTCCGTTCTGCTGATGTTGGACAGTCCAGCAACCCTCACCCAGAGGGCGTATACATGACCACGGACCAGATCATGGAGCTGGTTCGTAACTCTCAGTCGCACTCTCAGTCTCCTGCACCAGTTTCTGATGCACCGCGCAAGCCTGCTTTTGTGCCCTCTGTAGTGACTTTATTCATCTTAGAGGGAAGCCGTTCAATGGCTCCAAGACTGTTCTTGAGGTCCAGGCTTGGATCAGAGCTTGCGAGCGTAATTTCACTCGCATGACCCTTCCTGACCATGACAGAGTTCTTGTTGCTTCTAGCCATCTTGAGGGTCGTGCCTTGGATTGGTACGAGCTCCTTATTTCTGAGACCGATGAGGCCACTCTCACTTGGGATCGGTTCCGAGAGCGCTTCTTGCTCAAGTTTGTCCCCGAGTCTGAGAAGATAGCCCTTGCACGCCGCTTTATTGACCTTAAGCAAGGGAAGACCTCTGTTGCTGACTATTCATCATCTTTCGAGGCCCTGTCCAAGTATGGCCTCGAGTTCATTAGCACTCCTTATGAGAAGAATCTCAAATTTGTTGAAGGCCTGAAGAAAGATTTGAAGAAACAGCTTATGCTCCAGCTTAAGCTCCCTTTTGATGAGCTAGTTGACGCAGCGCTTCACCTTGAAGCGGTTGAGCGTGAGAGAGACAACGATGGGGATGGTGAGGGTTCCAAAAACCCCAATCAGAAGCGGGGTCCATTTCAGAAGACCAAGCCTTGGAACAAGAAGAAGAAGACTGGCAGTTCTACTTTTCAGACTCAGCCTCAGACTCGTTCTCAGTCCCAGGATCCTGCTCAGCCTAGTGGGACACGTCCTCCGAAGAAATGCTTCAACTGTGGTTCTCCTGATCACTTTATTCGAGAGTGTCCCAAACCTCTCTATTGCACCTTCTGCAAGAAGGAGGGACACAGGATCTCCACTTGTCCGACTGCACCTCCTAGATCTGGCAAGCTTAATGCTGCCAAGGCTCCTACGTCTTCTGTTCAGCCTCGAGGTACACATCCTTCCATTCTCGAAGGTTCTATTTTATTTCATGGTAGATCTTGTAGAGTTCTTTTTGATACGGGTGCCTCTCACTCATTCGTATCAAAGGAACTAGTTAATACTTTATCTTTGGATGTTACTTGTTTGGTTTCTTCACTAAGGATTGTGAATCCCATCGGTGGATCCATGACCCTTAGCTTGCTTTGTGAGGATATGGATATTGATCTTTGTGGATTTTCTTTCCGTGCAAATCTGCACGTCATGGAGTATTTGGGCTTTGACATGATTCTTGGCATGGATTGGCTCGCTCAGTACAACGCCAAAATCATTTGTTCGGAGCGGATATTATTTCTTCGTCATCCTGACTCGTCCGCTCTGTTAGCTATTGCTCTTCAAGATGTTGGGATTTCTAATATTACTTTATTTTCTCTTGATTCACGAGGTGAGGATTTGGACATATCTCGTATTCCTGTTGTTAGGGATTTCCCCGATATATTCGAGCCAGTATCAGGCCTGCCGCCAAAGCGGGCCATTGAGTTCCGCATCGATCTCATTCCAGGCTTCCATCCAGTTAGGCGTCCTCCCACGAGGATGTCTACTAAAGAGAATGAGGAACTCAGGAAGCAGTTAGTAGAGCTTGAGGCGAAGCAGCTCATTCGGTCCAGTTCTTCGCCATGGGGTGCTGCTGTGGTCTTTGTTAAGAAGCCCGATGGCTCTCTTAGGCTTTGCATTGACTATCGCAAGCTTAATGAGTTGACCATCAGAAATCGTTATCCATTGCCACGGATAGACAATATGTTTGATCAGTTGAGCGGTGCGAAGGTCTTTTCACAGCTCGACCTTGCCACCGGATTTCATCAGCTCCGAGTTGCGGAAGATAGCATTCCTCTTATCGCTTTCTGCACTCGTTATGGTACTTTTGAGTGGTTGGTCATGCCATTCGGCTTGACGAATGCATCGGCTTTCTTCGTCGATCTTATGAATCGAGTATTCCGGGAATACATCGATAGATTCGTTCTGGTTTTCATCGACAATATTCTTATTTACTCTAGATCCGAGGCAAAGCATGCTCATCATTTGCGGATAATCTTAGATACTCTTCGTCGTCATCAGCTTAAGGCCAAGCTCTCCAAGTGCCATTTTTGGGAGAGCAAGGTCAAGTTCTTGGGCCATATTGTATCATCTGAGGGTATTTCTGTCGATCCTGCCAAGATCGAAGCTATTCAGAATTGGAAGCAACCCGGGAACGTTCATGATATTCGCAGCTTCCTTGGTCTGGCGGGTTATTACCGTCGGTTTATCAAGGATTTCTCTCGAGTTGCACTTCCCCTTACGACGCTGACTCGTAAGGGTGTTCGCTTTATTTGGTCTGATAAGTGTGAAGCTTCTTTTCAGCGATTGAAGGAACTTCCCACTCATGCTCCTATCCTTGTGGTTCCTGAGAGTAACCAAGATCTTGTTGTTTGCACCGACGCTTGTGGTAGCGGGCTCGGTGCTGTGCTTATGCAGAAGGATCGGGTAGTTGCTTATGCTTCCAGGCAACTGCGTCCGAATGAGGTTCGCTATCCGACTCATGATCTTGAGTTGGCAGCTATCGTCTTTTCCTTGAAGACGTGGCGTCACTTTCTATTAGGCGAACGCTTCACTCTTTACACCGATCACAAGTCCTTGAAGTATCTATTCAGTCAGAGGGATCTCAATATGAGGCAGCAGCGATGGCTTGAGTTTCTCGCCTCATATGATTTAGATATTCAGTATACCCCTGGCAAGGGTAATCGTATTGCAGATGCGCTCAGTCGCAAGCCCTCGGCGGTAGTTTCTATGATGATTGCCGAGTGGGATATTCTTGAGACCCTATCTTTGTGTGATGTTAGAGATCGAGCTCCATTCTCTGATTCTCCGGTCTTATTATTTAGCTTGGAAGCTCGTCCTATCTTATTGGATCGCATTGCCCATGCTCAGCGGCAAGATCCAGACTTATTGCATCTTATTCATCTTCTCGAGTCGGGATCCAGTGATGAGACATTGCTGGATTATTCTCTTTATTTTCATCGGTGTCTTCGTAGGAAGAACCGTATTATTGTACCATCTGATTTATCACTTAGGCGTGACGTTCTGGACGAGTGCCATCGCACTAAGTACAATATTCATCCCGATTCGAGTAAGATGTATGCCGATATGTGCCGGTCATATTATTGGGAGGGTTTGAAGAGGGATGTGGCAAGTTATGTGAGTGGTTGCATGACTTGTCAACAGATCAAGGCAGAGCATCAGCGTTCATCTGGTCTTCTTCAGCCGCTAGAGAATCCATTATGGAAATGGGATCTGATATCCATGGATTTTATTGACGGTCTGCCTCCATCGAGGTCAGGCCATACTTCTATCTGGGTTATTGTTGATCACTTGACCAAAGCGGCACATTTCATTCCTATTAAGTCCACTCGGACTGCTCCTCGGCTTGCCAAGCTATATGTGAAGGAAGTCGTTCGACTTCATGGCATTCCTAGCTCTATCGTCTGCGATCGAGACACTATCTTTACTAGTCACTTCTGGAAGTGCCTACAGTCAGCTTTGGGCACAAAGCTGAATCTCTCGACTTCTTATCATCCTCAGATCGACGGTCAGACGGAGAGGGTGAATCGTGTTTTGGAGGATCTTTTGCGCTGTTGTATTCTGGATTTTGGAGGTAGTTGGGAGGATCACTTACCGCTTGTAGAGTTCTCCTACAACAACAGCTTTCAGTCTAGTATCGGCATGGCACCTTTCGAGGCTCTCTACGGAAGGCTATGTCGCTCTCCTGCATGTTGGTTAGAATCTGGCGAGAAGCTTATTCTTGGTCCAGATTCAGTTCGGGAATCTTCTGAAAAGATTGTTCTTATCCGTCGGAGAATGAGGGAGGCACAGGACCGCCAGAAATCCTACGCGGACAACCGTAGGAAGCCTCTTGAGTTCTCCATTGGTGATTTTGTCTTCATTTGGATTTCTCCCATGAAGGGGGTTGTGCGTTTCAGCTCTACAAGGAAGTTGGCTCCTCGCTATGTTGGACCATTTCCTATTACGGAACGCATCGACCCCGTTGCTTATCGTGTGGCTCTACCTGCTTATTTTTCGGAATGCATGACGTGTTCCATGTTTCTCAGCTTCGCAAGTGTGTTCACGATCCTGATTCTATCATTGAGCCGCATGTCATGCCTGATTTGGAGATCTTACCTGATTTATCTTTGGAGCAGCAACCTCTTCGTGTGCTTGATTCGGAGGTTAGACGCCTTTGCAACATAGAGGTTCCACTCGTGAAGATTCAATGGTCACCGAATCTTAAGGACTGCACTAAGGAGACCAGAGAATCTATCGAGCGCTCTTATCCTGGCTTTCTCTCATCTTCTTCTGCGGGTAAGAATTCTCTATTTTATCTCTATCACTTCTATTGTGGATTTGACGTTATAGACGACATCTATCTTAAGGAATTGCAGGGATGCAATTTTCTTAAGGGGGAGTCTGTAACAACCCAGTATTTGCATTACCAATTAATAAATAAAAGTTAGGATTTTTATTTATTTTTAATGAAGCATAAAAGGATTTGGAATAACAAAATTTATTTGAAAAAGGCTATTTTAATTAAATGGGAAATATGGGATTTTAAAATGAGGATAAAATGTTATTTTTGGAAAGTTAAATATTTTAGGAGAGATTTTAAAACGGGTTTGGGTAAGAAAAATGAGTTTATAAACATACATGAACACTTAGAAATTTTTTGGAAACATTGTAAATAACCCTCTTCTTATTGGGTTACTAATCTTAACCCAATAACCCACCCTAAACCTCCTCTATATATTATCTCAAACTCTCATAACCTCATTCATTCATCCCTAATCAGAACCCTAATCATTTCCTGAAGCTTTCTTAATAAAAATGGCCTCCATCTTCATCCCCTTCTAGTTTTAGCTTATGCAAATCATTCTATCCAAAGGTAATGCAAATACCCACCTCAAATCCATCTTTTATAGCTTTCTAATTTCTGGAATTAGTTTGTTAACACATGTTTTATGTGTTTTTATGATCTTATAGCCTCCTAATCCTCTTTTGCTAACTTGGGTTGATGCTATAATGGTCCTTGTTGCTTTCTAGAGAGGTATATTGCTAAAAGCCTCTTCTAATATGTGTTTAATCCTCTTTTGATGTCATAAATCATTTAGTAACACATGTTCTATTATGTAACATGTGAATCATAACTTTTTGATCATCTTTGCTTTCATTTTGGGTGTGCACATAAGGTGTCTGTGATATTGCTTCATAAAGTAATGCTAAGCTTTGACCCTTTATTTTCCTTAGTATAATGTAGTAATCATTATATGGTAGTTAGTGATTGTTATTGGTGAAATTTGAGGCCAAAAACTTGAAAAAAACACCCATAAAGCACTAAAATCATCAATTTCAGCTTGCTGGAACGTTTCAGCCTGAAAACAGGCTGAAACAGGGCTCAGGGTGCACCAGGGCAGGCCTGGGTTGCACCCAGGCTGCAGCCCGGGCGTAGCTAGCCCAGTTTGGCTAGCCGCCGGCCCGAAGTCCCCAGCCCACGCAGCTGGGGCTGGCCGAACTTCCCCCCAGCCCAAGCGGGCTGGGGCCTCCGCCCTTTCCCCCAGCCCAAGCGGGCTAGGGCCTCCGAACCCACCCCAGCCCAAGTGGGCTGGGGCATCCGCACCCACCCCAGCCCAAACGAGCTAGGGCCTCCGCCCTTTCCCCCGGCCCAGGTGGGCTGGGGCCATCTGCCCCTTCCCCAGTCCAAGCGGGCTGGGGGCCTTCCGTCCCCTCCCCAGCCCAAGCGAGCTGGGGGCATGCTTATCAACCAGCCCATGCGGGTTGGGTGCGTCTTTACCTCCCCAGCCCATTTGGGCTGGGATTTGTGATATGTCCCCAGCCCAAACGGGCTGGGGCGTGTTATACCCCCCAGCCAGCGCGGGCTGGGGGACTTGTTCTCTCCACCAGCCCGCGCGGGCTGGGGGCTTGTTATTTTCCCAGCCCATGCGGGCTGGGGACAGAAACAAAAAAAAAGGGCTGCACCCACTTGGTGCAGCCGGGTTCCGACCCAACGGTTGCACCATTTTGGTGCAACCGAGTCCGGGTTGCGCCATTTTGGTGCAACCGCTTCAAATTGTCTATTTCTGCAATGAACCTTTGGGCTTCAATAGCTAATCAGAAATTGTCGAACTTTGGTTCACAACCATTCGGAATATTTTCCAACATAAATATTGGTTTTCAGTGATTTTCTGATTTATCGATTTCTTTGAGATTTGTCTCTGGATTTCGTACACGGGATTTTATGAACTATTTTAAAAGGATTTTCTTTCACTCCCAAATGGCTTTCGAAATTATTATATAATATTATTTTTAATTATTAAATTAATTACTCCATAATAGGAGAGTTTTCAAAAGCCGTTTTAAAGTGATTTCAAAATCAATTAAAATCTGTTTCGCACCATTATTTTCTATAATAAAAATCTCACATTCACTTTTTAGCACGTCGAGCGAAGTGGAAAGGTGCATAAACGGTTAGGAAATCTCCGGCCTATGAAACCGTGTGTATTTTCTTTCCAGTTAATCCCCGACCTATTCGATTGATCGTTTTGACCTTTGGGTCTAGTTTACCGATGATATGAGGTGGACTTTTTATTGTTTGGTGTGTGAGCTTGTTATTGGTTAGTAAACCGTTTAGTGCGAACGTGGGATATGGGACTCATTGTTAACACTTTACGGGTTCCTCTCCAAGAAGTTTGTGACACATTAGCTTCTGGGCGGCCAGTACTGGACCTCTGGGTCACCACGCCTCTGGGCAACCATCTCTGGACACCTACTCTATGGAGCAGTTTTTCGGCATGTGCCTCTGGGTCCTTCTGGGAAGGATCTCGCCGTCTCGCGCGTTCCGCATTTGTGCGAGTGATCGATCACAACTCTACAGTACTTGGCAATAACGACTCTGGTCGGTGCACGTGCAATACTTGTATTATCTGATGATTTTTATATTCATTCGAGTACCGCCTTTCGGTGTTGGTTCTATGGAACCATACGATGTAAGTGCGATTACCTTATGGATTTACAGTGTCTCTGGACACTGCTTTTCAGTATTCGATTTCATTGACTTTTCAGTATATCCTTATTGCTCTTTGGAGAACCAATCTTTGCTTGGGCAATTGATTACAGACTCTGGTCACTCTTGGGATTATTGCCTATGGGCAACTTTATATAGCTTTGGCTACGCCGAAGATATGAGGCGCTTTTATTTATTTGACACTTTGGTGTTGATATTCTCTTTGGAGATTTTTACTGTTTATTGTTGATTAGGGATCGCCATTATATTCATGTAGTCCATAATACTCTTCTCTTTGGAGAAGTACTGTTTTATTTATGTACCGCATTATTATGTTTATCTCGGTTTATTAACTGATTGTTTAGCTAGCCTGACCCGAGTGTTTTTCGCTCGGGTCAGACCGAGTTGTTTCAGATTAGGTCTCTGGACTTAGCTTTCTGTGCTTCCGCTTGGACATTATCTGCTATGCTGATAGATAGCTCTTTATATTTGTCCACTATTTTGATACTCTGATTATTCAGTCTCTTATGTACATATTTTTGACTCACATGTGTGAGCGGTGGCTTTGTACCCACCTTTTGATATTTGGATCTGTATTGACGATATGTTGTACCTATGTTCTGTGACTGTTATTTGACTGTTCTATGATGATGATGTTATCATTTAGTATTATGTTTGTTGTGAACCTATTTTCCTTAGCCATTGTAATTTCATTATAAATATCTATTAGATATGTCGAACCACTTGAGAAAAGAAAACCACCTATTCGACGTATTCGGTAGTTAGTTATAGCTTGATTACACATGGTCGCTTCCATTATACTCTATTCTCCGTTCTAGTTGACGGTATTACTCCGTAATACTCTTTACTAGAGTGGGTCTCGGAGTGGGGCGTTACATGGATTGACATAGCTTAATGGAACCAGATGGATTGGTATGGTTGGTTGTATGATGGATCGGTATAATGGAAGTATATGGATTGGCATGATTGGTCATATGATGGATCAGCATGGCATGATTGGTCATGTCATGGATCGACATGGCATGACGGAAGCCATGGATCGGCATGGCATAGATGTCTGTATGATGGATTGGCACAGTTGAAGCAATGGATAGATCAACACAAACAAGTGCGTATGGATCAACGTAAGAAGAAGGGTATGGATCGGCATGGTCGATTTGGAATAGTTTGACAGAGAAGGCCTCCAAGTGGATCTGAACCAAAGATTAAACAAAAGCATGATTTCTACCTACTCAGTCAGCATGATATTTGAAGAACTAACAGGTTTAAACAAGAAGAAGCTACCATAAGGATTGCTGCTTTAGAATCAACAATAGATGGATTGGTACCGATCCATCTTCATAAGGATTTGGGCCTAGCTACCCCAATGGTAAGCCCATATGGATAAGAAGGTCCTGTAGTAGAAGTTTCAGAGAGATTGGTGGTCGATGTCATCTATAAATACTGGCCTAGAGGGTCGTTCTGAGGATCTTTAGGCTGCTGGTTACATAGTTCTTTATTGTAATCAACTGTCTTCCTCACTTCTTGTTGTTTGCTTTTGTGATCAAGTTAACAGTGAATCAATAAAGAGAATATTCAAAGTGGACGTAGTTATACGACGCCAAACCACTATAAATCCTGGTGTTCTTGTTCATTTTTTTGATTTGCTTATTAGTTTACTCTTTTCCTCTATTTCAATTAGTTTTCTTCATTTCCTTTTCTAACAAACCTATTCTTGGGTGCTTGTGACCAACTTGGTTGCAAACAAATAATATTAGATACTTTTGTACTTCCAATGCATCATTTTTGTTGTGAAAACAAATGTCACATTATAGTTTGATTTCATCACGAATATTTGTAATATTCATATTGAAATATAGCTTTGTGTATTTTTTCATTCGGTAAGTTGTTATTTCATAAATAATTTTCGGTGCATTTTATGAAAACAATTTCCATAATTTGAATCAATAAGTGATATATGGCATGCTCCCACTATTTCTGACATTGCTATAATAGCGTAGTAAATTCGAAGGTCATCAATAACTTAATACAGATTTATTTATTTCATATACTGCAACTAGTTTATAGCAGAGAGTTCTTTGATCAAATAAATTGAGCTCAATGAAATAAATCTCATAGAAAATAATGTTATGCACGAAAATACATTTCGAAAGAAAAATCATGTTTCTTTTTTCAATGTTAAGTATCAATAATTATTATTACAACTCTTATTTTCGATGTTTATTTATGAAGCAGAAGTGATTATTCACTCTCTTCATCCTAACTGTACCTTAAATTACATCCACTCTAATACATTTGTTTTTTCTTTCTACATGGCCGAACCATTCAAAAGAAAACCCTTACCATAATATCATAACGAACTCTTTACAAAAGCACATTTGATTATCCTCAACA
Source organism: Allium cepa (assembly GCA_030765085.1). NCBI lineage: Eukaryota > Viridiplantae > Streptophyta > Magnoliopsida > Asparagales > Amaryllidaceae > Allium > Allium cepa. The sequence goes on from CM060940.1 coordinate 176,357,790, forward strand.
TTTAAAGACATCAAATATGTTGCACCTTACGTAAACTGATCAAACTGACATTTCAGCTATCGAGATTTTAGATTTATATTGTAATTTTGGTCTAGTGTTATATTTGACACAACACGATCCTTTTGTAATCAATAAAATTGAATATTTGATATGATAGTACTGTTTATTGGCTAGTTTCTAATGAAATATCTTCATCGAAGTATCTTACATCACAAAATATGACCTTTCCCCATATAACACTTATATGCGATAGTATGTGAGTCAAATATCCGTGGTCTCATATTGGTTTGGAGTTATAAACTCATAAAATGCAATACATGGTCCCAACCAAATAAACTTGTAAGTGGCCAAATTACAAATGTATATAGTAGTTTTAAAATCGGGAGCTTGCATGGGTATTGAAATAGTAACATGGAAGAAGCGTTTATTAGTAAGTACATGTTATATTTCCGTTTATTAATATCCGATTCAAATTATTTGTATATCTTAATTGATAAACATTTTATTAATCGTATTAAATACATAAATTTATCATTGTATATTATTATAACAAACATTATATAGCATATGTTCTTACAATATTAGAATGGTTAAATGTTATCATCTCATTTTTCTAATAAGACTCCCATTAGTCTTTTACATTTAACCAACCCTAAGCGAAACATAGAAGTCTTTCGACTTCACTAATGAGTGTTAAGACTCATATGCCTTGGGATTTTGACCTTAAGGAAAGTTTAACAAATCATAAAACCGCATACGATGGATAACTCCTTATCGGTTATATAAGATCAACTCCTAACTCATGGTTCCTTATCCTAATCTCGCCTTTGCCTTGAGGAAAGCTCAACAAGTAAAGTGGGATTATTCACTTGGACTTGTCATTTCGCAACGGCCTAAGTATAGTGCATATACCTTGAAGAAAGCTCAACAAATATGTGCAGTTATCTTACCCCGTCTATTAATTATATTAATAGTAGTACACATAACATCCCTAGCTTGAGGAAAGCTCAACAACTAAAAGGTATGTAAGTAATCCATTAATATAAAAATGGTAGAGGACATATTTATATCGAAGATACGTAATCTTCAATATATTACATTGAGTGATATCGACTTACGGAATAATATATTTCTGATGAATACCCTACTGATTCAAGCATTAGACACATTTGAAATTACGCTATACGTATATTTACTTTTGTATTTATTCCTTAAATCTAATTAGGGTTTCTTAATGTTCTATTTTTAATTTATACATTCATATTTTATAGGTTTTATTTATTATATAATTGTTATATTTCATATTGCTTATATAATAATCTTGTATATATTATTATATTAATTAAATCTTATCTAATTAAGTTTAATTGATTAACATTTAAATTAATTTTATATTATCTTAACATAACATTTATATTCAATATTTATAATATACCATAACCTTTATAGAATAACACTTATATCGTATATACGTGTATATTATTTAATTAATTAAATTTTAATTAATTTATTTTATCAGCTAAATTTTTATTCATTCATAATTAATTAACCTTTAGTTATTTAATTAATTTAATTAAACGATTTTAACTAAATTATATTAGCTTTGAAAATCAATTCATATACATACATCTATACTTATTTTGTTTTAAACATTTTTAAATGACATAATATATATCATATCATATAATACATATATACGTTTATTAATTAATTAACTTATTTAATTAATTTATTTTATACTCTTATTAATAAATTATAATATTTCAAAACTAATATTTATTTTCAAATGTTTTAAAATTTTTATTATATTATGACTATTATAATATATTTATATCTTATAAATTTAACTTTTAAAAATAAAATCTTATGTTTTAATTTTCAAACAATTTTGAAAATTAGCCTAAGGCCCAACTCAAATTTGGGCATTTTCTATTAGGGAAAACCTTTGGGCTGCAAGTTTAATAGTTAACCTTAATATGGCTAATTTTGAATGTATAGGCTATTGGACTCTGATACCATTGTATTTTCAACCATTCGCATCCACGCATATTGGACTTGAATTGCTCAAAATATCATATTGTTAATTTAAATTTGGCAAAACTCAGCATATACATCAAATAAATAAATAAATCATAGAATCACAAACACAGAGTAATATAACAATATGCAGCGGAAACAAAATGAATAGCAGTTCATGAAGCTACTATATATAATAGAGTTAAATAAAATACAACAGAAATCTCAAATACAATAGTCAAATATAAGATTTGAGGATATCACTGGAATCAAATGAATGGCTAGCTAAAATGATGTAGATGGATCTCCAAGCGTAGTTCCATCTCCAAAGGTGAGTCTCAAATGCTGTATCACTCAGTCTGACCCGAGCATAATGCAAAACACAGAACACACGAGTCAGGATTAACATTCTAATACCAATAAATCCAACTCAAGTGAAATAAGAACTGAAATACAGTAACTTAAAGGATGTTTGGAATAACCATCCTCTAAGGATCCTTAAACTACTATGTAGTAATATACGCTATTATAATAATGTCTATAGTAAAGTAAACTATTAAAATAGCGTTAAGGCTTTACATTTTCCACCTAAACACATTTTATATATTCCCATAGTCTATACAGTACCGTAATCTTCCCCGCACTGGGCGTCATCAAAGGGCACTCCATAGGTATGGTACAAAACAAACTCGTAGTGGTTTCGATAGGGTAGGTGACACGACATAACTAGGCAATGCCAGGGTAGATATACCAATTACACTTCCGAACTGGTGGTAATGCATAACAACCACTACCGCCCACCTCGGTACACACTCCCAAATGAAAAAAATCAAGTGTGGCCACCAAATCAATCACAGAGTCGGAATATAGTATCGAAGGAATGTGTCCGATCGGAGGAGCTACCTCACTTGGCCCGTAGATTGCTCCTGTTTTAGCCACCTTATGCCAATTCACGCGAGTTGGGTCCACGTATATACCTCATATAGGACGTCACCACCATCCTACTTTATTTTGGATACTCCACTGTGTACACGGTTGTTAAAGTGGTTTTCAGTATTGGCAGAGAGTATGACAATATCTGATCCCGGTCTCTTTAACAACCAATCGTTATTATAACACCGTGGTCATTTCAAAATAGTTTATACTTCAAAACCAAAATATCATTTCCATTTCAAAACCATATCAATACAATATCATTTCCATTTCAAAACCAAATCGACATAATATCATTTCCACTTCAAATAAGCTCACTTCCAAAATCATAGCACTTTCAAAGTTATAACACTTTCGAAACCAAACATTTGAAATTATAACACTTTCAAAATATAATACTTTAAAATTCATAACTTTGAAAACATAACTTCCACCATTTAAACAGTTTAGATATTAAAATAATGCATATAATAAAATAGTTTATAAAGTATAGTTTATATAAAAGAGTTATAAGTTAAAATTAAAATAGTTTATATTAAAAATAGTTTATATTAAAAAAATGATTTATATTAAGATAGTTTATATTAAATTAATTTATAAAGTAAAATATAAATTAGTTTCCTAAAATTTCAAAAATCGATTCCAAATCAACTCGAATTTCAAAAAATTCAAATTTAATCAAATCTCAAATCATCAATTTCAATTTATTTCAGTTTCTCAATAAATAATTTCAAATTATATCGATTTCAAATACATATTTTTAACCATAAAATATACCATTTCAATTTCAATATTTTCAAAGCTTTAAATATTCAAACATTTCAAAACTAGATTTGATAATTCAAAATATATATCAAATTCACTTTACTATTATTTATTTTGAAATATTTACTTAATCATTCAAATAACATTTAAATAAACTCCAAATTTAAATAAAATTAAATATACCTTTTCAATTTATGTAAATTTGAAATATTCATTTAAGTCGCTTTAAATCAAAAATCAAGTTATAAAATCATATCTTTAAAATCCTAAATTTAATAAATTTCAAATCAAACTTTATCAAATTAAATCTTATTATTAAACTTATTTTATATATATTTTAGAATAGTAAAATTATAAGTAAATCTTAAATTTTATAATCTCAAAACTAACTTATAACCTTTGAAATTTTAACTATATATAAAATAAAATTTATATATAATATTTAAAAATCAATATTTATGTAAAACCATATATATCTTTGTAAACCTTGGAAAAATCATTTCAATAATATATATATATATATATATAGACCAACGGTGTCTGTATATTATTTTCTTTCCTATGGTCAAGTGATATAGATATTTATCATTTCAATCCACAATTTAAATATAAATACGGATATATATCATTTCAACCTGCAATCCCCAATTCAATGAAAATCGCTTGGGTTTATCATTTCAACCCATAATGATTTTCTCCAAATCCACAAATTGTTCGGGTATGTATCATTTCAACCCATAGGGAATCTATACTTTACGGGGAACTTATAGAGTGATAAAAGATATGATAATAATATAATGGGCATATATCATCAATATAAATAATTGATCATGGTGTCAGATGTCACAGGTGAACAGATATAGATAATAGCATATATATATATATATATATCAATGTAAATAACTAACAGCAGCATAATTCAATTGTCACTTCAATTGAAATCAAATGTAATAAATTTAAGAACGTCAATCGTGAGTGATTGCTCACCTTTCGAGGCTAGAGAGGATAGATAGTGAAGTTGAGTTACGAAATGCAAGTATGACTTCGAAAGTAAAGCTAGATTGGCGTGAATTTGACGGACAAGCTGACAGATAAGGAATCGATGAAAACAAATGGAATCAGTTTGATATAAACTGAAAGTACAAAGATTATTATATAATATATATATATATATATATATTCAGTATTTTAGTTTAAGACAAATAATAAATAACATAAAGATTTCAAAATCATTATTCTTAAGCTCTAACATTGAAAATCAAAGATATATACATATTTTAAAACCTATACTTATATCTTCTTACAAATACAACTCACATCCATATTATATTGGAAATTGATATTAAACATATAAGAATTAATTTAATAGAGCTACTACGTAAAAGTACATATATATATATATATATATATATAATTTGAAAGCACACAGATTATATAGTTTATAACATAGAAAATATACTTTATAAAACCCGTTAAAACATCATATTCAACACTCAACTAATTGGTTTATACAATCCAGAACAATCAGGTATATATATAGCTTCTGTCAAGAGGTATAAAACATATAAACTTGTACCTTATATAAACTATATATATAAGTAACTTGAAAAACTGATTCAATGCAAAAGTACATACACTTATATATTAAATCAAACTTTACATACATATTTATATATACCAATGTATATTTATATTAAAGGGTAAACTGGTATATATAACATAAAATAATCACTTATAAAACTTTACATATATAAACCAGCACGCAACTATACATAATATATATATATATATATATAATAATATATGCAAACCACTTATATATAATATCATGACATGTATAAAATACCGTATATAGCAAATATTAAAATTAATATATATACCTTAACAAAGAGGCTAGGCATGCACTAGCTCGGCTAGTTGAAGCCGAGAGAGGAAGAGAGGGGTACGTCAGTGGAGGTTGTCAGGCTAATCGGTGATGGAAGGGGTCTGTGCTAGGTGAAGCCTGAGGAGGTGAAGGCGAGGTTGGGTAGATGCAGTGAGGCATCGGGTCAAAGGCTGAGCGCAAGGAGGAGGAGCAGTTTGCAAGGGGAACGACAGGTTGTAGGGCGGCGGCACGATGATGTTGATGGTAGGCAAGAGACCGATAGAGGCATGCATGGTTCGGTTCTCATGCTTTTGATTTTTTTATAAGAGGCAGCAGAGAGCAAATAAATTGGTGGAAGAAGCTTTGGTGTACGGTGGGTGGAGGAAGGACGCGTAATAATGGATGGTGGGGAAAAATGATGAGCTTGCTTCGTAGCTACCATTTGAAGCAACGAATTATTTTGAAGCCGAGACAAGTAATGCAAAATAGTGGGAGATAAGCAGGTGGAACCAAGAGAAAAAAATGAATGCTACGAATAGGTACCATCATATAAATTTAATACAGGGAATCCAATAGTCAAAATGAACAGTTAGGAATAGTGATAGCCAGGAAAAATAAAGACTAGTGGTTGTACAGCTATGCATTACGGAAATAAATGACCACGGGTAGATCAAAAGTCCTAAACGATACCGATACGATTACCGTTTACTGATTTCGTAGTATACCATGGTTCAAAAAATAGAAATGAATATACCGCTAAGGTCAACATGATGAGACGATCAAAATGGCATACAGATATCAGTTATACGACTGTATTATCAAAAGTCGATATTCAGTACCGAAAATGCTGCTTATTTGCCGAAAATAAGATAGACGAAGCAATAGCAATCCAAATTTGAAGAAATGAAATATGACGTCTCACTTAGAAGATGTTTTACAAATTTATTGTATAAAAATATTCGGGCTTGAAACATATTATATTGTCATCAATTTTTAACTGATTTAAATTTAAATATAATTACATAATAAAGTAAAATTTCATATTATCAGATGAAAATTTACCATTTGCTATGTTTAGTTAGACGTATTACAAATATTAAGTTTTTATTTCAAATTTCAATTATTCAAAATTTCTTAAAAATTCAATTAATTACGTTAATAAAACCATTAAAATTTTAGGGTCGTTACACTCTACCCCACTCAAAACTTTTCATCCCCGAAATGGAAGGAGGTAGGAGAATAAAACAACCAGAAAGAAAATAAATTGAAAAATAAAATAAAACAATTAGTTCAAACCATATAAATTTCAATTTAAGCTAGTTTATATTCAACAATTGATTTTAAATTCATGGTATTTCAATAAGTTGATTTAATTTCAATTTATAAATTCCTTCCAATGAAAATTTATTTTATTTATCTCATTTATTATTCAATTAAATAATTATTCTATTTATCTCTATTAACATTTTTATAATTATAAATTAAGTGTATAACATTTATTATAACCTCTCAATTTTTATTTATAAAATCTTTTTATATTGTATATTATCCAATTACATATTCAACTTCTGAATAATTTAGGTAAGTTGTATTAGAGTGAAATTGGGTATTATACAAGTAAACTTTACCAATTCAATTATTTCAAGTTTAAATATTTATTCAAAATTTTGGACTTATTTCAATAATTGAAAACATCTCATAATCCTGAATTTAAGAATTACATTTCCGATTCACTTTAAACAATTTAGAGATAAATATTCATATATATATATATATATATATATATATATATTCTTTTTATATCAAACCAAATCTATTATTATATACCAATGTGTATATTATAAATCAAGTCATACTTTAGAATTTCAAATCAATTAAATTTCCAATACAAAAGTGTAGCACATCTACAGAATGGTCTCTCCACTCTGAAACTCGAAAATGAATGTCGATGATGTGACCGTCATCACCGAAATTATTTTTCAGTGATAAAAGAGGAGAGCACTAATTAAAACATTTAAAAATTCTTTGGAAACGATTAATACTTTAAATAATATACCCTTGAAATTTTACAACAAATTTTCAAAATATATGAAATATTTAGTTCTCAAATTCTTAATTTAAAGTTATTTCAATTCCAAATGAATTTATAAACCATGCATTTATTTGTATTATGTGACAATAGTCAATAATTTACAAAGCAATAAATGAAAATCAAATATTATCATTTAAAACACCCAATTTATTTAACTTTTAATTCTAAAATATTTTACTTGTATGTATAGTATAATCATACAAAATTTATTTCATTAACCAAATTTGAAAACAATATTGTGTCAGTTTGCTCTATTCAAGTGTCTTGGAATTTCTATCGACAGCGTTGATCAGATGAATCGATCGAAAACCCAAATCAACATCAACAACTCAAGCAACACAATATATAAAACATTTTTAATATATATTTACAAATACACTTCCTCGCTCGAAGATACAAAAATGGATTTCAAAGCAACGATAGAGATTCAAATTAGACAGACCCTAATCAAGAAGGATTCTGGTTAAGAAGGTAGGCTTGAATGGGAGATAAATAGATTACAAAGAGATAAAAGAATGAATAGACTTATATAAATCCCGGGCGACCTTAACCGGGTCAGCCGTGACTTCAAGAATAAGATTAGTGAAAAATTCTGAGGCAAATCAACATTCAATCACAAGAGAAATTACCCTGGTCGTCTACTTGAGAACGGGTCGGGTATAGCAAGAGGTGGCGGCATCTAAACCGGCGATACAGAATCTTCGATGAATCAATGCCAATTGTAAAGGAGTTTCACTCCGTAACAAATCATCCTACAATTGGTGGGACTGCCTATTCATTATAGATATTAACCGAGATGGACTATGGGATACTCTAGAATTAAGAAAACATGAATAAGGAGAGACGAGAATGGATTTCAGAATGAATGGGAGAGTTCTAAAGTTTAACGGAAGCTGAGTCAAAGAGGAAGAAATTCAAGCTCGAACGAAAGGTGATTCTGTAATTAAATCTACTATATACCTAAGTTTTACTTAAGACTAGACCTCTGATACCACATATAACATCCTGGTATTTCCAACCATTCGCATCCACGCATGTCGGACTTGAATTGCTCAAAATATCAGATTGTTAATTTAAATTTGGAAAAACTTAGCATCTACGGTAAATAAATAAATCACAGAATCACAAACGTAGAGTAATATAACAATATGCAGCGGAAACAAAATGAATAGTAGTTCATGAAGCTACTATATATAATAGAGTTAAATAAGATACAACAGAAGTCTCAAATACAATAGTCAAATACAAGATCAGAAGATATCACTGGAATCAATTGAATAGATAAAAGCCGAAAAGATGTAGATGGATCTCCAAGTGAAACTCTAACTCAAAAGGTGAGTCTCAAAAGCTGTATCACTCAGTCTGACCCGAGCGTAAAGCAAAACACAGAACACTCGAGTCAGGATTAACATTCTAATATCAATAAATCCAACTCAAGTGAAATAACAACTTAAATACAAGTAACTTAAAGGATGATTGGAATAACCATCCTTTAAGGATCCGTTAAACTGTCTACTATGTAGTAATATATGCTATTATAATAATGTCTATAGTGAAGTAAACTATTAAAATAGCATTAAGGATTTACATTTTCCACCTTAACACATTTTATATATTCCCATAGTCTATACAGTACCGTAATCTCCCCCGTTGTGCGTCGTCAGAGGGCACTCCATAGGTATGGTACAAAACAAACTCGTAGTGGTCTTGATAGGGTAGGTGACACGGCACAACTAGGCAATGTCAAGGTAAATATACCAATTACACTTCCGGGCTAGTGGTAAGGCATAACAGCCACTACCGCCCACCTCGAAACACACTCCAAAATCAAAAAAATCAAGTGTGGCCACCAAATCAATCACAAAGTCAGAATATAGTATCAAAAGAATGTGTCCGATCGGAGGAGCTACCTCACTTGGCCCGTAGATTGCTCCTGTTTTAGCCACCTTATGCCAACTCACGAGAGTTGGGTCCACGTATATACCTCATATAGGACGTCGCCACCATCATACTTCATTCTGGAATCTCCACCACGTACACCGTTGTTAGCGTGGTTTTCGGTATTGGCAGAGAGTATGACAATATCCGATCCCGGTCTCTTTAACAACCAATCGTTATTATAACACCGTGGTCATTTCAAAATAGTTTATACTTCAAAACCAAAATATCATTTCCATTTCAAAACCATATCAATACAATATCATTTCCATTTCAAAACCAAATCGACATAATATCATTTCCACTTCAAATAAGTTCACTTCCAAAATCATAGTACTTTCAAAGTTATACCACTTTTGAAACCAAACACTTGAAATTATAACACTTTCAAAACATAGTACTTTGAAATTTATAACTTTGAAAACATAACTTCCACCATTTAAACAGTTTAGATATTAAAATAGTATATATAATAAAATAGTTTATATAAAAGAGTTATAAGTTAAAATAGTTTATATTAAAATAGTTAGTATATTAAAATAGTTTATATTAAAAATATTTTGTATTAAAAAATGATTTTATTTGAATTATTTGATATTAAATTAATTTATAAAGTAAAATATAAAATAGTTTCCCCAAACTTCATAAATCGATTCCAAATCAACGCGAAATTTCAAAATTTTTAAATTTAATCAAATCTCAAATCATCTTTCAATTTATTTCGGTTTCCCAATCAACCATTTCAAATTATATCGATTTCACATACAGATTTTAACCACAAAATATACCATTTCAATTTCAATATTTTCACAGCTTTAAATATTCAAACATTTCATAACTAGATTTGATAATTCCATATATATATATATATATATATATATATATATATCAAATTCACTTTACTATTATTTATTTTGAGATATTTACTTAATCATTCAAATAACGTTCAAATAAACTTCAAATTTCAAATTTAAATAAAACTAAATATACCATTTCAATTTATGTAAATTTGAAATATTCAAGTCACTTTAAATCAAAAATCAAGTTATAAAATCTTATCTTTAAAATCCCAAATTTAATAAATTTCAAATCAAACTTTATTAAATTAAATCTTATTATTAAACTTATTTTATATATATTTCAGAATAGTAAAATTATAAGTAAATCTTAAAATTTATAATCTCAAAATTAACTTATAACCTTTAAAATTTCAAACGTATAATTTTAGAATCAAAAATTTAACTACATATAAAATAACATTTATATATAATATTTAAAAATAAATATTTATGTAAAACCATATATATCTCTTTAAACCTTGGAAAAATCATTTCAATAATATATATATACCAACGGTGTCTGTATATAATTTTCTATCCTATGGTCAAGTGATACAGATATTTATCATTTCAATCCACAATTTAAATATAAATACGGTACATACCATTTCAACCCGCAATCCCAAATTCAATTCAATGAAAATCACTTGGGTTTATCATTTCAGCCCAAAACGATTTTCTCCTATTCTACAGATCGTTCGGGTATGTATCATTTCAACACGTAGGGAATTCTATACTAACAGGGAACTTGCAGAGTGATAACAGATATTATAATAATATAACATGCATATATCATCAATATAAATAACAGATCATGGTGCAGATGTCACAGGTGAACGGATACAGATAATAGCATATATATCAATGTAAATAACTAACAGCAGCATATTTCAATTGTCATTTCAATTGAAATCAAATTTAATAAATATAAGAATGTGAATCGTGAGTGATTGCTCACCTACCTTTTGAGGCTAGAGAGGATAGACAATGAAGTTGAGTTACGAAATGCAAGCACGACTTCCAAAGTAAAGCTAGATTGGCACGAATTTGACGGACAAGCTGACAGATAAAGAATCGATGAAAACAAATCAAATCTGTTTGATATAAACTGAAAGTACATAAATTATTATATATATATATATATTTAGTATTTTAGTTTAAGACAAATAATAAATAATATAAAGATTTCAAAATCATTATTCTTAAGCTCAAATATTGAAAATCAAAGATATGTACATATTTTAAAACCCATACTTATGTCTACTTGCAAATACAACTCACATCCATATTATATTGGAAATTGATATTAAACATATAAGAATTAATTTAATAGAGCTACTATATAAAAGTACACGTATATATAAAATTTGAAAGCACACAGATAATATAGTTTGTAACATAGAAAATATACTTCTTAAAACCGTTTAAAACATCATTTCAACACTCAACCAATTGGTTTATACAATCCAGGACAACCACGTATATATATATAGAGCTACTGTCTAGAGGTATAAAACATATATACTTGTATCTTATATAAACTATATATATATATATATAAGTAATTTGAAAAACTGATTCAATGCAAAAGTACATACATTTATATATTAAATCAAACTATACATACATATTTATATATACCAACGTATATATATTAAAGGGTAAACTGATATATATAACATAAAATGAACACTTATAAAACTTTACATATATAAACCAACACGCAACTATACATAATATATATAATAACATTCGCAAACCACTTACATAAAATATATATATCATAACATGTATAAAATACCATATACAATAAATCTTAAAACTAATATATATATATATATATATATATATATACCTTAACAAAGAGGCTCGGCAGGCACTAGCTTGGGCTAGTTGAAGCCGAGAGAGGAAGAGAGGGGTACGTCAGTGGAGGTTGTCAGGCTATTCGACGATGGAAGGGGGTCGGGTGGTGCTCGGTGAAGCCTGAGGAGGTGAGGGCAAAGTTTGTAGATGCGGTGAGGCTTTGGGTCAAAAGCTGAGCGCAAGGAGAAGAAGCAGTTTGCAAGGGGGAACGACAGGGTGTAGGATGGTAGCACGGTGATGTTGATGGAAGGAAAGAGACCGGCGGAGGCATGCATGGTTTCACTTCTCATGCTTTTGAATTTTTTTTTATGACAGGTGGCACGGAGCAAATGAATTGGTGGAAGAAGCTTTGGTGTACGGCGAGCAGAGGAAGGACTCACAGTAATGGATGGTGGGGAAAAAATGATGAGCTCGCATCGTAGCTTCCATTTGAAGGAACGAAATATTTTGGAGCCGAGACAAGCAATGCAAAATGGTGGAAGATAAGCAGGTGGAACCAAGAAAAAAATGAAGGCTACGAATAGATACCATCACATAAATTTAATATAGGGAATTGCAATAGTCAAAATGAGCAGTTAGGAAGAGTGACAGCCAGGAAAATAAAGACTAGTGGCTGTACAGCTATGCACTACGATAATGAATAGTCACGGGTAGATCAAAAGGCCTAAACGGTACCGATGCAGTTACTGTTTACTGATTTCGCAGCATACTATGGTTCAAATAACAGAAATGAATATACCGCTGAGATCAGCATGAAGAGATGAATAAAACGGTATTCAGATATCAGTTATACGACTGAACAATCAAAAGTCGATATTCAGTAGCGAAAATACTGCTTATTTGCCGAAAATAAGATAGACAAAGCAATAGCAATCCAAATTTGAAGAAAAGAAATATGACGTCTCACTCAGAATATATTTTACAAATTTACTGTATAAAAATATTCGGTTTGAAAAACATTTTATTATCATCAATTTTTAACTGATTCAAATTTAAATAGATTACACAATAAAATAAACTTCCATATTATCAGATGAAAATTTTCCATTTGCTATGTTTAATTAGACGTATTACAAATATTAATTTTTTATTTCAAATTTCAATTATTTAAAATTTCTCAAGACTTCAATTAATTACGTTAATAGAACCAGTCGTTACTAGAGGTGTACATGGGCAATGAATAATTATACCATAATTATCTATCTATTATGTAAATAAATAGTTACCTACAAAAGATGCCCTCAAGTCCATGTTGAAAAAATAAATCCTCTCCTTCTGGAAATTCCTGGATTATCAAATTGCTAGTCTTGAATCACAGACCATTTTGTTATCAAATAGGCTTAGATTTGAATTGATTCGATTTGGGTTTTCATGGAGTATACATAGAGATGAACTTCGTCAATGAGATGATTGAGGAGGTAGTAAAAAATAGGTTAGGTTAAGTTACGTTAGGGTTACGGTTCCTTTTGTAGTGGTTGAATTAGAGAGAAAACTGGATCAGTTCACTTAACTTTTCTCACTGGATCTTAACCATCCATCATCCTATTTATTCTATATTTTTCTGCCCCTTATATCCCTTATTTCCAACTGAAATTAAGCCCTACTATCATGGGCTAATAGTTCATTTGAGCCCAAGTAAATATTTTTAACTAAATCCAATTTAATTTCTTATCGATTTCTTATATCGATCGATATATTTATAACTATTATAAATATATACAAAATATCTTTCCTCTAATCATATTCAAATTTCATAATCAATATTTCATAAATATTAATTATTTACAATAATTATAAACTAATTAAAACGTTGGTCCGAAGAAAATTCATCATTTCGGTTGTGTAACTCTTGGGTGTAAATTCGGTAAGCAATTAACATCGACTGTTCGAATGTTTCAAACATCTCTTAGCAGGTGTGTGACATTATGGCCAAATTATCGCTTACTTAGTTTCATTAAAATCTAAATTAAGTTTAGTAAGTGTTATGTGGTTTTGACATTTATTTACACCAATTCACCTCATCAAAACCATATAACTTTTGACTTATGAATTTTAGTAATGGTTAAAATTCAATTGTCGTCTGTATTCAACTCTATAGTCCAAACATAAAGTCCTTGAATCAATAATAACAATTATTATTAATTGAAATGCTCTTGATAGAGACTTTGACTTTGAGTTGATTTGAGTTGACCGTGATGCTAACCTCATAACTGAGGAGACAAATCCTTTCTTAAATAGTGCTTCACTTCCAATACTTTCACTCGATCCAATTACGGACACTCTATGGACACCATGTCATGGTTTGACTATAATCAAAGTGGAGCGTTCATGTTGAAGATCTACAGTATCCTCAAGTCGAGAGAACTGTGCAAATCAGTCACATCAATATTTTTATTTCACTTAAGTTATATTAAGCAACAAAACTGTCAAGTGGGTCATCCATAGTTATCGAATAACTATCAGCATGTAACCTCTAGGTGCCTTCGATAGCCATGAGTAATACACCGTCCTACTTTTGGAGGGTGTTACGTACTTTATCCTCAACGGATATATCGATATCCAATCTCGATGGATCTTAACTAGGAACATTTATAATGGTATATTTATATTCATTATATCATGGTTACAATTCTTTGTAACTACTATCACAAAATATATCATTTATGGATCTTCTGTTAAATATACTTTTAATTAAATTGATTAATTAAAATACAATATTACATCAAGTGTATTATAAAAAGAAAATACCTTTTATTTCGAACAAGATTGGTCAACGAGTTTACATACTTAATTAAAAGTAACACTAATCTTATTACAATTTTAAATAATTAGTTTAGGGGAAGAATATACCTAAATTTTTATGGATTGAAGGTGTAGAAACATGGAGAATAAAATTCTACGATGATTGCGATGGATTTTGGCGGATCGTAGCGGCTAGGGATGGTTTCGAATGGATTTTGAGTTTTAAAAATGGGTTATGAGGTTTTAGAATAGAAGGGAAACAAGGAAGAAATGTGTTCGGCTGCAGCCATATTTGCGATTTTTTGACGGCTTCTGGCGGTCATCGATGGTTTATATCCAACGGTTCTCGACAGCTTCCGACGGCTATAAATAAAGAATATTTTCTCTCAATTTAAAATAAATTTAATTTTTTATAATAAATTTAAAAAAGTTTACAATAACCTATTTTTGTTTCTAAATATTAAAAAGGTTATTTTTATTTGTTGTACAATACATTTTTAACAATTTAATAATTAATTATGAATTTTAAATGTATTTATGATAATGAATTCATATAAAATAAAATATTTGGTAAAAAATAAACTTGTAGAATCTTATGTTGATTCAAGGTATTTTGGGCATACGGTCAAAATATGAAAAGAAAATAAATAGGCTTAAGGTATCAATTTTGATTTTAATATTTATAGCCGTTCGTCGACATTCAAACTTAAACCTATCATTCGAAAGTCAAACGATCTTTAAACGAGACGAAATTAAAACTATATATACTATATTACGTATTTATCCAATCTGTATCGTTGGATTGAAAAACAGATTAAAAAATTACACTTAAAATAGGCCATTTTCGTAGAAGTTGTCCTAACAATATACATCAAGTGTTATACAACTTATTAGAAAATTATATATTTTGAGTATAATTTTTTCCCTTTTGTTTTTTCCAATTCTAGTTGTACAATTGGATAAATACATTATAAAATATATTTGCATGAATTTTGTCTCGTTTGAAGATCGTTTGGCTTTCGAACGAAATGTTTTTAGTTTGAATGTCGACGAATGACTGTAAATTATTAAATGCAGATCGACTTCTAAATTTATTTTATCATATTTTGGAAGTAGGTCCAAAATACTTTGGATCAACATAATTAAAAAACATTATTAATCTATCAAATATTTTGTTTTATATGAATTTATAATTTTAAATCCATTTAAAAATTCTAATTAGTTACACAATGGTTAAAAAAATATTAAAATCATAAAGCAATTATACGTCATAAATTTTATTGAATGTGTATGGGAAGATTGAAAGTTGCATACATTGATAATTTGAGTTCGATTTTCAATAAAATTAAATATCAAATTACAAAACAAAGGATTATCGAAAATACTAATTTAATTAATCACAAACCGTTATAAAATTAAAGAACTAAATAAAAATATCTTCTTTAATTTTTATAAATTAAATTAGTATTTTTTAGCGAATTTCAAACTTCTATGATAAATAAGTTATAATAATATGATAAATTAAATGAATTTAAATAACATGTTATTGAAAGCCGTCGAAAACGGCTTGACGGAGTCGTCGACAATCGTCGAAACGCTCCGTTGCTATTTGGCTCTTTTCTAGTAGTGATAATACATACATACATACATACATACATACAAACATGAGCATACATACATACTTGCATAGACACACATATGCACAAATACACACACACACACACATACATATACATATATTTATGCGTGTGTGTGTCTAATATAATTTTAAAATAAGATTGTATTATATATAATAATGTGTGTGTATTAATAGAGTAATGGAAGAATTTAAAAAATATAGTTTATATTAGCGCAAATATAAATTTAAATATCTATGTATATACACATATATCAGTAACATCGTCGTTGACTTATGACCTTAACCCTATTTATTAACCGCAAACCACAATGGTTATTTATGTATATATCTTCATCATGTTATCCTTATGTTAGATCACCATAATACATATAATATTTGTATTATGAATACAAACATATTTTAAAATCAAAATGTAATATTAAAGTATACTTAAATTAATAACAAAATATTATTATTAAATCATAACAGACAATCATACCATTTTAATATACAAATTAACAAAATCAAAATTACATCCCTAACTCTTGTAAAATTATTATTCGTATAAACATAAAATATTATCTGCTGCAAATCAATTAAAAAAAATTGGAATCCCCATTTTAACCTCATTGTCAATGTACTTGATCCAACATTCTTAACATAACTAAGAATCAAACATTATATAGTATAAATCTTACTATCTGTTATTAAGAAATCCAAGCTCCAATGAAACATAATTTGAAGCTCTTCTTTGATTTCTGAAATACAGCTTCAAACTTCTCAAAAAAGTAAACTTGATGAGATGGATTCGTATAGAATATCTTAACTTGAATTTAAATATTTAATTCGGAGTTTTTAGAGAAGAGATGAACAAGTTATGGTAATTTAAAGCTTGAAACCATTTTTTCTGCTTAAGAGAATAATATAGAAGAAGAGAATGAAATAACAAAAAAGAAGAGTCCTATTTTATAATTAATACGATCAATTCAGGCCAAATGACCATTTTACCCCTACCTTCTATTTTCATCTCATTTTATCATTCTTCTCTGACTTTTATAAACTTTATGTGTGTTCCATATATAAACGACATTACAAACATGGACCCTGAGTCCTGCTTCATTAATCTTTGAAAATTATTATTTTTAAGCCATCAATTTGTTTAATTAATTAAAAAGATTAATTTTATTAATTACTAAACATTAAAAATATGATTTGTTATGAACGTGCTTCGGTGACTCTGGCCTAAAGCAAGCCTCTCAGATTATGTGCCAAACTCCTTTTTAATTCCTTTAGCTTTGCATGCGCTTTAATTGTCTTTTCTATATTTTTCCAACTCCAGCCCGAACATCCATATTTCATGCAATGTTTCTCCAACACTCATAAGCACGCTGTCATGCCCCAAACAACCATTCAAGTGTATACATGAAATACAAACATACAAACAACACATGATCAAGCATATTAAGTCGTTCCAACAATTAAACCAATATCTGAACTACATATAAGCATTTATGATCCAAGATATATTCTAGTCGATATCAAACCCTAAAAAACTATTTTAAGCAGGTTTTCAAATTAGGGCATCTGAAGGAAAAATTAATTTTTGATCGAAAAATGGATCCAAAACTATTTTAAAATATAAGATATACATACTAGTAAAGGTCTATAAACCACTCCCCAAGTCAATGAATTTCAAAATTTCTAAAAACTTCGAAATCACCCAAATTAATTTTAACCAATGAACGACTGCACGACTATTCTAGTCTCTCAAATTGAATGATTTAACAGTTCCTCTATGTCTCTCTTGTTATATAGCCTCACATGTTTTAGCGAACGCTATGGTTCATAGGTGTTTTGGATATTTTAGAAATGATTTTAAACAACTGAAAAACCTAATTAAGACGGCTGAACCGAAATGGTTATTAGGTCTTAATTAATTACCCACTAAATCTTAATTGAAACGGGTTGTAATCATAAAATGATCATAACTTTCTAATGATTTGGGAAAAGTGTTAATTATGACCGTGCTACGAAAAGGGAACCAACTTGATCTTTAATTTAAAGTGAAAGTAGACTTCTAATTCAGTTTCCATCAAAAAGTTATGATCCAATGTGTTGCACCTTCGGAAAGTTACACAACATAACCTTAGTTTTGAAAATGTTTAGTTTACATTATAAAAAATTTTAGCCTAAAATAAATCAACCTTAATTTTGATAACATTAAATTTACATTCTAAAAATTGTTAGCCCAAAATAAATTCAACTTTAATTTGATAATGTAAATTTACATTCTAAACATTATTAGCCAAAAATAAAATCATTTAGATATGATATGCCGACTATATTTTCTCCACATCTTTGCTCTAAAAAATGTGGATCGTTTCACCTTTTCTTCCTTGAACCGCTTTGCAAGATTTTCGTATTTTATCTTTTGACGTTTTCTTATCTTTCATTACTTGTTTGATTTGTAGCACCTCTGCTCTAACATTCTCTTGCATAATTTCATTCTTTCTTTATCTCATTGCTCCTCTTTTCATCATCTTCCCTATCATCAACTAGTTTGTGTTATCATTCAATATAGCATGTGTGGAATGGACTTTTCTTCACAAGCTTGTAAATGCTTTATTTTTTATTTTCGTCGTATTCTCCATTTTTTTAATTATCCCATGATACGTAATTTCTTTGACAAGTATGAGAATGAACGACGTAGACCAAGCCTCTACCAATTTGCTAAAAATATTTTTAGAAGGAAAATTTCTCTAATACTACTTTGTTAGAAGAATATTTTCGCACAATTTTTTTCCTACTTGCTTGAAAATGGCCTATACACATACACAGGGCGGCTCGAATGTTTTTGTTGCCCCAACGAACTTTTGGAAATGTGAATTGTTTATGTAAAAAATGTGCAAGTTTTCCAGACTTAACCCAGGTTGATGCCTAAAACTACCACGTTGTTTATCACACTACTACAACACCGACACAGATTTTTGTTGCTGAAACTTATTTAGATAAAATTAATTTCAAGTTCTTTCCCCTACAACAACGATTGCTCTAGTCAATGGGCTCACCTGACTCCCCCTTGGGCTGAGCCTGCACATACACATATATAATGCAAATATACAAGCGATATTTACATTAGTTTTTAACCAAATGCATAACCGATGAACTTAATGCATAAAAAATCCACATTAATATAATCTTTGATATTTAATTACAGGAAATTATTATCAACAATAAAATTTCTCAGCATTTTAGCCTTCAGGACAGAGCTTCAGTATTTTTGATTGAAGGACAATTTTCTTTAGATATCAATTTTTAGTTATTAATAACAGTTTTTAGATATTTGTTATCAGTAGCAGTTTTTAGGTATCAGTTTTTAGTTATATAGCAGTTTTGAATGAATGTTATTCTTATGAATAATTTTAAAAGAATATTGATTAATTTTTAAAAGAATGTTTGTCTTGTGGTTAAAACATTAAAATCGTATTCTTGAGGCTAGAAATATAAAAAATTTGTCCTTTAAATTAATTCTGCTGCTGTTATAATATATGTAAATATAAATAGTGAATATGCTATATACTGTTTTGTATTTGTCCCACATCGTGGGATTAGTTCTACCCCAAGCTCCTAGGCCTCTATATAAAGGTGCTAATGTAATGTAAATAAATAATCTATTCTCAGAAGTGAATAATATATCTTTTGTCTCTCTCTCCAATGGTTTCTATTTTTCTTTATTCTATAACACGTTATCAGCACGATCTATACAAAAAAAAATTATGGATCTACAATTGTGATAATTCATGAAATCATATCTATTCTTTTCCAGATGCAATTATAGATCTCATAACGGTAAGTCATTTTTCTGATGATTTAATCTTCCAAATCATTTTTTTTATATCTCATTCCATTATAGATCTACTTCTTCAGATCTGAATATGTTGTCTTATTTTTTAAAATTTTATTATATTAGTCTTATAATTTTTGATCTTATATAGATCTAAAATTTGAGATCTGATTCTTATTTTGTTAGTTATTATATTTTAGATCTAATTTTTTTTTTTTTTTTTTTGCTATTTTTATGATCTTATTATATTG
Source organism: Allium cepa (assembly GCA_030765085.1). Classification (NCBI taxonomy): domain Eukaryota; kingdom Viridiplantae; phylum Streptophyta; class Magnoliopsida; order Asparagales; family Amaryllidaceae; genus Allium; species Allium cepa. The sequence continues at coordinate 176,378,555 of CM060940.1, forward strand.
TAGATCATTTGAATACATACATGACTTCAGGTCATTCAGCATTTATGTTGATTGAATTTTAAATCACTAAATAATATCTATGCATAATCACTAAATAATAGTTTATAATAAACTTCAGGTTGTTAGCTAAATATTTACATATATGCATGTATATGTGCGTCCACCTATCACATGAATATTGTTTAGTCCCACATCGTGCTGATAACGTGTTATAGAATAAATATAATTTCATGAATTATCACAATTGTAGATCCATAATTTTTTTTGTATAGATCGTGCTGATAACGTGTTATAGAATAAAGAAAAATAGAAGTCATTGGAGAGAGACAAAAGATATATTATTCACTTCTGAGAATAGATATGTATTTACATTACATAGTCTCCTTTATATAAAGGCTTCAGAGCAAAGGACTTAATCAATTCCACTATGTGGGACTAAACAAAACAACATAAAAGCATATTCATTCCACAATTTATATATATTGTAACAAATTCCAACTTTACAGTGGCGTAAAATATCCTTGCTGGAGATTTTTATTGTAATTGCCTTTGAAATGACATATCAAACTTTAAATACAGTAGCAAAATTAGATTCATCAAATGGAAATAAGATGCAAGAGATAAAACCACTATTTCTAGAGTGTAATATTGGCATACAATATTCTTTTTTTGAAAAATTATTGTTATTGCTTAAAAATTTATATGGTTATTTCTTCAGTGAATATAGTGTTTCCTTTTAAGGAATTGCAAAGTAACAAAAATAAAATTTCTATAACGTCTCTTCTGGGATGTTAAAATTTGCAACATAAATATAAATAAATCTCTAAAACATCTTTTCAAGAGATTAATACATACACATCCAATGATGTTTGATATATCATATAACATAATATCTTCAGGATATTTGGTTAATATAATATAAATGTGAAGATACAAGGTAAGGTATAACTCATTTGGAGATTTTTGTAATCTCTTGAATGCAGCATTATTATCTCATATGATAATATATTCTTCAAGAAGTATAACTTTATCATTTTACACAATTTCAATAGAGCTTCGGGCTTCTAATTTATGAACTTCAAGTTCACTGATTTATTATGAACTTCGGGTTCACAAATTTTGTGTAAACTGCCTTTTTTAAGAAGCTTGTACATTTTGACAAACTAAAAAAAATACTTACAAGAATTCGAGCTTGTAAAGTTTTTCAGAAAATCTTTTCATAATTCCAGACTTCAGGCCTTGGACTTTGAGTTATACAACTTCTATTAAAATAATTCCTTTGAGTTGTTGTTAAACCTATTTTTTCCGTTACAACAGACATTACTTGTCAAAATAAATACATCAAATAGTAAATCATACGTCTATTCTTAATCCAAACACAAACATACAACGCCATTTAATTTACAATAATCAATGCATTTAATGCATTTATGACAATAAATGATTTAATTTATTACCATAAAACTTGCAATTAATTCATTTGTGATAAAAATAACTACAATTAACCTTTATGTGGTTTAGGATATAACTACTGTCATAGCAAAATAATCTCATTATAAATATATATTAACCAACTGAACAAACAGTACTTAAAGTAACACAATTTCATCTCAAATCTAGGTTCAATATTACTCAATAATAAAATTAAAATGAATATCTTAAAGTGAAATTTTATTTCCTAATAATCTGAATTTTTTAATAAACAGAATTATCATCTCAAATCTATCCATATCATTTATAGTCATAAATAGCTATACATCTCAGATCCAAATTATTATTATTTTCATAAGAAAGCTAACTTCATAATTCTTTACCAAATATATCAAAACAAACATGTAAATCTTCAAATCAACACAAGTTATTTTAGAATTATCTTCATAATTCTTTACCAAATATATCAACAAATCTCTTCTGGAGATTTTTTTTAATATATTATTTTCACTACTTCTGGAGTGAACAAGTTTCTATACATTTATTTGATTTAGTAGTTAATACCATTGGCAAATATTTTTAGAACTTCAGGTTCCAATTTTACTTTAAAAAAATGTCTTTGTTTAGTACTTTAGATCCTAAATGGTACAACTTGATTTTCATTATCAAACTTTAGGTTTGATTGCAATTGAAATTTACCATAATCTGAATTAGATTTTCTAATAATTCAAAGCTTCACGTCTCAAATTTATATATTTGAGTTTTGATATATAATCCTTTTTTTTTAGTTAGAACTTCTGGTTCTTTATTTTGAGAAAACTTGTAATTTACTAATTTATGAAAACTGCAGGTTCTCAATTATTATTTCATTTTCCCTTTTTTTTTAGAGAGATTTTTCCTTGTGCACATGGGGCACATAAGTAATCCCTTAGGGATTAAACTTGAAATAATAGATCAAATATATTTATTCCATTTTTTTTAGAGAGAGACAAAAGATATATTATTCACTTCTGAGAATAGGTTATTTATTTACATTACATTAGCACCTTTATATAGAGGCCTAGGAGTTTGGGGTAGAACTAATCTTATGATGTGGGATTAAATACAAAACAGTATATAGCATATTCACTATTTATATTTACATATATTATAACACTCCCCCTTGAATATGCGTCTTCAAAATCTTGAATCCTCTGATAACTAGAAATTGTAAACGGACAATTTCTAGTTATCAGAAGATTCAAGATTTTGAAGATGCATATTCAGGGGGGGTGTTATAATATATGTAAACATAAATAGTGAATATGTTATATACTGTTTTGTATTTAGTCCCACATCGTGAAATTAGTTCTACCCCAAGCTTCTAGACCTCTATATAAAGTTGCTAATGTAATGTAAATAGATAATCTATTCTCAGGAATAAATAATATGTCTTCTGCCTCTCTCTCTAATGACTTCCTATTTTCTTTATGTAAAAAATTTGATTTATATTTACAAACCCGTTGCCAATAAAAGCAATAATTACGTGCACATTGAACTCTAAGGAAAAAAAAATACGCACCACCTAAGATTTATTTTTATTTTTTATTTTTATTTTTTTGAATATAAAACCAAGAAAGTAAGACAACAGAAAATGATGATTCAGTTCACAACGAAAAAGCTCTAGCTAAGAATATTCACTTAAATTTATATTTAATTCAATCATGTACATTCAATTGAAGCATCTATAATAAGTAGGGAGGAGGAAGAAGCCAGCCCTGATAAATAAATTTATGTTACCCAAATTTAAAACCAAAATGAAAGAAGAGATGCTATCTCCCATGCAACCAAGCTTGACTAAGCTGTTTATCCAAGCTCTCGCCAAAGCACTTGGTTCTAACCAAGCAGAAATGGGTGCAAAATCCTGCCGTCGATTTTACTCTACATGTATTGAGAACGTAGCATGATGCAGCACATTCCATGCCTCTTCCTTGAACTACAAGACCCCATTTTCTGCAACTGTTACCGTCGTCCCTATTACTAATCGTTGCTTCATCACATTTTGCTTCTTCATCTTTGAGTTCTTGGACTAGAATGATTCCATCTGGAGTTGATTTGCTTTCGTTCCATCTCTTCTTCACTTTGGGCCAGTTATGAGGAGATGCTTCTTCTTTCTGAAGTTTTAGAGATGATGAGCCTTGAGCAAATATTTGCATTAGGAATGGTGTTTCTCCTGTGCTCTTCACAATCTACACAAAACAATTTCCATTGGTTATAAAAATTGACCTTCTTTTCTTCTTAAATCTTCGCAATATCAAATTTCACATGCATCAAAAGATTTACAGCCTAAGTTTCCGCATGCATAAGGGATCATATTCACATCATGTTTTTCCATTTGCTTAATTAAGCTCCATATATATGGAGTTATATTGGTTTGGAATGGTTTAATTCATCCATAGCATTCCTCTTTGCCTAGATACTAAGGTTAATTGGCTTTAAAAGAGATTATCCTTCACCAGGTCATATGCATAAGTTAGAAGTCTTTTAATGAATCAAATCAAGAAGTAACTTCCCATATCCACAGCTTCATAAAATTGCTTTAATTCCACATAAATTCATCTTTAACCTGATGAATTGAAGAAGATAAGTTACAAAATAATTACACTTTGACAATGCATTGTAACTTGATGTATAAGGGAATGTATCATACTGTTAGATCTCGACTTAAGCATAGCATCGTACATAATTGATGATATGTCAAGTTAAGTTATTGTTTAAGTGGCAATATCTAGTTGCGGTTCATGATCAGTTAAAACTGGTAAATAAATTCATTGCACATCAATATGATTCAACTGCTCGAATTAGCTCGACGCAGGGGAGTAAAGGATAAACTTATTTCACAGGAAAAGTACCTCTTGGATTGATTGTTCAATCCAGCGATTCAATTTCTCCTCATTGATCCTTTCTTTCAACTGCTCCTCCTCTTCGATCTCCTTGTAATTGAAAACTGCAACTGATTCGCCTCTAATTTCAAGCTTATTATTAATATAATTTTCGAAACCGGACTTTGGATAACTAAAGCTCGAATCTTTACATTTCATCGTGACAGATCCGGTCCTATTGATCCTCTTATACCTGACGCAATTAGATGAAGATGAAAAAGGGATCGATTTTTTATCCGTTTTCGAACCCAAAAATTCGCCAAATAAATTCGCTGGCTTCGCCAATGCCGCTGCCATTGCCAGTCTAATAATGGAACTATGAGAGAGGGAGAAAGTGTTGAGAATTTATCGTTATATTTTCTCGCACTTCCTCTCTCTTGTCTGAATTTATGTTGAAGAAGTCGTGTGTTGAAGGTATTTGGGCCAATTATTTGAAGCGGAGGAGGATGAAAGTCGCGTTGAAGCAACTTTGCACTGACGTGGCATGATATAATTGGGTAGGAAGTGGGCTGTGTTGAGCGTGTGTAAGCTCGTGGAGGCAGGGATCGGGCACGTTGTTGGCGCGCGAAGTGAGAGTTTGAACACGTTTTCACATGTTTTATACGTTTGTTTTTTGGCGAAGTTGCGTCACATCTACCTAATGTTTTAGAGGCCGAACCGTAAGACGAACCATAAAATGGTTTTGAAGGTTCAACCGATCAAACTGCAAAGCCGTGCATTTTTTTCTCCATCTATTTTATACATTTCTAGAAAGAACAATGATATTATTATGAAAATACGTATTTTAATACCATATACAATGACACAATCTGGCCTAATTAAACAAAAAATAAATCATCCAAGCAATATGAAAACAAGAGAAACAAGTCTACTAAATGATGGAAATAGTATTATTCCAAAAAAAAAAGACTAACATCTCATGTTTAGTTATACCTTGCTGGTACAGTACACAGTGATACAAGTAATTATCTTTAATAATAATTGTAATAGTTTTGGTGTCATGTTTTTTTGATATCAACGTAAACTACCAAAAATGCTCATTTATATATTATCCAATCTTACCTACTTAAAAATAGGATCTAATACTAAATTTCTTTTACAAATTCAAATGCCCATAAAAGTAGGATCTAATAACTATACATGCTTTAAAATTCAAAACGTTTCTAAAATAGGATCTAAAATTATACCTTCAAAATACTTCTTTACAAAATATCACTTAAAAATAAAATATTATTTTTTTGACTGATTTAAACATATACAACTTATAAGAAAAACAATTCACGCGCGAAGCGTGTGCCATTACACTCGTTATGTCCTAATTCACTAAACCCTTATCTTACAACCACTCAACTAAATGCATGCTGAGCACACCATATCCATATTTGACACCTAGCATCAGAAAACAAGTCATAAACTAAAAATCCAATTATGCACAAAATTATTCAAAAAATGAAATTTTGATACCATTAGGTAATGATGCGCAAGGTTTTCTGAAGTTGGAGCTCGCGGTGGCGCCTAAAGAAGGACTAATGGTTGCCAATTTGAAGAGTTAATACTAATGGTTTTATAATTTTGGGGTAAAATGAGTTGCTATAGTTAGAAGAAGAAGAAGGTTAAACCTGGTCGGACTGAGCGGTTCAATTCACGGTTCAGAGGTTGGATCTCGGCTCTAGCATACGTGAGGCTCAAATCTCCTACGGACCGTGGTGGATGATGGCTCGCGTTTAACTGTGGTCTGAACACTTGAAACGACCCGCAGTTCCGTACCCTTTGAGTCGACAATATTCTCCATCAGTTCAACTCAAATTGGACGAAAATACGAACCATTAGGGTTAAAGAAGAAAGAGGTGGAAGAAGAAAATATAAAAAAAAACAACATCAGAATCTCACAGTCGCAGCGGAACAATGTATAATATATAACAATAGTTTTTATACAAAAGAATATGTAACTGTATAATACTTACAATCATCAAAGTACAATACAATCCATAGCACACAACTGGACAATTATAATAACTTGTCCTCATAAAACTGAATATACAGCGTACCATACACAGCAGAATATAAGTCAGATACGTGATATACGTCTCGTCATCCAGCTCGTCTTCTGAACTCCATAGCATCCCATCATGTATCTGTAATACTCGGTCTGACCTGAACATTACAATAAAATAACACCTGAGTCAGTCTGGAAAACCAGCGTGAGAAAACACACTTAATTGGATTATTAAAGTTTTCAAAATCCTCTGAAATCAAAGGTATCTCGTAAGACCACGCCATAAATAAACATGCCGGGTTTTTACCTTATGATAGCCAAAACATTTTTATCAAATTCGTCTGATATAATATAATAATAGTGTCCACAGAAAGTAAAATAGAATATAGCTAAAATGTTTGCATCTCACGTTCCAGCATAGTTGGGCACAATCAAAACCGTAAGGGTGCTTATTGGAGATTGGATTGCATAAAATGGCAGGGCTACTGGGGTACCGTCCGTCATAGTACCTGGCCTAGATCAGAGTACCGAGGACCACTCTTGATCCGCTGCAACACAAGACCGAAGCTACCCCTAATTGGATAGTTCGAATAAGATCACCCCGCAGTTGGGATCAGCAACCGTCCACTAAGCCGAGATCAAAAAGGGGCATCTAGACAGGAATGACCTTACCCTAATTGAGTACTACCCACTTAGTTTTGCTGCACCTCCCATGTTTTAGACATTCCCGGTTGATGAGTCTTGAGGCTATGAGTTACCTTTTTAGAAACATTTCACTTAGAATGCTCATCGTCCTCCTAACGATGGTCTGATAGCATTCGTCCATACAAGTTGCCCTGGGTCTGGACAAACCGAATCACCGTCTTCATCATTTTTACAATCTTCATTCGCAAACGTTCAAACCGGATCAAGCTGGTTTTCAGATAATTAAATCCAATTCCGGTCTCTTCGAAACGATCAGCGCATTGGCAAATATTGATAGTCGGTTATTTAACTATCAAATAACATTCACAAGCCAAATATTTTATTTCCACTGAAAAGCACCAAGTCTTATCAAATTTAATTTTCACATAACTAAATCACTTTATCCAAAAATATACACTTAAAAATATTTAAAATAAAACTACTTAATCACTTTATTCTAAATAATAGTTTTGAAATTCTATAATAATTTCCCAAGTAAAAACTTTAGCCAAAAAGTACTTTTAAAATAAAACTAATATATAAGGTATAAATATTTAATGGTTATCCTTTACATCAAAATAATAATTTAAAAATAATTACTGATATAATTAACTTAATAAATATTTAGCAATTTTAAAACAACTAAATAATAATTTTTCTAAAACATTCTTTCAAAACAATTTTTAAAACTTCCAATTTATACTTAAAAATTTTTTTTGGAAACATACTTGGCTTTTCAGGAAAAAAAATACACTTTATAATCCATCTAATCATTTATAAATACTTCTCAATTTATCCCAATTTAATTTACGTCTCAATCCCGTAAATTTTCTTTTCTATACTTTAAAAAAATAAATAAACTATTATTTTTTAAAATAGATTATCGCCTCCTTATAACTTCCCACCGTGAATTTATATTTTCAAATTTATCCGCTGATAAATATTTCACTTTATAAACCCATTTTATAATTTCCATACCCTCATTTTCCTTTAAATCACAGTTTTCAAAACACTTGATTGATTCCCCAATCGATTATCTGAATTAATTCCATTTTTATATTTATTTTTATTTACCCAAATTTATTTCAAAATCCATTATTTCCAGTTTTTCTCTTTTATTATGATTTAAAACCTTATTTAAATCTGAAATACCAATTTCATACTCTTTTCCAAAATTCTCCTTTTATTTTTCCCAACCCATTTAAAACTTAAATTTTTAAATAAATCCTTTATACTTAAAATCAATATTTCTTAAGTTCTTACTTTTAAAATTCTTTAATTCACATTTATTCAAGACCGTGTTCTTTTCCATATTTCGGAATTTATTTAATAGGATTTAAAAACAACTATTTAATTTTTTCCAATTCTTTTATTTTTTAATTTATCCATCTTTACTATAAATTTGCTTACTTTAAATTTTCCCTTTTTATTTCCCTTTTAAAATTCAATATTTATATTTTCAAAATACCACAATACATCCATCAATATATTAACCTTAAATTAATCAAATTTTCCAACATAATATACCGTAGAATTTCAACATTTCATATAACTGAATATGAAGATAAAATTCAACATTTTTGAGGAATTCAGTTGGATCCCTGCAGCCCGTTTCCTTGCATCCACAGATGTTGGTCAACAAATAAAATATCAATCCCGCTTCACGATGGGATATCGCGGTATAACAGGGCCATCTGCTATTATGCGCGACGCGTAGGGTCTCATCCGCTATATAATGCGGGAATATCAACCACTCTAATATATATATATATATATACTAATATATATAATATATCACATCCAGATTGATAACAAATTATCAATTCAAGCAATCAATCAAATAATTTAATTTTTACTAATTAAATTAACTAGTAATCCAATTTGAGTGAGACTGACTCATCTTTGATTTTGTTTATAACCCATTTCCATCTCGACTTGTTTTCTCCACGATTTTAGACCTTATACAACATTATGGGCTATTATTAACATTTTAAGCAATCAAACAATCAAGTATCATTAAATAAATTCAAATGATTTAATTTTTAAACTAATTTTCCAATAATAAATAATACTTTTTTTGAAACCCATATACTAAAAATAATCTACATAGATTCAAAAATCAAATTTTATATAAACTTCCAAACATTTCAAAATTCCTATCTTTTTTCTTTTCCAGACCTTATCTGTATGTATACTTTTCTTTAACAAAGAGAGAAGTACAGCATTATCCACAGGGCAATTAAATGTGAGATAGCATATTGTTCTTTTTTTTTAATTTTTGATTCGCACTAAATAACTATAATCAAACCAAATAACTAAATATATAAATTCAATTTATAAACAGCAATACCATCAAACACTCGAATCTCCTTCCTCGCCTTGAATGACATCACCTACCGCCTGCCGGAGATGCCCATCGCGAACGTGAACCCAACCAGCTCTCGATGTCGTAGCTTCACTCCTTTACCCTAACAATCCACTCGCGTGACTCCTTCCATCGCATCATTTCCTAACTCACCGCCTCATCATTGTGCACGAGCTTTCCGATCCCCACTGCAAACCGACGCCAAGCCATATGTCACCACCTCTCTAAACTTGCGGTGCTCTTAACATCACGACAACACCAGTCGCACGCACGTGCGATTCGAGGGGCCCGCTCGCCTCCACGACCACGCCTAGGGTTTTCACCATCACTCGCGTCGCTCCTCCAATTTTCCTTCTTTTTTTCAAGAACGGGAAAGGAGGATGAAAAACGAGCCGCGATTTTGATTTTGATTTTCGAAGCTTCGTTCAATTTTTTTATTCGATTGAGCTTCGGCCATTTATATTTTATTTTTCAGATGTATGCTTCGATTTTTATTGAATTTCCTCTGAAGGAAGATAAAATGGATACAAGATTTTAAACTCGAATTGGAAATCGCACGTTTGCCTCTCCTGCTTTTGTTTTGAGATGGAAGAAGAATGAACGAACGACTCTTCTTTATCTCTGTTCGGCTGTGAAAAGAAGGACGCGACAGAAAGGAACAAGAAGGACGGTTGCATGGGAGAGTGGATGTGAAGCTTGTGTATTGAAGAAGGGATGAGGAGACACTGTACAGGCAGCTACAGTGGTATTTTGAATTGAAATCAAAAAGTTCTGATGTGAACGGATTTACAGCTGAAATTTGACCATTATATAAATATATATATATATATATATATATTATTAAATTCAAATTGTCTTGATAAATGCAACTTAAAATTTTGGTCTCCTATCGAGGCGTTCCGCTAGACGTTTATAATATTATACTCCTATTCCAAATGCAATGGAAAAGGTTTCGGGTCCTAATTCGATCATATGGAGAAGACAACTTTTTGGACCCGATAATTATATTAAATTTTCGATATAAATTTCAGTGCGTTTACATCTCGTATGGCTAAACGATAACTTCAAAAGCTAAGAAATTTGAAATCTGATAATAATACGATATTACGGATCCAATGAAACTGGTTTCGTCAAATTCCGAGACTGTACCTCGAAAGGCTATTTTTAAATGTCAATTTAAACAATATATTTTTAAACTGAACAAAAAACTTTTAAATTCAATTTTAAAGGTTCTGTTATCTTCAGTATTATTAATATAAAATTTTCAAGCCTTCAAACTATTTTTAACCGGCTTAAAACTCAAGATCTAATATTTTGCCAAATTCCCTGTAATTAAATTCAAATAATTAAATCATCCAATAAATAGTGATATTTGAAATTCAAGTCAAAATTAACCTTTTAAATATTTAAAATTAATTAAATATTTCAATTTCAAATGTTCAGAATTCTGGATCGTTACATTCCTCCCCCCTTAAAAAGAATTTCGTCCCCGAAATTTCTAGTTAAGAAGAATGGTCCAAAACCCATTAATTATTTTCCCAAAACCAAATAGTTTTAAACAACTTACCAAGAATCTTTTTATTAAGAACACACTACTAACTTCTCAAACTCATCCATAGCTTCCAAATAATGTTATCCCCTCACAGTTCAAATTATAGTTTAAACCAAATTTTAAATTATCAAAATTTTCTTCAAAATTTTTCTAGCTCCTTAAATTTTCGAAAAATTTCACCAGCGTCTTCTTTGTGTGGCTAGCACGGAACAACCACAAAACGCCTCTACAGGCCCCAAATTTTCAAAAGAAAACAAAAACCAAGTGGCTAGATCAGAAAATCTTCAAATTTCATACGACAATTTGAATACATAGTTTTGTCGGGCAATTCAATTTTATCTTCTGAAATCAAAAATACCAATTTTATTTTTCTTAATATACCTGTATCCTACTTAGCAACAATACCCAATCACAAAATTCAAAATCATTTTATTCACATTCTTTCAAAGTTTTCAATATTTGCTTTACTTAAGCCCGTACGATGTACATATATCATCCGTACGCAATATCAAATTCGATCGCTCACTCGATCACACAATTTTACTTCCGAACTAATATCGTCCACTAGACTTCCTAGTGCAGACTCAGATCTGGTTTCTTGATCAGAAACCATCCTTCCCCTTGCATAGTCATTTACTATGATAGAGAATTTCCAAAATCAGTCAAAAATCCATATCAAGGGTTCGCCGTCGAAAATCGAGTGAAAAATCACAACTCAGACCGATATAACTATCTCTAAATTCTGTACTCGAGTCTGCATCAAATTGCTATGCGAATAAATTAATATACGTACATCCTACGTATTTATCTCAATTGATTATTAGCTATATCAATTTCCTCTTTTTACTCACATTTATTTTGATTTCTATGCACTTATCAACACTTATCATTTCACATGCCTTTATTAAATCTTCATCCAAATATTAACTTATAATATATATTTTTTTAATTCCAAATTTACTTAAGAATTTCAGCATCCATTTCTTAAGTTCATAATGATAATTTTATACACTTCTTATATTTATTTTCACTTCACCACTTAAGCTTTTATATCTATTTTCATTTAACTTAAATTTTTTATTCCATTTTGAATTCAATTTACCTTTCAGTTTTAAATTTTGAATTCTATTCTCCTTATCCCAAACCCATTCTTACTTATCCATTTCTTTAAATTAGTTACGCTCACTAGTTTATTTTAAATCCGAATGGATTTCATTTTCAAACTTGCACTTCTTTTAGTTCCTTCGAACAAATTCCACAATTTCACTTTATTTAACATTATTCAATTTAAATTTAAAATATTCAATTCCATTTACTTACCGATTAAATTAGTTTGTTCATTCACACATTTATTTCTAACTTAATAAATTTTATTTCAATGCCTATTTTACTTTGCCTACTTAGACATTTTCTTTAAAATTCACTTTTATTTAACTTGATTTATTTACATTCCATTTCCACTTAAATTTTTAAACTTCCATAAGTTTTCCAACTTGTTTAGATTCCATTTACTACTCTCTTCCAATTCACTTCATCTAATTGGCTTATTTTTCTAACTTATTTCGTTTTCACACTTATTTTAATTTAACTCTTCTTAAGTTAAATTTTATTCTAAACAAATTTCAAATTTTGTAAGTTTCAAAACTCATTTATATTCCATAAACAATTTAAATAAGATTCCAGAGTTTAAACAATTTCTCAACATTTCAAAATCACTTTTGAAATCAACTATATCCAAAATCCTTTGGTATATCAAATTATTCTTTGAAATTCCAAATTAAATCAGTTTTGCACATAAATTTTAATTCAAAACTTTCAGGTAGCAATTCCTCTCTTGTAAACTTGAAAATGAACACCGATGATGTCGCGATCATCATCGGGATTATTTTCCAACGACCGAAGTGAGTTCAGTGCTTTTACTCTTTTTCAAAAACATTTCAAATATTTTCATTTGGCATATATGATATGGAGTATCAATAAACATAATAGGATTTCAAGGATTTGAAAGATTTTAACCATATGCAATTTGTACATAATTCGATGACCATGTGAAATTCATCTAGAAACCTGAATAACATTGCAAGTATTACCATAATAGAACAACTGTCTCACTTTAATTCTTATTATGATATTCTTAGTACATGTAAATATAGTTCATATAATAGTGTACCTATATAGTCACAATATATGTAACTACTAACTTTACTCAAATATTTGAATCTGTCCCAACAGCAACTATTGGTACGTTCTGCATATAAAAAACGCATACATATTTCTAATCCATTTCTGCTGTAAGTTTATCTAATAAGAAACTTTGTATTGTTTAATTTATATATAAGTGACTTTGCATGGATTTTTCTATGCATAAATAAGAATTTAATGTAAATAATATAAACCAAAGGGTATGCGGTGAGGATATATAAAAATCGAATAATTCTGGAAATGGCTTCATATTGGTTTATAACAAACATAGCAGGAATACAACTTACAATATCACAAGCAAAAAGAAAGTCAAAAGCAAAGTCAAGTTGCTATAATTTATGATGCACAAGAAGTTTCATAGATATATTATTCATGTAGGACTGTACTTGAATTTTAGCAATGAACTAAACCAATAAAATGAGTTTAAAAGATTTTGCTGACAATACCAGTGTATATTGCACAAAAATTTGCATTGATATATTGCTCATATAGGTTTGTATTTGAAAGCAATGAACTGAACCGATAAAACGAGTTTAACAGATTTATTGGCAATACCAGTGTACTTGAGTGCACTATGATTCTCGAGCAACACCATTTCACCATGGAAATCAACAATCTCTTTCCCCACCTTCGTCAACTCCTCTCTAATATCTTCCTCAACTTCTCCTGCAGCTTGTTCTTGAAGCACCAACATTGCAACCAAAAATAATCATTGGCTGCCAGCATTACAAGAGCTTATGAGGAAATAGTAGTACCTTATCATGATTTTTCTAAAGTTATAATCTGACTTTTAGTTAAGCTTCACTTACAAATATCAATTTTGAATATTAGTGTTCATAACCTAACCACTTTGCAAGCAAACTCCAAATTTTCACAACGTTAAGCTACAAGTAGGTCATCAGACTTAATACTAATTGCCTATAATTATCCTCTACAAAGAATTCTTTATTAATTTAGAATTAACCTTTAGCACAAAATATACAATCTTTAGGCATAAACATCGTATATAAAACAGGAATCACCTTCTGTTTAATTACGTACCCTTATTCCAAATTAGAAAAAATCCAATTAAACTTCTTCGATTCCTTCTCCATAAGCTCTTTAAACGTTGTCTTCTCCAACATCATACTTCGCCTCGGATGTCATATGAACCTCCGATGACCCTCACCTTCTTTGCTTGTCAATCTCCAACTTCACCTACGAGATTAAGCACTTTCTTTTATTCCTTATATGACAAGAATCTATCCACCTCCACTAGCGAGTTTAGTGGGAAACCCTAGTTTCAAAATAGTAGTTGTTGACCAAACGAGCCAAATCTGAAGGAAAGAGGTCAATTAAACAGGGAAGAACAATGTGGAACATGGAGATAGAGGATAGATAAGGATGGAGGAGCAAGGGAGAAGTGGAGATGAGCATTGGAGGAAGAATTCACGCGGCGGTTGTACTTCCAAATTCAATTATGAGCGTTTTGTTGTTTAATTAAAAAATGATATGCTTTGGTAAAAATATGTTCACAAAGATAAAATTACCGAGTACTCCACTGTAATTTGATGTGTTTACGATATTACCAACTTTTGTAACGGTAACACGTGTTGCAAAATTTTATTACAGTAATAACTGTTATAATGAAAATAACTGTTAGAAATTAAGATGGAAAAAGTGTTGCAAAATAGGTTTTTTGGTGTAGTGAAGTAAAGCAAAGACAACACTAGAGCAAGCTTATGGGGGGAGGCAAAAGTCTCGCGAACATCAGAAAAGCACTTGACAAAGAAGAATTGATTTTCCAAGTCCTTAAATTTGTTGATGCTATCCGATATTAGCTTCTCATATGCATACTCAACCTTGCCAACTTGATCAAGGAATTTAGAACTTCAATATTAAGCGAAGGAATTTCAGATTCCAACACCAACATCTCTAGAGATAGTAGATGAGTATGGACGTTTGGGGATTGTTGAATCGGAGCCACTCCAACATGAGATAGGTATGAACTCAGAAACTCTGGAAAAGGAAGAAATCCACGTGCCATATATGGATGACAGTATAAGCAAAGTACCCTTCAAAAGGGTTTTCAATAGTATCAGTTAGCTGAGAAGGGATAGCTTCAATCCCAATGATACCTAAGTCCTTAAGGATGGCATCGACTTCGTTTTGTGATACGATGGAAGAGTGCTTAGCAGTGGCTTCAACTTTAGAAGAGCTCATGATTCTGCAAGGTGAAAACGTTTTAGTTAAAACCCTTATAATTTATGAATTTGGAAAGCACTCAAGAACTAAGCCAAGAAATTTACTTAGTTCGCTTAAGCGTGAAAACATACATAAAGTTTTAAAATGGTGCAAACAGTTCAAGTCAAAAACTAAATAGTTTAAGCTTTCAGCAATGTCGAAAGGTCAACAGCGCAAGCTTTCGACAATGTCGAAAGGATAATGGCATGAACTTCAAACCTACATACTTCAACATTGATTGAAAGCCTAAAAAGTAAATAAATAATGATACGAATTTCTTGATCTATCGACAAAGTCGAAAGGAAGAGATGAAACATTAATCCATTCATCGCCTTTCGACAACGTCGAAAGCACTATGAAAGCCTGGAGGCTAGATACACTTCGAATGTAACATAAAACTAAGCAGCAAGACCTTTCGACATGGTCGAAACCAATAATTCAAAATTCCAAAGTAAAAATACTAGCATTGATGACGTTATTGAAATGTCTGGTCAATGTTGTCCAAACATGTCATACCCATTGAAGTCGAAAGGTTTCAGGTTCAACTTATATGTGCTTTAAACATTTCGATAAAGATGGGGAGAGTCAACTCTAAGGTCGAAGAATTTCAACTTTGTCGAAAGCTAATAGTCGAAAGGTTTGAAAGTCTTCGACCTTGTCAAAGGGTTAGATCCACTCCACTTAACTACCTATCCTTTCGACAACGTTGGTAAAGTTGGCATCATAACACCTTTTGACCCCATCGAAAGATGCTTAGAAGCAAATCCATTATTGTCGCCTCAATCTCAAAGGGGTACGAAGGTCATTTTGTGCCACCAAGTTGTACACAATAGGATTCTAGGTAATCAAATTGGGTTTAACTGACCCCAAACCCCATTGTAATTACGGGTTTCAAAATTTTTTTTAACAAACAAGTAAATAAAATCTGGTAACAAAATGGATTCAAATTGAAGTTAATCCTATTCTATTTCAAAAAATCTCCAAATTAAAAATCAAGTGGACGAAAACTAAAAATTTCTAAAATAAAATCCAAACCCTATGAAGGAATAGGTGTAAACATCTTTTATTGTCGATTTCAAAATAAAAAACGGTTGATGAAACTTTAAAATTCCTGAAACTGAGTAAAAGAAAGCTTTTAAGTAGATTAATTGGAGACCACCCTCAGAAAAATCGATTTTCGAACGTTTTCAAAATGTAGATTTAAATTTTAAATTTGAGGGGTGGAGTCCGATTGAAATTAATCGAATGATATTAAAATTGAAACTTACATATTAAATTTGCTGGCCATTTTGGTTTCTGGAAATGAGATGAAAATTTGAAGGTCTTTGTAACACCTTTACTTGCGTTTAAAATCTTACTTGCAGGAAGAATGGAAGTGGAAGAAGAAGGAAAGCGTATTATATAAGAAAAGTTTCTTAGAATTGTTAGCCATTGGATCGGATTTAAATGGATGGCCGAGATCTATGCGGGAAGGCCAAGAGGTGGGAAATATTTTAGCTTTCGACAAAGATGACTTGGAAAGTCAAGAGCATCCCTTCAAATTGGAGGGGGGGGGGGGTGGGCAAATGTTACTTCAAAAAATCCACCTTTCGATTGGGTCGAGAGGTCCTTCAACAAATACTAAGGAGGAGTTAAGATCAAACCTTTCAAAGGAATCAAAGAGATGCAGTCATCAAAGTTTAACAGCCTCAAAACCTTTCGAATGGGTTGAAAGGTTCCATCCTACGGTATCTAGGGAGTTCTTACCTTTCGAAGAAGATGAAAAAGTCAAAGTAAGTATTAGCAGCCCTATGACGACCTTTTCGAAAGCATAGCAAGCCTTTCTAATAGGTTAAGACACATCTCGGCTACCTTTCGGCAACGTAGAAATGATCTTTGAAGAAAGCAACACTCAAAAGTCAGCAAAGAATAAAAGATAATCTTTCGACAACATTGAAGGGAAGCACGGCTCTCGACAACATTCAAGTGAAGTGCAAACCTTTCATCAAGGTCGAAGGATTTGTGACAACAAGTAAAGACAAACCTTTCATCAAGGTCGAAGTGTTCACAACAGTCTATGAAAGGCATACCTTTCGACAAATTTGAAAGTTTCATAAAGGCATAAAGAAAGGCAAACCTTCTAATAATGTCAAAAGATTCGTAATGGCATATAGAGGGCAAACCTTATGACAACGTCGAAAGATTCATAGTTGCATATAAAAGTGGAACCTTCCAACCCATTCGAGAGCATGGAGTCGAAAGGGGAGCTGCCTGCATCTCTAAATAAAACCCAAGTGGTCACGTTTTGGGTATTCGTTCCCTCTCATTATAAATTTGCACTCTTCTTAAATAAAGCATTGCAACCCTATTTAGGTGAGTTGAAAATTTAATAAAATAATTTTTTTCATGGATAAAGAGGGAAGTTTGGAGCTTTGTTAATTACTTTGTTGTTTATTAAAACATTTGTTGGATTAACCTTTATTTTCCATGTTTAACTTCATCGAAAGGTTTTCGATAAGGTTTACAACACGTTTGATCCAAGCATCTTTTATAACCTTTCGAAATCATCAACTTTGTGTACTAAACATTCCGACAAAGTCGACAACTCAACTGGGCTGAACATTCGCTACAACCTTCCAAAGCCAATATCTTCGTGGTCTAAACCTTTCGACAAGGTCGACAACTCTAATGCACTAACAACACATGTAACCTTTAGAAGCTATAAACTTGAAGGTCTAACCTTTCGACAAGGTCAAAATCCACTTCATACCCAATAAAGTATATGATTTCCTGGTTAAACTCAAGGAAAGCTATCACCTTAGCTTTCGACAAGATTGAAACCTACCTTTTAAGGATTTAATTCGGAGAATTTCAACCTAAACCCTTGTAGAAGACTTCTTGCTAGCTCAGTAAAGTCGAATGGTTACTTAATCCACTACATATACCTTTCGACAACGTCGAAATATATGGTCTAAGAATTATCAACGAATAAAGTAAAGTAAAAAGGCGATACCTAATGGAATTTCACTCACTGTTTGTGTAAAGGGTTATTCATCCTACTTAGTACTACTTCGGGGTGTTAACAAGAAATCTTGTTAACAAAAATTATGCAATTTGATTATATAAACTCATATAGTGAACCTTGTTCAAAATAAAGTAGGATTTTGGTTTTCTTTTCCATTTTACAGACTGTTACATTGAGACATAAATAATTTTATAAATACGTTAAATATATACAAGTAGGAAATCCCAAGGAAAAGTATTAATGGATTGCAGTTATGAATGTGTTTGTAACATTAGTATTGAACCAAATAAAATAAATATTTATTTTTAAATGTTCCTAATTAAGATGTTTCATGAGCGTAATATTGATATTTCATTAAGATTACTATATGTAACGCTCTCCATATTATGGACAATGAATTATTTATGATCATCAAGGGCAACAAAGGGTTATGTAAGTGTACTTATTTGGAATAATTATAGAATGACCCACTGAGGGACTTCTATAAGTTAAAAGATAAATAGAAGATCACATGTGATGATGTGTGTCTTTTTACCCGAGAATACTATGAACTTAAGTGTTTAAACCGTACTTGGTCAATCACACGACAAAATTGATCGTGTTAAGGCCATAGTCGAGTATAAGTTGAACCGTACATATAGTGCACTACACCGAAAAATATTTTTGTCGGCACAAAAAATGCTACTAAAACTTATGCTAGCGTTTTAGAGAATGTCGCAAAACAACACGCAACTAAAAACGTTGTACTTTCCATTGCATTTTCATAAACACTCCCAAAAGTAATTTATTGCATTGTTTTAAAAAACAATCAATTTTTTTTATCGTAGCGCTGTATAAACGGCACTAAAAAGTGTGGTTGACCCTACTATAAAATATTATAATAGCGATTTTTGTTTGTCACCATATATATTTTGGTAGTGTTAAATAAATATTGCTAGAAATTGTTGACGTTTATGCATTTTTACGTTGTTGTGGCAGCTCGTTCGGTTTTCACTTCATTTTGTTCGCAACATATATATTATATTGTAATAATTAACATATTACCAATAACCACTCATATAATTATTACGGTCAAACGATTGAAAAACACATTAATCACATAATGAAATACGATATACAAACAATTTGATACAAAATATTTTAAACAAAATAACCACTTTAAAATTCATAACCGTATAGTTACAGTAGTTTCAAAACAATCAAGTTTACACAACTAGTACTAAACAATGACGTAACATTATGAAAAATGACAATTCGAAAGCTTCTTTCGGAACAGTAGTGCTTAAAGAAAATATTGTCTCTTTCCTCCTATTGACTTGACGTTAGGAAATCATTGATGCACTATACCTTGCCCTTATAGTTGTCTCCTCCTTTTTCCCTTCTTAGCGGTCACAATAATTGAACTTCCTAAATCAGTCACACCACCCTTGGTTCCTCTACTAAGAAAATCGAACATTATTTGAAAAAGTGGAAAATAGGCACAAGAACAAATTTTCATAAAAATTTAGGCTGAAGGACAACAAGTTTCATTTTTAGACTGAAGGACAAACTTTGAAAGAAAATTAGACTTAAGGACAATGCTAAATATAACTAGCATTTTGTATAATGTAAAACTGGATGTAATGCTAGTTATAATTAGCATTCCGTATAGTGTTTATACTGTACAAAATGCTAGTTGTATTTAGCATTGTCCTTCAGCCTAATTTTCTTTCAAAGTTTGTCCTTCAGCCCAAAAATGAAACTTCGTGTCCTTCAGTCTAATTTTTTTTCAAAGTTTGTCCTTATGCCTAATTCCCTCTTTGAAAAATTATACCAAGTACAAGGAACTTAAATATGTGATACCTTATCAAGGCAAATACATGTTGTCGTTGTTATTTATTAAAATGAAGAACTCAGTCGACATAGCACGCTCATTATAAGACACCATTCTTTGCAAATCTTTGTCATTTGATATTGATACCAGAACACGTCAACTGCTTGGGTGAAGAAACTTGATGTCAAGCCACTTATGTCATTCTCAAACGTGGCAGCGATTTCTTCCATGAATTCCTCTACGAGCACGTCATGACAAATCCCAACTGCATGTGCTTCTCCTCCAAAATAACAAAGGGTTCCATCACTGTTGGTAGTGACCTCCCCACCATACCAGCATATAGCTACAGCAGCGGCAATAATATTTCCAATCGTCGCACATATCAACCATAGTATCAATTAGTTTCTGATTTTATCTCCCTTGTCTCTTCTCTCAAACAATGGCTTATCTGCAGTAATAGCCCACTGTAAATCAATCAACATAGTTTAAAGCAGCTTTATGAATAACTTGGCTAAATAATCTTCAGGGCGAGGCCGGAGTAGGACTGTTAGGAGTATCCGATGTCCGTTCGTGTCTGTGGCAGAAATACGTCCATTCGAGTTCGTTCGATCTTCAATTAGGACACGAGACATGACAACAAAATTTGTATGAGCAAAAATTTCGTTCGGTCCGTGTTCGTTCGAATTCGTCCGAATTTCTTATAGTTCAGTATATCCTCTGTGTTTTTTAAAACCCATCTCCGTCCGGTCCGATCCGACCGATTTACACCCTTGGTTGGGAGGGGTGAGGGGTTCTTGCGTATGTGTGTGTTGCAAGTCTGCTTACCTAAGATTTGAATCTTTTGATAACTGATGATGTGGCAGTGGTTTCCAACTTTGATGATTCCAGCCCATGAAAATGCTTGAAACTATAATGTAGACTTC
The DNA here is from genome assembly GCA_030765085.1 of Allium cepa. Classification (NCBI taxonomy): domain Eukaryota; kingdom Viridiplantae; phylum Streptophyta; class Magnoliopsida; order Asparagales; family Amaryllidaceae; genus Allium; species Allium cepa. The sequence continues at coordinate 176,399,669 of CM060940.1, forward strand.
CAGCTGAACCAGCTTGGTTTAAAGGCATGGCACCTGTATGTCGCTTCATTTTCTTTGATGCAGCTCCGACATCATGTAACATAAAATTACGTGCTTGCAAACGGCATTTTGTCTTTGCAACTAAATCTTCACCCACTGCAGTCCTAGAACCATTTCCTAGTGCTGAACCTGCTATCCTATCAATCATGATAACAACCGATCCTATTTGGCTGACTGAAGAGCTGAGTGCATGAGGTGTTAACATTCGTATCTGAAAACCATCAAAATTTAATGCCTCAAAGATAATTATAGACTATTGAAGTTGAAATATGGAGTGGCAAATGAATTTTATACCATGTTAAACAGGCAGAGAAAGTTCACCACCTGCTTTCAATAATACTAGCTTCCTATCAATAAATACACCACCTGCTCATATATAAGGCATGCAAACGCACATATTCAAAATCACACTTTAAATAAAATGGTTTTGTTTCAGAAAACTATGCAAACCTCTACTCAATATAAATTGTACCCTACTACCGATTATATTGAAGTTCTTGTACATTGTAACTTGGCATGCTGTAAGGGTTAAACAGGTGTCAAGATGCCTAGGTTCATCCGTTCATAAAAAATGCAAAATATACTTGTTGCACTCATTTTCGATGCAAGCGATACATTTATTAGATACCCATACATATTCATCAAAAAACTGAATGTTATATTGGTTTCAAGGGATTCTTTATGATCATACAGCTGTAGTATAACCAGGACATCAGAAAATTGTATATCATCTGCATTTCGACTTATGGAGCAAGAATGAGGAAACGTCCACATAAAAAATTGAGGAGGAAAAAAGTTATAAAAAAAATTAGTTTCAACGACAACTATTTTACTTTTTAGGCCGAAAAACACTTTTTAATATAAATCGTAGAATGATAGTTGCAGCTATCTTTTTTCTTTACACTAAAAAATATCATTCGGCCTATAAAACAAATATTGTCTCCAAGACTAACATTTTTTGTAACTTCTTCTCTGTACCTATTTTTCTATAAAAAAATTAATGCCATAAAACATATAACTATCACCAACAACACAACAAAGTCATTATTCTCAAACAAGTTGAGGTCGGATAGAAATAGAAACCGAAACTAAATGACAAAAATAATTTAAAAGTTATAACAATAACAATAACAATAGCAATAGCAATAATAAAATTAAGTCAAATAGGTAAATTAATAATAGTAGCAACTTTGTAAAATAAAGATAGAAATATATATATGTATGTTAAAAAAAAAATACAATTATAAAACAAAAATAAAAATGATGAAAGCAGTACAAACAGTAATAATGGTGTTGATAGTAACATTGATCAAAAACCAATCGCTACGTCTTAGGCTCTTTTTTTCTAATTCTATAATCCAAAACTTATAAGACTCATAGCTCACAGTCTGGTACGTGGATTGCTAACTTTCACACGCTTCTATCCGTTGTCAGCTCTTCGGCTATATTCCAACCCTTCAAGCCTCTTTTAACAACTTCCTCCACGTCAACTTTGGTCGACCTCTACCTCTCTTTGAGCAAACGGCACAGGCTATAATTTCAACGCACACATGCCTCGGACGACCTTCATTGGAAATGTCCAAACCATTTAAGCGATGCTGAATTGATGTTACTCCAAGTTTTTCACGTATATCATCATTTCTATAATTCAGTCTCTTCTTGTATGACCGCAACTCCATCGCAGCATACACATCTCTGCTACGCTTATCTTCTGGACGTGTCGGTTTTAAGTACGTCAACATTCCGCACCGTACAACATCGCAGGCCTAATTGTCGTTTTATAGAACTTTCATTTAAGCTTCTATGGGACTTTCTTGTCACAGAGAATGCCAGATCCTTTTCGCCACTTCACCCACCCCGCTCGAATTCAAAAAATAACATGTTCATCAATCTCACTATTACACTGCAACATTGATTCTAAATATCGAAATGATTCCTTTTTAGGAACTATTTGTCGGGTCAAAATAACATCTCCATCCTCTGACCTGACATCGCTGAACTCGCACTTCATATAAAAAGGAAGGAAAAATGTAGCTATATTTTAAATAGGATTGTATAACTAGAACATGAAATTTAAGAAACAGATGGAACCAAAACTACTTACATCCAACCATGATGCGAGGATCATGGTCTAAAGGGTAATATTCGACACCAAAAGACTTTCACTACCGACTTTGAGGGAATTAGGGGCACCAAACTAGAGGCCTAAAAAATGTTTAGCCTCAAATGATACCTTATTAGAGACAAAATTAATATTAGCCTTAATTAATAACAATCGAGGCAATTAGATTCGCACCTTTAAATAATTAATGGCAGAATTAAAATTAGCCCTTAATGATACTAGCGATGACAATGGGGCCTGTATTTTATGCTCCAGACCCGTCTCGATTTTTTTAAACCTTGCCCCAGACCCGCTCCGTAGACCGGATGCGAGTCTTATTATTCGTTCTGTACTCGAAACCTATACGGATCAGGGTAGAACCGCCCCGCCCCGCCCCAAGACCCGGTGAAACATTGTATATTCATTTAAAGTTATGTATTGATGTGTGCGCACACATATATTGTAAGAGAGATTGTCACTGAAATATAAAATAAATATAAATATCAATGTGTGTACAACGATAAATAAGGTAATAAAATGAAGTGTATGATAACGGTTCAAGAAAAACATCCATATGTTATTATATAATTATTACTTTATTAGTGATGCAACTTAATATCATAATTTTTTTATAACTTATTAAATGGAACATTAGAAAATACATGTCATATCTCTTTTATTAACAAATCATCGTTGCCGTAATAAAACGATTTTATGATATCTTAGCAGTGCAAGTCAGGTTGGGACGGGTCGGCCAAGCCCCAACCCGACCTAGACCCGAACCTCTAAAGAACAGATCATGAGTCTTTCCGTTCCGATGATCCAATAGAACAGGTTTCGATGGATCAAAACACAGGAATCGATCGGGTTTAGGCCCTATACCTAGGAATGACAATGAGGTGGGTTAGGGCGGGTTTTTAGTGCTCCATACCCGTCCCGTATTTTTTAGACCTCGCCCCAGACCCGCCCCGTAGACCCGGCACGGGTTTGAAATTTTGCCTCGTGCCCGGGACCCGTACGGGTCAGGGTGGACCCGACCTGCCCCAAGACCAGATGAGTCTCATGTATTGATCCAAAATTGTGTATAAACTTACATATATTTATTTGTTTATACTCGTTATCACCAAATAATACATGAAATGCAAATAAAAATGTGTCTAAGGAAAGTTAGTAAAAATGATGTGTACAATATCGATTCAGAAAATATACACATATGTTATTGTATAATTATCAATGACGCAAGTTAATACTCTAAATTTTTATATAGATTATTTATTGGAACATTTTAATATCAATGCTAGAATCACTTATATTTAAGAAGATTAATAAATCATTATAGGAATAAAGCAGTTTCATGAGATATCAGTAGTGCGGGTCGGGTTGGGGCGGATCAAACGAAGTCCGACCCGATCCTACACCCGAAACACTCAAGAATGGATCAAGAGTCTACATGCCCCAATGACCCAATGAGACGGGTCTGGACGGACCAAAATAGGGGCGGGTCAACCGGGTTTGGACCCCAGACCCGCCCCCATTGCCATCCTATCCTGACCTATACCTGCCCATTGCTGTCGCTAAACGATACAAAAATAAACGCACCCATTGTTCATAAATTTTTGGCACGCCTGCCGGTAAAATTTGAGATACCCGCTAGACTCCACTTTTTTTTTCTATCTTTCCTCAATTCCATCTTCTGCCAAATTAATACATCATTTTAACAAAATTCATTAATTACTCAAGTTAATCAAGACTCGCTGGGATTCAATCGAGAACTCTCCAATCTAATCGAACACCAATGGTAAGTACTTATACCAAATACCAATTAAACCCTAATCATTAGTTATTTCTTATGAAAAATTTACAATCTAATCAAATTAGATGCAAGTCTTCATGTTTATTTGACCTTTTCTACTTGGTTCGTTATTTATGTTGTTTTCTTTCATATTCATTTCATTCTACTTCTTTGTGAAGTTGGAATATAGAACATTTTGGATTAAACAATAATGGTCCAATTTCCTACAATTTAATAGTGCTATTTGTATTTTCCTTCATTGTGAACTGAATGTTTCAGTTATTAGTCGTATTCCTTTTCTTTTCTTTTTTTCAATTTTTGGAAAAGAATTTCAGTTCAAAACTAATTGCACATAAGTAGTATGTTTAAATGTTCAAATAAGTATATAACTATTTTTTCAGTTAAGTAAACTTATTTTTAGCTTTACAAGCAGTTAAAAAATTCTCTTGATCAATTTTGTTGTGTGCAATTGTTGATTAACATGTTGAATAACTTATTTGTTGAAATTTGTAGCATAGTAGATGTATGAGTAATACAGTAATGTATTTCTTTGGAGGCCACGTTGATTGATTTATTTATTTTATTTTTTTGAATGCTGCACAAATGTAGAAAACATTTGATGTCGATAATAAATTAATACACGATAATAAATTAATACAGGTGTTCAAAAGTCAGACCAACTTTTTTTTACTTCAGAGGATATGAATGGAAAGGAAATGCATCAAATCCCAAAGATTACATAGAGCTTGTGACTTCCCCAAATAACCCTGAAGGTATGCTCCGTAAGTCCATAATTGAAGCCTTGAAGGTTCATTGGTCGCATATGATCATGCTACATACTGGCCTCATTTTACTCCAATCAAATATACATAGGATGAAGATATCATGTTGTTTGCCCTTTCCAAGTACATCGGACATTCAGGTAGTCGATTTGGTAAGTTACTATTGCTAAATATGTTTCACTATATATATTTATTTATTTTTAATTTTCAACATATGAATCAATCTCATAACATCTACATCGTTTCTGTTTAGGTGGGCATTTGTAAGAGATAAGGCTGTGTATAATAAATTGACGACATACATCGCAACAAACAGTGAGGGAGTATCATGCGAAACACAGCTCAGAACACTAAAAATTATAAAAGAAATTTTGCTACAAATAAATCAGCACAAAGGAGCTTTTGGCGATTTCAATGATATTGATATACCACGCTAAGAAACAGTTGGATTAAACTAACCAACCTTGTAGCTCAGTCTAACCGATTCTCACTTCAAAAACTATCTCTGAATATTACAACTACTTCAAAAGAGTCCGAGACCCTTCTCCAAGTAAGCATATATCATATAATATCATATTATCATTTTTAACACTTAGATAAATCAGACACTGTATATCTTGTACTTTGATTCGGTTAGCTTGCTTTATGTAAACGAGTGAGAGTGGTGTGAATAGTTGAAATGCATTTGATGATTGACAAATTCGATATGGTAGAGAGGAAAAGAATGACATGGATAAAATTGCGAGTGACATTATTTACTGGTAGAATCTTAGATGTAATCATTCATTTTTGCAAACAACTTTTTTTTGAAGTGGATTTTTCTCTAGCATTTTTTAAATCTTTTTATGGTGGTTAATTCTGATATGAGTATATCAAATATTGGAAGGGTAAAGAAATAATGAGAAGGATAGAGTATAAGCATTTTTATATAGGTTCCAATAAGAGCAACTTATATGTTAATGTTGTTCAGTGATGCATAAAAATATTGTAGTTTTTTTTCTTTTTAAGTAATTGAGTGCTCAATTTTTTATGTATTGGGGGTGAATATAAACCGTTGGATAGTAATTTAATGTGTAAAATCTCCAATAAAAATTACTTATCAAAAGTTTGAAGTGATTTTGTTGGAATCGAGTCTAAAATGGTAGCTTATATTGCATTCCATGACTACGTAACCTATTTGCCTATTATTACAACACCCCAGGCACTTATCATTTGATGGCTTTGTGTTTACTGTGAAATTGGATTCAGAAGGTGCATATTAAATATATATGTGCTAAATAATAAACTTGTTTTCCAGTACATACATGTTAATGTTCAAAAATCATTATAAATACCAGTGGTCATGCACGTGTGATGTACTTGTATAGAGGAAAAAAACCATCTTAATTTTTTTCTTTCTATATAAGTTTTTGGTAAAGCAAATGGAGTTGGTAGCAACATAATTTTGGCGTCTCTTGGTTTGAACCCAAAACCTCTAAACAGTAGGATATGGTACTTTTTTCTTCTTCAAAAACTTCAAATGGAGGTATTCTCATTATACATAGAAGATACATGTATATAGTATTGGCAAATATTGATCTCTTATTTGGGTAACTAACCATTGCATTTAAACCATATAAAAATACTATATTATATATTTCATAGTTTATTTTCTTTTATTTGAAAAGTATCAACTAACTGTGTTACTGGCAACCATGAACTTATATGTTTATGCATGCATGTTTGCGGCTGTAATAGCATATCAATACATGTCACTTACAACTATTGGACTTCTCTATTAATGGATCATACCATGATTTTTAGTTCTAACATAGTTCATTTTCCGGGCTAGACACTTTGTGTCGATTGTTGTTGCATTCATTTGTGTGTTGGGTCTTGGTTTAGTTTATAAAAAAATATTGAAATTGAAAAAAAAAATCTTATTAGAAAACTATATTGAGGTCCGTGCTTCGCACACGATGGTGTTGGGTTGTAAAATTACATCAGACTTCTTGGACTACAATTGTAAGTGTGGTAGGGTTGTGTTTGTGTATGATGGTGGAGGTATTATAAACATTACTATGAGATTTACGTCGTAATGCACGTAGTATTACTTGTATGTCGTACACTCAATAGAATTTGTAACAGGCTGCAGATTTATATATGGAGATGAGGATAAAAGGCTAGGTAGTCGAAAGTTGAATAGCTCAGCTAGGGGTTAAAAGCTTGTGTAACCAAGTAAACATGTGTTCGTATTGTGACAGCAGTATGAAGACGTGGAGACGGAGACATAATTCAATATATATGGGTACATGTATGAAGTGGTGAATATGAATCAGAAGTACAAAGCTTACAGTGTTTTGATTGCTAAAACACTTCAGTGTAGTTGTTAATAGTGCTGTAAACAGTTGTTGGTAAAAAAAAGTAACATCTCCATTTAGTTAGTTTCAATAGAATAAAAATGTAGTGAAATAGTATTGGAGTAAATAGTCAATGTGAGAGTATGCATACAAAATTGATGTTTTGTATGTAAGGGAGGAACATTGACTGAGTTGAGATGATGGGATAGTAAAGCAAATTATGATTTCATTTATTCTTAGTCACGGTAAATCCAACTAACCTAAGATATTTGAAAACTGTATCTTTATATTTGGTGTTTGTTGGTAGACAGCCTGCGTTGAAAATTAAACTTGACTTTGGACTGGATTATTGGAATTAATTTGGACCACAAATAAAGAAGTAAAGCTAAAAGAGAATTCTAGAGAAAGTTAGAAAGAAACATTTAGATAGAATTATTTAGATATATGTTGTCATGGTAGAAGAGGTTGTAGAATTTTTCATTCTCAAATTGTAATAAAATAACTAGAATCTATAGTTTTCTTGTTTAAAGATATTTTGTATGAAAGTTATAGAAAACTCTAGAGAATAGTTGTATACCGTAGGATCAAACACATCACCACCGTTCATTTGAGATGTGAATTACTATAAATAGAAGTGGTGTATCTCAATTGCAAGCAAGCAAAAAAATTGTAAGCAAAAGTTTGTAATAAAGTACAACTTTCTCCTTTAAAATCAATCTCTCATTTCACACTTGCTATCCAATTAATCTTCAACTTGAAAAATTTCTAACATTGGTATCCGAGCCAGGTTCTTAGTCAAGAAAATAGTTTGTAATAAAAGCCAGGTTCTTAGTCAAGAAAATATGGCAAGCGGCATGACACCATTTCAAGTTCCATTGCTAAAGAAGGAGTACTAGGATAATTGGAGTAATCGCACGAAGGCGTTGCTCGGTTCACAAGATGTGTGGGATATCATTGAAAATGGGTATATTGAACCCGTCGATATCACCACTTTATCCCAAACACAAAAGGATAATTTGAAGGATTCAAGAAAGAAGGATCGTAAGGCTCTTACTCTCATTCATCTAGGCTTGGATGAATCTATGTTTGAGAAGGTAGCAAGTGCGCAAAGTAGTAAGGAAGCATGAGAGATTTTGGAGAATGCATTCAAAGGCATCGATAACGTGAAGAAGATAAGACTACAAACTATGCGACGTGAGTTTGAAGCTTTACATATGAAATCAACCGATTCGATTGATGATTATTTTTCACGAGTTTTGGCATTAGTAAATCAAATGAAAAGATATGGTGAAAAATTGGAGGACTCTAGAGTGGTCGAGAAAATTCTACAAACTTTAGATTCAAAATTCGATTACATAGTTGTAGCTATTGAAGAATCTAAAGATCTAGAATTCATGACCGTTGATCAACTCATAGGATCACTTCAAGCCCATGAAGAAAAATTAAAGAAAAGGGTCAAAGAAGAGCCATTGGAGCAAGCTCTTCAAACCAAACTCACCTTAAACGAGAATGAAACATTTAGAAATATAAGAAGTCATAGCCAAAGAGGAAGAGGTCGAGGTCAAAGCTGTTGAAGAGGTTGTTACAAATTTTTCAATAAAGATGAGAGAAACCAAAACGCATATGCTACAAGAGGTCGAGGAAGAGGAGGAAACATGAAACAAAATGGAAGATCAAGGTATGATAAAACACAAATTAAGTGTTACAATTGTGATAAATTTAGGAATTTTGCTTCCGAATGTAGATCTATTTCTAATAAAGTTCTAGAGAGATCTAACTTTGCTAAAGAAGAGAAAGAATATTCTATACTACTTGTGGCACAAAAGGGAGATGCATGTGGTGATAACAATACATGGTATTTGGATACGGGGGCTAGCAATCATATGTGTGGAAGAAAGAACATGTTTACGGAGCTTGACGAATCAGTAAGTGGAAACATTTATTTTGGTGATGAATCTAAAATTCCAGTTAAGGGAAAAGGAAAAATATCAATTCGCTTAAAAAATGAAAAACATGATTTTATCTCTAACGTATATTATATGCCTAATATGAAAAGTAACGTTCGAAGCTTGGGGCAACTTTTAGAAAAAGGATACGACATTCATATGAAAGATCGTAGCCTTCTCATGAAAGATGCTATAAAGGAAATCTAGTTGCTAAAGTAGAAATGTCAAAAAATAGAATGTTTCCACTCCATATTTCAAATAATATTGCCAAATGTTTAAAAGCATGCTATAAAGATTCATCATGTTGGCATTTGATTTGGACATCTTAATTTTGAGGGTTTAAAGTTGTTAAAGAATAAAAACATGGTGAAAGGTTTACCACGAATCGATCATATGAATCAACTATGTGAAGGATGCTTATTTGGAAAACAACTAAGGAAAAGTTTTCCAAAAGAATCCAACATAAGGGCTAAAGAACCACTGGAGTTAATTCACACCGATATTTGTTGTCCAATAAAACCGTGCTCACTTGGAAAAAATAATTACTTTGCTTTGTTTATTGATGATTATAGTAGAAAAACTTGGGTCTATTTCCTTAAAAAAAGTCCGATGTATTTGATGCCTTTAAGAAATTTAAAGCTTTTGTAGAAAATGAAAGTGGTTATAAGATAAAAACCATGAGGTCCGACCGAGGTGGAGAATTTACCTCTAAAGAATTTGAGAAATTTTGTGAAGAAAATGGAATTCACCGTCCCTTAACCGTCTCATATACTCCACAACAAAACGGGGTCGTAGAAAGGAAGAATAGATCTCTACTTAATATGGCACAGAGTATGTTGAAAAGTAAGAGAATTCCAAAAGAATTTTGGGCCGAAGCCGTTGAATGTGCAGTATACTTAGCTAATCGCTCTCCAACTCGAAGTGCGTGGAACAAAACTCCCGAAGAAGCTTGGTGTGGAAGAAAACCATGTATAACACATTTGAGAGTATTTGGAAGCCTAGCATATGCCCATGTGCCGGATCAAAAGCGTTTCAAATTGGATGATAAAAGTGAAAAATATATATTCATTGGCTATGACTCAAGGTCAAAAGGGTATAAGTTGTATAATCCTATAGATGGAAAGTTGTTAGTCGAGATGTGGAGTTTGATGAAGAAAACACTTGGGATTGGAGCACACAAGAAGATGATTATAATTTCCTTCCCTTTTACGAAGAAGAAGATAACAGTGATGTGCAAGAAGAGCCGACTAGTCCAACATCGTCATCTCCATCAAGCACTCATCAAGAAACTCCACAAGAAGAAAGCTCAAGTGAAAGGATGTCGCGCATGAGATCTTTACAAGAACTATACGAGGTAACACCACTTTGTGATAATATTATTATTTTGTCTTTTTGCAAATTGTGAGCCAATAGATTTCAAAGAAGCAAAACAAGACGAAAGATGGAGGAGTGCTATGGATGAAGAAATCAAAGCTATTGTGAAAAATGATACATGGAAGATGACTGATTTACCTAAAGGACACAAAGCTATTGGAGTAAAATGGATATACAAAGCAAAGAAAAACGCTAAAGGAGAAGTTGAAAGGTACAAAGCTAGATTGGTAGCCAAAGGATACAAGCAAAGAGCAGGTATAGATTATGACAAGGTATTTGCTCTTGTTGCCCGTTTAGAAACTATAAGATTATTAGATTCTTTAGCGGCTCAAAATAAATGGAAAATATATCAAATGGATGTGAAATTGGTTTTCTTGAATATTACTATAGAAGAAGAAGTTTATTTGGAGCAGCCACTTAGTTATAAAATTAAAGGACATGAAGATAAAGTTTTAAAATTAAAAAAGGCACTTTATGGTTTGAAACAAGCCCCTAGAGCATGAAATACTAGAATTGATAAATATTTTCTAGAAAATAACTTTATAAAATGCCTTCATGAACATGCTCTTTACATAAAGACAAATCAAAGTGGAGATATCTTGATTGTATGTTTGTATGTGGATGACTTAATCTTTACCAGAAATAATTCAAAAGCATTTGAAGATTTTTAAGAAGGAGATGAGTTTAGAGTTTGAGATGACCGATATTGGACTCATGTCATGTTATCTTGGTATTCAAGTGATTTAAAGCGAGCACGACATATTTATTTCACAAAAAGCATATGCAAAGAAAATAATGAAGAAATTTAAGATGGATGGAAGTAAACCAGTTAATACCCCAATAGAATGTGGAACAAAGCTCTCAAAATATACCCAAGAAGAGGATGTGGATCCCACACTATTCAAGAGTTTGGTTGGTAGCTTAAGATACCTCACATGCACAAGACCCGATATACTTTATGGTGTTGGACTCATTAGCCGCTATATGGAAGCTCCTACAAAATCACATTTGAAGACTGCAAAAAAGATTTTTCGATACATTAAAGGTACCATTGATTTTGGTTTGTTATACTCAAGTTCTAATAATTTCAAGTTAATTGGTTACAGTGACAACGATTGGGCTGGAGATGTTGATGATCGTAAAAGTACGACTGGATTTGTCTTCTTCATGGGAAATACAGCCTTCACCTGGAGCTCAAAAAAGCAACCAACTGTGACGCTTTCCACTTGTGAAGCTGAGTATGTTGCTGCTTCAACTTGTGTTCGTCATGCTATTTGGCTTTGAGATTTATTGATGGAGTTACATATACCACAACACAATGCAACAAAAATTTACATAGATAATAAGTCAGCTATCGCTCTAGCCAAGAATCCTGTCTTACATGAACGAAGTTCACACATCGATACACGTTATCACTTTATTCGAGAGCGGATTGCAAAAAAGGAAGTACGAGCAAAGTTTATTAACTCAAAAGAACAAGTAGCAGACGTTTTTACAAAGGCATTAAAAAATGAAGACTTTCAAAGACTGCGGAAGATGCTTGGAGTGACAAAGTCAAGTTTACGGGAGGATGTTGAAAATTAAACTTGACTTTGGGCTAGATTATTGGAATTAATTTGGGCCACAAACAAAAAAGTAAAGCTAAAAGAGAATTCTAGAGAAAGTTAGAAAGAAACATCTAGATAGAATTATCAAGATATATGTTGTCATGATAGAAGATGTTATAGAATTTTCCATTCTCAAATTGTAATAAAATAAGTAGAATCTAGAGTTTTCTTGTCTAAAGATGTTTTGTATGAAAGTTATAGAAAACTCTAGAGAATAGTTGTATACCGTAGGATCAAACACATCACCACCGTTCATTTGAGATGTGAATTACTATAAAGATGAGCGTTGTATCTCAATTGCAAGCAAGCAAAATAATTGTAAGTAAAAGTTTGTAATAAAGTACAACTTTCTCCTTTAAAATCAATCTCTAATTTCACACTTGCTATCCAATTAATCTTCAACTTGAAAAATTTCTAACAGCCTGTAGTAAAAAAATAAAAAATAAAATAAAAACGACAGCGAAAAACGAAAGCAACTCATGGATTATAAAACAAAATTAAACGAGCTAACATTGGTTGTCAATATAAATTCATGCAAATATGTGCACTTTCAGCAGGTGATACCCTAATAGCTGAAGTGGTTAGGCATATGTGGAGTATTGAAAGGAACTTGCATACGACCAGCAGATCAGGAATATTGATATGCCTTGAAATTCAATTAATCATTGATGTTGGTGAAGTTGGTTTGAAGTAAAAAGAGAAAAGTATTTAAACTGATGACCCTATATTATAACCAAATTTAAGTAAACAGCAAATGAAATGAACTAAAAAACCAGGCAAGTGCGTTTAAAACAAGAAAAGAAAAAAGACTCTGAGTTGGAGGCTGGAACCTTAACGTACAACGCTTCTCCTGAACCTTGTTCTTAAACATCTCGGAATCAGTGCGTCCTTGTCTTCCACATCGTAGTTATGGTACGTAAGTAGAATGCAGTCGCTAACATTTTCATAACGTATAATGCAAGACGTGGCTAACTGTGTATAACACCTGATTGCAAAATTTAATGGATCGACTGATGTATAATGTTATCACTAACCCATGAACTTTTGTGATGTAACATCAATTACACATTATCAACATATTATTTAATTCAAGTTTTCATCTTCAATGCTAATATTAATGATAATGTTATTATTACTTGACAAAATTTTTATTAGACATTCCACTTCACAATGTGAAGTAATAAATATACATGATGGTATAATTTTTTTTTATTATTATTTAAATTTTGAGTGGGACATGGTCAAATTTTTTTCTATAAATATATTTGAATGGAAGTGTTTTTTATTTTATTTTACCGTGGTGTTTGATTTTTAGAAATTACATTGAGATTTATCTCTTGACACAAGAATTTAATTAATATTACATTCTATTTTCATGGAGATTATCTTTTAATTTTGTCAGCAGTCATATTGTCACCTTCGTCATACGCAGAAAACATATTATTGTAGGTCAACTCCTATTGTAAAAAAACATTGTTGTACAGATGAAGCTAAAAATGGTACCTTGTACACAACTCATTTTCCCTTCAAGTACACTACAGACGTTGCTTACTGACTATTGTTAAGAAAGCATTCTCGAAACTTGAACTGTATTTAGAAGGTGGAGAAATCTGCAATCAATTTTTTTTCTTGCTAACATAAGTACGTGTTATTTGTTTTTTTTTTGAATAAAAATGGGAAGAAAACTTAGTTAATGGCAGATAGACACAATTGCCTATTTTACGTTATTTCAAATGAAACAATACGTGAACCGTACTTTACACTGAGTAATGTAAAGATATACCTGAGTTTGGGTACTTGGGTATTTATGTTTAGAACCCGATTTGCATGAAGGCGATTTAATTAACAGGAAATTATTGTCAAAGACAAAATTTCACAGCTTTTTAGCCTCAAGGACAGACCTTTAATATTTTATCATGAAAGACAACTTTCTGTAGGTATCAGTTTTTACTTATTGATAGCAGTTTTTAGGTATCAGTTTGTAGTTATTGGTAGCAGTTTTTATGTATCAGTTTTAGCTTGGTAGCAGTTTTGTTGTCCTTATGAATAATTTTGGAAAATGTTTGTCCTTATGAATAATTTTTAGAAGAATGTTTGTTCTTGTGGTAAAAATATTGAGGTCGTGTGCTTGAGGTGAAAAATATATAAATTTTTGTCCTTTAAAATAATTCCCCCTTTAATTAATTCATCCATATATGTTAATTTCCACAAAAGGTCTTCAATAGGTAAATATAATTAATATAATTGTCAGAAGTAAGACTATAATGTCAATATGGCAGTATACTTTATGTAAACTTTCAAACCTTCAAATATCTAGTGATAAAAATTAACATGTACCCAACATCTAACAATTACAGCAGCAACAACAACAACGCTATTATTCTCAAACAAGTTGGGTTCGATTAGATATGGAACCCAAAATTAAATGACAAAATCAATTTAAAAATCATAATGACAATAATAATAACAATAAAAACCATGATAATAATAATAAAATCAAATCAAATAAGTAAACAAATAATAATAATAATGAAATAAAATAAACATAAAGATAAAAAATAATGTACATATGTGTTAAACCATGATAATGATCATAATTATGCTAATAGTAATATTGATCGAAGACCAAACAATATGTCTTAGGCTTCTATTCACTGGCCGTATAATCTAAAACTTATAACACTAACCCTAAATCAACCCTAAGCAAAAATAAAAACTTCTAGCTTATGGTTCTGGTATGTGGATCACTAACTTCCATGCGCTCCTGTCCGACACCAACTCTTCGGATATATTCCAATCCTACAAGCCCCTTTTACTACTTCCTTTCATGTCAACCTTGGTCGACCTCTATCTCTCTTAGAGCATTCGACGCAGCATATAATTTCAACGCGAACAGCTTGTAGGATCTAGATTAATCCTAGAGGGGGAGGGGGTGAATAGGGTTATAGCAAATTTTCTCGATATAAACACAGAAACAAACCGCAGAAATAAATATGCTGAAAAGTAAATCACACAAAATTTATCTAGCTTCGGCAACCCCTGCCTACTGCTGCATTCCCAGATTTCTATTAGAATTAAACAGTATCACGCTTACAAACACTCTACTAGGCTTGCAAATCTTTTGCTCCCGCTCACAAACACTCTACTAGACTCGCAAACATTTGTTCCCGCTCACAAACACTCTACTAGACTCGCACACCCTGCTCCGCCTATAGAGTTTCGCTTACTCGCAAACTCTGCTCCCGCCTATAGAGCTTTGCTTACTCGCAAGCTATGCTCCCGCCTATAGAGCTTTACAAACTCGCACACCCTACTCACTGAACTAATTCTAACTAGACAATCTGACACTACCTAAACCCTATGTGGTGATTTACAAAGTTTTGATTCGTAAAGTGAAAACAAAAACAATTAAACAACAATTAAAAGACACAATAACCCTAATTAAAAAAATTAAACTAAAGCCTTTAAAAATAACAAGACCGGCCCAAACATATCATCTCCCCTTTTTTTATTTCACCGGCCTGCTTTCCTTTGTGAGATAATGGTGGCTTTGTTTCGTTCGTTCCTTTTCTCGTCTGAATTAGGGCTTGTGCTATAATTGAAGTCGCCGACTCCAGTGGCTTCGATCGAGATCTCCAGTGTCCAGTTCCTTGCGTTCGTCGATCGTTTGTCTCTTTGAATTTCTATCGGCTACTTCAATTCGATCAAGTTCGAATTATAATTAGTATGTTAATTTTTGCTTTTGCTTTTACTGGTTTTGGCTTGCTTGAACTTGATCGTGATTTGAGTTGGATGATTTTTGTCTTTGTTAAGCTCGAACTCGAATACCAATTTAGCCGATGACGATTGGGTTTATATAGGATTCGAAATCCTTTTTTTGTGTTCGTATGAGTTCATTTGAATTTGTCTTTGGCCGTTCGATCTTGTATTGATGCTTGAGATTTCACTGACTTGTTCGTAATTGAATATTCTTCGTTACTTGATGGTCACGGCTTTGATTTTGAAATTGCGATATATTTGGTCAAAACGAAACTTTGATTTCTTTGTGATGACCACGACTTTGACTTTATGTATGAACACGGCTTCTTGACTTGACTGCATCCCACGGCTTTGATTTGTTCAACTTGAAATTGTTTGCGTCTGCATTGAATTCGAACTTAGACTTGTTTATTGCTCTCCTGTAGATGCATTCACTTCATGTTTGCATTGTTGTTCACTTGATTACTGAGCTGGTGCCATCTGGTACTTGTTTGCATTGTTGGTTCATCACTTCGTTTCAGTTTGATACTGTGTTGCAGTCGCTATGCAGTCGCTATTGAGTTGTTTTGTCTCTGTCCAGTTGATGTTCTGTTCATTGCTTGTGATATCCATGTTGCAACTGTGGTTTATATATGTGTAGTCTTCATTTGGTTTATTGCAGTATTCATTGTTGTTGTAACTGGACATGTAGCTTGAGCTTCATGCGTGAATATTGAAAAAATCTCTGATTTGATGTTGCATTTCATGATTCATCTTGCAGTTGCATTTACTTGTGGTCTCTTCATTGTTGTTGATGCTGAAGCTTGTTGGTTCGATTCCAGTATGCTTTTTCACTGTCATGTACATGTTGTTTCATTATGTTTGAACTTGCATCACTGCACTAGTTTTCTTCAATTCTCTGGCCTCTGTGAGCTTGTCTCTGGCCATTTTAACTGAGCATTTGTTTGGACTTCACTGTGCATTATGATCACTTTGTTTTGACTTGATCATTTTGGCTTGATGGCAGAGGCAGTGTAGTATTGTCGCACTTCATTGTGGTCCAGCCTTTGACCTACATCACTGTATATTTGGTTTGTAGTGAGCTCTGTTGTATTCTTCATTATTGTATCTCACTGTGTTGCATTGAGTTCGAGTTTCACTGTTGCATGCACTTGTTGTATGTGTTGCTTCATGTTTTTGTTCATGTTGGCACTAGTTTTGCTTTGAGCACACTTCTGGTTATTTGACAGTCTTGTCTTATCCACTATTTCACTTGACACTGCTGTGTCTTTGTTTCATTGTCTCCATTCAGAAATTTTGTTGCAGTTTGATTATTTGTCCTCGTATGCTTCAAGTTGCCTTGAGTTGAACCCGTGTGTTATTTGGGTTTGACCTGTGCTCACCTGTCCCTGTAACATTATCAAGTGTATATCGGTGTGCACGGCCTTGTGGCATATACAGTGATACACTGTGTATGTCACAAGTTGTTCGTGTGTGATGAATTCAAATGTAAATTATGACGAACAACCTGGCAAATATTATTTTCAAAATTCACGTTTTATTTTATACTGCAAAAATATTTCTTTTTCAATTTTACTGCGTTAGTGAATATTTTTGCAGATTGCTCAGATGCTGTATTCAAACTGGAATGCAGTTGAAGATAAATACGAGTGTAAGTGATATGTAGTGAGGTTAACTGTAAATGTAAAATTGTGATGTATTGTAATCAAAGTTGTATATTTATAGTGAGAGCTTGAAATTGTACTATTCAAAATTGTAATAAATATTAGTTTGAATAAAATATCCGTTTGAATTCAAATTCCGTGTTATTTATTTTATTCAGCAAATAATTATTTAATCTGTGAAAAATAAAATAGTATATTAATAAATACATTTAAATGAATGTATATATGTTTATTATCATCAAACAAAAATCATATAAACGCAAAGCGCATATTCAACAATCTCCCCCTTTTGATGATAACAAACATATATTTAAGATTTTGAATGTATTAAATTTATTTGATCGTTCAATTTGCTCCCCCTATTTAAATGCTCCCTCTCTACACAATACTCCCCCTACATATATGCATACAAATAAAAATATGTAAATGATCCTATATGCAAATGGAAAATTATTTGACCTTTGCTTGATTCTATTTGACAAAGTCTTAACTTTTCTCTCCCCCTTTTGTTATCAGCAAAAAAATAACAGTGTTATAAAAATAGGGATGAAGTGACAGACATGAATCAAACATTTAACTCAATTAAATAAATATCAAATTTCAATAAAACTCAAACAAAAATCATAATTACCCTTGTCAGACGCATATTCCACTTTCAGAAGGGATGGGGATAAAATCATCAAAAAACCATACAGTTCTGTCTATTTCTGGTATATTTATTTTAGGAAATTTGAATATCTACTAACCATGCATAACCGTTAGGACTTTTAAATGAGATTAGTAGTATTCACAATTTTTATTTAAAAAATGAAATCAAGTATCTTCTAAGCACGCATGACCGTGAGGACTTTTAAATGGGATTAGAATCAACTTGTCTATTTAATCAATCAATTTTGATATGCGTTCCATACGTACATAACCGTAAGGACTTTTAAATGAGTATGGAAGCACATAATCAAAAAATCCAAGTAATTCACCCATGCATAACCGTGAGGACTTTTAAATGAGAGTGAATACTTTGGATATTTATTTTTATTGAAGAATATAATAAATTGAAGCACAGACAATTTCCTTTATAATAATAAATTGAAGAACGAATAATTTCCTTTGTAAACTACCACAAATTTACATACTATATATGATTTTGATGAGTGATGGTCGATAGAAAAATGATAGAAATAGAAATGATCATGGAATTTTTACCCAACAAAAGTTTTATAACTCTTGTTATGAAATTCTAAAGAAAATTTTCTAAATATATTGTCTTGAGTAATGTATGACAAATATCGACACTCGTCACTTTTTCAATCACTATTGATCTTTTCGATAATCATTAGGGAGTTAGATTAGTAAAAATTTGTCATTTAAAATGACTAATCTGAAAATATGTTCAAAAATGATTTTCTCGAAGGGGTTATATGAAAAAAAATCTGCTATTTGAAAGATTATTTCAAGTGAAATATATGCAGATATTTTCTTTGAAAAACGATGCAGCAAATGAAGGTTTCAAAAATTAATCACGTTCCACTAGTAATTTTTCTATCAACTATATTACCAGTGTAATTTGCATCTGAATTTAAATTTCACTCAATATTCACTCGTTGGATGACAAAGACCAGATTTGTGAAATTTCAACAAACTATCTCAGAATAAAATTTGAAATGAAGCTATGTTAACACTCAAACAAATATCATAGTGTTAATTTCAGAAACCTTAGGATAAACAGTTATATTCATGAGTAATCAACAGTCAATCAACATCATTATTATTTCAAAAACAATTTCTTGAAGTTTCAACAATTTCTCAAAATCCTTTTTAACATCTTTCACATGAAATTTGAAATCGTGCAAATTTACAAGCAGTGACCAAAATGTCAAAACAAATATATCTACGTGTAGCATGAGTAATCAAAGATCAATAAAATACCATCATTTTACCGAACAAATTTATATAGATTAGTTCAAAGTTGAAAATCTGATTGGTCATCATTTAAGCACAAAACAAGGTCATAAATAAGAACAAGTCATGTAGGATCATATCAAGTAAGTCCGAATCAGTCAACCATCATAATTACTCCAAGTAATTCTATTTAAAGATGATTGGTCAATATTTTGAAAAAGTCATAGAATCAAAATCATCATCTTTTGTTCATCTCAATATTGGCTGATTTAATTCGGATTATGGTGCAGATTATCACATTTAATATATCATTCATAACAAATTTACCTGTTTTACCTTTACGATAATTTTTCGTTGTTGTCCATTGTGATTATGTCACCTTTATACTAGGCTAAGGGACTTTGCTTTGTCGCCCGTTGTGTATCTGGAACAGCCAAAATCCAGAGAACACTGTTGTTGTTCCTTAGCCTGCCACCACACCTACACGATGAAAGATTTTTGTGACCTATTTGTTTTTATAGGTCCATGGTTGTTAGTGGCAGAATATTTATAAAAACAATTTTGTGAAGACCCAAAACTATTTATAATTGTTCCTTTCGGCACCCAAATTTGTTGAACTTTAAGAGATTTTATATTTGTGCCTTTTGGAACCCAAACTTGCATAAATTTTGTGTTCTTGTTCCTATGACCATAATTTTCAACCCGATGTCCAATTATTTCACTTCTAGCAAAGATACTCCTACCTTTTGCATTATCATCAACTTGTGTTTTTCTAAAACCTAGTCCTTTTCTGTTGTTAGCAAACATTTGATTTCCCAATAACATGTTAAATGATTTTTCTCCTCTTGAAAAATTGTTCAGAGATTTCTCAAGATTTTGGACTTTGGTTTTTAGTGATGTGTTTTCAGTTACAAGTGAGGTGCATCGATTTATAAAATCCTTTTTCCCAGTGTCGATGGTTTTCTTAAGATTCAAGTTTTCTTTTTCAAGATTCTCAAAGTTATTCCTAAATTTTGATAATTCTGAATCTAAAATCTTACAATTTTTACAGTCTAGGTTTTGAATGTTTTCAAGTTCAGTTTCTAACCTAGAATTTTCATGGGCGAGTTCTCTCCTATCAGATTTCAGTTTTTCAATTTTAGATTCAAGACTATCAATTGTTTTAGTAAGATATAAGCACATAAAAACAAGATCTCTATAGGAATACTCACCTACCTCACTAGATTCCTCAGAGTTTGCTTCTGATTCTGATTTTGCCATACAACACAAGTTAGCTTCCTCTGAGCTATTATCCGAAACTTCCACTCCTTCTTCATCATCCCAAATTGCTGCAAAAGCCTTCTTTTTCTTTTTCTTTCCTTTGTTGTATTTGAGAAGTGGGCATTCTGGTTTGACGTGGCTAGGCTTGTTGCAGTTATAACACGTCAGTTCATTATCAAAATTTTCAGAATCTTTTGACCTATTGCCCTTAGTTTTCTTCTTGCGTGGCTTGAATCTTGACCATTTTCTAAGATTATTGACAGCCATTGCAAGTTCTTCAATTGGATATTCTCCTTCTTCATCGCTTTCTTCTTTGCTCTTTAAGGCAATCGTCTTCTTCTTTGGTTCGGAGTTGTTGCGTTCTTCCTTTGCTTTTAGCTCAAGCTCATATGTCATCAAGTTGCCAATCAACTCCTCCATGCTTAGCTTACTCAGGTCTTTCGATTCTTGTATTGCCGTGACTTTTGCCTCAAAGTTCATTGGTAAAACTCGTAGCACCTTCCTTACAAGCTCTACCTCAGTGAATACTTTCCCAAGCGCTCTAGCGTTGTATACCAAGGTTGAAAAGCGTCCAAGCATATCCTTTATGCTCTCGGCTTTGTCCATCACAAAGTTTTCGTATTCATTGCTGAATAGGGCTAGACGAGACTCCTTTACTTGAGAAGTTCCTTCGTGTGTCACCTCCAAAGTGTGCCAAATTTCCTGTGCTGTTGTACAATGAGAAATTTTATTAAATTCATTTTTATCAAGAGCACATATCAAAGCATTCATGGCTTTAGCATTTGTCGTTTTCAATCTCTTATCGTTAGATCCCACCTATCCTTAGGTTTAGGAATCTCAATATCACCAATGATTATAGTGGGAGGTTTATAGCCAGTTTCAATAATATCCCAAACATCATAATCAACAGAACTAAGATAGATACCCATCCTAACTTTCCAATAAGCATAATCGTTCCCGTTAAACATGGGTGGCCTAGCAATAGATTGCCCCTCAGAAAAAGCATTATTCGGTGAATTCATGACTCTAGAGTTAAAAACAAAATACCGGGCTCTGATACCACTTGTAGGATCTAGATTAACCCTAAAGGGGGGTGAATATGGTTATAGCAAATTTTCTCGATATAAACACAGAAACAAACTGCAGAAATAAATATGCTGAAAAGTAAATCACACACAAAATTTACTCAGCTTCGGCAACCCCTGCCTACTGCTGCATTCTCAGATTTCTATTAGAATTAAACAGTATCACGCTTATAAACACTCTACAAGACTCGCAAACCTTTTGCTCCCGCTCACAAACACTCTACTAGACTTGCAAACATTTGCTCCCGCTCACAAACACTCTACTAGACTCGCACACCCTGCTCCGCCTATAGAGTTTCGCTTACTCGCAAACTCTGCTCCCGCCTATAGAGCTTTGCTTACTCGCAAACTCTGCTCCCGCCTATAGAGCTTTGCAAACTCGCACACCCTGCTCACTGAACTAATTCTAACTAGACAATCTAACACTACCTAAACCCCAGGTGGTGATTTACAAAGTTTTGATTCGTAAAGTAAAAACAAAAATAATTAAACAACAATTAAAAGACACAATAACCCTAATTAAAAAAAATTAAACTAAAGCCTCTAAAAATAACAAGGCCGACCCAAACATATCATCTCCCCTTTTTTTTATTTCACCGGCCTGCTTTCCTTTGTGAGATAATGGTGGCTTTGTTTCGTTCGTTCCTTTTCTCGTCTGAATTAGGGCTTGTGCTATAATTGAAGTCGCCGACTCCAGTGGCTTCGATCGAGATCTCCAGTGTCCAGTTCCTTGCGTTCGTCGATCGTTTGTCTCTTTGAATTTCTATCGGCTACTTCAATTCGATCAAGTTCGAATTATAATTGGTATGTTAATTTTTGCTTTTGCTTTTACTGGTTTTGGCTTGCTTGAACTTGATCGTGATTTGAGTTGGATGATTTTTTTCTTTGTTAAGCTCGAACTCGAATACCAATTTAGTCGATGACGATTGGGTTTATATAGGATTCGAAATACTATTTTTGTGTTCGTATGAGTTCATTTGAATTTGTCTTTGGCCGTTCGATCTTGTATTGATGCTTGAGATTTCACTGACTTGTTCGTAATCGAATATTCTTCGTTACTTGATGGTCACGGTTTTGATTTTGAAATTGCGATATATTTGGTCAAAACGAAACTTTGATTTCTTTGTGATGACCACGACTTTGACTTTATGTATGAACACGACTTCTTGACTTGACTGCATCTCACGGCTTTGATTTGTTCAACTTGAAATTGTTTGCGTCTGCATTGAATTCGAACTTAGACTTGTTTATTGCTCTCCTGTAGATGCATTCACTTCATGTTTGCATTGTTGTTCACTTGATTACTGAGCTGGTTCCATCTGGTACTTGTTTGCATTGTTGGTTCATCACTTCGTTTCAGTTTGATACTGTGTTGCAGTCGCTATGCAGTTGCTATTGAGTTGTTTTGTCTCTGCCCAGTTGATGTTCTGTTCATTGCTTGTGATATCCATGTTGCAACTGTGGTTTATATATGTGTAGTCTTCATTTGGTTTATTGCAGTATTCATTGTTGTTATAACTGGACATGTTGCTTGAGCTTCATGCGTGAATATTGAAAAAATCTCTGATTTGATGTTGCATTTCATGATTCATCTTGTAGTTGCATTTACTTGTGGTCACTTCATTGTTGTTGATGCTGAAGCTTGTTGGTTCGATTCCAGTATGCTTTTTCACTGTCCTGTACATGTTGTTTCATTATGTTTGAACTTGCATCACTGCACTAGTTTTCTTCAATTCTCTGGCCTCTGTGAGCTTTTGTCTCTGGCCATTTTAACTGAGCATTTGTTTGGACTTCACTGTGCATTATGATCACTTTGTTTTGACTTGATCATTTTGGCTTGATGGCAGAGGCAGTGTAGTATTGTCGCACTTCATTGTGGTCCAGCCTTTGACCTACATCACTGTATATTTGGTTTGTAGTGAGCTCTGTTGTATTCTTCATTATTGTATCTCACTGTGTTGCATTGAGTTCGAGTTTCACTGTTGCATGCACTTGTTGTATGTGTTGCTTCATGTTTTTGTTCATGTTGGCACTAGTTCTGCTTTGAGCGCACTTGTAACGACCCGTATTTTACGTGTCGACATATTGTAAAATAGTTGCCATTAAGTCGTTGATGTTGTTAAGCCGTGTGGAGCTTAGGTTGTATAAGGGATTTGAGTTGAGCGACTTATAGGTTTGGAACGACCTAGGAGTTAGGTCGTATAGGGGTTAAGTCGTATAGGATTTTGGTCGTGTGGAAGTTAGGTCGGTTGAGCGACCTAATGGGTGAGCGACCTAAGGAAGAAGAGCGACTTAAGACAGTATGACCTAGTAGTTAGCGAGTTAGTATGTTAGAACTAGTTAACGAGTTAAGAAATAGGTCGTTAACGAGTTATTAGTTAGAGTGGGTTAGCGAGTTACGACTTATAGGATGTTAGCGACCTAAGATAGTGAGCGACCTATAAGATAGTGGTTTAGGTCGGTGGAGCGACCTAAGGGTTAGGCGACCTAAGGGGTTCGGTCGTGTGGAAGATAAGTCGTGAGCGACCTATATCAGGTTGATGTGTATTAGTTAGGTCGCATGAACGTTAAGTCGTCAAGTCGCATAAGTGATAGGTCGATAGGTCATGGGTGTGTTGAGCCGTTAGGTCGTAGGGATGTTAAGTCGCGGGCTTTGTTAGGTCTTAAGCTGTTAGGTCGCGAGAAGGCTTATTCGCTAGGTTGTATCCTGGTTAGGTCGTGTGACCCTGATGAGTCGTTAGGTCGGCAGAACTTTAGGTCGTAAGTCGTTGAGGTTATTGGTCGTGGGTCTTAGGTCGTGGACGACTTATGGGGGGGCGGCGACTTAAGGAATTCAGCCTATAAATAGAGGGGTTTGGTTCACTTTTTGCCACCGGATTTTGAAGCGACGAAGTGCTGCCATTTTGAGAGCTTGACTACAACACTTCTTCACTTCTTTTCTCCACTCTAATCTAGTGATTCCTTCCATCTAAATTGAAGATCAAATCGAAGATCCAAGAGCTAAAGTTGAAGATCTCCATCCATCGAAGAGAGATTTCATCGTTTGAAGCAGAGCTTTGGAGGATCAAGCTTGATTCTTTGCTGTCCAAATCTGGAGTTGGTTGTTTTTGAGGTGTTTAGGTGATTCAGTGAGTGGTGGTTATCTCTCACACGGACCCAAAGGAGTATATTGGATCAGTGGTTTGTTTATGTGTTAAAGAGAGTGATTTCGTGCATTTTTCCTCAAGTCTGCATGTAGATCTATTGTTCATGATGATTTGACATCTATTTTACTACATGTTCACTTATGCAAGTTAATTCATCAAGTTGTAGAGATATTGTTCATAATTCATGTTTGTTAGAATGCATGTTAGATTTGGACTCTTCATTTACGAAATTGCCATTTTTGTTGTAATTGTTTATTTAGATCTTGTTTGAATGATTGATTACTTGGATTAATGTTTGATTTGATGGATTAGTTGATTGATAACTTGATTTGGACAAGTTGGTCGAAGATGATTCAAAAGCTAAGTGGAAAGGCTCTTGAATAAGGAAAGCTGCTTGTGGCATATGAAGCGGATGTTGAAGCTCATATGGATAGATTTGATGATGATGTTGAGATGGAACTTTGCCATGATGCGATGAGGCAAACCATGATGTTGAGATGGGACTTTACTATGATGCGATGAAGCAAAGCATGATGTGAGAAAGCCTTGGTTTAATCCAGACGGGATCATCCCAAGCATGTTGATAACTCGGTGATGTGGTCCGGGTTTGTGGATAATGGTTAGCTTGAGAGGCGCTTGAGCTAGTATGGGAATAGTCGTCGAGAAGGATGACTAGAAGGCTGAGATTTCATCGTTGTTGAAGGTTCTAGCATGCTCAAAGCAAGAGTACGTTGGGACGGGTCACGATGACGTTCCAAGCACGGGTCACGATGACGTTCCAAGCACGGGTCACGATGACGTGCTAGTACTCTGGGCAGATGCGATAGTCCTAGGCACGGGTCACGACGACGTGCAAAGCTATGTCTAAAACCGGGGTTACCATTAGCCCTTGGCAGGCGGTCATTCAACTAACGGGGAAATCAAGGCAATGATAGCAGTGATAGCCAGAGTCATGCATGTTTGGATGTTTGGTTGTGTCGTCGCTTGGGTCAAGAGCGATGTTTTCAGGGTGCTTATCTGATCTTGGTTTAGGCCTTGGGGGTTTGTACTTGGAAAACGCCGACCTTGACTCGAGTGATAATTACTTTGCTTTGAATGTCTGAATTGCTATGTTTACTTCTGCTTAGTGTGTCTGGGGGCTATCACTGTAGAAAGAGGTGGAGTGGGATGGTTGGCTTCCTATTTCTTTTACCCTTTATGCTCTTTTGGTATGTTTGATAGTTGATTTACTGCTCACTAAGACTTTTGTCTGACTCAAGGTTTTATGTTTAACTCTTATTACCTTGGGCTGTTCATCCATGTTGGGATGGGCAGACTAGGTAGCAGGTGACAGGTGCTGTTCATCGTGGCCAACGCTGTTGATGACGAAGGCGAGCTGGAGGCTTTTGCATATTGTTTTCTTACTATATGTACTGGGTGTTCCGCTGTTTGTATATTCTCTGAGTGATATGTAGTGAGGCTTGATGTATTGACTTTGCTGATTGTTGTATCAAACTATTAGAGTTTATATGATGAGATTCTGTTATATGGAGCTTCACTATGTATATTTTCTATTGTATTTTGTCCATGCGCTGTGAGTAATACGATAGAGTTTTCTGTTTTATCTTACCCTGAATATCGTCTATGGCTGCCTGGCACACCTTTCAGCGCATCATTTCCCTGTTTTAGTGCGGGAGTCATGGGCGGTCGTCACATTTGGTATCAGAGCTTTGGTTAATCGATTTTAGCCAACGCTCGCTGACGTAACTACGTATGAGAGACGTAATTGTATTTTGATGGATGATTACTATATATAATATAGTAGCTTAGAAGGATTTGAACTCCTTATGTAGTTGTTTCTCAAGGTGTTCTAATCATTCCTTTTTATAGATATTAAGGATGAGTCGAAGAGGGAGACTAGCTGCTAGGGAAGGCCGTGCTGCTGAAGGGGCTGCTGATTATGCTACATTGTTTGAGGCGCTGATGACTTCGATCATGAGAAGGATGCCAACCTCGGGGTCATCAGTAGATGTTGGAGTTCAAGTTCAAGCCCCAAAACCAGTGGATTTTTCTAAGTTGTGCAAAGACTATACTTCTCTTGGAGGAAAGGTTTTCTTGGGAACAGAATCAACCATTGAAGTGCAGAGATGGATTGATGCTTGTAGAAGGATATTTGGTGATTTGGGAATTGAGGATGCAACTAAGAGGAAGCTTGCATCAAGACAGCTTCAGGGAAGAGCTTCTGATTGGTGGAACTCTATCACCATTGATACTCCAGAGGAAGAGATCACTTGGGAGCATTTTCAAGCTAGATTTGAAGCTAAGTTCATTTCTACAGCTTAAAAATCTGTTCTGTTTAAGAAGTTTGTGGAACTCAAGCAAGGTGGAAGACCAGTTCTTGAGTATGTTTCTGAGTTTGAAGCTTTGTCTAAGTATGCTTGGTCATATATTGAATTCCTCTATCAGAAGAATGAGAAGTTTGTGACAGGCTTGGACAGTTATCTTGGGAGGCAGTTGGTGGATCATTTGGATGACCCATTTGAGAAGCTTGTGGAGAAAGCTCTCAGGCATGAGAATTTGTTTCCTAAAGAAGGACCTGTTGTTGCTGTGGCCAAGGAGCAAGGTGGAAACAAGAAGAGAAAGCAGCAGCAGCAGCAGAAGGGTAAGGATGGCCAGAAGAAGCCGAAGGGCGAAGTGATCTGCTACAATTGTCGGCAGAAGGGTCATCTCTTCAGAGATTGCAAGAATCCGAAGGTGCCGGTGAAGTGCCACAACTGTGACAAGCTGGGGCATATTAAGAGGAATTGTCCGGAACCGAGGAAGGATAAGTAGATGTGCAAGCTTATGCTTTGGGGGCTATGCCATCGTCTTCGAAAGCTCCTACTGCAGATGAGAAAGGGAAGAGCGTGGTGGTTCAAGGTACTCTTTCCATTTGTGGTGTTCCAGTTCGAGTGTTATTTGATACTGGGGCGTCGCATTCCTTTGTTTGTAATGAACTTGTAGGCCGGTTGGGTTTGGAACCGGATATTGTTGATAGACCATTGGTTGTGACTAATCCAGTTGGGGGTTCGTCATGTTTGTGTATGGTATGCCGTGGTCTAGTTGTATCGAGTCATGATTGCTCTTTTGTTTGTGATTGTTTTGTTCTGAACTTTACGGGGTTCAGAATTATTTTGGGTATGGACTGGCTCAGGAAATATGCGGCAAAGGTTGATTGTGAGAGGCTTGAGGTGACAGTCAAGAATGTGGAGGGGCGAAAGGTTGTGATACGATGTAAGCATGAGGAAGGCGTCTTCATGAGCTTCATGTATTCGCTGGTTGTTCCACGGGATGGACTGTCATCGGTGCCTGTTGTGAATGGATTTGAGGATGTCTTTGACGAGGTCAAAGGATTACCGCCGCATAGGGAGATCGAGTTTCGTATCGATCTAGTTGAGGGAGCCAGACCTGTTGTGATGCCTCTTAGGCGAATGGCGCCTAGGGAACATCAAGAGTTGAAGGTGCAAGTTGATGACCCTTTGCAGAAAGGATTCATTCGGCGTAGTGTGTCCGAATGGGGTGCACCAGTTGTGTTTGCAACCAAAGCGGATGGATCGTTGAGGTTGTGTGTGGATTATCGTGAGCTGAATAAAGTGACTAAGAAGAACAAGTATCCATTGCCGAGAATAGATGACTTGTTTGATCAGCTTCACGAAGCTAGGGTGTTTTCTCAGATGGATTTGGCAACGGGATTTCACAAGTTAAGAGTGGTAAAGGATAGTGTGCCGAAGACTGCTTTCAGGACACCATCTGGTTTCTATGAGTGGCTGGTAATGCCGTTTGGATTGACCAATGCACCATCATATTTTGTGGATCTTATGAATAGGGTGTTCAGAGATCAGTTGAACAAGTTTGTACTTGTATTCGTGGATGATATTTTGGTTTACTCCAGAAATGAAGAGGAACACAAGACACACTTGCGGATTGTTTTGGAAATCTTGCGGAAACATCAGCTAAAGGCTAAGTTTTCGAAGTGTCACTTCTGGAAGAGTGAAGTGAGGTTCTTAGGTCATGTTATCTCTGGAAATGGAATAGCGGTTGATCCCACTAAGGTGGCAGCGATCCAGGATTGGGTTAGACCTAAGAATGCATCTGATGTGAGAAGTTTTCTTGAATTAGCAGGATATTATCGACGGTTTATCAAAGACTTTTCCAAGGTAGCTGCACCATTAACAGGATTGACGAAAAAGAACCAAGTGTTCAGATGGGATACTAAGTGTGAGCAAGCTTTCGGAATCCTGAAAGAGCGATTGACAAGTGCTCCTGTTTTGGCTATTCCAAGTGGGAATGATGAGATGGTGGTTTACACCGATGCATGTGGCACTGGACTTGGGGCAGTGCTAATGCAGAAGGATAAAGTTGTTGCATATGCAAGTCGACAACTGAAGCCGCATGGAAGGAATTATCCGACTCATGATTTGGAGTTAGCGGCGATTGTTTTAGCTTTGAAGATGTGAAGACATTACCTATTGGGAGTTCAATTCGAGTTGTTTACAGACCATAAGTCGTTGAAGTATCTGTTCTCCCAAAAGGATTTGAATCTGCGGCAGCAACGATGGATAGAGTTTTTATCATCATATGATTTTGGTATAGCCTATACTCCGGGAAAGGGTAACGCAGTGGCTGATGCGTTAAGTCGAAGACATGCAGGATTGGGAGCCATGTTTTCGGAATGGAGGAGTCTTGAGTATTTGGCTGGATTTGACTTCAGGCCTAGATGTGAATTGGAACCTGAGATGTTGGCAAACTTATTGATAAGACCTACTCTAGTGGAAAGAATTGGCGAGGGCCAAAAGCGAGACGATAAGCTTGTCAAGATTATCCGTGATTTGGAATCTGGATTGGATCCAGAAAAGGATAAAGGATTCGAGGTCGATCGAGAGGGTTGGCTTCGGAGACAAGGACGACTGGTTATTCCCGATATAGATGAATTGAGAGATGAAGTTCTGAAGGAAAGTCATCACTCGAAATTGACAATTCATCCAGGTGGAAATAAGATGTATCGGGACATGAAGAGAACCTATTACTGGAAAGGCATGAAGAAGGATGTTGGAAATTTTATTTCCAAATGTATGAACTGCCAGTTGGTAAAAGCTGAACAGAAGAAGCCAAGTGGATTGCTTCAACCGTTAGAAGTTCCTACATGGAAGTGGGAGCAAATATCAATGGATTTTATCGATGGTCTACCTAGAACCAGAGCAGGAAATGAAGGGATTTGGGTCATCGTAGATCGTTTGACAAAGAGTGTAATGTTCATTCCTGTTCGATCAACTAGGACTGCATCGAAGTTGGCTGAGTTGTATGTCAAGTGGATAGTACGATTCCATGGTATTCCGAAGAGTATAGTGAGCGATCGAGACCCATTGTTCACTAGTGGATTTTGGAAGAGCTTCCAAGAAGTTTTGGGAACCGAGCTGTGTTTGAGTACGGCTTATCATCCCCAAACGGATGGTCAGACCGAGAGAGTCAACCGAGTTTTGGAAGATCTACTCAGAGCATGTGCTTTTGATTTCGGAGGATCATGGGAAGATCATCTTCATTTGGTGGAATTTGCGTATAATAACAGTTTTCAGACAAGTATTGGTATGGCACCATATGAGGCATTGTATGGAAGACCGTGTAACTCTCCGACATGTTAGTTGGAAACTGGAGAAAAGTTGATACTTGGGCCAGAAATGATTCGACAGACTTCGGACTGTATAGAGATCATTCGGCGACGAATGAAGGCAGCCCAAGACCGACAGAAAAGTTATGCCGATAAGCGTCGTAAGGATTTGGAATTCGACGTAGGAGATATGGTTTTTGTGAGGATTTCTCCTTTGAAGAATGTTATTCGATTCGGGAAGAAAGGAAAGATGACTCCGAGATTTGTTTGACCATTCCCGATCATCGAGCGAATTGGAAAGCTCGCATATAAATTGGAGTTACCAGAAAAGATGGCGGGTGTGCACAATGTTTTTCATGTATCTTATCTACGGAAGTATGTGCACGACTCGAATACGGTGGTTTCTGCTGATAGCTGTGAAGATTTAGAGGTTGATCCAGTTGTTACGAGACCTCGTAAGCCGCTTCGTATTGTGGAAACCGACACGAAACAACTTAGGAGGAAGACGATTACGTTGCTCAAGATACAATGGAGTGATGATGTTAACGATTGTACATGGGAGGAGGAAGAGAGGATGAAAGCAGCTCATCCTGAACTCTTCGAGGTATGGCCCTAAGGTGTCGTGGCATCTCATGAATTTGTAACTTGATTCTAATCTTAGAATTCTGCATGCTAGGTTAGTAATTAGATGTATGGTTTGATGATTGCTATGGATGGTAGGCATGCAGAATAGTTTTGATTGCTCTTGTTTGTTTGGAACTTCGGGGACGAAATTCCTAAGGGGGAGAGAATGTAACGACCTGTATTTTACGTGTCGACATATTGTAAAATAGTTGCCATTAAGTCGTTGATGTTGTTAAGCCGTGTGGAGCTTAGGTTGTATAAGGGATTTGAGTTGAGCGACTTATAGGTTTGGAACGACCTAGGAGTTAGGTCGTGTAGGGGTTAAGTCGTATAGGATTTAGGTCGTGTGGAAGTTAGGTCGGTTGAGCGACCTAAGGGGTGAGCGACCTAAGGAAGAAGAGCGACTTAAGACTGTATGACCTAGTAGTTAGCAAGTTAGTATGTTAGAACTAGTTAACGAGTTAAGGAATAGGTCGTTAACGAGTTATTAGTTAGAGTGGGTTAGCGAGTTACGACTAATAGGATGTTAGCGATCTAAGATAGTGAGCGACCTATAAGATAGTGGTTTAGGTCGGTGGAGCGACCTAAGGGTTAGGCGACCTAAGGGGTTAGGTCGTGTGGAAGATAAGTCGTGAGTGACCTATATCAGGTTGCTGTGTATTAGTTAGGTCGCATGAACGTTAAGTCGTCAAGTCGCATAAGTGATAGGTCGATAGGTCATGGGTGTGTTGAGCCGTTAGGTCGTAGGGATGTTAAGTCGCGGCCTTTGTTAGGTCTTAAGCTGTTAGGTCGCGAGAAGGCTTATTCGCTAGGTTGTATCCTGGTTAGGTCGTGTGACCCTGATGAGTCGTTAGGTCGGCAGAACTTTAGGTCGTAGGTCGTTGAGGTTATAGGTCGTGGGTCTTAGGTCGTGGACGACTTATGGGGGGCGGCGACTTAAGGAATTCAGCCTATAAATAGAGGGGTTTGGTTCACTTTTTGGCACCGGATTTTGAAGCGACGAAGTGCTGCCATTTTGAGAGCTTGACTACAACACTTCTTCACTTCTTTTCTCCACTCTAATCTAGTGATTCCTTCCATCTAAATTGAAGATCAAATCGAAGATTCAAGAGCCAAAGTTGAAGATCTCCATCCATCGAAGAGAGATTTCATCGTTTGAAGCAGAGCTTTGGAGGATCAAGCTTGATTCTTTGCTGTCCAGATCTGGAGTTGGTTGTTTTTGAGGTGTTTAGGTGATTCGGTGAGTGGTGGTTATCTCTCACACGGACCGAAAGGAGTATATTGGATCGGTGGTTTGTTTATGTGTTAAAGAGAGTGATTTCGTGCATTTTTCCTCAAGTCTGCATGTAGATCTATTGTTCATGATGATTTGACATCTATTTTACTACATGTCACTTATGCAAGTTCATTCATCAAGTTGTAGAGATATTGTTCATAATTCATGTTTGTTAGAATGCATGTTAGATTTGGACTCTTTATTTACGAAATTGCCATTTTTGTTGTAATTGTTTATTTAGATCTTGTTTGAATGATTGATTACTTGGATTAATGTTTGATTTGATGGATTAGTTGATTGATAACTTGATTTGGACAAGTTGGTCGAAGATGATTCAAAAGCTAAGTGGAAAGGCTCTTGAATAAGGAAAGCTGCTTGTGGCATATGAAGCGGATGTTGAAGCTCATATGGATAGATTTGATGATGATGTTGAGATGGGACTTTGCCATGATGCGATGAGGCAAACCATGATGTTGAGATGAGACTTTGCTATGATGCGATGAAGCAAAGCATGATGTGAGAAAGCCTTGGTTTAATCCAGACGGGATCATCCCAAGCATGTTGATAACTCGGTGATGTAGTCCGGGTTTGTGGATAATGGTTAGCTTGAGAGGCGCTTGAGCTAGTAGGGGAATAGTCGTCGAGGAGGATGACTAGAAGGCTGAGATTTCATCGTTGTTGAAGGTTCTAGCATGCTCAAAGCAAGAGTACGTTGGGACGGGTCACGATGACGTTCCAAGCACGGGTCACGATGACGTGCTAGTACTCTGGGCAGATGCGATAGTCCTAGGCACGGGTCACGACGACGTGTGTAGCTATGTCTAGAACCGGGGTTACCATTAGCCCTTGGCAGGCGGTCATTCAACTAACGGGGAAATCAAGGCAATGATAACAGTGATAGCCAGAGTCATGGATGTTTGGATGTTTGGTTGTGTCGTCGCTTGGGTCAAGAGCGATGTTGTCAGGGTGCTTATCTGATCTTGGTTTAGGCCTTGGGGGTTTGTACTTGGAAAACGCCGACCTTGACTCGAGTGATAATTACTTTGCTTTGAATGTATGAATTGCTATGTTTACTTCTGCTTAGTGTGTCTGGGGGCTATCACTGTAGAAAGAGGTGGAGTGGGATGGTTGGCTTCCTATTCCTTTTACCCTTTATGCTCTTTTGGTATGTTTGATAGTTGATTTACTGCTCACTAAGACTTTTGTCTGACTCAAGGTTTTATGTTTAACTCTTATTACCTTGGGCTGTTCATCCATGTTGGGATGGGCAGACTAGGTAGCAGGTGACAGGTGCTGTTCATCGTGGCCAACGCTGTTGATGACGAAGGCGAGCTGGAGGCTTTTGCATATTGTTTTCTTACTATATGTACTGGGTGTTCCGCTGTTTGTATATTCTCTGAGTGATATGTAGTGAGGCTTGATGTATTGACTTTGTTGATTGTTGTATCAAACTATTAGAGTTTATATGATGAGATTCTGTTATATGGAGCTTCACTATGTATATTTTCTATTGTATTTTGTCTATGCGCTGTGAGTAATACGATAGAGTTTTCTGTTTTATCTTACCCTGACTATCGTCCATGGCTGCCTGGCACACCTTTCAGCGCACCATTTTCCTGTTTTAGTGCGGGAGTCATGGGCGGTCGTCACAACACTTCTGGTTATTCGACGGTCTTGGCTTATCCACTGTTTCACTTGACACTGCTGTGTCTTTGTTTCATTGCCTCCATTCAAAAATTTTGTTGCAGTTTGATTATTTGTCCTCGTATGCTTCAAGTTGTCTTGAGTTGAACTCGTGTGTTATTTGGGTTTGACCTGTGCTCACCTGTCCCTGTAACATTATCAATTGTATATCGGTGTGCACGGCCTTGTGGCATATACAGTGATACAATGTGTATGTCACAAGTTGTTCGTGTGTGATAAATTCAAATGTAAATTATGACGAACAACCCAAATAACCGAGGCAAATATTATTTTCAAAATTCACGTTTTATTTTATACTGCAAAAATATTTCTTTTTCAATTTTAATGCGTTAGTGAATATTTTTGTAGATTGCTCAGATGCTGGATTCAAACTGAAATGCAGTTGAAGATAAATACGAGTGTGAGTGATATGTAGTGAGGTTAACTGTAAATGTAAAATTGTGATGTATTGTAATCAAAGTTGTATATTTATAGTGAGAGCTTGAAATTGTACTATTCAAAATTGTAATAAATATTAGTTTGAATAAAATATCTGTTTGAATTCAAATTCCGTGTTATTTATTTTATTCAGCAAATAATTGTTTAATCTGTGAAAAATAAAATAGTATATTAATAAATACATTTAAATGAATGTATATATGTTTATTATCATCAAACAAAAATCATATAAGCGCAAAACGCATATTCAACACAGCTGCCTCAGCAGGTCTCCCTTGGAGATGTCCAAACCATCTTAAGTGATGTTTGACTAGCTTCTCCTCAATTGGTGCTACTCCAAGTTTATCATTTATAATTCGGTCTCTTGTTGTACGACCGTAGCTCCATCGCAGCACACGCATCTCTGCTAAACTTATCTTCTGGACGTGATAGACTTTTAGTAGACCAACATTATGCAGCATAAAACATCGTAGGCCTGATTGTCGTTCTGTAGAACTTTCCTTTAAGCTTGTGTGGGAATTTCCTATCACGGAGAGCTTGTTGCCATTTCACCCATCCCCCTTGAATTCAAAAACTAATATCTTCGTCAATCTCACCATCATACTGCAACATTAATCCTAAGTATCGAAAGGATTCTTTTGTGACGCCCACCTCTATACCCACGCTAGCCAAGAGCACTACAGAGTAATGCCGTCAACTAACACGGAGAATAAGGCTGTTGAGGAGCGACCATCCGTGTAATTGCTTTGTGCGAGCACCGATATGTCAGATAGTACAACATGCATTTTATTTCAGGAGGAAATCCGACACATCGATACAAACTCAATGTTACTACACAGTGGCTATATATAATCTTCTGAAACAAATATAGAAATAAGCATAACACAAATCAGTCACAGATAATTCATATCACAAAGGCGGAAATAGATATGAATATATATAACACATTAAAGTGTTCATCAGAGTAGTAGTCAAGAAGATCCACAATAATACAAAAGAATAGGAACACGTGCTATACAAAAGAATACAACTATGAGTCCATATCTCAAGTGTATACAACAAAATAAACTACTAATCTAAGTAGTTAGCCAAAAGTCAGAGAAGTCAATCCCAAGTGAGAAGTTAAGCTGAAGCACCTGTAACATCTCGGTCTGACCCGAGTATTATTTAATAAGAAAATAATAAACGGATCAGTCTAGCTATAAATATCAGATGAAGCGATATAGAATAAGAGGTATGACTAAACACATAATAATCACAATGCCAAGCTGTGATAAATAAGTAATTGAAAATCAACAAGAGATTAATCAATATCACAAAAATCTACTCAAGGATCAAAAGAAATGTCATACTCTTTATTTCGTTCACCAAACCATAAATATTGACGATTATATCAATATCAATCACAAAAGTCAATGACACACAAATTCACCAATGCACAAATATTGATAAAACTTATCAATGAAAATCACGAAAATTGGTGAAACACAAATTCTAAAAATCATCTCAAGAAATCCAAAAATCACAAAAAGGGGGAAGGCCTATCACAAACGGGAGCATAAAGCTCACCAACACGTGTATCACAAACGGAACGCTAATTCCATGGTTGCTAACCATCACAAATTGAGCCGAAGCTCCATAAACGGCTCGAAGACCATGGGTTGCTACCCCACCAATTTGAGTCGAAACTCCACAAAATGGGGTTTAGTCTCCCTCGCAGACAAAGAGACATCGCACATTGCTAGTCTAAATCACAAAGATGATCGTCATGATCAACGAGAAGTGTCAATTACGCTAAGCTAGTAAATATATGAGTTTAGCTTCATGTCCCATAACCACTTGCTTAACTTAAATATTTACGAACAAACTGTAGATCTCCACTAGAAAATTATCACAAGAGATTCAATCGAACAAGTCCAAGAATTAACCGACGAAGTAAACGCAAGCGTTTAATACCACTCGTTTAATTAGATTTCTCATACGAGTGAGGTAAATGCTTGTATATACTAATAGATTGGAAAACGGTTTAGGAAACGAGCTTTGTAATAAAATAGTGTTGAAATCGTTTTGATGAAAGAATTTTGATATTTACTACTAGTATTGAAACCTTTATATTTTTAAAGTGACAAATCACAAAGAAGATTGCAGGAACAATCAATCACTAAAATTCACATTCGAAGACGTGAATAAAATCCAAAGAAACCGATAAAGAATCCATCGAAATGGATATTCAAAAATCCCTAAAAAGGAGTCATCAAAGTCAAAATAAATGATAACAACAAATAGGTTCATCACGAATCGATTTAAATTGGAATTCTTAAACAAAAAGGCAAGCAGGCAAAACACTACAGTTTCAGACGTCTGAAACAAGTGGTTCAGACATCTGAATCTGGAAAAAGTAAAAATTTCCAGAACGTAATTCAGACGTCTGAACCAAATGTTTCAGACGTCTGAAATAGACGTTTTTAGCCTATTTTCTTTCTGTTTGAAAATGAGCCAATTCAGACGTCTGAAATCCCAGATTCAGACGTCTGAAACTGGAATTTTGAGGATTTTCTGAACCTCGACCAAAAATGGCCAAACGAATATCGGAAACGATCGAACGAGCAAATGACGACTAAGGATTTACGCCACGCGACAACCCAGCCTTAACGGCTCTTCGATACGCCTCAAATATCAATGTCCAAATATCCTAAAAGGATTTTTCATAGATTTTGATTTCAA
This sequence comes from Allium cepa, assembly GCA_030765085.1. NCBI lineage: Eukaryota > Viridiplantae > Streptophyta > Magnoliopsida > Asparagales > Amaryllidaceae > Allium > Allium cepa. Next base: position 176,436,851 of record CM060940.1, read on the forward strand.
AACACTAAAAATTGAAATATACACCAAATCAATCCAAACCAAAATCAAATGCACAAGAATAAGTGTTAGGAATTCATACCTAACAATCGAAGATAATTATAGACTAAGATGTGAGATAAAAATCTCACCTTTGAACCCAAATCAATGAAGAAGAAGCTTAAAAGCAAAGGAAGATCAACCACACTTCAATCCCAACTCAAGAAGCTTGATTCTAAGCTTAAAAGAGAAATATTTCCCAAATTAGGTTTAGGATATTTCTGAAATTGGAAGGAGAATGAGTTGGAGAAGAAGAAGGAGATGCTTACCAATGGGTTCTCTTGAATTTGGAGCTAGAAGTTGGATTTGCAAAGAAAGATAGGGCTTAGGAATTTCCATTTCCAATCTCTTCCACCATTTTTACTTTAGCTTGAAGTGTTAGGAATATGAAATGAAGTAATGAAGAGTTGGAGTGGAGCTAGAGTCTTAAGGTGGAACATTGGGCTGAAACCTAAAGTCAAACCCAAAGTGAAAAAGTAGAAAAACTTGACTAACTCCAAACATATCAAAGTTTACACTTAAAAAGATCGCAAACGGCGTTTTGAACTCAATAGAAGGGGTCTCGAGTCCCAATTCGACTGTTTGCAAAAAGTAGGTTTTCGGACCAAAATCCGACGAGCGATGAAATATTTAAATAAAAATATTTAAATACACAATCGATAAATATGCAGGTTGTTACATCTTTCTTGAACACTACTTGTACGGACAAAGTGGCATCTCCATCCTCTAAGCATGCATCGCTGAACTCGCATTTCATATACTATGTTTTAGTTCTGCTAAGTTTAAAACCCATTGATTCTAAAGTTTGTCTCCACAGCTTCAATTTTCTATTAACCTCAATCCTATTTTCATCAATTAGCGCAACATCATGCAAAGAGCATAAACCATGAAATCTTACCTTATATACCCCAATCTTACTTTCATCAGTTAGGTTCACGTTTATTTTCTTTCGTTATCTCAAACATTTCAGTAGTCACTTTTCGAATGCGCGGTATCATCTCATTCCACGTGTCATTTGCTTCTCCTTCCATGTTCAATGCCCTTCCTCCTATTACTCTATCGGTAAACACCTGCGAGGCGTCTCCTTTGAGCTTCCATCATTTCGTCCGACTAATCTTGACTCATTTATTCCATCGAACACGTATTCAAATATGAAACTTAGATATTATAAGCTGATGTTGTGAGACGACACAAGTTCTAGGTATGACTTTGAAATTTATAAAGCTCGTTTGTCATCTCTTTTAGTAAGGATAAAGTCAATCTAGCTAGAGGGTTAGCCACTACTGAAAGTAACTAAATGCCATTGTCTTTTTCTAAAGAAGGTATTAGTTATCATGAGGTCATAAGCAATAGTGAAATTCAATATTTCTTCTTCTTCTTAGTTCCTAACGCCATATCCAAAACCACCATGCACTCTCTCAAACCCCCCATTAGTTGTACCAACATGGCCATTAATAGCTCCTCGTATGAAAAGTTTTTCGCCACTAGGAACATCTCTAGCCAAGACATCTAACCCTTCTCAGAAATTTATCTTGACGGCTTCACTTAGGCCTACTTGTGAAACATAGGCACTACTGTCGTTTAGAACCATATCATCAACTACCAATTTGGTTAGGATGATCTTGTGCCATTGTCTCCTGACATCGACCGCTCTGTTTTTAAGGTTCTTGTCAATTAAGATATCTACTCCGTTCTTATTTCGTTATTTTTTCGTTCTTCTTCCGTGTACAATAACTTGAAGTCTGTGTTTTCCGCCTCTTTCGACTTCTGGCCGGTCCATTTGGTCTTCTGAACTAGGGCTGCCAACGGATGCAAACGGATGCGGATATGGCTGTACCCGTATCCGCACTCGAAAATTTAAATCCGCATCCGATATCTGCGAATATCTGAGAATTAACATTCGTATCCACATCCGCGGATATTTTTCGAATATCCGAAAATATCCGCATCCGAAAATAAATAGCGGAAATTTCCGGATATTCTAAAGTATCTAAAATATCCACATCCGAAACTGAATAAGATTTTTATTATACTAATATTTTTAAACTAGAACAATCATTTTCTCAAATGCAATACACGCACTACAATAATAATCAGTTTTTCAAATGATAAAATTGCAACACACATAATATTAAACAAGTTTACACGATATTACAACAATTCAAATGATAAGATAGCAACATACATAATGACAAAATGACAATACACATAAAATTTCAGATCAGACGAATGTTTTTGGATACGGATATGCCGATATCCGCATCTGCATCCGATTTTCTTTTCGGATATCAGATATCCACATCCGTTTTTCGGATATCGGAAAACATCCATTTTATCGGATACGGATCCGGACGGATTTCGAATTTTTCGGGTATCCATTGGCAGGCCTAGATTCTGAATGCATAAGATGTTTACACATTTCCTAGTCATAGTATCAATTAACTCCCTTAACTTTCCTGTTAAGGATCCTACATTCCAACTTCCTAACCGAATTCTACTTCATCGGCTAACTTCCTTGCCCCTCGCACCTGTCGAGTAAAGTGCGAAGATCATTGCTCATTTATCACTACATCGGGGCGGCGATGGAATACGCCACTAAGGGAGTGATAATCCAGCCCTCACATATTTATCACCATACTCGAGTATTGATATGACGCGCCACTAAGGGAGTGACGACTCAACGCTTGCTCATTTATCGCCATACCCGAGTCTCGATATGATACGTCGCTGAAAGGGTTACGTTCCAACGAAATATAATAAGGTTCCACTTCCATAAGAGATATGTTGGTTCGTCAAGTTTATCACAACCTTCATCTTTATCCTACCTTGGGACAGGCTGAATAGAAAACTACACATGCGAGTTAGGATATTACCAAAACCTAACTAAGAGCAAACAATAAATTACCGAACGACTACAAAATAAGTATAAAGGTAAGGGAGGGTGTTGTGGCAGTTGATATTAAATATACAGACAAATTAGATAACTTAATTAAGCATAATTAGTTGGTAGGTTAATATTTTTACCAAATATGACAGAACGACGTCGTTGTTGCATATGCATTAAGTTACGCTATCAATTACTGCTACCATTCACAACGTTAGCAAGCGAAGCAGAGAAAGCAGAGAACAACTACTGGTTATTAAATTGGCGTGAAAATGAAGACTTTTGGCGGCGGCAATGGAGGTGGAAATATGTTAGTAGAGATGGATTTGGAAAGAAAATATTTTATAGGGTAAAGGCGTGTCAGTTTTGGTAAATTTGGGAAAGAACGGTTAAGCGCTATTCTGAAATATTGGAAGTCAACGTGTGCACGTTGGCAGATTGAGGTTCATGTTTTTTTTTTGTTTAAGTAATAGATAAGTATCATCCATCTTATCATCCATCTTATTTGATCTAATTACTTTAAAAAAGTTGCTATAGATATATGTATTTTAATAAATTACAAATGACGCAGTATGTTTAATGAGGAGACTATTTTTACTTTTAGAAGTTATCCCAAACTCAGTTTATACCGATAATGTTTTTTTAGTCGCTAAGGGTATTAAATTAAGCTCGTGGACATAAAACACAACTTGTACCAGAGTTCGTTGTGTTTATTTCTGGATTAACTTAGGTATTCCGCAAAACTTTAAGTTCATCCACTACAAAAAAGAGGGCTGTTTTTCAACGCAGAATTCCCTACGCCATCCCTACGCCGCGTAGGCGCGGCGTAGGGAAAACGTAGAAACATAGAGAAGGGGTGGAGACGGCGTAGAGAATTCCCTACACATTTCCTACGCGCGCCAGGTTCTCCAACAATTGACCATGGCGTAGGAAATGTGTAGGGAATTGCCTACCAATTCCATACACCTTATTGTTCTCCCTACGCATTCACTACGCCTGTGGATGAAAGTGGATACACCTTATTGTTCTCCCTACGCATTCCCTACGCCTGTGGATGAAAGATGTTGGAATTTCTCTACGCTTTACCTACGCCAGACAATTATTAACTTTTGCAGTTTAACTTGAAATTATATTATAAAAATATATAATTTAATTTTTCAGTAAATCGTATTAACTTTCGAAACTAAAATAAAATTATATGTATATATATATATATATATATATGCATATATTAAATTTAAATTATAATAATTAACTTTTAGATGTTTAATTAACTAAAAAAGAATAATAATTAAATTTAATAAGTTGAAATACCAAATTAATAGTCCGAAATATGAAAATTATGATTCAAGAAAAGTAAGCAAGAAATTTACATTATATAAAAAAAAATTTAAATTCAGTTAAACTTAAAAATAAAACTGATTAAACTTTGCGGAAAATCTGCTTTTGTTAGAAATGTGACATTTTTTAATGAGTTATTGTTTTTCTATATTATTGTAAAAGCCTTTTTTCTTTTTCTTTTGATAATTGATTATACTTGGTTTAAATTTTAACTTGGTTAACATAAATTTGCAAAATATAGGCGTTGCGATATATCTGTTCAACTTTTGCATCCAAATCAACTATTTTTTGTCTTTTTAACATATTAAACATTTAGTAATTTTTTATTTTACATGGCCTACAAAAGAATGAAATCGCGTAGGAAACGCATCAGCCACAGACACTTAAACAATTACTTAAATAATAAATTATACAATAACAAACGCATCAGCCACTTTCTTCCTCAGTACGACTAAACTACCAAAACTCTAAATCCCAAATCGTTTCCATCTCACCACGAGGAAAAAAAACCTTGAATCAAAATCACGAATCATTAGAAGAAGAAAAAGCGCGTCCGACATTAAAAAGAAGAGAAGAAAGAAACCCTAGAATAGAATAGAAATCCGTGAGTGCGACATCAGGCTACCAACGTCGACAGTGAGCAGTGACCACCAACGAATGGCAATTGCAGCGTCGTGCAAAGAGTTGAAACAATTGTAGACTTCCTTTGATTTTGCTGGTAAGTTTTTATTTTTTTTATTTTGGTTTATCTTCAATACATTTACTGATTTACATTAGAATAAAACATTAGGTATAGAAATAGAATGCAGTTTTGTATGATACAATTTTCAATTTGATATGCTTTACATCTTTAGTTTCTTTCACCTAATTGCTGATTTGAAATATCATAAACATTACTCTAGTTATTACCAAGGCCGGCCCAGGGGCAAGCCCACCAAGCCCCCGGGATGGGGCAGCCCAAGGAAAAATCTGTTTTACTTCAAAGTTACAGCTCAATAGCAATCTCCAGGTTGGCGACGCTTGAACCCAAAAAAACTAGGGTTTCAAAAATCAACGCCTTTTAAATAATCATCGCTGCATACTCGGCTATTCCATCAGCCATCGTCGGCTCTTCCATTAGCCATCGTCGGCTCATCGTTGTCTCCTACGCGATATTTTCTACTGCTGATTTGAAGTCCTGCTATAGTCTCTTTATACTGCCACTGCTAATTAAGTATGCGAATTTCTTGTTTTGAGTTGTCTAATTTTCTAAAATTGAGTCGCCCTTTTACTGCTTTAGATTTTATTAACATTGAAGGTGATTTCGTGATTGGATTGGCTGCTATTTGAAGGGTAGAGGCTGCAGTTGTTTGTTTGGGGATGTTGGCGATTGCAGGCGTTCGACTGTGACGTGGTCGAAGGCAAATGAGGAGGTGGAGTTTGCTGGTACGGATAGCGGTGGTTTGTGAGTTGTTGTGTGATGTATTGGCCGTGTATGAGCAATATTTTTTTTATGAGGAGGAGAAGAGTGGTCTACACAGAAGTCAGGGATGCAAGCATTTTTTTTTTGTTCAGAGGTGAGTTGAGGCAGTGATGGTTACAGGGATGGATATGCTAGTTCGAGTAATGGGGTGGTTAGGCTTGGAAGACTGTTGTATATGGAGGTAGGTTGATGGCCAAGGAAGGACAGTGCAGTTTGTTTAAGGTGGTAGCAGGGGATGTTTGTAGTGAAGAGGCTAGTTGTGGTGTAAACAGTTATGGATTTTATGGAAGTTCTATGGTCAAAAATGATGGTGTGGGTTGTGGTTTGTGGTTTGGGTGACCTCTGTCGTAGTATGTGAAGTATGGTGCAGCTGGAAATGGATGCTAGATGATGTATAAGGTATGGCAAAGATGATGAAAGAGTTAGTAAAAGTGACTTAAAATCATATATAATTTTTTACATAGTTATATTCATTATTTTGTATCTTAAAGCATGAATTTGCTGAAAATTGTTGTTCCTGCTGCAGTTGAGAGTAATTTCAAAGGGAACTCCATCGAGGTAAACTTATCTTTTCTATCTTGCCATCTTTCTTGCAGCGTAGTTTTAAAAAATTATAAAACAAAAAATAAAATGTCATGACACTTGCAATTGATTCAACTGTTGTTTTCGCTGCTTACTGCAATGAAGTTAATCTCAGTTGCAATCAATTATGACTCACGCACACTAATGTAAGAGATTTCTGTATGACGTTAATTATCATGATAAAACTAAAGTCATTTAAACTTAGTAAAAAGCTTACTTCATTAATATCTAGATCTATAAAATCAAAACAAATACTACCATTTTTTAATCTATTTTACTAAATGTACAGTTTGCATTTATCAAGTGCAACTGAAAACCATGTTGCTACATAAAAATATCAAATGTTCGAACCTTCTACACCCTTATGGAAATTGTTGATACACAAGAGTATTATACTCACATGCTTCTTCATATTCTAAACAACATGAAAATGTCGCTCTGACGCAGCGGATTAATCAAACAAACTTCAATCAATGAAATGTAGCAATCGGTGAGTTGAAGATACCAAAATGCCCAAGTTCGTTGATCCAAAGATACCGAACTCTAGCTATCTCAAACACGTTGATAGCGCACTATACCGTGTTCTAAGATCTACGATTCTTCGCACGTTGATCTAGCGCACTAGATTCCGTGAATCGGCTTCTACGATCGTTGAATCGAGCGCACTCGATTAACCGAAAGAGGAGATAGGAGATTACACTCAACTACCAATTGGTATGCAAGCACAAAGCTAACAAAAGAGAATTTTATTCAAAAATCAACCCCCAAAAATTACAACACACGGCTATTTATAGAGTTTCTGACCCAGATCCTTAAGTCGGCGAGCGACTTACGACCTAACTAAGTCGGTACTGACTTATACAATGGCGACTCAAGCTCTTTACAATACAGCCCAATGTAAACGACTCAAAACCTGGCCGACTTAACAAGTACGACCTAACATACAACATACAACTCAACGTGACCGACTTAAGCTATTACCGACTCAACATATTACAACACCACACCTTCGACCGACTCATCTTCATGCCGACCTACGACTCACGACTCATCTTGGTTAAGTCGGCACATCATAACTCGGACTTTTTAGGTCGCAGATGACCTAAAGGGGCTTCATTAACTCGCAGCTTCTCCTTTTTAGGTCGGGGTCGACCTAAAATATGCTCTTGTTCCTGTAACCCGTTGTCTCTTATCTCGTTAAGTCGTAAACGACTTAGAGTGTCACAGTTAGGTCGGAAGCGACTCATGCTTCTCTTGAGTCGTGGACGACTCAAGCCCGATGCCTCGTTAACTCGGCCTACCTTTCCCTTTGGTTTGTTAACTCGGGGCCCTCCTTCCTTAGCTCGGAAATGACTCAAGCCTTCGCTGAGTCGTGGCCAACTCATCAAACTACACCATAGACTCGTGTTTTCAGGAATTAAAGATTGCACGATTTCTTCTCTGGCCTTAGCTGCATCATCCTCCCCTGGTTGAGAAAAATTCGTCCTCGAATTTGTACATTCTTTCTCATCAAAATGTTCATCTCCATAATATGGCACCAGATGCTTAATATTGAATACGTCAGAAGTGTAAATATCCTCCGGCAGCTTCAACTTATAAGCATTGTCATTAATTCGCTTCACAACTTCGACAAGACCAATTTTTCTGGCTTTCAACTTATTATATGCGCCCACTGGAAAACGATCTTTGGTCAATACAGCATAAACCAAATCGCCTTCGTTAAATCCAACATTGCGTCGCTTTAAATCCGCAGACTTCTTATACTTCTCATTCGATTTCTCCAATCGTTCCTGAACGATTTTATGACATTCAGTCAGCTCATCAACAAAATCAACAGCTTGTTTAACTGTTCCCTTCGACTGTGGTACGACTGCTAAATCCAACGGTCCCCTGGGTAAATTTGAATACACAATCTGAAACGGACTGAATCCCGTGCTACGATTCACTGCATGATTATGTGCAAATTCAGCTTGGCATAACTTCATGTCCCAACTTCTCAAATTATCCTGTACAAGACATCGCAACAAATTTTCCAATGACCTGTTAACAACTTCTGTCTGTCCATCTGTTTGTGGATGATAAGCGCTGCTAAATTTCGGTTTCGTTCCGACCATCTTCCACAAACTCAACCAAAAATGACTCAGAAAACGAGTATCTCGATCAGAAACAATAGATTCTGGTACACCATGCAATCGATATACCTCCTTAAAGAATAATTGTGCCACTCGAACTGCATCCGCTGTCTTCTTGCAAGCAACAAAATGTGCCATCTTCGAAAACCTGTCCACCACAACAAATATAGAATCATTTCCCCTTTGAGTTCTAGGCAAACCCAAAACGAAATCCATGCTAATATCAACCCATGGCTTAGATGGTACTGGTAATGGCATATACAACCCTGCATTCGTTGCTGTTCCTTTTGAAACCTGGCAAATATGGCATCTTTCCACGAATCTTTCAACCTCTTTTCTCATCGACGGCCAAAAGTAAGATTGTGAAATCAACTGTAAAGTACGATCACGGCCCACATGTCCTTCCTCGTGCAACTCCTTGACAATTTTCAATCTCAGACTACAGTCCGGTATACACAAACGATTTCCTTTAAACAGAAAACCATCAACCAACATAAATTCATCGGTACTCCCATCCTTCACTTTCTCAACATATTTCACAAAGTAAGGATCTTCTTCAAACAATTCTGGCAACATTTCAAACCCTGTCACTTCAACCTTCATTGTCGTTAATAAATGACTCCTCCTACTCAAAGCATCAGCTACTCGATTTGTCACCCCTGATTTGTGCTTAACGACAAAAGTAAACTGCTGTAAATATGCAATCCATGATGCATGTCTCGCTGAAATTTTATCCTGCCCCTGTAAGTGCTTCAATGCTTCATGATCAGTGTAAAGAACAAATTCCTTCTGAAATAGGTAGTGTCTCCAATGCTTAACAGCTTGTACAACAGCATAAAACTCAACGTCATATGTACTGTATCTCATCTTTGCCCCTGACAACTTTTCACTGAAATATGCAATAGGTCTTCCCTGTTGACTCAACACTCCTCCAATCCCAACCTTCGAAGCATCAGTATGCAATTCAAACAATAACTGAAAATTAGGTAGAACAAGAATTGGTGCAGACGTCAACAATTCCTTGATCTTCTCAAAAGCAACCCCCGCTTCTTCTGACCATACAAACTGTTTCCCTTTCATGCAATCAGTCACTGGAGTCATCACACTACTGAAATGTGGAATGAACCTTCGGTAGAATGATGCCAATCCATGAAAACTTCTAACTTCAGTGATAGTTCTCGGCTGTGGCCAATTTCTAATAGCTTCAACTTTACTCTGGTCCACTTGAATACCCTTTCCTGAAACAACATAACCCAGGAATAAAACACTGTGCGTCATAAACACACATTTCTTCGTAGCAGCATAAAATTGTTCTTCACGAAGAATAATCAATACTTCCCTCAAATGTAGAACATGCTCCTCCGTACTCCTGCTGTATATCAGAATATCATCGAAATAAACCACGACAAACTTCCCAATGAATGGTCTAAAGATTTGATTCATCACCCGCATGAATGTACTAGGTGCATTTGACAAACCAAATGGCATAACCAACCATTCGTATAACCCCTCTCTCGTCTTGAAAGCTGTCTTCCATTCGTCTCCAGGTCTAATCCGAATTTGATGATAACCACTCTTCAAGTCAATCTTTGAAAATATAGTTGCCCCACTTAACTGATCTAGCAAATCATCCAACCTTGGCATAGGAAATCTATAACGGACAGTAATCTTGTTCAAAGCTCTACTATCTGTGCACATTCTCCATGTTCCATCCTTCTTTGGCACCAACAATGCTGGCACGGCACAAGGACTCAAGCTTTCCTGAACACGTCCCTGTTCCAACAACTCTTCCACCTGCCTTCGTAACTCCTCATGTTCCTTCGGACTCATTCGGTAATGTGGTCTATGTGGTAACACTGCTCCCGGAACAAGATCAATTTGATGTTGAATGTCTCTAAGTGGCGGTAACTTCTTAGGCAACTCCTCTGGAAAGACATCTTCAAATTCTTTCAAAATTGGCTTTGCTGCTTCTGGGATTTCAACTTCTTCACTACTCTCTCTTCCAATCAACAAAAACACTTCAGGTTCTTCTTCGACTTCCTTGACAAACTCTTTCAAAGTCAACAGAGTTTTCAATTCTTCAATCTCTTCTAGCTTGCTCTCCTTCTGTTGTTGCTTCTTAGGAACCAAAGTGATTTTAGTACCCTCGAACATGAAACTGTAATTGTTGGCACGACCATCATGCTGTACTGCTCTATCAAACTGCCACGGTCTGCCCAACAACAGATGACACACGTCCATGTCTACTACATCACACCAAATTTCATCTTTGTATTTCTTCCCAATAGAAAAATTAACACAAGCTCTTCGACACACCTTCACTTCACCACCCTTCCTTAACCATGCTAGCTTGTACGGTTTAGGATGCTTCTCAGTCTTCAAGTTCAATTTCCTCACAGCCTCTGTAGAAATAATATTATCACAACTTCCCGCATCAATAACGAACTTGCAAACCTTTCCCAGAATAGTGCATGTCGACTGAAAAATATTGCTTCTCAACCAACTACAATCCTCCTCCTGCTTTGGTGTAAGACATGACCTCCTCAACATAAGATTACAACCTTCATCTCCGAACAATTCTTCTTTCTCCTCAACATAAGGTATATTTGAACACTCTGTTTCCTCACCATCATCATCCTCAACTTCTGCAACCATGGTTCTCTTCTTCGGCTTTGGACATTCATTACTTTTGTGACCTAACTCCTGACAATTATAACATTTGAAAACACTGCTAGTCTTTACCTTCTCAGCCTCCTTCATCACTGGCTTTGAAACAGGTTTAGGAACATTAGAACTTCCACCAACACCCCTTGCTTGATTATTGGAATTAGTAAACACACCACCTCCACGCCTTCCTTGTTTCTCCCAAGCCAACGCTTTCTGATGTGCCTCTGCAACTGATCTAGGATCGAACATATTAACCATATCCTGGATCTGCATTCTCAATCCCCCAACGAATCTAGAAGTTAGCTGTTCTTCTGTCTCCATAATATCATTCCTGGCAATGAGTTGGTAAAATTCATCAGCATACTCACTAACAGACTTCGTCCCTTGCCTCAGATTCTGCAACCTCTGGTACATAAGTGATTGATAGTTGTAAGGTAAGAAAGTAGATCTCATCAACTTCTTCATCTTATCCCATGATTCTATCTTTGACTTCCCCATTCTCTCCCTGGTTAGTTTAGTTTGCTGCCACCACGCCAAAGCTCTCCCCCTCAACCTAGTAGCAACCAACTTCACCCTTCTATGCTCAGGAACCTCCTTGAAATCAAAGATCTCTTCAACATTAGAAATCCAATCGAGAAATTATTCCGCTACCATCCCGCCTTTAAATTCCGGAATCTCCATCTTCATATCAGATTCCCATCGACGATCATCTTCAACATCCCGATAAGAATTTCGAACTTGGTCTCGATCTCGATAATGAATACTAGCTCTATCACCTTCTTCAACAAAATCAAAAGTACGCCTACATCGATCTCGACCATTATCATCCCTTCGCTCATGCATGCTTCTTTGACTATGTCTCTCTTCATCTCTATATGCTTCATGGTCAAATTCACGTTGACTTCTTTTCTCTTCATGTGCATAGTCATGATGATCTCTTCGTGATGAAATTGACGTTTCTCTTCTATCTCTACAAGAATGTGGTGATACCCTCCTCGCTTCCGTAACCGATGGCGAAACTCGGTTTCCTCCATGGTTCGAGTTTGGTGATCTCCTCCTTTGATTCAAATCATTCATCAATTTCTCCAATTTTCCAATGCCTTCATCAAACTTTTCATTAATACGTTGTTCCATAAGCTCGGCTTCTTCTCTACGATACAAAGCTTCAACGTTTTGATGACGATTAGCTCTCCTTGGTGGCATAATTGAAAATTTCACAAAACTTCAACAATTCGAACACAAAACTCCAAAGCTTTCACAAACAACAATTTCACAAGGCTCGGCCTTGAACTTAACTCGGCAACACTTAGATCGGCTCAACAATTCACGGCTCGACCTTACTACAACCCTTCAAGGCTTTAGCTCGGCAATGGTTTTACACGGCTCCACACTTCAAATCTTGGCGCGCAAAACTCCAAGACAAAATCCAAACAATATCCAACTCCTCGATCCAAAATGAAATGGATCAAACACTCCAAACTTGATGCAACTTCAATATGAACACGATGAACAACTTCAAACTTCAAAAACTTCAAAAACTTCAAAAACTTGGCTCCAAGAATCAACTTAGCTATGATTGGCTAAGTATGGCTCTGATACCAAATAATGACGCAGCGGATTAATCAAACAAACTTCAATCAATGAAATGTAGCAATCGGTGAGTTGAAGATACCAAAATGCCCAAGTTCGTTGATACAAAGATACCGAACTCTAGCTATCTCAAACACGTTGATAGCGCACTATACCGTGTTCTAAGATCTACGATTCTTCGCACGTTGATCTAGCGCACTAGATTCCGTGAATCGGCTTCTACGATCGTTGAATCGAGCGCACTCGATTAACCGAAAGAGGAGATAGGAGATTACACTCAACTACCAATTGGTATGCAAGCACAAAGCTAACAAAAGAGAATTTTATTCAAAAATCAACCCCCAAAAATTACAACACACGGCTATTTATAGAGTTTCTGACCCAGATCCTTAAGTCGGCGAGCGACTTACGACCTAACTAAGTCGGTACCGACTTATACAATGGCGACTCAAGCTCTTTACAATACAGCCCAATGTAAACGACTCAAAACCTGGCCGACTTAACAAGTACGACCTAACATACAACATACAACTCAACGTGACCGACTTAAGCTATTACCGACTCAACATATTACAACACCACACCTTCGACCGACTCATCTTCATGCCGACCTACGACTCACGACTCATCTTGGTTAAGTCGGCACATCATAACTCGGACTTTTTAGGTCGCAGATGACCTAAAGGGGCTTCATTAACTCGCAGCTTCTCCTTTTTAGGTCGGGGTCGACCTAAAATATGCTCTTGTTCCTGTAACCCGTTGTCTCTTATCTCGTTAAGTCGTAAACGACTTAGAGTGTCACAGTTAGGTCGGAAGCGACTCATGCTTCTCTTGAGTCGTGGACGACTCAAGCCCGATGCCTCGTTAACTCGGCCTACCTTCCCCTTTGGTTTGTTAACTCGGGCCCCTCCTTCCTTAGCTCGGAAATGACTCAAGCCTTCGCTGAGTCGTGGCCAACTCATCAAACTACACCATAGACTCGTGTTTTCAGGAATTAAAGATTGCACGATTTCTTCTCTGGCCTTAGCTGCATCACGCTCCCTACTATCGCAACATCAAATAGTGCAAAACCATTGTGCCAAATAGGTTAGCTGTCAATGGCAGGACCAAGCAAGTAGTCATTGTTACCTCTACTACTCTACTATTAATAAAATTCAACTAAAACCCTTGCATCATGTAGTTTTGAATTACCCAAAATTCTTTGTGCCTTATCACTCTTATATGGTCGTCTTATCGTACTAACAATGAGAATTCTTTTCACAGGATTCAACCGTAAATTCAACCATATTATATAGCATAGTTTATCAGTTGATTTTTTTTCCTGTCTAGGTATTATAGTCGCATTTGTGAATGATAATAATCACAATGTATCAAAATATGAATTTATTTTGACAGGCTACATGCTTACCTCTTGCTCGTTGTACTAATTTGATTAAATAATTTATATGTAGATATATAGAGACAATACATACACTGCTAGGTTTGGAGTTTCAGACGACAGAAAGAAACTTGTAGAGGAAGTAGAAGAGCTAAGAAGTAAAAATCAAGAAATGGATGTTACAATTAACAAACTACAAGGGGATTTATCTTTCATGCAGGAAGAGATGAATTCTGTGCAAGAGTTTATACGGGGATTGAGGCGGGAGCAAGGATCAGAGATATGACATACTTCGTGAGTTAGTCAACTTTATTTTATTGTTGGACATGATTTTTTTAAATACATTTGTAGCAATTTTATGGTAATTTGACAATGATATGCATTCTACATTAATGTTTTGTAATGATATATATTGTTACGATTTTGCACGTGGTTATATATTATATTTAATGCTTTCTGTTGCTGATGTTCGGTTTTATTATATTTTATTATGATCTGTGGTAGATGAAGATAAATACCGAAAGGAAAATCCGATTTCCGCACTTTAAAAGGAAGAAGGTTAAGCGTAGTGAATGCGTATGGAAATAGGCATAGAGAATGCGTATGAAAATAGACGTAGGTAAGGCGTATGGAATGCGGCGTAGGGAAGGCGTATGGAAGGAGGCGTAGGGAACCCGTAGGGATTTTTTTGCGACGCATTGTTTTCCAACCTTTTTTTTGGCGTAGGGATGACGTGACGTAGGTAAAATATTTTCCCTGCGCCGCGCCTACGCCAAACTGACGTAGGGAATCCAAAATTCTTTTGTAGCGATCTGTTGTTTGATTTAATTATCAAATACGTTAAATCTTTATATGCAATGATCATTTCTCCCTAATGAATATTACATTGAATATAATGTTCACATTTTTTTAATTCTACACACAATATTCAAGGTTCACTTTTTTAGTTTTTTAACCCTACATACTATGTACAAGGTTCACTTTTTTTATTATCCTACACTAAATATCAAACAGTTATACAAATTGTTAGTTTGACTTAACATTATTGTATTATAACGTCAAACATCTCTGAAATACAATCATTCAATGTGCATCTTAAACAGGCATGTTTCTTTTTTTGGTTTAAGTAATTCATCTATGAAGTTCTTTAGGCATAATTATCTTATTGACTAAGGCTCTTGGAACTTGCATAATTTGAATCTTGGCATTTAGCATCATGATAGTGACTAATAAAGGAACTCCAAACTAAAGAATGTAAAGCATGGTCGATACATTTGCATATGTACATAGTAAATGTCAATGCGAGCTTGGTTATTCACACATATGGATGTACTGCGTAACTGAAATGACTAATAGGAAATATACATCATTGCTACTAATTCTATTTTTGTCTATCTTGAACAAAATGATATGGTGTGGAATCGTTTCAAACGTGAAAATGGGAATCGGATGCATTGAATCAGTCGACCAGTAAATATTTATAATATTCTGTTTAACAAGAATAAAATTACCGGTCATAAGAATGCACGCCTGAAGTCTTTTTGCAATGGCTATGAAAGGTTGCACATTTCCCCTTGTTCCAACTACTAAAATTGCAATTATAATTTTTGGCACTGACATACTGAACATAAAGATTCTTTCTCCACTATCACATGGTGCTCTATCATCAATACCATCAAGCTCTAGTAGTAAATATAATTTGAAAACAAGCCAAACACAAAGAAAGAAAGATTAATATAATCAAATAACACTGTATTCCTTCTTTATTGCTTTTTGTTGAAATTAGTCACACATCGAACAATTTACAATGTAAAATATGAATAAATACTAAGAGAACTCTCTTCACAATAACCAATTTGTTTTGTGATACTATGAGGTTTTCTAACATGGTATCAGAGCAGGTTTAATTGTGTCACACGTCACACTCAATGAAGGTTTACGTGTTTGGCTGATGACACGCCACACGTACGTAGACGTGGTAGCGACATGGTCTTAGTAATTGTAACAAACAAAAGTAATTTGGTTTGTTAAACAAATCGTGTAACTTGATGTATAAATGTAACATCTATAGTTCTATGCTCCTAGCAATCTATTAAAGAAACTATAGGTTCAATTCCAACTTCGTATTTTTGATTAAACATTAACACACAGTTTTTTCCAGTGTACTAAAGTAGATATATTGATAGCAAACAAACCTCTATTCCAATGCAGTAATGTATAACTTATTATAAATACAGTTGCATAATTTTGTCTAATTAGTCAGAGCACATTTTGTTTTAATGTTAATCTGATTTGCCAGTAGATATATTCTGGTGCCATGTACCTACAAGCAGAGAAAGGAACGTACATAAACAGCCATTCAGATTTCAGACTCATGCCAACAAGTAATCCCTAGAACATAAAAAAAATGAAGAAGTTAGAAAGGAAGTCATAACCAAACGTTTCCATAACTCTAGTAGAAACATAAGAGCTTGCATGTCCAAAATAAACAATACGTCAAACCGGATTCCTTTATTGATAAAAAGTTTACACGAAAATAGACACAAGAAAGAAGCTGAAAAAAATTTAGTCGCAGAGACAACAAGTTTGTTTTTTTAGTTTGAATGACATTTTTTGTAAATTGAAAATAATAGTTACAACTATCATTCTGTGATTCACACTAAAAAAATGTCACTGTCCCTAAAAAACAAACCTTTTCTTCTTAAAACTAATTTTTTCATCAACTTTTTCCTGGAGGCTAAAAACCCAAAAGGTTTATCATTAACTAACTGATCAAAATAAAAATTATAGTGAAAAAAAGGGTTAGCCTACCACTGCTTGCGAAACTAATCTCAAGAAGGATGTTGGAAGCTTTTAACGTCACGATGAATAATCCTGGGATGACCTGTAGATTAAATTAAATTCATTCAATTACAAATTAATGACTGAACTTAAATGAATTGAATTTGATAGAACCTACAGTCTTCATGCAGGTAAAGTAAGCTAACCCTTTAGAATCACCCGGAGCAATTTTTAATCTTATAGACCAATCCATAGTGGGTATGCCCTCCCTTGCACAAAGCTAATTTCATATTTAGCTATTTTTTAGTTCATCCTTAAAAATGGATCCTTCCAAAAAAAAAAAAAAAAAAAAAAAAAAAAAAAAATATCATCCTTGAAATCTCATCATAAGAGTATTTATTCAAAACCATTGATTTAGGTAGTTTCAAAGCTCCATCTCTATGTAAACAAATTACAAGAATATGCCACATTCCAAACTATTCATAAAACTAGATCAGCTTTTGACACATTAGACGCCACGTGTGCTGTCGACATCTCAAATGCCGTCGGTACACGTGTATTGACTAAAAATACACAGACGACATTTGAGATGCCGTCCGTATGCGGCATCTCAAATGTCGTCTATTTTTCCGCTCTCTGTAATTTTGCAGCCCATTCCATCCTCACTTTCCCACTCTCCCTTCTCTCAACCTCTCTTTACAAAAAACCCTAACCCACCCCCCAATTCAGCCAATATCAAATTTTCAAATAAAAAAACTATTTAAATATAGCTAGATTTTGAACTATGACTACATCATCGTCTCAAGCACACCCTATAGGTACGAAATCTATCGATTTTGTCTCTAATTGTCATTTTTTTAATTTATGGTTTAGGATTAAAATGGTTCGATAATTGCAAATCTATGATTGTATAGTACAATAAAAATTGAGTAGTCACCTAAATCACATGTTTAATTGTTTTCTTATTGTGTACAATGAAGTTGTATGATTGCAAATCTATGGTTGTGTACACAATGAAGTTGACTATGATTATGTAATGATATTGTGGTAGAATATGACGAAATGGCACCCGGACTGATCGATCCTATTGTGCTTTACCTCCAACCTCAATAATACACAAACAACATCGATATGATGGAGGTACAAGGTCATATAGTTTGTCATTACTTTTACAAAGTGTTGGTAATTACCATAATTACTTTCATTTGTTATTATTTATCGACAGGGGGTTGAGCCGGACGACTTCATTGACCATTCATCCACTTTAAATTTTGTCACGTCAGCGCATCCAGGCGTGTTGGAACTGTTAGACAGAGCTGGATTTGGTGTTGTCAATAAGTTGGAATATACACAACTCGACCGGAATCTTTTGATAGCTTTGGTCGATAGATGGCGACCGGAGACGTATACATTTCATCTTAGAGTAGGTGAGATGACAATCACTTTGAAAGACGTAGTTGTATTGCTTGCATTACCGATCAACGAGGATCCCATCCTGAAACCAGATTTTTCAAGAAATTATATGGAATTATGTGAGCCATTGCTTGGATTGGCTCGTCCAGAAGACGTGAGGTAGGGAAATGAGTCGATAGTGGCCACGTGGTTTAGGGAGCAGTTGGCCGGTGATATTCCCCATCGTGCCTCTCCTTTGCAGATTGCCCAGTGCGCCCGCGCTATTATGTTGCACATCATCACGCAACGTCTTTTTTGCGATTGATCGAAGACAAGAGTGGCCCTCAATGGCTTCCATTGTTAGAAGACTTTGATTCATGTCGACAATACTCATGGGGTAGTGCGGTGCTAGCTTTCACCTATACGGAGCTTACAAGAGTTGCTTTGGTCGAACAACGGTTCGTCGGAGGTTGTATGACTCTACTTCACGTACGAACATAGTCTTTTGTTGTTTCATATTTGAGTTTGTCATAAAACCATAACTAAAATTAAGTTTCACACTTACAGCTTTGGTCATGGACCTACCTTTCGGTTGGTCGTATTTCTATAAAGACGCAAATAATTGACAATTCAAAGCCATATGGAGCAAGGTAAAACAGTGTTGTTAGTGTTGTTGTATCGATACGGTAAATTTGAATACTTCCTATAACATGTTGCTATTACAGGTGGATTGACCCAAGAATACAAAAATGATCCCCAGACGCAATTTAGGTTTCTACAGGAGCGAGTTTGATGTCTTAGATTACAATGCAGTAACATGTAATCCGTATTCCGAGGCAGACTTCAGGCTCTTCCGGCTCTTTGCATAGTGGACAGGCCGTTATGGTGTGCAAGACTTATGATTTTTTGTTTCGGAGATTTAGCATACCATTTTCCAGATAGAGTCATGAGACAGTTTGGCATTCGACGACACCTACCATATCCTGCTCCATATTACACGCTTCCATATGGCGAAGATGAGTTTGAAACGATGATTGATTTATGCAACAACCGTTTCATAGCTGGGGAAGACGAGCATGAAGTAACTCTGAGGAGTATCTTAGTTAGTATTGGAATATCACTCGTTGTTATGTGCTACGAAGACGAGCGGAAGATCCCGAGCAAGAGGTGGCACCTTACACTCCACGAGCTCCGCTAGAAAGGAATGCGGTACATATTACTATTGACAACTTGTATAGTACTTATGTAACTCATAATGGTTTATGTTATATGAAGGCGGATGGTATGTATCATGTGTTGGACATTGTCGACGAGCTTGTGGAGGAGGTTCTTGAAAAGAGCATGAAAAAATGCTTCTCTATCAAACAAATTCTACTATCCTGTTTGTCGAAGAACAAGATGTCAAGGCCCATCCCACCATCGCCTCCTTCTCCTCCTGTCATGCCACCACTTATCGAGGATATTGCCCCTCCCGCATTGTTAACACTGTGAATGAACCGTTGCATGCAGGCAAAAAACCACCCCAACTAATTTTCACGAACAACTGTTCTTCCATCAATACTTGTACCGTCCCGACTGTAATGTTTTGATCGGCTTTCACAAAAGGTAATATTTTTGCCATTAAAAGTTGAACGTCGCATGTTTGTGAGTGGAGTTCACCGTTGGGTTAACACAATTGTGTTCGCTAGGATATTTCCTTACAATCCACCAGTTCTGCTATGATTTGTTTGACACAATAGCATGAATTGTCCATGGACAGTTTGCATCTATATTACAAACGGTGGTGTATTTGGTTTTATTTGATTTTATTGCTTTAAAAGAAATGGCATGCAAAATCGACCATTCGCTCAGCTATTGTAACAACTTAGCTTTGGTCTCGAAAATCAAACCAACTTTAAATCCATTTTGAACGCTTACGGTTGAAAACAACTCATTGTTGAATTCAAGATTTGCAACGATTGACCTTGCCATAATTTGTGCGTTGCATAAATCATCATCCAAAGGAACTTTCATTTCCACCTCATTGCTGTCTTCGCAAATATTGTCTTCAACTGGAAAATCATAGTTCAAAGGATCATTGTTCACTTGCATACTACTTATCCACGACATGTCGATCTCCACCATGTTCATTAAATCCATACTATTTGCAAGGGGTTCGTCATTGACATCTTCATCTTCATCCCCGTCCATCTCAGTATCAACATCTTCGTTGTTTGCGTTTACGTTTACATTCTCCATATCAGCATTAGATTGCATAGCAATATCGTGCGCGAGAAATCTGCTATTCAAACATATGTATTACTTTAAAACTAGTATCGTAATTACTACCTATCAAATTTTGATTCTTCATGATACAGACCTCTGACTAAGATCATATAATTTGGACGGAGTTGGATACATAAATTGAGACATATGGTAGTGTGATGATCCAGCAGGACTAGGCAGTGTTGGTCGATAAGGAATATAACTGCATATAGAGCGGAAAAAATAGTTAAGTAGCACACAACTATCTAAATAAAACGACCAAAATTTCATAAATAAATGTTTCACCTTCCGAGATAATACGTAAGGCTGCTTGACTTGGATAGAGATGCGTATACTGAACGCCCTGTGTATAGGTCATACACGGAGGATATCAATATAGACCTTGTTGTTGACCGTACATCACTGTCATAGTCGGATTAATGAAACTCGGGGATTGTTTCTGCGACTGATAGTTATTGCTTCAACCGTTCTTCGGTGCTCCTCAATAACACTGTTAACTTCTTGTTCTCATACAGGTTCTTCTACTTGCAAGCGTCTAATTTTCCCAACAAACAACTCAATTGATTTTGATGTGACTGAAAATATTAGTCCTGCATCGTCATCATCGGCTATTTTAATGGCTTTCAATCCTGAGTCCGTTCGGCCGGTTACACACTAACTCTATATCAAATTCTTCATATTTTATCTTGGTCGCTTTATAAATCGATTCTTTCAGCTGCACCAAATTACAACCTTTCAACACTTTAGCTGGCTTACACAAGCCACCGACATATTTTCCACAATTAAGTTCATCAACAACCAATTCGCCATCGAAATAACAGATCGTTGGTACACACTTGGGAGTCATTCTACAATTTGTTCAGTCAACTAGTTACCTATTATCATTTGTTACCAAATAGCAAATGAGAAGAAAAAAATTGAACTAGGGTTTCCAAAAAAACATACCTGCTATAGCTAATTCCTTGTTCAAGAGGAAGAATTAGATGTTGCTCCTTGTCTGTAGCTGAATCCAATCAAGATTAAACTACACTATGCAAATATTTTAATAGTTTGGTGTTTAGGATTGTTTTAGATCTAAGAAAACTTTGGAAAAAGGCAAACATAAAAAGGTGGTTGCCTAATAGAGCAGCAGAAAATGATGACATTTGAGATGGCGCAAACTGGCGGCATCTCAAATGCCGCCATTGAATTTTTTTCACAATAGACGTCTACTGGCGACATTTGAAATGCCGATTGTACAAGTGGCACCAACGTGGCGAAAACTAGTCTAGTTTTGTAAATGGTTTGGAATGTGGCATACTCTTATTTTGTTTACAAATTTGGACTAAATGCAGAATTTATCCTAAAAGAAATCAAACAATAAGTTACCATGAAAATGCTACTCCGATGTTTTTTAGGAATAAACTTAAAGACAAGCAACCTTTGATCTCCTGAAATGTAGTAACCAACCAGTGAAACCAAGTGCTTATGATGCACATGGCTAATGATTGTTATGGGAATTCCAACACGAGACCATCCAACTCAAAACCCCAAAGCATAGCAGAAAATGAGATCGTGGTAGGAAGTGTAAAAGCAACCAATCCAAATCTCAATCCAATCCACACCAGTCACAATCACCAAACAGACAATAACAATAAAATAAATCACATACCAATTTATAGTGGTTTCACTAACGTCTTATTAGTGTACATCCATTTTGAGGGAGAGCCTTTATTAATGTCAATTAGAAGGTTAAAAGATTGATTACAATGATCAATATTCAAATAGGATAGACTTGTGGAGAAGAGAACTGAAAAAAAAACTATGCTTTTGTTAAACCCTAGCAAATGAAGGATAAACCCTTGATTAAACCCTTGAAGTACGCTCTTCGCTTTGAATCCTAAAAATAACTTATATAGCGAATCATCCTTCCTTGACAAACACTCGATTTGCTCCTTTGAAGCCTTCACACACAAACACAAATTTACGGACCAAAAAAAAAATAAAACTTGTGACGACCTGGATTTTTTCATTCGAAAATCGATATCCATACTTCACCTGTATTCCAATGCCGCAGATTCAAACGTTCAATCCGATTCGTCGGAGCTTATAACACATTAAGTACAACACACAGCAGAAGAAAAAATAGATATATCATATAACTCCAATGAATACAATATCCAATGATATACAACTATGATACAACCACCCAACGTATATCAGATATATGATACTACAAATCACAGCGGAAGATACACAAAACCAGCGACGAAACAATAACATAAACTTGAACTCTAAAGAAGGAACTTCGATATCAGCAATCCCCATCTCCAAAGCACCAATCCAGAAATAGCTCGAACTCCCAATCAAGTTGTACTTCAGCAAGGTCAATCATCCAAAGACTGAAGAAGATTTCCAGAGACTGAAGGCTGACAAATCTACTTCTACTATTTGATTATCTGAAAAACCCAACTCTAGACCGTCTGTGCGGAAAATTGTGGGTACTCAGAGTTTAGGAAGGGAACAATAAACTTCGGGTCAGTCATGAGACTGATATGAGCAAACAAAAACAGTTTATCTTTAAAAACAAAAAAAAAGAGTTTGAAAGAAATCCGCAATGCTTTTTGAAAAATGAAACTACCACAAGGCCTCCCGCCACACACACAATGCAAGCGCATGTTTGCACAAAAAATGGACCAACACCTCAAAGTCGTATGATTTAGTTGATTTTACGTTGTTCTTAGCGGTTTGGGTAATTTATGCAAATATATAAAAAAAACAGGGGCTAAACTGTAAAAGACACGCAAATTTATAGTGGTTCGGCCAGAACGTGCCTACGTCCACTTTATATGTTATTCTCTCTTTTCTTTCAGATTACAAGTACAAAGCTTTGTATACGAGTATATGAAAGTTGTTTGAAAGTTCCTTCCGTGCTTGAGCTCTCAAACTTGTCTGCCATTGTTGTACCCCTGCCCCTCTATTTATAGAGTGAGGTTGGGGGCAGGGGTCTTGGAAGTATATAGCTGCTGGTGGTCCTGGGCTGGAGCAATCTGGCCTGGTAGTTTGGTTCGGTATACCTTGGTTCGGCCGAGCTTGGAGAAGATTGATTCGGTAGGAGTGGGTTTGGAGGAGGTTGGTCCGGTAGCACATGGTCCGGTGGTTGTTGGTGGGAGATGAGACCTTGGTCCGGTATGGAGATGGAGTTGGTTCGGTATGGGCTTGATTGGTGTTGGTTCGGTAATGGTATGGTCCGGTGGAGGCTGGTTCGGCAGTAGCATGGAGATGGAGCTGGACCGGTGGTAGCATGGATGGACCGGTGGAATCCTAGTTCGGTGGTTGGAGCATGTTTGGTTCGGCAGGCACATTGGGCAGGTTGGTCCGGTGTGGGCTGGTCCGGTGTGGACTTTGGATCGGCTTTGAGGTGGAGAGGCTTGGCTCCTTTTCTTTTGGACCGGTGGCGATGGAAATGCACCCAACACTTGCCCCCCAAAGTGGGGCACGTGGTGTTTGCACGTGTCGCGCTTTGTTTTCTTGCAATCGAGATAGCTCCGTTTGGTCCTGGGTGTGCCGAACCGGTTGGTCCGGTAGGTTTGTGGCGACTATAAATAGGGGCTTCAGGCTACTATTATCCTTTATCATTTTGAGATAGCCGAGCCAATCAGAGTACCGAATCAACCGAGTACCGAGCCAGGTATGTCCTCTTTCGCCAAATGGGTCCTCATGATGGACTACCGAATGGAACCCATGGGGGATGAATACCGAATCGAGGTTGAGTGCCGAATGAGTTCTACCGAATGGAACTTTGTATAGGCCTTGCCGAATGATATTTGGAGTTCTGGGCATTTTGATTTATGAGCGAAATTTCAGACTATATAATATGTTTTCCTTTTGTGCTTGCAGGAAAATGTCTCGCAAAGTGGAAACTCGATCAGAAAAAAGAAAATCTACGGATAGACGAGAGTCCCTCGTCGTGCCCCCAGACCAGTCAGAACCGGAGCATCGTAGACCCATCCCGAGGTCTTTAGTGGACGGGTATGGTCCTCAGGAGCTGTTGAATTCTCCGCCCGACTGTTTCCCTAGCTCCCTCGAAGAGGAGCAGCTTGACATTATATCACGTTCCTTCGGGATAGATAGAGCGCTTATGCGGTTGCCGGGGGACGGAGTGATGCCGTACAATCCCCCTGAAGGATATTTTGCATATAGTAGGTACCACTGCATGTGTGGGGCCATTCCTCCCATTAATACCTGGATAGTTAGCTTCATTACTTATCTGAAGGTGGATCCTTTCCAGCTTCAGCCCAATTCCTACGCCATCTTGGTGTGCTTATACATTATTTTCCAGGGAAGGTACGGGCGCCCCCTTCCAACTGGGAGATCCGGTATCTATATAACTTGAGGGGATATAAGAAGGGATCTCCGTACGTTAGCTTGGAAGCGGCTGTTCCTTTAAAACCAGTCCTGCACCTATATTCGAAGCTTAGTATGTTTAAGAAAGAATGGTTTTTCATCAGGGATGACTCCGTTTCCTTCCGCATTTTCACCTCTGGCTGTGAGTTGAACTTCATTTATAGTTTCCTTGTTTCGGCTGCAACGCTTCTTCTTATATGCTTTCATTTCTTGCTAGCGACAGGTGGCTTTGCGGTCGTGGAGAATGATTCCTTGGTTCAGATGGCTGCGGAAATAAGAGCCATTCCGGGACGGGATCGGTCGGCTTCTTACTTGATCAGGAACGCTACTCTCCTGGAGCACAACTTGATCCTCCCACGCCAGTCCGTGGTTAAGCAGAGAGATACAGCTGAGGAGAAGGCTGCCAAAACCAAGGAAGGGGCCACGGTGAAGAGTGGCAAGAGGGAACCTTTTACAAAGCCTCCCGTTGTCGGAGGTAAGAAGCTTAAGAAGTCTGATGGTCCCTCTCCTAGCACTTGCCCAATTGCCCCGGGAGAGGAAGATGTGGAGGAAGATAGAGGTGAGGGTGAAGGAGGAGATGGACAGAGTGGTGGTGGCGTCGGTGCCTTAACCTCTGGGCAAGCGGGAGAGATTCATGAGTGGACGGATGATGCTTTCCGTCAGGCTTTTGGGGAGTCGGAGGAAGGATCGGCTTTGGTTGAGAAGGCAAAGGAGGTTGACAAGGCTGGGGTTGGCGCCGATTCATTCCCTAAGAGTTCTTCAGCTACGGCGACTCCAGTGATTCAAGGTAAACTTTTGACTTCTGCAGACTCCATTTACGATAGGGACTTAGGATTATTTTATGGTTCGCTTCCGTCCTGGAATGAGATTCAGGACTTATTGCAGTATCCTACTCCTCCGCAGGGTTTATATAATAGATGTGTCTTCTCACTCTTTTTAACTTAACATATTTCTCCAATTATGGACCATTGCATGTCCGTAACGCTTGTTCTTTATTACAGGGGCAGGCGAGGTGGCCAAAACTTCAGACGTTCGACACCGCCTAGAACAATACAAGTTACTCAGAGCCTCTGCCAAGCCTAAGCCTCCCACTAGTCGTCCAGGAGACGTAGTTAGCTACCGTCCTCTTCTTGGGGTCATTGAAGAGAGTATTCAGAAAAAGAAGAGGAGTCGCTCCTTATTTGAATCTTCACCTGGTCCGCAGCTTCCACCTCAACCTATTCATGATATCACGGAGGAGAACACTGAGTATATTCCCTCCCCGCATCCGCCTGAAAATCCTACCGTTATCCGCATAAATCGTCCCGACGTGCCTCGCAATCCCTTTGCCGGTCACCCAGATTTGGACCCAAGCTCTCAGGATATCTTATTTGACGAGGCCACGGGCGAGCATCTTTTCCCTCGCAATCCCATGGTTCGGGTTCTTGATGAGGCTAAGTCCCTAGATTTGGATCTGCTCGCTACTCGGATAGCTGCTATGGGGGACGAAGCCAAGGCCAACGTCGACCGGGTCGCGAAGGAGGCCAAGAAGTTAATGGAACATCACGCCCGATTGGCCAAGGCCGGGGAGGAGATAGGGAGTGCCAATATAAGGCCGCGGTTAGTGGTCGCTGATCAGGCCAAGCAACTTGCCGATCAGGCTATTCAGATTTCGCAGCATGAAGCCGACTCCCAACGACTGAAGAAGACCATGGAAGAGGCTAGCAGAGCCGAGTTGCGGAAAATGGAGGCCTCCTGCAAGGAACGCATTGACATGGCCATTACCACGGTTGATGAGGTTAGGAGGGCGGATCTCGAGCAGGTTGAAGAAATATCTGGGAGGCTTGAAGCTGCAGAACTTGCTCAAGCCAAGTTGAAAGAAGAGATGGAGGAGATGAGGAGATCCCTTCAGGCTGAGTGCTCGAGATACCGGCGGGAGAGGGATGTTGCCGTCGCTAAGTTGCTGTCCTTCGAGGCCCGGGTGAGGGAGTTTGAGGAGAATGAGGGGATGATGGATGAGATGTTGCAGGACATGTACTTCCATACCTGGAAGCAGGGTAATCTATCCTGGATGGATGACTATCCCCGGATCATGGCCAGGATATATCTCCGGGCTTTGGAGGAGGCCAAGGCCAAAGAAGATAAGGAAGGTGGGGCAGCATTCAGGATGGATATGGTTACCGCCCAGTTTTCAAAGGAGGAGAAGGTAGCGGTGAAGGAGGGGATGCGGCTACTCGCTGCGGAGGAAGCCGGTGTGCAGTTGGGGGATGAGGGCCAAGAAGCAGGTGTTGGTGAGTTTTCTCTTTTTAGCTTTTCATAACTTGATCGTTCGCCGTTTATCTGATGGATTCTTCTCCTGAATTGGACAGGTGGGACTTCTGGTCAACATGCTCGGAGCTCCGATCCTGCCGTCAAGTAGATTCGGAGAGCTAGTAAGATGAGGGCGGAGCACCAATGCAGTTGACTACTTGATCCGATCCGTATAGTTTTTGGTTTTCTTGACTTTCCTGTCTATACTTAGTCAAAAAATTAGTGTATTTTCGGATTGTAATTATGCCATTGAACGACTCTACGTTGCGGTCATTGCTTTTGATGTGTTGTATAAGAAATATAACCATGCATATGCCTATGATTTGACTGTGTTTGACATTAAGCTTCTGCTTGTAATATAATTTCATGTTTTGCAATGTTAGTGTGATGTATGAATAAGTTATAGTTACATGTTCATGTACAAGAGAAGAGAGTACCGCCCTTCATATTTTAGTTACAGGGGGTAGCCTTGGGCGTCTTGGGTATCTGGTCGTGGACACAGCTGAGTGTCTCGTTATCCAGTTTGCGGGCTCTGATCCTTATGAGCGAATGTCTCCTAGTCGGTGTCCTGTACTTTAGGGACCGTTACACAGGATAGGAGAAAAGTATTTAAATGAAATGAAAATATAGGAAAAGTAAAACTTCCAGTCACGGAAGGCCGTCGATGTGCTTAAGTTCGTGGCAAACGGGTTTTGTAGTCACTTTCCCTAGCTGTGGGTCTTGGAGACATTTGTCACCCATCTTACGCCTCTGAGGGGAGTTTTCTTTTTTACCACAGCCGCACTTAAGACACATCGGAGCCGATCGCGCACAGTAACTACCCGGGCCATTATGGCCCGTAATCGTGGGTATTATTCGATTTACTATGGCCGGCTAGCGTGGGGGCCGATCGTCAACTGTGAACTGCCCCTGGCTGGCCACACCTTATGTTGGGGCTTATGATCGGTTCACAGTTGCCGGCGAGCCGAATCGCTGTAATGAGCTGCCATGGCATAATTGGCCTTCTCGGTGGCTTATACTCGGCTTATTACAGTCAGCTTTAAGGGCCGAGGCAATCAATGAGTTAACTCGCGGTAGAGGGATACCAGAGCAAAGTGTCTCATTGGCGAGGGCATAGGATCGTAGCGTACCTGTTAGATTTTGTCCAGGTGGAGTTGTGTTGTGAAGCTCTGAATTAAAATGTCATATGCAAAGGATTTTGTTCAACAGCAAAGGATAAAGCTTAACAAGTAGCCAAGATATAAAGGAACAAGTTAACAAGAACCAAGTTTTTTAAAGTGGTTCGGCACGAAAATGCCTACGTCCACTGATTCTCTTTGTTAATTCACTTCATATGGGCAGTACAAGTTAAGAAAAGTATCGACGGAGGTGTCGGATGTTCCATGCCCTCTGGAACACCTCTCCGTCCACTGTTGACAAAATATAAGCTCCGTTGTGGAGATCTTTATGAATTACATATGGTCCGCCCCAGATGGGGTCCAGTGCCCCGGGGCGCGGAAAGATTCGCTTGAGGACAAGATCTCCTTCTTGTAAGCTGCGATGCTTGACTTTGGAGCTGTATAGTGCTGCCACTTTTTGTTTGTGAGCTGCTACTTTGAGTGCTGCATCATTTCTTCTCTCCTCAATCAGATCCAAAGACATGATGAGGAGTTCTTCATTTTCTTCTGGGTTGTAGTGGATCCTACGGTGGGAAGGCACAATAGTCTCAACTGGGAGCATTGCCTCCGATCCGTATGCCAAAGAGAAAGGAGTATGCCCTGTTGATGTTCTGAAAGATGTGCGGTAAGCCCAAAGTGCCGTAGGAAGTTGATCCACCCAAGCGCCCTTTGACTTTTCAATTTTCTTCTTGATCAGTGTTTTGAGAATTTTGTTGACAGCTTCGACTTGGCCGTTTGCCTGGGGATAAGCCACGGATGAGAAGCTTTTGTGAATCCCGTGCTCTTGGCACCAGTTGGCGAATTCTTCGCTGTCAAATTGAAGTCCGTTGTCTGATATGATCTTGAGTTGGACTCCGTACCTGCACAGAATATTTTTGATCAAGAAGTTGATAACTTTTGCCGAAGATATTTTATTTAGAGGTTCCGCTTCCACCCATTTGGTGAAATAGTTGACTGCTACTATAGCATATTTAGCTCCGCCTCGGCCCATTGGCAGTTCACCAATCAAGTCAATTCCCCATACTGCAAAGGGCCAAGGGCTAGTCATTTGAGTGATCTCATTTGTTGGTAGTCGAGGAATTTTGGCAAATTTCTGACATCTGTCGCATTTCTTGACGAAGTCCAAGGCATCTTTGTTTAAAGTGGGCCAATAATATCCATATCGGAGTATCTTCTTTGCCAGAGTCTGCACTCCAGTGTGATCTCCGCAGCTTCCTTGATGGATGTTGGATAAGACTTCCCTGGCTTCCCTTCCAGCGATACACCTTAATAAGGGATTAGAGAAGCCGCGCCGATAGAGAATGCCTTCTCGCAATGTATAGCGGGAAGCTTTCCTTAAGATTTTCTTAATTTTGTTACGCCTGTCGAGCAGTGTGCCGTTTTGTAAGTATTCTCGGATAGGGGTCATCCACGTTTCTTCTTCGGTTGCAGCTATCAGATTTACTTGCTCGAAACTTGGTGCCAGCTGTTTTGAGATGGTTAATGCTCTGAAAATAGTGATGTTTTTGATGCTAGCTTGTTTTGCTAGTTCGTCGGCCTCTTTATTCTCTTCTCGGGGAATGTGTTTGATTAAATAGTGATCTAATTGATTAAGCAGTAGCCTGGTCTTCTTTAGATACGCTGTGAGTCGTTCTCCTCGAGTCTAGAATTCTCTCAGTATTTGATTTACAATAAGTTGAGAATCACTATGGAGACATAAAGAACTGACTCCAATTTCCAGTGCAATTTCTAATCCGGCTATCACTGCTTCGTATTCTGCGTCATTGTTGGTGGCAGCGAATTCCAATCTTAGGGCGTAGTGCAGCTTCTTTCCCCTGGGGGTGATTATCACAACACCTGCCCCCGAGCCTTATTCGTTCGACGCTCCATCTACGAAGAGATTCCACTTGATATCTTCTGCTATTTCAGATTGGTCCTTACCTTCGCTAGTAGTGAATTCGGCAATGAAATCAGCTATGGCTTGCCCTTTGACAGCGGTGCGAGGATGGTAAGTGATATCATATTGACTTAGTTCGATGCACCACTTAAGTAATCGCCCAGAAGTGTCGGGGCGATGGAGCACTTGCCTTAGCGGTTGATCGGTTAAAACTCTGATGGAATGAGACTGGAAATAGTGTCGCAGTTTCCGCGACGTGATAAGCAAACAGTATGCTAGCTTTTCAAGTTTAGGGTATCTGACTTCCGCCCCCGTAAACCTCTTACTTACGAAGTATACGGGCCGTTGCGTGCGGTTGTCTTCTCTCACCAACGCGGCGCTTAGGGCATGTGGTGACACAGCAAGGTATAGGTATAGTTCTTCGCCTTCATTAGGAGTCGAGAGTACTGGTGGCCGCTGGAGGTTTTCGATTAGGTTAAGGAAAGCTGTTGAACACTCATCGGTCCATTCGAATTTTCCTTTGTCTTTCTTCAGGGCTTCGAAGAAAGGAATGCATTTGTCAGTTGCTTTAGAGATGAACCGGCTTAGGGCGGCCACCTTCCCGTTTAGGCTTTGCATCTCTTTTCGAGTGGATGGTATCTTGATATCTTGCAAGGCTCGGACTTGTTCGGGGTTTGCTTTAATCCCCCTGGCATGAACGATGAATCCCAAGAACTTTCCCGATGATACTCCGAAGGAGCACTTTAGAGGGTTCAGCTTCATTCCATATTGGCGAAGTACTTGAAACATCTCGTCCAGGTGGTTTATATGGTCGTTGGCTTTCCTTTATTTTACCAGCATGTCATCCACATAAACTTCCATAGTTCGTCCTATCAGTTCTGCAAACATCTTATTGACGAGGCGCTGATAAGTAGCTCCGGCGTTTTTAAGTCCAAATGGCATTACCTTGTAGCAGTACAATCCTCGGTCAGTGATGAAGCTAGTGTGGTCTTGATCGGGGGCGTGCATAGGGATCTGGTTATATCCTGAGTATGCGTCCATAAAGGATAAAAGTTCGTGTCCGGCAGTGCTGTCCATGAGTTGGTCGATTCGGGGGAGTGGGAAGCAGTCTTTCGGGCAAGCGTCATTTAAGTTGGAGAAATCGATGCATGTTCGCCACTTCCCATTAGCTTTCTTTACCAGTACCGGGTTGGCGATCCATTCTGTGTAGATGGCTTCACGTATGAAGTCATTGGCAAGTAAGTTCTTTACTTCTTTCTCGAGGGCTGCTGATCGTTCTGCCCCCATACTTCTCTTCTTCTGCTTTACCGGTACCTTGGTAGGATCGATGTTTAGTGCGTGGCACGCTATGTCCGGGGAGATTCCGGTCATATCAACGTGCGTCCATGCAAATACATCCATGTTGTGGCGAAGAAAATCAATAAGTTGGTCCTTCAAATCTGCTCTTAACTGAGATCCGATTCTCAGTAGTTTACTTGGGTCGCGTTTGTCTACAGATACAAATTCCATATCCTCTACAGGCTCGGCGGTGGCCTCCTCCTCTTTATCCCTAGGGTCTAACTC
This sequence comes from Allium cepa, assembly GCA_030765085.1. NCBI lineage: Eukaryota > Viridiplantae > Streptophyta > Magnoliopsida > Asparagales > Amaryllidaceae > Allium > Allium cepa. The sequence goes on from CM060940.1 coordinate 176,468,632, forward strand.
GTTGAAGGGATCACTGGTATATCGAAGAGGAGGGGCCTTCTTTAGTTGCTATGCTTCCAAGTTTTTCTTGCAGAGAGCAGTCTCTGCATTCTTTCCTTTATCTCTCCTGCGATTATTGCGAAGTTCGGTTACGTAGCAGTCCCGAGCGGCGTCTTGATCCCCTTCTACTTCTCCCACTCCATTACTTGTTGGGAATTTCATCTTTAGGCACCATGGGGCAAGGAGAATTTGAAAGTCGGACAGGGCTGGTCTTCCTAAAAAGGCATTGTAGGCCGAGTGGTTGTCTATTAGCACGAATGTTTGTTTCCGAATGGCGGAGCAGGGATGACTTCCCAATTCAACAAAGAGATCCAATTGTCCGAGGGGCATCTTTGCTTCTCCAGTGAAACCGTGTAGCGGTTTGTTGCAGGGAGACACGTCCTTCATTGACAGCTTCATTTTGTCGAAAGCATGCTTGAACAGAATATTCACTGAGCTTCCAGTGTCTACTAGGATTCGAAAAACTTCAGCTGGGCCGAACCAGGCAGAGATGACCATCGGATCCATGTGAGGGTATTGCCTTCCTTCTAGGTCGCGCCCACTGAATGTGATGTCATTATTTTCCTTCCGCTTAGGGTGGCGTTCTTCCATAACAGAATTGACGCAGTCTCCCTCGCTTCTGAGTGAGTTTCCATATCCTTCCATTTCTGCCCAGCTCTTGTCGGCGATGTGTGGCCCTCCTGATATTGTATGGAACCACTATCTTCTCTTGGCTGGAACCGCTGGTGTTGCGATTTCCTCCGCCTGTCTCCGGGTGGAGCTGCCCTGGGTTTTCCTTGGCGGGAGCTGGAGTCCTGTCCTGGCCTTTCACATAGCGTTCCAGCCTCCTTCTCCTGATGTGTTCTTCAATTAGGTCTCGGAGATGGCGGCATTCATTGGTATCGTGCCCATGAGACTCTTGGAAACGGCAGAATTTTCCGGACTGGATCGCGCGATCTGACTCTTTCTTGTACGGGGGGCGCTTGTATGTAAGTTCGTCCTGGGTGGCCAGGAAGATGTTCTCGACTGTTTCATTCAAGGGAGTGTAAGCGTCAAATCTCGGTCCTGGTCGATACAAGCGCTTTTCTCCCTTCTTGGCCCCTGCATTGTCTTTGGAGTCGCTTCTCCGAATGTCCTTCGCTGCGGCGGGGGAGTTTCCATGAGCCGTCTTAGCCTGTGGTCCTGTCTGCCTTTCAGTGGTAGCCTCTTCGAGTCTCATGTACTTCCCAGCTTCATGGAAGAAATCAGGCAAGGTAGCTGGTTTTTCTTTAGTTAGTCTTCTAGCAAACTTGGTATCTGGGTGCACACCACTACAGAGGGCCATTAGGGTGAGTTTCTCATCGGCATCTTGGACTGCGGCCGCTGCGGCGTTGAACCGGGTTAGATATTGTTGCAGTGTCTCTCCGGATTTCTGTTTGACAGTAGATAGAGAATAAGCATCCTTGGGTTGTTCCACATGAATGCGAAACTGGCTAATGAACCTTTCTTTCAACATCTCCCATGAGCTGATAGATCCTTGGGGTAGATGGCAGAACCAGGAGGTAGCTAGGTCTACTAGGAATAGCGGAAAGCATTTACACAACACCCCTTCCGTTGCTCCGCTCTTGAGCATATGCTGTGTGTATCTCTGCAGGTGTACAACGGGGTCGGAAGTTCCCTTGTACGGTTTCATCGTTGGCATTTTCCATTCTCGAGGGGTGATGGCGGTTTCGATGTCGCGGGTGAAAGGGCTGGTTACCCTAGCGCCTATCCCTCGATCCCTTTGCTCCCATCGGACGCATTCCCTGAACAATCGTGCCATTCTTTCATCATAATTTGGAGCGGACAAAAATGAGCTTGGTTCTTCCCTGCGGGATCGATCTCGTCCAGATGACCTGTAGGGATGGTATAGTCTATCATTTCTGACGTTATCCAGTGGCTGTCTTTGGCTGCTCGGATGCATGCTAGGACCAGCAACAGTTGGCCCCTGCCTTGATCTCTCCCTGTGGGGTTCTGTTTTGAGCATTTCCATGGGGTCAACTTCGGGCTGGGTTCTAGCTCGGCTCCGTTCAGCGGGGTTTCTTTGATTAGGCGGCATGACTGGCTCAGCTACATCCGACCCTCGTCTGGTGCCTCCCTCGCTGGGTTCGGTTCCAAACGCTTCCTCGTCGGAGTTCGGGCTGAGTCCGGACACGGCCCCTATCATTGTTGTTCCTGTTGATAGCTTCTTCGAAGAGGGAAGACCTTTGTTGTCTCCGAGATCCTCCAGATTGAGACTCATCCCATGATTCAGTGTTGCGGTTGGATTCTTCGGCATCCCTCAAGCGTGACATGAGTTGGTTTACCAAAGCTTCTTGTTGGGATGCGAAGCGGTTAGTCACTTCAACCACAACTCTGTCTAGGTCCGCCCTAGTGATTGCTGCCGGTTGTTCCGCGGTAGGGGCTGTCGGATTTGCCTGATCCACATTTGGCACTGCTGTCGTAGTGGGATGGTTCTCTTGATCTGGATTCACTGGATCTGGAGCGCTGCTGGTTGCAACGTTCTTTCCCTTGTTGGCGTCTTTTCTCGGCCTGGAAGTCATGTTTCCTAGGCAATGAAGGGTGCTATTGGGAAAAAGGTTGAATGAGGGAAGCTGAAGCTTCGAGTTCCAAGTTCTCAGTGAAAGCACCAAAAATGTTTGCACAAAAAATGAACCAACACCTCAAAGTCGTATGATTTAGTTGATTTTACGTTGTTCTTAGCGGTTTGGGTAATTTATGCAAATATATAAAAAACAGGGGCTAAACTGTAAAAGACACGCAGATTTATAGTGGTTCGGCCAGAACGTGCCTACGTCCACTTTATATGTTATTCTCTCTTTTCTTTCAGATTACAAGTACAAAGCTTTGTATACAAGTATATGAAAGTTGTTTGAAAGTTCCTTCCGTGCTTGAGCTCTCAAACTTGTCTGCCATTGTTGTACCCATGCCCCTCTATTTATAGGGTGAGGTTGGGGGCAGGGGTCTTGGAAGTATATAGCTGCTGGTGGTCCTGGGCTGGAGCAATCTGGCCTGGTAGTTTGGTTCGGTATACCTTGGGTCGGCCGAGCTTGGAGAAGATTGATTCGGTAGGAGTGGGTTTGGAGGAGGTTGGTCCGGTAGCACATGGTCCGGTGGTTTTTGGTGGGAGATGAGACCTTGGTCCGGTATGGAGATGGAGTTGGTTCGGTATGGGCTTGATTGGTGTTGGTTCGGTAACGGTATGGTCCGGTGAAGGCTGGTTCGGCAGTAGCATGGAGATGGAGATGGACTGGTGGTAGCATGGATGGACCGGTGGAATCCTGGTTCGGTGGTTGGAGCATGTTTGGTTCGGCAGGCACATGGGGTAGGCTGGTCCGGTGTGGGCTGGTCCGGTGTGGACTTTGGATCGGCTTCGAGGCGGAGAGGCTTGGCTCCTTTTCTTTTGGACCGGTGGCGGTGGAAATGCACCCAACAACGCACAATTGGAGGAGATTTCTCCTTATGGTAGTCAAACATGCTTAATACGCGAAAACATTTTGATATTATTATTAGTGCATAGTGGAAAATATTTGCCAGTATAATATTAATCTTAGCCAGCATACCACATTTCTTCGTATGCCTACTATAGCAACCATGTTGAATAGCAGGTTACCGCCACATTCAAAGGCAGGTTATACAATTAAAACCGTATAGGGCGCATATTGTTTATTTCGATTTCCAACAAATGGTCAGGCTAAGGAACTTCCTTACAAATGGAACGCCTCTGGAGGGCCCCCAAGAACCAAAACTGTTCCCTATCAACACAAGGCTGGGTTACCCCTGCCTGGAAGTAACACCTACAAGTAAGCCATCCTCGATCATTCCCAACCTTTATCCAGGGCCCCAACAACCAACAACCACATAAGTAAAGTATCCAGGCTCCATACCTGGATACCACTTTCAAAATCAACATAAGTAAATATCTGGGCTCCATACCATGATAATACTTTTTATCCAGAAGGAAATGGACATACCCTAGGGGCACAACCCCTAGTAACCATCAACTACATAACCTCTGAGCTCGTACGTCTCAGTGAAGAGTGTTAATCTAAGAGAATAAATCTCCGCAACCAAACAAAAATGTATTAGATAGAAACCAGCTTTACATCTCAAAGTGTAATGTCAGACACACATCCATACAAGTCTGTCCCGGGTTCGAAGAGAACCGAAGGAACTTCCGAAGAAGCCCTTGCACATCCGGATAATCCCTTATCACGTTCGGACTCCCCATTACAAAGGGTGATGAAATCTCTATACCGGGGATCAGTTGGTGCAGAGACATTTGACGAGTTATCCTTTCGCTTTCGAAAATATCCGGTCTTTACCACCATCTTCAAATGCCATCCATATCGTCGTATCATTTTTCGGAATGGGTTATATGACACAAAGTTCTCTCCCGGCTAAAGCGAATAAGGAGCGCAACATTTGAAACCATATGGATATTGGAATCTCAGTTAAGTCACAACTTAAAACCCAAAACCTTTCTTTCAAATGGTTTAAACAAATTACCATTTTCAAATCTTTAATCAAAAAGACTCACTTCACAAAGTTCACCAATCTTTCACAAAGATTCATTCATAGCTTTTCAAAACAAATTTCCTTTTCAAATTGGATTAACTCATCCAATCATTAAATCAAAAACTCAATTTATAGCTTTCAAAACAATTTCCAAAGATTCATTCATAACTTTCAAAACAATCCTCATTTCAAATCTTTTATATATAAAAGATACACCATTTAAAATCCTCTCCAATTTCAAAACAAAGTTCAACCATCTTTCACAAAGATTCATTCATAGCTTTCAAAACTATTTCAATTCCATTTCAAACTTGTAATCTTTCAACACAAATTGGAAATCCTTTCTTTATATAAAAACTATTATTATTTGAAAACAAATAGTTTTCGTTTTGGAAAATTCCGATCACATTTGCACGAGTTAAAGACCTTCAATTATAACTTGGGTTTAATTTAAATTCCCAAAACAATACTTTTAAAATGATTTAAAAACCTATATAAACACATTTATAACTTGCATAACCTTTTTAAATCATAATTTCCAAATATAGAATTCAATTTCAATTCTTGAATTAAAATTCAAATCAAATTATTTAAATTTCAAAACTACCAAGTTATTCAAAATAACTTTTATTTTTAAAATTCCTTTCCAAAAGCTTTTCATATTTTAATCCAATTCCATTTCCAAAACCATTTGAATTCAAAATTCAACTTTAAAACCATTTTAAAATCTGTGACTTAAGCAATTTCCTCGTGCAATCCACATTTATGTGTATGGTGTAGTCCAGGGGTTTTACACAATAGTGCAACATCATCAATCATTACAGATTCAAGCACGGCAATATTGATAAGCAGTGTAATCTTATACCGCTTATCTTCATTCACAGATTCACGGATGAATAATATAAATTCATCACAGATATAATAAATTACATTCATCATAGGTAAATAAATTAAATTCATCACAGATAAATAAATTAAATTCATCACATATAAATCAAAACAGACCATCACACATCAGAGATATCAAACAATTCAACCGTTCAATAGAATCCAAACATCCATAAGTAAGATCAATTAGTTATCTGCTTTATTTAAATCAGATTAATTACTTATGAATAAACTACTAATCCTGGTTAATTAATATTAATTAATTACAGACCTTAATCGGAAATTAACCTTTAATCATGTATTAATTAACCTTTAATTATTAATTAATCAACTTTAATTAATAAATTAGTCAACCTTTAATCATTCAATAATTAACCACTAATCATTTAGTTATCCTTTAAATTAATTACTCTTAATTGAATAATTAATAAATTAATTAATCCTTAATTAATTACCATTAAATTAATTATCCTTAATTAATTACAATAAGTGATTATCCTAGTCACTTATAATAATAAATCACAAATTAATTACTTTGAGTAATTATCCTTTAATCACTTGATTAATTAACTTTAACCATTAATTTATTACTTTTAATAAAGTAATTATCTTGAAGCAATTAATTACCCATAATTACTTTCATTAATTATCCTCAATTAATTACTTAATTAATTAACCTCTAAATTATAAATTAATTAATCATAATTACTTAGTGAATTAATCTCTAATTATTGATTAATTAATTTCTAATTAATTATAACCTTTAATTATAAATTAATTAATCCTTGAACATTAGTTGCTTTAAAAAGTTAAGATTAGTTTAAATAACATTTTATCTTAATTATCCTTTTTTAAATACATTATTTATTTATAAGTAACTTAATAAAATAACGTAACAAAATTAAATAAATTAAATTTAATTACTATAAAAACATCTTACTTAAAATTTTTATTAACCCAATACTAAAATTAAAATCATTATTCAAAACATAGGTTAAAATTTTTAATGTTTCTTTTAAAGTTAAGAAAACTATCTTGTATGGCGACACGAGAACTACTTCGAGCATCCCCCTGAGCTACATGCCTTCCTGCTTCGAGTTTCTCTCAAAACCTACCCGTGTATATTTTTTTTTCAGCTTGAAATTTGTTTAAGTATTAAACCCGGTGTCATTCAAAGATTTCCCGAACGCAAACTCGAGCTAGGATATAAATTCATCGACGAATGCTTTGAGTCATAGCCTTCTTCCTCCAACCCAATTTCCTGATACCACATCAACGCCGTGCATGTGTATGATCAACTGGTCGGCTTTCGATCATTGCTGAGGCTTCTGGCAAGACAACGATCACATCCCCATCTATTCCTAATACTCAGGACATTCGATTGGACAAGGTTTTAAAATTGAGCATTTCAACTCAATCTGGAACCAGAACAATCACTAAAAAATCAACTTGCACCGCCACCTCAGGCCGTTTGAGGACATGCAAACTTTGTTAGAGCTTCGCCTATCTCTCTGGCTTCGATCGCCACTGACACGATAGATTCTGGTGCAACGACGATGCCACAGCGATCAAAACTCTACCCTCAACCAAATTAAGGGTTCAAACCCTAAATCCCTGCCGTGCCATTGCCACAGCGAAATATAAAATAAATGAACATTTTTCTGATGAACTCCGACCTCCCAGCAAGCCATGACTTCGATCTCGAGAACTAAAGCTCCAAGATCACCAAAATTTGGTGAAAACGATAATGTCGTTCATCCTCATTTTTCACAAAGGATACATTATTAAAAATTATGATTTTGCTTTTAAAAATCATTGATTTCAAAAACGTTTCGAATCATATACTTGAAATCAAGAATTATTATAGTTAAATTTTCAGTATGATATGGGTTTACCTGTATTTTTAAAATTTCCAGAGAAACTTAAGTTAAATTTACTTACATTTGTTTTTAAATCTTAAAGCATGAACATACAAACATGTTCTATTTAGATTTCAAAGTATAAAAATGATTCGAGATAAAGTTTTTGAAATTAAAAACAGGTTTTGGAACCTGCAAGCCTAGAACAGAATCCAGGTTTATATGCACAGACATGCATACCTCATTCCAGGTGTATATCTATACATGCAAACTCAAATTTACAATTCAAACTCCAATATTATTCACCACAATAGATTTTAGTTTAAATCAAACAGGGTTTACTCACAAGAATTTCAAAATAAAGAAGGTGAAGTTTGCTCACCTGAATTTTTGGAAAGACAGAGAACAGAGACTTGAATTTGACACTGGAATTTGAATTTGGTCTTTGGTTTATTGAATCTTCAGTTTTGATCTATGTAGAACTTGGATCGGAATTTTCTTAGGTTCATATTGGAACCTTGATCCACTTGTAGTTGTTTGATTTTGATAAAAAAACCGAGATGATCCTTATACTTTCTTTGCTGCTTAAATTGAATCTGCTCCAGGTTTTTGAAATGAATTCAAGCTTTTTTTTTTTGATCTCAGCTTTGATTTTTCTTTTGAAAGATGATAAAGGTTTTGGGAAAAGAGGATGTAAATATTGAAGCTGATAAATAAAGTAACCAAGCTTTTGTTTTAAGATTTTGAAAGCGAGGAGAGAAACTGCTGAAATAACTTCCCTTTTTTTTCTTCTAATATATGTTTATATTTCAAAAGAAAGAGAAAATTTGCCATTTCTCTTTGTTAAGCTAACACTTGTTAGTTACTTGTATTATCATTTTACAAATGTTGAAATGTAAACATTTTATGTTTAAATCCTTTATCTTAAATTAGTTTATAGAATTTGTTTTAAACCCTTGTCTTAGATTTATTTGTAATGCATGTTTTAAACATTACTTTATTTAAATTTATGAAACAAGTTTTTATTTATTTAAATTTATGAAACATGTTTTAAACCTTTAAAATTAAATCCAATTAATTTTACAAAAATATTTATTATTAAATTTCCTTCTCAAGTTATTATACTTAAATGGATAACTAAAAACAAAAGTAGTGCTAAAATGAGTAATTTAACTTTAATTCACTTTTAAAAAAATTCTTATATTAACCTCAAATTACAACTTCCATTTAAAATCTATTTATAATATAAAATAATCACATATTCCTATTTAATTTGAAAAATTCAAACTATTTCATAATTTAATCCAAAAATCAAATTAATTTGGCTTAAAAATCGAGACCGTTGCAAATTCCCCCTTAAGAAAATTTCATCCCTGAAATTTGCCACAGAGACAACAAAGATAGATGAACACACAAAGATATAGCTTTCCAGATCAAACAGAATATTTATTCTGCATTTGGCTTACCAAATCAGAATACCACCAATAATTATGAGAACTAACTCATTCAATACTACACAAGATACTTGGGTCACCGGCTCTATGAAATAAGTAGGGCACTGGTTGGTCCGAAGGGATAACAAACCGTTCGTATAATATATCTAGACCCCCCAAAAAAATGGATTTAATCTTCCATAATTTTCAAACATTAGTTTTGAATTCCAAACTCAGGTCGGAATACCCCAGAGTATACATCAACTTGTCCCTCTTCGGACGTTGATCCACATAAGGAATTACAATAGAATTTCAAATTTGGTTTTAATCAAAATCGATGCAACCCAATTCAGCTTTGAATTCTTATTTACCAATTTATTTTAGTTTAAAATTTCAAATTCATTAAAGTTTAAAACAAAAAGCTGATAATGAGAATATAAATTAGGGACTTATCTATAACGATTCGCAGTGCCATCATCACACCAAAGCTCCTTCTGTAGTTGCCACGAGGCCATCAAATAATTGAAACTGGATCAAAGGAGATCGATAGAAAAGTTGTTTTCGTTATTGTTATAGGGTATTAACCATTTTTAGTTGTACTCCCCTGTCCCCTATCTCGTCCTCTTCTTGCACTCATACTCACTATCAGTGGATAGTAAGAGAATTTACTGAGGCATACGAACAGATATCTTAGGGAATACTCAATCTAGGGCATACTTCACCTTATCTCTAATGATTTACCTAATGTGTTATACTCCAAAAGTTAAAGTTCAACCTTTTGCTCTGATACCAAATGTGACGACCTGGATTTTCGCGTTCGAATCGACATCCATACTTCACCTATATTCAAATACCGCAGATTCAAACGTTCAACCTGATTCGCCGGAGCTTATAACACATTAAGTACAACACACAGCGGAAGAAAAAATGAATATATCATATAACTCCAATGAATACAATATCCAATGATATACAACTATGATACAACCACCCAACATATATCAGAGATATGATACTACAAATCACAGCGGAAGATACACAAAACCAGCAGCGGAATAATAACATAAACTTGAACTGTAAAGAAGGAACTCCGATATCAGCAATCTCTATCTCCAATGCACCAATCCAGAAATAGCTCGAACTCCCAATCAAATTGTACTTAAGCTAGGTCAGTCATCCAAAGACTGAAGAAGATTTCTAGAGACCGAAGGCTACCGAATCTACTCCTACTATTTGATTATCTGAAAAACTCAACTCTAGACTGCCCGTATGAAAAATTGTGGGCACCCAGAGTTTAGGAAGGGAACAATAAACTCTGGGTCAGTCATGGGACTGGTATGAGCAAACAAAAACAATTCATCTTTAAAAACAAAAACAAAGAATTCAAAAGAAATCCGCAATGCTTTTTGGAAAATGAAACTATCATAAGGCCTCCCGCCACACACACAATTCAAGCGCACAATTGGAGGAGATTTCTCCTTATGATAGTCAAACATGCTTAATACACAAAAACCTTTTGATATTATTATTAGTGCATTGTGGAAAATATTTGCAAGTATAATATTAATCTTAGCCAGCATACCACATTTCGTCGTATGCCTACTATAGCTACCATGTTCAGTAGCAGGTTACCGCAACATTCCATGGCAAATTGTACAACTAAAACCGTACATGGCGCGCATTGTTTCTTTGGATTTCCAACAAATAGTCAGGTTAAGGAACTTCCTTACCGAATGGAACGCCTCTGGAGGGACGCCCCCAAGAATCAAAATGGTTTCCTACCAATACAAGGCCCGGTTATCCCTGCCCGAAAGTAACACCTACAAGTCAGCCATCCCCGGTCTTTACGACCTTTATCTGGGGCCCCAACCATCAACAACCACATAAGTAAAGTATCTGGGCTCCATACCATGATACCACTTTCAAATCAACATAAGTAAATATCTGGACTCCATACCATGATACTACTTTTTATCCAGAAGGAAATGGACATACCCTAGGGGCGCGACCCCTAAAAATCTTGCTGTAACATTCCTGTTTCGACCATTTTCGAGGTGTGAGGCTCAACAAAGTCTCATCCACAAAGCAACGCTATTCATAAAAGTCATTCTTCAATCAACACATGATCAGGAGCACTTCGTATGCCACATTACCAATTAGGAATGTATCACTAGTAACCATCAACTATATAACCTCTGAGCTCGTACATCTCAGAGAAGGGTGTTAAGCTAAGAGAATAAATCTCCGCCACCAAACATAAGTGTATTTGATAGAAACCAGCTTTACATCTCAAAGTGTAATGTCAGACACACATCCATACAAGTCTGTCCCGGGTTCGAACAGAATCGAAGGCACTTCCGAAGAAGCCCTTGCACATCCAAATAATCCCTAACCACGTCCGGAATCCCCATCATAAAGGGTGATCAAATCTCTATACCAGGGATCAGCCGGTGCAGAGACATTCGACGAGTTATCCTTTTGCTTTCTAAAATATGTGGTCTTCACCACCGTCTTCAGATGCTATCCATATCGTCGTATCATTATTCGGAATGGGTTATATGACACAAAGTCATCTCCCGGCTAAACCGAATAATGAGCGCAATATTTAAAAACATGTGGATATTGGGATCTCAGTTAAGTCACAACTTAAAACCCAAAACCTTTCTTTTAAATGGTTTAAACAAATTACTATTTTCAAATCTTTAACAAAAAAGATTCACTTTACAAAGTTCATCAATCTTTCACAAAGATTCATTCATAGCTTTTCAAAACAATTTCCTTTTCAAATTGGATTAACTCATCCAATCATTTCAAAAACTCAATTTATAGCTTTCAAAACCATTTCCAAAGATTCATTCATATCTTTCGTAACAATCCCCATTTCAAATCTTTTATATATAAAAGATACACCATTTAAAATCCTCTTCAATTTCAAAACAAGGTTCAACCATCTTTCACAAAGATTCATTCATAGCTTTCAAAACTATTTCAATTCCATTTCAAACTTGAAATCTTTTAACACAAATTGAAAATCCTTTCTTTATATAAAAACTATTATTATTTGAAAACAAATAGTTTTCGTTTCGAAAAATTCCGATTACATTTACACGAGTTAAAGCCCTTCAATTATAACTTAGGTTGAATTTAAATTCCCAAAACAATACTTTGAAAATGATTTAAAAACCCATATAAACACATTTATAACTTACATAACCTTTTTAAATCATAATTTCCAAATATAGAATTCAATTCCAAATCTTATATTCAAATTCAAATCAAATTGTTTAAATTTCAGAACTTTACCAAGTTATTCAAAATAACTTTTATCTTTAAAATTCCTTTCCTAAAACTTTTCATATTTTAATCCAGTTCCACTTCCAAAACCATTTGAAATCAAAATTCAACTTTAAAACCATTTTAAAAATCTGTGACTTAACCAATTTCCTCGTGCAATCCATATTTGTGTGTGTATGGTGTAGTCTAGGGGTTTTACACAATAGCGTAACATCATCAATCATCACAGATTCAAGCACAGCAATATTGATAAGCGGTATAATCCTATAGCGCTTATCTTCATTCACAGATTCACAGATGAATAATATAAATTCATCACAGATATAATAAATTACATTCATCACAAATAAATAAATTAAATTCATCACAGATAAATCAAAACAGAGCATCACACATCAGGGATATCAAACAATTCAATCATTCAATAGAATCTAAACACCCATAAGTAAGATCAATTAATTATCTGATTTATTTAAATCAGATTAATTACTTATGAATAAACTACTAATCCTGGTTAATTCATATTAATTAATTACAAACCTTAATCAGAAATTAACCTTTAATCATTTATTAATTAACCTTTAATTATTGATTAATCAACTTTAGTTAATAAATTAATCAACCTTTAATCATTAAATAATTAACACCTAATCATTTAATTATCCTTTAAATTAATTACTCTTAATTGATTAATTAATAAATTAATTAACCCTTGATTAATTACCATTAAATTAGTTATCCTTAATTAATTACAATAAGTGATTATCCTAATCACTTATACTAATAAATCACAAATTAATTACTTTGAGTAATTATCCTTTAGTCACTTGATTAATTAACTTTAATCATTAATTTATTACTTTTAATTAAGTAATTATCTTTAAGCAAGTAATTACCCTTAATTACTTTCATTAATTATCCTTAATTAATTAACCTCTAAATTATAAATTAATTAAACTTAATTACTTAGTTAATTAATCTCTAACTATTAATTAATTAATTTCTAATTAATTATAACCTTTAATTATAAATTAATTAATCCTTAAACATTAGTTTCTTTAAAATCTTAAGATTAGTTTAAGTAAACTTTTATGTGACGACTACGAATTTTGCCCGCTCGAAAATCGACATCCATACTTCATATCGTATTCGAATGCCATAGATTCGACCGTTCAAATCCGATTCTCCGGAGCTTATAACAACATTAAGTAAACAACACAGCGGAATAAAAGAATAATACATTGATATATAACTTTGATACAATATCTGATACAACAGATGATCCAGTAGATATCAATATACATTAGAGATATGATACAATAAAAATAGCAGCGGAAAAGAAAAATAGATGACATCTATCAGCGGAACAATATAACTCTAAGATAGTCTTCAAAAGAGAACTCCGAGAACTGCAACTCCATTTCCAAGAATCAATCCAACAATAGCTCGAACTCCCAATAAGGATGCACAAAGATAAGCAAGTATAGTCCATACCCAAAGATTGAACTAGCTCCAGATAACCTACTAATCTGACTATCTGAAAAACCCAACTCTAGACTGCTCGTGTAGAAAATAATGAGCACCCAGAGTTTAGGAAAGAACAATAAACTCCGGATCAGTCGTGGGACTGGTGTGAGCAACAAAAACAGTTTATCTTTTAAAACAAAGAATAGGAAAAATTTTCAAAGTCAATTCGCAATGCTTTTTTAAAAATGAGACTACCATAAGGCCTCCCGCACACATACACAATGCAAACGCAGAATCAGAGGAGATTTCTCCTTAAGATAGTCAAAGATGCTTGATACGCATTAAAAAGAAACATTTGATATTATTACTAGTGCATAGTGTAGTAAAAATCATTTCAAAAGTAAAGATATAAATTTTAGCCAACATACGACCATTATCGTATGCCTACTGTAGCTACCATGTTCAATAGCAGGGTACCGCCACATTCTATGGCAGGTTCTACAACTAAAACCGTACAAGATCGTATTGTTTCTTTGGATTTCCAACGAATGGTCAGGCCAAGGAACTTCCCATTGCCACATGAGAACGCCTCTGGAAGGACGTCCCCGAGAACCAAACCGGATCTCTGCCAACACAAGGCCGGGTTACCCCTAACTGGGTAACTACTGACACGAGTATGCCATCCCCCGGTCTTTTTGGACCTTTAACCGAGCGCTCGTAATCAATATCACACAATCATAAATAAAGTGTTTCAACATGAGTAAGTATCTGGGCTCCATACCATGATACCACCCTTTTCCAGAAGGAAATGCACATACCCTAAAGGGAGCCACCCCTCATAACCTTGCCGCATCTTTCCTATTTTGACCATTCCGGGGTGTGAGGCTCGACGAAGTCACGTCCACAAAGCCACGCTTTATACAAAAGCTGTGCTTTGGGTCCACAAATGATCATAGAAATGATCACCAAGATAAACGATCAAACAAATGATCTTATCACAAATGATCAACACAATGATCATTTCACAGCAACACTCAGCATGTCACATTACCAAATTGGGAATATATCGCTGATAACCTTCAACTACATAACCTCTGAGCTCGTACGTCTCAGAGAAGGGTGTTAAGCTAAGAGAATAAATTCTCTGCCACCAACAGAAATATATTTGAAAGAAATCAGCTTTATATCTCAAATTGTAATGTCAGACATAACAATCCTTACAAGTCTGTTCTGGGTTCGAACAGAACCGAAGGCACTTCCAAAGAAGTCCTTGCAATCCGGATATTCACAATCCCGATCGGATTTCCCATCACTTAGGGAGTCTCTATACCGGCGCGACTCGGTGCAGAGACAATCGATAGGTCATCCTATCGCTTTTGCAAATACCCGGTCTTCACCACCGGTCTTCAAATGCTATCCATAAACGTTGAATCACATATTCGGAATGGGTTATACGACACAAAGGTCCTTTCCCGGCTAAACCGAACAGTGAGCGCAATATTTAAAACATATGGATATGGGATTTCAATTAAGTCACAACTTAATAATTCAAACTTTCTTTCAAATGGTTTAAATCAATTACCATTCCAAATCTTTTAAACAAAAGATTTATTTCATAAAGTTCACCTAGTTTCACAAAGATTCATTCCTGTTTTTCAAAACAATTCCATTTCAATTGGATTTAATTCATTAAATCTTTAAATCAATATTTAACTTATATCTTTCAAATCGTTCCCAAATATTCATTTTCAAAACTCATTTCTAAATATTTATCCATAACTTGGAAACCTATTTTAGTTTAAACTTGAAATCCTTTTAATAAGATTTGAAACGAAAGCTTTTTATCATTTAAAAACAACAGTTTTAATTTGGATAAACCCGATTTCATTTATACCAGTTACAATCTTTGGTTTAATTCGAATTCCTGAAAACAATACTTAAAAGTGGTTTAACCCATATATAACTGATATAACATCTTTAATCCCCAATTTCAAATCATATAATTTTAATTTCAAATCTTGAATCTAAGTTTAAATTAAATTATTTAAATTCCAAAAACTTAATCGAGTAATTTAAAAATAAATTTTATCTTGGAATTCCATTCCAAAAGCTTTTCACATTTATTCTGATTCCATTTCCAAAACATTTGAATTTAAAAATTCAAATTTAAAACTATTTCAAAAATCTGCGACTTAACTGATTTCCTCGTGAAATCCATAATTGTGTGTGTATGGTGTGGTCCATGGGTTTAACACAATAGTGCATCAATCATTCAGTCATCACAGATTAAAACACAGAAATATAATTGATAAGCGATATAAACTATAACGCTTATCATACATTCACAGATTCACAAATAATATACAAATATATCATCAATAAATGAATAAATACACAGCTCAATTCACAGAACAAAATATCACAGAACAGATAGGAAAATCAATTCAAGGCAACTCATTCAATACAATCATTCATAAGTAAGGTCAAATATTCCATAAACATTTATAAGCAGGATTAATTAATTATTTAATCCTAAGTAATTCAATTTATTTCCAATTAAATTATTTATTTATGAATTAATCCAATTCTGATTAATAAATTACAAATCATTTGATATAAATTAATTTATTAATTTACCTTGATTAATTACATCAATTAATCAACTCGTTATTAATTATTCATTAATTGCTCATTATATAAATCAATTATCCCATAATAAATTATCCCCACAAATTAATCCTTTGATAAATTACAAAGGCAATTACCCAAATTACACCATTTATAAATCATCTTCACTAATTACATTCCAGTAATTATCATTAACTACTTTCCCAAGTAATTATGCTCCACTAATTACACTAAGAAAATTACACTTATCAAATATTTTCTTAAACTAATTAAACTAAATTAATTAACTTAAATTAATCATATTATCAAAATTAATTACAAGAAGTAATTAATTTTTCAATTACTTTTATCAAGTAATTATATTTATCAATTTACAAATGATTGTCAAAATTGATTAATTTAATAAATTAAATAAAATTAATTACATTAATTTAGTATTTAAAAATCTTTAAAATAATTGTAAATGACATTCATTACTTACATATGAAACTTATATAAGGAAAGTCTTTAACTAATTTACTTATTTAGTTACTTAGTTAATTAATATTAACTTTGTTAATCAAAATACTTAAACTATTAAGGCAATATCAACTGACCCGAGGAAAGTACCTCATTTACTCGTGTAAATCTCGAGTCATCCCCTACTTTTCCCCGCGTCTCACTCTTCTCCTCTTCTTCTACTCCTACCTGTTCTTTCTTCTTTTTTTTTCCAGTTAATTTAAGTCACGTTTAAACTTATAAACTAGTATGTTACAGGATCCCTACGAGCGAAACAAACATCTTCACGAGAAAATCGATTACTTCCTCGAGCAAACTCTCGAGAACCCAATACTTTCTCAACCTCCAAACGTGCTCGCGACCCACCGTGCACATGCACACGAACCCCAAACCCCTCCGGCCACCGTTTCGATCATCAACAAGTCAACGTCGGCGCCTTGAAGCCCCGCGACCACCCAAACGCGTGAGAAGATCATCGAATCGAAATCGAGCTTTAAACCCAAAACTGAACTAAAAGCCGAACCTGGAAATCACGGCATTGATGAGACTCCAACCACCTACGGCTACACAACTCCGGCCACCAACCCCTCGACGCTTCCTCTTCCATCACCCAGAACCGCTTCGCACTCGGTCAACCATAGGCGGCGAAAACAATATTCTACAGGACACCGAAAAACACTCGAACCCAACCGTACTTTTGATTCGTTCCAAATTCCCTGGCATTCGAATTTTTTTATTTTATTTTTCCTGTGTTATAAATCAATAATCTAGCTTCACCATAAGTTTCAACATCAATAGTTGATTAAATCGACAGGAATCGATGAAAAAGCAATTTCGGTTCCTCTACGAACTTCACTCTTTATGTTTATCTAAAAATCATAATTTTTGTTTTAAAAATCCTACTTTTGAATGTTATTTCAAGATATAAATTCAAACTAACAATTTAAATTATTCGAATTTTAAACATTTATTTGCTTTATACTGTATATTTGGATTTACAGTTTTTTTTATATTTCACAGCCAACCTTCAAACCATTTTCTAAGCCTTGATCTTTAGTTTAAACAAACATAATTAGTTAAATTCCTAAGTTATAAAATGTTTTGTATGAAGATATATTAGTTTTCTTCTACTTTATTTTGCTCTGTAACTAGAATTACAGGGGAATAGAAATACACAGCTCAACGGAAATACACAGCAGATTCACATAAATTCTTTTCAACATTACTGGCATATAACTAAATTTTACTTGAAAGTTGACAAGGTGAAGTTACTCACAATTTTGAAACTATCTTGAGTTGTTAGCTGAAGCTTTTAAATTTGATCCTCTGGTTTGTCTTGTTGATTGTTGTTTAAAGTTGAATTTCTTTTGTTTAAATTGTAAATGATACGCACTTCAATTTTTTCTTAGCCTTGAACTGATCGAATGTGATGAGGATGGATATATAAGAAGAAGTATACAGGGTGTTTTCATTTTGTACAACAAGTCATGGCTGAAGGTGCTTTGATAAGCTAGAGGTATGTTGCATTTATTGTTAAGTACTTTCTGTTTTTACTTAAATATATTTGCTGTACTAAGGATCTTTTTATTTTACTTTGCAAATGTACACATATTTTCTTTTCAAGTCTTATTACTTTGACTTGTTTACTCGGCTGATGATCTTGTCCATGCTTATATACATTTGTTATTTCTTGCCTTGTTCTTTCTTTTCTAGGGTGGCTGATATGCTATTGTCTGTTATTTCACTTTGTTTTGTTTACTTTGCTTATTTATTTGTTTGAATACTTTTATTTGCATTGCCTAGCTTGTTTGTATTTTTATTTGTCTTGCTTAATTTATGCTTTATAATTTGGATGTAGTTCTATATTTAATTTGTTGTTAGAATTTGTTAAATGTGTTTTACTTTTATATTTTGCATGTTTGCTTTTATTTTTAACTTAAATATTTATTTCAAAAATTTTGTTATATTCACACAACTTAAAACAAAAATCCATTTAATAAGATTGAATTCAAATATCTCTATATTAATATTGTTTAAAAATATCTCAATACTAATTTTAAAATAATTTATAAAAGAAACTATATAAATAACATAATTTATTTGAATCTGGAAAAAAAAACTCGAATCAATTTATCATTTAATTTCACAATTTTCAATCAAAAATAAATTTAATTTTCAATTTAACATTAATTAAATTCGGGATCGTTACAGACTTCCCCCCTTAAAAAGAATTTCGTCCTCGAAATTCGCAGGCACGAAAATAACACAGAGATAGAATCAATCTCTATAATTTCTCAAATACAAGATATGGATTCCAAATTCAAGTCGGAATATCTTAAAATATATACCAATTTGTCCCTTTTCGGACTTCGACCAACCCAAGAAGTTACAACAGAAGTTCAAAATTTGATTTTAAACGAAATCGCTTTATCGATACAATTCAATCTATCCTTCATATTCTATTAATCAATTTTAACTCAATTAAAAATTTCTAATTTAGTTAAAATTTTCAATCTCCATAATTCAAATTTATTAAGGTTTAAATCAAAAACTGAAAAGAAACTGATGAGGATACGAAATAAGGATTTTCTACAACGATTCTAGGGCCATCATCAGACTGAACTTCTTTATGGAGCTGTTACGAAGCAATCAAAAGAGTTTGTAAACGAATCAAAGAAAATTGATAGAGAAAGATTATTTCCACTGTTGCAGAGCGTTGACCATTTATAGTGGTATTCCCCTGTCCTTTATCTCGTTCTCTTCTTGCACTCATACTTACTATCGGTGAATAGTAAGAGAATTTACTGAGGCATTCAAACGAATATCTTAGAGATATACTCATTCTAGGGTATGCTTCACCCTATCTTTAATGAGCTACTTAACGTGTTATACTCCTGAGCTAAAGTTCAACCTTAGCTCTGATACCACATGTGACGACTACGAATTTTGCCCGCTCGAAAATCGACATCCATACTTCATATCGTATTCGAATGCCATAGATTCGACCATTCAAATCCGATTCGTCGGAGCTCATAACAACATTAAGTAAACAACACAGCGGAATAAAAGAATAATACATTGATATACAGCTTTGATACAATATCTGATAAAACAGATGATCCAGTAGATATCAATATACATCAGAGATATGATATAATAAAAATAGCAGCGGAAAAGAAAAATAGATGACATATATCAGCGGAACAATATAACTCTAAGATAGTCTTCAAAAGAGAACTCCGAGAACTGCAACTCCATTTACAAGAATCAATCCAACAATAGCTCGAACTCCCAATAACGATGCACAAAGATAAGCAAGTATAGTCCATATCCAAAGATTGAACTAGCTCCATATAACCTACTAATATGACTATCTGAAAAACCCAACTCTAGACTGCTCGTGTAGAAAATAATGAGCACCCAGAGTTTAGGAAAGAACAATAAACTCCGGATCAGTCGTGGGACTGGTGTGAGCAACAAAAACAATTTATCTTTTAAAACAAAGAATAGGAAAAATTTTCAAAGTCAATTCGCAATACTTTTTTAAAAATGAGACTACTATAAGGCCTCCCGCACACACACACAATGCACACGCAGAATCGGAGGAGATTTCTCCTTATGATAGTCAAAGATGCTTGATACACATTAAAAAGAAACATTTGATATTATTACTAGTGCATAGTGTAGTAAAAATCATTTCAACAGTAAAGATATAAATCTTAGCCAACATACGACCTTTATCGTATGCCTAATGTAGCTACCATGTTCAATAGCAGGTTACCGCCACATTCCATGGCAGGTTCTACAACTAAAACCACACAAGATCGTATTGTTTCTTTGGATTTCCAACGAATGGTCAGGCCAAGGAACTTCCCATTGCCACATGAGAACGCCCCTGGAAGGACGTCCCCGAGAACCAAACCGGATCTCTGCCAACACAAGGCCCGGTTACCCCTAACTGGGTAACTACTTACACGAGTATGCCATCCCCCGGTCCTTTGGGACCTTTGACCGAGCGCTCGTAATCAACATCACACAATCATAAATAAAGTGTTTCAACATGAGTAAGTATCTGGGCTCCATACCATGATACCACCCTTTTCCAGAAGGAAATGCACATACCCTAAAGGGAGCCAACCCTCATAACCTTGCCGCATCTTTCATGTTTTGACCATTCCGGGGTGTGAGGCTCGACGAAGTCACGTCCACAAAGCCACGCTTTATACAAAAGCTGTGCTTTTGGTTAACAAATGATCATAGAAATGATCACCAAGATAAATGATCAAACAAATGATCTTATCACAAATGATCAACACAATGATCATTTCACAACAACACTCAGCATGTCACATTACCAAATTGGGAATATATCGCTGATAACCTTCAACTACATAACCTCTGAGCTCGTACGTCTCAGAGAAGGGTGTTAAGCTAAGAGAATAAATTCTCCGCCACCAACAGAAATATATTTGAAAGAAATCAGCTTTATATCTCAAATTGTAATGTCAGACATAACAATCCTTACAAGTCTGTTCTGGGTTCGAACAGAACCGAAGGCACTTCCAAAGAAGTCCTTGCAATCCGGATATTCACAATCCCGATCGGATTTCCCATCAATTAGGGAGTCTCTATACCGGCGCGACTCGGTGCAGAGACAATCGATAGGTCATCCTATCGCTTTTGCAAATACCCGGTCTTCACCACCGGTCTTCAAATGCTATCCATAAACGTTGAATCACATATTCGGAATGGGTTATACGACACAAAGGTCCTTTCCCGGCTAAACCGAAAAGTGAGCGCAATATTTAAAACATATGGATATGGGATTTCAATTAAGTCACAACTTAATAATTCAAACTTTCTTTCAAATGGCTTAAATCAATTACCATTCCAAATCTTTTTAACAAAAGATTTATTTCATAAAGTTCACCTAGTTTCACAAAGATTCATTCCTGTTTTTCAAAACAATTCCATTTCAATTGGATTTAATTCATTAAATCTTTAAATCAAGATTTAACTTATATCTTTCAAATCGTTCCCAAATATTCATTTTCAAAACTCATTTCTAAATATTTATCCATAACTTGGAAACCTATTTTAGTTTAAACTTGAAATCCTTTTAATAAGATTTGAAACGAAAGCTTTTTATCATTTAAAAACAACAGTTTTAATTTGGATAAACCCGATTTCATTTATACCAGTTACAATCTTTGGTTTAATTCGAATTCCTGAAAACAATACTTAAAAGTGGTTTAACCCATATATAACTGATATAACATCTTTAATCCCCAATTTCAAATCATACAATTTTAATTTCAAATCTTGAATCTAAGTTTAAATTAAATTATTTAAATTCCAAAAACTTAATCGAGTAATTTAAAAATAAATTTTATCTTGGAATTCCATTCCAAAAGCTTTTCACATTTATTCTGATTCCATTTCCAAAACATTTGAATTTAAAAATTCAAATTTAAAACTATTTCAAAAATCTGCGACTTAACTGATTTCCTCGTGAAATCCATAATTGTGTGTGTATGGTGCGGTCCATGGGTTTAACACAATAGTGCACAATCATTCAGTCATCACAGATTAAAACACAGAAATATAATTGATAAGCGATATAAACTATAACGCTTATCATACATTCACAGATTCACAAATAATATACAAATATATCATCAATAAATGAATAAATACACAGCTCAATTCACAGAACAAAATATCACAGAACAGATAGGAAAATCAATTCAAGGCAACTCATTCAATACAATCATTCATAAGTAAGGTCAAATATTCCATAAACATTTATAAGCAGGATTAATTAATTATTTAATCCTAAGTAATTCAATATATTTCCAATTAAATTATTTATTTATGAATTAATCCAATTCTGATTAATAAATTACAAATCATTTGATATAAATTAATTTATTAATTTACCTTGATTAATTACATCAATTAATCAACTCGTTATTAATTATTCCTTAATTGCTCATTATATAAATCAATTATCCCATAATAAATTATCCCCATAAATTAATCCTTTGATAAATTACAAAGGTAATTACACAAATTACTCCATTTATAAATCATCTTCACTAATTACATTCCAGTAATTATCATTAACTACTTTCCCAAGTAATTATGCTCCACTAATTACACTAAGAAAATTACACTTATCAAATATTTTCTTAAACTAATTAAACTAAATTAATTAACTTAAATTAATCATATTATCAAAATTAATTACAAGAAGTAATTAATTTTTCAATTACTTTTATCAAGTAATTATATTTATCAATTTACAAATGATTGTCAAAATTGATTAATTTAATTAATTAAATAAAATTAATTACATTAATTTATTATTTAAAAATCTTTAAAATAATTGTAAATGACATTTATTACTTACATATGAAACTTATATAAGGAAAGTCTTTAACTAATTTACTTATTTAGTTACTTAGTTAATTAATATTAACTTTGTTAATCAAAATACTTAAACTATTAAGGCAATATCAACTGACCCGAGGAAAGTACCTCATTTACTCGTGTAAATCTCGAGTCATCCCCTACTTTTCCCCACGTCTCACTCTTCTCCTCTTCTTCTACTCCTACCTGTTCTTTTTTTTTTCCAGTTAATTTAAGTTACGTTTAAACTTATAAACTAGTATGTTACAGGATCCCTACGAGCGAAACAAACATCTTCACGAGAAAATCGATTACTTCCTCGAGCAAACTCTCGAGAACCCAATAATTTCTCAACCTCCAAACGTGCTCGCGACC
Organism: Allium cepa; assembly: GCA_030765085.1. Lineage (NCBI taxonomy): Eukaryota > Viridiplantae > Streptophyta > Magnoliopsida > Asparagales > Amaryllidaceae > Allium > Allium cepa. The sequence goes on from CM060940.1 coordinate 176,492,039, forward strand.
CACCGTGCACATGCACACGAACCCCAAACCCCTCCGGCCACCGTTTCGTTCATCAACAAGTCAACGTCGACGCCTTGAAGCCCCGCGACCACCCAAACGCGTGAGAAGATCATCGAGTCGAAATCGAGCTTTAAACCCAAAACTGAACTAAAAGCCGAACCTGGAAATCACGGCATTGATGAGACTCCAACCACCTACGGCTACACAACTCCGGCCACCAACCCCTCGACGCTTCCTCTTCCATCACCCAGAACCGCTTCGCACTCGGTCAACCATAGGCGGCGAAAACAATATTCTACAGGACACCGAAAAACACTCGAACCCAACCCTACTTTTGATTCGTTCCAAATTCCCTGGCATTCGAGTTTTTTTATTTTATTTTTCCTGTGTTACTAAATCAATAATCTAGCTTCACCATAAGTTTCAAAATCAATAGTTGATTAAATCGACAGGAATTGATGAAAAAGCAATTTCGGTTCCTCTACGAACTGCACTCTTTATGTTTATCTAAAAATCATAATTTTTGTTTTAAAAATCCTACTTTTGAATGTTATTTCAAGATATAAATTCAAACTAACAAGTTAAATTATTCGAATTTTAAACATTTATTTGCTTTATACCGTATATTTGGATTTACAGTTTTTTTATATTTCACAGCCAACCTTCAAACCATTTTCTAAGCCTTGATCTTTAGTTTAAACAAACATAATTAGTTAAATTCCTAAGTTATAAAATGTTTTGTATGAAGATATATTAGTTTTCTTCTACTTTATTTTGCTTTGTAACTAGAATTACAGGGGAATAGAAATACACAGCTCAACAGAAATACACAGCAGATTCACACAAATTCTTTTCAACATTACTGGCATATAACTAAATTTTACTCGAAAGCTAACAAGGTGAAGTTACTCACAGTTTTGAAACTGTCTTGAGTTGTTAGCTGAAGCTTTTAAATTTGATCCTCTGGTTTGTCTTGTTGATTGTTGTTTAAAGTTGAATTTCTTTTGTTTAAATTGTAAATGATACTCACTTCAATTTTTTCTTAGCCTTGAACTGATCGAATGTGATGAGGATGGATATATAAGAAGAAGTATACAGGGTGTTTTCATTTTGTACAACAAGTCATGGCTGAAGATGCTTTGATAAGCTAGAGGTATGTTGCATTTATTGTTAAGTACTTTCTGTTTTTACTTAAATATATTAGCTGTACTAAGGATCTTTTTATTTTACTTTGCAAATGTACACATATTTTCTTTTCAAGTCTTATTACTTTGACTTGTTTACTCGGCTGATGATCTTGTCCATGCTTATATACATTTTTTATTTCTTGCCTTGTTCTTTCTTTTCTAGGGTGGCTGATATGCTATTGTTTGTTATTTCACTTTGTTTTGTTTACTTTGCTTATTTATTTGTTTGAATACTTTTATTTGCATTGCCTAGCTTGTTTGTATTTTTATTTGTCTTGCTTAATTTATGCTTTCTAATTTGGATGTAGTTCTATATTTAATTTGTTGTTAGAATTTGTTAAATGTGTTTTACTTTTATATTTTGCATGTTTGCTTTTATTTTTAACTTAAATATTTATTTCAAAATTTTTGTTATATTCACACAACTTAAAACAAAAATCCATTTAATAAGATTGAATTCAAATATCTCTATATTAATACTGTTTAAAAATATCTCAATACTAATTTTAAAATAATTTATAAAAGAAACTATATAAATAACATAATTTATTTGAATTTGGAAAAAAAAACTCGAATCAATTTATCATTTAATTTCACAATTTTCAATCAAAAATAAATTTAATTTTCAATTTAACATTAATTAAATTCGGGATCGTTACAGACTTCCCCCCTTAAAAAGAATTTCGTCCTCGAAATTCGCAGGCACGAAAATAACACAGAGATAGAATCAATCTCTACAATTTCTCAAATACAAGATATGGATTCCAAATTCAAGTCAGAATATCTTAAAATATATACCAATTTATCCCTTTTCGGACTTCGACCAACCCAAGAAATTACAACAGAATTTCAAAATTTGATTTTAAACGAAATTGCTTTATCGATACAATTCAATTTATCCTTCATATTCTATTAATCAATTTTAACTCAATTCAAAATTTCTAATTTAGTTAAAATTTTCAATCTCCATATTTCAAATTTATTAAGGTTTAAATCTAAAACTGAAAAGAAACTGATGAGGATACGAAATAAGGATTTTCTACAACGATTCTAGGGCCATCATCAGACTGAACTTCTTTATGGAGCTGTTACGAAGCAATCAAAAGAGTTTGGAAACGAATCAAAGAAATTAATAGAGAAAGATTATTTCCACTATTGCAGAGCGTTGACCATTTATAGTGGTATTCCCCTGTCCTTTATCTCGTTCTCTTCTTGCACTCATACTTACTATCGGTGAATAGTAAGAGAATTTACTGAGGCATTCAAACGAATATCTTAGGGATATACTCATTCTAGGGTATACTTCACCCTATCTTTAATGAGCTACTTAACGTGTTATACTCCTGAGCTAAAGTTCAACCTTAGCTCTGATACCACATGTGACGACTACGAATTTTGCCCGCTCGAAAATCGACATCCATACTTCATATCGTATTCGAATGCCATAGATTCGACCGTTCAAATCCGATTCGCCGGAGCTTATAACAACATTAAGTAAACAACACAGCGGAATAAAAGAATAATACATTGATATACAGCTTTGATACAATATCTGATACAACAGATGATCCAGTAGATATCAGTATACATCAGAGATATGATATAATAAAAATAGCAGCGGAAAAGAAAAATAGATGACATCTATCAGTGGAACAATATAACTCTAAGATAGTCTTCAACAGAGAACACCGAGAACTGCAACTCCATTTCCAAGAATCAATCCAACAATAGCTCGAACTCTCAATAACGATGCACAAAGATAAGCAAGTATAGTCCATATCCAAAGATTGAACTAGCTCCAGATAACCTACTAATCTGACTATCTGAAAAACCCAACTCTAGACTGCTCGTGTAGAAAATAATGAGCACCCAGAGTTTAGGAAAGAACAATAAACTCTGGATCAGTCGTGGGACTGGTGTGAGCAACAAAAACAGTTTATCTTTTAAAACAAAGAATAGGAAAAAATTTCAAAGTCAATTCGCAATGCTTTTTTAAAAATGAGACTACCATAAGGCCTCCCGCACACACACACAATCCAAACGCAGAATCGGAGGAGATTTCTCCTTATGATAGTCAAAGATGCTTGATACGCATTAAAAAGAAACATTTGATATTATTACTAGTGCATAGTGTAGTAAAAATCATTTCAAAAGTAAAGATATAAATCTTAGCCAACATACGACCATTATCGTATGCCTACTATAGCTACCATGTTCAATAGCAGGTTACCGCCACATTCCATGGCAGGTTCTACAACTAAAACCGTACAAGATCGTATTGTTTCTTTGGATTTCCAACGAATGGTCAGTCCAAGGAACTTCCCATTGCCACATGAGAACGCCTCTGGAAGGACGTCCCCGAGAACCAAACCGGATCTCTGCCAACACAAGGCTGGGTTACCCCTAACTGGGTAACTACTGACACGAGTATGCCATCCCCCGGTCCTTTGGGACCTTTAACCAAGCGCTCGTAATCAACATCACACAATCATAAATAAAGTGTTTCAACATGAGTAAGTATCTGGGCTCCATATCATGATACCACCCTTTTTCAGAAGGAAATGCACATAAACTAAAGGGAGCTACCCCTCATAATTCTGCCGCATCTTTCCTGTTTTGACCATTCCAGGGTGTGAGGCTCGACGAAGTCACGTCCACAAAGTCACGCTTTATACAAAAGCTGTGCTTTGGGTCAACAAATGATCATAGAAATGATCACCAAGATAAACGATCAAACAAATGATCTTATCACAAATGATCAACACAATGATCATTTCACAGCAACACTTAGCATGTCACATTACCAAATTGGGAATATATCGCTGATAACCTTCAACTACATAACCTCTGAGCTCATACGTCTCAGAGAAGGGTGTTAAGCTAAGAGAATAAATTCTCCGCCACCAACATAAATATATTTGAAAGAAATCAACTTTATATCTCAAATTGTAATGTCAGACATAACAATCCTTACAAGTCTGTTCTGGGTTCGAACAGAACCGAAGGCACTTCCAAAGAAGTCCTTGCAATCCGGATATTCATAATCCCGATCAGATTTCCCATCACTTAGGGAATCTCTATACCGACGCGACTCGGTGCAGAGACAATCGATAGGTCATCCTATCGCTTTCGCAAATACCCGGTCTTCACCACCGGTCTTCAAATGCTATCCATAAACGTTGAATCACATATTCGGAATGGGTTATACGACACAAAGGTCCTTTCCCGGCTAAACCGAACAGTGAGCGCAATATTTATAACATACGGATATGGGATTTCAATTAAGTCACAACTTAATAATTCAAACTTTCTTTCAAATGGTTTAAATCAATTACCATTCCAAATCTTTTAAACAAAAGATTTATTTCATAAAGTTCACCTAGTTTCACAAAGATTCATTCCTGTTTTTCAAAACAATTCCATTTCAATTGGATTTAACTCATTAAATCTTTAAATCAAGATTTAACTTATATCTTTCAAATCGTTCCCAAATATTCATTTTCAAAACTCATTTCTAAATATTTATCCATAACTTGGAAACCTATTTTAGTTTAAACTTGAAATCCTTTTAATAAGATTTGAAACGAAAGCTTTTTATCATTTAAAAACAACAGTTTTAATTTGGATAAACCCGATTTCATTTATACCAGTTACAATCTTTGGTTTAATTCGAATTCCTGAAAATAATACTTAAAAGTGGTTTAACCCATATATAACTGATATAACATCTTTAATCCCCAATTTCAAATCATATAATTTTAATTTCAAATCTTGAATCTAAGTTTAAATTAAATTATTTAAATTCCAAAAACTTAATCGAGTAATTTAAAAATAAATTTTATCTTGGAATTCCATTCCAAAAGCTTTTCACATTTATTCTGATTCCATTTCCAAAACATTTGAATTTAAAAATTCAAATTTAAAACTATTTCAAAAATCTGCGACTTAACTGATTTCCTCGTGAAATCCATAATTGTGTGTGTATGGTGTGGTCCATTGGTTTAACACAATAGTGCACAATCATTCAGTCATCACAGATTAAAAACACAGAAATATAATTGATAAGCGATATAAACTATAACGCTTATCATACATTCACAGATTCACAAATAATATACAAATATATCATCAATAAATGCATAAATACACAGCTCAATTCACAGAACAAAATATCACAGATCAGATAGGAAAATCAATTCAAGGCAACTCATTTAATACAATCATTCATAAGTAAGGTCAAATATTCCATAAACATTTATAAGCAGGATTAATTAATTATTTAATCCTAAGTAATTCAATTTATTTCCAATTAAATTAATTATTTATGAATTAATCCAATTCTGATTAATAAATTACAAATCATTTGATATAAATTAATTTATTAATTTACCTTGATTAATTACATCAATTAATCACCTCGTTATTAATTATTCCTTAATTGCTCATTATATAAATCAATTATCCCATAATAAATTATCCCCACAAATTAATCCTTTGATAAATTACAAAGGTAATTACCCAAATTACTCCATTTATAAATCATCTTCACTAATTACATTCCAGTAATTATCATTAACTACTTTCCCAAGTAATTATGCTCCACTAATTACACTAAGAAAATTACACTTATCAAATATTTTCTTGAACTAATTAAACTAAATTAATTAACTTAAATTAATCATATTATCAAAATTAATTACAAGAAGTAATTAATTTTTCAATTACTTTTATCAAGTAATTATATTTATCAATTTACAAATGATTGTCAAAATTGATTAATTTAATTAATTAAATAAAATTAATTACATTAATTTATTATTTAAAAATCTTTAAAATAATTGTAAATGACATTTGTTACTTACATATGAAACTTATATAAGGAAAGTCTTTAACTAATTTACTTATTTAATTACTTAGTTAATTAATATTAACTTTGTTAATCAAAATACTTAAACTATTAAGGTAATATCAACTGACCCGAGGAAAGTACCTCATTCACTCGTGTAAATCTCTAGTCATCCCCTACTTTTCCCCGCGTCTCACTCTTTTCCTCTTCTTCTACTCCTACCTGTTCTTTCTTCTTATTTTTTTCCAGTTAATTTAAGTTACGTTTAAACTTATAAACTAGTATGTTACAGGATCCCTACGAGCGAAACAAACATCTTCACGAGAAAATCGATTACTTCCTCGAGCAAACTCTCGAGAACCCAATACTTTCTCAACCTCCAAACGTGCTCGCGACCCACCGTGCACATGCACACGAACCCCAAACCCCTCCGGCCACCGTTTCGATCATCAACAAGTCAACGTCGACGCCTTGAAGCCCCGCGACCACCCAAACGCGTGAGAAGATCATCGAATCGAAATCGAGCTTTAAACCCAAAACTGAACTAAAAGCCGAACCTGGAAATCACGGCATTGATGAGACTCCAACCACCTACGGCTACACAAATCCGGCCACCAACCCCTCGACGCTTCCTCTTCCATCACCCAGAACCGCTTCGCACTCGGTCAACCATAGGCGGCGAAAATAATATTCTACAGGACACCGAAAAACACTCGAACCCAACCCTACTTTTGATTCGTTCCAAATTCCCTGGCATTCGAATTTTTTTATTTTATTTTCCTGTGTTACTAAATCAATAATCTAGCTTCACCATAAGTTTCAACATCAATAGTTGATTAAATCGACAGGAATTGATGAAAAAGCAATTTCGGTTCCTCTACGAACTACACTCTTTATGTTTATCTAAAAATCATAATTTTTGTTTTAAAAATCCTACTTTTGAATGTTATTTCAAGATATAAATTCAAACTAATAATTTAAATTATTCGAATTTTAAACATTTATTTGCTTTATACTGTATATTTGGATTTACAGTTTTTTTTTATATTTCACAGCCAACCTTCAAACCATTTTCTAAGCCTTGATCTTTAGTTTAAACAAACATAATTAGTTAAATTCCTAAGTTATAAAATGTTTTGTATGAAGATATATTAGTTTTCTTCTACTTTATTTTGCTCTGTAACTAGAATTACAGGGGAATAGAAATACACAGCTCAACAGAAATACACAGCAGATTCACATAAATTCTTTTCAACATTACTGGCATATAACTAAATTTTACTTGAAAGTTGACAAGGTGAAGTTACTCACAATTTTGAAACTGTCTTGAGTTGTTAGCTGAAGCTTTTAAATTTGATCCTCTGGTTTGTCTTGTTGATTGTTGTTTAAAGTTGAATTTCTTTTGTTTAAATTGTAAATGATACCCACTTCAATTTTTTTGTTAGCCTTGAACTGATCGAATGTGATGAGGATGGATATATAAGAAGAAGTATACAGCGTGTTTTCATTTTGTACAACAAGTCATGGCTGAAGATGCTTTGATAAGCTAGAGGTATGTTGCATTTATTGTTAAGTACTTTCTGTTTTTACTTAAATATATTTGCTGTACTAAGGATCTTTTTATTTTACTTTGCAAATGTACACATATTTTCTTTTCAAGTCTTATTACTTTGACTTGTTTACTCGACTGATGATCTTGTCCATTCTTATATACATTTGTTATTTCTTGCCTTGTTCTTTCTTTTCTAGGGTGGTTGATATGCTATTGTTTGTTATTTCACTTTGTTTTGTTTACTTTGCTTATTTATTTGTTTGAATACTTTTATTTGCATTGCCTAGCTTGTTTGTATTTTTATTTGTCTTGCTTAATTTATGCTTCATAATTTGGATGTAGTTCTATATTTAATTTGTTGTTAGAATTTGTTAAATGTGTTTTACTTTTATATTTTGCATGTTTGCTTTTATTTTTAACTTAAATATTTATTTCAAATTTTTTGTTATATTCACACAACTTAAAACACAATTCCATTTAATAAGATTGAATTCAAATATCTCTATAGTAATATTGTTTAAAAATATCTCAATACTAATTTTAAAATAATTTATAAAAGAAACTATATAAATAACATAATTTATTTGAATTTGGAAAAAAAAACTCGAATCAATTTATCATTTAATTTCACAATTTTCAATCAAAAATAAATTTAATTTTCAATTTAACATTAATTAAATTTGGGATCGTTACATTTTATCTAAATTATCCTTTTTTAAATACATTATTTATTTAATATAAGTAACTTAATAAAATAATATAAAAAAATTAAATAAATTAAATTTAATTACTTTTAAAATATCTTACTTAAAACTTTTATTAACCCAATACTAAAATTAAAATCATTATTCAAAACAGGTTAATTTTTTTAGTGTTTGTTTTAAAGTTAAGAAAACTATCTTGTATGACGACACGAGAATTACTTCGAGCATCCCCCGGGCTACATGCCTTCCTGCTTTGAGTTTCTCTCAAAACCTACCCGTGTATATTTTTTTTTCAACTTGAAATTTTGTTTAAGTATTAAAGCCGGTGTCATTCAAAAATTTCCCAAACGCAAACTCGGGCTAGGATATAAATTCACCGAGGAATGCTTCGAGTCATAGCCTTCTTCCCCCAATCCAATTTCCTGATACAACATCAACACCGTGCACGTGGACGATCAACTGGTCGGCTTTCGATCATTGCTGGGGCTTCTGGCAAGACAACGATCACGTCCCCATCCATTCCTAACACTCAAGACATTCGATTCGACAAGGTTTTAAAATTGAGCATTTCAACTCAATCTGGAACTAGAACAATCATTACAAAATCAACTCGCACCGCCACCTCAGGCCGTCTGAGGCCGCACAAACTTTGCTAGAGCTTCGCCTATCTCTCTAGCTTTGATCGCCACTGACACGATAGATTCCAGTGCAACGACGATGCTACAGCGATAAAAACTCTACCCTCGACCAAACTAAGGATTTAAACCCTAAATCCTTGCCGCGCCATCGCCACAGTGAAATATAAAATTAACGAACATTTTTCTGATGAACTCCGACCTCCCAGCAAGCCATGACTTCGATCTCGAGAACCAAAGCTCCAGCGATCACCAGAATTTGGTGAAAACGACAATGTCGTTCATGCTCATTTTTCACAAAGGATACATTATTAAAAATTATGATTTTGCTTTTAAAAATCATTGATTTCAAAAAAGTTTCGAATCGTATACTTGAAATCAAGAATTATGATAGTTAAATTTTCAGTATGATTTGGGTTTACCTGTATTTTTAAAATTTCCAGAGATACTTAAGTTAAGTTTACTTACATTTATTTTTAAATATTAAAGCATGAACATACAAACATGTTCTATTTAGATTTCAAAGTTTAAAAATGGTTCGAGATAAAGTTTTTGAATTTAAAAACAGGTTTTGGAACCTGCAAGCCTGGAACAGAATCCAGGTTTATATGCACAGACATGCACACCTCATTCCAGGTGTATATCTATACATGCAAACTCAAATTTACAATTCAAACTCCAATATTATTCACCACAATAGATTTTAGTTTAAATCAAACAGGGTTTACTCACAAGAATTTCAAAATAAAGAAGGTGAAGTTTGCTCACCTGAATTTTTGGAAAGACAGAGAACAGTGACTTGAATTTGACATTGGAATTTGAATTTGGTCTTTGGTTTATTGAATCTGCAGTTTTGATCTAAGTAGAACTTGGATCAGAATTTATTTAGCTTCAGACTGGAACCTTGATCCACTTGTAGTTTTTTGATTTTGAAAAAAAACTGAGATGATCCTTATACTTTCTTTGCTGTTTAAATTGAATCTGCTCCAGGTTTTAAAAATGAATTCAAGTTTTATTTTCTTCTTGTTTTGACTTTTATTTTGATCTCAGCTTTGATTTTTATTTTGAAAGATGATAAAGGTATTGGGAAAAGAGGATGAAAATATTTAAGCTGATAAATGAAGTAATCAAGCTTTTGTTTTTAGATTTTAAAAGTGAGGAGAGAAAAGTGCTGAAATAACTTCCCTTAATTTTCTTCTAATATATGTTTATATTTCAAAATAAAGAGAAAATTTTCCATTTATCTTTGTTAAGCTAACACTTGTTAGTTACTTGTATTACCATTTTACAAATGTTAAAATGTAAACATTTTATGTTTAAATCCTTTATCTTAAATTAGTTTATAGATTTTGTTTTAAACCCTTAACTTATATTATTTGTAATGCATGTTTTAAACCTTACTTTATTTAAATTTATGAAACAAATTTTTATTTATTTAAATTTATGCAACATGTTTTTATTTATTTAAATTTATGAAACATGTTTTAAACCTTTAAAATTAAATCCAATTAATTTTACAAAAATATTTATTATTAAATTTCGTTCTCAAGTTATTATACTTAAATGGATAACTAAAAAAAATTAGTGTTAAAATGAGTAATTTAGGTTTAATTAACATTTTAGAAAATTCTTATATTAACCTCAAATTACAACTTCCATTTAAAATCTATTTATTATATAAAATAATCACATATTCCTATTTAATTAGAAAAATTCAAATTAATTCATAATTTAATCCAAAAATCAAATTAATTACTAAATTAATTTGGCTTAAAAACCGAGATCGTTATAGTTCCCAACTTAAGATAACTTCGTCCCCGAAATTTGCCAGGGAGACAACAAAGATAGATGAACATACAAAGATATAGCTTTCCAGATCAAACTGAATATTTATTCCGCATTTGGCACACCAAATCAGAATATCACCAAAAATTATGAGAACAAACCCTTGCAAAAATACACAAGATACTCGGGTCACCAGATCTACGAAATAAGTAGGCCACGGGTTAGTCCGAATGGATAACTAACCGTTCGTAGAATATATCTAGACCTAAACAATAGATAAATGGATTTAATCTTCCGTAATTTTCAAACACTAGTTATGAGTTCCAAACTCAGGTCGAAATACCCTAATGTACACATCAACTTGTCCCTCTTTGGACTTTGATCCACACAAGGAATTATAATAGAATTTCAAATTTGGTTTTAATCGAAATCGATGCAACCTAATTTAGCTTTATATTCTTGTTTACAAATTTATTTTAATTTAAAATTTCAAATCCATTAAAGTTTAAAATGAAAAGCTGATAACGAGAATATGAATTAGGGACTTATCTATAACGATTCGCAGTGCCACCATCACACTAAAGCTCCTTCTATAGTTGCCATGAATCCATCAAAGAATTGAAACTGGATCAAAGGAGATCGATAGAAAAGTTGTTTCTGTTGTTGTTACAGGGTATTGGCCATTTGTAGTCGTACTCCCCTGTCCCATATCTCATCCTCTTCTTACCCTCATACTCAGTATCAGTGGATAATAAGAGAATTAACGAGGCATAGGAACGAATATCTTAGGGAATACACATTCTAGGGTATACTTCATCTCTAATGAGTTACCTAATGTGTTATACTCCAAGAGCTAAAGTTCAACCTTTAGCTCTGACACCAAATGTGACGACCCGGATTTTCGCGTTTGAAAATCGACATCCATACTTCACCTGTATTCGAATGCCGCAGATTCAAACGTTTAATCCGATTCGTTGGAGCTTATAACAAATTAAGTACAACACACAGCAGAAGAAAAAAATGATATATCATATAACTCCAATGAATACAATATCCAATGATATACAACTATGATACAACCACCCAACATATATCAGAGATATGATACTACAGATCACAGCGGAAGATACACAAAACCAGCAGCGGAACAATAATATAAACTTGAACACTAAAGAAGGAACTCTGATTTTAGCAATCTCCATCTCCAAAGCACCAATCCAGAAATAGCTCGAACTTCCAATCAAGTTGTACTTAAGCAAGGTCAGTCATCCAGAGACTGAAGAAGATTTCTAGAGACTGAAGGCCACCGAATCTACTCCTACTATTTGATTATCTGAAAAAACCAACTCTAGACTGTCCGTGTTGAAAATTGTGGGCACCCAGAGTTTAAGAAGGGAACAATAAACTCCGGGTCAGTCATATGACTGGTATCAGCAAACAAAAACAGTTTATCTTTAACATTAAAACAGAAGAGTTTAAAAGAAATCTGCAATGCTTTTTGGAAAATAAAACTACCATAAGGCCTCCCGCTACACACACAATACAAGCGCACAATTGGAGGAGATTTCTCCTTATGATAGTCAAACATGCTTAATATGCGAAAACCTTTTGAAATGATAGTGGGGGCAATCCAAATAATTCATGCAGCTTAGTGCATAGTGGAAAATATTTGCAAGTATAATATCGTGGTTTTAAATCTCCTATATCTCGCCCGAGATCCCATTTTCACACATAAACGAGACGAGACATCAAATCTCCTCCATATCTCCCTCGGCACTCATCTCTTCCAAGATATTCAAATCTCACCCGATATATGGATCAAAATCTCAATCCAAGATCTCACCCAAAGTTATACATTTTTCTTATTTTCCATAATGATTTTTATTTTCATATTGATTCAAAAGAAACTACTCAATCAAATTATAATTTATCAACTTCTTGAACATATTATTTACTTTTTATCTTAATGAGTCACAGCGAAAGGTTTCACTTCTTTATTACGTTAAAATAAAAGGATATTATTCAATCATTACCAAATCAATTAAGCTAATCAAGCTACCACTCTTCTAAAAATATTTCTTTTTCCATATGAGTCAAGCATGTTACCATTTTTATTTTTACTAAGAAAGTTATAATCGTTAAATAAATTTTTGACACATCAATTTTAAACACATAAGTACATCCGAGATATTCTCGAGATGCATTATAAGACCCGGGATGTCAATCCGAGATGTATAGCCGATACATACTCATCTCGTCTGAGATCTCTCCCGATACGAGATAACTTGTGTAAAAATTCCGAGACGAAACGTGATCGAAATCCGATATTTAAAACCGTGTATAATATTAGTCTTAGCCAGCATACCACATTTCGTCGTATGCCTACTATAGCTACTATGTTCAATAGAAGGTTACCGCCACATTCCATGGTAGGTTAAACAACTAAAACCATACACGGCGCGTATTGTTTCTTTGAATTTTCAACAAATGGTCAGGCTAAGGAACTTCCTTACCGAATGGAACGCCTCTGGAGGGATGCCCCCAAGAACCAAAACGGTTCCCTACCAATACAAGGCCGAGATACCCCTGCCCGGAATTAACACCTACAAGTAATCCATCCCCGGTCATTACCGACCTTTATCCGGGGCCCCAACAATCAACAACCACATAAGCAAAGTATCTGGGATCCATACCATGATACCACTTTCAAAATCAACATAAGTAAATATCTAGGCTCCATACCATGATCTACTTTTTATCCATAAGGAAATGGACATACCCTAGGGGTGCGACCCCTAAAAAACTTGCCGCAACATTCCTGTTTCGACCATTTTCGGGGTGTGAGGCTCGACGAAGTCTCATCCACAAAGCTACGCTTTTCACAAAAGCAATGCTTCGATTAACACATGATCAGCAACACTTCGTATGCCACATTACCAAATTGGGAATGTACCACTAGTAACCATCAACTATATAACCTTAGAGCTCCTACATATCAGAGAAGGGTGTTAAGCTAAGAAATAAATCTTCGCCACCAAACATAACTGTATTTGACAGAAACCAGCTTTACATTTCAAAGTGTAATGTCAGACACACATCCATACAAGTCTGTCCTGGGTTCAAACAGAACCGAAGGCACTTTCGAAGAAGCTCTTGCACATCCGAATAATCCTTAATCATGTCCACTCCCCATCACAAAGCGTGATCAAATCTCTATACCGGGGATCAGCCGATGCAGAGACATTCGACGAGTTATCCTTTCGCTTTCGAAAATATCCGATCTTCACCACCGTCTTCAAATGCTATCCATATCGTCGTACCATTATTCGGAATGGGTTATATGACACAAAGTCCTCTCCCGGCTAAACTGAATAATGAGTGCAATATTTAAAAACATATGGATATTGAGATCTCAGTTAAGTCACAACTTAAAACCCAAAACCTTTCTTTCAAATGGTTTAAACTAATTACCATTTTCAAATCTTTTTAAGATTCACTTCACAAAGTTCACTAATCTTTCACAAAGATTCATTCATAGCTTTTCAAAACAATTTCCTTTTTAAATTGGATTAACTCATCCAATCATTAAGTCAAAAACTTAATTTATAGCTTTCAAAACCATTTGCAAAGATTCATTCATATCTTTCGTAATAATCCCCATTTCAAATCTTTTATATATAAAAGATACACCATTTAAAATCCTCTTCAAACAAGGTTCAACCATCTTTCACAAAGATCATTCATAGCTTTCAAAACTATTTCAATTCCATTTCAAACTTGGAATCTTTCAATACAAATTGAAAATCCTTTCTTTATATAAAAACTATTATTATTTGAAAACAAATAGTTATCGTTTTGGAAAATTCCGGTTACATGTACACGAGTTAAAGCCCTACAATTATAACTTGGGTTGAATTTAAATTCCTAAAACAATACTTTTAAAATGATTTAAAAACACATATAAACAAATTTATAACTTGCACAACCTTTTTAAATCATAAAATCCAAATATAGAATACAATTTTAATTCTTGAATTCAAATTCAAATCAAATTATTTAAATTTCAAAACTTTACCAAGTTATTCAAAATAACTTTTATCTTTAAAATTCCTTTCCACAAGCTTTTCATATTTTAACCCAATTCCATTTTCAAAACCATTTGAATTCAAAATTCAACTTTAAAACCATTTTAAAAATCTGTGACTTAACCAATTTCCTCGTGCAAATCCATATTTGTATGTGTATGGTGTAGTCTAGGGGTTTTACACAATAGTGCAACATCATCAATCATCACAGATTCAAGCACAGCAATATTGATAAGCGGTATAATCCTGTAGCGCTTATCTTCGTTCACGGATTCATGGATGAATAATATAAATCCATCACAGATATAATAAATTACATTCGTCACAGATAAATAAATTAAATTCGTCACAGATAAATAAATTAAATTCATCACAGATAATCAAAATAGAGCATCACACATCAGGGATATCAAATAATTCAATCATTCAATAGAATCCAAACACCCATAAGTAAGATTAATTAATTATCTGATTTATTTAAATCATATTAATTACTTATGAATAAACTACTATTCCTAGTTAATTAACATTAATTAATTACAAACCTTAATCATAAATTAACCTTTAATCATTTACTAATTAATCTTTAATTATTAATTAATCAACTTTAATTAATAATTTAATCAACCTTTAATCATTGAATAATTAACCCCTAATCATTTAATTATCCTTTAAATGAATTATTCTTCATTGATTAATTAATAAATTAATTAACCCTTAATTAATTACCATTAAATTAGTTATCCTTAATTAAATTACAAGAAGTGGTTATCCTAATCACTTATACTAATAAATCACAAATTAATTACTTTGAGTAATTATCCTTTATTCACTTGATTAATTAACTTTAATCATTAATTTATTACTTTTAATTAAGTAATTATCTTTAAGCAATTAATTACCCTTAATTACTTTCATTAATTATCCTTAATTAATTAACCTCTAAATTATAAATTAATTAATCTTAATTACTTAGTTAATTAATCTCTAATTATTAATTAATTAATTTCTAATTAATTATAACCTTTAATTATAAATTAATTAATCCTTAAACATTAGTTTCTTTAAAATCTTAAGATTAGTTTAAGTAACATTTTATCTAAATTATCCTTTTTTAAATACATTATTTATTTAATATAAGTAACTTAATAAAATAATATAACAAAATTAAATAAATTAAATTTAATTACTTTTAAAATATCTTACTTAAAACTTTTATTAACCCAATACTAAAATTAAAATCATTATTCAAAATATGTTAAAAATTTTAGTGTTTGTTTTAAAGTTAAGAAAACTATCTTGTATGACGGCACGAGAACTACTTCGAGCATCCCCCGGGCTACATGCCTTCCTGCTTTGAGTTTCTCTCAAAACCTACCCGTGTATATTTTTTTTTCAACTTGAAATTTTGTTTAAGTATTAAAGCCGGTGTCATTCAAAAATTTCCCGAACGCAAACTCGGGCTAGGATATAAATTCACCGAGGAATGCTTCGAGTCATAGCCTTCTTCCCCCAATCCAATTTCCTGATACAACATCAACACCGTGCACGTGGACGATCAACTGGTCGGCTTTCGATCATTGCTGAGGCTTCTGGCAAGACAACGTTCACGTCCCCATCCATTCCTAACACTCAAGACATTCGATTCGACAAGGTTTTAAAATTGAGCATTTCAACTCAATCTGGAACCAGAACCATCATTACAAAATCAACTCGCACCGCCACCTCAGGCCGTCTGAAGCCACACAAACTTTGCTAGAGCTTCGCCTATCTCTCTAGCTTTGATCGCCACTGACGCGATAGATTCTGGTGCAACGACGATGCCACAGCGATCAAAACTCTACCCTCGACCAAATTAAGGGTTCAAACCCTAAATCCCTGCCGTGCCATTGCCACAGCGAAATATAAAATAAACATACAAACATGAACATACAGAGAGATAGGCACATCCAGAGATACTTAAACACACACACATAAACATACACACATCCAGAGATACTTAAACATACAAACATAAACATACACACATCCAGAGATACTTAAGTTAACTTTACTTACATTTATTTTTAAATATTAAAGCATGAACATACAAACATGTTCTATTTAGATTTCAAAGTTTAAAAATGGTTCGAAATAAAGTTTTTGAATTTAAAAACAGGTTTTGGAACCTGCAAGCCTGGAACAGAATCCAGGTTTATATGCACAGACATGCACACCTCATTCCAGGTGTATATCTATACATGCAAACTCAAATTTACAATTCAAACTCCAATATTATTCACCACAATAGATTTTAGTTTAAATCAAACAGGGTTTACTCACAAGAATTTCAAAATAAAGAAGGTGAAGTTTGCTCACCTGAATTTCTGGAAAGACAGAGAACAGAGACTTGAATTTGACACTGGAATTTGAATTTGGTCTTTGGTTTATTGAATCTGCAGTTTTGATCTAAGTAGAACTTGGATCAGAATTTACTTAGCTTCAGATTGGAACCTTGATCCACTTGTAGTTTTTTTTATTTTGAAAAAAAAACTGAGATAATCCTTATACTTGCTTTGCTGTTTAAATTGAATATGCTCCAGGTTTTTGAAATGAATTCAAGCTTTATTTTCTTTTGTTTTGATTTTTATTTTGATCTCAGCTTTGATTTTTCTTTTTAAAGATGATAAAGGTATCGGGAAAAGAGGATGTAAATATTTAAGTTGATAAATGAAGTAACCAAGCTTATGTTTTCAGATTTTAAAAGTGAGGAGAGAAATGTGCTGAAATAACTTCCCCTTTTTTTCTTCTAATATATGTTTATATTTCAAAAGAAAGAGAAAATTTGCCATTTGTCTTTGTTAAGCTAACACTTGTTAGTTACTTGTATTATCATTTTACAAATGTTAAAATGTAAACATTTTATGTTTAAATCCTTTATCTTAAATTAGTTTATAGAATTTGTTTTAAACCCTTAACTTAGATTTATTTGTAATGCATGTTTTAAACCTTACTTTATTTAAATTTATGAAACAAGTTTTTATTTATTTAAATTTATGAAACATGTGTTTATTTATTTAAATTTATGAAGCATGTTTTAAACCTTTAAAATTAAATCCAACTAATTTTACAAAAATATTTATTATTAAATTTCCTTCTCAAGTTATTATACTTAAATGGATAACTAAAAACAAATATTAGTGTTAAAATGAGTAATTTAACTTTAATTAACTTTTTAGAAAATTCTTTTATTAACCTCAAATTACAACTTCCATTTAAAATATATTTATTATATAAAATAATCACTTATTCCTTTTTAATTTGAAAAATTCAAATTAATTCATAATTTACTAAATTATTTTGGCTTAAAAACCGAGATCGTTACAAAACTACAACGCGTTAGACATCTATCACAACCTCTTAGATGTCTGTAACAACTTTCAGGCTGCAGTAAACCTGCTACCAGACGTCTAAGTATTCCTATTAGATGTCTGACATAATTTTCAACTTGTGCATCTTCAAATTGCAATAACTTTAGTTTCAAAGCTCCGATTCGCGCGTCGTTTTCATCGTTATCAAGTTATTCTCCACCTTTTCAATTCTCCATATAGTGTTGCCAAAATTCAACACTTCATCTCAACACTATATCCATCTCCATCACCAAGAACCGATAGTACCAAACTGTCCCCACTTCTACCTTCAACAAAATAAGCTTGAATGCTTTCTCAACGAGCTTCGATAAAGCCACCTCCCATTGCACTTCGTCAATGAGCTCAAGCAAAGCCTCCACTGGATAACAAAGCGTTGAAAACACCTAAATCTAAAAACCTCTCACCAAAAGATAAATGCACTAAGGAGTGTAAACTAGTACTCAATAAGAAGATAAAGCCATATACTCTCACCGATACTCTTCATCATCCATAACCAAGCTACTCCCTCAACCCTGCGATCCTGTGGCACCTACCACTTCAACATGCGAATCAAGTTCGAGCAATGCTCGAATTTCCCAATCGTCAATGACTTAGTGAACATATCCACCGCTTATCCTTTGTGTGTCCGACTATATACTTGCTTATCTTTATTCATGACTACTATCACCTACTTCAATATTCTTAGTACGTGAGCTAAACTCCAAATTCTCCGCTAAGCGAATAGCACTCTGGCTATTGCATTTAACATCGATACTATCTTGTTCAAATCTTAAATCACACAACAATCGCCTTTAAATAAAGTGTCTTCTTTGTCGCCTCCACCGCGGCTATCAACTCCAACATCTTCCATGTCTATGCAACCAAACTTGTCACTGAATTCAAAACAGATTCCTCGATTGATGATTTTAACAAAAGGAATCCCTTATTTTTACATGCAACCAAACTCATATACATACCACTCCACCTCCATTATTTTCACGATGTGGGACTATTTTTTTTCTAGTATGCACCATTACCCATATATAAAGCGAGATACCCTAACAAATCTCCACCTTATCTTGCATCCATCTATGCGTCTTCCACTATGCTTCCAATACGCCAACTTTGATGCCTGCACTACAATTTACAGATTTCTTGTGCATTGTTCATTGTCCCGGCATTACCATAGGCTCTAATACCGTGTTGAAATCATGTCCGCACATCACTCCGTAGGGACAACAAGAGTTTGGTCAACTCCTTTGAACAAAAGAAATCCCTTATCCTTACATACAACCAAACTCATATATATACCAATCAACCTCTATTATTCTGCATAACGTGGTACTATTATTTCCAATATATTCTCATTACCCACATACAATGCGAGACATACCAACAAAAAAAAGATATAATAATAATCAAAACAAAGGTACGAGAGACATAAGAACATACCATAACCCTGTAGTGAGATAATTTGCAAAGCACCTACAAAATATCATACGTATAACCAACTAACAGGAACTATGTTGCAATATCGCGACATTGTTTCTCCATTAGTATTTATTGAAATTTCCATCCATTTAATTCGTCTATGAGTATTTATAATGTAGAAAATGCCAAATAACAATGATTAAAAAAATGATTATACAATATGTTCATACTTGTCAACAGTCGGTAGCTATGGTCGGAGTCTCCCTGCGCTTGATATGTATTAAAGTAAAAAAAATGATTGTGATCACGACTTGAATGTGTGTGTCATAGTAAGAGGAGTCATTCACCTAAACATTTGGCAACCAAGTTAGCTTTGTGTACTCATAGACTGGTTCAATACTGTATATAGATATCACAATGCCAGATAGTATATTACATCATAATCTACCGATAATGAGCAACTTATCTATTATGTTACTGCCTATGAGCTTAGGTAAAATTCAAGATTCAAAAATAATTATCAATTTTCAGATATAGGGTTGACGACACCCAATAATTTTAACAGCGCACAAACTTTTTGAACCTTTTGGTTATAAATGAGTATTCAATAGTACAAACATAATCCTATCACTTAAGTTTGTAGCTTTATTATATCTGTAAAGTCATAACATGAAACTCATCTTAAATAGGGTAATTGTGATTTTACTTAAAATATTTGAATTCTTGCTTACACTTTAATGAAAGTTACGATTAACTTAAATAACATGGAAAAAAGATAAATAACCGTTGAAGCTTGGAATGGTAAAAACACTATGTAGTCCTTTATTTACCATATTGATATTTGAAATATTTCCTTCCATTTCTAAGGTGGACTATATAAAACTTTGTTTAGTAGATATTGCTTTAGACATATTATGGAACAGTAGGAAAATTGAGATAACACAGTGATAAAAATATTCAATTTTGTTATCATTGAAAATATTATCACGGCCATTATATAGGTTACAACCATGATGAGGTGGTCTAAGTAACCAGCTATCGAGAATAATATTTAAAACAGATTGCTAAAAGAAAGGAAAACAGAGCGAGCATCCATTTAATTTGATTCTCCTATACAATTTTTGAAAACATCTCTTTTTTACAAAAATATATCTTCACATTTAAAAGTGTCGTTGATTAAACCAGATCAGATCATTAATCTAAAAATAAGTACAATAATTACTACTTTGAATTCATAAAAGCAAAAAAGTTACCTCTTCTTCTTTGCCAAAGATCGTGAAACTTTGTTTCCAACCAAAGAAAAGATACACCAAAAAACTATACAAACGAAGTTCCATGAACCTTTTGCCAATAGCCATGTAAACTTTTTAATTATCTATTACTACTCTAGTCATAAATTTCATAAAACTAACATGAAGCGAAAAAAAAAAGCATGGAAAATATGAAGCGAACGTTGTATTTAGTAAAAACCATCATAATTGTAATGATTTTAATAAAATCTTAAACATCAATATTACTTACCTACCACACATAATATATAATTAGAAACAAATTTAACAACAAACTTCTTATGACACAAATTCAAGTACAAATAATTGCTGTCATAACTGTAAATATAAGGGTGCTGTAAAATACAATGCATTAAAAGTTTATATTTGCAACTAAAATGGTTGGATATCAAATCAAATGTAGATAAAATTTAAAATCAGTTAATAATATATAATATCATATGAATAAAAGTCTTACCAGCACCAAAGATTCGTCTATTAATAATAGTACTTAGTATACCAAAAGAAAGAAATAAAAGGAAGAAAATAACAGATGAGAAAGATTTCATAGTCTTATGCCTTCACTATGTGAACATGGAACAAATAGTTTGTATACAGAAGTAATTGTAAACTCATAATAATTGTAAAGCATAATAAAATGGGAAAGAATAGGACATACCTTTTAACTTGGATACTTAAAAAAATAGTTATTTATAACAAAATAGTCTTATAATTGTTCAAATGGAAAATTTGGAGAAAAAGTAGACTAAAGAAAAAGTGCGATGCATCAAACTATTTAAAATGCCAATAATCATAAAAAAGGTGTGCCAACAGTTCACCTAGATAATAAAAGGTGGGGAAAAAATATAAAATTGGTTTTAAGTTAATGGTAGGGTGAGAAATAGATTTTCAACTTTCGAGAACAACATATGAAATCGAATATCATAGAAAATAGAAATACCTAAAGAATAACTGGTGTAAACTATGAAAGAGTATAGCTACAATCATATAGCATAAAAGTCCAATTCGATGGTGCAATAATTGTTTCAGCCCACCATCGATGGACAGTCCGAAGTGTCATAAGAGTTACAGACTATGGGATGGGACAAATTTATATGTTGATGTAACATAGTTGGATGAATTTGGTTATACCATGTCGAAGAAATTAAGAAGTTGATTGAATGACGAACTTGGGTAGGTCGCTAAAGAGGAGAAAGAGCAGATAATGGAATGGCTTTTTAAAAGAAGTTATCATTGAATTGGGGAAAATAATACAAATATGCATCGAAATAGAAACGTGGATTGGGTGTTTAGGCGCCCGATTAAAAAAATGAATAGACCTGGAAATCTGGAATCCATAATTTTAAAATGGTGCAAAGGAAGAAATGCCACGCATGTAGGTTTGGCTTCCTGCTTTTATGTTTAAGGAGTAGATACGCTATTTTTACAAAAGATGTTACTATTACCAAAATTTACAAATTTTAATTACTCTACCCCATGTAACTTAAAATAAAAACTCAGCTTAAAGTTATCTACCCATAAGTAAAAAAAAATAACATACATAACATTAGAGTAATTAAAATTTACAAATTTTAATTACTCTACCCCATGTAACTTAAAATAAAAACTCAGCTTAAAGTTATCTACCCATAAGTAAAAAAAAATAACATACATAACATAACATGATACATTGATAATTCTAATAAACACCGAGGAATTGAATTCATTGTATTAATTAGCTTGAATAAACTTCTCCTTTTTTTAATGTTATTCTACATCAGCAGTTTGCTAGTGTCCGATTGCAACTATATGTTGGTTCGTATTGCAATATTTTCTGTATCTTATTACCGAGTTGAGAAGATTACATGCTAAAGAAAGTTATTATTGACCTCTGTCCTTAGTCCAGTAGGTCATTACATTCCTCTAAAATTCGAAAATCTGAACAGTAATAATAATTTATTTCAGTTAGGAATTTATTCAAGCTTACTCAAATTCTAGCATCATGTTACCCACTAAAATTATACTGGTTATACCAATATTGCAAGTAACAAGAAAATAAACAAGAAAAATGCAGACGTGTTAATCCTTGAAGGCTCATTCTCAGAAGACATGACAACAACAAGAATACCCTTTAGAGATAGTGATTCCTGAACAAGGCATAAAGATAGTTAATAAAAGAATTAAATTTCATTGTAACAAATAACGAAATTCTTTTAACAACTAAAGAATTAAATAAGCTTAACAAGTAAACTTACTTTGATTTTCTTTAGTAAATCATAGCCAGACATGCCAGGCATACAACAATCTGTAGTCACCATGTTCACCTCAATTTCATGAAATTATAACAAAACCCCAAATTCTAAAAACATCAAAAAATGGAAATACATAAATTGAAATACTATATAAATTAGTGCATACAATTCTGAATGGTGCTGGTTTTTTTTTTTCACTTTCTACAACTTTGTAATAGAAGGATGATGCTGTTGAATCATTAGTTTTGATTCATGACAAGGAGCATTAACAAAGACTATATGGCGATAGCAACAAAAAGAATGTAACATATACATGGTATAAACTACAAAGAGAAGAGACTTCAAAACTAGTTTTCATATGATTATTTATTATGTTTTTGAGTCTTAAATATATTTAGATACTGTTAAAATCATTCCTCAAGTAGTTAAACTTACACACAAAACAAATTACCTTCGTTTGTATATGTTTTGAAATTCACCGTGCAAAATTGCATAGGTCAGTCGATTGATTACAGTCGACCACTCGACTGACATGGTGCAAAATACAAAGTGAACAGAGAATATACATACAAATTTGAACCTCAGTCAACTGAGCTTCTGAACTCATTCGATTGACCTGCGTATAACGGCTATATTTTCTGAACGGATGCTTCCTCTCGTGAAGAGTTTCAGTCCAATTCGAAGAGTAATGGCTGCATCTATTGATTGAATCTCTTAACAAAAGGTTGTATCTATCTATGCACTATATAGACACATCAAAATCATTTTTCAAATAATCGATTCTTGAATAATTTACTGATCGTGCTTACTCTCTATTTTCTCTGCATTCAAAAGCATCAAACCATCTTCATTGCTTAAATCTTTGAATTCATATTCATATTCTTTGATTCATAGCGATAATCTTCCTTTCATATCCTCACACACACTCATATACGTGAGGATTTGATCATAGGAAGAGTGTACACACATTGACATACCTGTGTTATCAAGAACACATTAGTCAGACAATTTTATATACTAGTAGAAGTCATGTTCTGCTGCTCAGGCATTGTGAAGTCCTCTTCGGCTGCTGAGGTGAAATTCTATTCCGCTGCTTAGGTCCCTTTTCGGCTGTTCGGGGGTTGTATAGATATGTTCCTTCAGGTTAAGTGAGGGTTGTTGTTTTAGTGAAATTCCAAAAGAAGTCTGGAACTGGACGTAGGACGGAGCTCTGAACCAGTATAAAAATCTCTGTTACCATTTTTATTATATTGCTTTTATATTCCGCGCTACTCACTCTATTGCTACCATTACTATACTCTGTATTATCATAGATCTATATTGCACGATCCATACTCTCTTTCATTTGGTATCAGAGTAGGCATCTTATAACCGTTACACAGTTATTTGATATTTTGCTAATATGAAAAACAACACCAGCACAAGCACTATCACTAACACTAGTTTTATTGAAGGTCAATCTACTGCACGACCTCCACCATTCAATGGCATGAATAACAACTATTGGACAACACAAATGCGTATTTATATTCATTCACATTTACAGTCTTAGGATATATAAAATTTCTTTCGAATATAACCATCAATGGCATGAATAACAACTATTGGCCAGTATTCTTCGAATTGGATTGAAACTCTTCACGAGAGAAAGCATGCGTTTCAGAAAATATAGCCATTATACGCAGGTCAGTCGACTGAGTTCAGAAGCTCAGTTGACTGAGATTCAAATTTGTATATATATATTCTCTGTTCACTATGTATTTTGCACCAGGTCAGTCGACTGATCGACTGTAATCAGTCGACTGACCAGTGCAATTTTGCGCAATGAATTTCAATGCATATACAAACGAAAATATTTTATTGTATCCAAGTGTAACTACTTGAGAAATGATTTTAACAGTATATAAACATATCTAAGACTCAAAAACATAATGAATAATCATATGAAAACTAGTTTTGAAGTCTCTTCTCTTTGTAGTTTGTACCATGTATATGATACACTCTTTTTGTTGCTATCGCCATATAGTTTTTGTTAATGCTCCTTGTCATGAGTCAAAAACCATGATTCATCATTCTCCCCCTTTTGATTAATGACAACCTGTAACTGACGAAGTGATATACAGTTGCAATTATATAACAAAAGTTATATATATTTTCTTCCCTTGAAAGTGTGGCGATAATGTAATCTGCATAAAACTTGTTATTAGACATTTTCCTTCCCCTTTGTCATCGACAAAAAGGAGTAGACATAACAGTAAAACATAGAATAAGCATGACTAACATAACAAACCAAGTTGTAGCTACATAATGTATCATAGGAAAAGGGAAATAAAGTTCTATAAACCAATTATGCTTCAAGTTTAAAAGTAAAACCTCGGAAATGAGAGGTAAATTAGATATACCGTAATTGCTCACATCGCCTTTGCCGATGATATAACCTTTGGAATTGTCTCCAAATGTGATAGAGCCTCCATATGAATATGTGATATTTGTTAACATAGTTTTGTTTCCTTGCATTTGTTTGGAGCAGCCACTTTCGAGTATTCATTTTCCTCTTTTCTTAAGTGAGACTTGCAAAAAATAAAAGAATAACATTGGTACCCATTTTTTAATAGGGTCCTAAGAGTTAGGTCTTAGAAAACCAAACCAAGAGGGTTCAGTATTCCCTTTATATAAATAACTTTTATTTTTATGAACATTTTCCAAAAAGGACTCAATATATTTATTCCTAATTAAACTTTTGTTTGTTTGAGGAACCCATATTTTTATGGTTTTTGAGTTTTGATCCCTTTTTGGTTGAACTATGGTAGACTTAGGTTTAGAAATATTTCTCTTATTCTGGTTAATTTTTGGTGGAGCTACTGATTTCTTAGTATAACCTAGTCTTTTCTTATTTGAGACAGACCGAGAAGTTTCAATAATTTTAGACAAATTTTCTATGCCTTTATTAAAGTTAGACACATTTCTAGTAATATCATCTAACTTAGTTTTGAGACAAGTGTTATCTAATTCGATCATTTTAACTTTTGATTTTAGCTCATGATTTTCAGAAACAAGAGTATCATTCTTTTCTTTTTGAGTCTCAATTTTTTGACTCAATGAAGTAAGTTGAGAATAACATTACAAAATAAATCTTTAATTTTCTCAATTTCTTCTTCCAACATTTTCTTTTTATCTTTAAGCATATCTCTTTCGAATTCTGCTCTATTTTGATTTTCGAGAGCTTCTTTATATTTTCTTTTGAGATTTTTCAAAGTATCTAATAATTCAGAATTTATTTCAATCATGTCATCAAAAGTAAGATCGTTTACCTCATTATCAGTAGCCATGAAGCAGATATTTGCTTGTTCATTTTCACTATCACTACTACATTCAGAAGACGAAGAATCTGAGTCATTCCATGTCACCGAAAATGCCTTCTTTTTGAATTTGTCCGTTTTATTTTGTTTTCCTTCCTTCGTTCTGGACAATCTTTTTGTATACGACCCTTCTTATGGCAATTGAAGCATTCTAGGGCTGAGGATGATGGCTTATTGTTGAAGTTGCTTTTGCCATTATTTCGATTTTTTTTCTGTACTTTAAAAATTTCTTAAAATTTTTAGCTATGAAAGCTAAATCTTCATCCTCTGAATCTGATTCCTCTTGTTCTGCATGAAATGCCATATTTTTCTTGTCTTGTGCTTGAACTATTTTTGTCCGTAAATTTACTTCATAGGACATTAAATTTCCTATTAACTCTTCCGGTTGCATGGTAGAAAGGCCGTTTGCTTCTTCAATAGCTAAGACTTTTCTTTTACATTCATTGGTTAAAGAGTTTAGGATTTTATACACGATATCGAAGTCAGAATACTTTTTTCCTAGTCCTATTAGAGAATGATAAATATCTTGAAATCGGAAGTACATATCATTTATGGACTCATCTTGCTTAATTTTGAAATTGACTCTTGAGCATAGATATTTTGCTTTGTTTAACTTTGCTAGTTCCTTCATGAGTAACTTTAAGTGTTTGCCATATTTGATATGCAGTGTTACATATGCTAACTCGGTTACATTCATTTTTATCTAACGCACAAAAAAACATATTCATTGCTTTAGCATTAGCAGTAGCATCTTGTTTTTGTGTTGTTGTTGATGTAGAATATTCGGTAGCAGGTGAAGTATGTTCTGCTTGTGTAACATTCCATGCATCAAAACCATTCACATATTTTATAACCATTCACATATTTTATAACCATTCACATAAGTTTGAAATTTCGCGGTCGGACCAAAAGTTTCAGCTTTATTCCAATTATTAATAAAGATTATTATTAAAATTACGAAAACTACATTGGAATAAGATTTTGAACTTGTTATTTAATTTATGTTTCAAATTTTTTATGTAGAATTAAACATTATTATTTTTTCGATTGGGATTTGAACTTTTGGTCTTTTGCTGCTATACAAGGGTACTTTGGGAACTTCGTAGTCCAACTAAAATTTATAGCTTTTTTCCAATTATCTATACCGTACTATGATGATTATTGAGTTTGGTTTCAAGAGCGCAGAAGCCAGGAGGTGTTTTGTAAAATGTATAATCGTGATTTTACTTTCTTAAAAATATTTTCTCTTGCCATTAACGAAAGCCCATTTTCTAATAATTCTTCCCTTTCCCTCTTCCTCTTCCTAACCTAGAATATTCATTTTCCCATATTTGAGATATACTCTCCGAATCCCATAGCTTCGATTACTAGATAAACCGACAGCTGTCATTGCCATTCCTTTTACCAGCGGCGCCAAGCCACTTCGAATCAGAAACTCTAGATTCATCAACCTATGATTTTCATTCGCTTGATACCCGTTGACCCGTAATCGTTTGATTTGCCAGAGTTACCATGATCCACCATTATCTTTGGTCTCCTTGCGTTCAAACCATCTTCGATTTCTTATCGTTCTTAATCCTTCGATCATTGATAACCATCGTGCTTTTCCGTCCATGGCCATATGCATTAGGATGCTGTTTTGATCTATCCATTTCAATGTTTAGGTAATCTCCTATGCTAGTTTTCCCTGTTCTTTTTTTTGGCTAAAAGTTATGAACTTTTAGTTTGTATAATGTTTTTTTAGCGAGAAGCTCTATGGTTATATTGCTATTTAGAATAGAAAATGCGTTTGAGTCAAACTTAGTGTACTATGTATAATATGCACCTAATTAACGGTAAAAAAGTTCTTATCGAGGTTTTAGCGTAGTTTTAATCCTTACCAATTGAAATTTGTGGTATTGTAGCAATAACTCAAGTTAGAATGTGACAATCCGCAAATCCATCCTGTTTAGAGCTGATAATATAAACCACATATGTCTAACTTAAACCGAACGGAAAGACGGATAATTACGAGAAAGAAATAAAGAGAGAAGAAGAGAAGAAGAAACGGGAAAGAAATTAAAACAATCGCAGAATCTCACAATCACAGTGGAACAATATATATAATATAATATCAACGATATTTACAAAATAGAAACTGTAATGTAATATAAATCCATCAGAGTATAACAATCTAATCACTAATTATCAGCCGGGATAGTTATAATAACATGTCCTTACAATTGCTGATAATTTAACAACAATGCAATGGAAAATAAACATATACATGAATACGAACAGAAGACTTCCAGCTTGCTTGCTGAAGCTCCAAAGCCTCCAAATCCAAATCTATAAATATGCTCGGTCTGACTCGAGCATTGGAAGGCAAGAATGCCCTAATCAGTCTGGTAAACCAGCATGAGAAAATACATCTCAACTTAATTTATTTTAAAATGATAAAACTTTTCTTTATCAATTCAACGATGGTGCTAATGATGGTTGCGGAAGTGTTTGGGAGAGAAAAGGTAAATTTTTTTGAAGTCCCTACCAAATACAAGTTTACGTATGTTAATCCTATATATGTTTGAACACCTATTACTTTCACATGCGAACTTTGTTTCATGCACAACTTTTGTCGTTGGTTTCGTATTGAAATTCCACACATATTGAAATAATTTGACAGAAAATATTTTTCAAAGATCCTATATGAAAAATAGACATTAGAATATTAATTGTTATAAAACATTTATGTATTGACTGATATATTAGAATACAATTAGCTCATTTCAATTAATTCGAATGTATAATCAAATGTTATATACGCTTATATTATGATATGCATTGATATAATATATTTTATATGCACATATCATTGTCGATGAATATATTATATTCATGACATGATCATGTTTATTAAACTAACGTTATTATTTTATTTGAATTACTTTAAATTAACTAAATTGAATTTCAATTAAATAGAAATCAAACTCTCCCATATAACATCCAAACAACATTAAATTTAATTTAAAATTATATAATTATTCATGAAAACAATAAAAGATCTTGTGCATTTTGAATTAAAAGGAGAAATTTGAAATTTGCAACTTTTACCCTTTGCTTGGTATACCTAATCCAACAAGAACAACCTTAATTCTATATATATATATATATATATATATATATATATATATATATATCTGTGTGTGTGTGTATGTGTGTGTGTATGCTTGCATGCATGCATGTATAATTCTAAAATAAAATTATACACACACATATGCACAAGCATATGCTTATACAACACAACACACAGAATACATTAATATTCTTAACACAAACGACTTTGCCTTAGACATTTAAATGTTACTCGAAAGGTACAAGTTGATTTGCATGTATTTTGTAACTATGACAGTAGCTAGGCTATGGTTATATATAATAGTAGGAACATGCTAATCACTCACAAAACACACTCTATTTAGCAAGTAATTAACATGGACTGCCTTAAGTACATAAATAGTAAACCAAAGTACTCATGGATGATTACCTTAGGAGCTTATGGAGAAGAGCTGGATGATTATCTTTCATAGTATTCCTATTTCCACTTCCTTACTATTTGATGTAACAAAATTTTCAGGACAGATAGTTATAACTATCCAGGCCAATGATAGTACTTAGGTTCTAGCAACTCTGATATTTCAATATTCAGAATAACTCTTTGTATTGTTCCTTTGGTATTATATACCATCGTTACGTTGTTAGATTCTGATGTTGTGTTCTTCTTTTTTGTTGTATTCTTCTTTTCATTTTATCCTAACTTTCTGTCTTTTCGGCACTTGGGTGCTCGGCACATGAATACCGTGGATGAATTTAGTGTCGATATTCGAGCATCGAAAAGTCAGATCTTTACATAGGATAATAAAGTGCGAAATAGGAACTTTGTAAATTCAGAAATGTCTTTACAAATTTTGAAATTTTTATTAAATTTCATTTATTTCAAATTTTAAACCATTTATATTATTAAAAAGTTTATAGAATTCTATTAGCAGTTGTAACAAACGAGATTTTTCGACTTCCGAAAATTCAACATCGATACTCACTTTATCGACTGCCGAGAAATCGAAGGCCGAAAAACCGAAATGTTATGGGTTTAAGAAAGAAGAAAGGAAGAAGAAGAGAAGAAGGTAGAAGATAGAGGGAAAAGAAAATAGAAAATTTAGAAAATAGAAAAATGGAGGGGAAAGAAAAATAGAACATAGAGAAAATAGAACGGAACAGAAAACAACATCAGAATCTCACAATTCGCAGCGGAACAACATATAATAATAAATGAATAATCTTTAAACAAAGAACTATATCAGTTATTACATTTTATACTTTACATCATATCATCATCAGAGTGTACAACAACAACAAATAGTGCAGCGGAAAAAGAAATACTATATAATTAGTAATACGCCATGCCATCCAGCTTGCCTCCAGCAATTCCTGAATATCCAGAATATCCTGATAAACCTTAACTCTTGACTTCCCGTGTGGAAATTGGTGGGCACCCAGAGTTTAGGAAGGAAAACAATAAACTCCAAGTCAGTCATGTGACTGGTGTGAGAACTCAAAACAGTTTATTTATCTTTAAAATCAAAATAGAGA
This sequence comes from Allium cepa, assembly GCA_030765085.1. NCBI lineage: Eukaryota > Viridiplantae > Streptophyta > Magnoliopsida > Asparagales > Amaryllidaceae > Allium > Allium cepa. Next base: position 176,523,155 of record CM060940.1, read on the forward strand.
GATATTTTTAAATTCAATTCGCAATGCTTTTAAAAATGAGACTACCATAAGGCCTCCCGCACACACACACAATGCAAACGCAGAATCGGAGGAGATTTCTCCTTATGATAGTCAAAGATGCTTGATACGCATTAAAAATAACATTTGATATTATTACTAGTGCATAGTGTAGAAGAAATTCATTTCGAAAGTAGAATATAAATCTTAGCCAACATACGACCATTATCGTATGCCTACTATAGCTACCATCCAAACAGTGTTGCGACACCATAAGTGAATGATTGGTTCTACAACTAAAACCGTACAAGTTTCGTATTGTTTCTTTGGATTTCCAACAAATGGTCAGGCCAAGGAACTTCCCATTGCCACATGAGAATGCCTCTGGAAAGACATCCCCGAGAACCAAACCGGAACTCTGCCAACACAAGGCCGGGTTACCCCTAACTGGGTAACTACTGACACGAGCACGCCATTCCCCGATCGTAAACGACCTTTCTCACGGGATCCCGATAGCCAACAACCACAAAGTAATAAATTCGTAGTAACCACATAGGTTAAATATCTGGGCTCCATACCATGATATCACCTCTATCCAGAAGGAAATGTACATACCCTAAAGGGTGCTACCCCTCATAACCTTGCTGCATCTTTCCTGTTTTGACCATTTCCGGGGTGTGAGGCTCGACGAAGTCACGTCCACAAAAACATACTTTATACAAAAGCCATGCTTTGGGTCACCAAATGATCAACACGATGATCATCAAGATAGACGATCAAATAAATGATCCTATCACAATAATCAACACAATGATCATTTACAGCAACACTCAGTATGTCACATTACCAAATTGGGAATATAGTGCTGATAACTTCAACTATATAACCTCTGAGCTCGTACGTCTCAGAGAAGGGTGTTAAGCTAAAAGAATGAATTCTCCGCCACCACAGAAATATATTTGAAAGAAATCGGCTTTACATCTCAACTTGTAATGTCAGACACACAATCCATACAAGTCTGTTCCGGGCTCGAACAGAACCGAAGGCACTTACAAAGAAGTCCTTGCAATCCGAATAATCTCTAATCACGTTCGGATTTCCCATCACATATGGAGATCTCAATACCAGGGATCAGCCAGTGCAGAGACAATCAACAAGAAACCCTTTCGTTTTCGAAAATATCCGGTCTTCAACACCGATCTTCGAATGCAATTCATAACGACGTATCACATATTCGGAATGGGTTATACGACCCCAAGGTCCTTTCCCGGTTAACCCGAATAGTGAGCGCTTATTTTAAAAAAACAAGTGTGGCATTCAATTTCAAACAATTTACAACAAATACCTATTTAAAGGTAAATATTGATAGTCGGTCATTGAACTATCAATAGATACGCCAACATCACCAGATTCCAAATAATTTTCCAAATTATTTATTTCCCAAAAATATCTTTATAAGATATACATTCTCCATTCTTTTAAAAATAAATCAATATTTATTTTTAAACTCATTTTCCAAATTTCATTTATAAATTCCATATTGAATTTACGTTCCAAAATATTTATGAATATACGATTTCCATTCGTTTTCAAATATTCATTTTCAATTTATCTTCAAAAAGATAAATTCCAAATATTCACTTAATATTGGAAAAACATTTCCATACTTATTTATCTATAAGTAATTCACAGATCTTTTTATTTCCTATACTTAGAAAATATTTAATATACTCTAATCGAAATTAAGTATATATTTCATTCTTTAAGGAAATCATTCACTTAACCATATTTATTTGGGCCAAAACGAATGTTGCGTAAAACATCGTTACGACAACCCAAAATCACTAGTATAGGGATTCGAAATTAAAATAGATATATAAATCCCAATACTATACAAAACATTTCCTTTCGGAAATCATTTATTATAACAACAGTGTTATAATCTGCCATTTCCTTTTATTTCTCGAAAACGTCTATTTCAACAATAAATGTTGAAATCTATGGTTTCGAATCTCAGTAATTTTAAAACATATTTAGATCGTTTTAATTCTATTTCAAACATCACATCCAAAATAATTTCTTTAACAAAATATTCACTATTCAAAAACGTGAATACACTTGTTAATAAATTTCATCACTTCTATTCATTTTATTTTAAAGAATTATTCACTGTTTAAAACATGAATATAATTCCATTAATAAATTACAACAATTCCTTATCAAAATAAGTCGTTGCAGATTTATAAAACAATGTTTATAAATTCTATTTCTATTTATTTTATAACAACTCCTTTTTATAAATTCCTTTATTAACCTATCTTAATTCATATCACAATGATATACTAAAAATTCATATTATAAATCAAATACTTATAATTTATTTATTTACAAAATCATTCCTTCAAACTTCCCAAATCTATAAATCTTATAACTTCTAAGATTCATTTATTTATCCACATCTATTTCCTAAATAACTTTATAAATTTTATTTATAAAATTCTATTTAGAACTTCACCGTTATAATTCTATAAGTTTCATTCATTAGTGAAATTCATTCACAATTCTTTCTAATACTTATAAAAGCTCGTTTTATAATTCCAATATTTTTAATTTATAAATATCAATTTATAAATCTTTTAATATAAAACAATTTATATTACTATTTAAAACGTCTTTCAGCTCCTTATAATTTCATCATTCTAATTTATAAAATAATCAAATTTCATAAATTCTATAGATTTCATTCCTTTATGAAATTCATTTACAAATCATTCTATCTCCTATAAAAGCTCGTTTTATAATTCAAGATATTCTAAATTTATAAATATCAACTTATAAATCTTTTAATATAAATCAATTTATATTATTACTTTAAACATCTTTAAACTCTTTCATAATTTTCATCATTCTGATTTATAAAAATAAAAATTTTATAAATCCTATTTTTTAGACTTCTTATACTAAATTCAGAAATCCCAGTTCAAACTATTTTATAAAATCACTAATCCCATATTTTCAAAAATCAATTTTTAACTGTATTTCTCAAAAATCATAATTTTTATAATAATAAAATTATAACGTTTATTTATTTAAGATGAATCAATTCCAATATTTTATAAACGTATATTTCCAAGAATCACTTTAGAAATCAAAAATCGTTATTTTTAAACTTCAAAATTGGATCCGATGATGCAACACATCAATAGCCAATCACAACTTTCAAACATCATATATCATCCATGATAAACAATCAAATATCACAATATATGAAATCAAATAAATATTTGTGAGGAATCCAGTTGGATCCCTCCAACCTGTTTCCCTGCATCCACAGACATTAGCACAATACCATTCCGTTTCAAGACGGAATATCGCGGTACATGGAATTTTATAAATGTATATCCGCTTACTAACGGCGCAATAGGGTCTCATCCGCTAAAAGAAAATGCGGGAAATCAATCAACTGCAATATATACATATGCCAATATATATATATTGCTATATATATAATATAATACCAATTCCACTTCGAGGTGGAATATCGCGGTATATGTGTGTAATAAATAACCTCCGCTTACTAACGGCGTATAGGGTCTATTCACATCCAATAACTATATATAACAATCATCATTCAATCATTCAATCAATACAGTCAAGCAAATTCTAAATCTAACTATTTAAAATTTAAATAAACAATAAAATTCCTTTTGAGTGAGAAGTTCTCACCTTTGCTTTTATTAGCAATCCATTTCCCTTCTTGACTCGATTTTCTTGATTTATACCTTGTATAAATATTTATACACAATTTATTAATATTCGAACAGATCGAATAAATTAAATTTCATTTCATAATTTTAATTCATCGGCGATTTTATTTTAATAGTTAAATTAACTCATAGTTTCGTTTAAACTAATTTCTCGTTTAAACAAATTTATTTAACTAATTATTAAAAAAATTTCTTTCTTATCAATTAATAATTTTAATTGACCAATATTAAATTTATACAAATTTTCTGGTTTCAAACTAAAAATCTGAATTCAAACTGATTTTCTTTAATTAAATTTGTTTAACAAAAGGTTACAAAATTTAAAACTAAATCCCTTCTTAATAAATTGTTTTTGGCTTTCAAACAATTTCTTTTTAATATTTTGATTTAACAAAAATTAAATTCAAAACTATTCTTTATAAATTCCAATCTTTATTTTATATAACATTTGGACAAATCGCATAATTAATTTCCATTCGCTATATTTTAATTAACCAATGTTCGATTTTAAATCAGTTTCTTCTTTAATAAATTTATTTTAACTAACTATTAAATTTTAAACCAAAACTTTTCCTTTTACCCATTTTTTCCAAAAATAATAATATTTTCTTTTGATAAGTCATTTTATCAAATAAGTAAAATTTTCTAACTAATTTTCTTTTACAAATTATTTTTAGTTATTAAAATAGATTTCTAAATAAGCTAATACTTCTAATTTTTAACAAATTCCCTTTTAATAAATATCTTTTAGTAACTTAAAAATAATTTAAATTAACCAATGTTTTTAATTTAAACTAAAATTTCTTTTACACTTATATATTTCATAATAAACTTTACAGGGTTTATATTCATTTTCAAATTTAAATTGAACTGAAAATTTTGAATTGTTTTACTGTGATATATAGATATATTCGAATTAAATTAAATTAAATAATAAAAGCAAAATAAAATTCTATACCTTACTGCAACAATCCCTTATCATCAACAAACGCACCCTCCTCCAAACATCACCGCAGCACGACCTCCTTCCCACTTGAACGCGCCGCCATCACGAACTGCCGCCGCGCCTATTCGCGCTCGAACCTATACGCGTGCGGCCCCAAATCCCTCAGCCACCTCCTCCATCCTTCCTCGACAACGCCGCCGCTTCGGTATACGCGCGCGCGTGCTCTGTCGTCGCTGCCATCCTAACTGAGCACGCCATCCCCCGAATCGAACGCCTTGACTTCGCCGTCGAATCCCCCCTTGGCCTCGTGTCGCGCGCACGCGGCCGCGCTCCACCTTCCAACGCGCGCCATCATTCGAGGCCGCTGCACCATCCAGCCCTAGCCGCCGTGCCCCCATTTTTTTTCCCTTTTTATTTTTTTATTTGCAGGCTTCGGCCATTCTCTTGTTTTTCTGTAAATCCAATTCGATTTGAACAATAGGATTTGGGATTTTTAAAATAAGGCTCGCGTGATTTATAAAAGGAGAGGGAAGGAGACAGAGGATCGTGGTTCATCAGAGAGAATGTGTTCGCACGTTTATTTTCGTGATTTTAGGCTAGAATATAGGGATACTGTCTTTTGTTTAATTTAAATTTAAATTTAAATTAAATTCGTTTCAATACAATTTTCAACGCGTTTACCCACCGTGTGCTCACATAACAACTCCGAAAAATACCAAATTTGAAATCCGACAATAATTCAATATTACGGACCCAATGGAACTGGTTTCGTCGAATTCCGAGACTGTGTCTCGGACGGCTATTTTTAAATATCAATTCAAACGATTTAATTCAAAACTGAGCAATTCACTTCCAAATTAAATTCTGAAGCTTTGATTATCTTCAATATTATCAATATGAATTTTACAAGCCTTTGAAATATTTTTAATCGGCTTAAAATTGAAGATTCAAATTTTTATTCAACTCTCAATAGATTAAATTCTAAAATTTAATCGCCAAATTCATAGTTATATTGAAAATTCAATCCAAACCATCATTTAAATATTTAAAATTAATTAAATATTTCCAAATTAAATTATTCAAAATTCAGGGTCGTTACAATCTTTCCCCCTTAAAAGAATTTCGTCCCGAAATTACAAGTTAAGAAGAATGTCCCTAATCCGTCTACTATTTTTCACAATCCAAATAGTCTTATCAACTCATTAACACAAATCTTTTTACTAGAGATTCACTATCATTTCAACTATCTTTCCAACTCCAATTATAGGTTTCAAACAATATTGTTTTACTAACCATTCAAGTTTAAATTCAAATTCAAATTTCAAACTTTCAAATTTTTCTCAAATTTTTTCTAACACCCTAAATTTTCGAAAAATTTCGCCAGCGTCTCCTTTGCGCGGCTAGCTTGGTACGACTACAAAATGGCTCCACGGCCCCTCAGAATCAAAAAGAAAAGAGAAAAGCCAAGTGGCTAGAGAAGAAAGTCATCAAATCTCATACTGAAATTCAAATACATACCTTTTTGTCGAGCCATTTAATTTTATTCTTGAAATCAAAATCTCAATTCCTTTATACACCTGTATAACCTGCTAACAGTTGTATCCAAATCCAACATTCAAACCATTTTGCCTATTCTATTGCAAAATTTCGATATATGTTTCTTATATATTTTAACTTCACTATTGAAGTTACATATTCATTTTATTCAATTTTACTCTTCAATTCAATTTCATTCACAATTTAAATTCCATTTGAATTCAATTCACAATTTGAAATTCCATTCGAATTTAATTCTCAATTCTAAATATTGAATTCTATCGATTTACTTTCATTTGCTAATTCATATTACTACTTTAAATTAGTTTTATTCACTAATTCATTTCAATTTTCAATTCATTCAATTTCATTTGAAATCATTTCACAAATAAATAAATTATCAAGTTAATTTTCTTGAATCCAATCCATTTTATTTTATTCCATATACTAGTGATAATAATTCAATATTATTACTTCTAGCAACCAAACATCCATATACTATAATAATTCATAGAAAATCATTTCTTTTCTATACAAAATAGTTTTGGGCAAAAATATCTTATTTACCCGATTCAAAAACAATTTTATATTTACTAACAAATACGCGCTCATATCTATTATTACACTTAAACTCATTCTAGAGTACTGCTGACTCTATCTCTAATGAGTAATACCCAACAGAACCATGGTTGTCGCTTAACCATAAGCTCTGATACCAAATGTAACAAACGAGATTTTTCGACTTCCGAAAATTCAACATCGATACTCACTTTATCGACTGCCGAGAAATCGAAGGCCGAAAAACCGAAATGTTATGGGTTTAAGAAAGAAGAAAGGAAGAAGAAGAGAAGAAGGTAGAAGATAGAGGGAAAAGAAAATAGAAAATTTAGAAAATAGAAAAATGGAGGGGAAAGAAAAATAGAACATAGAGAAAATAGAACGGAACAGAAAACAACATCAGAATCTCACAATTCGCAGCGGAACAACATATAATAATAAATGAATAATCTTTAAACAAAGAACTATATCAGTTATTACATTTTATACTTTACATCATATCATCATCAGAGTGTACAACAACAACAAATAGTGCAGCGGAAAAAGAAATACTATATAATTAGTAATACGCCATGCCATCCAGCTTGCCTCCAGCAATTCCTGAATATCCAGAATATCCTGATAAACCTTAACTCTTGACTGCCCGTGTGGAAATTGGTGGGCACCCAGAGTTTAGGAAGGAAAACAATAAACTCCAAGTCAGTCATGTGACTGGTGTGAGAACTCAAAACAGTTTATTTATCTTTAAAATCAAAATAGAGAGATATTTTTAAATTCAATTCGCAATGCTTTTAAAAATGAGACTACCATAAGGCCTCCCGCACACACACACAATGCAAACGCAGAATCGGAGGAGATTTCTCCTTATGATAGTCAAAGATGCTTGATACGCATTAAAAATAACATTTGATATTATTACTAGTGCATAGTGTAGAAGAAATTCATTTCGAAAGTAGAATATAAATCTTAGCCAACATACGACCATTATCGTATGCCTACTATAGCTACCATCCAAACAGTGTTGCGACACCATAAGTGAATGATAGGTTCTACAACTAAAACCGTACAAGTTTCGTATTGTTTCTTTGGATTTCCAACAAATGGTCAGGCCAAGGAACTTCCCATTGCCACATGAGAATGCCTCTGGAAAGACATCCCCGAGAACCAAACCGGAACTCTGCCAACACAAGGCCGGGTTACCCCTAACTGGGTAACTACTGACACGAGCACGCCATTCCCCGATCGTAAACGACCTTTCTCACGGGATCCCGATAGCCAACAACCACAAAGTAATAAATTCGTAGTAACCACATAGGTTAAATATCTGGGCTCCATACCATGATATCACCTCTATCCAGAAGGAAATGTACATACCCTAAAGGGTGCTACCCCTCATAACCTTGCTGCATCTTTCCTGTTTTGACCATTTCCGGGGTGTGAGGCTCGACGAAGTCACGTCCACAAAAACATACTTTATACAAAAGCCATGCTTTGGGTCAACAAATGATCAACACGATGATCATCAAGATAGACGATCAAATAAATGATCCTATCACAATAATCAACACAATGATCATTTACAGCAACACTCAGTATGTCACATTACCAAATTGAGAATATATTGCTGATAACTTCAACTATATAACCTCTGAGCTCGTACGTCTCAGAGAAGGGTGTTAAGCTAAAAGAATGAATTCTCCGCCACCACAGAAATATATTTAAAAGAAATCGGCTTTACATCTCAACTTGTAATGTCAGACACACAATCCATACAAGTCTGTTCCGGGCTCGAACAGAACCGAAGGCACTTACAAAGAAGTCCTTGCAATCCGAATAATCTCTAATCACGTTTGGATTTCCCATCACATATGAAGATCTCAATACCAGAGATCAGCCAGTGCAGAGACAATCAACAAGAAACCCTTTCGTTTTCGAAAATATCCGGTCTTCAACACCGATCTTCGAATGCAATTCATAACGACGTATCACATATTCAGAATGGGTTATACGACCCCAAGGTCCTTCCCCGGTTAACCCGAATAGTGAGCGCTTATTTTAAAAAAACAAGTGTGGCATTCAATTTCAAACAATTCACAACAAATACCTATTTAAAGGTAAATATTGATAGTCGGTCATTGAACTATCAATAGATACGCCAACATCACCAGATTCCAAATAATTTTCCAAATTATTTATTTCCCAAAAATATCTTTATAAGATATACATTCTCCATTCTTTTAAAAATAAATCAATATTTATTTTTAAACTCATTTTCCAAATTTCATTTATAAATTCCATACTGAATTTACGTTCCAAAATATTTATGAATATACGATTTCCATTCGTTTTCAAATATTCATTTTCAATTTATCTTCAAAAAGATAAATTCCAAATATTCACTTAATATTGGAAAAACATTTCCATACTTATTTATCTATAAGTAATTCACAGATCTTTTTATTTCCTATACTTAGAAAATATTTAATATACTCTAATCGAAATTAAGTATATATTTCATTCTTTAAGGAAATCATTCACTTAACCATATTTATTTGGGCCAAAACGAATGTTGCGTAAAACATCGTTACGACAACCCAAAATCACTAGTATAGGGATTCGAAATTAAAATAGATATATAAATCCCAATACTATACAAAACATTTCCTTTCGGAAATCATTTATTATAACAACAGTGTTATAATCTGCCATTTCCTTTTATTTCTCGAAAACGTCTATTTCAACAATAAATGTTGAAATCTATGGTTTCGAATCTCAGTAATTTTAAAACATCTTTAGATCGTTTTAATTCTATTTCAAACATCACATCCAAAATAATTTCTTTAACAAAATATTCACTATTCAAAAACGTGAATACACTTGTTAATAAATTTCATCACTTCTATTCATTTTATTTTAAAGAATTATTCACTGTTTAAAACATGAATATAATTCCATAAATAAATTACAACAATTCCTTATCAAAATAAGTCGTTGCGGATTTATAAAACAATGTTTATAAATTCTATTTCTATTTATTTTATAACAACTCCTTTTTATAAATTCCTTTATTAACCTATCTTAATTCATATCACAATGATATACTAAAAATTCATATTATAAGTCAAATACTTATAATTTATTTATTTACAAAATCATTCCTTCAAACTTCCCAAATCTATAAATCTTATAACTTCTAAGATTCATTTATTTATCCACATCTATTTCCTAAATAACTTTATAAATTTTATTTATAAAATTCTATTTAGAACTTCACCGTTATAATTCTATAAGTTTCATTCATTAGTGAAATTCATTCACAATTCTTTCTAATACTTATAAAAGCTCGTTTTATAATTCCAATATTTTTAATTTATAAATATCAATTTATAAATCTTTTAATATAAAACAATTTATATTACTATTTAAAACGTCTTTCAGCTCCTTATAATTTCATCATTCTAATTTATAAAATAATCAAATTTCATAAATTCTATAGATTTCATTCCTTTATGAAATTCATTTACAAATCATTCTATCTCCTATAAAAGCTCGTTTTATAATTCAAGATATTCTAAATTTATAAATATCAACTTATAAATCTTTTAATATAAATCAATTTATATTATTACTTTAAACATCTTTAAACTCTTTCATAATTTTCATCATTCTGATTTATAAAAATAAAATTTTTATATATCCTATTTTTTAGACTTCTTATACTAAATTCAGAAATCCCAGTTCAAACTATTTTATAAAATCACTAATCCCATATTTTCAAAAATCAACTTTTAACTGTATTTCTCAAAAATCATAATTTTTATAATATTAAAATTATAACGTTTATTTATTTAAGATGAATCAATTCCAATATTTTATAAACGTATATTTCCAAGAATCACTTTAGAAATCAAAAATCGTTATTTTTAAACTTCAAAATTGGATCCGATGATGCAACACATCAATAGCCAATCACAACTTTCAAACATCATATATCATCCATGATAAACAATCAAATATCACAATATATGAAATCAAATAAATATTTGTGAGGAATCCAGTTGGATCCCTCCAACCTGTTTCCCTGCATCCACAGACATTAGCACAATACCATTCCGTTTCAAGACGGAATATCGTGGTACATGGAATTTTATAAATATATATCCGCTTACTAACAGCGCAATAGGGTCTCATCCGCTAAAAGAAAATGCGGGAAATCAATCAACTGCAATATATACATATGGCAATATATATATTGCTATATATATAATATAATACCAATTCCACTTCGAGGTGGAATATCGCGGTATATGTGTGTAATAAATAACCTCCGCTTACTAACGGCGTATAGGGTCTATTCACATCCAATAACTATATATAACAATCGTCATTCAATCATTCAATCAATACAGTCAAGCAAATTCTAAATCTAACTATTTAAAATTTAAATAAACAATAAAATTCCTTTTGAGTGAGAAGTTCTCACCTTTGCTTTTATTAGCAATCCATTTCCCTTCTTGACTCGATTTTCTTGATTTATACCTTGTATAAATATTTATACACAATTTATTAATATTCGAACAGATCGAATAAATTAAATTTCATTTGATAATTTTAATTCATCGGCGATTTTATTTTAATAGTTAAATTAACTCATAGGTTCGTTTAAACTAATTTCTCGTTTAAACAAATTTATTTAACTAATTATTAAAAAAATTTCTTTCTTATCAATTAATAATTTTAATTGACCAATATTAAATTTATACAAATTTTCTGGTTTCAAACTAAAAATCTGAATTCAAACTGATTTTCTTTAATTAAATTTGTTTAACAAAAGGTTACAAATTTTAAAACTAAATCCCTTCTTAATAAATTGTTTTTGGCTTTCAAACAATTTCTTTTTAATATTTTGATTTAACAAAAATTAAATTCAAAACTATTCTTTATAAATTCCAATCTTTATTTTATATAACATTTGGACAAATCGCATAATTAATTTCCATTCGCTATATTTTAATTAACCAATGTTCGATTTTAAATCAGTTTCTTCTTTAATAAATTTATTTTAACTAACTATTAAATTTTAAACCAAAACTTTTCCTTTTACCCATTTTTTCCAAAAATAATAATATTTTCTTTTGATAAGTCATTTTATCAAATAAGTAAAATTTTCTAACTAATTTTCTTTTACAAATTATTTTTAGTTATTAAAATAGATTTCTAAATAAGCTAATACTTCTAATTTTTAACAAATTCCCTTTTAATAAATATCTTTTAGTAACTTAAAAATAATTTAAATTAACCAATGTTTTTAATTTAAACTAAAATTTCTTTTACACTTATATATTTCATAATAAACTGTACAGGGTTTATATTCATTTTCAAATTTAAATTGAACTGAAAATTTTGAATTGTTTACTGTGATATATAGATATATTCGAATTAAATTAAATTAAATAATAAAAGCAAAATAAAATTCTATACCTTACTGCAACAATCCCTTATCATCAACGAATGCACCCTCCTCCAAACATCACCGCAGCACGACCTCCTTCCCACTTGAACGCGCCGCCATCACGAACTGCCGCCGCGCCTATTCGCGCTCGAACCTATACGCGTGCGGCCCCAAATCCCTCAGCCACCTCCTCCATCCTTCCTCGACAACGCCGCCGCTTCGGTATACGCGCGCGTGTGCTCTGTCGTCGCCGCCATCCTAACTGAGCACGCCATCCCCCGAATCGAACGCCTTGACTTCGCCGTCGAATCCCCCCCTTGGCCTCGTGTCGCGCGCACGCGGCCGCGCTCCACCTTCAAACGCGCGCCATCATTCGAGGCCGCTGCACCATCGAGCCCTAGCCGCCGTGCCCCCATTTTTTTTCCCTTTTTATTTTTTTATTTGCAGGCTTCGGCCATTCTCTTGTTTTTCTGTAAATCCAATTCGATTTGAACAATAGGATTTGGGATTTTTAAAATAAGGCTCGCGTGATTTATAAAAGGAGAGGGAAGGAGACAGAGGATCGTGGTTCATCAGAGAGAATGTGTTCGCACGTTTATTTTCGTGATTTTAGGCTAGAATATAGGGATACTGTCTTTTGTTAAATTTAAATTTAAATTAAATTCGTTTCAATACAATTTTCAACGCGTTTACTCACCGTGTGCTCACATAACAACTCCGAAAAATACCAAATTTGAAATCCGACAATAATTCAATATTACGGACCCAATGGAACTGGTTTCGTTGAATTCCGAGACTGTGTCTCGGACGGCTATTTTTAAATATCAATTCAAACGATTTAATTCAAAACTGAGCAATTCACTTCCAAATTAAATTCTGAAGCTTTGATTATCTTCAATATTATCAATATGAATTTTACAAGCCTTTGAAATATTTTTAATCGGCTTAAAATTGAAGATTCAAATTTTTATTCAACTCTCAATAGATTAAATTCTAAAATTTTATCGCCAAATTCATAGTTATATTGAAAATTCAATCCAAACCATCATTTAAATATTTAAAATTAATTAAATATTTCCAAATTAAATTATTCAAAATTCAGGGTCGTTACAGCAGTAAATACAAAATACAGGGTGCAGATAAGGTAAAGTTCTATTTATTATCTCTCCGTTCAGGCTTTTTTCCTGATCATATGGATATAAATGTCAAGTTAATTGGCCACCCTAGCTTTCTTTGGTATGAAAGGCATGCTAGGTTTTGAAAAAAACTTTTCATGTCATTTCCATTTAGCCCGATTCGGATTCCTCCGTTGTTCCTTTTCCTTCTACACCTTTTCCTCGAAATTAGAAAGAAAATGGTACGGTCGAATTATATTATTTAAGTGCTTATTGTTTGCCAAAGATCCTACTAATAAATAGGGTAGAAAAATTCAACAAGCATCTGATATTTCAACACCTTCCTAATATTAAAAAAACAAATAATTTCTATATTAGTTATATACAAGGAGATTTTTTGACACGTGCATATAAAAAAAACCTTTGCATGATGATATAATTTTGAAACATTAAATTTTTACATAAATCGATAAGCAAAAGTTCAAAATTATAGAGAAAAATATTGCAGAAATTACGTTAAGATTAGAATCCGAACTTGTGATGTAATTTCTATATTAATTTTTTTATGTAGAAATAGATGTTGTTTTATTTTGATTGAGATTCGAATTCCTGATCTCTTGTTTGAATCTAGGGCTATTTTAAAAACATGTTTGGACCAAAAGTTGCAGCTCTATTCCAATTATTAATAAAATTATGAAAATTATGTTGGGATTAGAGTTTGAACATGTGATATAATTTATATATCGGAATTTTTATGTAGAAATAGACATTATTTTTGTTTTGATTGAGATTTGAACTCCCGATCTTTTGTTTGTATATGAGGGTATTTTCAGAATTTTACGGTCGGACCAAATTTTTTAGCTCTATTCGAATTATTAATAAATATCATTAATAAAATTAAGAAAATTACATTGGAATTATAATTTGAACTTGTGATATAATTTATATATTCATTTTTTATGTATAAATAGACATTATTTTTTGATTGAGATTTGAACTTCCTGTCTTTTGTTTGTGTACAAAGGTACTTTTGGAACTTCACGATCGAACCAAAAGTTGTAGCTATTTTCCAATGATCCGTACTATACTATGATGATTATTGAGTTTGGTTTCAAAAGCACAGATGCCCGGAGGTATTTTGTAAAATGTAGAGTTGCGATTTTACTTTCTTAAAAATATTTTCACCTGCCATTCATGAAAGCCCATTTTCTAATAATTCTCCACTTTCGCTCTTCCTCTTCCTAAACTAAAATATTCGTTTTCCATGATTTGAGATATACACTCCGAATCCCATAGCTTCGATTGCTAGATAATTCAACAGCCGTCATTGACCATTCGTCCTACTTGCGGTGCCAAGCCACTTCAAATCAGAAACTCTGGATTCATCAACCTATGATTTCATTAGCTCTATACCCATTGACCCACCATTGTTTGATTTGTCAGAGTTACCCATCATCCACCATCATATTTGGTCTCCTTGCGCTCAAACCATATTCAATTTCTTACTGTTCTTCATCCTTCGATCATTGATGACTATTGTGCTTTTCTGCCTGTGGCCATATGCATTAGGGTGCTGCTTTGATCTATCCATTTCAATGTTTAGGTAATATCCTATGCTAGTTTTCCCTATTCTCCCTTTTTTTCCAAAAATTATCACCTCTCAGTTTGTATAATGTTTTTTATGGCAAGAAGCTCCATAGTTATGTTGCTATTTAGAATAAAAAATGTGTTCGAGTCAAAGTTAGTGTACTGTGTATAATATGCATCTACTTAACGGTAGAAAAAGTACTTATCAAGGTTTCGACATACTTTTAGTCCTTACTAATTGAATTTCTGGTATAGTACCAGCAACTCAAGTTAGAATGTGGCAACATGCAAATTCGTCCTGTTTAGAGCTGATAATATAAACCATACAAGTCCAACCTAAACCTAATGAAAGATGGATAATCATGAGAAAGAAAGAAAGAGAGAAGAAGAAGTGGGAAGGAAATTTAAACAATCACAGAATCTCACAATCATAGTGGAGCAACGTACATAATATAATATCAATGATATTTACAAAACGGAAACGGTAATGTAATATGCATCCATCAGGGTACAACAATCAAATCACTAATCATTAGCCTGGATAGTTATAATAACCTATCCTTAAAATTGCTGATAATTTAACATCGATGTAGTGGAAAATAAACATATACGTGAATACGACCATAAGATTTCCAACTCGCCCGCTGAAGCTCCAAAGCATCCAAATCTAAATCTGTAAATATGCTCGGTCTGACCCAAGCATTAAAAGGAAATAATGCCTGGATCAGTCTGGTAAACCAGCGTGAGAAAACACATCTCAACAGAATTTATTTTAAAGTGATAAAACTTTCCTTTATCAAAACAAAGGTATCTCGTAAGACCAAACCCACATATAAACAATAACGGAATTTTACCTTACAATAACCAAAACATTTCATATCAAATCCTGCTATATTATACTAATGGCTAATATACAAATAATATTAATCATAGCCAAAATTGTTACATTGATTAAATTCCAGCATACTAGCCACAATCGTGGGTTCTATAAGCAAAATGGCAGGCACGTAGTGGAGAATGGATTTTCATACACATGACCAGGTGAAGGGACTACCTTCCTGCAGTACATCTCTTGGGAAATGTACCAAGGCCTAACTAATGGTCCTCTACCAACTGAAGGCCAACCTACTTCTAACTAGATAGTACTGAATATGTCAACACCCTGGTCGTTGCTGACTTATCCGAGGGCCCTCATAGCATACATCCAAAATAATTTAAAACCCGAATGTAAAAACGGGAATAAATATATCTAAACGGGGATGATCATATCCTAATGGTTGCACACCACATGGCCTTGCCGCATCTACCAAGTTTCGGTCATTTTCGGGTGTGAGGCCTGAGAATCTCTTTGAATGCCACATTGCTGTTCCTTCGATCACTATTGACTTTCACAAACATGTAATCACTGACCTCATATGTCTCAAAGAAGGGTGCTAAGCTAAGAGAAGTCGCCTTCTCCGCTACCAAACAGATGTACGTTTATAAAAGTCAACGATGTAATCTTAAAAATGCAATGTCAGACATCCATCCATACATATTGTCCAAGAACATAACAAACCAAAGGCACTCTCCTACCTTACCCTATCCGGAATCACCCCTAGGGTCTGTAGCGATTAGTCCTTACATTGGATATTTCATAACGAAGAGGCCACTACTACTATATGTATATTGGGAGCTTATCCCCAAATGATCAACAAGTAGTCCTTCATTACGAAAATCTAAAATATCAATGTCTTCCAACACCTACACATTCGAGCGCATACATTGGTCCAAAGTGGTTCTCGGATAAATCCGACCTCGATCTCCATGGATCAACAATGATAAAAGGGACAATATTTGATAGTCGTTATTTAACTATCAAAACAAACAGGCAATAACTAGCACGATAAGCAATCACTAGGCCCATTTAATTAATATTTCATTAATAATATCAATTTTCCAAATTTTTCTTCAAATTCTCTTTAGAAAGATATATTCTCAAAATCATTTCAGTCTTTCTATATTGGAAAATATTTCCATATACGTATACCAACGGTATAAGTATTTTTCATAACACTGCCATTTGGAGACACGCCAAACAGATTTCTATAGCTGTACAACTCCAGAGTTCATTGCCTCCAGACTGGTGTTAAGTATAGGAATCAATGCTCCTACACCACCAAGCCTTTAGTACGATCATAAAAACCAATTCTTGTCTTCCACAATGGAAGGTTAGAAAATAATTTACTGGGTCAAAACTAATGTTGTGTATAACATCGTTCAGGCAACCCAAAAATATTAATATAGGGGTATAATTAATATATATATATCCTGTATACTATATAAAACATTTCCTTTTGGAAATCATTTACTATAACAACAGTGTTATAGCCATGCCTTCCATACTTTTTCGAAAACGCCTATTACAATAATAACTATTGAAATCTATATTTCCGTTACTTATCACATTTTAAAGTATTCTTCAAAACCATTAAAGAATTATCATTTCCAAAACATTACTTCCAAAAGATAAATTTACATTTTAAAAGCATTAACTCCATCAAAATATTTCTTTCATCATTCCTTTAAATAAAATTCCATATTTAAATCTCAATACAAGTCGATTCCGTATTTATAAAACTATTTTTACAAATCTCCTTTCGATTTTATAAAACATCTATTTTGTAAAACTCCTTTATTTACAAAATTCTATTCATAAATCGTTCTTTTATAAAAAACCTAATTCTACTATCAAAATCCATTTATACTTCCATTTATCAAACAATTTCAAATTCATTTACTAATATTTATAAATTTCAATTTTAGATCAACTTCTTTATTTAGAAAAATATCACCTTATAAATTCTTTTTATAATCTAATTCAAAATCTCTAAATCAAAATATTTCTCAAAAATATACTTTTATAACATCGAAAATCATAACTTTTTAGTCCTTTAAAAAAATTATTCCTTTTAATAATTTAAAAATCATTGAAACGTATATAATTTCAAAATCACTTTGAAATCCTTTTCAAATCAAGATCGTCAATTTAGTATTTCAAAACACCAAAAATAAGGCCCATTGCTACCATTTCACTAAATAAGTCAAATCATATCAAAACCAGCAAAATGGCATCCAATACATCATATATCAGCATACATATGAAAAGTAAATCAAAAGTGGTGAGGAATCCTATTGGATCCCTCCAACCTATTCCCCTACATCACAGATAGCATAATCATAAAATATAAAATCAATAGCTTCAATGTGGGATTCGTATATAAAGGGTCATCCGCACTTACACGTGAACGTAATAGGGTGTCATCCGCTACAATAGGCCAGTATGTTTATCCAAAATGACTAATATATAGTATATCATCCAAACAAACAATAAACAATATAAATAAATTTATTCCCACTTATATAAAAATATAAGCAGGCCAAAAAGGTGAGATTACTCACAAAAATGTCAGAAATCGCATAAGCGCTCCGGTTTGAATTAAAATTCAACGGTCGTTCAATTTAAATCAAAATTCCTACTAGCTTCGAATTCATCTAATTTGACTCCATAGCGTAATGCTAGCTGATACAAATGCAATGCAACTTGGCGAGCTTGAAACAGACCTCGTATGAGAAAGTTACAAATTAATTAACATTCGAGATAACTAAAATTAATTAACATGATTAATAAAACTTAAACATTAATCTTCTTCCTCCTTTTCCCTCTTTCTCCTCATTTGCTTCCCAGGTCCGCATGCGATTTTCCTTTTGTTTTTTTAAATCGATGAATGACACACGCGCCTAAACCCACGACTGTTGTCGATGCCGCCTCGGACGCAGCGTCCACCCAACTCTGCCTTGCGCCAACCAAGGCCACCCACTCATGCTCGCATGCACGTATAACACCGCAAAACCCACTCGACGTGCATCTTGAACACAAGTGAATTGACGCTGCCTCGGTCGACGATAGCTCGATCCAACCGTTGGCTAAGCTCGTATGGTCATGCTCTACATTTCCCTAGCTAAAGTTGTTGGCTAATTCAGGCTCTAGAGGCTCCGATCTTTATTGATCGTTGGATAGTGGAGTTTTAATGGCTGTTGAAATTTTGTTTAGGGTTAGGGTTTGCAAATGGAGGAAAGTTAAAGGTTGTTTATAGAAAATTTTATGATAATACTCATCCGTGAAAATTCCAAACTCCAAACGAAGCGTGCCACCTGGCGTTCTATAAGTTATACCCCTATTCTGAACATAATGGAACTAGTCTCGTGACCCAATTCCATCATACATAGAAGATAGCTTTTCAAATCGATTTATCTTAATTTAAATTCCTTTAATTAAATTCTACGCGTTTCGAACACGCGCGACCAAACGATATGTTCAATCGTTACGAAATTCGACAGCATATAATAATATGCCGTTACGAATCCAATGAAATTGGTTTTGTCAAAATCTGAGACAGCGCCCAAAAAGATTATATTTACACGTTAATTGAAATATAAAATTTCCAAAATCAGTTTATTACTTTTAATTCAGATTTAAAAGTTTACTAACTCCGTTCTAATTTAAATAGAATTTAAATCAACTTTAGAAATTATTTTCATTCATTTTAAATTCAAGATTCAATTATTTAAACAATTTCAAATATTAAATTTAATAGTTTAATTATCAAATCAATCACTATATTTGAAATATAAATTACTTAACCATAAAATTAACTTTTCAATATTTAAAATCAATTAAAATTTTCAAATTCGAATGACTAAAATTCTGGGTTGTTACAGCAATTCTTAGAAGAATTTCGTTTTAGAAATTACCAAGTAGGAAAAATGCTACAAAACCCATTAACCCTTCCAAAACAATTAGTTGAAACGGATTACCAAATTCATTTAAACCTTTTAACTTTCTCAAAATCAATAAGTGGAAACTTTGCTATCAAATTTTCCTAATGTTTAATTTCATAATTAAATTCCCAAAACCTATTATTACGATCCATTCATTCATCCCAACTTATAGCTCAAAACCTAAAATATTATTATCAATTTTTTTTCCAAAATTTTTGCTAGCGTCTCCTTTGTACTGTTTGATCATAGAAAATCATAATACATACATATATATATATAATCACAAAAATACACGTCATCTTTGAGGATGAGGCATCCCGTAGGAAGAAAAGTGTAAAAGTACGATATGTAATCCTAGATATGTACCTTGTATTATATTAGCGTGCATATACAATGAATAAAATATTAAATCGAGCTCCAAATGCAAAACATATACCATTTGCACCTACTAATCACTCAATAATAAATGAGAATATGTATATAGAAAGTAATATTGATATATAACATATACTAGTACAACAACTATATGCAAACATAGCAATTGCAACAAGAGAAACCATCAAACAATTAATATTCATCCATTTAATTTATAATCATATAAATTTTCATTTTCTTAATGTTAATATTTAATTTATTAAACCCGTACAATGTACATATATCATCCGTAGGCAAAACCATACCTGATTGCTTGCTCCACACAATTTCACTTCCAAACTAGTACCGTTCACGCGACCACTCTAGTGTGGACTCAGATTCAGTTCCTTAATTAGAAAACCATCATTCTCCTTACATAGCCATATACTATGATTGATAATATCAAAATCAATCAAAAATCCATATCTAGGGTTTGCCATCAAGAAATCGAGTGAAAAATCCTAATTCGGATTGGTGTAAATCAACTCGAAATTGTATATTCGAATCTGGATCAAACAGTTATGCAAATAAAATAATATACTTACAACTTACATATTTATTTCAATTGGTTTGTTGATATATTCCATTCCTTATTCCTGATTCTTTTATTTACATTCAATTTATTAACATTCACTTATTAATATTCACTTTAAATTCAATTCATGTTTAACAACATTTCATTTCATATTCAATTTACTTAGTATATTTCCTTTAATACTAACAACACTTAAAAACCATTCCATAAAATTATTTTCTTAAGTTTATTTTAAACATGTTATAGAACACTTCTTCTTTTTTATTTCACTTCAAAACTTAAGTTCATATTCCATTCTATCAAACAACAGTCTAAACCATATTCAATCCATTTTACAACTCAAATTGAATTGCATTTATAACTTAAGTTAATTTCCATTTCAAAAGTCAAATTCTTATTTATTTAACTCGTTTCATCCCACTTTAGTTAACATTAAGTTAAATTCCATTTCAAAATTCAAATTCAAAATTGCATTTCTTTTCTTCTTAACATTCTCATTAACAATTTTAAAATTTATTTTTAGCTTAACACTATTGAAATCCATAAGTTATACAAACTTATTTACTTAAAATTTCATGAATTTATTTGACTTAAGTTTATTCACATACTATATTTACCATTATTTGAGGTTCCAGCTGGAACCACGAGACATCGAAGAACTTGTATCGGTTTCGACTGATGGCAGACGGGAATAGGGCGAAATCCTGTCCCATTCAAAATAGCAAAGAAAAAAGGGAATTGCATTATAAGAAGAAGGAGAGCGACAACAAGTGACAGATGGAATCAATTAATCCATAAAGCAAGCTAAAAAGACCTTAGATTCTGTGAACGTGCTTGAACAGGAAGAAGAGAACCAAATTTTACTTATAAATACGTAAGTTGAAAACATAAATTACCACAATCGACCTTCTACAATTTTCTCAAATTCGAGCAGCTATTCATACCAAGGTAGAGCAATTTTAGCAAGCTTTGTAGAGGAGTTCGAGCAATTCGCAAGCTTTACAAAGCATCGGTGCTCTCGCCGTCACCGATCAAGTTCAAGGTTGGTTTTCCTTTCCGCCTTTTTATAATATTTTGGCCTTTTCTTCTTTCAATTATTTTTTTCGTTCGTATACGGGATTGAATTAGGAGAGGTAGCAAGGGTTGCGATATGTATGGGTTGGGCTTTGGGCTGAGAATGACTTAACAATTAAAATGGAATGACTTAACTATAAAAATAGAATGATTTGAACAATTAAAATAGAATGACTTGAACAATAAAACAGAGTGACCTGAATGTCTATTTTCTTTTTTCTTTTGAATACGGACTGAATATTGAACAAACTTAAATAAGATGAACAGATCTAAATATGCTGAACTGATCTGAATATTGGACTTGGATATACTGATTTGAATATGGAGTTGAATATGTTTGACTTAGAATTTGTTGAATTTAAATATGGACTTAATTATTGAACATGAATATGTTGGATTTAAATATAATCTTGAATATAGAACATAAGCATTGAACTTGCCTCAAAATGTTGGACTTGAATATTAAACCTTGACAGCTTCGATTAATGTTTTTTATTTTTATTTTATTTGGACTATTAAATTGTTTAGGATTGACTTTTGTTTAATTATAAATGCTTATTTTGTATCATTTAATTATAATATCAAGTATAATAAGGCAAATCCAATTGAAATTGGTTGGAATTATGGTACTGCGATCGACGACAATCTTTGGAAAACAAAATGTAAATTCTGTAATAAACTTATTAATGGCAGTGGTGTAATACATTTGAAAGAACATTTGGCAGGAGTGGACGACGACGTATCAGCATGTCTAATTGTCCATAAAGTATTTAAACAACTTGTAGTATAACATATCGTTCAAAAGGAAAATGAACAAAACAAAGAAAAATCAAACAAGCAACGCTTATAGGAGGAATTAATGAGCATAGTTCAAGAAGTATCAGACATTGAAAATGAAGATGATGAAGAATTTCATCGTGTCATGTAATATTCCAGACTTTTAGCCAAGTTAATTTGATAATTAACTTAATTTTTGGAATTAAATTGTGAATTTTTGATGAATTGATAAGAAACACTACTAGAAAATACTTCAATTTCCTACGCAAAGTTTCCGACGTCTTTCCTACGCCAAAAGTCGCCCCGTAGGGAAGGCGTAGGAAACATGTAGAAAGAGGTAAAAGCATAGGGAAGACGTAAGGAAATTTCCTACGTCTTTCCTACGTTAACTTCAATAGGTAGAAAAAAATCGAGCCGTAGGAAAGTTGTAGAAAATTCCCTACACCAAAATTATAATGTAGAAAAGACATAGATAATCTCCTACGCCATTTCCACGGCTCTGTTAATTTTCTACATTTACAGATCGGCGTATGAAAGGCGTAGGAAATTCCTTACGCCAAAAATATGCCGTAGGAAGGCGTAGAAATTTCGTACGCCATCCCTACACCCGCAGTAGGACAAAAATAGCTTTTATTTTTACTTTAATCACCGTATGTTTCCCAGCCTTTCTTCTTATTCTCTTTACCCTAGTTTTTTACTAACGAACGAAAAAAACCAGATCGTTTTCGTCTCTGAAATTTATTCTCTGAAATTCGATCCAGGTAAATTATCTTCCCCTCCTTCTATTTGTTTTGATTGGAATTAAAGTTATAATCATCTTCACAGGTTTGGTGAATTATCGTCTTATTTGGTCGAATTCAATCAAACGTTCGAAGGTGTTAGATGAAGTCGTGGGTTTGTGGTTGGAATCGGAGGGGATTTGGATCATGGTGATTCGCGATTGCAGGAGGGCGGTCGAGGAATTGGTGATTTCCTTTGTGTTGCTTCGGCGATTGATGGAGTGTAGAGGCTGGTGAAGTATTGCTGTGGTCGAAGCTGTAATTGATTGTGTCAGTTGATCGAATTTGTCTCTTCTTTTTTTTATATTCGTGGTTCATTTCGGCTGTTGGATTTTGGTTTTGACAGTTTTGTTTGTGGTGGTCGATTGTTGTTCTATCAGGCTGGTTGTGGAGTTTGTAGATATGGTGGAGGGTATGTGCACTGACAGTAGGTCGAGGTATGATGAAAGAGGGGGAGAGGATGATGACATAAGCCTTGTAGAATGAATGTGCACAAATCTATGTGCACAAATCTATGGCAGAGGTGTATGTATGTAGGAGTGGAACAGTGGAAGTTGTATGTGATGTTGCAGGCTGATTTTGCTTTTCGAAAGCAAGGGGGATGGCAGAAGTGTCGTTCAGAGATGGTTCAGTGGTGATTGTAAAATTAAACTAAAAAATAAATTGATTCAAATGATGTGGATGATGAAGAAGAAGACAGAGTGCCTTCCGAGGCCTTTAATTTCATCCGCTGCTCTTCTTGCCCTTATCGACGTTGCCATTACTGCCATCGTTTTCATTCAGGTCTGTTTTTCTTTTTTGTATTTATTATTGATAACAGTAAAAGTAATTCTAGTAAATAAGATTGCTATAATACACCATTCTGCAATAAAAAAACTACAATATAATGTCATTTTGGTGTACCACACAACAACGTTGACCATGGTGATTAATGCTGCAAATTGTAGTTTATCGAATGCTAATTTAATAGACATCATGTTGTATTCGATGCTAAATTAATATAATGTCCTGTTGACCTTAAAACCAATTTTTTTTTACAAAATTTACAAATTTATATTTCAAATTAAAAGCCACCGATTTCTTTTAACTTTTAAGGTAATTCCCTCAATTATAAAAATACCATTCAAATCATATTTTATATGAAAAGTTTACTAGTGTTGATTTACCAACTGAAATGCAATGGTCAACTTTGTTGTGTGTATATTCAGCAAAACAAAAACCATGGTGCAAATAAAAATCTACAAATACAGTGCAACTAAACAACAATTTAAACAATATGAACTGATTTCTTTGGAGAAAAGTGCAATACGTGGAAAAATTTAAAGAAATACAGAAAATAACACTACAACTAGTTCGAGTTTAAGAAGTTCAAAGCTTTTGCTGTAAGTTGATGTTTGGCTTTCCATAGTTGGAAATTGTCAGAGTACCTCCAAGCTCCAAAGATACTGGTGGAACTAATGAATGAAGAACATTAGTTACAAGAGGTCGATAACTTGGTTATGGCTGAACGCACAAAACAGCCACATCAGCCACCTATATGTACCCAGAGTTACTTCCAAGTATTAGGCGTAACCAAAAATATCTTAAACCAAATTCAGAGTTAGCCTATTATTGTTTATAAGAAGTTTATAAAAGTGCAATGAGACATGCTGAAATTTCTTGATGGGTAGATAGCAAAATATTCAATTAAATGATATGCAGATTTACTAAAATACAACTTACTTGGTACAAGTGTTTTAAGTCCATGGTATTTTTGATTGCTAGGTCCACTAAGGTGGGCAATTTTGCTCTATCAGCGAGCTGAGGAATAGCCTGAAGAATACAAAACAGTCTTACTATTGCACTGTATAAAATTATGAACTTTTCAGGTAAGTGCAGATGTAAAAGGCAAAGTTTATAACAAGTTTTACAGCATACCCAAGAGACTATAGTTTGACATTGAGTTTGTGACTACCCGGAATTTTTAAGCAATTTAAATTGGAATATTTAGATTGATTTGAAATATTAAAAAGAAATTTTTTAACTTGAATTCAAATATCACTAATTAATTGTTAATTAAATTATTGAATTTAATAATTTGAAATTGGATAAATTATTGAATCTTCAATTTTAAGCTGGTGGAAAATAATTTGAAGGCTTGTAAAATTTATATTGATAACACTGAAGATAATAGAAGTTGCAAAATTGAAATTAGCAGTGGTTTGTCCAGTTTTAAAATTTATAACATTTAAATTGAATTTAAAATAGTCTTCCAAGGCACATTCTCGGAATCCGACGAAATCAGTTCCATTGAGTTCGTAATATTGAATTATTATAGGATTCCAAATTTCGTATTGATCGGAGTTGTTATGTGAGCGTACGATATATAAACGCGTTGAAAATTTACATCGAAATTCAATTTAAAATTTTATTTATATATTCACGTGCTAATCACCATCAGCTGCCTTTCCTTCAAATTGCTGTCTCCTCTCGTACATACCATCATCATCGTGTCTCTCTTTCTCTTAATATCTATCAACCGAACCCTTCCTTTTCAAATCTAAAAAAAAGAAAAATCACTTCGTTCAAAATCGAATTTCATGGCCGAAGATAAGTACCCAAATTCGAATTTTTGCCCAACTGCTTCCACTCCAAACCCTAAGCTTGCATACCTTTCATTCTATGCTACCTATTAGTGATTCGAAATCGCGAATTCCCTTTTCAGTTCCTTCAAACGAAGCCGTGTTTCCTTCGTTTTCAGTGCAATCGAGTTTGACGAAGGGCGGAGGCGCAAGCGTTGTCGAGGTGGGATCGCGTACGCATGTATGCATGGGTTTGGGTGTATCGCGGGTGGTGGCGGAAGTCAGGCCAGGTCGGGGTCGAGCGCGTTGCTGGGAGCGTTCGAGTGGGTACCGCTCGTAGGTGGGACAAGGCCGTGGCGCATGCGACAAGGCTGATCGATCGGCGAGGCCTGTAGGCGTGTCGAGGCATTTCGCGATGGCAGACCGATGATGGGTTGAGCTCGTTGCGTGTCGATCAAAGGTGACTTAGTATTTTATTTTAAAAAGTGAAAACCTAGTTTATATTTATAATGTAACATCATTTTCAAATATTCATATAGTATGTATTTTTAACAAATTATTGAAGTAGTTTTAACTTAAATATTTTAAAGTATATTTCAAAGTAAGCGTTTTAAATTAATTTTTAAATCTAGTTTTGTGCTTGGTGATTCCAATGGGAATAGAAATACTTGTAATTTATTCTGAGAAAGGAAGATAGTTTTGAAAACTGGTTTCAAAAGGGTTTGAAAGTGGAAATATATCTTGTGAAGATATTTTGAGATAAATAAATAATTGGAAAATTATTTATTGTGTGATGGATGTTGTGAATATTAATTGATAGTTAAATCACCGACTATCAATATTGGACAAATGCGTTGATCGTTTCGAAGAGACCGGGATCGAGATTTATTTCTCGAAAACCACTTCGATCTGGTTTGTACGTTTTCGTGGAAACGAGTTTGGATTCGAAGATGGAGCAGTGAAGTGCAAGGGCTAGTCGCTACGAATCCTGAGGATATTTCCAAAATGGATGTAGTAGGAGTAGTGCCTTTGGTTCCATTCGAACCCAGGACGGACTTGTATGGATGAATGCTTGCGAAACATCATCAGGTGGACGATGGGCATTCTAAGGGATATGTTCTATAAAGGCAACGCTTAGCCTCAAGCCTCATCAAATGGGAATGATTGAAAATCAGGGATTACGCAGCAAGGCTAGGTGGGTAGCACCCAAGCAGCGTGAGGTCATTCCTGTCTAGATGTCTCTTTTTATTTCGGCTTAGTGGGCGGTTGCTGATCCCAACCGCGGGGTGATCTCACTCAGGATTATCCAGTAAGGAGTAGTCCCGGTCTGGTGTTGCAGGGGAGCTGGCGTACTCCTCGGTACTGTGATCTAGGCCACGTACTGTGACAGGTGGTACCCCAGTGCCTAGTCATTAGTTGGAAATCCATTCTCCCTACGAGCCTTGTACGAGTTTTGTTTGTATTACCCACTTTGTGGCTAGTAGCTGGAATTTAATAATGTAACAATTTCGGCTATTTTATAAGTATTTGTATATAGACCCTATTATAATATCAGAGGATT
This sequence comes from Allium cepa, assembly GCA_030765085.1. Classification (NCBI taxonomy): domain Eukaryota; kingdom Viridiplantae; phylum Streptophyta; class Magnoliopsida; order Asparagales; family Amaryllidaceae; genus Allium; species Allium cepa. The sequence continues at coordinate 176,550,635 of CM060940.1, forward strand.
TCTATAAAAATTGTTTTAGCTATCGTAAGGTAAAAACCCGACATGTTTATTTGTGGCGTGGTCTTACGAGATGCTTTTGTTTTCAAAGAATTTTTGAAACTTTAATAATCAATTGAGTGTGATTTTCTCACGCTGGTATTCCAGACCGACTCGGGTGTTATTTAAATGTAATGCTTGGGTCAGATCGAGTATTATAGGATACAGGATTTTGATGTTGTGGAGCTCAGGAGACGAGCTGGATGACGATACGTACTCCCGTACTTGTTTATATATATGTTCCACTGTGTTGTTTAGTTGTGAATCCAGTTGTATGTTATTGATGTTGAGATGTGATTGATGTACTCTGATAATGTAATATATAAACAGAGATATATTTGATTTGAGTAAAGATCATTTATTATCTATTATATTTTATTCCGCTGCGATGGTTAGATTTTGATGTTATTTTTTATTTTCTCGACTTCTACCTCTTCTTCTTTAACCCAAATGGTTCGTATTTCTGTGCAACTTGAGTTGATTGACGTAGAATAGTGTTGGCTCAAGGGGTACGGATTTGCGGGTCGTTACGGTTGGTATCAAATCCAGGTTGGTGATAACCTTGGCTCTGGTGGGAATTACTCATTGAAATAGAGTCAATAGTACTCTAGACTGAGTTTGAGCGTATTAATAGATATGAGCACGTATTTGTTAGTGAATATAAAATGATTTTATATTGTGTTGATTGATTTATTGAGTAGTTTATGGATTCTGGTCAATACGAGTAATTAACGTTGTTGATAGGGATCTCTAAACACTTGTATAGAACAATTCGACACAATATTGTTTTGAAGTAGGGTAAATGAAATAATTTTACCCAAATTATTTTGTTATATAAAAGATATAATTTTTGTAAAGTATTATAGTATTTGGATGCTTAATTGTAAGGAGTGATAATATTAAAATTATGAAATAGAATTGAATAAGAAATTGAAAACTTATAACCAAAGTTGAAGAATAAATTTATATAAAAAAATGGAATTTGAAATATAGATTATAAATGTAATTTATAAATTGAAATAAACTTCATATACAAATGAGATTGTAAATGTAAACTGTATAGGTGATTATAATTTTGGAATAGAATTCCAGAGAAAAATTTGAAATTGAAATGAGATAATATTCCAGAGAATGCTTGAATATAGATTTGAAAGAATTGCAATTTGGGATTTTTAGGGAAAGTTTAAATTCCTTGGATTTGAAAGTGGTTGTCAAAGGTTTGGGGAAATAATAGTGGTGTTATTTCGGGAATATGTTTGAATTGGAATTGAATATGGAGAGATTTGGAATTTAAGAATAGTTGAAATGTTTTTTTAAAGAGATAAAAGCACTAAACTCTTTCGGTCGTTGGAAAATAATTCCGATGATGATCGCGACATCATCGATGTTCATTTTCGAGTTTCCAAGAAAGGAATTGCTACCTGAATATTTTAAATTGGGAATTGTTTGAGAATTGGGTTTGGTTTTGAAATTCAAAGGGATAACTGAATTTGCCAAAGGATTTTGGGAAGTAGTTGATTTCAAAAGTGATTTTGAAATTTTGAAAAAATTGTTTAAACTCTGTAATCTTATTTTGATTTTAAAATGTTTATGGAATAATAAAAATATATTGGCTAAATAAAATGTATAATTCCAAGTTAAAGGTAAAATATGAATGGAATTGATTATAAATGGATAAAAGAATGGATATAAATAAGTTTGTGACATATAAAATTTAGAAGTGAAATAAATAAGCCAAAATAAAATTGATTTGAATACTGGGAAGTGAATGAAAAATTCAAAACTTAAATTATAAAATAAGTTGACCTCCAGTAAAATAGTTAAAGTGGGTTTGAGATAAAAATAAAATATTGGGAATGAACCTTGAATAGATAAATTAATAATTAATTGGTAATGGAATATGGAGATGGAACTTGAATTGGTTATATGAAAGTCGAATACCAATTTAATGTGGAAAATGTTTAGTTTGTAAATGAATTATGAAATGAGTATTTGATGTAACCAATATGAAATGTTCCAAGATAAATAAATGGATTCAAATAAAATGAATGAGGATATGCAATGCGAAATAAATTGAACGGAATCAGTTAAAATGAAATCGAATTAAGTATAGATTGAATTGGTATCAATTTAAAATAGTTATAAACAGGAATGGATATTCTTTTAAGTAAATATCACTGAATTTGCTTAAAAATAATTGTCGTTTGACGTAAATGAGATTATATAAATTCTATGGATTAACAGAAGCCAATAGAATTGGGTTTTGAATCAATTGTAATAAATATGAGCTTGTTTGGATGAAAAATAAATTAAATGTAAGCAATGAAGTGTAAATGAATTCAGCTTGGATTGTCGGTGAATTGAATATAATTGGAAGTATGAAATTCAAAATGGTTGACTGAATAAACTAATTTAAATTAGTTTGTAGATGAAATTGGTTTGTAATTGGAATTAAATTAAGCATTTAAATTGGAAAGTGCTTATAATATATATATATATATATATATATATATATATATGTAACTTGAGTTTTAAAGTTGAAATAACTTGATGAAAAATAAAATAACTTAAGTAATATTTGAATAAAAGCCTGACTTAAGTAATTTGAGACATGGTGGTGTCGAGTTTTATGAAATGATTTTAAATAAAACTTGTTTGGTAAATGAAATTAGTAATTGAGTTAATTAACTTAAGTTATATTAATTTGAACTTGACTTCGAATAAAAATGGGAGTTAGATTGCTTTTGGAAATCAATTCAATTTAAATGAGTTTGCTTGGACTTAAAATGAATTTAAGTTAAGTCAGAGAGTTGTGAAATCATTTGAATTGAATAGGATGGTTTGAATATTGTTTGGAAGCATTCAAAATAAGTGTCGAAATATTTCATATGTGCTTATGGAAGTATATAATATGCACTGTTTATAGAATCCATGTTTTAGTTATTTGTAATAAAGTGAGATGTTAATAAACTTTGTATATTTGACACTGACATGTTTAAATTGAGTAAGTACAGGTTTTTGGAAGCCGTTTACTGGTTTTGACTGCGCTAATTGCTTAAATAAATAAGCTGCTTGCTTAAAATGCTAAATAAGGTACGCCTACGCAATACAAATGGGAAATATGAACTGTTTTTCTGTTTTCCGACCGTGTGGGTCGATGTATATATATTTTTATCACTTGTCAAATTGCAAAAGCTCCTCCGTACAAAGGAGACTCTGCCAAATTTTTTCGAAAATTTTGGGAGTTATAATTTTTTTGAATCATTTGGAAATTTTCGCTAACGACAAATAATTTAAATTTGTTAAGCAAATAGAATTATAACTGAATGTTGAAATTTAATTTAAATTGTATAAGTAAAGTATGATGAACTGAAAAATTGTTCAAAAAAACTAAAAGAAGGAAAAAGTTTGCAAATAAACTTTTATTTGAGATTTTAAATAAATTACTAAGTAAAACTAATAAAGGAAATGGTTAATTAAATATGGATTGAGAAAGGGTGAATCAAAATTCAATATTCGAAGTTTGGAAATGAATTGAATTCAAGTAAAATTGGGAAGAAGTATTTATATTTGAAATTAATTAATAAAGTGAAGCAAATTGAATTTTTTATGGAATTGTAGAGGCAAATTGAATAAAATGGATATAAACTCTAATGGTGAAGTGAAAACAAATTCAAGAGGTATATAAAATATTTATATTGAACTTAAGAAATGAAGGTGAATTCTTAAGTAAGTTGGCATTGGAAATATACTAAGTGAATAATTGAATGAAGATTAAAACTGGAAGTTGTGACAAGGGAAAGTGAGAATGAGTGAATAACAATCAAAATAAATGTGAATAAAAAGGGGATTGACATAGTTGATAATCAGTTGGGGCAAATACGTAGGATGTACGTATATTATTTATTCGCATAGCTATTTGATCCAGAATTCGAGCACAGAATTTTGAGATAATTTTATCGATCCGAGTTAGGATTTTTCACTCGATTTTCGACGGTGAACCCTGCATATGGATTTTGATTGGTTATGGAAATTCTCTATCATAGTTATGACTATGCAAGGAGAATGACGGTTTCTAATCAGGAAACCAAATCTGAGTCTGCACTAGGAAGTCGGGTGGATGATACTAGTTCGGAAGTGAAATTGTGTGATCGAGTGAGCGATCGGATTTGCTATTGCGTACGAATGATATAGGTACATCGTACGGGCTTAAATGAAATGAACACTGAAATTTTGTAAAAGAGTCAAATAAAATGGTTTTGTATGTTGTGATTGGATATTATTGCTAAGCATGATATGCATGTATTATAAAGAGAAAGGAAAATTGGTTTTGCTTTCAGATAATAAATTAGAATTGCTCGACAAAAAGGTATGTGTTTAAATTTCTATATGAAATTTGATTGGGTTTTTGGATCGAGCCACTTGGCCTTTTGTTTTCTTTTTGGATTTGGAAGGCCGTAGAGCCATTTTGTAGTTGTGCCGAGCTAGCCGCGCAAAGGAGACGCTATCGAAATTTTTCGGAAATTTAGGGAGTTAGAAAATTTTTGAGAAAATTCTGATAATTTTAAATTTTATTTAAAAATTGAAGTTGGAATGATTGAGTGAGTAATATTGTTTGAAACTATGGGAAAGTTGGGGAAGTAAGTAAGAATTGTAATGGGTCTTCTATAAAAAGGATAGTTGGTTAGATGTTGAACTGATTGGTTTTGGGAAAAGAAAATGGGTATTAGATCATTCTTCCTAACTAGTAATTTCGGGGACGAAATTCTTTTAAGAGGGAAGGAATGTGACGACCCGGAATTTTTAAGCAATTTAAATTGGAATGTTTAAATTGATTTGAAATATTAAAAAGAAATTTTTTAACTTGAATTCAAATATCACTAATTAATTGTTAATTAAATTATTTAATTTAATAATTTGAAATTGGATAAATTATTGTATCTTCAATTTTAAGCTGGTTGAAAATAATTTGAAGGCTTGTAAAATTTATATTGATAACACTGAAGATAATAGAAGTTGTAAAATTGAAATTAGCAGTTGTTTGTCCAGTTTCAAAATTTATACCGTTTAAATTGAATTTAAAATAGCCTTCCAAGGCACAGTCTTGGGATCCGACGAAATCAGTTCCATGGGTCCGTAATATTGAATTATTATCGGATTTCAAATTTCGTATTGATCGGAGTTGTTATGTGAGCGTACGATATATAAACGCGTTGAAAATTTACATCGAAATTCTATTTAAATTTTTATTTATATATTCAAGTGCTAATCACCATCAGCTGCCTTTCCTTCAAATCGCTGTCTCCTCTTGTACATACCATCATCATCGTGTCTCTCTTTCTCTTAATATCTATCAGCCGAACCCTTCCTTTTCAAATCTAAAAAAAAGAAAAATCACTTCGTTCAAAATCGAATTTCATGGCCGAAGATAAGTACCCAAATTCGAATTTTTGCCCAACTGCTTCCACTCCAAACCCTAAGCTTGCATCCTTTCATTCTATGCTACCTATTAGCGATTCGAAATCGCGAATTCCCTTTTCAGTTCCTTCAAACGAAGCCGTGTTTCCTTCGTTTTCAGTGCAATCGAGTTTGACGAAGGGCGAAGGTGCAAGCGTTGTCGAGGTGGGATCGCGTACGCATGTATGCATGGGTTTGGGTGTATCGCGAGTGGTGGCGGAAGTCAGGCCAGGTCGGGGTCGAGCGCGTTGCTAGGAGCGTTCGAGTGGGTACCGCTCGTAGGTGGGACAAGGCCGTGGCGCATGCGACAAGGCTGATCGATCGGCGAGGCCTGTAGGCGTGTCGAGGCATTTCGCGATGGCAGACCGATGATGGGTTGAGCTCGTTGCGTGTCGATCAGAGGTTGGATCTGGATTCGAGCTCGATGATTTCTCTATAGGATAATTCTTTTTATTTCTTTTCTTTTCTTTTTTTATTTATTTTGAAAATTTAAACATGTTTTTAAACAGAAAGTTTATTTGGCAATCTGAGTTAATATAAACATGTATAGAAACAGAAAAGGCATTTTACAGTAAAACAATTTTGTTTTGATATATGAGTTCAGAAGGAAATTGTTATACCTTTACTGTTTTAAAAATAATTTATGTGCAGTAAGGTATAGAGTTGTATATTTTAATTTAATCTTATAATTATATGTACATATAAACATGATATATATATGGTTTAAAGCAGGAAGTTTTGTTAGCAGAGAATTTATATGCACGTATAATGTGACGACCCAAACTCGATGTCCAATAAACGACATCAAATTCGCATCGCCGGAGCTTATAACAACAATCAGATGTATATAAAACAGCGGAACAGAATCAATATCATAAATAACATCACTGTTACAACATCAACATAATATCCATACTGCAACAGAGTACATAATACATACACTACAACTCCAAATACAACATTATGATAATACAACAGTGAACATATATACAAAAGTTCTCAAATGAGAGATGATAACGAACTCCCAAAAGTTAACACCTGTAATCTCCAAAAGCTCCTAAGATAGCTCCAAGATAAGAGCTCCAAAATACTGCTACTCCAAAATACAGAAACCTGCTACTAGGCTGCCCGTGTGGAAATAATGGGCACCCAGAGTTTAGGAAAGAAAACAATAAACTCCGGATCAGTCATGGGACTGGTATGAGTAAACAAGACAGTTGTATTTTAAATAAACAAGATTTATAAAAGAATTTTCGGAATGCTTTTAAAAATGGAACTACCATAAGACCTCCCGCCACACACACAATGCAAACGCAGAATTGGAGGAGATTTCTTCTTATGATAGTTAAATATGCTTGATACGAGAAAAGAAATTCTTTGATATTATCACTAGTGCATAGTGAAGTAAATCATTTCGAAAATAGAATATTAATCTTAGCCAACATACGACCATTATCGTATGCCTACTATAGCTACCATCTAAACAGTGGTGACCACCATAAGTAAATGGCAGGTTCTACAACTAAAACCGTACAGGGTTTCGTATTGTTTCTTTGGATTTCCAACAAATGGTCAGGCCAAGGAACTTCCCATTGCCACATGAGAATGCCTCTGGATGGACATCCCCGAGAACCAAACCGGATCTCTGCCAACACAAGGCCGGGTTACCCCTAACTGGGTAACTACTGACACGAGTATGCCATCTCCCGATCGTAACCAACCTTTAACCGGGGCCCCAGCAACAAATCACAAAATCATATATATATATCTGCGATATCCACATAAGTTAAGTATCTGGGCTCCATACCATGATACCACTTCTATCCAGAAGGAAATGTACATACCCTAAGGGGTGCTACCCCCAATAACCTTGCTGCATCTTTCCTGTTTCGACCATTTCGGGGTGTGAGGTCCGACGAAGTCTCGTCCACAAAAACACACTTTATACAAAAGCCGTGCTTTGGGTCAACAAATGATCATTGAAATGATCACCAAGATAGACGATCAAATAAACGATCCTATCACAATAATCAACACAATGATCATTTCAGCAACACTCAGCATGTCACATTACCAATTGGGAATATATCGCTGATAACTTCAACTATATAACCTCTGAGCTCGTACGTCTCAGAGAAGGGTGTTAAGCTAAAAGAATAAATTCTCCGCCACCAACAGAAATATATTTGAATGAAATCTGCTTTATATCTCAACTTGTAACGTCAGACACACAATCCATACAAGTCTGTTCCGGGCTCGAACAAAACCGAAGGCACTTACAAAGAAGTCCTTGCAATCCCGATATTCACAATCCTGATCGGATTTCCCATCACATATGGAGAACTCTATACCGGAGCAACTCGGTGCAGAGTCAATCGACAGGTCATCCTATCGCTCTCGCAAATACCCGGTCTTCAACACCGGTCTTCAAATGCTATCCATAACGTCGAATCACATATTCGAAATGGGTTATATGACACAAAGGTCCTTTCCCGGCTAATTCGAATAGTGGGTGTCAAATTTTAAACATGTGGATGTCATTCATAAATATTCACAGGTTCGATGTGGGTTTCGGATAACCAACTGAAATCCGATACCCTGTCGCATCGAAGTTTAAATGCCGTTTTACGGCAACAGGGTTTTCATATCAATATAGAACAAATCATAATCACAGTGCAATAACATGGCAATTACATCATACAGAATTACAAACAGAACAGAGATATCAATGTAAGTTAACAACAATAGTTAATTACTTTCCAATGTGATTTAAATACATTTGCCACTGAATTAATTAAATTTAATGATAAGAATCTGGATAAATAAATTACATTTTGATTACTCAATTTATTGTTTCAAAATTTACAAATTCTTACTTACAAATTTATTTAAACACTTAATTGTTTATAAATCAATTTAATTACAAGTTTGTAAATCATTCTTAAATTTCCTTTCAAAATCATTGATTAATGACAATTATTCTCTTTAATTATCATTTTAAACTACAATTCAATTAGATCTCAATTGAATATATTAATTTATTATTACTTAATAAATTATTTTAATGTAACTATCAATTTTGAATCAATCAACTTCAATTATCAAATTAACGATTCTTAATTTACAACTTTAATTTTTAATTGCTTTTATTTATTTATTTTTATAAATTACAAAGTAATTATAAATCATAAATTATTTAATCATTGTTTAATTTAACTTCACATTTCATTAACAATCATCATTTCATAAAGAATGCTTATCAAAATAGTTTAAACTTAAATTGTCCACAAATTGTCATACTGGAAATATGGTTCAGGTGGTCAACCCGAGACTTCCCCCGAGTCACGCTCGAGTTCAAACACCTCCTGCTTCGAGTTCCCTCCCAAAGCTACCCGTGAAAACAAAAATTTTCAAAATTTGTTTAAGTCCAAACTTTTACTCGACCCAACGCTGAAACCCCCCCGAGTCTCCCTTCGGTTTCTCCCCAGTTTTCCTCGAGTCGTGCTTCGAGTACAACCCCTAAGAAAACCCAACCTGAAATGCTTCAGGCTATAACCTTTCTGATCATCAACTTGTGCACGTATACGTGCACAACTGGAATCGCCTCCTCTGGTCGAACTTCTGGTCGTCCACACGTCATCGATGACGTGCTCATGCCTCTCAAACACTCACAAGTTCGAACCCATCAAAAATTCAAAATCTCGTTCTCGAACCCAAAAGCTTGAACGAACAACCCCTGAACAATTGCCTCGCCCCAACGCCTGACGCCGCCAGAAACCCAGCGACTCCGTCCATGGCTCGCTAACACCCCTAGCTACCCTTCCTCAAGTCATCGTGAAGCTCGGTCAACTCAAAAGGGCGAAATCCTCTTTTTTCTAAGCGCGTTCAAAACTGGAAGAAAAACCCTAAAACGATCTCGTATTCCCAATTCATGCAATGGAAAAATAAATTTGTATTTTTCCCAATATCAAGAATGGTTAGGCTTGCCTCAACTCAAATTTCAGCAATTTACATTGATTCACTTACACGAAATTGGTAGAAATTCAATTTTTATTCAAATGCAAATTTCCCTTTGAATACTAAACTAAAATTCTTCACTTTTGTTTTAGAAATCATGATTTACAGTAAGGATTTAAGCTATTAACTTGGATTAGCTTTTTATAATACTTGAATTTATCACATCTTCCTTTGATTTCCTGTAAACAACTTTAGTGATAATACCTTACAGACTTGAGGTTTAAATCTGTTTTTTTAATAACCATATTTGCTTTCCATTATCTTGTTTGCTTTTAAAACTGAAGCTTTACTATGATTTAGATGAAAACTACTGGGGTTTGAATGCAAGTCTACCCTGTAACCCATAACAGAAAAGAAGAATATACAGGGTAGCCTGTATATTTATATACATATTTACCAACTATATTCAAAGATAAGCATATACTATGCTGTGAAACAAGAATCATCTTTAAAGTTAACTTAAAGCCATAAAGTTGATGTTACTCACAGAAATTTGTTTTGAAACAGAAAGCACTCTGGTTTTGGAAGTCTGCAGTTTAACTTCTTTTTATTTTCTGTTTTGATCACCTGAATGCTTTTGAATTTATGAAATACGATGTTTTCTTTTTCAGGTTTGCAGAAGTTTGTTGAATGAAATAAAGAGGCAGGTTGATGTTTATTTATAACAGATGGTTCACTGGGGTTTATTAAAACAAGTACAGGATAACCATGCTGGAAGTAAAAGCATTGAATGCAGGTATGTTCTTTGTAGATGCTTGCATTTAATGAAAGTATGTAGTGTTTCATGCTTGTATATTTTCAGCATGCTGTCTTGTTTATTTTGCTAATGTAAGAGTTTGTTTTATTTTCTTTTATTTTCTTTTACTTACATATTTTAGTTGACTAGTTTGTAGTTACTTTGCTAATTTCAGCATATTTTGTTTTGTTTTTAGGTTCTTAGACTTACCTGATTTGATTTAGTAACATGTTTATTTGTTTGAATGTTTTACTTCCTTGCATTTTCTTTTATAGGTACAGTTCATATTATTATTATTTTTATTTTAATAAGTATTATATTGTTTCATTTGTTTGTTCTTTTGTTTAACTGTTTCTTTATATTTTTTTTTTGTTTAATTATTTGTTTATTTGTTTAGATGTTGGATTCTAATTGTGTGATTTAAATCTTATAATTTCATCATAACTTACTTTAACAAATTTTAAATTCTATTAAAAGATCATCTATCAATATCTCTTTTTATTTAATTCTATATTAATGTGTAATATTAATATCAACAATATTAAATTTAGATTAAATTTTTTATAGCTAGATCCCAAAGTTCATACAATTAATCAAATTTTAAATTTCAAAAATTTCGAAATGTTACAATATCCCCTCCTTAGAAAATTTCGTCCTCGAAATTGAAAGAGAGAGAAACGTAAACAAATAATATACGAATTCAGAAATAAGGAAATGACTTACAGATTTAAGTCGAGATGTCAATTCTGCATTTGGGATATGACTTCTTCATATTCTCTTCAGTCTCCTAAGTACAGTCCTTTGGATCGCCACTCCATTTAACTTTGACCAATTTCACAATTTTGTTCCTCAATCGCTTCTCATCACGATCAACAATTTTCATCGGTTCCCTTCTAACTGCCAAGTTGGGAGTGATTTCTAGATCCTGCTGAGCAGCTTCTTCAATAATATCATCTGGATCGTGCACATATTTCCGAAGATTAGAAATATGGAACACATCATGTACGCCAGACAACCAGCTGGGTAACTGCACTCTATATGCTAGAGAACCAATCCTTTCCAGAATAGGAAAAGGACCAATATAACGCGGTGCCAACTTCCCAGTTTTCCCGAATCTCAACACACCCCGCATCGGAGATACTTTTAGAAATACAGAATCTCCAACTTGAAATTCCAAATTTCTCCTTCGACGGTCATAGTAGCTCTTCTGACGGCTTTGGGCAGTTAATAACTTCTTTCGAATAAAATTTACCTTCTCAGTGGCTTCTTTTATCATATCCGGTCCAAGAACAAGTCTGTCACCTGATTCGATCCAGCATGTAGGTGATCGACACGGACGGCCATATAAAGCTTCGAAAGGAGCCATTTCTAAACTGGCCTGATAACTGTTATTATAAGAGAATTCAACCAGATGCAAATGGTCCACCCAAGAACCACCAAAATCATGAACACAAGCACGCAGTAGGTCTTCTAAAATTCGATTAACTCTCTCAGTCTGTCCATCAGATTGCGGATGATAAGCAGTACTGAAATTTAATTTCGTTCCCAATGCATCCGGAAATGCTTCCCAAAATCTACTAGTGAAGATCGGGTCACGATCACTCACTATACTACTGGGAATACCATGGAGGCGAACAATTTCCTTTATATAAATACCTGCCAAGCTTGCCGCAGTCCGAGTAGATTTAACTGGAATGAAATGAGCATTTTTGGTTAGACGATCCACAATAACCCAAATCGCTTCATTGCCTTTCTTGGTACGAGGCAATCCATCGATGAAATCCATCGATACTTGATCCCACTTCCATTTCGGTACTTCCAAAGGTTGAAGTAAACCGGCCACTTTCCTTTGGTCGCTCTTGATCTGCTGACAAGTAGCACAACGACTCACATAAATAGATATGTCTCTCTTCATCGTTTTCCACCAGAATGTTCTTCTAACATCTCGATACATTTTGTTGACTCCCGGATGGATGCTGAATTTGGACTTGTGGCATTCGTCCAATACTTCACGTTTCAATTCTGGAATGTCAGGGACACAAATTCTGCCCTTCATCCTTATAACTTCTCTATTATCTATTTCAAAAGTAGTATCCTTTCCTCGATCTATTCTTCTACGCATTTCTCGAAGAAACTTGTCTTCCGTTTGCCTGCTCGCGATTTTCTTAAGAAGAGTAGGAGTGATAACAAGATAAGCAAGAACAGCATAACTTCTGCTCAAAGCGTCTGCAACTACATTGGCCTTTCCCGGCGTATATTGGATATCTAAGTCATAAGATGCCAGAAATTCCAACCAACGTTGTTGTCGCAGATTCAGATCCTTCTGGGTGAAAAGATATTTCAAGTTTTTATGATCGGTGAATAACTCGAATTTTTCACCTAAAACACAGAGAGTTTATTAGGTATATTTCTTTAGTTAATTTCGCAAATTATTAAGAAAGCTGAAAAGATTCTTACCCAGGAGATAGTGTCGCCATATTTTCAAAGCGAAAACAACAGCCAAAAGTTCCAAATCGTGCGTTGGGTAGTTCTTCTCATGCGGACGTAATTGTCTACCTGCGTAGGCAACCACCTTTCCATTTTGCATCAATACTGCACCTACCCCTTCACCACATGCATCAGTATAGACAGACAAGCCTTGGTTCCCGTTAACAATAGTGAGAGCAGGAGCAGTGGTCAATCGCTTTTTCAACTCTTGAAAAACTTCTTCACATTTTGAAGTCCAAATGAACTTTGCATTTTTCATTGTTAACTTAGTCAACGGACTAGCTAACTTAGAAAAATCTTGAACAAATTTCCGGTAATAGCCTGCTAAACCCAAAAAGCTTCGAACTTCTCTTGGAGTAGTGGGTTGTTTCCAATCAAGAATAGTGGAAATTTTGCTAGGATCTACTGAAATTCCTTCTTCATTAAGAATATGGCCAAGGAATTTTACTTCATTGACCCAGAAATGGCATTTGGAAAATTTTGCATATAGAACATTTCTCCTTAAAATTTCTAAGACAATTCTAAGATGCTCGGCATGCTCATCTTCAGTTTTGGAGAAAATTAAGATGTCATCAATGAATACAAGCACAAATTTATTCAAAACTTCCCGAAACACACGAGTCATGAGATCTACGAAGTATGCTGGAGCATTGGTTAGCCCGAAAGGCATAACTAACCATTCATAGAACATATTAGGACCCCTGAAAGCAGTCAAATGGACACAATCTTCGGTGATTCGTAATTGATGGAATCCCTGAGCTAGATCCATTTTTGAAAAGAAACGAGCGCCATGCAACTGATCAAATAAATCATCAATTCTGGGCAGTGGAAATTTATTCTTGAGAGTTTGTTTATTTAGATCGCGGTAATCTACACACAATCTCAAAGATCCGACTGATTTGGCAACAAATACGACGGCTGAACCCCATTCAGAAACACTGGGTCGAATTAATCCTTTTGCTAGTAGCTCGTTAGTTTGATGAACCAATTCAATCTTTTCCCTGGGTGCCATCCTGCGACTTGCGTGAACAACAGGACGAGTATTAGGTACAAGATCAATTCGGAATTCTATTTCTCGTTGAGGAGGTAAAGATTTCACTTCTTCGAATACATCGGAAAAATTCCGAACAACAGGTATAGACTGTAAAGTGGGTTCAAGACTTCCCAAAGTATATATCAATCTGTCGCTCCTTGGACTAGGATTCTCACAAGAGATTTCAATAAAATTTCCAAAACTTGTTTTGATTAAAACTGTCCGATTACTACACTCCAATCTAGCATCGTATCTCGTTAACCAGTTCATACCGAGTAAGATTTCAAATTCATCAAATTCGAGGACATAAAGGTTGATAGGAAATTTATAGCTAGCATATGAAATAGGAACTCTCTTACAATATGAACTAAGATTTGCGGGACCTCCAACCGGATTTTTCACGCAAATAAGATCGTCAGCAAATTTAGTTTCAAGTCCTAATTCATTTACGGTTTGTTGGGAGATAAAGCTATGTGAAGCTCCTGTATCAAATAAAACTCTAACAGTTCTATTATTAATAGTAAGGTTACCTTCCAAAACACCTTTCCCTTTGTCAGCTTTTGAAGATGAGGGGTCCTCCTTTATCGTGTAAACCTTTGCCAATTGCGCTGGCTTCATCACTGGGCAATCTTTAACTAAATGTCCCGGTTTATGACAATTGTAACATTCTCTAGCTGGTTTCTTCGGTTTTGGGCAATCATTTGAATAGTGGCCTTTCTCTTTGCAGTTGTAACAAGTGACATTTTCTGTGGCTCTTCCTTGAGTGTTCCTCTTCTTCTCATTGCCTTGCCAAGGTTTCTTGCCTCCGAATTTACGCTTTTTATAATTCTGACTACCTGTATTACCTTTCTCCACGGTTGCTTCTTGTATATCAAGAGTAGCGTACCTGTACCCCATATCTACTAAATCTGAGAAAGATTCTTTAACATGACCTGTCATTCTTCCATGATATTTCTGGTTCATTCCTCGGATAAACCTTTCGTTTTTCTTCAGAGGTGTATTTAGCAATTCCGGGCCAAACCGAGATAGTACACTGAATTTATTCAAGTATTCTTCAAACGACAAACTTCCTTGTTTCAAATCCAGAAATTCCTAATACATTCTGGAAACTCCCGCTGATGGCATGTAACGTTTCTCAAACACTTCTTTGAAACGATCCCAAGTGAATTCTTCCTCGGGTTCATCTACAATGATGGTTTCCCACCAAGCTGAAGCTTCTCCTTGGAGTTGCCAAGAAGCTATAAGTCTTTTCTGCTCATCCTGCAATTTTAGCCCTTTAAAAATCTTTTCACACGATCTTACCCAAGCTTGAGCGTCAATAATTGACTCTTTGCCAATAAATGGTTTGCCACCAAGCTTTTCAAACTTCTTATATAATTCAGCCAAGTCCGGCTGCTGCTGAATTTCTATTACTGCTTCTGCGGCTGCGGGAATTTGATTTGGTGCTGCAGCATTGCCTTGACCCCTAATTCTTCCTCTGCGTCCACTCATTTTCACTATCTGAGATTAGTAAGAAAATTGATTTAGATATACAGGCGAAATATCTTAAGGAATATCAGCAGTAAAAAGAAATAGACTAAGAAATTTCAAAGTTTCAATTTTGATTATACTCATTCTAGGGTATACTTCACCCTATCTCTAATGAGCCATCTAATGTGTTATACTCCGTAGCTAAAGTTCTTACTCAACCAACAGCTCTGATACCAATTTGTGACGACCCAAACTCGATGTCCAATAAACGACATCAAATTCGCATCGCCGGAGCTTATAACAACAATCAGATGTATATAAAACAGCGGAACAGAATCAATATCATAAATAACATCACTGTTACAACATCAACATAATATCCATACTGCAACAGAGTACATAATACATACACTACAACTCCAAATACAACATTATGATAATACAACAGTGAACATATATCCAAAAGTTCTCAAATGAGAGATGATAACGAACTCCCAAAAGTTAACACCTGTAATCTCCAAAAGCTCCTAAGATAGCTCCAAGATAAGAGCTCCAAAATACTGCTACTCCAAAATACAGAAACCTGCTACTAGGCTGCCCGTGTGGAAATAATGGGCACCCAGAGTTTAGGAAAGAAAACAATAAACTCCGGATCAGTCATGGGACTGGTATGAGTAAACAAGACAGTTGTATTTTAAATAAACAAGATTTATAAAAGAATTTTCGAAATGCTTTTAAAAATGGAACTACCATAAGACCTCCCGCCACACACACAATGCAAACGCAGAATTGGAGGAGATTTCTTCTTATGATAGTTAAATATGCTTGATACGAGAAAAGAAATTCTTTGATATTATCACTAGTGCATAGTGAAGTAAATCATTTCGAAAATAGAATATTAATCTTAGCCAACATACGACCATTATCGTATGCCTACTATAGCTACCATCTAAACAGTGGTGACCACCATAAGTAAATGGCAGGTTCTACAACTAAAACCGTACAGGGTTTCGTATTGTTTCTTTGGATTTCCAACAAATGGTCAGGCCAAGGAACTTCCCATTGCCACATGAGAATGCCTCTGGATGGACATCCCCGAGAACCAAACCGGATCTCTGCCAACACAAGGCCGGGTTACCCCTAACTGGGTAACTACTGACACGAGTATGCCATCTCCCGGTCGTAACCAACCTTTAACCGGGGCCCCAGCAACAAATCACAAAATCATATATATATATCTGCGATATCCACATAAGTTAAGTATCTGGGCTCCATACCATGATACCACTTCTATCCAGAAGGAAATGTACATACCCTAAGGGGTGCTACCCCCAATAACCTTGCTGCATCTTTCCTGTTTCGACCATTTCGGGGTGTGAGGTCCGACGAAGTCTCGTCCACAAAAACACACTTTATACAAAAGCCGTGCTTTGGGTCAACAAATGATAATTGAAATGATCACCAAGATAGACGATCAAATAAACGATCCTATCACAATAATCAACACAATGATCATTTCAGCAACACTCAGCATGTCACATTACCAAATTGGGAATATATCGCTGATAACTTCAACTATATAACCTCTGAGCTCGTACGTCTCAGAGAAGGGTGTTAAGCTAAAAGAATAAATTCTCCGCCACCAACAGAAATATATTTGAATGAAATCTGCTTTATATCTCAACTTGTAACGTCAGACACACAATCCATACAAGTCTGTTCCGGGCTCGAACAAAACCGAAGGCACTTACAAAGAAGTCCTTGCAATCCCGATATTCACAATCCTGATCGGATTTCCCATCACATATGGAGAACTCTATACCTGAGCAACTCGGTGCAGAGTCAATCGACAGGTCATCCTATCGCTCTCGCAAATACCCAGTCTTCAACACCGGTCTTCAAATGCTATCCATAACGTCGAATCACATATTCGAAATGGGTTATATGACACAAAGGTCCTTTCCCGGCTAATTCGAATAGTGGGTGTCAAATTTTAAACATGTGGATGTCATTCATAAATATTCACAGGTTCGATGTGGGTTTCGGATAACCAACTGAAATCCGATGCCCTGTCGCATCGAAGTTTAAATGCCGTTTTACGGCAACAGGGTTTTCATATCAATATAGAACAAATCATAATCACAGTGCAATAACATGGCAATTACATCATACAGAATTACAAACAGAACAGAGATATCAATGTAAGTTAACAACAATAGTTAATTACTTTCCAATGTGATTTAAATACATTTGCCACTGAATTAATTAAATTTAATGATAAGAATCTGGATAAATAAATTACATTTTGATTACTCAATTTATTGTTTCAAAATTTACAAATTCTTACTTACAAATTTATTTAAACACTTAATTGTTTATAAATCAATTTAATTACAAGTTTGTAAATCATTCTTAAATTTCCTTTCAAAATCATTGATTAATGACAATTATTCTCTTTAATTATCATTTTAAACTACAATTCAATTAGATCTCAATTGAATATATTAATTTATTATTACTTAATAAATTATTTTAATGTAACTATCAATTTTGAATCAATCAACTTCAATTATCAAATTAACGATTCTTAATTTACAACTTTAATTTTTAATTGCTTTTATTTATTTATTTTTATAAATTACAAAGTAATTATAAATCATAAATTATTTAATCATTGTTTAATTTAACTTCACATTTCATTAACAATCATCATTTCATAAAGAATGCTTATCAAAATAGTTTAAACTTAAATTGTCCACAAATTGTCATACTGGAAATATGGTTCAGGTGGTCAACCCGAGACTTCCCCCGAGTCACGCTCGAGTTCAAACACCTCCTGCTTCGAGTTCCCTCCCAAAGCTACCCGTGAAAACAAAAATTTTCAAAATTTGTTTAAGTCCAAACTTTTACTCGACCCAACGCTGAAACCCCCCCGAGTCTCCCTTCGGTTTCTCCCCAGTTTTCCTCGAGTCGTGCTTCGAGTACAACCCCTAAGAAAACCCAACCTGAAATGCTTCAGGCTATAACCTTTCTGATCATCAACTTGTGCACGTATACGTGCACAACTGGAATCGCCTCCTCTGGTCGAACTTCTGGTCGTCCACACGTCATCGACGACGTGCTCATGCCTCTCAAACACTCACAAGTTCGAACCCATCAAAAATTCAAAATCTCGTTCTCGAACCCAAAAGCTTGAACGAACAACCCCTGAACAATTGCCTCGCCCCAACGCCTGACGCCGCCAGAAACCCAGCGACTCCGTCCATGGCTCGCTAACACCCCTAGCTACCCTTCCTCAAGTCATCGTGAAGCTTGGTCAACTCAAAAGGGCGAAATCCTCTTTTTTCTAAGCGCGTTCAAAACTGGAAGAAAAACCCTAAAACGATCTTGTATTCCCAATTCATGCAATGGAAAAATAAATTTGTATTTTTCCCAATATCAAGAATGGTTAGGCTTGCCTCAACTCAAATTTCAGCAATTTACATTGATTCACTTACACGAAATTGGTAGAAATTCAATTTTTATTCAAATGCAAATTTCCCTTTGAATACTAAACTAAAATTCTTCACTTTTGTTTTAGAAATCATGATTTACAGTAAGGATTTCAGCTATTAACTTGGATTAGCTTTTTATAATACTTGAATTTATCACATCTTCCTTTGATTTCCTGTAAACAACTTTAGTGATAATACCTTACAGACTTGAGGTTTAAATCTGTTTTTTTAATAACCATATTTGCTTTCCATTATCTTGTTTGCTTTTAAAACTGAAGCTTTACTATGATTTAGATGAAAACTACTGGGGTTTGAATGCAAGTCTACCCTGTAACCCATAACAGAGAAGAAGAATATACAGGGTAGCCTGTATATTTATATACATATTTACCAACTATATTCAAAGATAAGCATATACTATGCTATGAAACAAGAATCATCTTTACAGTTAACTTAAAGCCATAAAGTTGATGTTACTCACAGAAATTTGTTTTGAAACAGAAAGCACTCTGGTTTTGGAAGTCTGCAGTTTAACTTCTTTTTATTTTCTGTTTTGATCACCTGAATGCTTTTGAATTTATGAAATATGATGTTTTCTTTTTCAGGTTTGCAGAAGTTTGTTGAATGAAATAAAGAGGCAGGTTGATGTTTATTTATAACAGATGGTTCACTGGGGTTTATTAAAACAAGTACAGGATAACCATGCTGGAAGTAAAAGCATTGAATGCAGGTATGTTCTTTGTAGATGCTTGCATTTAATGAAAGTATGTAGTGTTTCATGCTTGTATATTTTCAGCATGCTGTCTTGTTTATTTTGCTAATGTAAGAGTTTGTTTTATTTTCTTTTATTTTCTTTTATTTTCTTTTACTTACATATTTTAGTTGACTAGTTTGTAGTTACTTTGCTAATTTCAGCATATTTTGTTTTGTTTTTAGGTTCTTAGACTTACCTGATTTGATTTAGTAACATGTTTATTTGTTTGAATGTTTTACTTCCTTGCATTTTCTTTTATAGGTACAGTTCATATTATTATTATTTTTATTTTAATAAGTATTATATTGTTTCATTTGTTTGTTCTTTTGTTTAACTGTTTCTTTATATTTTTTTTTGTTTAATTATTTGTTTATTTGTTTAGATGTTGGATTCTAATTGTGTGATTTAAATCTTATAATTTCATCATAACTTACTTTAACAAATTTTAAATTCTATTAAAAGATCATCTATCAATATCTCTTTTTATTTAATTCTATATTAATGTGTAATATTAATATCAACAATATTAAATTTAGATTAAATTTTTACTAGTTAGATCCCAAAGTTCATACAATTAATCAAATTTTAAATTTCAAAAATTTCGGAATGTTACATATAATATGATTTAAATAATAATAATAACAATAATAATATTTTTGCAGTAACGGTAAAAGCCATTTTGTCTCAAATTTAGTTTGCATATAAAAGATTTGGGTAATATAGAAGTTGTAAATGTTGTAGAATTTATATAAAGGTTAGATTTTTGAAACTTGTAAAGATCATTTTTATCGGATGTGGTTTCCATTTAAAATAATAATATTTATTTAGTTAAATTTGAATGGTTAACTAATTTATTTATTTAAAGGGGTTTAGTTTTAAATTTAATAATTAGTTAATTAAATCTATGGGAATTAATTGTTCAATTTATTCAGACATTAACAAACCGTATAAATATTTATGCAAGGTCGAAATCTAAAAAGAAGCAAGCCGGATTGGTAGTGGGTTACAAAACAAAAATCAAAGGTGAGTTAATCTCACTCGGTTAATTTAAATTTAAATTTAAATGATT
Organism: Allium cepa; assembly: GCA_030765085.1. NCBI lineage: Eukaryota > Viridiplantae > Streptophyta > Magnoliopsida > Asparagales > Amaryllidaceae > Allium > Allium cepa. The sequence continues at coordinate 176,571,188 of CM060940.1, forward strand.
AAATTTAAATAATTGTTTGAATGGTTGAAATTGATTGATGTGCTATAGTATGGTAAATTCTGGAATTGGCATATTATTGTGCTAACATCTGTGGATGCAGGGAAAACAGCTTTGAGGGATCCAACTGGACCCCTCAACATTTATTATTTAATATTCTCTGTTGTGATTACTTGATATTCTATGATGAATATATTGGAATATTGAATGTTATGATTTGATTGGATATATTTGGGTATAACGAATTACCAAATATATATAAATTGGGTTTTGGAAAGAAAATAAAGGAAGTAAATTTGTAAACGAAATAAGCTTAGAAAATTTAATAAATTAAGAATGAGTTGAAAAAGAAATGGAAGTATGTTAAATATTAATAAACAACTTCGAGTATGAAAAGAAAAGGGTTTGAAAAAACAGTAATTAATGAATTGTAAAATTATGTGATATTAATTTAATTGAATAAAGAATTATTTAAAACTTAAAGTTTTAAATTTATTTATAGGGATAAGACTAAATTGAGAAATCTAAATTGGTATTTCAATTAAAAGTATTTTAAATCAAAATTAAGGAATAAAATCAGAAATTAAAGGATTTTGGAATAAATGAAGTAAATTGGAAATCAATTTGGAAATTGATTTAAGTGTTTGAAATTGGATATTTGGAAGAATAAATTTAAGGTGGGAATTTATTAAAGCAATGAGAAAAATTGTTTAAAAATAAATAGTGATTTATTTTTAAAGGTTGTGAAGAGAAGTATATTTCCTTAGATAGCCAAGTACGTTTTCAAAGTAAATTTTTAAATATAAGATAATAGTGTAATGTTGTTTTAAAAAGCATGTTTTAGAAAATTTATTATTTCTGAATGTTTAAAATTCTAAAGTAAATATTTTTCAAATCTATTATTGTAATAATTATTTAAAGGTGACTTAGTATTTTATTTTAAAAAGTGAAAACCTAGTTTATATTTATAATGTAACATCATTTTCAAATATTCATATAGTATGTATTTTTAACAAATTATTGAAGTAGTTTTAACTTAAATATTTTAAAGTATATTTCAAAGTAAGCGTTTTAAATTAATTTAAAAATCTAGTTTTGTGCTTGGTGATTCCAGTGGGAATAGGAATACTTGGAATTTATTCTGAGAAAGGAAGATAGTTTTGAAAACTGGTTTCAAAAGGGTTTGAAAGTGGAAATATATCTTGTGAAGATATTTTGAGATAAATAAATAATTGGAAAATTATTTATTGTGTGATGGGTGTTGTGAATATTAATTTATAGTTTAATCACCGACTATCAATATTGGACAAATGCGTTGATCGTTTCGAAGAGACCGGGATCGAGATTTATTTCTCGAAATCCACTTCGATCCGGTTTGTATGTTTTCGTGGAAACGAGTTTGGATTCGAAGATGGAGTAGTGTAGTACAAGGGCTAGTCGCTACTAATCCTGAGGATATTTCCAAAATGGATGTAGTAGGAGTAGTGCCTTCGGTTCCGTTCGAACCCGGGATGGACTTGTATGGATGAATGCTTGCGAAACATCGTCAGGTGGACGATGGGCATTCTAAGGGATATGTTCTATAAAGGTAACGCTTAGCCTCAAGCCTCATCAAACTGGAATGACTGAAAATCAGGGGTTATGCAGCAAGGCTAGGTGGGTAGCACCCAAGCAGAGTGAGGTCATTCCTGTCTAGATGTCCCTTTTTATTTCGGCTTAGTGGGCGGTTGCTGATCCCAACCGTGGGGTGATCTCACTCGGGATTATCCAGCAAGTGGTAGTCCCGGTCATGTGTTGCAGGGGAGCGGGCATACTCCTCGGTACTGTGATCTAGGCCACGTACTGTGACAGGTGGTACCCCAGTGCCTAGTCATTAGTTGGAAATCCATTCTCACTATGAGCCTTGTACGAGTTTTGTTTGTATTAACCACTTTGTGGCTAGTAGCTGGAATTTAATAATGTAACAATTTCGGCTCTTTTATAAGTATTTGTATATAGACCCTATTATAATATCAGAGGATTTCTATAAAAATTGTTTTAGCTATCGTAAGGTAAAAACCCGACATGTTTATTTGTGGCGTGGTCTTACGAGATGCTTTTGTTTTCAAAGAATTTTTGAAGCTTTAATAATCAATTGAGTGTGATTTTCTCACGCTGGTATTCCAGACTGACTCGGGTGTTATTTAACTGTAATGCTCGGGTCAGACTGAGTATTATAGGATACAGGATTTTGATGCTGTGGAATTCAGGAGACGAGTTGGATGACGATACGTACTCCCGTACTTGTTTAAAAATATTGGATTGACTTTGAATCAAGTAAAAATAAATTTGGATCGAAATATGGTGGGTTGTAAAGAATATTTAAGGAAATGAAAATTCATAATGGATTGAACTAATTATATTGAATAAATAAATGGAAGGGAATTCTTAATTAAATAATTGTAAACCATTTAAAATGTTAGAGAATTGAAATAACTTGGAGACAATATGAACAATAGAATGTTTTCAAGTTAATAGAATGGTTTTAAATGAATGCGGATAAGAAATGAATCACAAATGAATAGATTGTGAATAAAATTGAAATGAAATGTGTCGAGCTAAATAAATGGTTGTGAATGAGTTAAACTAAAAAGGAAATTTAATTGGTAATGAAGACGAACCTAAATTGTTAATGGTTTTGAATGAAACTAGTTTGGTTAATAAAATGAAATACAAGTGAATGAATTCAAATCTGAAATGCAATGAAAATGAGAATATATGAATTGTGAATAAATTTTAAAAATGGAATAGAATTAAGTATAAATTGAGTTGAAATCCATTTAAATTGGTTATAAAACATAATTACTTGTTATTCACATAGATCTCGTCAAACTGCATAGAATAAATTGTCATTTGATGTAAATGGAAGTAATTAAAATTCTATGAGTTGATAGAAGTAAAATAAATTGATTTTGAAAGCAATTGAATTAAATATGAGTTTAGTTTGCTTAAGAATAAATTAAATGTAAGCGATTGAGTTTTAAACCATTCAAAGTGTTGAAGTTGTATACGAATGGATTGAAAACCATTCAAATTGAATGAAATGGTTTATAAATTAATTGAAATAGTTGAATTAGTATGGAACTATATAAATTGCTTACGGAAAGTGTTTGGTGTACATTTCTTTTAGAATTCATGTGTTTAACTATTGCAAATAGGTGGAATATTGTTAAACTTCATATATTTGGCACTTATATGTTTAAATTGAGTAAGTACAGGTACCGGGAAGCCGTGTGGCTGGATTTTGGGCACGTTAACTGCTAAATAAATAAGCTGTTTTCTTAAAAATGCTAAATAAGGTACGCCTACGCAATAAAAATAGGAAATATGAACTGTTTTTGGTTTTTCCGACCGGGTGGGTCGATGTATTTATATTTTTCTCTTTTGTCGAATTGCAAAAGCTCCTCCGTACAAAGGAGACTCTGCCAAAAAATTTTCAGAAATTTTGGGAGTTAGAAAATTTTTGAAAATTTTGGAAACTTTTGTTAACGACAAAACGGTTTCAAATTGGAAATTGCAATAAATTAGTAAATGAAGCTAATTAAAATGACATAAATTAGTTATAAATGAAAGATAAAATTAAATGTTCAAAGTTGAAAATAAATAAAATTCATATGTAATGTGGAAATCAATTTGAATAGAAATAGATATTAACTAAAGTGGTAAACTGAAAACAAACAGAGAAGCATATAGAATGCTTATACTAAACTTAAGTAAGGAATGGTGAATTCTTAATTGGAGATTGATATTACAAATATATTCCAAGTTGATATTTGAATGAGTAAATAATTGACACTTGTAAGGAAATCGATAAAATGTTTTTGGAATATTGTGATATATTATTGTCAAGTTGAATATGCAGGTATTATAAAGGGAAAAGAGAATTGATTTTTGATTTTAGAAGATAAAATTGAATTGCCCGACCAAAAGGTATGTGTTTAAATTTCTATGAAATTTGATTGGGATTTTGGATTGAGCCACTAGGCTTTTTGTTTTCTTTTGGAATTTGGGAGCCCGTAGAGGCCTTTTGTAGTTGTACCGAGCTAGCCGCGCAAAGGAGACGCTGGCGAAATTTTTCGAAAATTTAGGGAGTTAGAAAATTTTGACAATTCAATATTGATTTTAAGACTAAAACTTGAATGATTGGGCAAATAGGATTGTTTCAAATTATGGGAGAGTTTTGGAAGTTAATAAGAAAGGTAATGTGTCTTTTATTAAAAAGACAGTTGGTGGGATGTTAAATTATTGGTTTTGGAAAAAATAGTAACGGATATTAGACCATTCTTTCTAACTAGTAATTTCGGGGACGAAATTCTTTTAAAGGGGGGAGGAATGTAACAACCCGGATTTTTGTACGGTTAATTTGTGATATTTAAAATGAATTTACATATTTAATTTGAATTATAATATGATTTTGGATTTGAATAGAATGGTTTCATTTAATAAAAAGGGGATTCAGAATTTAAATATAACAATCAATTGAATTAATTAATTATTAAAGTGATAATTTGATATTGGGTAAACTATTTAAATCTGGAGTTGTAAGCTTGTCAAAAATATTTTAAAGGCCTATAAAATTAATATTGATAATATTGGAGGTAATAGATACATTAAATTTGAATTCATCAGTCGTTTGTTCAATTTTAAAATTGCATCGTTCAAATAGACGTTTAAAAATAGCCTTCCAAGGCACAGTCTCGGATTCCGACGAAACTAGTTCTGATGGATCCGTAATATTGAATTATTGTCCGATTTCAAATTTCATAATTTTCGGAGCTACCGTGTGACCGTACGAGATTAAAACGCCTAGTGAATAATTTATCGTTTTAATTTAAAATATCTCTCGTCATTTCACCTGTCAATTTCTTTTCACATCACCCCTTTTCCAACCTTCTCCTGTACGCCAGCTTCTCACCTAACATTCTTCACTTTCCCGTCTTTAAATCATTTTCGTTCCTCACGTGAAAAAGAAAAAAAAAGAATAATGGCCGAAGCCGAGAGAGTCGAATAAAATCAAGTATTAAGGGGGCCGAACCCCATTTCGTTTCAAATTGATTTCTCATTGAAAAAATAAAATAAATAAATGGCCGTAACCACTTCTTCAAATTCGAATCAATCGAATCGATTAGCGATCGAATAGGGTCGAGCAGTGATGTACTTGAAGCTCGCGATTTATGATGGGACGCGGCGCGATCGAAGGTGCAGGCGATGGTGGATTTGGCGTTCGATGAAGGTGGTGACGAGGTAGGGGACTACGGATTCGTGTGCGCAAGAAGAGTGCGCAGCTTGTGAGTTGGTAGCTGGGTGCTTGATTCCAGGTGGCGCGGGACGATGTATGGTTTCGGCGACGCGGCTTCGATCGCGATGGAGATGGCGGCCAGGGTTTCTTTCATCGTCGAGCTGGTCAATGAGGTAATCTCTAAGGTATATTATTATTGTACATTAAAAAAAAGAGAAATGTTGTTAACAGTAAAACAGAAACTGTTTATAGGAAAATAAAGTACATATACGTGGGGGTTTGGATTTTGAAAAATTATAAAGGTTTATATATATATATATGTGTGTGTGTGTGTGTTTAAAAAAAGGATTCACTGTTATATTACTTATAATATATATATATATATATATATAGGTATACATGATCTTGAAAATAGAATTTTTAATATTATAGAGGTTATTTAAATTATATATTTTTTGAAATCCATATAGACATATTCGTAAATAGATATATATAGTCCTAAGGGAAAATTATACATTTATATATCTTAGCATACTATATTATTAATATACATATATATATATATAGATTTGGGTATAAATCATTAAATTAACTTATTGAATTATCAATGTAAAGAAAATAATTTGTTTAACTGTATAATCAATAATTTGAGTTATTTGATGGAAATTTGTTAAAGGAAATCAGTTTAAACCAAATCAATTGTTAATCAAATTTTAAATTGGGAATTTATTGTTCGAGTTATTTCGAATATTGATAAACCATACAATGTTTATACAAGGTTTAATACTGTGGGGAAACAAGTCAGGATGGGATGGATGGCTAAATTAAAATCAAAGGTGAGTTACTCTCACTCTGTTAATTTAAATTTAAACTTAAATGATTAAATTTAAATAATTGTTTGAATAATTGAAATTGATTGATGTGCTATAGTATGGTATATTCTGGAATTGGCATATTATTGTGCTAACATCTGTGGATGCAGGGAAAATAGGTTGGAGGGATCCAACTGGATCCCTCGACATTTATTATTTAATATTCTCTGATGTGATTACTTGATATTATATGATGAATATATTGGAATATTGAATGTTGTGGTTTGATTGGATATATTTGGGTATAATGAATTACCAAAAATATATAAATTGGGTTTTGAAAAGAAAATAAAGGAAGTAAATTTGTAAACGAAATAATCTTAGAAAATTGAATAAATTAAGAATGAATTGAAAAAGAAACGGAAATATGTTAAATACTAATAAAATAAATTCGAGTATGAAAATAAAAGGGTTTGAATTAAAACAGTAATTAATGAATTGTAAAATTATGTGATATTAAATTAAATGAATAAAGAATAATTTTAAAACTTAAAGTTTTAAATTTATTTAAAGGTATAAGAAGTAAATTGAGAAATCTAAATTGGTATTTCAATTAAAAGTATTTTAAATCATAATTAAGGAATAAAATCTGAAATTAAAGGAATGAGGAAAATTGTTTAAAAGTAAATTGTGAATTTATTTTTAAAAGGTTGTGAAGAGAAGTATATTTCTCTGGATAGCCAAGTACGTTTTCAAAGTAAGTTTTTAAATAAAATAAAGGTTTTAATGTTGTTTTACAAAGTATGTTCTTGGAAATTTATTATTTCTAAATGTTTAAATTCTTAAGTAAATATTTATTCAAATCTATTACCGTAATAATAATTTATAAAGAGGGACTTGGTAATTCTGTCTTAAAGGTGGAAACCTAGTTTATATTTATAAAGTAACCTTATTTTCAAATATTCATATAGTATATATTTTTAATCAATTATTGAAGTAGTTTTAATTTAATTATTTTAAAGTAAATTCTAAAGTAAGAAATTTGTTAATCTATTATCGTAATAATTATTTTAAGAATGATTTAGTATTTTGATTAAAGAAGAAAATCTAGTTATATTTATAAAGTAAACTTATTTTAATTTTGTTTCTCAAGTATTATTTTAAATTAAGTACTAAAGTAAAATTTTCTAAATTAAATATTAAGCATACTTTACAATTAAAGTGTTTTGAAATTATTTTAAAAATCTAAAATTTTGTGCTTAGTGATTCCAATGGAAATAGAAATATTTGGAATTTATTCTGAGAAAGGAAGATAGTTTGAAAACTGTTTCCAAAGGGGTTTGAAAGTGAAAATATATCTTGTAAAGATATATTGAGATGAATAAATAATTTGGGAAATTATTTATTGGCTGATGGTTGTTTGTGAATATTAATTGATAGTTAAATAACCGACTATCAATATTAGCCAAATGCGTTGATCGTTTCGGAAAGACCGAGATCGAGATTAATTTCTCGAAAACCACTTCGATCCGGTTTGTACGTTTTCGTGAAAAACGATTTTGGATTCGAAGATGGAATAGTGAAGTGTAAGGGCTAGTCGCTACTAATCCTGAGGATATTTCCAAAATGGATGTAGTAGGAATAGTGCCTTCGGTTCCGTTCGAACCCGGGACGGAATTGTATGGATGAATGCTTGCGAAACTCGTCAGGTGGACGATGGGCATTCTAAGGGATATATTCTAAAAAGGTAACGCTTAGCCTCAAGCCTCATCAAATGGGAATGGATGAAAATCAAGGGTTATGCAGCAAGGCTTCGTGGGTAGCCCCCACTGGAGGGTGAGGTCATCCCTGTCTTGATTTTCCTCTTTTTTTCGGCTTAGTGGGTGGTTGCTGATCCCAACCACGGGGTGACCTTGCTCGGGACTGTCCAGTAAGGGATGGTTCCGGTCTTGTGTTGCAGGGGAGTTAGGGTGGTTCCTCGGTACGCTGATCAAGACCAGGTACTATGACGGGTGGTACCCCAGTGCCTAGCCATTAGTTGGAATCCATTTTCCCTACGCGCCCGTACGTTTTGATTGTGCCCAACTATTTCTGAAACGTGAGATGCAAGCATTTCAGCTAGATTCTATTTTACTTTCTATAGACACTATTATAATATCAGAGGATTTTAATAAAAATGTTTTAGCTATCGTAAGGTAAAACCCGACATGTTTATTTGTGGCGTGGTCTTACGAGATGCTTTTGTTTTCAGAAGGATTTTTGAAACTTCAATAATCAATTGAGTGTGATTTTCTCACGCTGGTATTCCAGACTGACTCGGGTGTTATTTAACTGTAATGCTCGGGTCAGACCGGGTATTATAGGATACACTTGATATGATGCTATGGAGCTCAGGAGACGAGCTGGATGACGATACGTACATTCGTACTTGTTTTATATATATATATTCCGCTGTTTGATTTGTTGTGTATCCCTTGTATGATATTGATGTTAAGCTGTGATTGATGTACTCTGATGATGTAATATATAAACAGAAATATTTGATGTTGAGTAAAGATTATTTATTATTTATTATATTTTATTCCGCTGCGATGGTTAAATTCTGTTGTTGTTTTCTATTTTCTTCTTCTACCTCTTCTTCTTTAACCCAAATGGTTCGTGTTTCTGTACAACTTGAGTTGATTTATGTAAAATAATGTTAACTCAAGGGGTACGGATATGCGGGCTGTTACATGTTTAGTTGTGAATCCAGTTGTATTTTATTGATGTTGAGCAGTGATTGATGTACTCTGATAATGTAATATATAAACAGAGATATATTTGGTTTGAGTAAAGATTATTTATTATCTATTATATTTTATTCCGCTGTGGTGGTTAGATTCTGATGTTATTTTCTATTTTCTCTCCTTCTACCTCTTCTTCTTTAACTCAAATAGTTCGTATTTCTATGCAACTTGAGTTGATTGACGTAGAATAGTGTTGGCTCAAGGGGTATGGATTTGCGGGTCGTTACAGAGTTGGTGACAATTTTTCTACTGGTTTTCTTCCTGTTAGAAGCTCTAGCAGAACTACACCAAATGCGTACACATCGTTTTTTTTTCGGTCAATTACTTGATAAACATTTAAGTATCAACAGTTATAATCTCTGGAGGTAGTTCAACATCAAGGAAATCAAGTGAGTCGTTCTCCTCTGTTGTATTGTAATTTTGGTGTTGCTTATTTGAATTGTCTTCTAATTTGATGCTTTGTTCTTCTTTTGCTTTTCTGGGCTTGCATGTCGACTATCCTTTTCCTTTCTTGGTTGAACATTTGCATTATGATTAGTTGTTTCAGTAAAGGCCTGACAGAAATGATGGTTGTTTTGTGCGTGCTTTTGCTAAAGTTTATTTTTGTTTTCTTTCTGTACAGATTTAGGGCCAGATTTTGGAACGCACCTGGGCCGTGTTTGATTAACATGTGAAGTATCATTATGTCCAAAAATCTGACATATCGAGCAAGAAGGAGTGATGTCTTCATATTGTACTCTTATTTCTTCTGTAGTTTCATTGTGCAGTAATATTGGAATATCAAGTAAACAATAAAAAGTACATAAAATAAATATTGTTATAATCTAGTTGGTTATCTAAATTATTGAAGAAACAACAAAGCAGAAATACAAATACGCCACTTATAGCATCAATAAGGGAGAAGTACAGACTAAGCCAAACTAGAGGAAAAAGTGCAGCGTCAAGAAGGGAAGATTCAAATTCTAACAGTATGAACAACCCATTGAGGTTCTTCGATCGCAATTTGATGGGGAGTTGAATGATCTCGTGAGAGATGAGGGTATTTTTTATTTTTAATTGTAACTGTATGATGTCATGTATCATGAACATATTATCGTATTTTTTTGACATATAAAAACTTGATTAATATTGTTTGACTTTGTAATATGAATGAGATATTTGTTTTCTGAATTAAAGATGAATGATTTGATGTTAATCTTTTTGTTGGAATGTGTATATATGTGTAACAAGTTGGTTTTAGTTTCTATTTAATATGGTGAAATGAAACACAATAGTAATATATGAAAATTTCTTTAGAAAAGGCATAGGTAAAGGGAATGTTGATGCACCCGTAGATGAATGAATGGCGTAGATAAAGCGTAGGAAATGTAACATGTAAGAATGGCATAGGGAAGCGTAGGAAAACAAGGCGTAGGGAAGACGTAGGTAAACGGATGATGTAAGAAAGACGTGGGTAATGAAAGAAGTAAAAATTTCGTAGCAAAATCGTAGGAATAATGAGACGTAGGAAAGATGTAGAAAAATCATGGCGTAGGAAAGACGTAGGGAACAACCCAACGGATGGCGTAGGTAAAGCGTATGTATTTTATTAGCTACGCAAGTTTTACCCACGCCAAAACTGGCGTAAGGGTTACGCAGTTAATGCATTTACCTACGCCCCGCCTACGCCATTTTGGCGTAGGTAAACCGCAGTTTTCTTGTAGTGAAATTTCCGGAATATATGTTTATAGATTGATTTGAATTGCATTTTGAATTTGAAACTCTAAAATAAAATTTTTATAAAATAAATTGAATTTAAAAATACTATGTTTAAAATTTATAAAATTAGTTTTCTAATTTTAATATAATTATTTGGAAATTTTATTTTGAAACTTATATAATAATTTTCTAAAAGTTAAATTTGAATATCTTCAATACCAGTATTATTTATATAAATTTAAGCATAATAACTTAAGTTTAATTTTGAATTTATACATAACTAAATGTAATTTGTATATATGTATATATATATACATTTAAAAGTATAATAAATTAAGTTTAAAATAGTACAGGTAATTAGGCACAAGGAAGAAGTTGCAAAAAAAATTAGTCTCAGGGACAACAAGTTTTATTTTTAGTTTGAAGGACGCCTTTTAGTGTAAACTGAAAATGATAGTTACAACTAGCATTATGTGAATTACACTAAAAGTGTCCTTCAACCTAGAAAACTAACTACTTGTCCCTGGGACTAAAATTTTTTCTAACTTTTTCCTTGAGCATAAAAATCCCAAAATAGTATTGGTTATAAAGATTAGAAAATTTTCTTTTAAAATTATAGTTTGTAAATATATAAAAGTATAAATGAGAAAACATTAAAAAATACATATGTTAAGTTATAATATATAAATACTTAAGGATTTAAAATATAAGTTACAAATTAAATGTAACGACCCATAAATTTTCAGTAATTATAATTGTTAATTTAAGAAGATTTTGGTAACTTAATGTTGAAGGAAATAAAAATTTAGTGAATTATTGATGGAAATAGTAACTTGGATAAGATTGGTAAGTTAATTTTTAATAACTTTAATATGATAGTATAAGTTTAAGTTAATTTGTTAATAACTTGGATGTAATTCCAATAAGTGAAACAATGTAAATGTTAATTTTATTCTTATTGTAATAAAAGAATGTTTCCAAGATGAAATGATTAATTTGATTTAAAATCTTAATTAATGTGTGCATTTACTCATAATGGGATATAAAAGGTAAATTAATAATGTAAAATGTTGACTTACCAATAAAATAATGTATAATGAATGGAAATGGAATGAAGTAGTGTATGAACTAATGGTAGCACTTGTTGTAAGCTAATAAGTAAATTAAAACGTAAAAAGTGCTAATTTAGATTAATAATTAATAGGTAGAATGAAATGTAAATTAATAAATTTATTAAATTAATTGGTTGGGAAGAGTAAAGATAACTAAATATACTTTAGTGACGATTTATGAAATAACGGAAAGAGTGGATAATAAGGGAATGTAATTACTAGTATGAAAATAAATGGAAACATTGATTTGAAAGTAATAAAAGCTTATTTATGTGACTAAAGGGTAATGGTAATGTTTATTGTATGTTACCTATTGTTTATTGAAATTTGAAATATTTGAAATGAAGATGGAATAGGAGAAAATTTATGTAATAGTTTTGAATCCAATGATAAACTTATCTATTTGACAATAATGAATGTCATAATTATTGGTTAATTTAATTAAATGGAAATTTTGGTAATTTTATTTATAATTTTAAAATTTAATGAAATTGGAAGTTAACACTGAAATTTACAAATTAATCCACTTTACAGTTACATCTGAATTTGTTTAAAACATTGTAAATGATTAAGGAATCAAAGATGATGAAATTTGTAAATTAAAGAATTGAAATTTGAAATTTGATTTAATTTGTTAAATTATTTATTTATTTAATTAAATGGAAAAATAGCCATTTTGGCCACTGACTCGGATTTCGACGAAACCAGTTTCATCGAAACCGTAACGGTGAATTATTGTAGGATTTCAAGTTTCGTAGCAATCGGACTTGTCGTTTGATCGTACGGACTCGAAATGCCTTGAAATCGTTGAAATTGAAATCAATTTAAAAAATATTGGTTTTGGCATAACTTCTTCATGCGGTGGAATTTGAACTTGAAACCTTATCCATTGTGTTTAAAATAATTTAAAACACCTATTTTGATATATGGGTTGATCAAATTTCATTCAGGAGTCGAAACGGGCTTTTTGGGCCATTTTGTTGTCGTTAGTGCGTATATCCATCTTATCCATCTATTCTATTTTCAACTTCGTCTATATATACCCTGCTATAAACCCTAGCAGCCTCTGTTTTTCATTTCTATACGTGTTATTCACCACCTCGCTTCAATGGCAGACAGACCCTAATTCCAATTGCAATCCCAAATCAAATCCAAAGTCAAAATTTCAAACTCCTAAAAAAATTCAGAAAAATTATATGTCGAAGCTCTCGACGAGAACATCACAGATCTATAATTCATTTTTCAATTTGAACCTCGATTTGTCCAGAAATTTTAGAACAATCCTCGGCCGTACGTTTGGTGGTTGATGTTCGGTGATGGATTGTCGAATCGAGGGTGTAGTTGGGTGGAGATGGAAACACAGGGTTCATCGGTGACAGTCGTTTGCATTACGAGTGGTCAGATCATTGTGGATAGTTTATTTGGGGCTTGCATCATATGGTGGAGCTGCTTCTGTTCTTTCGATCAGGCCTTCTGGGCTTGAGCGTGGGTGGTAGGAGGATGGCGTGTAGGCTTAGGTGAGGCCGGCGAGTTGATCTGGCTTGGTCACTTGCAGTCGAAGTGGCGACCGTAATAGGGTTTCGAGGTTGCGCGGTCAAAATCTCGTGCAGAATTAGGGTTCGCTGGATGGAGATGGGTGTGACGTGGCGCTGTACGTTTGGTGAAGTTTTTTATTATTTGAATTATAAGTTAATACTCAAATAGTCTAACACGTATATTTTCCACATACGAGGTCCGATTTACAAGCGGATTTTTGCGTTAGGATCGTAATGGAATTCCGGACACTTTGGCGCTGGTTTGGACAGATTCTGAGACTGTTTAAATTTTGGGTTTAAATTGGATTTAAATTCAATTTAATTCGAAAGGTGAGTGCTTTAACCCACTCACAACTTCTAAAATTTCTTATGTTTGTTAAATTAATTTTTTTGTGATTATGCATCTACTTATGATTTTTCCGCATATTTTAATCATCATCTCAGTTAATTGCGTTTATTTAAATTAAACTGCTAATAATTTATTATTGCATATGAACTGCCAGTTAGATAGATTATTTAATTTATTATCGAATATAAACTGTCAGTAATTACCTGTTATTTATTATATGCTCTATAATTGATGTTATTGTTTAAATTGGATGATGATTGATATTGGATGGATGGATGTTGCATGTTATTTTGTTTTAAACTGCAAATTTGTATGCACTTTATATTCATTCGGGATTGCGGTTTGAAATGATATATAACTGTATTTTTATATTTAAATTACGGATTGAAATGATAAATATCCGTATCACTTGACCATAAGGTAGAAAATTATATACAGACACCGTGGTCTATATATAAAAATATTTTGAAATGATTTCTATGGTTTTGGAAAAGGAATATACGGCTTAATAATTATTAATTTTTGAAGTTATATAAATATTTTATATATATATAGTTAAATTCTTGAATTTAAGCGATATATTAAATTGTTTATTAAAAATGGACTTAATAATGGAGTTTGATTTGTTTTATATTATATGGTTAAGTACCTATTTAAGATATTGCATATATAGAGTTTTTAAATGACTTAAATGAAATTTAAGTCGGAAGATAAATATGAAATTTGTTTAAATTGAATTCTTTAAGAATTGTACTTGAACAAATTTGATTTGAAATTTAAATAAAATAGAGATTTTAATGGGTATGATTCTTATAACTTGATTTGGTTTAAAGTGACTTAAATGAATATAAATAAATTGAAAGAATATCCAGTTGTTTGAAGTTTAAAGGTTTTACTTAAATGATATTTGATTTTCTTAAGTAAACATTTCAAATCTAAATAATATAAATTGAATTCAATATATATGAAATTATCAAAGAATTCATTTTGAAACGGTGGAATATTTAAAGCTTTGAAAGATATGGAAATTGGAATGTTTGTTTGGAATTTAAATTTATATTTGGAATAGATTTGTGAAGGTGAAGAAACTATTTTATTATATAAAGTAATTTATACTTTAACCATTTAAGTGGTGTGGTTATATTTCAAAGTTATGAAACTCAAAGTTTTATGTTTGAAAGGCTATATTTCAAGCGTTGGTTTAGAAATATTATAACTATGAAAAGTTATGGTTTAGAAAAGCATATATTTGAAAACGATATCATATTGATTTGGTTTTAAAAGGGATAATGATATCGTAATAATATGGTTTTGATATGAATATTATATCGTGGTTTTGAAGTATAAATTATTTTGAAATGACCGTGGTGTTATAATAATGTTTGGTTGTTGAAGAGACCGAGATCAGAAGTTGTCATACTCTCTGCCAACTCCGAAAACCACTTTAACAACTGTGTACGCGGTGGAGATTCCAGAATGAAGTAGGATGGTGACAGCATTTCCTTTGAGATAAATACGTGGATCCAACTCCCGTGAGTTGGCATAAGGTGGCTAAAACAGGAGCGACCGATGGGTTAATGAGGTAGCCCCTTTGATCGGACACATTTCGTCGATATTATACTCTGACGTTTGGATACATTCGGTGGCCACTTTTGATTTCTTTGATTTGGGGGTGTGGCTCGAGGTGGGCGGTAGCTGCGGTTATGTGTTACCACCGACCTGGAAGCATAATTTGTATATCTACCCTGGCATTGCCTAGTTGTGTCGTGTCACCTACCCTAGCGCGCCTCATACGATTTTGTTTTGTACCATACCTATAGAGTGCCCTATGACGACACCCAGGACTGGGGAGATTACGGTACTGTATAGACTATGGGAATATAAAAGTGTGTTAAGGTGGAAAATGTAAAGCCTTAACGCTATTTACAATTAAGTTTATTTTACAAATAGACATTATTATAATAGCGAAATATTACTACATAGTAAATAGTTTAACGGATCCTTAGGAGATGTGAATCCCGAGCATCTCTTGAGTTACTGCACTCACGTTGACACTGGATAGGAGATGTCAAATCACATAAACATCTCTGACGCCGTTCCACTCATATTATTACTATTGATTTAACTTACATAAGATCTTTTAGTTCTGACTCGAGTGTTTTGTCTTTTCAATTCGCTTGGGTCAGTCCGAGCATTTCAGGATTTGAAGATTTTATTCTGGAGGACGAAGACGAAGATTTGTATTACTATTATCTATTATTTTATTCCACTGCATCACATTGTTCCGCTGCATTGTTATTGATTATTCTATGGTATGTATAACCCTGATATATTTTATAAGTAAAATTAAGTATTTTGTAAAACAGCTTAATGAGTTGTATATTTGATTATTATATTTTATCCTTCCGCCGTGTGATTCTGTTTTGTTTTTTTTCATTTCTCTACTTTTTCTTATTTACCCCATAACAACCCGCCCATATGATTTAGGTCTGACTTGTGTGGTTTATCATGGATTTAAATCGTACGGAAAGGCGGGACGCTACATTTGGTATTAGAGCTTTGGTTTAGCGATAAACCTTAGATTTGTGGGGTTTGACTCTTTACTATTAGGGTAGCAATACCCTATGATGAGTCGCTGAGTGTATATATATGAGAGAGCGTATTTGTTAGTGTTATAAAAAGGTTTTGATATTGTGTTGCTTTGTTCCTTTTGTATTTATAAATTCTGGTTGGTGCATGGGACGCTATGACATCAATAGAGATTTCTAAACACTTAATAGGACAGACCGACACAATATTTGTTTTGAATATAGGTGAATGAAATAATTTTGCCTATTATATTTTCTATATATAAAATAAATTTTATAAATGATATATATATATATATATATATATATATATATATATTTGGTTGCAATATATTGGTTGTTAGGTAATGAAATTATAAATAATAGTGAAATGAGATTGAAAATAAAATAAATAAAAATTTGGAATTTTAGAACTTAAGCACGGGGTTTAAAAAAATTCTTTCGAATAGTTTTGGAATGTAATTATATTATTAGAAGTATTTTCTGATATAAATATTTCAATATAATTTGAAAGAATGGTCTTAAAGAAATTTTGGAAAAGAAATAAGCTGTACTACCCTCTTTGTCGTTGGAAAATAATTTCGGTGATGGCGGCCACATCATCGACATTCATTTTCGAGCTTCGAAGTGGGAAGGCCGCTGTAGTAGTTTTACTACAGATTTACTTTGAAAAAAAATTAAAATTGTTTTAAAGATAATTGGATACATAAATACGTTCATCTATTATTTTAAATGATTTGAAATTAAACCCGGTATTTTCGTTCTTTAATTTCTGTTAATCAATAAATTCAATTATTTTAGTAAAATGGAGAGTAATTAATAGACAATTGGAACCTCTAAATGAAATAAGAGATATAATGCTAAGTTGTAAATTAGATATAATAAAGAGGGAAAATTTCATGATATGAACAAGTGAAAATGAGGTTTTGTTAGAAATGAATAAAAGTAAATGAAACTGTAGTAAATGAAATGATAATCCATAATTTAAAATGAAATGTAAATTAAAAAGATAAATTATTATATGAATGAAATTAATAAAATTTAACTTGATTTATTGTTTGGATTTGTTGTTTGTTTGGTTTATGGATTGTTCGGGAAATGATATTCTAATTGTTTGGATGTATGAATAAGCTGTTGAGCTTTATCTAAGACTGTTGAGTAGAGGATATGCTTAGTAGCTTATTTTGCATGCTATGCAATTTAGAATATCTAACACCCGAACAAACCATTTGTTTTGTTTGCTTTGGATGGATAATTGCTTTATCTTGATTTTTTATGATGATTGTATGATGCTGGTTGCAATGATTGTTGTTTATATTTAATTGGTTGGAACCAATTTAAATATTTCATTTTATATAATTGTTAACCCTTTTGGATTATATAAGTGAAATAAAGGTTACGGAAGCAATTGCTGCTGCTTTTGGTTTCATAATTAAGCGTTAATTTCCCGACAAATAGGTACGTTTTCGGATTACGGTTTATAGCGTATTATTTTGTTTTTCTGTGTTGGGATATATATTATTTTGGAAAATATAAGTTATATATTGTTATATTTGATATTATATTTTCTCCCGAGCCTCTCCGTACAAAGGACACTCTGCCGAAATTTTGGACTTAGAAATTTTTTGAAAAGTGTTTTCCAAACTTTATTAATTTAGTATAAAAAGGTTTAACGGTTATAAATTGGTATATTTTACTTCAAATTATTTTATTTTTTAAATTCAGTTGTTTATAAATCTAATATTTTAAGTAGTATATATTGATATCTAAATCCTTCTTTTCCCTACTTTTCCTTTTCGGGGACGAAAAGTTTTGTGTGGCGGAGAGTGTAACGGCCTGTAAATTTTCAGTAATTATTATTGTTAATTTAAGAAGATTTTGGTAATTTAATGTTGAAGGAAATAAAAATTTAGTGAATTATTAATGGAAATAGTAACTTGGATAAGATTGGTAAGTTAATTTTTAATAACTTGAATATAACAGTATAAGTGTAAGTTAATTTGTTAATAACTTGGATGTAATTCCAATAAGTGAAACAATGTAAATGTTAATTTTATTCTTATTGTAACAAAAGAATGTTACCAAGATGAAATGATTAATTTGATTTAAAATCTTAATTAATGTGTGCATTAATTCATAATGGGATATAAAAGGTAAATTAATAATGTAAAATGTTGACTTACTAATAAAATAATGTATAATGAATGGAAATGGAATGAATTAGTGTATGAACTAATGGTAGCACTTGTTGTAAGCTAATAAGTAAATTAAAACGTAAAAGGTGCTAATTTAGATTAATAATTAATAGGTAGAATGAAATGTAAATTAATGAATTTATTAAATTAATTGGTTGGGAAGAATAAAGATAACTAAATATACTTTAATGATGATTTATGAAATAACGGAAAGAGTGGATAATTAGGGAATGTAATTAGTAGTATGAAAATAAATGGCAACATTGGTTTGAAATAATAAAAGCTTATTTATGTGACTAAAAGGTAACGGTAATATTTATTGTATGTTACCTATTGTTAATTGAAATTTGAAATATTTGAAATGAAGATGGAATAGGAGAAAATTTATGTAATAGTTTTGAATCCAATGATAAACCCATCTATTTGACAATAATTAATGTAATAATTATTGGTTAATTTAATTAAATGGAAATTTTGGTAATTTTATTTATAATTTTAAAATTTAATGAAGCTGGAAGTTAACACTGAAATTTATAAATTAATCCACTTTACAGTTACATCTGAATTTGTTTAAAACGTTGTAAATGATTAAGGAATCAAAGATGATGAAATTTGTAAATTAAAGAATTGAAATTTGAAATTTGATTTAATTTTTTAAATTATTATTTATTTAATTAAATGGAAAAATGGCCATTTTGGCCACTGACTCGGATTTCGACGAAACCAGTTTCATCGGAACCGTAATGGTGAATTATTATAGGATTTCAAGTTTCATAACGATTGGACTTGTCGTTTGATCGTACGGATTCGAAACGCCTTGGAATCATTGAAATTGAAATCAATTTGAAAAATATTGATTTTGGCATAACTTCTTCATACGATGGAATTTGAACTTGAAACCTTTTCCATTGTGATTAAACTATTTTAAAACACCTATTTTGATATATGGGTTGACCCAATTTCGTTTTGGAGTCGAAACGGGCTTTTTGGGCCATTTTGTGGTTAGCGCGTATATCTATCTTATCCATCTATTCTATTCACCTCCTCACTTCAATGGCAGACAGACCCTTATTCCATTTGCAATCCCAAATCAAATCCAAAGTCAAAATTCCAAACTCCTCAAAAAAATTCAGAAAATTATATGTCGAATCTCTCGACGAGCGTATCTCAGATCTGTAATTCATTTTTCAATTTGAACCCCAATTTGTCCAGAAATTTTAGAACGATCCTTAGCCGTTCGTTTGATGGTTGATGTTCGGTGATGGATTGTCGAATCGAGGGTGTAGTTGGGTGGAGATGGACGCATGGGGTTCATCGGTGACAGTCGTTCGCCAAATGAGTGGTCAAATCATCATGGATAGTTCATTTGAGGCTCGCGTCATATGGTGGAGGTTGCTTCTTTTCTTTCAATCAGGGCTTCTGGGCTTGAGCGTGGGTGGTAGGCGGATGGCGTGTAGGCTTAGGTGAGGCCGGCGAGCTGATCTGGCTTGGTCGCTTGCAGTCGAAGTGACGGCCGTAGTAGGGTTTCGAGGTCGCGCTGTCAAAATCTCGTGCAGAATTAGGGTTCGTTGGATGGAGATAGGTGTGACGTGGCGCTGTACGTTTGATGAAGTTTTTTTAATTTAAATTTTAAGTTAATACTCAAATAGTCTAACACGTATATCTTTCACATACGAGGTCTGATTTACGAGCGGATTTTTGCGTTGGGATCGTAGTGGAATTCCGATCAATTTGGCGTTGGTTAGGACAGATTCTAAGACAATTCAAATTTTGGGTTTAAATTGGATTTAAATTCAATCTAAATTCAAAAGGTAAGTGTTTTAACCCACTCTCAACTTCTAAAATTTCTTAAGTTTGTTAAATTAATTTTTTTTGCGATTATGCTTCTATTTATGATTTTTCCGCATGTTTTAATCATCATCTCAATTAATTGCGTATATTTAAATTAAACTGTTATTAAATTTATTATTGCATATAAACTTCCAGTTAGATAGATTATTTAATTTATTATTGAATATAAACTGTCAGTAATTACCTGTTATTTATTATATGCTCTATAATTGATGTTGTTGTTTAAATTGGATGATGATTGTAACAAATGGTTGATAATTGATATTGGATGGATGGATGTTGTATGTTATTTTGTTTTAAGATGCAAATTTGTGTGCACTTTATATTCATTCGGGATTGCGGTTTGAAATGATATAAAATCGTATTTTTATATTTAAATTACGGATTGAAATGATAAATATTCGTATCACTTGACCATAGGGTAGAAAATTATATACAGACACCGTGGTCTATACATATAAAAATATTTTGAAATGATTTCTATGGTTTTGGAAAGGAATATACGGTTTAATAAGTATTAATTTTTGAAGTTATATAAATAATTTAAATATATATAGTTAAATTCTTGAATTTAAGCGATATGTAAAATTGTTTAATAAAAATGAGCTTAATAATGAAGTATGATTTGTTTTATATTATATAGTTAAGCACCTATTTAAGATATTGTATATACAGATTTTTTAAATGACTTAAATGAAATTTAAGTTGGAAGATAAATATGAAATTTGTTTAAATTGAATTCTTTAAGAATTGTACTTGAACAAATTTGATTTGAAATTTAAATAAAATGGAGACTTTAATGGGTATGATTCTTATAACTTGATTTGGTTTAAAATGACTTAAATGAATATAAAGTTGAGATAAATGAATATATCAAGCTAAATAAATTGAAAGAATATCTAGTTGTTTGAAGTTTAAAGGTTTTATTTAAATGATATTTGATTTTTTAAGTAAATATTTCAAATTCAAATAATAGTAATTGAATTTGATATATATGAAATTATCAAAGAATTCGTTTTTAAATGGTGGAATATTTAAAGCTTTGAAAGATATGGAAATTGGAATGTTTATTTGGAATTTAAATCTATATTTGGAACTGATTTGTGAAGGTGAAGAAACTATTTTATTATATAAAGTAATTTATACTTTAACCATATAAGTTGTGTGGTTATATTTCAAAGTTATGAAATTCAAAGTTTTATATTTGAAAGGTTATATTTCAAGCGTTGGTTTGGAAATATTATAACTATGAAAAGTTATGGTTTAGAAAAGGATATATTTCAAAATGATATCATATTGATTTGGTTTTAAAAGAGAAAATGATATCGTAATGATATGGTTTTGAAATGAATATTATATCGTGGTTTTGAAGTATAAATTATTTTGAAATGACCACGGTGTTATAATAACGTTTGGTTGCTGAAGAGACCGGGATCGGAAGTTGTCATACTCTCTGCCAACTCCGAAAACCACTTTAACAACCGTGTATGCGGTTGAGATTCCAGAATGAAGTAGGATGGTGGCGGTGTTTCCTTTGAGGTAAATACATGGACCCAACTCCCATGAGTTGGCATAAGGTGGCCAAAAC
This sequence comes from Allium cepa, assembly GCA_030765085.1. NCBI lineage: Eukaryota > Viridiplantae > Streptophyta > Magnoliopsida > Asparagales > Amaryllidaceae > Allium > Allium cepa. Next base: position 176,592,977 of record CM060940.1, read on the forward strand.
AGGTGCGATCGACGGGTTAATGAGGTAGCACCTTTGATCGGACACATCCCTTCGATATTATACTCTGACTTTTGGATTTATTCAGTGGCCACTTTTGATTTCTTTTATTTGGGGGTGTGGCTCGAGTTGGGCGGTAGCTGCGGCTATGCTTTACCACCGACCCGGAAGCGTAATTGGTATATCTACCCTGGCATTGCCTAGTTGTGTCGTGTCACCTACCCTCGCGCGCCTTATACAATTTTTTTTGTACCATACCTATGGAGTGCCCTCTGACAACGCCCAGTACGGGGGAGATTACGGTACTATATAGACTATGGGAATATAAAAGTGTGTTAAGGTGGAAAATGTAAAGCCTTAACGCTATTTAAAAGTAAGTTTATTTTACAAATAGACATTATTATAATAGCAAAATATTACTACATAGTAAATAGTTTAACGGATCCTTAGGAGATGTGAATCCCGATCATCTCTTGAGTTACTGTACTCACGTTGACACAGGATAAGAGATGTCAAATCCCATAAACATTTCTGACACCATTCCATTCATATTATTTACTATTGATTTAACTTACATAAGATCTTTTAGTTCTGACTCGAGTGTTTTGTCTTTTCAATTCGCTATTGTCAGTCCGAACATTTCACGATTTGATGATTTTATTCTGGAGGACGAAGATGAAGATTTGTATTACTATAATCTATTATTTTATTCCACTACATCACATTATTCCGCTGCATTGTTATTGATTATTCTATGGTTTGTATAACTCTGATATATTGTATAAGTAAAATTAAGTATTTTGTAAAAGAGCTTCATAAACTGTATATTTGATTACTATATTTTATCCTTCCGCTATGAGATTCTGTTTTGTTTTTTTTCCTTTCTCTACTTTTTCTTATTTACCCCATAACAACCTGCCCTTCTATATGATTTAAGTCTGACGTGTGTGGTTTATCGTGGATTTTGACCGTGTGGAAAGGCGGGACGTTACATTAAATGAGATAGGGGTTTAAAAAAAAGTTTATAAAATTATTGGAAAGATGGATTTGAACAGAAAATTGTCACTAATGACATTTGTAAATTAATTATGATATGCTTTAACAAGTGTTGGTTTAAGATGAACAAGTGGCAAAAATAATTTTTTTCTCTTAAAAATTAAAATATATCCAAATGAGAAATTTGTAAACCAGGCTGTTTACAGTAAAAAAAATTCTTTCATATTCCTTCATCTCCACTTTCTGAAATCAAAACAGAAAAAACAACAAAACTGCATATCAAACCAGATGTTAAATTCCAGGAAACAATCTTCATTAATTAAAACCAAGATTAGATCAAAGCAAATCTTAAAAGCCTAGAACTAAATTCAACATTAGCATCAAAGCTGAAAACAATTGAAACAAAGATTTATCTAAGTTTTCAAAAGCCTGGAAGTTCAAGTCCAGAAAAACTTAATAACAACTACAGATCAGTACCTATTTCCAGATTTTCAGAATCAAGTCTCTGTTCAAGATAATAAAAAACCTGTTTCTCTGTTTTTCCTCTGTGCATCATCCATAGGTGAGCAAACCACTTGACCTTGTTTTAATCTCTTGATGTCTGATGAGGTAAATATGCTTGTATATTGTGTTAACCTGCCTACATGTGTTTATATATGTGTATAAAATTGTTGTGCATGTCAGTATGTAATTCTGATTCCATGTTTACAGGGTTTCAAAACCTATTCAAAAAATCTATATCACCCAAAAGAATTAATGACAGGCTTTGATTTCTAAACAAAAATTGTTTTTAAGACTGAAATAAGAATTGTAAAAATAGTTTTAAGAAACTATATAAAGCAAATTTATCAAAAAAATAAGATTTCAGAGGGAATTGTGCAAACTGGAAAAACTCGATGATCTGGATTCCAAGAATTGGTTATAGGGATGAATTCGTTTGTGAAAGCGATGATTTTTAAAGGAAGAATCAGGATTTTAAGGTGGTAATTAGGGAGAATATAGGAGTTGAACGGAATTTGCATTTTCGCAAAATTCTGGTGGTTGACGACAAACTGTGGGTCATGACCAATGTCGAGGATGGTTTGGTTGATGCTGATTAATGGAAAAATAATAGGAGAATTTTTAGATGAACGTGGCGATGGGTTAACGTCGATCTAGGGTTCGACTACCCTTTTTATCGATCAGGTTTGTGTAGTTACAATTTCGTCATCGAGGTGATTGATCGGACCAAGTGGATTCGATGGGGCATGTCGCGTCGTGGCTCTGAGTGGAGTGGCACGATCATTACTGATCTAGGTTGTCGTCGGCAAGGGGTTTTTCATCAGTAATGGGTTCCAGTAATTGGTCGAAAGGCACGATCTTGATCGACAACGAGTTTGGAAGTTCTGGGCGGTCGAATTCATTGCCGTGGTCATAGGTGAATAGCTGAAGGTCTCAGTGACGATCAATGATGGGCAGAGTGGGTGTGCACATTCATGCGTGCACCTATGTGTCAGGAAATTTAAAAGAAAGGAAGAAGAAGGAGGCGACTCGAAGTCGAATGAGGGGGAAATGACGAGGTAGCTCGAAGTAATGTAGTAGGGGTAGGTTGCTCGTGTATTTGTGAGTTTAGCTCGAGAATTTTTATAGGTTGGCTCGGGTTTTTATTCTGGTCATTAATTTTGAAAATAAAACTTTTTCCACGGTTTTGAAAAAATAATTTGTTAAACGCTTGAATGAAATTTTCAAACAATTAAGTCAAAAGTTTTAAATGTACCAAAATGAACAAGTTTTGAATTATGTTTATAAAGATTTAATTTTAATTTTTTTAAATTTATCATGGGTTAAATATATATATATATATATATATATATATATATATATATATATGATAATTAATCCATAAGTGTTTAAAATAAAATTTAAATAATGAAGTAAGAAAGTAATTAAGGCAAGTGTGTTCTCAAATTATTTTGAGTAACATGATTTCAAACATCTAAATTTGATATGATTTAAATGATGTTTAAGCAATTAATTAAGATAAAAGAGTTTATCTTTGATTAATTAAAATTTAAAGTAATTAAAGATAATTACTTAATAAAAATAATAAAAGGATGATCAAGTAATTAAGGGTTAATTACTTAATTAAGTAAAGAAGGATTTATTAATGTGGATAGTTAAATAATAATTACTTAATTAATCAAATTAATTAAGAGTTAATTAATTAAAGGATAATGACTTAATAATTAAGGGTTAATTAATTAAGGTAATTAAGGATAAATAATCAAAGGATAATTAATTAATGGAAAATGATTGAGGAATGATAATTAATTGAGGATTAATAAATTAGTGTAATTAATTACGAATAATTATTTCAAGGTTAATCTAATAATGGATAATTATTAAATGATTGAAGGTTAATAAATTATTAGTTAAGGTTAATTAATTAATAATTAAAGGTTAATTAAGTTATTATTAATAGTTAATTAATAAATAAATAAAGAATAATTAATCAAAATGGTTTTTAATTAATTAATATAGTTAGCTAGGATTAGTGTTTATTCATAAGTAATTTATCTAATTTAAATTAATCACATAATTAATTGATCTTACTTATGGATGTTTGGATTCTATTGAATTGTTTGATATCCCTGATGTGTGATGCTTTGTTTTGATTTGAACTGTGATGAATGTAATTTATTTATCTGTGATGAATGCAATTTATTTATCTGTGATAAATTTATATTATTTATCTGTGAATCTGTGAATGAAGATAAGCGTTATAGGATTACACCTCTTATTTATAGTTGTTGTATTTGGATTGTGATGATTGATGATGTTGCACTATTGGGTAAAACCCTAGACTACACCATACACACATAAATACGGATTTCCCGAAAATAGGTTAAGTCACAGATATTTTAAATTTAAACATTATTTGTTTTAAAGATTTGGTTATGAATCCAAAATGATTTGTGAAATGGATTTGGGTTGAATGTAGAAAGCTTTTAAAAGGAAGTTTTAAATTGAGGTTTAGCTTGAATATAATATATCTTATTTAAGATTTGGAATTACTTTGGAAACTTTGTTTTGAAAGGGTTGTACAAGTTATACTTTAAAAGTATCTTAAAAGTTTTATTTTGAGAATTTGAATTTAACCCAAGTTTGAAAGGCTTTAACTTGAGCAAATATAATCAGGTTTTCCCAAAATGAAAAATCTTATTTTCAAATGATAATAGCTTTGAAATAAAGAAAGGATTTCCAATTTTTGTGAAAAGATTTCAAATTTGAAATTGAAACTGTTTTGAAAGCTATGAATGAATCTTTGAAAAATATTGCTGAATCTTGTTTTCAAAATTTAAGAAGATCTAAAAGGTGTATCTTTTGTATAAAATATGTGGAATGGAAATAGTTTTTGAAAGCTATGAATAAATCTTTGTGGAAGATTGTTGAACCTTGTTTTGAAATTGTGGAGGATCTTAAAGGTATATGTTTTGTATAAAGATTTGGAATTGAAATAGTTTTTGAAAACTATGAATGAATCTTTGTGAAAGATTGGTGAACTTTGTGAAGTGAATCTTTTTTTTGAAGATTGAAAATGGTAATTTTTTTAAACCATTTGAAAGAAAGGTTTTGGGTGAAAGTTTTGACTTAACTGAGATCCTAATATCCATAAGTTTTTAAATATTGCGCTCATTATTCAGTTTAGCCGGGAGAGGACTTAGTTTCATATAACCCATTTTGAATAATGATACGACGTAAATGGATAGCATTTGATGACCGATGATGAAGACCGGGTATTTTTGAGAACGCAAGGATAACCCGTCGAATGTCTCTGCACTGAGCCGCGCCGGTATAGGGATCTCCATATGAATGGGGAGTCTGATCGGGATCGTGAATACCTGGATTGCAAGGGCTTCTTCATGAAACAGACTTGTATGGATGTATGTCGGACGTTACATTTTAAGATGTAAAGCTGGTTTCTATCAAGTACATTTCTGTTTGGTGGTGGAGAATTTATTCTCTTAGCTTAACATCCTTCTCTAAGACGTACGAGCTCAAAGGTTATGTAGTTGATGATTACTAGTGATATATTCCCAATTTCATAATGTGGCATAAGAAGTGCCGCTGATCATTTATTGATCGAAGCATGGCTTTTGTGTAAAGCTTAGCTTTGTGGATGAGACTGCATCAAAAACTCACAACCCGGAAATGGTCGAAACAGGAAAGACGTAGCAAGGTTAGGGGGGTCGCGCCCTTTATTGTATGTTTATTTCCTTCTGGAAAAGGATGGTATCATGGTATGGAGCCCAGACACTTAACTCAAGTGGTCACCGCAAATTCATTACTTTGTGGTTGCTTTGTGGTTGAGAGCTCTAGGATAAAGGTCGCAAATGATCGAGGAATGGCATGCTTGTGTTGTAGTTACCTAGTTACAGAGGTAACCCGACCTTGTGTTGGCAGAGAGCTGGTTAAGTACTCGGGGCGTCCCTCCAAAGGCGTACCCATGTGGCCTAGGAAGTTCCTTGGCCTGGCCATTTGTTGGAAATCTAGTCACCAATACGCACCTTGTACGGTTTTAGTTGTATGACATGCCATTTACTTATGGTGGTCACCACTATTTAGATGGTAGCTATAGTAGGCATAGTTTGGAATGTCTATGCTGGCCAAGATTAATATTATATTTTCGAAAGGTTTTCAGCACTATGCACTAATAATAATATCAAAAGGTTTTTGCGTATCAAGCATGTTTAACTATCATAAGGAGAAATCTCCTCCAATTCTACATTTGCATTGTGTGTACGGTGGGAGGCCTTATGGTAATTTCATTTTTCAAAACTCATTGCGGATTTTTTTTTAAATTCTTTTTCTTTTTTTGTGTAAAGAAAACTGTTTTTGTTTGCTCACACCAGTCCTATGACTTACCTGGAGTTTATTTTTCCCTTTATAAACTCCGGGTGCCCATAATTTTCCACACGGGCAGTCTTGAGTTGGTTTTTTTTAGATAATCAAATAGTAGCTGTAGATCCGATAGCATCCAGCCTTTGGATTTGGCGATAGCATTTGTTTCACTTGGACCGACCTTGCTTAAGTCCAAATTGATGGTGGTTCAAGCTTTTGGTTCAAGCTATCTTTTGTTTGGAGATTGAGTTGCTGTTGCAATATGGAGTTGGATTCTTTTGGAGACTCTTCTGTCTTTTGGTGTTATCTTTCCGCTACTATTTGTTCCGCTGTTTTATTTTGCTCTGATGTTTATGGATATGTTGTATCATATTATAATAGACATTGTATCTATTGTGTATCAATGACATTATTCATTTTCTTCAACCGTGTTGTTGTACTTAATGTGTTATAAGCTCCAGCGTGAATCAGATTTTCAACGGTTGAATCTGCAGCATTCGAGTATAAGTGGAGTATGTGTGTCGATTTTCGAACGCTGAATGTGACAATCCGGGATTTTGGCAATATTATTTTAATAAGTATTTAATCTAATTAAATAAAATACAAGCTTATCATTTTATAAATGAATAAGATTTTTGCCTTTACCATTTATATATATATATATATTGTGAAGGAAACTACGATTTGAGAATTTAAAATAAAAACTAATCTTATCAATATTAAATATAAGTATAAAAATATATTAACATAATAAAGTGTTTGAAGGTTTAAGCTTAAAAATAGAAATAAAAATAAAAATTATGTTAAAAATAAGTATATAAGTGGGTTTGTGTGTATGCAACCTAAGATGAACTTAAAATTTTTTAAGTTAAGCACAAGGGTATAAAATAAAGTAAGGCAAGGAAATATATGTTGCTATGAATTTAGAAATGCATGGCAAAAGTAAAATAAAATAAAAATAAAAAATCTATATATACGTACAAGATTCAAATGGATATGCATGTATACTTGAAGGGAGACATGCATATTTAATACTATCATCTCAGCATAAACAAAAGTCATTTGAAATGCTACAAATCATTTCAGTTTTGAGAAAAGAAAAAACATCTTATTTTGTCAAAGAAGAAGAAAATATCTCTGATCAAACCAAAGAAAGCGTTTGTACTAGCAAATACCTACACCTGTATATTTACTCTAGATATATCCTTCTTATTCCTGTGCGTTTTCAAACATAAGCAAGCCAGAATAAAAAGGTAAGTAAACATCATCATTTTACAAGTTCAAAAATAACTCAAACTAAACAATAACAGGAAGATTTAATGGAAGATCAAGTAGCAGTTTTTTCCTAAACAGAAATCGTTCTCTGTTCAAGCTTTTGTCAGGTGAGTAAACAATTCAAAAAAAAACAGTATTAAAACCTGAATTTTTCTGTGTTATCTGAATATAAAATCATGTTGTTAGCCTGAGAATTTGGATTGAATTGGATGCATGTATGTGTGAATATTTAATGACTGTTTAAAATAGGCCCTGTTGATAAACTACAGCTTTTGTTTTCTCTCAAAATCCAATATATCAACATTTAATCTCTAATAGCCTTTGATTGGTAAATGAAAGATGTTTGCAAACAAGTAACATCCCTCCTAAAAATAATTACAGGAAACGAAAATGAATATTCGGTTCGAAATTTTATAATTTACAGTGAAATTGTAAATTTGGTCAAAATTTTATGAATTCAATTCTAAGAATGGATTGCACGGTTGAATTAGAGATAGGAAATCGTGATTTTTGGTATGCATATCATAATTTTTAGTTTGAAAATTTGGGTGCATTCTGGAATTGTTCATTTTGGACAAATTGGTCGATTTCAGTTGTTCAACGACGAACTAGTCGTCGTGGTTGAGCTTGAATGTAGAGGGGAAGTCGTATATCATGGGAAAAATGCTATCATGATTTTTCAGGGGTTGTGATGATAAAAAAGGATCGAGTTAGGGTTTTTCTTCCTGGACGTGTCGACGATGTTCAGATGGGTTCTCGATGCCTAGTGGCGATCAGGATCGATCGCGAGTTGAGCCGTGGGTGCTGGAAGGTGCAATGAAGCAACGGAGTGAATGATGTGGGTTCTCGAGTACGTGATCATCCGTGGTGGACGACGATTTCGGTGAGGTTGTTTCCAGGTTTATGGGTTTTAGGCTCGAATTCGATTTTGCAATGAATCGATGAGATGGGTCGATCTCGTGGAGTTGCCGTGGTTGTTGTCAACTCGTCTGAGGGTAGGATGGATATCATCGACGATCGAAGGCGATGTGCATGTGGATGTGCACGTTTCGTGCCTCTGCGAAGTGGGTTTGATGGAAGATGTTTTGCTCGGGTTTAAGCACGAAGGAGTATGGGTTTTGCTCGAAGCAAGAGATCGGGGTTTTGTCTCGTGTTTGAATCGGATTTGAAGGGATTTTGCTCGGATTTTCTTGTGATGGTCAAATTTATGTTGTACAGGAAGTGTTTTAGAATTTAAAACAATGAAATTTTTGATCTTTGAAATGTTGCTAGGTCTAAACGCAAACTAAACTAAGTTTTACTTGTGGAAATAATTCGTTTACAAAGAATAAACATCTTAACAAGTTTAAATATGATAAAGTAGATAAGATTTAGAGAATAGTAAAAGTAGGGTTCAAAATGATTTTTGTATTAAATTTTATTTAATAACTTTGAAAGAAAAAATTCAAAGATTTTAAAGGTTAAAAAAAATTTGATGTATATATTGTTTAAATTATAATTGATTTCTAAATTTTTTATTTTTAAATAAAGTTTGAAAGATAAGAATTTAGTGAATCAATTAATTTAAGATAAGTAGTTTTTCTTAATTAAGAATCTTTTAATTATAAGAGATTATGAAATTATTTAATTGATTTTAAATTAACTAAGTAATTAATTAGTGAAAAATTAAAGATAATCACTTATAAATTAAGTAAGAGGAATTACTTAATGAAGTAATTTAAGGGATTAATTACTTGGTGTAATCAATTTAGTTAATGTGATTAATTTTAATTAATTAATTAAGTTTAATGAATTAAAGAGGATTACTCGATGATGAGATTAAGTATAATTACTTAACGTAATTAATGGAGTGTAATTATTTAGTGAAGTAATTAACGAATAATTACTGGATGTAATTAATTAAGGGAAATTACTTGATGTATATTATTCAAACGATAATTATTTGAAAGAAGTAAATAAGTGGTGATTACTTAGGGTAGTTAAAGGATTAACTAATGAAAAAAATTAGAGGGTCATTAGTTAATGTGAAAAATGGAAGAGATCAATCTTGCTTATGAATGATGATAAGTGCTTTGGATTGGTAGATATCTCTGATTTCAGTTGCTTGTGATATGATAAGTTGGATGGACAGTGATTATGAGATTATCTATCCATTATGAATGGCTGTGTGAAAGTGATATTCGGTAATAAAAATTAAATTGTATTGAATTGAATAACTTGGGTTTAGATGACATTGGACTCGAAGAGGCCGGAGTCGGTTATTAGTAAATACCCGAAACCACTTCGATTCTTTATAGATTGATATGTGAAATCCATAAACTGGAATCAAATGTTTTAAGTGAATAGGACTGTTTAATCTAAGTTTTGGTACTTAGAATTTTGTGAGTGAAATAAGTAATGTCTATAACAATTGGTGAATTTGTATTTGATACAAGTTACTCGGGTTATATATATTTGTAAGTTGTATGTTTTGGTCATTCATGTTAGATAGGTTTACTCATGCTGGTTTCCAGCCTGACCCAGGTGTTACTTTGATGCAATGCTCGGGTCAGACCGAGTATTACAAATTTTCAGGTAAGGACGTTTTGGAGCTCAGGAGGCGAGCTGGATGGTAAGAACGTATGGAGTGTTTCCGCTGTATTATACTGTTGTATATTTGTGACATGATAATTGTGTATATTCAGTGTCTGTATATATATGTGTAACTCTGATGTATTAAAATATAGTTGATAGATATAATATTCTTTTGTAAACCGATAATATCTATTATTATTTTTATCCGCTGCGAATGTGAGATGTTGATGTTTTTTGATCTTCTTCTTCTTCTTCTTTTATCTCCTCCTTCTTTTTCATAACTATATGGAATTTTCGGGGTCGAAATCTCTGGGTTGTTACACTGAAATTTAGGTCGCGAAATTTGGTATCAGAGCTAAAGGTTAAACTTTAGCTTTTGGAGTATAACACATTAGGTACCTCATTAGAGATAGGGTGAAGTATACCCTAGAATGAGTATTCCCTAAGATGCCCATCTGTATGCCTCAGTAAATTCACTTACTGTTCACTAATAGCGAGTATGAGTGCAAGAAGAGGACGAGATAGGAAACAAGGAAGTACCACTACAAATGGTCAATACCCTGTAACAACAAGAAACAACTCTTCTCAATCTCCTTTGTTCATCGTTCACTTCCAATTCTGTGATTGCTTTGCGGCAGCTCAAGGGAGAAGCTTTGGCGTGGTGGCAGTGAAAATCGTTGTAGAAAAAAAATTCTAATTCCTATCTTGTATTCTCTTTATCAGTTTTTCGTTTTAACTTAAATGAAGTTGGAATTTTAAATTGAAATAAATTGGTTAATAAAATATGAATCTGAATTGAATTGTATCTGCTGTCCGTTCTTTGGGGTCTAGATATATTCTGCAAATGGTTAGTTATCCTTCGGACTAACCAATGCCCTTGAATATTTCATAGATCTGATGCCCTGAGTATTTTGTGAAGTGTTGAATAAGTTTGTTCTTGTATCTATTAGTGATATTCTGATTTGGTAAGCCGAATGCAGATTAGATATTCAGTTTGATCTTGTAAATCAGTTTTCTATCTCAGATGTGTTCACCTGTTCTTTGTAGTCTCCTTGTCTAGCAAAATTCGAGGACGAAATTTTCTTAAAGAGGAATATGTGACATTCCCGGTTTTTCGCCCAGTTTAATTTGATAATTAATTTAATTTTTGGAACAAAATTATGAATTTTTGGTGAATTGATAAGAAATTTCCGAAATATATGTATATAGATTGCTTTTGAATTGCATTTTGAATTTGAAACTCTAAAATAAATATATTAGAAAATAAATTGAATTTAAAAATACTGTGTTTCAAAATTTATAAAATTTGTTTTCTAATTTTGATATAATTAGTTGGAAATTTTATTTTGAAACTTAGATAATAATTTTCTAAAAGTTAAATTTGAATATTTTCAACACCTGTATTATTTATATAAATTTAGGTATAATAACTTAAGTTTAATTTTAAATTTATACATAACTAAATGTAATTTGTATATACGTATGTATATACACACATTTAAAAGTATAATAGATTAATTTTAAAATACTATTGGTTATAAAAGATTAGAAAATTTTCTTTTTAATTATAGTTTGTAAATATATATACTTAAGGGTTTAAAAATACAAATTACAAACTAAATGATATAGGAGTTTAAAACAAAGTTTATAAAATTATTTGAAAGAGGGATTTAAACATAAAATTATCACTAATGATATTTGTAAATTAAGTATGATATGCTTTAACAAGTATTGGTTTAAGATGAACAAGTGGCAAAAAACAAAAAAATTTCTCTTAAAAATTAAAATATGTCCAAATGAGAAATTTGTAAACCAGGCTATTTACAGTAAAAAAAAGTTTCTTTCATATTCCTCTATCTCCACTTTCTGAAATCAAAACAGGAAAAAAAACAACAAAACTTCAAATCAAATCAGATATCAAATTCCAGGGAACAATCTTCATTAATTAAAACCAAGATCAGATCAAAGCAAATCTTAAAAGCCTGGAACTAAATTCAACATTAACATCATACCTGAAAACAACTGGAACAAAGATTTTTCCAAGTTTTCAAAAGCCTAGAAGTTCAAGTCTAGAACAACTTAATAACAACTACTGTTCAAAATCATCAAAAACCTGTTTCCCTGTTTTTCCTCTGTGCATCATCCATAGGCGAGCAAAAAACTTGACCTTGTTTTAATCTCTTGATGTCTGATGAGTTAGATATGATTGTATATTGTGTTAATCTACCTGCATGTGTTTACATATGTGTATAAATAAAATTGTTGTGCATGTCAGTATTTTCTTCTGATTCCAAGTCTACAGGGTTTAAAAAACTATTCAAAAAATCTATATCACCCAAATGAATTAATGATAAGCTTTGATTTCTAAACGAAAATTGATTTTAAGATTGAAATAAGAATTGTAGAAATAGTTTTAAGAAATTATATAAAGAAAATTTATCAAAAAAATAAGATTTCAGAGGAAAATTTTCAAACTGGAAAAACTCGATGATCTAGATTCCAAGATTTGGTTACAGGGATGAATTCGTTTGTGAAAGCGATGATTTTTAAAGGAAGAATCAGGATTCTTAAGGTGGTAATTAGGGAGAATATAGGGGTTGAATGGAATTTGCATTTTTGCAAAATTCTGGTGGTTGACGACGAATTGTTGGTCATGATCAATGTCGGGGGTGGTTTGGTTGATGTCGATTAATGAAAAAATAATAGGAGAGTTTTTAGATGAACGTGGTGATGGGTTGACGTCGAACTAGGGTTCGACTACCCCTTTTTGTCGATCGGGTTTGTGTAGTTACAGTTTCGTCGTTGAGGCGATTTAGATGATCGGACCAAGGGGATTCGATAGGGCACATCATGGCGTGGTTCTGAGTGGAGTGGCACAATCTCTGGTGATCAAGATTGTTGTCGGCGAGGGGTTTTTCATCTGTATTGGGTTCCAGTATTGGTCGAAAGGTACGATCTTGATCGACAGCGAGTATGGAAGTTTTATGAGGTCGAATTCGTCGCTGTGGTCGTAGGTGACTAGCTGAAGGTCTCGGCGACGATCAATGATGGTCAGAGTAGGTGTGCACATCATGCGTGCGCCTACGTGTCAGGAATTTTAAAAGAAAGGAAAACGAAGGAGGCGACTCGAAGTCGAACGAGGGGAAAATGACAAGGTAGCCCGAAGTAATGTAGTACAGGTAGGTTGCTCGTGTATTTGCGAGTTTAGCTCGAGAATTTTTATGGGTTGGCTCGTGTTTTTATTCTGGTCATTAATTTTGAAAAGGAATCTGTTTTCCAGGGTTTAAAGTAATAATTTGTTAAAGGCTTGAATAAAATTTTCAAACAATTAAGTCAAAAGTTTTAAATGTACCAAAATGAACAAGTTTTGAATTATGTTTTTAAAGATTTAATTTTAAAAATGTTTTTAAAATTTGTCATGGGTTATATATATATATATATATATATATATGATAATTAATCCATAAGTGTTCCAAATAAAATTTAAATAATGAAATAAGAAAGTAATTAAGGCAAGTGTATGCTCAAATGATTTTGAGTAACATGATTTCAAACATTTAAATTTCATAAGATTTAAATGATGTTTAAGTAATTAATTAAGATAGAAGAGTTTATCTTTAATTAATTAAAATTTTAAGTAATTAAAGATAATTACTTAATAAAAATAATAAAAGGATGGTTAATTAATTAAGGGTTAATACTTAATTAAGTGAAGAAGGATTTATTAATGTGGATAGTTAAAGAATAATTACTTAATTAATGAAATTAATTAAGAGTTAATTAATTAAAGGATATTGGCTTAATAACTAAGGGTTAATTAATTAAGGTAATTAAGGATAAATAATCAAAAGATAATTAATTAATTAAAGATTAATTAATTAATGGAAAATGATTAACGAATGATAATTAATTGAGGATTAATTAATTAATGTAATTAATTAAGGAAAATTATTTCAAGGTTAATTTAATAATTAAATGATAATTATTAAATAATTAAAGGTTAATTAATTATTAATTAAGGTTAATTAATTAATAATTAAAAGTTAACTAATTTATTATTAATGGTTAGTTAATAAATAATTAAATAATAATTAATCAAAATGGTTTTTTATTAATTAATATTAATTAACCAGGATTTGTGTTTATTCATAAGTAATTTATCTGATTTAAATTAATCAGATAATTAATTGATCTTATTCATGGATGTTTGGATTCTATTGAATGTTTGAATTGTTTGATATCCCTGATGTGTGATGCTCTATTTTGATTTGAGCTCTGATGAATGTAATTTATTTATCTGTGATGAATGCAATTTATTTATCTGTGATAAATTTATATTATTTATCTGTGAATCTGTGAATGAAGATAAGCGTTATAGAATTATACCGCTTATTTATAATTGCGGTATTTGGATTGTGATGATTGATGATGTTGCACTATTGGGTAAAATCCCTAGACTACACCATACACACACAAATATGAATTTAACGAGAAATTGGTTAAGTCACAGATATTTTAAATTTAAACATTATTTGTTTTAAAGATTTGGTTATGAATCCAAATTGATTTGTGAAATGGATTTGGGTTGAATGTAGAAAGCTTTTAAAAAGAAGTTTTAAATTGAGGTTTAGCTTGAATATAATATATCTTATTTAAGATTTGGAATTACTTTGGAAAATATGTTTTGAAAGGGTTATACAAGTTATACATATGGATTATAAACCACTTTTAAAGTATCTTAAAAGTTTTATTTTGAGAATTTGAATTTAACCCAAGTTTGAAAGGCTTTAACTTGAGCAAATGTAATCGGATTTTCCTGAAACGAAAACTCTTGTTTTCAAATGATAATAGCTTTCAAATAAAGAAAGGATTTCCATTTTTTGTAAAGAGATTTCAAATTTGAAACTGAAATTGTTTTGAAAGCTATGATAAATCGTTGTGCAATATTGTGAATCTTGTTTTCAACATTGAAGAAGATCTAAAAGGTGTATCTTTTGTATAAAAGTTTTGGAATGGAAATAGTTTTTGAAAGCTATGAATAAATCTTTGTGAAAGATTGTTGAATCTTGTTTTGAAATTAAAGAGGATCTTAAAGGTATATGTTTTGTATAAAGATTTGGAATTGAAATAGTTTTTGAAAACTATGAATGAATCTTTATGAAAGATTAGTGACCTTTGTGAAGTGAATCTGTTTGTTTAAAGATTTGAAAATGGTAATTTGTTTAAACCATTTGAAAGAAAGGTTTTGGGTGAAAGTTGTGACTAAACTGAGATCCCATTATCCATATGTTTTTAAATATTGCGCTCATTATTCGGTTTAGCCGGGAGTGGAATTTGTGTCATATAACCCATTTCAAATAATGATACGACGTAAACGGATAGCATTTGAAGACCGATGGTGAAGACCGGGTATTTTCAAGAACAAAAGGATAACCCGTCGAATGTCTCTACACTGAGTCGTGCTAGTATAGAGATCTCCATATGTGAAGGGAAGTCCGATCAGGATTGTGAATACCCGGATTGCAAGGGTTTCTTTACGAAGTGCCTTCGGCTCTGATCGAACCCGAAACAAACTTGTATGGATGTATGTCTGATGTTACACTTCGAGATGTAAAGCTGGTTTCAATCAAATACATTTCTGTTTGGTGGCGGAGAATTTATTCTCTTATCTTAACACCCTTCTCTGAGACATATGAGCTCAGAGGTTATGTAGTTGATGGTTACTAGTGATACATTCCTAATTTCGTAATGTGGCATACGAAGTGCTGCTGATCATTTTTTGATCGAAGCATGACTTTTGTGTAAAGCGTAGCTTTGTGGACGAGACTGCATCAGAACCTCACAACCTGGAAATGGTTGAAACAGGAAAGATGCAGCAAGGTTATGAGGGTCGCGCCCTTTAGAGTATGTTCATTCCCTTCTGTAAAAGGGTGATATCATGGTATGGAGCCCAAATACTTAACTCATGTTGTCACTGCAAATTCATTACTTTGTGGTTGAGAGCTCTCAGAAAAAGGTCCCAAACGACCGGGGAATGGCATGCTCATGTGTAGTTGTCTAATTACAGAGGTAACCCGGCCTTGTGTTGGCAGAGAGCTGGTTAAGTTCTTGGGGCATCCCTCCAGAGGCGTACCCATGTGGCCCAGGAAGTTCCATTGCCCGACCATTTGTTGAAAATCCAATCACCAATACGCGCCTTGTACAGTTTTAGTTGTATAACCTGCCTTTTACTTATGGTGGTCACCACTATTTAGATGGTAGCTAAAGCAGACATAGTTTGAAATATCTATGCTGGCTAAGATTAATATTATACTTTTGAAAAGTTTTCTGCACTATGCACTAGTAATAATATCAAAAGATTTTTTGCGTATCAAGCATGTTTGACTATCATAATGAGAAATTTCCTTCAATACTGCGTTTGCATTATGTGTGCGGTGGGAGGCCTTATGGTAGTTTCATTTTCCAAAAAGCATTGCAGATTTCGTTTTACATTCTTTTTGTTTGTTTTGTTTAAAGAAAACTGTTTTTGTTTGCTCACACCAGTCCCATGACTGACCTAGAGTTTATTGTTCCCTTCCTAAACTCTGGGTGCCTCCAATTTTCCACATGGGCAGTCTTGAGTTGGGTTTTTTTCCGGATAATCAAATAGTAGGTGTAGATTCGATAGCATCCAGCCTTTGGATTCGGCGATAGCTTTCATTTCACTTAGACTGACCTTGCTTAAGTCCAAATTGATGGTGGTTCAAGCTTTTGTTTCAAGCAATATTTGGTTTGGAGATGGAGTTGTAGTTGCAATATGGAGTTGGATTGTTTTGGAGACTCTTCTGTCTTTTGGTGTTATCTTTCCGTTGCTATTTGTTCCGCTGTTGTATTCTACTCTGATATTTATGGATATGTTGTATCATATTGTAACAGACATTGTGTCTATTGTGTATCAATGATATTGTTCATTTTCTTCTGCTGTGTTGTTGTACTTAATATGTTATAAGCTCCGACGCGAATCGTATTTCAATTGTTGAATCTATGACATTCGAGTACAAGTGAAGTATGGATGTCGATTTTCAAACGTTGAAATTCAGGTCGTGACATGTCATGCGGTAGAGCAGAGATGCATTTAGAAATAAAGAGATACACATATTAGGTGGTGGTTAAAGTCAATCATTACACAGATCTCCTACTGTTGGATGATCGTGTGGTGGTTCAAGTCAAACATTGCATAGATCTCGTACTGTTGGAAAATCAACCGGAGTAGATGACAATTTTGACACTAATGTTGCTAGAAGAATCGACTCATACATCCAAAAATAAGGGGGTAGAGCTCAACATTCTATTAAATCTGCAATAAAAGGTATTAAAGAAGCCAAAAAAATATAGGTCGAGCAATTTCTAAGTTTTTTTCCAACCATAATCCACATAACATTGCTAATAGTTCATATTATACAATAATGGTTGACGTAATTGCAAAATGCGACCGTGGAATTGATCCACCAAATGCATATGAAATATCACTCTCATACATTGAAATGGAAATAGAAGAATTTAGAAAATATATTAAAACATTGCATAATTTTTGGATGAATATGTTTGCACACTAATGTGTGATGGTTGGAGTACACAAAATCGACGAAAAATAATAAATTTCTCGTGTACTCTATCCATGAAATGGTATTTATCAAATCTATGAATGCCACAAATGAATTTTATAGTGGAGAATATATTTGTGGACTAATGAATGATGTCGTCAAAACAATCGGTAAAAATAGGATAATGCAAATTGTTATAGAAAACGGAGCAAATTGCAAAGCCGCCGATCAATTATTTATGCAGAAAGGTAGGCATTTATGCTAGACACCATGTGCAATACACTTCATTGTCTTGATTTTGGAAGATGTTTCCAAAGAGCCAAAGGTAACAACTGTTATCACAAATTGTCGATTAATTACGATATTTATATACAATCAAGGTTGGTTACTTTCCATCATGAGAAAAGAGACCAGCGATAAAGAATTGATTAGACCGACAATAACACGGTTTGCAATACGTTTCATCGCACTAGACTCTATTTGTAAACCTAAAAATGACTTAAGAAGGATGATTGCTTCGAAAGAGTGGACATCATGAGTATCTAGACTCAATACTAAAGACAAAAGAACAAAAAATATTATCTCCACACTAATTTGTAATAACGCTTTTTAGACTGGTGCTGCTTCCATCGTTCTTGTTTTTGAGCCACTCATGAAGATTTTACGAATAGTAGATAGCGACGACAAAACATATATGGGATATCTTTATGAGACGATGGATTGAGAAAAAGAATCGATAAGGAAAAATATTGGTGGAATGCAATGCAAAATAATGGTGGGATATAATAGACAAAAGATCGAAAAGACAATTACATCGACAAGTTCATGCGGTAGGTAATTTGTTTTATCTTATCGTCATATAAATAGTGAAATACATAAAATTTCAATAATATGTTACACTTTTTCCATATAGGATATTTCCTTAATCTCATCATTCAATATGGATATGATACAAACGATGGAGAATTACTAAATAGATTTAATAATGTCGTTGAAAGAATGGTGCCGGATATTTTAGCACAAGCTGAAATTGGAAGAGGTAAAACTAACATATAATAATTATGATAAACATTTAACATTTAAGAAAGATATCGAATGAAAATTGGTGCATTTGGTTTTGCAAAAGCATACACAGCCCTAAAGACTTGTTTTCCCGCTTAGTGGAGGTCAATAATTGGAAGAGAAGATGCTCTACATTTAATACATTTAACAATGCATATTTTAAGTCAAATAGTTTTATCTTCAAACTGCGAAAGAAACTGGACTACATTTTCAATGATTCATAAAAAATTACGAAATAGAATGAAAATGAAAAATCTAGAAAAATTGGTATATGTGCATTACAACATGAGATTAAGAGCAAAAATTTCAAGATGCCATGATACTGAAAATTAGTTGATTGATCTAAACTATATATCCATGAAAATGATCCATTAGTAGAATGAACTACTGAAGTTGAACCACCCTTGTTAGACAACGACCCTTGAATGACCAATACACTTAATGATGTAGTCACTCCTGTTGATGGTATACCTGCATAAGCAAAAAAGGAGTCAAAGCAATGAAAATGGTAGAAGCTCGTCGAATGATGATCATGGTAATGCTGGTGGTAGTGGTGTTGGTTTAATAAGTAATTATTGTATTGGTTCTAGTGATGGTGATGAATTATATAGACCAACTCAAATATATTCAAGAAGAAAGGGTATGAGCGGGAATCCTAACCGAAGACATAGTAATGTAAATGTTGAATGCAGACATCAACATGATTACGTGCACCACAATACATATACTTTAACTGATCCACCAACCTATAGGTATTCTACTTCTGACGTACAAGTGGTGACTCATATTGTGGAACAAACGAAACATATAGTAATATCTTGAGTGATCATAATAGTCAAGCTATGTATACAACACAAAATGAAGAATAGTCGTCTTTTGATAATATAATGGCGACATTTATGGGTCCAGGACAAATGCAATATGGTTATCCATCATATTGTACAATACACGATGATGAAGAAAAATATAAAAACAATCTATATGTAGCTTCGAGAAATAGTTTATGGATGTAGTAGTGTTGTACATAGCATTATCATTTTATTGCATACTATATTTCTGTATGAACTCGAATCATTTATCGTTACTTTTTCTTTCAAAATGCAAAAATCCAATACAGAACCAAAACCGAAACAAGCGAAATTTCAAAAATTAACCGAAACCAACAAAACATCAAATGACCGAAACCGAGACTGAAATCGTGTTCTCGAACCTTGATGTTTACAATTCAAGGTTATATAATCACTTTATGACTTAAGTGTATTATCATTTTATTATTTATCTATAATTCATTTCAAAGCCAATTTACTTTCATTTAACTTTCTTAATATAAAATTCATTTCATTTATTTCATTTCACTAACTCAATTTATTTAATGTTACTTAAGCTAATTCTTCTATTTTATATATCTCAATTTCAAATTTACTTTTGTTTGCTTCACTAAAATGTTTAACCATTTTAGAATTTGGTTTTACTACTATTCAAATTCATAAGTTATAAATTTAAATCTTATTTATACTGTTTTCAAATTATAAGTTCAAAAACTTTTTTTCCATATATTGATCAAAGTATAATTGGAATTTTACAACTATAACTTGTTTTATCAAAATACAACTTCAATAGTAAATTACCGTGGTAGAAATTTATCACTTAGAGACTCGAAAATGAATAATGATGATGTTGCATTCATCACCCAAATTATTTCCTAGTGACTGTAGTGAGTTTAGTGCCTTTTATTTCTTTTAAAATTCTTTTTACAAATCACATTCATGAATTTAAACTTATATATATTTTCACTTATTTCACTTTGGTTATAGAAAATCTTTCTTATTTGTTTATCTTTGTTTATATTATAATAACAACAACTATATATTAAAACACAAACAACAAATGATTACAATCAAATATTACCATTCATTAACAACCAAACACACCATATATAACTTATAATAATTTTTGAAAACTCATTTCTTTATATATAAAATATAATTTAGGTAAAACTATTTCATTTAACCACTTTAAAACAATACCGTGTCGGATTTCCTTGTTCAAGCGTTTAGAAACCCCTATCGGTAACATGGCATCTGACATATCGGCTAGAATTCCTAAGCCACTTTAAAAGATAAATGAATACAATATTAAACATTTTTATAAATACTAACACACACAAATATATATATATATATATATATATATATATATATATATATATATATATATATATATTGCACTCAAACTCAACGTAGGGCATTACTAACCTTATCTATAATGAGTACCCATAAAAGCCTAGGCTTATCGCTAAATCCTAAGCTCTGATACCAAATGTGACAACCCAAAAATCCGACATGTTTAGAGCTGGTAATAAACTACACATGTCCAACCTAAACTAAACGAAGAGATAGATAATGAGATGACCAAACTTTTTCTCCACAGAAAAGTCATATCATCATGAAGAAAGAAAGGAATAGAAAAGAGAAAAGAAAGAGAAGAAAAAAGAAACAACATCAGAATCTCAACAGCGGAACGAATAAATTATATTAATAACATAAATATTACATAGTATTCAACACTAATCAGAGTTACACAACATATACATCACATACTTGACAGTTATAAACACCTGTCTAGTTATTACAACTCAATACAACTCAACGAAGAAATACCAACACAGAGAACACACAGCGGAACTATATATCTAACGCCGAAACCTCCTGCTCCATTGCTCCTCCATAATTCGTTAAAGCTAATCCGAATCCCTTGGCTACTCGTAAAAATTTGAGTACCCAAGATTTTAAGAAAATAGAAGATAAACTCTGGGTCAGACATGGGTCTGGTGTGAGTAACAGGTTAAAGTTGCTTAACTTTGAAAAACCTTTTGAAAAGAAAGGTATCACGTAAGACTTCCCACACATAAACATGAAAAAGTTTTTACCTTACGCTAACCAAAACATTTGATAGGAAATCCAGTGATATTATAATAGGTCTAGGGTTTTCAAGTAAATATGAAATAGCCGAAATTGTTACATTATTAAATTCCAGCTACTAGCCACAAAAGTGGGTAATACAATCAAAACTGTTGGCACTTATTGGATTTTGGATTCCATCAATGGCTGGGCTACTGGGTTACCGCCCGTCACAGTATGTGGCCTAGATCAACATACCAAGGAGTAAGCTCGCACCCCTACAGCTCAAGACCGGAACCATCCCTTACTGGACAGTCCCGAACAAGACAACCCCGCAGTTGGCGTACGTTTCAACCGCCCACACAGCCGAAATAAAATGGGACCTCTAGACAGGGGAAAATCTTGTCCTACTTGGGCATGACCCACTTAGCCTTGCTGCACCTCCCCTGTTTTAGCCATTCCCGGTTGATGAGGCTTGAGGCTACGATTACCTTTAGAGAACACATCTCTTAGAATGCTCATCATCCACCTGACGATGTTATGAAAGCATTCAATCCATACAAGTTCGTGCCGGGTTCGAACGAAACCAAAGACATTATCTCGTTACACTCATTTTGGAATCACCCTGAAAGTTAACGGCGATAACCCTTGCACTCTAAATCACCATCTCGAACCTAAAGAACTATCTCCGTCAAACTCATCACGGAATCACCCCCAGAGTTATACTGACGAATAGTTCTTACACCTATAGTCTTCACTCTTCACAAGAGATCACGACCTATCGTTAATTTGGATCGATGTGGCTTTCAGATATCCAAATATGGAAACCCGATCTCGGTCTCATCGAAACCAAAGAGTGTCTTTTAAGGCCAAGTTGTTTTAAAGGTTTAAAACAATTCAATTATCTATATATACGGATAGATAAATCACAGATTCACAATAGATAATCACCATTATCATTACAACAGATAATCCATATTATTATTATCAAAAGGTAATCTAAATCATCATCACAATGCAATCAATGCATCCATATCACTCGACATTACCAATCTCATATCTGAGATGCAAACCATTCAAGACAAACAATATCATCCATCTATGTAAGCAATGATTAACCACATCAAATATAATTAATTTGAAATGAATTAAATTAAATACATCATTCTAACTAGTTGAAAATATATTAAATTAATTACTTCATCATTACCAAACTTGCTTACACCACTATTAATTAATTAATTATAAATCAATTAATTAATCTTCAACCAATTATTCATTTTAATTAATCATCCCTGATTAATTTACCTTTAATTACATTCAAGTAATTTTTCATTAATTAATTTCTCAAACTAATTATACTTTAACCAAATACAGTAGTTAAGCTTTAATTACTTCCTTAATTAACTATAATTAATTACATTAATCCTTAATTAATTACATTAATTAATGCCTTCATTTATTAATTATTTCTAAATAAATCTATTCTTAATTACTTCATTAATTATAATAATTAATGATCTCTAATTACATTTCTATTTAAATTAATTACATTAAGTAATTAATCTTTATTTAAACCCTAATTATTAATCACCCTTGATTAACTCTATTCAGTAATTAACTACACTTAATTACTTCACCAAGTAAATTAATTACACATTAATTAATTATCTTTAATTAATCTCTTGATTAATTTACAAAGTAATTATACTCAAATTACTTTTATCAACAAATCTCCTTTAATTAATTACATAGAGTAATTACCCATTAATTACTTCTCTAAGAAATTTTTTATTTAATTACATTAAGTAATTATACTTCACAAATCATCAGTTGATTAATTTAATTTAATTAAACTGAATTAATTAACTTATCTTATCAAATTAAACTCAATTAATTACAATTAGTAAGTAATTCCTTAATTACTTCCATAAGTAATTATACTTAATAACTTACACAAATGATTATCTTTAAATTAATTAATCTAATTAATAATTAAAAATTAATCACATAATTAATTATTAATAATCCTTAGTTAATAACCTTTATTAACTATTAACCATTCATTAATTATTTTTCGAAAATGATTAAGTTATTTTGATCATTATTAAATACAAATTAATTAATCATTAGTAACCCATTTAATTAATCCTTTATTACTTGATTAATTAATTATTAATCATTAATTAGAAACTAATCTTATTTAATTAATGAATTTTAATTACAAGTTGATTATTCCAAAAATAATTAATCTTAAACCTTTAAGATTAAACCCTTAATTACTTTAAGTAATTATCCATTTTATTAATTTATTTATTATCCATTTAACTATCCTAATAATTAAATGAATTACAAATCATTAAATTATAATTTAACTTCAACAAGTTTTAAAAAAAACAATTTAAAACCTTTACATTACTTAATAAATAATACTTTTCTTATAAAAGAAATTTCACAAGAGTTAAAACAAATTTCATTTTAAATCCAAACATTTAAAATTTTACATTATCATTCAATTTGTTTTAAACACTTAAATTTATAAAACTTAAATTTATTTAAACCAAAGCTTCAAATTCAGAATTTGAATTAGTTTAAAACTTTGTTTAAAACATCCTTTTACATTTCAATTTCAAATTTAAATTCAAATTTCTTTATAACATTTTTAAACAATAAATCCCTTTAAAATTTATTTAAACAAATTTGAATTAAATAACTTATTCATTTCCAATTATGATTCAAATAAAAACTAGAATCCATAATATAAAATTAGATTTAAAACATAATTTAAATCTTTACTTTACACTTAAAAAAAATTCAGTTTAAAATTTGAAAACATAACATGTTTTCTAACATGTACAAAATTAACTCGAGCTAAAAATTAAATTATTAGAGCCCAACCTATTCTAGCTCGAACAATCACTAAAATAAACTCGAGTAACTCGAGTAACAATTACCATTTAAATTCATTAAAATCTTATAGGCACTGACAGGTTTACACATCCCTATAACAACTGTATACCCGAGCCTCATAATAATTTACTTCGAGTCCACTGACCTACAGCTTCGAGCAAAAACCAGAAACAACCCGATACAAGTAGGAGTCTCCTTCTTCCCCAAACAATCAACTGATACACCAAAGTCGCCGTGCACCTGCACCGTCACGCCATCAACTCCGACCCCTTCGCGACCACATACGCAAGTCACTGATCATCACCCAAAGTCATTTCGACCTTCGAATCAGTTGCAGAACCCCAATTATTAAAATCGAGCATTTGATCTCAAACAGGAAGCAATGTCGAATCTGTAAAAACGCCTCAATCTCAAGAATCCGGTCACCCGAGATTCTATCCTCCCACCATCACCTTTGACAAGCAACCCACCATCAATTACCCAAATTTGGGTGAACTGGATCACCTATCTAAGCCGTGCCGATCAATTTACCGATCACAGTAAAAAAACTAGGGTTATAATCTTCAATTCCAAATCCTCATCACCACACTGCTTTGATCCTTCATCCAATATTTTTCCATGATCCTACCATCACCATTCTATCACCAGAAACAATTTTGGCCAATCCAATCTTCTAGATTTACAGAATCAACCCAAAATAGGATTTCTGGTTAAACCATAAATACCCAATAAAATTCAAACTAAAAATTCTAATTTTAGTTTTAAAATTCATGTCTTTGATCATGTAATTGATTTATAAACTTAAATCAAAGAATCTAGAATAATTAAATTCTACTTTCAAAAGATTGCTCTATTGTACTTTGTTTTTTTCAGAGACAGTATAGTTTTATCTTTCATAATTAATAAAATTAAAACATTACTTATGATACATACTATACTTTGTTTAAATCTTAACTATAACAAGGATTTTGACATGAGGTCATGATTTTTGAACATAACTAGAATCTGGAATCTAGAATAGGCAAAACAAGTTTACAACACAACATGCATTCAAACATATAACAGAGAATATCATCATATTCATCCATTCCAAACATGATTATCACAGGAATAAATCAAGCAACTATATTCACTAAGTTTATTTAATATAAAAAACTATTACTCCTTGATTTTATATATGAGCAGAGCCCTTGTTTGAAGAAAACTTGAAACTGAATGTTGTTTTGAACTTGAAAACTTTCGAATTGCTCCTTGTTGCCTTTTTTAAAAACTGCAGTTTGCTTTAAAAACATTCATCTTGATTTTGTATAATGCTTTCCTTGATTTATTGCTTAAGCACCTTGATTTTCAGCTACATGTATGATTCCAGAAAATGATGCAGGCATGGATGATGTTGCATGCATATTTTGGATGAAGTTTTAAAATAGAAAAGAGGGATCTACATGCTTATTTGCATGCAGGTTCTTGAATTGCAGAATTCCAGAAAAGAAAATGCATGCAGGCCTTTGTATGTTGCAAATTTGATCTTTTCCAGGTTGATACATTAAGGAGCTTACGTTTTTATGATTTGCATTTTCAAGTTTACATGCATTTCAATTTTGAAGAGGGTTTCAAATTTTATTTTGAGGGGAAATTTACAAGTTTGTTTTGAACAGATTTCTGTTTTGAAGAAGTATGAGTTTAGATTTCAGATTTTGCTTTGATTGGAAGATGAATAGAAAAGAAAATGAGGTGAGGAAAAAAAATATGTTTATATAAGAAAATTTTTGATTTCAAAAAATTAAAAGAAAAAGAAAATATAGGACACTTATTTCTATTCTTAACATTTGTCACTTAACTTAGTTTAGGCCTTAACACATGTCTACTTAGGTGTTAATAAGCTTACACATGTATTAAGTATATTAATTTTAATTCTAAATTGTTTATAAAACTTTAACTTATTTTATAAGAGCTTTTAAATCTTTTTTTATTTTTATTTCTTATGTATAAATATAAATGAATTTATCTCTTTTTAAATTAAAAAGAAATGAAACAACAAATATAAAATATAAGCTTATTCAAAAATATTTAAGTATTTATTCTATTAAATTTCAAAACATTAAATCTTAATTTTAAATTAATTTATCAAATCAAATTTTAAAAATCAAGTTATATATAGATGCATATATAACTCTTATTAAATTTAAAAATACAAATCCATTTCTAAAAATCTATTTAGGATTATTGAAACTAAATATAATCATTATCATTTGAAAATAACAAATTAAACAATATCAAATAATTTATAAAAGAGATTATAAACAAATTAAGATCATTTGTAATTTGTACTGTAAATTCTTAAATATAAATTTCAAGTAATATAAAATAAAACTTAGCTTTTATATTTATCTAATTTAAATTCATATTTTTAAGCTAAATAAAATTTAAAAACAAAGATTTATCATAAGTATAAACTATAACATTATTTATTAAATTGCTTTGAAAAGCCAATTCTTAAATTTAAATTAAATTTCAAATTTACCAAATATAAATTAAAATTAGAAAATTGATTCATTTACTAAATTCCAAATCAAAGTTTATTCAATTTACAATATATACAATTATATATATTATAAATAAAAAACCATTTATTAGCTTTAAAAAGATAAAATCTACCAATTTAAATTTTATTAAAAGATGATTATTAAATCAATTCAAAATTTTATGATCAAAAATTATCAAATCAAATTAATTATTAACATAGATTATTAAATTTATATTGCCAAATTTCCGGGATATCACATTCCTCCACCCTTAAAAGAATTTCGTCCTCGAAATTTAAAAGCAAAGGTAATTTAATAATCTATCTTAAGATTTTATTTTAAAACATAAGCATATATCAAACATATGCTAACAACTATAGCAACCAATTTATTCAAAGAAACAAATCTAATTATCCAGAAAAATTCTGGATAGAATTTCCTCGAGTTTTCCCGGTATAAATATCGGGACACTCGCTCTATAGAATTCAAACAATCAATACTATTGAGCTACAGAGCTCCTATCCAACTAGACCTACAAACTAGACAAGATATCAGACTACAGACAAGTCAGACACAACAATCACATCCTCCTGAACTGCTGGTTCCACAACTAGAGATAGATCATACACGTACTCCCTCAGAGATACGTGATACACATCGAATCCCAGTTATCCAAACTGACAATTCAACCTCGAAAATCAAACACCAATCCTCACAAGAACACAGAAAAGATCTGAAACACCTCGGAGCTGACTTACCCAGTCTTACTCAATCTTATAGCTCCTTAGATCGGAGAAAACTTACCCAAAATCAAATCCCCGACTCCGAAATTCAAATTCCTTCGTCTCTTATCCACAAAACACTTCTGAC
The DNA here is from genome assembly GCA_030765085.1 of Allium cepa. Classification (NCBI taxonomy): domain Eukaryota; kingdom Viridiplantae; phylum Streptophyta; class Magnoliopsida; order Asparagales; family Amaryllidaceae; genus Allium; species Allium cepa. Next base: position 176,620,547 of record CM060940.1, read on the forward strand.
GATCCTGGGCTACCTTCATCTCTCCTGATCAGCTTAACCTTTGCTGATGCCTCTAGAAACAAACTGGACCAAAACAATCCAACAAACTGATCTCCTCAAGATCAATCCCAAACCAAGAACACCAACCCTACTCCATAAACATCAGAAGACTAACTTACTTCTCCAATTCGGAAAAGACAAAACAAAAGCACTTTGAAACTGCTTCCGCTGCACAACTCTGATCTGTAGTAGAAGAAAAACTCAAGCACAAACTGGACAACACATCTCAGAAATATGGTCCAACAGATCCATAAAAGAAAACTCAGATGCCCACCTGATCCTTCTACTAAACTGAAGCACCAGTATCACTTCTGGAATGAGTCGACAAGAAATCTCAACCCCCAGATACGGACAAACTTCTCATAGCTCAAGAGAACACTCAAACTATCGCAAGTCACTTTTGCGATCAACCAGTCCAATATTCAAAGAAAACCGTTCTCTCTTTACCAATCAGAACAGCTTACGCTTAACTAGCCAATCCATTGAAGAAAAGGATCCACTTTGTTGCTTCTGAACTCCTTCAGAAAAACTGCCAACCAGAAGACCTTCTTGCCAGCATAGAACACTCCGAGCTGCACTGTTGACATTGACGCCAAAGACTCCCTAATCCAAAGCTCTTCGAGAAACTCGGACTTCAAAGTAGACAAAAACATCCTGCTGAACCCAGCCACAATAACGAAGCAGATATACTTCTTTAACTTGTTCCAAAGAAAAATCTTCGGAGACATCCATAGTCACTGCGTCTCATCACACAGCTACTAATTCCAGAGGTATCAAGATACCATTATTCTCTTCTGCCCAACCGACAGATCCAAACTCTACTCATCCAACTCAAAGATAGACTCCGAACTTTAACAGGTTACCTTCAGAGATTTATGAAATTTCTACAATCTTCACAACTCACTCGAGACGGTATTCAGTCTAAAGTCTCGATAGATACACTTCCAACCTCAACACTCAAACTCCAACCATCGGTAGTAGTCGTGTTACACACACCACTACCTCATCTACCTTTATAACTTATATTGGAAAAACCCGAACAGTTAAACCAACAAATAGGTAGAAATATATATATATATATATATATATATATATATATAATTACAAATACGCTCTCTCAAGAAAGAAAATCACTTCAAAGCCTAGGTATTCACTCAACCTAGCGCTCTGATACCACCTGTGACGACCAAACTTTTTCTCCAAAGAATAGTCATATCATCATGAAGAAAGAAAGGGATAGAAAAGAGAAAAGAAAGAGAAGAAAGAAGAAACAACATCAGAATCTCAACAGCGGAACAAATAGATTATATTAATAACATAAATATTACATAGTATTCAACACTAACCAGAGTTATACAACATATACATCACATACTAGACAGTTATAAACACCTATCTAGTTATTACAACTCAACAAAGATATACCAACACAGAGAACACACAGTGGAACTATATGTCTAACGCCGAAACCTCCTACTCCATTGCTCCTCCATAATTCGTCAAAGCTAACCTGAATCCCTTGGCTACTCGTAAAAATTTGAGTACCCAAGAGTTTAAGAAAATAGAAGATAAACTCTGGGTCAGACATGGGTCTGGTGTGAGTAACAGGTTAAGGTTGCTAAACTTTGAAAACCCTTTTGAAAAGAAAGGTATCACGTAAGACTTCCCACACATAAACCTGGAAAAGTTTTTACCTTACGCTAACCAAAACATTTGATAGGAAATCCAGTGATATTATAATAGGTCTAGGGTTTTCAAGTAAATATGAAATAGCCGAAATTGTTACATTATTAAATTCCAGCCATTAGCCACAAAAGTGGGTAATACAATCAAAATTGTTGGCACTTATTGGATTTTGGATTCCATCAATGGCTGGGCTACTGGGGTACGGCCCGTCACAGTACATGGCCTAGATCAACGTAACGAGAAGTATGCCCGCTCCCTTGCAACACAAGACCGGAACCATCCCTTACTGGATAGTCCTGAACAAGACAACCCCGCAGTTGGCGCACGTTCCAACCGTCCACACAGCTGAAATAAAAAGGGACCTCTAGACAGGGGAAAATCTTGTCCTACTTGGGCATGACCCACTTAGCCTTGCTGCACCTCCCCTATTTTAGCCATTCCCGGTTGATGAGGCTTGAGGCTACGATTGCCTTTAGAGAACACATCTCTTAGAATGCTCATCGTCCACCTGACGATGTTCTGAAAGCATTCAATCCACACAAGTTCGTTTCGGGTTCGAACGAAATCGAAGGCATTATCTCGTTACACTCATTTTGGAATCACCCTCAGAGTTAACGACGATAACCCTTGCACTCTAAATCACCATCTCGAACCTATAAGAACTATCTCCGTCAAACTCATCACGGAATCACCCCTAGAGTTATACTGACGAATAGTTCTTACACCTCGAGTCTTCACTCTTCACAAGAGATCACGACCTATCATTAATTTGGATCGATGTGGTTTTTGGATATACAAATATGGAAACCCGATCCCGGTCTCATCGAAACCAAAGCGTGTCTTTTAAGGCCAAGTTGTTTTAAAGATTTAAAACAATTCAATTATCTATATACACGGATAGATAAATCACAGATTCACAATAGATAATCAACATTATCATCACAGCAGATAATCCATATTATCATTATCAAAAGGTAATCTAAATCATCATCACAATGCAACCAATGCATCCATATCACTCAACATTACCTATCTCATATCTGAGATTCAAACCATTCAAGGCAAACAATATCAACCATCTATATAAGCAATGATTAACCACATCAAATATAATTAATTTGAAATGAATTAAATTAAATACATCATTCTAACTAATTTAAAATATATTAAATTAATTATTTCATCATTACCAAACTTTCTTACACCACTATTAATTAATTATAAATCAATTAATTAATCTTCAACCAATTATTCATTTTAATTAATCATCCCTGATTAATTAACCTTTAATTACATTCAAGTAATTATTCATTAATTAATTTCTCAAACTAATTATACTTTAACCAAATACAGTAATTAATCTTTAATTACTTCCTTAATTGACTATAATTAATTACATTAATCCTTAATTAATTACATTAATTAATGCCTTCATTTACTAATTATTTCTAAATAAATCTATTCTTAATTACTTCATTAATTATAATAATTAATGATCTCTAATTACATTTCTATTTAAATTAATTACATTAAGTAATTAATCTTTATTAAACCCCTAATTGTTAATCACCCTTGATTAACTCTATTCAGTAATTAACTACCCTTAATTACTTCACCAAATAAATTAATTACTCATTAATTAATTATCTTTAACTAATCCCTCGATTAATTTACAAAGTAATTATACTCAAATTACTTTTATCAACAAATCTCCTTTAATTAATTACATACAGTAATTACCCATTAATTATTTCTCTAAGAAATTTCTTCTTTTAACTGCATTAAGTAATTATACTTCACAAATCATCAATTGATTAATTTAAATTAATTGAACTGAAAAATTAAACTCAATTAATTACAATTAGTAATTAATTCGTTAATTACTTCCATAAGTAATTATACTTAATAACTTGCACAAATGATTATCTTTAAATTAATTAATATAATTAATAATTAAAAATTAATCACGTTAATTAATTATTAATAATCCTTAGTTAATAACCTTTATTAACTATTAACCATTCATTAGTTATTTTTCTAAAATGATTAACTTATTTTAATCATTATTAAATACAAATTAATTAATCATTAATAACCCATTTAACTAATCCTTTATTACTTGATTAATTAATTATTAATCATTAATTAGAAACTAATCTTATTTGATTAATGAATTTTAAATTACAAGTTGATTATTCCAAAAATAATTAATCTTAAACCATTAAGATTAAACCCTTAATTACTATATGTAATTATCCATTTTATTTATTTATTTATTATCCGTTTAATTATCCTAATAATTAAATGAATTACAAATCATTAAATTATAATTTAACTTCAACAAGTTTTAAGAAAAAACAATTTAAAAACCTTTACATTACATAATAAATAATACTTTTCTTATAAAAGAAATTTCACAAGAGTTAAAACAAATTTCTTTTTAATTTCAAACATTTAAAATTTTACGTTATCATGCAATTTGTTTTAAACACTTAAATTTATAAAACTTAAATTTATTTTAAACCAAAGCTTCAAATTCAGAATTTGGATTAGTTTAAAACTTTGTTTAAAATATCCTTTTACATTTCAATTTCAAATTTAAATTCAAATTTCTTTATAACATTTTTAAACAATAAATCCCTTTAAAATTAATTTAAATAAATTTGAATTTAATAACTTATTCATTTCCAATTATGATTCAAATTAAAACTTGAATCCATAATATAAAATTAGATTTAAAACATAATTTAAATCTTTACTTTACACTTAAAAAAAATTCCGTTTAAAATTTGAAAACATAACATGTTTTCTAACCTGTACAAAATTAACTCAAGCTAAAATTAAGCTATTAGAGCCCAACCTATTCTACCTCGAACAATCACTAAAATAAACTCGAGTAACTTGAGTAACAATTACCATTTGAATTCATTAAAATCTTATAGGCACTGACAGGTTTACACGTCCCTGTAATAACAGTGTACCCGAGCCTCACAACAATTTACTTCGAGTCCACTGACCTACAGCTCCGAGCAAAAACCAGAAACAACCCGATACATACACGAGTCTCCTTCTTCCCCAAACAATCAGCTGATACACCAAAGTCGCCGTGCACCTGCACTGTCACGCCATCAACTCCGACCCCTTCGCGACCACATACGCAAGTCACTGATCATCACCCAAAGTCATTCCGACCTTCGAATCAATTGCAGAACCCCAATTATTAAAATCGAGCATTTGAGCTCAAACAGGAAGCAATGTCGAATCTGTAAAAATGCCTCAATCTCAAGAATTGGTCACCCGAGGTTCGGTCCTTCCACCATCACCTTTGACAAGCAACCCTCCACCAATACCCAAATTTGGGTGAACTCGATCACCTACCTAAGCCGTGCCGATCAATTTACTGATCACAGTAAAAAAACTAGGGTTATAATCTTCAATTCCAAATCCCCATCACCACACTGCTTTGATCCTTTATCCAGTATTTTTCCATTATCCTACCATCAACATTCTATCACCAGAAACAATTCTGGCCAATCCAATCTTCTAGATTTATAGAATCAACCCAAAATAGGATTTCTGGTTAAACCAGAAATACCCAATAAAATTCAAACTAAAAATTCTAATTTTAGTTTTAAAATTCATGTCTTTGATCATGTAATTGATTTATAAACTTAAATCAAAGAATCTAGAATGATTAAATTCTACTTTCAAAAGATTGCTCTGTTGTACTTTGTTTTTTTCCAGAGACAGTACAATTTTCATTTTATCTTTCATATTTAATAAAATTAAAACTTTACTTATGATACATACTATACTTTGTTTAAATCTTAACTATAACAAGGATTTTGACATGAGGTCATGATTTTTAAACATAACTAGAACCTGGAATCTAGAATAGGCAAAACAAGTTTACAACACAACATGCATTCAAACATATAACAGAGAATATCATCATATTCATCCATTCCAAACATGATTATCACAGGAATAAATCAAGCAACTATATTCACTAAGTTTATTTAATATAAAAAAACTGTTACTCATTGATTTTATATATGAGCAGAGCCCTTGTTTGAAGAAAACTTGAAATTGAATGTTGTTTTGAACTTGAAAACTTTCGAATTGCTCCTTGTTGCCTTTTTTAAAAACTGCAGTTTGCTTTAAAAACATTCATCTTGATTTTGTATAATGCTTTCCTTGATTTATTGCTTAAGCACCTTGATTTTCAGCTACATGTATGATTCCAGAAAATGATGCAGGCATGGATGATGTTGCATGTAGGTTTTGGATGAAGTTTTAAAACAGAAAAGAGGGATCTACAGGCTTATTTGCATGCAGGTTCTTGAATTGCAGAATTCCAGAAAAGAAAATGCATGCATGCTTTTGGATGTTGCAAATTTTATCTTTTCCAGGTTGATACATTAAAGAGCTTCAGTTTTTATGATTTGCATTTTCAAGTTTACATGCATTTCAATTTTGAAGAGGGTTTCAGATTTTATTTTGAGGGGAAATTTACAAGTATGTTTTGAACAGATTTCTGTTTTGAAGAAGTATGAGTTTAGATTTCAGATTTTTCTTTGATTAGAAGATGAATAGAAAAGAAAATGAGGTGTGGAAAAATAGATGTGTTTGTATAAGAAAAATTTTGATTTCAAAAAATTAAAAGAAAAGGAATATATAGGACACTTGTTTCTATTCTTAACATTTGTCACTTAACTTAGTTTAGGCCTTAACACATGTATACTTAGGTCTTAATAAGCTTAATTCTAAATTGTTTATAAAACTTTAACTTATTTTATAAGAGCTTTTAAATCTTTTTTATTTCTTATAAATAAATATAAATGAATTTATCTCTTTTTAAATTAAAAAGAAATGAAACAACAAATTTAAAATATAAGCTTATTCAAAAATATTTAAGTATTTATTCTATTAAATTTCAAAACATTAAATCCAAATTTTAAATTAATTTATCAAATCAAATTTTAATAATCAAGTTATATATAGATGCATATATAACTCTTATTAAATTTAAAAATACAAATCCATTTCTTAAAATCTATTTAGGATTATAGAAACTAAGTATGATCATTATCATTTGAAAATAACAAACTAAACAATATTACATAATTTATAAAAGAGATTATAGACAAATTAAGATCATTTGTAATTTGTATTGTAATTCTTATATATAAATTTCAAGTAATATAAAATAAAACTTAGCTTTTATATTTATCTAATTTAAATTCATATTTTTAAGCTAAATAAAATTTTAAAACAAATAAGATTTATCATAAGTATAAACCATAACATTATTTATTAAATTACTTTGAAAAGCCAATTCTTAAATTTAAATCAAATTTCAAATTTACCAAATATAAATTAAAATTAGAAAATTGATTCGTTTACTAAATTCCAAATCAAAGTTTATTCAATTTACAATATATACAATTATACATATATATATTATAAATAGGAAACAATTTATTAGCATTAAAAAGATAAATCTACCAATTTAAATTTTATTAAAAGATGATTATTAAATCAATTCAAAATTTTATTATCAAAAATTATGAAATCAAATTAATTTTTAACATAGATTATTAAATTTATATTGCCAAATTTCCGGGATATCACATTCCTCCCCCCTTAAAAGAATTTCGTCCCCAAAATTTAAAAGCAAAGGTAATTTAATAATCTACCTTAAGATTTTATTTTAAAACAAAAGCATATATCAAACATATGCTTACAACCATAGCAACCAATTTATTCAAACAAACAAATCTAATTATCCAGAAAAAATTCTGGATAGAATTTCCTCGAGTTTTCCCGGTATAAAAATCGGGATACTCACTCTACAGAATTCAAACAATCAATACTAAAGAGCTACAGAGCTCCTATCTAACTAAACCTACAAACTAGACAAGATATCAGACTACAGATAAGTCTGACGTAACAATCACATCCTTCTGAACTGCTGGTTCCACAACTAGAGATAGATCATACACGTACTCCCTTAGAGATACGTGATACACATCGAATCCCAGTTATCCAAACTGACAATTCAACCTTGAAAATCAAACACCAATCCTCACAAGAACACAGAAAAGATCCGAAACACCTCGGAGCTGACTTACCCAGTCTTACTCAATCTTATAGCTCCTTAGATCGGAGAAAACTTAGCCAAAATCAAATCTCCGACTCCGAAATCCAAATTCCTTCGTCTTTTATCCACAAAACACTTCTGACGATCCTGGGCTGCCTTCATCTCTCCTGATCAGCTTAACCTTTGCTGATGCCTCTAGAAACAAACTGGACCAAAACAATCCAACAAAATGATCTCCTCAAGATCAATCCCAAACCAAGAACACCAACCCTACTCCATAAACATCAGAAGACTAACTTACTTCTCATATTCAGAAAAGACAAAACAAAAGCACGTACAAACTGCTTCCGTTGCACAACTCTGATCTGTAGTAGAAGAAAAACTCGATCACAAACTAGACAACACATCTCAGAAATATGGTCCAACAGATCCATAAAAGAAAATTCAGATGCCCCACCTGATCCTTCTACTAAACTGAAGCACCGGTATCACTTCTGGAATCAGTCGATAAGAAATCTCAACCGCCAGATACAGACAAATTACTCATAGCTCAAGAGAACACTCAAACTATCGCAAGTCACTTTTGCGATCAACCAGTCCAATATTCAAAGAAATCTGTTCTCTCTTTACCAATCAGAACAGCTTACGCTTAACTAGCCAATCCATTGAAGAAAAGGATCCACTTTGTTGCTTCTGAACTCCTTCAGAAAAACTGCCAACCAGAAGACCTTCTTGCCAGCATAGAACACTCTGAGCTGCACTGTTGACATTGACGCCAAAGACTCCCTAATCCAAAGCTCTTCGAGAAACTCGGACTTCAAAGTAGACAAAAACATCCTGCTGAACCCAGCCACAATAACGAAGCAGATATACTTCTTCAACTTGTTCCAAAGAAAAATCTTCGGAGACATCCATAGTCACTGCGTCTCATCACACAGCTACTAATTCCAGAGGTATCAAGATACCATTATTCTCTTCTGCCCAACTGACAGATCCAAACTCTACTCATCCAACTCAAAGATAGACTCTGAACCTTAACAGGTTACCTTCAGAGATCTATGAAATTTCTACACTCTTCACAACTCACTCGAGACGGTATTCGGTCTACAGTCTCGATAGATATACTTCCAACCTCAACACTCAAACTCCAACCTTCGGTAGTAGTCGTGTTACATACACCGCTACCTCATCTACCTTTATAACTTATATTGGAAGAACCCGAACAGATAACCCAACAAATAGGTAGAAATAAAGATATATATATATATATTTAAAATTACAAATACGCGCTCTCAAGAAAAAAAATCACTTCAAAGCCTAGGTATTCACTCAACCTAGCGCTCTGATACCACCTGTGTCGACCAGACTTTTTCTCCACAGAAAAGTCGTATCATCATGAAGAAAGAAAGGGATAAAAAAGAGAAAACAAAGAGAAGAAAGAAGAAACAACATCAGAATCTCAACAGCGGAACGAATAAATTATATTAATAACATAAATATTACTTAGTATTCAACACTAATCAGAGTTACACAACATAACATCACATACTAAACAGTTATAAACACCTGTCTAGTTATTACAACTCAATACAACTCAACAATGAAATACCAACACGGAGAACACACAGCAGAACTATATATCTAACGCCAAAACCTCCTGCTCCATTGCTCCTCCATAATTCGTCAAAGCTAACCTGAATCCCTTGGTTACTCGTAAAAATTTGATTACCCAAGAGTTTAAGAAAACAGAAGATAAACTATGGATCAGACATGGGTCTGGTGTGAGTAACAGGTTAAAGTTGCTTTACTTTGAAAAAAAAGGTATCACGTAAGACTTCCCACACAAAAACATGGAAAAGTTTTTACCTTACGCTAACCAAAACATTTGATAGGAAATCCAGTGATATTATAATAGGTCTAGGGTTTTCAAGTAGATATGACATAGCCGAAATTGTTACATTATTAAATTCCAGCTACTAGCCACAAAAGTGGGTAATACAATCAAAACCGTTGGCACTTATTGGATTTTGGATTCCATCAATGGCTGGGCTACAGGGGTACCGCCCGTCACAGTATGTGGCCTAGATCAACTTGCATATTTACTCAAAATCATATCCATTTCGAAATTATCGTATTTACTCAAAAATATCAACTCAACTCGATATATCGATTTCACTTCAAAACTTGATTCGAATTACAGTTTTGGTTATAATTCACTTTAACCCAATTCACCTTTAAATCCAAGATTTAAATATAAACAATTTACCCTTAATCAGTTTGCTTTAAAAGAATAGCTTAAATAGGTAAAAAAATAGTTTAATAGAAAATGTTTAAATAGTTTAAACGAAAATAATTTGAATATAAAATAATTTATATAGTAAAATAGTTTAAAAAAAATCAAAATAATTTTAATATTCAAAGAATATAGATTTTGAATAATTTATACTAAAATATACATTTAAAAAAAATAACTCCAAAGTCAAACCAGTCATCTTCCTAATTTCCTACCCAAATAAATTCCAATTTCCAGTTTGATTTTATCGATTCAATTCCGATTCCAACTCGAATAATTTCGATTCCACATAAATTTCTATCTCAATTCCGATTTCCATTTTTAAATTAATTTAAATCTCAATTTCAAATTAATTTCCAGTTCCAAATTAATTTCCAGTTCCAATTCGAAATCAATTTAAATTCCAATTTCAAATTAATATAAATTCCAATTTCAAATTAATTTAAATTCCAATTTCAAATTAATTTAAATTCAAAATTCAAATTAATTTAAAATCCAATTTCAAATTAATTTCAATTCCACATTAATTTGAATTTCAATTTCAAATTAATTTAAATTTCAGTTATCGATTTGAATACTTAAATCAAATTTACCTTCAATACCAAATTTAGATCCAAAATTTCAATATAATTCAATTCCAAACTAAAATTTGAAATATTGTGTCATATCACTTTTTCTTAGAAATATTCAAAGATTGAATAAAAGACCAATGTCTTAAAACAAATCAACATTCGAAATTTATGCCGTATTTCAATTTTTTTAACTTAAAATCTAAACTTCGATTAATTAAAAATTTTGTTTACCAAGTTTAAATTCCAAAATTTCGAGCTTCAATTCAAAGAAATTGAATTTCCGTAAATTTGACTTTATTCTAAAAATCAATTCATTTAAATAATTTCAAATGAACTTTTAAAATCATTTAATTTAACCAAACCGGTGTCCTTATATAATTCTCTACCATATGGCCAAGTGGATAATTATTTCAATTTAATTTCAAGGATGGATATATATTATTTCAATCCAAATAGATGTCATAGGCATATATAATTTCAACATATTTCTTAATTTATTCGAAATGATTCTATTTACAGTTTTATATGCAATAAACAATATACAAGATGATAGCATGATATATAAAATTAAATTAACAGCCAATATCGACCAGTAGCATCCATCACAACCAATCAACCATAAAGCCATTAACCTTCACAAATTCCAATTTTTACCATATCTGGTAATATGCTGCCAATTAAATTTAAATTTAAATTTATTTAACGGTCAATTTTAGTTCTATCAATTTATTCATATACCAATTTAAATGACAACTAAATCTACCAAACAACGGCCAATCAAATTTATATCACTTCAGAATATAAATATAACCAACATAAAATCATTTTAGTCAATTGTGAGCGTATAAACACTCACTTTGGATTTTAAATAGATTTAAAATCTAAATTTAGCCTAAAATTTGAACAGTCTTAGTATTCATTCAAACTAGTTCCATGTCGTCCGGAATTTTGTCACGTTCGCAGCGTAGCAAACTACGCGTAAATATGACTTCATATGTAAAAGTTATTCAAGTTAGAACGAGTTGAATATGAAATAAATAAAATAAAATGGGCTAACAAGCAAAAGCCACATCACCTCCTTCCCTACCAGATACTATGTGAATCAATTCTCACGCTATACATGAACGCACGCAAGCCTACCTTTGAACATCAAATTTTGCCACCTACGACCACCAATTACCGGCCGACCACCACCATGCAACTCGCCATCGCCTCCTCTACTGAACCACATCCACGCGACCTCCCTGGGCGCCGCCGAACCCGCCGCAAATTCCCCCATTTCGAACCCTTAATCACAAAATTCGGCCACCACCCTCCACGATAAACGATGAGACCACCGCCAATTTTTCAACTCTCGGAAGCCTCCTCCACAAAACTCATATGCCAACTTTGTCGATTGAAGCACAAATCAAAAATCCCCAAATTTGCATTAGGGTTTCAAATATTATGATTTTGACAACGATTTCCCGTTGACTCGAGCGTTATTTCTGAAAACGAACACTTGACGTAGATTCCATTCGTTGAGACCTTTCCAATGATATAAAATTCGATATAATTTGAATAGCTTAAATTTTCGATTTGGTTTTGATTTGCAATTAAAGTAAGATTTCTGCCATGAGGAGATAGTCGATAGAATTGTAGGTACTAACATGAGGAACAAAAATGCCGCTAGGGTTTAGGTAGATCTTTTTGTTGAATATGCGCTTATATGATTTTTGTTTGATGATAATAAACATATATACATTCGTTTAAATGTATTTGATAATATACTATTTTATTTTTCACAAATTAAATAAATATTTGCAGAATAAAATAAATAACACGGAATTTGAATTCAAACGAATATTTTATTCAAACAAATATTTATTACAATTTTTGATAGTACAAATTCAAGCTCTCACTATACATATGCATTTTTGATTACATCACAATTCAGTTTACATTAATAACCTCACTACATATCACTCACACTCGTATTTATCTTCAACTTCATTCCAGTTTGAATCCAGCATCTGAGAAATCTGCAAAAATATTCACTAACGCAGTAAAATTGAAAAAGAGATATTTTTGCAATATAAAATAAAAGATGGATTTTGAAAATATGATTTGCCTCAGTTATTTGGGTTGTTCGTCATCATTTAAATTTGAATTCATCATACACGAACAACTTGTGACATACACGGTGTATTACTGTATATGCCATAAGGCCATGCACGCCGATATATACACTTGATAATGCTACAGGGACAGGTGAGCACAAGGTCAAACCCAAATATATGGACAGGTTCAACTCAGGTGCAATAAATTCAAAAATACGACACGAGCACAAGGTCAAACCCGAGTTGTGAAACTGGATTCAACACAGGTGCAAAATTCAAAAATAAATTCAAATGCAATAAAATGGTCGGGAGTACACATGCCCAGACTCAAACCAACATGAAACAAGACTGAATCAAAATGCAACGACCAAAATCATCAATGAACAAAGACTCCAAGCCTACAAAACTGCATGCACACGGCAGCTACAAAGTGCAAAGGCCATGATCAAGCCAACACAGCAACCATTAACTGCAACAAGGTGATATGCAAACTACAACAGGCCAGAGGTGAAAGCAATACACGACTGCAGTGATGAAGTGAATGCAAACAACTCGGCAATCAAATAACAGTGAAGTCCAGGCCAAACCAACCAGAAGTTCAAAGCAGTAAGGTACATGAAGCAAACAACAACACGAAGGCAACATGATCAAAAGTTCAGAGCAGGCATAACAGGTGAAGCATCACCAAATACTCAACTCAATGCATCAACAAAAGTCAAGACCGCAAATGAAATACAACTCACATGTATGCACCAGTAAACCATGCTTCACGATGAACTTGTGGTCATAAACACAGTGACATGCACAGATGTATTCAAGAACAGCATGAACAAGTCATTGACTACAAGCTAACACATTACAACTGACTCAAAGCACAAAAGTGCACAGCAACCATCATGAGCTCAATGAAGACCACTAATATATACAACATGAACATTCAAACCAGAATACACAGTGGCAACCACAAAATGCAGACAAACTCAAAGCAAGCCGAGAACAAACACCAAGTGCAACAGTATGAACAAAAGATCAAAGAAAAAGATGGTCAGAGCCGTAATATACAATGCATACATGAGTCAGTGCAGTAAACAGGTGAAAGTGCAACAGTGGCAATGCAGTGACACATGATATACATGATGAAGCAACAGAACAACCAAATCAACTGCAGGAACTCAAAGTGTACATGGAACAATGCAACAGTATCGAGTACAATAAGCACAAGTCAATTACTACATAACAACAGTCAGTACCAACATGGACAGAAGGCAGTGAAACCCAGAGCATATGAAATGCAGACTAGAAGTGCAACTGCAATGGATACAAAAATGCTCAAGATTGCTAGAACAAAGCTACAGGAATGCAGACAGTGGCCGAAGCAAATTTACAAAATGTCGAAGCCGTGGAAGCATAACAAAGCCAAAAATCGTCACAGTCAATATTGAACGAGTCAATAATCAAAACCGTGTCAACCAAACCGTGAGTGCCAAGCAATATCAATTTATACGAAATTGAATTAGTCAGATTTTATCTCAATCATCCAAGTATAATCGAATGGCCAAAGCAAATCAGTAGACAAATTCAAACACGAAAATACGAACGCAAAAATAGGATTTCGAATCCTATAAATACCCAAAATCATCATCGGCATAAGTGATCGAGTTCAAGAATCAACCAGCAAAGCAAAAGGAGGAAAATACATACCGACAAAGCAGAACGAATTCGATCCAAAATTGAAGAAGCCGTAAGCAAATCAAAAGTATCGAAGCCTACTATCGAACGAGATCGAGCGGCGCTTCAATTTTGCACAACCCTAGTTTAAATTGCAAGGAGCAGAAGCAAATTACCAGAAGCCCTAATTCGCAAAGAGGAACAAAGTGGATCGGCCATACTTTCATAAAACAAAAGGAACGGGTTGAAGAAATGAATAAGGGGCCGGCCTGTTTTAATTTGGGTTTTGTTTTTTATTAAATAGGGTTTTGTTATTTTAAATTGTTTTTAAATTTTATTTTTCTTTTAAACCATTTTTTTTTAATTTTCTAGTCGTGTGACTAGGGGACAAACTACGGTGTGTAGTTTGGGAATTCGCAACTCGGTGGTTGAGTTGTGGTCAGGGTTTTGAGCGTAGAGTTAGATTAGTCAATAGCGGGTATAGCGAGTTTACGTGTGTAAGCGAGGGACTATCTAATTTCTAGTAGAAACCTTGGGGGCAGCACGTAGGCAGGGTTTTGCCGAAGCTGGGTAAATTCTGTGTTGTTCTGTTCTGTTATTTATATTCTGCTATATCTGTGCTGTTATTCTGTGATCTGAATTTAAATTATTTGATAAAGCTTCCGCGATTAATTTTTATAATTTACACTATCACCCTATTCACCCCCCCACTAGGGTGAAATCGATCCTACACTTTTCATATGAGAATAAGGCCCAATAAGAATAGAAGCATATGTTAAACCGGTACGAACAACAATAGCGGCCCAAAAATCCCGTTTCTCTTCCGAAAGAAGATGGATCATCCCGCATATCAAAATAGACTATATCGATATTTTTAAACTCGATGAAACAGGTTTCAAGTTCTAATTCCATCGTATGAAGAAGTTATATTAAAAATCAGTTTATTTCAATTGAGTTCAATTAATTTGATTTTTACACGTTTCAAGCCGTACGATCAAACGATAAGTCTCATCGCAACGAAATTTGAAATCCTATAATAATTTACTGTTACGGATCCGATGAAACTGGTTTCGTTGAAATCCGAGGCAGTCGCCAAAATGGCTATTTTTACTCATTAAATTAAAACATAAAATTTTAAATTTTAATTATTCACTTTTAAATACAATTTTAAATTTTAACCATCTTTACTCATATTTAAATAAAATTTTGAATCAATTTCTGATGTATTTTCATTCACATTAAACATAGAATCCTATTATTTAAATAATTCCATTATTAAATCTAAACAATTAAATTATTCAACAAATTACATTAATAACCATTTTTATTCAATAATCACCTTAAATTTAAAAATTAAAAATAGCTAAAAACACGGGGTGTTACATACTTCCCCAATCAAAACTTTCGTCCTCGAAAAGGCGTTAAGTACAAAATTTAACACTTGATATATTTTCTCAAGACAATTAACTTATAGAACGTTAAAATCTTATTTACAAAACCTTTACTATCTTCTCGCCACACCCCTTCGATATCGGTTTAATGAAAATATAACTTATATATATAAAAACAAGTTATACAAATTTTAAAACTTCAAAAAATTTCTAACTTCCGGATTTACGGAAAATTTCGGCAGTCTCCTTTGCGCGGCTCGATCGGAAAAATTATACAATTCAATATATAACACAAGTATAACAATATATCAATATATATCTCATCAAATGATGAGGCATCCCGAAGGGAAAAAATACAAACTCGCGATATGTAATCCGAGATACGTACCTTATTATTTATAATACGAGTAAGTTTGCTCGTATTAAGCAAGTAAAGCATATAATAATCCACGTATACGCCCAAATGGTCTTCGTATGTACCTATCTCAACTCAGTTTGAAATATTAGTTACTTTTAATAAGATGTAGAACATATATAAGTTACAATAAGTATAAAACATACATTTTGAATCCAAATCTCAAACATGAGTACAAATACGCAACCATACAACAATCATATGCATTCAAAACAATTAAACAATGATTTACAACAACAAAAATCATCCGACAAATCAATATTCATTCTATTCATTTGATAACTACCATAATTTACATTTCAATATCAATATCTAATTTATACACTCTCATTCTCATTAACATTAAATTTTATTATTACATTTTATTTTTCTCATTTCCATTTATTCATAATGCTGAATCGACTTATTTTGAATCTCATTTGTTTCCAATTTTTTTTTCCATTCATTTAAATATTATTAAGCTCACATCCACTTATTTCATTTCACTCATTCATATATTCAATTACATTAAGTAATTTAATTCCATACCACGTTCCATATATTTTAAAATTGATTCACATTCACCATTTAATATTTTTTTGTTAATCATACAATAGATTAATATTCAATTCCTTCGTTTTTTTATTTATTTACATTCGACTAATTCGGTTTCAATCCATTCTTCCTTCAATCAATATTTATTGCATTCACATTTGATATATTATAATTTAATGTATTTACATTCCATTTATTTCTTTCAATTTACCAACTTTCATTACAAATTCGTTATATTCAATTTTTATTCAACTCAATTTGTGAAATTCTAATTGCTTTACATTTTGTTTAACCTATTTCATATAAATTCATTTGTAAATCGTTTATAAAAATTTATTCCACTTAACCATGCTTAAGTTAAATCTACTTATTTCCTCTTAGTATATCTTTTTTTATATATACTAACATAATTTGTAAACCATATAAGTTTATCATAATAATTTTATACAACACAACTCACTTTTATTATTTTTACTTCATATCTTAAGTTATTATTAATTCATCGGTTCACTTCAATTATTCAAATTCATATTATTAATTTACTAAAGTAATTTTTTCTTTATATCTCAATTCATATTAATAAAGATATATATTCCTTTTCCACGATATATTCATTTAATCTATCTTAAGTTAACTTCACTTTATAATTTATTCCATATTATATTAATTATCATTCAATTTTTTTATTTAAATTACTCCACTTGCATTTTATTTATCTATATCCAATTCAATTTATTTAACATTTAGTCAAACTTTATTTCATTTTTAATCCATTATTCATTTTAATTAATTTTATTCAAGTTAAATTCCTTATCATTTCCATTTTACAAATTTAAATTCGTTTTTTATTAGATTATTAAATCTCAAGTCTATAAGTTATACAAATTAACTTTTAGGATTTCATTTCGTTATTTTATCTATTTTATTTCAAATGCAATTCATTTTTTTATTTAAGCTTTCATGAGTTAAATATATTTTGTTTACTTAATCAAAATGTTTAACCGATTTAAATTTCCTATTCCAAATTATAATTTGCAACTTATTTCTCATCCATACTATTTTAAAATTTTAAATTCAAACTATTTCCACATACTTATTAAATCACACTTAGAATATATTTTCTCAATCAAAACTTGTTTAATCGAAATTTAATTTTCTTTTGGTAGCAATCTTCACTCAAAAACTCGAAAATAAACACTGGCGATGCTGTAGTCATCCCCAAATTATTTCCCTGTCCCAAACAAGTTTAATGCTTTTATTTCTTTTTGAAATCATTTCAAAATATATTTCTATCCAAAACACTTTAAAATAATACTATTATAAATTTTTAGGCCTTTGAAAAAAAAATTCAAAACAAAAGGATTTTAAATTCTAAAATTCTCAATTTTTAAATCTCTCTATTTATAAGTTATATTATAAATATACTTATACAAATTCCTTTTTCCTTATTGCCAAAACATTTCAATAATTTACAACTTAGTCATTTAACCAGTTCTTATCTTGATTGATTCAATTCAGTATAATTATCAATTATTTCATATAATATAATTCATTTAGTATTCAATTTATTCCTAATCCAAACAATAATCGATGATAGCTTATTATTATCATCTCCTAACAACTAACATTCATTAAAAAATTTACCTTTACATATAATGTAATTTAGACAAAATTATTTCATCTACCCGATTTTAAAATAAAATTATGTTGACTTGCCTTATTTAAGAGTTTAGAAACCCCTATCGATACCACGGCGTCCCGCACATCGATCAGAATTTATAAAAAATTCAACGGATAAGTAAACACAATATAAAACATTTTATAACACTAACAAGTACGCTCTCTCGTATATACACACTCAAAAAGACTCATTCTAGGGTATTACTACCTTATCTCTAATGAGTCAAACCCCATAAAGCCAAGGTTATCGCTAAACCCTGCTCTGATACCAACTATGACGACCCATATTTTGAAAGGTTAAGATCGACAATAATCCGCACATGTCTGACTTAAACAATATGGAATGTAGATAATCAATGTGGTTAAATAAGAAAAATAAGAAGAGAAGAAGAAAACAAAACACATAATCTCACAACGGAAACGATAAAATATAATAATCAAATAAACAATTCATAAAGTTGTTTACTATACATTTGACTATAATCTATACATTTATCAGAGTTATATCTACACATCAGGAATAAATAATAAATACAACAGAATAGCATGATGAGGGGTAATAATAATAGTAATACATCAAAACTCCATCTTTGTCCTCCAGAGAATAGTCTTCAATACGTTGAAAAAAACTCAGGACTGAACCGAGTGTAATGAAAGGAAAAACACTCGAGTCAGGACTAAAATACTCTTATGTAAGTCAAATCAATATCATAAATATGAATGCAATAACTTAAGATATGTTACGGGATTTTCCATCTCCTAAGGATCCGTTAAACTATTTATATATAATAGTTTACGCTATAATAGATTATGTCTATGAGTAAAATAAATATCAAAACAGCGTTAAGGCTTTACATTGATCCACCTTAACACATTTCACAGTTTTAAACCAAAATCGTAACGGGCATATATATGAATAAATATGACCAGGCACGTGAGGCAATGCCTAAGGTAGGATTCTACCAGTTTACCTTTTCTGACTGGTCGTAACCCATCTGTGGCCGACCGCGACAATCAATCCAAATGACAAATAAGGTGTACCCATCGAATCCGAAACCACAATAGTAATACGAGGGATCAACGTCGCTAGACGTAGCTAACCTCAATAGCCAGACATAGGCTCATGTTTTAGTCATTTTAATTGCGACACGAATGTCAAGGCTATCCATCATCGTTCTCTTACTTCATTCCAGTAAATGTCGCCAATTCAACCACTACATTCCGGATATCATCCATCGCATACACGGTTGTCAAAGTGGTTCCAATATTGAAAGAGAGTATTTCAATAAGAGACCCCGGTCTCTTTAACAACCAATCGTCATTTTACACACCGTTTGGTACTTTTACATTTCGAAAACAATTCATATTTGATATCAAAATATCATATTCGCTTCAAAATCAAATCCATTTCGAAATTTTCATATTTACTCAAAAATCATATCCATTTCGAGATCATCATATTTAAAATCATATTCATTTCGAAATTATCGTATTTACTAAAAAATATCAACTCAACTCGATATATCAATTTCACTTAAAAATTTATTCGAATTACAGTTTTGGTTATAATTCACTTTAACCCAATTCATATTTAAATCTAAGATTTAAATGTAAACAATTTACCCTTAACCAATTTTCTTTAAAAAATAGCTTAAATAGTTAAAAAATAGTTTAACGGAAATTTTTTAAATAATTTAATCGAAAATAATTTGAATATAAAATGGTTTATATAGTAAAATAGTTTTCAAAAATCAAAATAATTTGAATATTTAAATAATAAAGATTTTAAATTATTTATACTAAAATATTTATTTAAAAAAAAAATCCAAAGTCAAACGGTCAACTTCCCAATTTCCTACCCAAATAAATTCCAAATTCCAGTTCGATTTTATCGATTCGATTCCGATTCCAACTCGAATAATTTCGATTCCACATAAATTTCGATCTCAATTCCAATTTCCATTTTAAATTAATTTAAATCTCAATTTCAAATTAATTTTCAATTCCAAATTAATTTCCAATTCCAATTCCAAATTAATTTAAATTCTAATTTCAAATTAATTTAAATTCCAATTTCAAATTAATTTAAATTACAATTTCAAATTAATTTCAATTCCAAATTAATTTAAATTCCAATTTCATATTAATTTAAATTTCAATTTCCAATATCGATTTAAATACTTAAATCAAATTTACCTTCAATACTAAATTTAGATCCAAAATTTCAATTATAATTCAATTCCAAACTAAAATTTGAAATATTATTTCATATCACTTTTACTTAGAAATAATCAAAGTTTGAATAAAACGACCAATCTTTTAAAACAAATTAACTTTCGAAAATTTACGCCGTATTACAATTTTTTTTAAACTTAAACTCCAAACTTCGATTAATTAAAAATTTCATTTACGAGCTTCAATTCAAAGTAATTGAATTTCCGTAAATTTGATTTTATTCTAAAAATCAATTCATTTAAATAATTTCAAAACAACTTTCAAAATAATTTAATTTAACCAACCCGGTGTCCGTATATAATTCTCTACCCTATGGCCAAGTGGATAATTATTTCAATTTAATTTCAAGGATGGATATATATTATCTCAATCCAAATAGATGTCATGGGTATATATAATTTCAACCTATCTCTTAATTTATTCGAAATGATTCAATTTACAGTTTTATATGCAATAAACAATATACAAGATGATAACATGATATATTAAACTAAATAAACAACCAATAAGGACTAGTAGCATCCATCACAACCAATCAACCATAAAGCCAATAACCTTCACAAATTTCAATTTTTACCATATCGGGTAATATGCTACCAATTAAATTTAGTTTTATTTAACGGTCAATTTAAATTCTATCAATTTATTCATATACTAATTTAAATGACAATTAAATCTACCAAACAGCAGCCAATCAAATTTATATTACTTCAGAATATAAATATAACCAACATAAAATCATTTTAGTCAATTGTGAGCATATAAACACTCACCTTGGATTTTAAATAGATTTAAAATCTATATTTAGTCCAAAATTTGAACAGTCTCGGAATTCATCCAAACTAGTTCCATCTCGTTCGGAATTTTGCCACAATCGCACCGAAGCAAACCACGCATAAATATGACATCGTACGTAAAAGTTATTCAAGTTAGAACGAGTTGAATTTGAAATAAATAAAATAAAATAGGCCTACAAGCAAAAGCCACATCACCTCCTTCCTACCAGGTACTACGCGAATCAATTCTCACGCCAAACATGAACTCACATAGGCCGACCTTTGACCATTGAATTTGGCCATCTCCGACCACCAACTACTGGCCGACCACCACCATCCAACTCGCCATCGTCTCCTTTACCGAACCACACCCACACGGCCTCTCCATGCGCCGCCGAAGTCACTGCAAATTTCCCCGTTTCGAACCCTAAATTACAAAATTCGCCCACCACCCTCCACGATAAACGATGCACCACCACCAATCAACTCCTGGAAGCCTCCTCCACAAAACTCATATGCCAATTTCGTTGATTGAAGCACAAATCAAAAATCCCCAAATTTGCATTAGGGTTTCGAATATTCTGATTTTGACCGCGATTTCCTGATGACTCGAGCGTTATTTATGAAAATGAACACTTGCTGTCAATTCCATTCGTCGAGACCTTTCCAAGATATAAAATTCGATATAATTTGAATAGCTTAAATTTTCGATTTGGTTTTGATTTACAATTAAAATTAGGTTTCTGCCATGAGGAGATAGTCGATACAATTGTAAGTACTAACATGAGGAATAGAAATGCCGCTAGGGTTTAGGTAGATCTATATATATGAGAACAAGGCCCAATAAGAAAATAACATATATTAAACCGGTACGAACAATAATGTCGGCCCAAAAATCCCATTTCGCTTCCGAAACGAAGATGGATCATCCTGCATATCAAAATAGACTATTTCAATATTTTTAAACTCGATGGAATAGGTTTTTAAGTCCTAGTTCCATCGTATGAAGAAATTATATTAAAAATCATTTTATTTCAATTGAGTTCAATTAATTTGATTTCTACGTGTTTCAACTCCGTACAATCAAACGATAAGTCCGATCGCAACGAAATTTGAAATCCTATAATAATTCAATGTTACAGATCCGATGAAACTAGTTTCGTCAAAATCCGAGACAGTCGCCAAAATGGCTATTTTTACTCGTTAAATTAAAAGATAAAATTTTCAATTTTAATTATTCACTTTTAAATACAATTTTAAATTTTAACCATCTTCATTCATATTTAAATAAAATTTTGAACCAATTGCTGATGCGTTTTCATTCAATTAAATGCAGAATCCTATTATTTTAATAATTCCATTATTAAATCTAAACAATTAAATTATTCAACAAATTACATTAATAACTATTTTTATTAAATAATCACCTTAAATTTAAAAATTAAAAATAGCTAAAAATACGGGTCGTTATTAATTTCAAACCGTGACTGACAAGCAACAAATTAATTGCTATAATTATTTTTCTGAATCAATGTATTCCCTCACCTTTCCATCTCTCTGCTTTCATTCTCACCGTTACTTTTGAAATCTCACAATTGGCTAAAATAATTTTATGTTAGTTATATTTATATTTTGAAGTTATATAAATTTGATTGACTATTGTTTGGTAGATTTAATTGTCATTTAAATTGGTACATGAATTAATTGACAGAATTTAAATTGACCGTTAAATAAATTTAAATTTAATTGGCAGCATATTACCCGATATGGTAAAAAAACATTGTGAATTTTATTGGCTTTATAGTTGATTGGTTGTGATGGATGCTATTGGTCATTATTGGTTGTTCATTTATTTTGATATATCATGCTATCATCCTGTATATTGTTTATTGCATATAAACTGTAAACTAAATTATTTCGAATAAATTAAGAAATAGGCTAAAATGATATATACCTATGACATCTATTTGGATTGAAATAATATATATCAATTCTTGAAATTAAATTGAAATAATTATCCACTTGGCTATAGGTTAGAAAATTATATATGGATACTGGGTTGGTTAAATTAAATGATTTTAAAAGTTGTTTTGAAATTATTTAAATGAATTGATTTTTAAGAATAAAATCAAATTTATGGAAATTGAATTATTTTGAATTGGAGCTCGAAATGTTGGAATTTAAAATTGGTAAACGAAATTGTTTAATTAATCGAAGTTTAGATTTTTAAGTTAAAAATAGAATCCTACCCACGTGCATTGTCATATTTATCCCTATACGAGCCCATTACGACTTTGGTTTAAAACTGTAAAAATGTGTTAAGGTGGATCAATGTAAAGCCTTAACGCTATTTTGATATTTATTTCACTGATAGACACTATCTATTATAGCATATACTATTATATATAAATAGTTTAACCGATCATTAGGAGATGGGAAATCCCGTAACATTTCTTAAGTTATTGCACTCATATTTGTGATATTGATTTGACTTACATAAGAGTACTTTAGTCCTGACTCGAGTGTTTTGTTTTTCCTTTATGCTCGGGTCAGTCTTGAGTTTTTCCAGCTTGTTGAAGACTATTCTATGGAGGATGAAGATCGAATTTTGGTATATTACTATTATTATGATTATCTCCTACATCATGCTATTCTGCTGTACTGATTATTTATCTCTAATGTATAGATATGACTCTGATAAATGTGTATAGATTAAAATCAAATGTATAGTAAACAACTTCATAAATTATTTATTTGATTATTATATTTTATCGTTTCCGATGTGAGATTCTGTGTTTGTTTTCTTCTTATTTTCTTATTTTTATTATTTAACTCCATTGATTATCTACGTTTTGGATTGTTTAAGTTAGACATGTGTGGACTATTGTTGATTTAAACCTTTCGAAATATGGGTCGTCACAGTTGGTATCAGAGCCAGGTTTCGATCCTGGGACCCGTGGGTTCTACATAATAGTAATGTAATGTACAATCATCAGAGTACAATAATCAAATAACTAATCATCAGTCTAGATAGTCATAATAACATGTCATTACAATTGCTGATAATTTAACAACAACAGAAAATAAACATATACGTGATTTCGATCAGAAGACTTCCAACTTGCCTGTTGATGCTCCAAAGCATCCAAATCTGAATATGTAAATATGTTCGGCTTGTCCCGAGCATTGAAAGGGAAGAATGTCCGGATTAGTCTTGTATACTAGCGTGAGAAAATACATCTCAACTGAATTAATTTTAAAGTTATATAACTTTCCTATATCAAAACAAATATATCTAGTAAGATCACGCTCACACATAAACAAAGATAGGTTTTTACCTTACAATAACCAAAACATTTCATATCAAACCCTGTTTATATTATACTAATGTCTAGTATACAAATAATATTAGTCATAGCCGAAATTGTTACATTAGTTAAATTCTAGCATACTAGCCATAATCGTGGGTTCTACAAACAAAAAGGAAGGCATGTAATGGAGAGTGGATTTCCATACAAATGACGAGGTGAAAGGACTACCTTTCGGCAGTACATCATTAGAGGAATGTACCAAGGCCCAACTGATGTTCCTCACAAGACTGACCTACCTCTAACTACATAATACCGAATGTGTCATCACCTGTGCAGTTAAAGCGCTCAGCAGATTCAAAGCGGTGGACGTGCAAAAAGTCATAGCGGGGATACAGCGAGGATATAGCGGGATATAGCGGATAGCTCTAAAATAACATATAAAACTCGTACTTAATGTTTTTACAAATATATAAATGGTAATTAAATGAAAAATTATCATTCAACTGAATTATAATTAATACATAAATGATTTTGAACAAAAAACATGTGCGAATATACTTTAAATAAACGTAAAACTGTTATATAACATAATTGAATTTAGTAGAATATTAGAGTATTTTCATTTCCTAAAATATATTAAAAATTAAATCAAATAAATTAGTTCATAATTTATATAATGTATAAATGCATTTTTTTAATTCATTTTATTAAAGAAGATATAGCGGAAATAGCAAAATATAGCGGGAATAACGGGATATAGCGAAAATAGCGCGGATTAAAGCGAAAAGGCTATATTTTGGGGCTATATGGAAAAACCGTTGCGGTAGAAATCCGCTATGAGATATTACGGGGTTATAGTGGGGTAATAGCGGGGCATTAACTACACATGTCATCACCCCGGTCGTTACCAACCTATCTGAGGGCCCTCATAGCTTACATGCATAAAAATTTAAAACTAGAACGTCATAGCAGGAATAAATATATCTAGTATGGGATGATCATATCCTAATGGTTGCAAACCACATAGCCTTAGCGCATCAACTATGTGTTGGTCATTTCGAGATGTGAGGCCTGAGGTCACATTTAACTTTCACATAGCACATCATCTTTCCTCTTTGAATGCCACATTGTCATTCCTTCTATCACTATTGACTTTCACAAACATACAACCTTTGAGCTCATATGTCTCAGAGAAGGGTGTTAAGCTAAGAGAAGTTTCCTTTCCTGACCAAACAGATGTACGTTTATAAAAGTCAACGATGTAATCTCAAAGATGAAATGTCAAACATCCATCCATACAAATTGTCCAGGAACAGGACAACCGAAGGCACTCTCCTACCACATCCTATCAGGAATCACCTGTAGGATCAGTAGCGGTTAGTCTTTGCATCGGATATTTCATAATGAAGAGACCACTACTTTTATACGTATATTGGGAGTTTATCCCCAAATGATCGACAAGTAGTCTTTCAATATGAAAATCCAAAATATCAATGTCTTCCAACACCTGTACATTCGAACGTATACGTTGGTCCGAAATGGTTCTCAAATAAACCCGACACAGGTCTCTCTGGATCAACAACGATAAAAAGGCCAATATTTGATAGTCGGTTATTTAACTATCAAAGAAAACAAAAAATATCTAACATCATAAACAATAACTAAACCCATTTAATTCATCTTTCATTAATTAGATAAATTTCCAAATATTTGCTTCAAATTATATTTAGAAAGATATATTCTCAAAACCATTTCAATCTTTCTATATTGGAAAACATTTCCATATACTTATATCAATGGTATAAGTATATTTAATAACAATACCATATGGAGACACGCAAAACATATTTCATAACCGTACAACTCCAGAGTTCATACGCCTTCAAATGGGTGTTAAGTATAGGAATCAATGCTCTTACACCACCAAGCCTTTAGCACGATCATAAGAACCAATTCATGTATTTCATGATGGAAGGTCAAAACATAATTTATTAGGTCAAAACGAATGTTGCGTAAACAACGTTATGATAACCCAAAAGCAGTAGTATAGGGATTATATATATATGTATGTATATGTGTGTGTGTATATATATATATGTATACACCACGTATACTTATAAAATATTTTCTTTCGGAAATCATTTACTACAACAACAGTGTTATAGTTCATGCCTTCCATACTTTTTCTAAAAAGTCTATTACAACAATAAATGTTGAAATCCATGTTTCCGTTACTTATTACATTTTAAAACATTCTTCAAAACCATTTAAATCCATTTGGAATTATTACTTCCAAAACATTACTTCCAAAAGATAAATTTACTTTTCAAAATCATTAATTCCATCAAAATATTTCTTTAAACATTCCTTTAAATAAAATTTCATATTTAAATCTCAACATAAGTCACTTACGTTTTATAATTTTTACAAATCTCCTTTTGATTTTTCAAAACACCTTTATCCATAAATTTCTATTTATAAATCATTCTTTTATAAAAAAACCTAATTCTACTATCAAAATCCATTTATAAATCCATTTATCAAATAATTTCAAATCCATTTACTAACATTTATAAATTTCAATTTTAGATAAACTTCTTTATTTATAAAAATATGACTTTATAAATCTTTTTTATAAACTTATTCAAAAATCTCTAAATTAAAATATTTCTTAAAACTATACTTTTATAACATAAAAAATCATAACCTTTTATTTCTTTAGAAATAAATTCATTCCTTTTAATAATTTTAAAACCATTAAAACATATATACTTTCAAAATCATTTCAAAATCCTTTTCAAATCAAAACCATCACTTTTAATATTTCGAAACACCAAAAATAGCCCTAGTGCTACCATAGCATGAAATAAGTCAAATCATATCAAAAACATCAACACGACATTCAATACATCATATATCAGCATATATATGAAAAGTAAATCAAAAGTAGTGAAGGATCCAATTGGATACCTCAAACCTATCCCCTTGCATAACAGACAACATATAATCATAAAATATAAAATCAACCGCTTCGAGGCAGGATTTGTATACAAAGGGTCATCTGCTCTTACATGGGAACGTAATAGGGTCTCATCCGCTCCAATAGGAGGAAATATATATCCAAACCCACTAATAAATATAGTATATCATCCAAATAAACAAAGTACAACATAAATAAATTTATTCCTACTTATATAAAAATATAAGCAAGCCAGAGAGGCGAGTTTCACAAAAATGCCAAAAATTGCATAAATGCTCCCGTTTGAATTGAAATTGAACGTTTGTTCAATTGAACTCAAAATTTTACTAGCTCTAATTTCATCCAATCAAACTCCTTAGTGTAGTGCTCGCTGATACGAATGCAATGCAACTTGTCGCGCCCAAAATAGAGCTCGTATGAGAAAGTTAGGAATTAATTAGCATTCGAGATAATTAAAATTAATTAACATAATTTATAAAATTTAAAAATTATCCTTCTTCCCCCTTTCCCTCTCTCTAATTGTTTGCTACCTAGGTCCACACGTGATTATCTTTTGTTTTTTTAAAACCGACGATCGGCGCACGCGCCTGCACCCACGACCGCCAGCGATGCCGCCTCGAATGTTGCGTCCATCCAGCTCTGCCTCGCGACATCCAACGCCAGCCCCTCACGCTCACGTGCATGCATATAACACCATGAAACCCACTCTACCATAGCTCGAACGCGAGCGAATTTATGCCGCCTCGTTTAACGATAGCTTGATCCAACCGTTGGTTAAGCTCGTATGGTCGTGCTCTACATTTCCCTAGCTGCAGTCATTGACTAATTTAGGCTCTAGAAATCGTTATCGATTGTTGGATGGTGGAGTTTTTAATGGCGGCTGAAATTTTATTTAGGGTTAGGGTTTGCAAATGGAGTAAAGGGCTATTTATAGAAAATTTTCGTGGCACTATTCATCAGTGAAAATTTCGAAGTCCAAAAGAAGCGTACCGCCAAACTTTTATAAGTTATACCCCTATTCTAAAGACGATGGATCTAATCTCGTGATCCAGTTTTATTATATATAGAAGATAGGATTTGAAATCGACTTATCTTAATTTAAATTCCTTTAATTAAATTCTACGTGTTTCGAACTCGCATGACCAAATGATAAGTCCAATTGCCACAAAATTCAACCATATATAATAATTCATCATTATGAATTCAATGAAGCTGGTTTCGCCGAAATCCGAGACAGTGTCCAAAAAGACTATTTTACATGTTAATTAAAATATAAAATTTCCAAAATCAGTTTATTTACTTTTAATTCAAATTTAAAAGTTTACTAATTCTATTCTAATTAAAAAAGAATTTAAATCAACTGTAGAAATCATTTTCGTTCAATTTAAATTCAAGTTCAATTATTTAAATAATTTCAAATATCAAATTTAGTAATTTAATTATCAAATTAATCTCTATATTTGAAATATAAATTATTTAACTTATAAAATTAGCTTTTCAATATTTAAAATCAATTAAATATTCCAATGGAATATGTGATCGTTGGCGAATTTGACGATGAGTCGTCTA
Source organism: Allium cepa (assembly GCA_030765085.1). Taxonomy (NCBI): domain Eukaryota; kingdom Viridiplantae; phylum Streptophyta; class Magnoliopsida; order Asparagales; family Amaryllidaceae; genus Allium; species Allium cepa. The sequence goes on from CM060940.1 coordinate 176,649,898, forward strand.
TTGATTAATAATATTAAGTGTTTAATTTTTACTTGAATTTGTTATAGTATCCAATAAAGCAACATATAATGTTAAACTATAAGCATTCACTATATAACTATTTTTTATTTTGTATTAGTTGTTATGATTTACTTTATATTTGTTTGCCCTTAATATTCTTTTGTTTTGATGACTTCAAACTCATGTTAAGGTGGTTTCAAGCTTACGTTAAGGTAGAACTAAGTAATTCTTTGATCTAGAAAAGGCTGCTCGGTATACTTTGGACAATTCAATATATTGTGAGCAATTGCAATTCCAAAAATTATTAGGCCAAAAAAGGCAAACAAATAGATTGAGAAAGAGATTGCATAATTATGTGCACAAATGTAATAGACTGAATACATGACATTTCTCATGTGATTTTGGGATAATCAGCTATACCTATTTGGCAATTTGCTAATATATTTTTCATTATTCCAATAAACGGTCCCACTAGTTTTTATATTACTTCATAAATAGTTATACCATATATTGATAGTGTCGCTATATTGCAAGCTGTTTCATCGGTTTTCAAAGATTTAAGTCTATTTTGTAACTATGAACTAATAGTCAATTTGTAATCCTGCTATCATCATCTTCTCCTTAAAAAGTAATTTATCTTTTGGCTTGGTCTGCTGCTAGTAGATATATAATTCTATATCATGTGTTTCCATACAAAATTTAGTCCATGTTTGTACTAGACTCCCTACGTTAGATGCAAATTCAATATGACAAGACTTCTCCAAACCTTGGCTCATGGTAAAGCCAGATCTTAAACTACTATATTTTTGATATTTTGGTACATCATATTATATACCATTCGTCATTTAGGACTAAATGTACGGAACTCTAAATTGTTGAATCCTAGAGTTTACGAGTACAAAAACTAATGCAGAGTGCTCCATCCAATCCATGTGTGTATTATGTTGTCAAACAATCTACTTAGTTTATTCTATTCACAATTTCAAGCAAACAATGCTCATTTTGTATATATACCGATTATGTAGCTATATTGAAAATAGATGAATAATTACCGAGGTAGATGCAAAAGATTTTAAATAAAATTATGGTTTGGTCCACTCAGGAAGTTATATGATTCTAATTTTAATAGGTAGGAAATTGATGATGGATTAAGGGGTAAGCAGTGTTCTCATCTATTTAGCGTTAGTTTGTTGTTTATGGAACACTGTCTTTTATTTGAATTTAACATTGCTTAGAACACATTTAGTATTTCTGAAGAAAATATTAGTTATTAATAGGTACATTATTCATCATATATACACATGATATCAATTTTAATTTTTAAGAAAGCATCACTGTATTTTTCAGCGAGTGCAGGCAAACAAAATGATAGCAACTTGTCCTAGAGTACATTGTTTTTTTTTTGAAACTTTAGAGTACATTGTTATTATCAATAAAGTTAGGTCACGGTTATGTAAGTTAATAATATCTTTCTCTGCCTTTTAAATGAAGAATCTAGCCTCTTAGAGAAAATAAGAGAACTAAAGACTAAAAATGACAAGGTTGCTGTATTAGATACCTTTCTTCGAGAGAAATCGTCAAGCAAGGGTAAATTATAGAGCGAGATTAATGCACTTGAAGTGAGTTTTTAATATAATGAAAGGTGTACTTTTTGCAAACTCGGATTTATTTATTGGTTTTCTTTTGACTATGTATATAGAAAAAGGCTGCTGTAGTTGCTAAGTAGGAAAAGCCTATGCAACAGCTAAGAAATTAGAGAAAGAAGTTAGTTCGTGATAATAGCACTATGATATCATATTATTATTTTATCAATCAGTCTATGGTAACATGTCATTTTTTTGATAGGTTGGGAAACTTAAAGGTGAAATTGACACACTAAATAGGAGTTATACATTATCAAAGGCTAGGGCTAGTGGGGCTGACAATAAGGTCTAGGAACATACCCTAAAGTTGGGAAATGTGAGTATTTTGATTATAAATTTGTTGCTCAAAGTTGTATTTACCATAATAATGGACTTTAATTACATTGGTTAAAATATGAACACCTTATTTGGCCAAATCGTGTGCCTTTATTTCACTACTAGAATCGGCCTGTATAGTGTCCAGGCCTTGCGTCGGCGAGAATCGGCTAAAAAACACGGTAGATTCTAGCCCACGCAATATCGCATTACAGAAACAACAACCCGCGAACATTTTTCTCATTCTCTTCCCTCTCACTTTCCCTTCCAAAACCCTCTTCCTCATCACCCGCCGCAGCCGCCTGCCGTCACCTCCGCCTCCAGTCAACATCTAGCACCCGATGCTCTCCAACGCTCTCAGGTATCTCCTTTCTTCCCGATTCAGTTTATTTAAGGTATGATTTAAACCCTAAAATTTGAAATTAGTTGATGGTAGATTAGAAATTGATGATTGGTTGGTATTATTCGATGATATTACTATTTTAGATTGGTTTGGAAATATAATTGTGACATCGTCGGCTTGAAATTAGGGAAATTAAGGAAAAGAGTTGATTATCAATTTGTAATTATTGATTATTGCGTATGGGTTGATGTTAATGGTGTACATTAGTTGATGATAAAAGGTATTAGTTGATTTAGTATAAAAAATCTATTTTTACTAATTATATGTATGAACAACTTATTTTAGTTTACATAATCGACAAACTAAAAATTAAAATAGTTAAAAGAAAGGTAAATTACATTGTAAAATTTCAAATTTAGTTAATAAATATTTAAATAGTTGAATGAATATTTTTAATTATAAAAGTTTTATTTTTTAAACCCCTTAGAGAATTTTTGGCCCCGTTTGTCAAGTGTTGTATATGATCGTTATATAGCTATTCGGTTTTTCATAGTATGGACATCTATATTCATCTGATACAATGTTTATCGGATTTGTCCCTGTATTGGACATACAATAAAGTATAATTACATTTTGTAAATCATATCATTTTAAACAGTTTATAAAATTTCGATAGCACTTCCATTTTGTTCTCTGTGTGCACGTATTTGTGTACAATACAGGGAACAAAGTGGAAGTGCTGCCGAAATTTTGTGAATTGTTTAAAATGATATGATTTACGAAATGTAATTACTTTATTGTATTTGTAATGGAAAGTAGGATGGTCGACCATCAAAGTTAAAATAATAAAGCAAAAAACAAAAAATAAATCGAATTGATTATTTGGATTAATAAACGATAAACTTTATTGTGTTTCTAACATATATTTTCAAACTAGGAAAAATGTTCGATTATTTTCTCGACCGTAGTTGGATGTATGAAGTCAGAACTGCTATGAAAGGTTCAATAAAGAAACATTTCTGTAATGGTGTACACGAATTTTATTTGATTCGCTAAATCTAATAATCGTAATAACGAAAATCTTCGTTGCTCATGTAGTAAGTGCAAACATTTGAAGCATTGGAAAGCAGATATAGTTGAAGTACATTTGTATAAAAATGGTTTTTTGCCAAATTATTACTTGTGGGATCGTCATAGAGAACTTCTTGCACCCACACCTAATCGTGTAGCGTTAGATGAAAATAATGTTATAACGAATCGAATAGAAAATATGATGGAAGATGCGGCACGATCAATGTTTCCATGTTTGATCAAGATGACGATGTAAATGTCGAAGAAGAACCGACTGTGGGAGCTAAAAAAATATATAATTTATTGGACACTGCTAAAAGGCCATTGTGGGATGGTTGTAAAAGTGGAACCGAATTACCAGTAACTGCCGAATACATTACTATGAAATCAAAATTCAACCTTACAGAAGCTGGATTTACAACAGTTGTACAAGTAGCAAAAGGACACATGCCATCTAATAATATGATGTGCGATAGTCATTATGAAGTGAAAAAACTTATATCCGCTTTCGGTATGTCGTACCAAAAGATAGATACATGCGTAAAAGGTTGCATGTTGTATTGGAAAGATGACGTTGAGCTTAGAAAATGCAGAATATGTGACGAAGAAAGATACAAACAAAGAAAAAAAGTTCCATACAAGAGGATGCATTATTTACCCATCACTCCCAGACTTCAAAGGTTATATGCATCTTCTGCTACGGCGTGCCATATGCGATGGCACAGTGTGAGAACACTGGAAGAAGGAACTTTGATGCATCCATCTGATGGAGAAGCATGAAAACATTTCGATATGACTTATCCCGTATTTGCTACCGAAAGCCTTAATGTCAGACTTGGTTTATGTACGGATGGATTTGCACCATTCTCTCAGTTTGGTAGTATATATTCATCATGGCCTATAATCGTAACTCCTTATAATTTACCTCCATGTATGTGTATGAAAACTCCATATATGTTTCTCACTACTGTCGTCCCTGGGCCTGATGATCCAACACAAGGAGTTGAAAACGCGGAATGAAGGAGTTGAAACGTACAACATTTTGAGAAAAAAGAATTTTCTTATGTTCGCTTTTTTGTTGTGGACTATTAGTGATTTTCCTGCATACGGGATGCTTTCAGGTTGAAGTACGACAGGTCGTCTAGCTTGCCCTTATTGCATGGAAGAAACATAGACATTTTCGGTACGGTATGGAAAGAAAATTTCTTGGTTTGATTGTCATCGGTGTTTTCTCCATCTCAATCATCCTTTTAGAAGAGATAGAAAAAGCTTTATAGCTAATAGAGAAGCGAGTATGCAACCACTGAAGATTTGGTCAAGCGAAGAAATATATGAAATTATAAAGGAGTATCCGAAGATACATGAAACTGGAGTGCAGATTGAAATTCCAGGTAAATCAGACATTCATAATTGGTGCAAACAAAGTATATTTTGGGAGTTACCCTACCGGAAAGATCTCCTACTCCGACATAATATTGACGTGATGCACAACGAAAAAAACGTGTTTGATAATGTGTTTAATACAGTTATGAATGTAAAGGGAAAAACAAAGATTGGTTTGAATTCAAGACTTGATATAGCAAACATTTGTAAATGTACCGAACTTCATATGAAACCCAATGACAATAAAAAACCCAAAGCATGCTATGAGCTAGAAAGTAAGCAAGTAAAACTCGTGCTAAAGTGGGTGGAAGCACTAAGATGTCCTGATGGGATTTCTTCTAATCTTTGTAGATGTGTTGACTTTAAAAACAGTAAATTGGGTGGGATGAAAAGTCACGATTGCCATATCATGATGGAATATCTATTAACCATGATTCTCAAAGAACTGTTGCCCGTAAAAGTATGGAACATTACAACAGAATTAAGTTTGTTTTATAAACAACTTTGTTCGACGACATTAAAAGTCGACCGTATATGTAGACTTGAAGTAGAAATTCCTATACTGCTCTGCAAGATGGAAAAAATATTTCCGCAAGGTTTCTTTAATGTAATGGAGCTTCTACCTGTTAATCTTCCATCCGAAGCACTTCTTAGAGGTTCTGTTCAATATGGTTGGATGTATCCATTTGAGAGGTAATATTGAATATCAGCAATATTTATGTTAGTTTAATATTCAGTTTTATATACCTAAATTTAAAATAAATTTTTAATAGGTACTTGAATCATTTGAAGAAAAAATTAGGCAAAAATCACGAGTTGAAGGTTCGATTTGCAAATCATATCTTGAAGAAGAAGCTTCATTTTTTCTCTCTCATTATTTTAGTGATCATGTGAACTTATCATTTGTAAGTGTTTCTCGTAATGAAGAAGTCGTTGAACATGATTCTTCTCAAGCAATGCTATCTATTTTTAGACAACATGGCCGACATGCTGGAAAATGTGTGGAAATATGGTTAGACGATAGAGATCACCTTGTAGCACACACATATGTTCTTCTAAATTGTCCATAAGTTGCACCATTTGTCAGGTAATTATAAATTCATATATAATTCAATTATACTTACATATTGATTATATTAAAACATATTACATATTTGCAGTATATACGAATCACTGCATCCATCTGGCGATCTCAGTAAAGAATTTGCTAAATGGTTTTCAAATTACGTTTATGATCCAATAAACTGTGTCGTTGATGAAGGATTACGACATCTTGCGATCGGACCAAAAAGAAATGTCAAGACGTATCCAATATTCTTCGTCAATGGATATAAATTCAACACCAAAGATTGCGGTGCCGAAAAATTGACATATAGCAGTGGTGTATTTGTCAAAGGTAGTGACGATCTAGATGAGCACGTAAAAGTTTTTACGGCGTCTTAACACAAGTTTTAGAGTTGACACATTACATACAACCTGTAGAAACAGTTTTTTTTATTCAAATACAACTGGTTTAGAAATGTTCCTGGTACTGGAATCAACGTGCATAAAGATTATAAACTTATCGAAATAAAACATACCTCACATTACTATAAGTATGATCCTTTCATATTGGCCAAGCAAGCGTTATAGGTTTATTTTGCTCCGTATCCATCCTTGAAAAGAGATAAAGCGGATTGGTCGGTTGTTTTTAAAACAAAGGCAAAATTTACATTTGACGGAAATTATATTACAGAGAAGCAGTGTATCAAGCGGATCTTGAGCCAAATACTGAAGTAATAATAACCGATGACATTGATGTAGGGTTATTGAATGATGAATCAAATATTTTGGTAGATGCATTTGAAAGTGTTGAAGAAAACGATATAGAGTACGAGACCGAGTCTGAATCAGAGAACGACGAAGAATTATAATTTTAAATATTTGAATTGCATGTTGTATAATGCATTTTTATGACATATGTCATATTTAGAGTCTGAATATGACATATGTAAATATTTGAATTTCATGTTGTATAATGTATCTTTATGATATATGTAATATTTAAAGTCTGAATCAAGTGGAATGTTTTATGCGATGATACGATATGATATGTTCTAATATGATAATGATATGTTCTGATATGATATACGATATATGATATGATATGTTCTAATATGATAGTGATATGTTCTGATATGATATACGATATATGATATGATATGCTTGTGGTAGATATATCTTACTGGAGACACGGCAGTAGGTCTGAGAATTCTCCTTCTCCCGACACAGGTGCCAGTGGCAGTGCGTCGGATTTATGCCTCGTTGCTGAGTTAGTTCCGAAGACGGCAAGGTAAGAATCAAATATATTTCAAGTATGTTATTTAAAATATATTAAATATGTACATCAAAATTTATACAGAGGCTTTGAGGTGGAGCCTTCAGATTTCATTTTACAAACGTCGAGATAGGCGTTTATGAGTAGGATGTCCGGCTGCTGGCCACGGTAGGACGACATCCCACCGCCTGTAAAGAACGCAATATGGGCAGATTTGATGGTAATTAAGTATAAATTTTTATTTGATTTGAATGCCAATAGAATGTTTATAATTCAAGTTAATTTCAATATGCAGGCTTCCGTACGTGTTGAGCCCTAGGATCTGGATGTGTTTAGAAATCATTGGAATCAAAGAATGAGAAAAAATTATAGAAACACGATAACTAAAGCAAAGAGTGCGGGAAAAAAGCGAAGTTGGATGAGCGCTGACGTATATAGTGAGTTTCTTCGGCTCCGGGATACTCCTGAAATCAAAGTAAGCTATCCACTTTCGAATTGTAATTTAAATTTTTTAAATTTTCGTATATTAGTTGCATTAATATAGTTAACCTTGTGTTTAAATGTATAGGAAATATCAGCGCGGAATCGCGAAAACAGAAATAAGAATCCTGCTGTACATCGTGGTGGCTCGAAATCTTTTCAGCAACATAAAAACGAATTGGTAAATTTATAAATTGTGTTGCGACGCCTCACCTCTATACCCACGCTAGCCAAGAACACTACGGAGTAATGCTGTCAACTAGCACGGAGAATAAGGCTTTTGAGGAGCGACCATCCGTGTAATTTCTTTGTGCGAGCACCGATACGTCAGATAGTAAAGCAGGAAATCCGACATACCGATACAAACTCAAAGCTATGACACAGAGGCTATATATAATCTTCGGAAACAAATATAGAAATAGACATAACATAAATCAGTCACAGATAATTCATATCACAAAGGCGGAAATAGATATGAATATATATAACACATAAAAGTGTTCATCAGAGTAGTGGTCTAACACAATCCACAATATCACAAAAGAATAGATACAAGTGCTAGACAAAAGAATATGTATACATCAAGGAGTCTATATCTCAAATTGTACACAACCAAAAACTAGAAGCTAAGTAGTTAACCAAAAGATCAGATGATGGTCCGATAAGGAGTCAAGCAGAAGCACCTGTAAAATCTCAGTCTGACCCGAGTATTATTTAATAAGAAAATAATAAACGGATCAGTCTAGCTATAAATATCAGATGAAATGATATAGAATAAGAGATATAATAAAAAGATGTATGATAACCAAAAATGTTATACTACGACAAGTATACATTAGAAAATCTACAAAAGTCATACAATATCTCAAGAATCTCATAGCATCAAAAGAACGTCATATTCTTTATTTAATTCACCAAACCACAATAAATGACATCCATATCAATGCCAACTGAAAAAGGTAGTGAAACATAAATTCCAGAAATCATCATATAGAAATCCAGAATTCACAAGAAATGGTTGGCCAAAACATTGATGTAGTGCAAACGGTACATCCAATGAATCAAAAAGCAAAGACATTGATGTAGTGCAAACGGTACATCCAATGAATCAAAAGCAAAGACGTTGATGTAGTGCAAACGGTAAGTCCAATGATTCAAAAGCAAAGACATTGATGTAGTGCAAACGGTACATCCAATGAATCAAAAGCAAAGACATTAATGTAGTGCAAATGGTACATCCAATGAATCAAAAGCAAAGACATTGAAAGTACATGGGATGCCAGCCCACAAAGAAATGAGACGAAGCTCAATGAATTGAGGTACGGACCTCCACATGGACAAAGAGACATCGCACATTGCTAGTCCGAACCATAAAATGATCATCATCGATCATCAAGAAGTGTCAATCACACTAAGTTAGTAAATATACGAGTTTAGCTTCATGTCCCATAACCACTTGCTTAACTTAACTATTTACGAACAAACTGTAGATCTTCACTAGAAAATTGTCACAAAAAGGTTTAATCGAACAAGTCCAAGAGTTAACCGACGAAGCAAACGCAAGCGTTTCATACCACTTATTTTACTAAGCCGTTTAATTCAATTTCTCATACGAGTGAGGTAAAGGTTTGTATATACTAGTAGAAGAGCTTTGTTATTGAAAATAGAGTTGAAATCATTTTGTTGAAAGAGTTTTGATATTTACTACTAGTATTGAAACCTTCATATTTTAAAGTGACAAATCATAGAAGTGATTGTAGAAACAATCAATCATAAAAATTCACATTCGAAGACGTGAATAAAATCCAAAGAAACCGATAAAGAATCCATCGAAATAGATATTCAAAAATCCATAAAATCGACCGAGAAGCCCAAGATAGTTTGTCTCGAAGAATGGTCAACTCAGCATCTCAACAAAGCAAGTTCTATTGAATGTTTTTCAGATAAGATCCCCGACGGAGGGGGGGTCCCGGGGGGTGGCAACCCCCAAGGTGGAAATTAACATGAATCGATAATAAATGATAACAACAAATAGGAAATCAACACGAATCGATTAAAGTTGGAAATTCTAAGTAAATAAGCAAACAGGCAAAAGACTGCAGATTCAGACGTCTGAAATTAAGGATTCAGACGTCTAAATTCGAAAAATAAAATATTTTCCAAAACAGAATTCAGACGTTTGAATCCTTGATTTCAGACGTCTGAAATAGGCACATTTTAGCCTATTTCCTTTCTGCTTCCAGACGAACCAATTCAGACGTCTGAAATGATATATTCAGACGTTTGAATCTGTAAATAGAAATCTTCCCAGAATAATATTCAGACGTCTGAATACTACGTTTCAGACGTCTGAAACTGGGGTTCAGGGCATTCCCTGAACCTAGACCAAAAATGGCCGAAATAAATACCAGAAGCGATCGGACGAGCAACGACGACTAGGATTTACGTCGAGCGACAACCCAGCCTTAACGGCTCTTCGATACGCCTCAAATATCAATGTCCAAATATCCATAAAAGGATTTTCATAGATTTTGATTTCAAAATACCAAAAATTGGAATATACACCAAATCAATTCAAACCAAAATCAATTGCACAAGAATAAGTGTTAGGAATTCATACCTAACAATCGAAGATAATTATAGACAAAGATGTGAGATAAAAATCTGACCTTTGAACCCAAACAATTGAAGGAGAAGCATTTAAAACAAGCTAAGATCAATTCCTCTTCAATAACAACTCAAGAAGCTTCAATCTAAGCTTACAAGTAAAATATTTCCTATGTTAGGTTTAGGAATTTCTGAAATGGAATGGAGAAAGAGTTGGAGAAGATGAAGAGGATGCTTACCAATGGGTTCTCTTAGAATTTGGAGCTAGATCTTGGATTTTGCAAAAGAACTAGGGTTTTGGATTTCTATTTCCCATTCTCTTCCACCATTTTTGCTTTAGAGCTGAAAAGAGGAGGAAGTGAGAGTGAATGGGGAGGGATGATTCAGTTTGGGGTATTATGATGGCTAGTGGGCTGAACTCAAATCCAAACCATTAGTGAAAAGGTCAAATTTTTAGCTAGCTCCAAACATATCGAAGTTTATACTCAAAAAGGTCGCAAACGGCATTTTGAACTCAATGGTAGTAGTCCCGAGTCCTAATTCGACAGTTTGCAAAAAGTAGCTTTTCGTACTAAAATCCGACTGACGATGAAATATTTAAATAAAATATTTAAATTCACAATCGATAAATATGCGGGTTGCTACATGTGTGTATAAATATCTGTAACATTATTTAATCATACTGGTAACATTGTTTATTCATATGTATATTTTTAGTCTAAGAAGTACAATCGCGAGCCTACGATAACTGAGTTGTTTACTGCCACACATGCGGTGGAGGAGACAGACGAGGAAGGAAATGTTTCGTATAGATGGACAGACATCAAATCTCAATCTGTAATGGTAAACATGCTTATCCGTAATGATAGTGTTTGATAATACTTTATTTCACAGCTAAAAAATCGTAAATTAAATATTTTTCGTGTCAAACTTTTATTTATAATCGCAGGGGTCATATGAGACGGAGCGGACACGTGTGGCGCAGACCACCGGACATGAGGAGTCGACCGTTGAGGAGTCAAACCATATTTAGGACGCCATTGTAGATCGGCCTATGCGAAATAGACGATATAGTAATGGAAATATGGAGGTAAACTGCTTCATTAACTAATATATACATTTAATATGATATGAAGCATAAATTATAACTAGCTATTAGCTATTTCACAGGCGATATCGTCCCAGAGGGCTTACAGAAGATCCCAGACGTAGGAGGAGATAACTTTGTTGCATCAGTAGATTGCGGATATCAATGACTGGCGGAAGAGCAATGCTTTTGCACAGCAGCTCGATGCGCATATCGCGGCATACCTAGCAAAGCATGAAAGAATGCCTGGAGAGGATGCGTCTGGAGATGATGAGTAGGTAAGGTTGTTTTGTGTTGAACTTATTGTGTTATTTTGTGTTGAACTTATTGTTGTTTGATGTATGATGATGAGTAGGACAATGATGTATGATTTGTTTGATAGTACTTATATGTATTGTTGAGATGATGTATATTAGTGAACGTTGTGTTTGATTGATGAGTTTTTGGATATATAGCTGTTGTTTGATGGAAAATTGTGAACGTTATGTTTAATTGATGAGAGGTTGGTGTTATACCAGTGTTGGAGGATTGAATGTTGTTATAGTTCGACGGAAATTGTTTATATCGTGGTTTGAGGGCGCAAACAGCAGCTGTTTACAAACAGAAGAACCCAGTCCTGCGTCGGCTGGAATCGGCTTGCGTCGGCTCTTTGGTTACAGGATGGTGTCGGCTAGTGACGGCTAGAATCGGCTTTGTGGTTACAGGATTACGTCAGCTAGAATCAGGTTGTTACAGCCAACAGAATTTTGAAAAAAATAGCCACGGGGATATAACCGTCACTTCCCGACACTAAAGTGGTGACGGAGCCGACGCAAAACTCGACTCGAATGCTTGGTGGTGATGTCTATTTTTGCGTTAGTTTTTACAATCGGCTTGCGTCGGCTAGTGAGGGCCAACGTCGGTTATTAGTCGACGCAAATGCCGGTTTTTCTTGTAGTGTTTACATACTTTTTCCAATGTTCATCCATATGCACTGCTGTCTTTGTGGATTTTTACACTAATTGTTTACCCATTTCATGTTTGTGTTGTCATCACTAATACTCTTAGCAAATTTAAATAGTTTAATCATTTCTTAAATTACCGTCCACTCTCGCTGTTATCAGAAATTAGTTCAGATGAAAGTGAAACATCATTTTGGTTTAAGTGATAGTTAAAACTGTTTTGATTCGTTCAACAAGTTTCAGATGTTTAATTATGGATTAAATATAATATATGGATATTGTCACTTGTAAAAACATGTTAAAATATGGGGTTGTCCTATTTAAAATTGTTTGAATTCTTTAAAATTTTGAAATATGTTTATTAAAAAGTACCGTTGACAACAATGGGTAATCAAAGGTTAAATAATAGAACTCACCTAAGGTTAAGAATTTTATTTTGATTTTTTTGGTATTATTAATTGAAAAATGAATTTTTAAATGAAAAACGAGTAAAGGATTACAATCTACCAAGGAAAAAATGGAATAATAATAAGAGATAGTTTGTGTGAAAAGGAGGAAAATGAAAAAATTATGTAGTTCTTATAGGAAAAACTAAATTTATGTTTCGCATGTGTAGAATAATAATAATAATTTTACTTCATGTCTGTTGCTCGAAGTAAACACCTTTTTGTGCATCTATTTCAAGATATTTAATTCTTTTTCATGAATATAATTATTAAGCCGAATAATGTAACCTTTGGCATAATAGCCATCACATTAAGATTTATGCAAATATATGTGATGAGGAGAATTTTCTTGCATAATATACATTTTTACTATGTGTTTTCTTTTAGAAATCCTAATAAATATGACATTTGTTACTTATGTGAATATCCAGGGTATCTAATGCATATCCCGTGGAGTAGGAAACCTAATCAATGATTGCTTGTGCTGTTAAAAACTGCAAATATCTAACCAATTGTGGTAATACATTTATGTGCACCTGAGTTAAAGACTAAGACGGGACCGTCAATATCATGATAGACCCAGGAGACAATGATACTTTAACCCAAAATCTAGCAACTTACAGCAATTTACAATCTGTGTTCATGTAAGATGTTTTGTTACAGTAAAGTTAGTCAAATATTATAAAGTGTTGACCCTCCTTATAAATTCGAAGAAAATGAATGATGTAGTTAATCCTTCTTTTATAGGAGTCGATATCTAGTGCAAGTGTTGTAGTTGTTTGACTCTTACATAAGAATACCTAGTGGACATGATTAAACCGGGTAAAGTGAGTATATGATTACATATTACCATGCCATATTTTGTTATTTTCGTAGTTATAATCTGTAGTTAGACCATACCTACACAATGTTTTACATAACTCAAATATTAGTCAAATATTTTGATAAAAACTCTCATCGTCTAATTACAATCAATAACACATGTGAGCTATGGAATTTGAACCAAAGTTCATCGGTATGTATTTGTAATAAAGGCTTTCTTCTATGCGAAGTCCTAAAATTTTAAAGTCAGCAGTGCCACACACATAATGTTTGTAAAATGTTTTCTTCGTGTGCTGTTAAGTTCAGTACGACAACCATGTTTAACGATGTAATGTACATGATTATTAACACTTCTTTTACTATGGCATTTGATCAATTTATATCCTTGATACTACATTATGTGTAGAACACAAAGGATGTTGTCTTAAAAATGATTGTATACCATGACTTATCATCGGTTTGTGTTACTACGAATCAGCAAAATAAAGCTTTTGCTTGACATGAAGTCCGTACAAAAGAATGATAAGTGAGCATGGGATTTGGGATAGCTTGGTAGAGTCAGTTGAATAAAAGTGCACTGGTGGTTGCACTTCGATACATGAACTAGCTGTTGAATGGTCGCTGCGTACTGTATGCTAAGCTGACCTTGGTGGTCATGAATAGGCAGTAGAACTTCAGGACAACACATATGCCGAGCTGAACTCGGTGAGCATGTACTTCGGGACAATGCATGTCCATAGTGGTGAGCATGAACTTCGAAACCACTTTGTAGAGGTAGTTGACGATGCTGACTGCATAACTTGAATACTATATAAAACATGAATGTTGGGATGAACTTTATGAGCATGAGCTTCATGACAGCCTGAAAGAGGCAGTTGAATTGTACCAGTGGCTGTGTGGCTTGAATGAGATAGTCTTATGGCGGTTGCCGATAGTACTTGGCGGCTTCTTGAAATCCAAAGTGCAACCGGTGTGAGCTGAAGTGCAAGTGAAGTGGACTGAAACACTGAAGCGAGTTGAAGAGTAACTCATGCAGGTAATATGAAAGCACTGAAGTGCAGTTTAAGAGAACTTCAGGAGCTGAATGAGACAATTGGTGCTGCATTGTAGAGTGCATGGAACCCGGATTGCATTTGAAGTTGACCGTGGTAGGTTCGAAAGCCTAAACAGGAATGTTACTTTGGGTTCAAAATTTTGCGATTGTTTCGTTCTAACACCCTTCATTTTGGTAGTATATTTTTTTAATATTACTGAACATCTGAATGTCATAATGTACTTCTTAAAATTGTTCTATGCTCTTCTTTTGGTCGCTGCCACGAAATAATTTTAGGCATATTCAAATACAAAAATTAAAAATACATGTTTTTTTTGGTTGTTTGAGTTCGTTTTTTAGCCTTTTACTAGACATACACATAAGCAATATTTTTCCTTTTCATGTAAGCAGTTAGGAAGATTGAGGACTACTTCAATCAATGTAACATGGCTGAAGTAATTTTGCACTATGAGGTCATTTGAACCATGGTTCAAAATTCTGACGGAATACCGGTTATTTCGGTGATTGCGTTCCGGTTCCGCTCATGACCGGAACGGAATCCGGTCAAAATTTCGGTATCGGTCTGAATTCCAGAACTGCTTTTCAAATACTGAAAAAAAACTTATAAAAATTTAAAAATATGCAACAAATATATAATGATTAAAAAAAAGAAAACAAATTAATCAGGACAATAAATAAATGTAGAAGAAATCATATAGTTTTATAAAAAATGGTTTTTATACTTTCGTTAATTTACATCGAATCATAATAAAAAATAAAAAAATTTCAAAATTAATCTAAGTTTTAAAATCTAAAATGAACGATACAGAATCTTGAACAATGTGTTTTTTAAATTAAAGTGTGTATTTTATATGTAATGTAAAAATGTATTATAAATTTATGACAGTATTAAATATTTATTAGCGTATATAGCAAATTAAAGCAAAAAAGTACCGGAATTAGAAAGTCGGAATTAAAGCGGAACTTCCGGAATTTTCGGAACGAAGCCGGAAATTTTAAAATTATCAATGGACGGAACGGAAACGGAAAACGAAAATTTGAACCTTGATTTGAACTCCGATGTTTATTTATTACAGTTAAACTTTCTTGCATCTAATTGCATGCTTTCATAACTGTGAAAGTGAACAATCTGATATGAAACTATACATGCAATCTTAAAACGTTTATCATGTTTGCTAAACAAGGAGGAATGTTATATAACTACAGTTGGTGCATAAATGCTATCATCAATACTCTTATGTTAATTATGTTTTTTTCTACCCACTTGGGCTATATTTTTACGTCTCTACCTGTTGCCAACTGTATATTGCTATTATGAGCCTGCGTTTATCTTATTGCCTCACGTTGACAATTTATACATGACATCTTGCATATAAATTGCTGGTACAGCGGTGTTACTTGCTGATTTTATGGGATTATCATCCATACTTTGCCCAACCTACCATTACTTTTGCAATATTTAACTGTACTGAAAGCTATACTATTTAATCTATGCATACTGCCAAAAAAATCATAGAAAAAGCGTCAGCTAAACCATTACGTTTTAATGCGTCAACGATCTCATATTTTCCGAACATAAAAGTAACTAAATATGTTTATACCGGTAATATGATTTTACTGGCATATGTAACAACAATTTTTCCCAATGAGCATGTGGTGTCATTGTGCATTTTACTTCGCTTCGATTTTAATCATCTTGCAAACTGATATATTACTAGAATTATCCATAAAAAATAAGTTTTTTATTTGACCACGATATACCTTAAGTTTTAAACCGACTTTATTTGGAAATAATAATGTAGGTTTGAGCTAGATGTTTGCAAGGTCAAGTAATTGAAGATTATGCAACATTTGCAATGCAGCCTCGTAGCGACAACCCATATACGTAGCACAGGTTCCCACTAATTACTTAATAAAGATAAGGTATTAAATATATATTTGCTCCAACATACACCTAATATTTCAATACCCGCTTAATAATTCACTTAGCGCGTTTGACCTATTTCCAAGTTTTCATTTTCTTCTCCAAAATATTCATTCCCACCCTAACTTGTAACCCTGGATTCATTTTAATCAAACCCCTTAAAAACAATTCATCCCACTTATCAAAATTGAATTAGATCCAAGTATTAGGGTTAGGGTCTACGCTGGCCTTTGAAAGAGTTAGCGATGGTTAAATTCTCCAAACAAAGCAGTCTCCTCCTACAATGCTGCATTGCTGGTCGTATATCGTTCATCATCAAGAATTTCTATGACGGCACTTGTGACCGTGCCTATGGTAATTTCTCATGACCACGCCTACTGCCAATGCCTCATTTCTAGAATTCAGAGTGTTGTCCAATAGAAATTTGGTAGGACAACTGGATTTGAGAATGTGAAAGAAACCCTCAAATGGGAAAACCGACAGATGATTATCTTAAGAAAACAAATGGATGCAAGGACAATATTTATGGATTCATCTCAAAGGAACCCCATTTTGATGAGGAGATGATGTAGGATGTAATGAAGAAGATGGTTTGCAAAAATGAGATCTTATATGATAGTTACAAGCAAATTAGAGTTTCGAAATAAATTAATAAATTAATTTCAAAAGTTAATACTGCATGCAAAGTCAAAGCTAATATTGGAAAATATCAAAAGCTTGTGATGTGGAGATATATTAGATATGCTAATCCAATCAAAATCAAAAGCAACCACATATTTAGCTTTGGAAGAAGTTTGAATATCCTGAATATATGCTCTATCAACACCTATATAAAGGCAATGGAATCTCAACCATTTTATCATTGTCAAAATTATCTCTTCTAGTTTTTTTTACAGATATCATAGTTATTGTTTGCTCCATTTTGGTAGCTATAATCTTGTAATATGAAAATATCTTGTACTCTCTTCAAACTATAGTGAGTTGTTAGATTTGTGGACGTAGGTCAATTAGACCAAACCACGTTAAATTTTATCATCTTCTTTGATTTTCTGTTTTGTTTATTTATTATTAAGTGGTAAACAATTGTTATCGGATTGAGAGGCGTGCGATCGGCAAATCTAGATCTTGACATTATATTATTCCGCATTAGTGAAAAAAATGAAAATTTCACTACAGATTAATATCAGATCTTGTCGATTTGTTTTAGATTTGAGCATCTATGATTTTGGGAAGATAGGTAGGTCCAGTAGTAATTACACTATTACTCATTTTAATGGAAAAGGAGGTTTTGGCACATAGAAGATGAAGATGGGGGCCATAATAATAAAAGTGAAGACTTTTAAGATTATTTCTGAGTCGGATAAACTTAAAGATCCAGAGAGGAATGTTTTGGAGGAGATGGAAGAAGAAGCTCTTATAACCATTCAGTTGAGTCTTTCAGATGAAATTCTAAGATAATTCTCATGGAAGAAGACGACAAATGAATTATAGGATGCAGTATCTGATGCGTATCAAGACAGGTTTCTCACTTATCGGATTATTCTTCAGCGACAACTTTATTTGTTTAAGATGAAGCCTGCATCCAATCTTATAGAGCATGTAGATGCTTTAACCACTTTGATTATGAACATTAAGGCAGCAGAAGTTGATATTGCCGATGAGGCTCAAACAATGATCCTCTTATGTTCTTTTCCTAACGAGTATGCTGCTTTTGTTAATTCCATGATATATGGTTGGAGTAAGATTAGTCTATCTGACGTAAAAGCTTGTCTTCATAATGAGTGTTGAGAGGTAGATTGACGAGCATTAGTTTAGATAGTGATACAGAGGGCTTATCTGTACAGAGAGGTAGAAGCCAAAATAAGTCAAAGAATGGTGAAGGTTGAAGTAATTCAAGGTCTTAGTCTAGGAGGCCTAAGCGATTGACTTTCCATTATTGTAAGAACCCAGGGCACTTTATAGTTCAATGTTCCAAGCTTGAAGGAAGAACAAAAGACCCAAAGCAAGCTTCAGTATCTACTATAGAGTTGATTCTGGCACATCCTATCATATGACACTTGATAGGAATTGCATTTTCACTTATCATGAGATTGATGGAGGAGAAGTTATGATGGGCAATGATGCTTCTTGCCATATGGTTGGTGTTGGTCGTGTGAAGGTCAGGATGTTTGATGGTGTTGTTCCTACTATTACTGATGTTAGGCATGTACCCGATGAGAAGGAGCTTGATTTCTATTGGGGCTTTGAGTAGGCTTGGTTTGAAAATTGTAGCCAAGGGAGAGAAAATGAAGATATTGAAGGGTTCCATGATTATTATGAAAGGAGTGAGGGCAAGAAATCTTTATCTACTAAAAGGCACTACTGTAGTTGGTGAATCAGCTTCGATTATTTCTGTTGACTCAGATTGTGGTGCTTACAGATATGTCACATTGGTGAACATAGTTTGGATGAGTTGAGAAAGCGAGTTTTGATTGATGGAGTACATCATTTAAAGCTTGTCTTTTATGAAGAGTATGTTCTTGGAAAACAGACAAAGATTTCTTTTGGTATAAAAGAACATAAAGCAAAGACCGTCTTGGAGTATGTTCACTAGATACATGGGGTCCCTCCCCATGTCCATCCTTGGGTGGATTCAAATATTTCATTTCATTTATAGAGAATTTCTCTCGCAAAGTATGGGTATACTTCCTACAGTCTAGGAGTAAAAAGTTTACTAAGTTTCAAAAGTGGAAACCTATGGTTGAGAATAAGTCAGGAAGAAGTTAAAAGTTCTCCGTTCGGATAATAGTGGTGAATTTGTATCATAAGATTTCACTGATTATTGTGAGTCCGAAGGTCTTCCGAGGCATTTCACTACATCTGACGACCCTCAGTCTAATGGAGTTGCTAAAAGGATGGATCATAGAGAACTCATTACCTTAGATTGACTCCTAAGTTGAAGCAAGGATTGTGGGCTGAAGCCTTATCTAGGTGGCATTCCTCATCAACCGTATATCTTCTACCGCCATAGATATATGAAAATTTCCGAAGAAATATGGAAAGGAGAGCCTGTTAGCTATTCATTTCTCGGAGTGTTTGGATGTCCAGTTTACCTACAGGAGAGTAGAGGAAAGTTGGATCCTAGAATTCGTAGGTGTATGTTCCTAGGTTATAGAAGAAGAGTGAAGGGATATAGGTTGCGCTGTCCTATCGGTAAGAAGATTATTATTAGCTAGCATGTGACTTTGATGAGAAGATTATGCTGAAGGTGGAGCCTTTCTCGTCCAATGATAACGTGAGAAAAGATTCATATTACCAAATGCAAGGCAAGTCATCTTCAGATTTTCTCATAGAGGTTCAGATGGTACTTTCGATGGAACTGTGGTTGATAAGGATAGTATTGATGTTAGTACAGAGGATCTGAATAAAGGTAGAGCTCGATCAAAGACTAGGCATGTTATATATAGAAGGAAGCCTAAGTGGTTTGATGAGTTTATTGGATTGGGCATAAAAGACATTGACTTCGATGACATGGAAACATCTGCATTGAATGTTGTCCATGATGAGCCCAGTGATTATAGAGAAGCTATTGCATCAATTGATGGATCCAATTGGTTAGTTGCTATGGAGAAAGAGATTGAATCTTTGTTGAAAAATCAAATTGGGATTTGGTGCGTCTTCCCACCGACAAGAGAGCTAATGGAAGTAAGTGGAACTATGGAGTGAAAGAAGGAAGCAATGGAGATTGCAGATATAAAGAAAGGTTAGTAGCAAAGGGGTACGTTCAGAAGAAAGGGGTAGTGTACCATGATATTTTTTCTCCAGTTGTTAGGCATACTTCCATTTGTATTCTCTTAGCATTAGTTGCTCATTAAGATATAGAACTTGAGCAACTAGATGTCAAAACTGCATTCTTGCATGGTGATCTGGATGAGGAGACTTTTCTGAAGCAGCTAGAGAGGTTCATTGATAGTTGCGGGCCGAATTATATTTGTAAACTTAACAAATCTCTGTATGGACTGAAACAGTCTCCTAGACTATGATATAAGAGATTCGATAAGTTTATGCTTTCACATGGATATTCTAAAAGCTTCAAAGACCAGTTTGTTTATTTCAGGAGGTGTGATGGAGATATGACATATCTTTTTTATATGTTGACTGGATCTTGGAGTATGGTCAGAATTAAAGAGTTGAAAGTAAAGCTCAGCAAGGAGTTTGATATGAAGAATTTGGAAAAGGCACAAAGAATTATGGGAATGGAGATATTTAGAGATAGGAAGTAGAGAGAGTTGAGACTCACTCAGGGGCAGTGCATCAAGAAGGTCCTCACTCGATTTGGTATGGAGAAAGCTAAACCGGTTGGCACTCCATTAGGCTCTTATTTTAAGTTGTCGAAACATTTATCTCCTTTATCGGATGAAGGAAAGAGGTATATGATTGATATAGCTTATTCTAATGCTGTTGGTAGTCTCATGTACGCTATGGTATGCACGAGACTAGATTTGGCACATATAGTGGGTGTTGTGAGTCAATATATGTCTAATCAAGGCAAAGAGGATTGACAATCAGTGAAGTGGATTCTTAGATATCTTTCTTGCACTTCTTAAGTTGGCTTGTTTTATTGCAGAGTAGATGGTGATATCTATCTGAGTGGCTACTACAATTTAGATTATGCTGGGGATAGAGACGGACGGAAGTTGGTGTTGGGTTATGTATTTACACTTTGCGTAGGCACGATTTCATGTAGATCAAAGCTGCAATCTGTAGTAGCTTTGTCGACTACTAAGGCAGAGTTGATATCAATTATGGAAGCAGCTAAGGAGGGATTGTATTTACTTTAGTTGTTGGATGATCTTCCGATGGCACGGTAGATAGTAGAGCTATTTTCAAACAGTCAAAGCACAATTCATCTTATAGAAAATCAAGCCTATAGTTCTTGGACGAAGCACATTGATGTTAGAGGATTCTTCCTTATGTTAGAGGAAGAAAGAAGCAAGATCAAGTTGGTGAAGGTGAATACAATGGATAATCCTTAAAATTTAATGACGAAGTCACTTCCTAAAGATAAGTTTGAGCATTGCTCAAACTTAATTAGTTTGCTGGCTACTTAGTACCATGGGGCGTTGACCCAACAACTTGTAGTCACTAGTTGATTCGAGATAAAAAGAGATGCGTAATATTGTGTCAGGGTGGAGTGTTGAAAATATATGATACAATATTATTCCCATTTTATGATGTGGGATGCGATGAAGAAGACGATTTGCAAAAAGGAGTTCATATGTGAAAGTTACAAGAAAATTAGTGTTTTGAAATAAATAAATAAATAAATTTATTTTAAAAGTTGTTGCTGCATATAAAATCAAAGTTAATATTAGAAAACATCGAAGGCTTATGGTGTGGAGATATATTAGATATGGTAATCCAAAAAAAAAATCAAAAGCAACCATATTTTTTTTTTAAAGAAGTTTGAATAACCTAAATATATGCTTTATCAACACCAATATAAAGGCAGTGGGATAACAACCATTTATCATCATCAAAATTATCTTCTCTCGTTTTTTTTCACAAAAATTATATTTTTGTTTGCTCCACTTTGGTAGCTATAATCTTATAATATGAAAATCTCTTGTACTCTCTTTAAATTATAATGAGTTGTTAGGTCTATGGATATAGGTCAATTAGACCAAACCATGTTAAATTTTATAATCTCCTTTTATTTTCTATTTTGTTTATTTATTGTTGAGTAGTAATAATTGCTATCGGTTTGAGAGGTGTTCAATTGGAAAATCTAGGTCTTGGCGTTAGATCATTCCGCTTTAGTGAAAAAAAATTATTTTTTCACTATCAGATTCATCTTAGAGGAACCCGAACCAAAAATCATGTACGTACAACTTGTGCATAGCTGTGTAGGAGTTGGATAGATGTACATTTGGATACTTCACATTTCATTGGACTTATGCTACTTAAATGGTTACTCAGATTTTGCATGCAAACGATGGCAGACCAAAGAGAAGATTCAAGGATATAGTGATGAAAGTCAAAGGTGTACATTTGATTCTTAATGCCTTTCAAATATTATATCTATGTCATATATAATTGAAAAAGCTTGCATGTATTTTCATGTCTAAGTTGATCTACACTATAATTCATGACTAAACCACTACACATGCATATAGTTCTTTTTATTCCTTTTTACATTTTTATTGTTATTGTTTCAAATTCATTTGTGTTGTTAGGTTATTAACTTTGATTTTTGGTTATTGACAGTGCAATCATCCCTTTATTATTTAATTCACTACATAGTTTGGGCAAACAAAGAACACCAGATTGCTTATAAAATTAAGCAAATATAATATTTGCCAAAACGTCATTACACGAGGACCACAAAACATTTTTATTTAAAGTTTTAGTCAGCAGCCATAAAGCTAATGGTATAAGATGCCACAAAGAAAATACAGGTTGTACTTGAACTTATTTTGGCAACAATCATGGTGGAAAAAAATCATACTACCTTTCTGAGTTACCATGTCTTAGAGTAAGATGTAATTCGACAAGTCATGTATAATATGGTAATATGTATATTATGTTCCATGGCTTAAAATATTGTATTTGAGTGTTAACCATCTTAGAACTATCCTACTCAAACATGGCATTACGTAGGTTATGACTACTTTGTCTACCTATATTTTGAGTTACCCATTTTTTGATTGACATTTTCTACTTATATCTTGATTTTATCATGGTTTATTCATACAATTTTTTTGGAAGTTAATTTAGTTATGGTGATCATGAAGGTGAAACTTTCGACAAACATGGCTAGGTTCTCATGGTCTACTACTGTCACCTCTTATTAATCTTTGTTCTATTTTATATATGGGCTTAGATGAAGCAGTGTATGGACACATATCCAATTCCCACTCTGTACAACAACTTATTTAATCATCCTACATAATAAATAAATTTCTTAACATACGACATAAGTTATTTTTGTTTGGTTCAGTTTGAATGTCAATTGCACAAATTCATCTTCATTCTTTAAAGCTACCACGTAGTTGATGTTAGATAACTATATTAAAACTTTAGTACCATATTATCTAATATTTTTTTATTCTCTTCTCTATATACTCTTATTTTTACTACTTATTAATTAGATATGGATAGTATATATTACCAGATAAGCTTGATGTGCACACAAATGGGCGCATGTGGTGCTTTGATAGCGTACTTTGCATTGTGCTGCAGTGGAATGAGCTTGGTTGTTCATTACAAGTCTCGTCTCTTTTCCTTTTATTTCAACTTTCAAAACCGAAAAGAAAAATCTTTCTATTTATGAGATGACCCACTTTCTTTTAACCAATTTTTTTTTTTTTTTATGTTGTATATGCTTATTTTTATTTCAGTGGTCATCTATTTAAGAGATCATCTCCTCCATTATCTCTTCTTTCCAGGATCTTTTAATCAATATAAAAATATTGATATACTCAAATTATTTTGAACATTCCTATCTGAAAACATGTGTGAATAATGTTTAGTGTTTTAAATCAGAGTTAGGAAGCTTGGGGAACCAAAGGAAATTTACTTTGTATTTCCCTGTGTGGTTTTCTTCCCCCCCATAGCAAAGTAATTTCTAAAGTGTTTTTCTGTCTTACTTGTGTTCATACAAGTTTCTGATTTAAAATTTCCTAGTCTTAGCATATTTTTTTTTCTTTTTTACTCTCCTATAATTTCAGTTTATATATATACTATAACTGTTGCCTATGCTTGAGTGTACATGTGACCTCTGCATGTATATTTCTTTGCATATAACCAGTGCCTGTTATTCATTATCATCAAAATAGCTAAATCTGCCATAAGTCTCTGGGTTATTGAATTTTAATTATTTGAAGATGGTTGAACCCAGGCTTGTAAAAGTGGTCAAGTAAGCCCTATTTCTTTTGTATGCATTTTGCACATATTATCAAATTGTCTAGAATTCTGTTTTGGCCAGTTCTTATATTTCTGTTTAGCAAATTTTTTTCCTTCTTAAGACCAGAGTTTCCTACATACTACTAACTACCATTTTCCTTGCAATTTCATACATTACTGGCATCTCAAGTTTTATATTTTTCAGTAGAATCATTGCATGAGTTAAGAAAAGAAACTTCCATACTCAGAAAAACATTTTCTAAAAACAAACTGTAGTTCTAACTGAAACACACAATTTCCCCAGTTCTTACAAACAAAAGACAACATCACTTTCTTTCTAAATAGTTTTAGCAACATAACATGCCATAAGTTTGGCTTAAACATTCATTTTTAATATCAGAAGTATATAACTAATGCATCCCAATTCTTAGCAGCCAACACATCCAGAGCTAGCTCATTGCAGTGCTTATCTTACCTGCACAATCACCATAGTCTGCCTCATAATTTTTATGAGACACCCAATGGTGAACAAACACACAAAGGGTCAGACAAAATTGTCTGGTATGAGCAATCTACTGCAATCATATCATAATTCTAATTTTTCATTTATTTATTACTTGAGTATTCTTCATGGACAATAAGTGGATTCAGTGTCCTTTCTATGATGTTGCTATAAGACTATTACTTCATATCAATGCAAACTGGTTAGAGGTGATTTGTGCAATCCAATTCAGGAAAACAAACATAAAATCCAACTAATATACATCCAATACAAACTTAAATACAACCATTAAGTCACTTTTCAAATTTTCCTTTCACTAGCCATCCAGGTTGTACCCAACCCCCGTTTGACATTACTCCTATTGTTTTTCATACAATATCAGTTTAAGATCAGTAGCTACATTCTCATGTTTAATACACACATTGTCTGGGACCAATCTCTGTTAACCCAGCACACTCAGGCCCCTGGGTATAAACATACCATGTGTGAGCTTTCAATATTCCCCTTGCCAAGCCATCTTTTGTAGCCCAAAGATCCTTAATTCTTAGTTGTCTTACTAAGTGTTATTCCCTCTTTCCTTAATCATGCTAATTTCCCCCTATGGATCCCATTTCAATCAGAGAAAAGAATACATAATACAGCCATTAAGCATGAACTCCAGGCATAGTGGATCCTATTCTCATAAACATAAATTTAATTACACAATCTAGCATATATTCTCAGTACACACATTATTCAGAGCATGGATTTTGAGTGAATCATGTTTATAAATATATGGTCATACATATTATATAAATTTTTTTCCTCTGTTGCATCCATTTGCCTCTGGGTTAATCAGATACTCACAGATTCATGAGATCTGGCTAAACCATAAGCATTTAATCAAATCTGGATTCATTTGTAAATATGGAAGTTCAGCACATGTATCTCATTGCGCTTCTATATTTCATTTTATCATGGGACATAAGCAACAACAATTCCATGCTGCAGTCCCATTTTCTTTTCCTTTTTAGACCATAGATTTATAACACAATTACTGAGATCTTAAATAAATATTTATGTAGAAAAACTCATAAAAGCAATCACTTCATTTCAAGATTGATCCATACTCAAATGATCATTTAAACAAGAGACCCACAAACCATATTTTCAGGGTATCAATATAAAGAGTTAAACACCTAACAGATCAGCAATACCAAAATAAACACAAATTATATAAATAAAATATAACACTATTTAGGCTGCCTTGATTTTTTTTTAGGACTTAATGCCAGATTTACCAGTGAGATTACTCACCTCACTTTCTTCCTTAATCCTTCTATTTCTTCTTATCCTTAATGGTCAGTGTTCCTCATTTCCTCTGGCTTGTATTTCCATTGCTATGTATATATATTTTTTTTTCTGTTTTTAAAAATAATCCCAGATCATACCATCCCTTAGGCCCTCTTATACCAGACCCTGGTTGCCACTAGGGTTTTGAAAATTTACTTAATGTCAATTTTACCCTGTCACTATGACCAGTCTCTCATTCTGTTTTTAGAGAAAATGGGTAAGTGGTCCCTATTCTTATTAACAGAAAATTTTCCTTACTACCCCGGTCATCTTATTTGCATGATCTGTGATTTTCTTTTTCTCTTATTTTTTTTTTAAGCTAAAGAAATTGCTAAAAGTAGATAAAGTATTTACCCAACAGCTCATACCATTTGCATGTATTTGCTCCAGCCTACTCATCTTTATTTCCTTTACACTAACTTATTATTTTTTTTAAAAGATAAAACCATATCTGCAATATCTATATTTACTTACTTGTTCAATTATAACTTATTCATTCCAACTCACAAATTAATTACTGCTTATGTCTCCTTACAGAAAGTTATGTGTATGTGTGTGTTCCATACTGCATATATATTGATACTTATACAATGCATTTGTAGTCAATCTATTATACATGCATTTATTTTTAGCAACAAAATTTTAAACAAGCATGACTAAATTAAATTATAAAACTTGTCCATAAAATTGTTTCATAAAAATCAGGGTCATCACATACACCCTTCCTTTTAGGAATTGTGTCTCACAATTCTTTTCATACTTAGATTAAGCATTATCAATTCAGAAATGCAATCATTTTCAAACTAAACAGTCAAAATTTAATGCATGCCTAATCTAAACATCTATCAGTATACATATATCATACCTTCCATTCAATCAAATAATTGTGGATAATCATTTCTGATTTTATCTTCTACTTCCCATGTGCAATCATTTGGGTCAAGACTCCATTGCATTTTTACCAGTCTTATTTCTTTGTTTCTCAATTTCTTGATCTCCTTTGCAACTATGCCTACAGGCTTCTTCTCATATATCATTCTAGGGTCAATCTGCACATTCTCAGGGGATTTTAAAATTGTTCCTTCATCATGAACCCATCTTCTTAATTGAGATACATGAAAAACATCATGTATTGCCCTCATTTCTTCGGGTAATTCTAGCTTATAGGCCACATTCCCAATTCTTTCTAGAATTTTATATGGTCCTATGTACCTTGGAATCAGTTTTCCTTGTTTTCCAAATCTCAAAATCTTTTTCATGGGTGATATCTTAATAAATACATAATTTCCCACATCATACTGCACTTCTTTCCTCTTCTGGTCTGCATATTTCTTTTGCCTATCTTGGGCAGAAGCAATTCTTTTTCTAATCAAAACTATTTTTTCAGAAATTTCTTTTACATTTTCTGGTCCTAAGACCACCTTCTCCCCTGATTCAATCCAACTTGAAGGTGATAAACATGGTCTACCATATAGTGCTTCAAAGGGTGCCATGCCTATACTGCTGTGATAGCTGTTGTTATATGCAAATTCTGCCAG
Source organism: Allium cepa (assembly GCA_030765085.1). Lineage (NCBI taxonomy): Eukaryota > Viridiplantae > Streptophyta > Magnoliopsida > Asparagales > Amaryllidaceae > Allium > Allium cepa. The sequence goes on from CM060940.1 coordinate 176,677,587, forward strand.
AAATATGTGATCTTCCCAACTTCCTCCCCAATCCAAGATACATGCTCTCAACATGTCTTCAAGTAATTTATTCACAATTTCTGTTTGACCATCAGATTGAGGGTGATATGCTGTGCTCAAGCATAAATCAGTCCCCATTGCCTTATGAAAACTTTGCCAAAATTTTGAAGTGAAGATGGTATCTCTATCACTTACTATAGTCTTTGGTATTCCATGCAACCTAACTATTTCTTTAATAAATAACTGAGCTAATGTGCATGCATTCCTATCTGATTTCACTGGTATAAAATGAGCTGATTTAGTTAGCCTATCTACTACAACCCAAATACTATCATTTCCCTTCCTAGTTTTGGGCAAACCATCAATGAAATCCATTGATATCTCCTCCCATTTCCACTGTGGTATTTGTAAAGGTTGGAGCATTCCTGAAGGTCTCTGGTATTCTGCTTTTACCTGTTGACAAATCATACATTTGGACACATATAATGCTACTGCCCTCTTCATACCACTCCACCAATAATTCCTCTTGAGGTTATGATACATTCGGGTGCCCCCTGGATGTATGGTATACTTGCTTTTATGGTAAGCATCCAAAATTTCTTGCTTCAATTCTTCAATAGCAGGAACACATATCCTATTTCCCTTCTCCAAATGGCCTTGTTTATTCAATTGAAATCCTTCCACTGCCTCACCATTTAATATCTGAGTTTTCTTCTCAAGTAAAAATGGATCTTGGTCTTGTAGCTTGACAATTTTATTTTTCAATTCTGATCCCAAAGTAACAAAACTCAACTTTCCTATTTCCTCTTTCTCACTACATATGTTCATATTTTCCACATTGTCCCTTTCTACCTCTGAATCAATCAGTAATGATAAAGTATTAAATTCTTCTATCATCAATCTAGCCATTTTGGCATGTTGTCTACTTAAAGCATCCGCTACTTTATTAGCTTTGCCAGGTGTATACAATATTTCAAAATCATATGAGGCTAAAAGTTCAATCCATCTTTGCTGCCTCATATTCAATTCTTTTTGTGAAAACAAATATTTGAGTGACTTATGATCTGTGTATACTTCAAATTTAGCCCCTAACAAATAATGTCTCCATAACTTAAGAGCATACACTATAGCAGCTAATTCAAGATCATGTGTAGCATACTTTATCTCACTGGGCTTCAACTGTCTAGAGGCATATGCTATCACTTGATGTTGTTGCATCAACACTGCCCCAAGTCCCTGACCACTAGCATCAGTATATATCACCAAATTCTCATTTCCTTCAGGCACCTTTAATACTGGGGCTTGTACTAGTGCTTCCTTTAGCCTCTCAAAGGCTTTCTCACATTCCTCAGTCCAAACATAGGCCTGATTCTTTCTAGTTAATCTAGTCAATGGAATTGAAATTTTTGCAAAATCCCTTATAAATCTTCTATAATATCCAGCCATTCCCATAAATGATCTGACCTCTGTGACACTAGTAGGCCTTTTCCATGCTTGCACTACCATTACCTTATTGGGGTCTACTGATATGCCTTTTTCTGATATCACATGACCTAAAAAGCTTACTTCATTTTGCCAAAAAGTACATTTTGAAAATTTTGCTTTCAAATTTTCCTGTCTTAATTTCTGTAATACTATATGCAAATGATTCTCATGCTCTTCTACTGACTTAGAATAAATTAGTATATCATCAATAAATATCAATACAAATTTATCTAAGTATTTTCTAAAAATTCTATTCATCAAATCAACAAAGTAAGAGGGAGCATTTGTCAAACCAAAGGGCATCACCAAGAATTCATAAAGTCCATATCTAGTATTAAAAGCTGTATATTTAATACTTTCCTCTTCTACTTTCATTTGATGAAACCCTGAGGCCAAATCAAGTCTAGAGAATATTTTTGCACCACTCAATTGATCAAAGAGATCATCAATTCTTGGTAAGGGGTATTTGTTTTTAACTGTGATTTTATTTAACTCTCTATAATCAATACATAATCTAAGAGATCCATCATGCTTCTTAACAAAAACCACTGGTGCTCCCCATGATGAGCTACTAGGCCGGATAAAGCCTTTTTCTTCAAGTTCAACAAGTTGCTTTTTCAGCTCTATTAATTCTTTAGGCCCCATTCTAGTTGGTCTTTTAACTATTGGGCTTGCTCCTGGAATAAGTTTAATAGAAAACTCTACTGGTCTATGATTGTCAACCCCCTTTACTTCACCAAACACATCAGCATATTGATTTACTATAGGGATTTCTTCTATTGCAGGCATGTGCTTTTCACCAGACAAAGTATTAAGGGTGGCTATGTTCCTATTCTTATTTACTTCACAAAGAACAACTACTCTTTTCCCATCAGAAGTTCTCAGAGATATAGTAGAGGTTTCCATGTTTATAACAGCCCTATATTTTCTTAACCAATCAACCCCTAAAATAACTCCTATACCTGGGTATTTCAATACATATAGGTCTGCACTAAACACATATCCCCCTATATTCAGTTCTAGTTGCATACACATCATACCCAAAATACAAGAATTTCCTAAAGGACTTTTAATGAGTAATGGCTTATCAACTATCATGCAATTCAATTTTAGTTGTTGTACAATATCATGAGAAATTAAGGAGTGTGTAGCCCCAGTATCATACACTACTACAAAAGGTATGGAGTGAATAAGCAAAGTACCTTCAACTTGGCCATGCTTCTCCACATTTGGTCCCTCAATTGCCTTGCTTTTTACCTCCAAAGTACTCATTTTTCCTTGCTTAAACTCTGGGCAGTTCCTCCTTATGTGGCCTTCCTTTCCACACTGATGACATTTAAAGGATGCTGGTTTTGGATTTGTACACCTATTTTTCATGTGTCCCTCTTGTCCACAATTATAGCAAGTGATTTTTTTCTTAACTTCAGCAGTTTTGATTTCTTCTGACTTCTTGGTGGAAGCTACATCCGTTTTCTTTTTATCATAAGGGTGAAACTTTCCCTTTCCCTTCTTATTTTGGTTATTTTTAAATGCTCTGAAATTTTCTCTGGCTTTATCATGTTGTTCAAAGCTCAAAGCCAGATCCAAAACTTGATCAAAGGTCCTGTCCTTATATGGTAGCATAGCTCTACTAATGTGGGCATTCAGTCCTTGAATATATCTGCCATTTTTAGCTTCTCTGGTTGTAATAAGCACTGCACCATATTTTGCTAGAGATTCAAACTTCTGTGTATATTCAGTTACACTCATAGTTCCCTGTCTTAGTTTAATAAATTCTTCCAGCAAAGATTCTTTAGCTGATGCAGGTACAAATCTCCCCTCCAACATCTCTTTGAACTGGTTCCATGTCACCTCCCCTTCAAGTCTTCCAGCTATAATAACTTCCCACCAATCCAAAGCTGCTCCTCTCAGTTGTCTAGATGCTATTAACCTCTTCTTCTGGTCTTCAACTTGCATATCAGCAAATATTCTGTCCAAAATTCTGAGCCAATTTTGAACTCCCATAATTCCTTCTGTCCCATCAAAAGTCTTGCCTCCAAGATTGGTAAAGGTCTTGAGAAGCTTGGAGAGCTCTTCATGTGGATTTTCTTGCCTATTACCAACTCCATCTCTTATGGCTCTCATAAAATCTTGCATATTCATCATGGGTGGTTCACTTGGTCCTACATCTGGTTGTCTAGGTCTCACCATTGTTCTATGGATACAATACTTAGGTTAGTCCATTATTTATTCCTTTATAAGCTAACCTATTCTAGCTTATTGCCATTTAATTATAACAGATATTGCATCAGTATAAAACAAAGCATTCAAGACAGTCAATATTTTTCATACATTCAAAACAAACAAGTTCATCCAAGGTTTTTTTTTCTTTTCTTTCTGCTATGTTATCTAACAACCTGGCTCTGATACCAAATTGAGATGACCCACTTTCTTTTAACCAAATTTTTTTTTTTTTTTATGTTGTATATGCTTATTTTTATTTCAGTGGTCATCTATTTAAGAGATCATCTCCTCCATTATCTCTTCTTTCCAGGATCTTTTAATCAATATAAAAATATTGATATACTCAAATTATTTTGAACATTCCTATCTGAAAACATGTGTGAATAATGTTTAGTGTTTTAAATCAGAGTTAGGAAGCTTGGGGAACCAAAGGAAATTTACTTTGTATTTCCCTGTGTGGTTTTCTTCCCCCCCATAGCAAAGTAATTTCTAAAGTGTTTTTCTGTCTTACTTGTGTTCATACAAGTTTCTGATTTAAAATTTCCTAGTCTTAGCATATTTTTTTTTCTTTTTTACTCTCCTATAATTTCAGTTTATATATATACTATAACTGTTGCCTATGCTTGAGTGTACATGTGACCTCTGCATGTATATTTCTTTGCATATAACCAGTGCCTGTTATTCATTATCATCAAAATAGCTAAATCTGCCATAAGTCTCTGGGTTATTGAATTTTAATTATTTGAAGATGGTTGAACCCAGGCTTGTAAAAGTGGTCAAGTAAGCCCTATTTCTTTTGTATGCATTTTGCACATATTATCAAATTGTCTAGAATTCTGTTTTGGCCAGTTCTTATATTTCTGTTTAGCAAATTTTTTTCCTTCTTAAGACCAGAGTTTCCTACATACTACTAACTACCATTTTCCTTGCAATTTCATACATTACTGGCATCTCAAGTTTTATATTTTTCAGTAGAATCATTGCATGAGTTAAGAAAAGAAACTTCCATACTCAGAAAAACATTTTCTAAAAACAAACTGTAGTTCTAACTGAAACACACAATTTCCCCAGTTCTTACAAACAAAAGACAACATCACTTTCTTTCTAAATAGTTTTAGCAACATAACATGCCATAAGTTTGGCTTAAACATTCATTTTTAATATCAGAAGTATATAACTAATGCATCCCAATTCTTAGCAGCCAACACATCCAGAGCTAGCTCATTGCAGTGCTTATCTTACCTGCACAATCACCATAGTCTGCCTCATAATTTTTATGAGACACCCAATGGTGAACAAACACACAAAGGGTCAGACAAAATTGTCTGGTATGAGCAATCTACTGCAATCATATCATAATTCTAATTTTTCATTTATTTATTACTTGAGTATTCTTCATGGACAATAAGTGGATTCAGTGTCCTTTCTATGATGTTGCTATAAGACTATTACTTCATATCAATGCAAACTGGTTAGAGGTGATTTGTGCAATCCAATTCAGGAAAACAAACATAAAATCCAACTAATATACATCCAATACAAACTTAAATACAACCATTAAGTCACTTTTCAAATTTTCCTTTCACTAGCCATCCAGGTTGTACCCAACCCCCGTTTGACATTACTCCTATTGTTTTTCATACAATATCAGTTTAAGATCAGTAGCTACATTCTCATGTTTAATACACACATTGTCTGGGACCAATCTCTGTTAACCCAGCACACTCAGGCCCCTGGGTATAAACATACCATGTGTGAGCTTTCAATATTCCCCTTGCCAAGCCATCTTTTGTAGCCCAAAGATCCTTAATTCTTAGTTGTCTTACTAAGTGTTATTCCCTCTTTCCTTAATCATGCTAATTTCCCCCTATGGATCCCATTTCAATCAGAGAAAAGAATACATAATACAGCCATTAAGCATGAACTCCAGGCATAGTGGATCCTATTCTCATAAACATAAATTTAATTACACAATCTAGCATATATTCTCAGTACACACATTATTCAGAGCATGGATTTTGAGTGAATCATGTTTATAAATATATGGTCATACATATTATATAAATTTTTTTCCTCTGTTGCATCCATTTGCCTCTGGGTTAATCAGATACTCACAGATTCATGAGATCTGGCTAAACCATAAGCATTTAATCAAATCTGGATTCATTTGTAAATATGGAAGTTCAGCACATGTATCTCATTGCGCTTCTATATTTCATTTTATCATGGGACATAAGCAACAACAATTCCATGCTGCAGTCCCATTTTCTTTTCCTTTTTAGACCATAGATTTATAACACAATTACTGAGATCTTAAATAAATATTTATGTAGAAAAACTCATAAAAGCAATCACTTCATTTCAAGATTGATCCATACTCAAATGATCATTTAAACAAGAGACCCACAAACCATATTTTCAGGGTATCAATATAAAGAGTTAAACACCTAACAGATCAGCAATACCAAAATAAACACAAATTATATAAATAAAATATAACACTATTTAGGCTGCCTTGATTTTTTTTTAGGACTTAATGCCAGATTTACCAGTGAGATTACTCACCTCACTTTCTTCCTTAATCCTTCTATTTCTTCTTATCCTTAATGGTCAGTGTTCCTCATTTCCTCTGGCTTGTATTTCCATTGCTATGTATATATTTTTTTTTTTCTGTTTTTAAAAATAATCCCAGATCATACCATCCCTTAGGCCCTCTTATACCAGACCCTGGTTGCCACTAGGGTTTTGAAAATTTACTTAATGTCAATTTTACCCTGTCACTATGACCAGTCTCTCATTCTGTTTTTAGAGAAAATGGGTAAGTGGTCCCTATTCTTATTAACAGAAAATTTTCCTTACTACCCCGGTCATCTTATTTGCATGATCTGTGATTTTCTTTTTCTCTTATTTTTTTTTTAAGCTAAAGAAATTGCTAAAAGTAGATAAAGTATTTACCCAACAGCTCATACCATTTGCATGTATTTGCTCCAGCCTACTCATCTTTATTTCCTTTACACTAACTTATTATTTTTTTTAAAAGATAAAACCATATCTGCAATATCTATATTTACTTACTTGTTCAATTATAACTTATTCATTCCAACTCACAAATTAATTACTGCTTATGTCTCCTTACAGAAAGTTATGTGTATGTGTGTGTTCCATACTGCATATATATTGATACTTATACAATGCATTTGTAGTCAATCTATTATACATGCATTTATTTTTAGCAACAAAATTTTAAACAAGCATGACTAAATTAAATTATAAAACTTGTCCATAAAATTGTTTCATAAAAATCAGGGTCATCACAATTTACTTATCAATTACAGTTGTGATTTATAAAATTTATGATTGTATTAAAAGAGCTGTCTCTACAATGCATCGACTGTTATAATTTCTCACATTTTGAGTTCTAAGCTGCAGTTTATGCATACATATCTATTTATAACTACTTCTGTTGAGAGAAGGTATATAAAAAGATTCCAATTCATCTTCTTAAAATTCGTTAAAAGATTCCTGAGCATTTATCTATATACACTTTTCCAAATTCTTCAACATTGAGTGCACAATTTTGAAGCCTGTTGTGTGAACTTTAGAGAGTGAACGTCAACCAAAGATTGCACCTTGGGCGCGTTGAAATCACTTTCAATGCAGTGGCCTATCAACAGCACAACTTCTCTTCTCTATTCTTTACAGACTATCTTTTCTTATTATTTTAAAGCAAATCCTTATAGTAAAAATTAATGGACCGGACAAACACCATTGTCCCAGTGGCTAAGTGATTCGACTTTGGTGCGAGTGGTCAGAGGTTCGAAACTTGTGTAGCGTGATTCAAACGTTTATTGACATATGACATGTTGTCTTAGTGATTTGTTGTATATAAAGTACCATTTGAAAAAAAAGTAACGGCCCTTGCAGTTAACTGCATTCTTCCCGATCCTTTCATATTTGAAGCATTGAATGGTACCAGCTACAAATGTTGGTTCCAAAAACTACTCATCTTATTCATGCAATTGGAAGTAGATTATATCTTATACACTGAACCCCCAATCCAGGTTTTAGAACCAACAGCTCCAACCACAACCAAAACTCACAAAGCATAGTACCAAAGGAGAACGACAATAAAGTTGAAAAGAAAATTGAAAAGAACAACTTAGTCAGTGGACACATGTTGACATACATGTCCAAAAAACTAATTTGTTAATCAAAAATCAGCAAAGATCATTTGGAAAACAATAAAAAAGAGGTTTCGAGCAGATGATGCTAGAAGAGAAAAGTACATGGTAGGTAAATGGTTGCAATTTCAAATGGTTGACAATAAGTCAATTATGAAGCAGAGTCATGAATATGAAAACCTGATATTAGGCATACTCAATGAAGGAATGAAGATGTGTGAGATCCTACAAGCCAATGTATTGTTGAAAAAATTCACGCCATCTTAGAGAAATTACAAAAATTATATCAAGCACAAAAGGAAGGATCTTTCTCTTCAAGAACAAGCAAATTGTTTAAAGGGTAAATTTAGTACTATGACCATTGACTTTGATAATGTTAATCTTGTGTAAACTGAAAATCAATCAAATGCAGATAGATTCAGAAACAAAAGCGAAAAAGATTTAGAATTTTGCTAATCAGAAAATTCATAGTGTTGTAAGCAAAAATAACAAAATTCAAAAGAAAAAACCATCTACTATGTTTATGGCAAAGCATGTCATAAGGCGCATCAACGTTTCCAACGGAAAGGACGACGCAATCACAAGCAAGCCACCAATGTCAAAGCATAAGCTAATCTTGCCAAGGATGAATATACCATAGCTCCAGTCATTATTGAGGTTAATTTAATAGAAAACAAGGCCGACTGGAGGTTGGACGCATGAGCTTATAGACATCTTTGTGAAAAATCAAGAGCTTTTTCATCAATTAAATTATGTAGAAGACGATGAACGTGTCTTCATGGTAAACCCTGCTATTGTTGGATTACTTAGGAAAGGAAAGTTTCTTCTTAAACTTACTTCTGCAAAGACTTTGGCTTTGAATGATGTATTTTATGTCTCCTCTCTTCGTAGGAATTTAGTATCTGGTGGGTAACAGAATAAGGTTGGAATGAAACTTGTTTTGAATATGATAAAGTTATGATAACTAGGAATGGGGTATTTATGGGAAATGGATATCTAGCCGATAGTCTATTTGTATTAAACTCTGTTGTTTCTTATAAAGAAAGTACTTATTTTGCTTGCGACTGAATCCTTTGACCTATGGCATAACAGATTGAGACATGTTAATGCAGGCTCAATCCATAGACTAAGAAAATTGAATATGCTAAAAGTAGAAAATGACATTTTATCTTTTAGATGTCCTATATGTGTTGATGTCAAACATGCTAATTTTTTTTTCAAATCGGTCACTAAGAGAAGTATTGAATTACTAGAATTAATACAGTCAAACTTGGATGATTTTAAGAACATAATCAGTAGAGGAGGTAAAGATATTATGTAGCCTTCATTGATGATTTTTTTATATACGCCAAAATCTATCTACTTAAATCTAAAGATAAGACTATAGAAATATTCTTCAAATTTAAGGCAGAAGTTGAAAACTAACTAGATCAAAATATCAAAAGACTTAGGTCTGATAGGGGTGGATAGTATTGTGTTGACTCTCTAAAATGTTTCTATGAGAAAAATGGAATTATCCATGAAACTGGTGCTCCTTATAGCCCCCAACAAAATGGAGTAGCGAAAAAAATAGGACATTTAAGAATATGATGAATGCAATGTTTTTTAGCTTTGGTATGACTGACAACACGTATGAGGAAGCTGTATTATGTACACGTTATATGCTTAATAGAGTGCCTCATAAAAGGTTGGATAATTCTCCTTACGAATTATGGAGAGGTTTTCCTCTAACTTTATTTTCTTGGAAGTGTGGGGGTGTCTTGCTATAGTAGGTTTAGCAGATTTTAGGAAAGCTAACATATAACTTAAAACATTTGATTTTGTATTCATTGAAAATAGTTATTAATGGCGTATGACGCAAAAAGTGCAAAGCCTCTTCGGAGCATTAGCGTACGACATGGCAAATGGCACGCGTTTTTTTAGTTTACCACGCATGTTTTGGATTTTTTTATAAATTTAATATATATATATATATATTGAAATAAATTTTAAAATATTCAATATTTGTGCTAAACATACGCAACAAATATTTTTGGGCATTTTGCCAAAAAAATCAAATATAATATTAAAAACAGAGAGCATAATGGTTTTCTAAAGCCAAAATCGAATATAATTATACATATTATTGAGAAACTGGAAATATGAATATGATTCGATATTATATTTTCCAAATCAATATTTGCATCATTAGATTCATAAGTTTTAACATCTTTTTCGTTCATCTTCGTGAAGATGTGAAGGAGCTGAAGTGGGTGCTAAAAACCTCTCCATGTAGATACTCTACTACTCGGATATCTAGCTTCCTCTAGCAGCCAAAACCTCAGTCAAATCATCATTACCATCATCAAATACAAGCTTATCTTTATCATCAGATGCATCATCCATATTTCTCGTTAATTATTCATTACAATCACTAATATCCTTTAAGGATATTGCATCAATGATATCCTGGATATTATATTGTACTTTCTTTTCAATGTTCCATAATATGATGAATACTAATTTTTATACAGATTTGATTATAAAAAATGAAAAATAAATAAAAAATAATAATATAATGAAAGGCGTGCCATTTTTGCGCCGTTGCCATTTGCGCAAATTACAGTGCCTTTCATAACTATGTCCTTTGCTATGCTTCTAATAATGCGCATATAGATTCATGTCTTTAAATGATCGAACTATTTGTGAGGCTAGATATGTTATACTCTTTGAAAATGTCTTTCCTTTAAAGAACTATAACAATGATAGCTCTTTTGGCTTTTCTATTGTCATTGATGTGTCATCGTCTTTGCCTACTTTACCACTTGTTGCAAATGAATCTAACAATGAACTTAGAAGGAGTAAAAGACAATGTATAGAGTCTAACTTTAGACTAGACTTCCTTACCACCTTTTTGGTAGAAAACACCAATTTTGAAAGGATTGATGATATTATTGTTTTTGTACTTTTAATCGAAGAGAATCCTAAAACATACGAAGAGGCAATTAACCCTAGGGATGGTAGTTCTTGAAAATATGATATTAAAAGTGAACTTGACTCTGTAATACCTAACCATACCGGGACTTAGTTGACCTACCTAAAGTATGTAAACGGATTAGGATACCAAGTGGATTTTTAGAAAGAAATCGAAACCTGACAATTCTGTAGATAAATTCAAGACTAGATTAGTACCCGTTGGTTTCATTCAGAAGAAAGACATTGATTATTTTGACATTATTCCCCTATTACCAATGTGGGTACTATTAGAACTTTAGTTTCCTTAGCTGCTATTCATAATCTTGTAGTGCATCAAATAGATGTGAAAACTGCTTTATTTAATGGTGACTTGGAAGAAGAAATTTATTGGAAACAATCTATTGGTTGTGTGGTACTTGATTAAGAGAATAAGGTTAGCGAATTAAGAAAAGTCCTTTATAGGATAATAAATGCATCTAAACAATGGTATGAAAAATTTGATGCGACCTTTGTAAATAATGGTTATATTGTAAATGCCTCTGATTCTTGTGTATATTCAAAGGTGTTTGGTCCTCACCGTGTGATCATTTTCCTTTATGTTGATGGCATGTTGATCTTTGTTACAAACGTGATCGTAGTAAATAATGCAAAAAAATTTTGTCTTTCCAATTTGAGATGAAACATTTAGGAGAGGCTGACATGAAAATAGAATTAAATTGAGAAAAACTATAATAGGTTTCTCATTGAATCAGTCTCACTACATAGAGAAAATTTTAAAAATGTTGAATTATTTTGATGTGGCTCCTATTCGATCTCCATGTGATCCTAGTAAGCATCATAATAAAAAAAAGGACCCAGTGTGTCAGAAGATTAATATGCCAAGGTCATTGGAAGCGTAATGTTATTTATGAATTATACCAGATCTGACATAGTTTACGCTGTAAGTGGTTTGAGTAAGTACACTCACAACTCTAACAACGAACATTGGGATGCCTTTTGTTGTCCTTTGAGGTACCTTAATGATATAATTGATTGGTGCGTGCACTTTAGTAAATATCATGTTGTTTTAGAGAGATTTAGTGATGCAAACTAGGTTACTGATAACGACGAGTTAGTTCCAGTAGTGGCTATGTATTCACTTTGGAAGGATATGTCATATTATGAAATCGGAGCCAAAATGGTTGTTAAAAATTGTATTCTTCATTTTAGCTCCGACTTTGGAAGGATATGTGCTTAAAAATTCAATACGTGTTTGCTTAGATCTGCAATTGTGTTTTAAATGAAATTATATCGCTTATGTTTAAATTTGAATTCGAATTTAAATCATCCTGAAAACGAAGACTAAAATCTCGATCTCCAATCGAGGTGTGACGACCGCCCATGACTCCCGCACCAAATGAAGGAAACAATGCGCTAAAAGGTGTGCCAGGCAGCCATGGACGATAGTCAGGGTAAAACAAAACAGAAGAATCTCTATCGCATAACTCACAGCGCATGGATAAAATACAATAGAGAAATATAATATAGTGAAGCTCCATAGAACAGAACATCATCATATAAGCATCACAGTAGTTTCATACAATCATCTACTCAAATCCATACATGAAAGCCTCACTACAAATCACTCAACCAAATACAGCAGCGAATACCCAGTACATATAGTAAGAAAACTAATATGCAAAGCCTCCTGCTCGTCTTCGTCATCTTCAGCGTAGAACTCCTAGCACAGCACCTGTCACCTGCTACCTAGTCTGCCCATCCCAAACATGGATGAACAGCCCAAGGTAATAAGAGGAGACATAAAACCTTGAGTCAGACAAAGTCTTAGTGAGCAGTAAATTAACAATCAAGCATACCAAAAGAGCATAAGGAAATAAAGGAATAGGAACCAAACCATCCCACTCCACCTCTTTCTACAGTGATAGCCCCCAGACACACACTAAGGAGAAGTAAGCATAACATAGCAGATAAGTAAGGTAAAGCAATAATCACTCGAGTCAAGGACGATGTTTTCCAAATACAAACCCCCAAGGCCTAAACCAAGATCAGATAAGCACCCAGAAAACACCGCTCTTGAAGCCGAATGATGATACAACCAAACATCCAAACATCCATGACTCTGGCTATCACTGTTAACCTTGCTTCGAAATCACCGTTAATTGAATGACCGACTCCTTCCTGAGCCATCTGTCAAGGGCTAATGGTAACCCCGGTTCTAGACAAAACCCCGCACACTGCCTTGTGCCTAGGACTTATCTTCTTGGCCCAGAGTACTCGACTAACTACCTGTAGTCTTTTAGGCGTCCCTATGTACTCTTGCTTTAGGTTTGCTAGAACCTTCAATAACGATGAGATCCAAGCCTCCTTGTCATCCTTCTTGACGACTTCTATCAACTTAGCCCAAGCTTCCTCTTGAGCAATCCATTATCAACCAACTTGAACTACCCTTCAAGTTATCAACATGCTTGGAATGATCCCTGCCTGGATTAAGCCAAGACTCACATCATACTTCGCTTCATCGTACCAAAGCAAAGTCTCAACTCAACCATACTTTGCCTTTTCGCATCCTGACAAAGTCCCATCTCGATCTCATACTTCGCCTCTTCGCATCACGGCAAAGTCCCATCATCGAATCCATCCATATGAGCTTCCACATCCGCTTCATATACCATCGGCAGCTTTCACCATTCAAGAGCCTTTCCACTTAGCTTTTGAATCATCTTCAACCATCTTGTTCCAAATCAACTACAAGCTAACTTGGAGCAATCAAATCTAACATACATTCAAACATTCAAGCATTCAAACAAGATATATTAAGCAATATCAACTATAATGGAAATTTCGTAATTAAGTGAGCAAAAGTCCAACATATGTGAAATCATAGTTTTTAGCATAGATCTATCAAATCTAAAACATGGGTTTTGTCTCTAATACTTGTTAAATAGCTTCTATAGATAAACATTTTCAAATATGATGGATCTACATGCAGACTTAAGGAAAATGCGAGAAAACGCTAACTTTAACACATAAACATATCACCAATCCCATATACTCCTTTGGATCCGCGTGAGAGATAACTACCACTCACCAAATCACCAAAACAACCTAAAATCAATCAACTTCAGATCTGGACAGCAAAGATCAAGGCTTGATCCGGCAATATCTCGCTCCAATCGATGAATTCTAGCTCGAACGGATGAAGATCTTCAACTTTGGCACTTGGATCTTCGATCTCGATCTTCGATCTTGGATGGATGTTAGAATTAGATTGGAATGGAGAAAAGAAGATGAAGAAATGTTGTAGTCGAGTCTTCAAAATGGCAGCACTTCGTCGCTTCAAAAACCGGTGCCAAAAAGTGAGCCAAACCCCTCTATTTATAGGCTGAATTTCCCTTAGGTCGTCCGCCCCTTAGGTCGTCCCCGACCTAACTATGAGTCGTTGCCGACTCATCAGCCCCTACGACCTACGACCTAACCAACACAACATACAACCAAGGCCGACTTACGACTTAACCCAGACGCGACCTAAAACACAGGCCGACCTAACGACTCAACGCACTGCCGACCCAACTGTCACACGACTCAACACACTGCCGCATTTCCTAAGTCCTAGGTCGCCTGACGACTTAACTAGCATGCCGACCTACGACCTAAGACCCTGCCGACCTAAGTCCTAAACACATAGACCAAGGCCATACGGGACACGACTTAACAGCTTAGCCTTATGGCCGACCTAATATCTCCGACCTAACTTAGGTCGTTTACGACCTAAGTCTAAACAGTACTCACGCGACCTAACTACTCCCACGACCCAAAACTTACACGACCTAACAGCTTACACCTTCTAAGTTAAGTCGTTTACTACTATAGGTCGGACACCTCTAGGTCGATCTACACTAGATCGGTCGCCACTAGCATCATCCTATCTGCTAGGTCGTCCACGACCTAACTTCCTTAGGTCGCTCCAAAACCCTTCCGACCTAACAACCATACGACTCATCGCCTTAACTCGTATACGACTTATCCCCTTAAGTCGTTAACTCGGCAACCTCCCTAACTCGGAAGCCCTCTATTTCATGAGTCGGTCAACTTTCTTAGGTCGGTCACTCTCTTAGGTCGCTCCAGCGACCAAAACTACCTCACGACCTAAGCTAACACGGCAACATGCTAACCCGAGCACCCTCCTAAGTCGTAACTCGTACACGACCTAACTATGAGTCGGTCCCGACTCATCACTTAACACACGAGTTATCTCCCAATACGACTCAGGCTAGGAACACCACAAACAACACTAACGACCTGTAAATTCTACGATCCATCGACACGTAAAATACGGGTCGTTACATTCTCTCCCCCTTAGGAATTTCGCCCCCGAAATTCCAAGCAAACAATCAGAAATCAAAGATATTCTGCATGCCTACCATCCAAAGCAATCAACAAACCATGCAACCAATTCTAGCCTAGGATGCAGAATTCTATGACTTAGAACAAGCTACAAATTCATGAGATGTCACGACACTTTAGGGCCATACCTCGAAGAGTCCGGGATGAGCTGCCTTCATCCTCTCTTCCTCCTCCCATGTACAGTCGTTAACATCATCACTCCATTGTACCTTGAGCAACGTAATCGTCTTCCTCCTAAGCTGTTTCGTATCGGTTTCAACAATACGAAGCGGCTTACGAGGTCTCGAAACAACTGGATCAACCTCCAAGTCTTCACAGCTATCAGCAGAAACCACCGTAGTTGGGTCGTGCATATACTTCCGTAGATAAGATACATGAAAAACACTGTGCACACCCGCCATCTTTTCCGGTAACTCCAATCTATAAGCGAGCTTTCCAATACGCTCGATAATCGGGAATGGTCCAACAAATCTCGGAGTTAACTTTCCTTTCTTCCCGAATTTAATGACACTCTTCAGAGGAGAAATCTTCACAAAAACCATATCACCTACGTCGAATTCCAAATCCTTACGACGATTATCGGCATAACTTTTCTGACGATCTTGGGCTGCCTTCATTCGTTGCCGAATGATCTCTATACAATCTGAAGTCTGTCGAATCATCTCTGGCCCAAGTATCAGCTTTTCTCCAGTTTCCAACCAACATGTCGGAGAGTTACACGGTCTTCCATATAATGCCTCATATGGTGCCATACCGATACTCGACTGATAACTGTTATTATAAGCAAACTCCACCAAATGAAGGTGATCTTCCCATGATCCTCCGAAGTCCAAAGCACATGCTCTAAGAAGATCTTCCAAAACTCGGTTGACTCTCTCAGTCTGACCATCTGTTTGAGGGTGATAAGCTGTACTCAAACACAACTCAGTTCCCAAAACTTCCTGGAAGCTCTTCCAAAATCTACTGGTGAACAATGGATCTCGATCGCTCACTATACTCTTCGGAACACCATGGAATCGAACTATCCACTTCACATAAAGCTCAGCCAGCTTCGATGCAGTCCTAGTCGATCGAACAGGAATGAATCTTGCACTCTTAGTCAAACGATCTACTATGACCCAAATCCCTTCATTCCCTGCTCTTGTCCTAGGTAGACCATCGATAAAGTCCATCGACACTTGCTCCCACTTCCATGTAGGAACCTCCAATGGCTGAAGCAATCCACTGGGCTTCTTCTGCTCAGCTTTCACCAACTGGCAATTCATACACTTGGAAATGAAATTTCCAACATCCTTCTTCATACCTTCCCAGTAGTAGGTTCTCTTCATATCCCGATACATCTTATTTCCACCTGGATGAATTGTCAACTTCGAGTGGTGACTCTCCCTCAGAACTTCATCTCTCAATCCATCTACATCGGGAACAACTAGTCGCCCTTGTTTTCGAAGCCAACCCTCTCGATCGACTTCAAATCCTTTATCCTTCTCCGGGTCCAATCCAGATTCCAAATCACAGATAATCTTGACAAGCTTATCATCTCCCCTTTGCCTCTCACCAATCCTTTCCACAAGAGTAGGCCTTATCGATAAGTTTGCCAACATCTCAGGTTCCAATTCACATCTGGGCCTGAAATCAAACTCAGCCAAATACTCAAGACTCTTCCATTCCGAAAACATGGCTCCCAAACCTGCATGTCTTCGACTTAACGCATCAGCCACTGCGTTACCTTTCCCTGGAGTATAGGCTATACCAAAATCATATGATGCTAGGAACTCTAGCCACCGTTGCTGTCGAAGATTCAAATCCTTTTGGGAGAACAGATACTTTAACGACTTATGATCTGTAAACAACTCGAATCTAACTCCCAATAGGTAATGTCTCCATATCTTCAAAGCAAACACAATCGCCGCTAACTCCAAATCATGAGTCGGATAATTCCTTTCATGCGGCTTCAGTTGTCGACTAGCATATGCAACAACTCTATCCTTCTGCATTAGCACTGCTCCAAGTCCAGTACCACATGCATCGGTGTAAACCACCATCTCATCATTCCCACTTGGAATAGTCAAAACAGGAGCACTTGTCAGTCGCTCTTTCAGGATTACGAAAGCTTGCTCACACTTATCATCCCATCTGAACACCTGGTTCTTCTTTGTCAATCCTGTTAACGGTGCAGCTATCTTGGAAAAGTCTTTGATAAACCGACGATAATATCCTGCTAATCCAAGAAAACTTCTCACATCAGATGCATTCTTAGGTCTAACCCAATCCTGGATCGCTGCCACCTTAGCGGGGTCAACCGCTATTCCATTTCCAGAGATAACATGGCCTAAGAACCTCACTTCACTCTTCCAGAAGTGACACTTCGAAAACTTAGCCTTCAGCTGATGTTTCCACAAAATTCCCAAAACAATCCTCAAGTGCGTCTTGTGCTCTTCCTCGGTTCTGGAGTAAACCAAAATATCATCCACGAACACAAGCACGAACTTATTCAACTGATCTCTGAATACCCTATTCATAAGATCCACAAAATATGCTGGCGCGTTAGTCAATCCAAACGGCATTACCAGCCACTCATAAAACCCGGATGGTGTCCTGAAAGCAGTCTTCGGCACACTATCCTTCGCCACTCTCAACTGGTGAAATCCCGTTGCCAAATCCATCTGAGAAAACACCTTAGCCTCGTGAAGCTGATCAAACAAGTCATCTATTCTCGGCAATGGATACTTGTTCTTCCTAGTCACCTTATTCAGCTCACGATAATCAACACACAACCTCAACGATCCATCCGTTTTGGTTGCGAACACAACGGGCGCACCCCATTCGGACACACTTCTCCGAATGAATCCTTTCCGCAAAAGGTCATCAACTTGCACCTTCAGCTCTTGCTGCTCCCTCGGTGCCATCCGCCTAAGAGGCATCACAACAGGTCTGGCTCCCTCAACTAGATCGATACGAAACTCGATCTCCCTATGCGGCGGCAACCCTTTGACTTCCTCAAAGACATTCTCAAACTTGTTCACAATAGGCACCGATGACAGTCCATCCCGTGGAACAACTAGCGAATACATGAAGCTCATGAAGACGCCTTCTTCATGCTTACATCGTATCACAACCTTTCGCCCTTCCACATTCCCGACTGTCACCTCAAGCCTCTCACAATCAATCCTTGCCGCATACTTCCTAAGCCAGTCCATACCCAAAATAATTCCGAACCCCGCAAAGTTCAGAACAAAGCAATCACAAACAAACGAGCAATCATGACTCGACACAACTAGACCACGGCATAACATACACAAACATGACGAACCCCCTACCGGATTAGTCACAACCAATGGCCTATCAACAATATCCGGTTTCAAACCTAACCGGCCTACCAAATCATCACAAACAAAAGAATGCGACGCTCCAGTATCAAACAACACTCTAACTGGAACACCACAGATAGAAAGAGTACCTTGAACCACCACACTCTTCCCCTTTTCTTCAGCAGTCGGAGCTTTTGAAGACGACGGCACAACTCCCAAAGCATAGGCTTGCACAATCTGCCTATCTTTCCTCGGCTCTGGGCAATCCTTCTTGATATGTCCCAGCTTATCACAGTTGTAACACTTTCCCGGCACCTTGGGATTCTTACAATCTTTGTAAAGATGGCCCTTCTGTTGGCAGTTATAACAAGTCACTTCGCCTTTCGGCTTCTTCTGGCCATCCTTACCCTTCTGCTGCTGCTGCTTCCTCCTCTTATTGCCATTCTGGTGTGGTTTAGATCCTTCCCTGGTTACAGCAACAACAGAACTTTCCTTAGGAAACAAACTCTCATGCCTAAGGGCTTTCTCCACAAGCTTCTCAAATGGATCGTCCAAATGATCCACTAACTGCCTCCCAAGATAAGCATCCAGACCAGTCACAAACTTCTCATTCTTCTGATAGGGAGAATCAATGTACGATCTGGCATACTTGGACAAAGCTTCAAACTCAGAAATGTACTCAAGAACAGGCCTTCCCCCTTGCTTGAGCTCCACAAACCTCTTAAACAAGACAGATTTCTGAGCAGTAGAGATGAACTTAGCTTCAAATCTAACTTGGAATTGCTCCCAAGTAATCTCTTCTTCTGGGGTATCGATGGTGATAGAATTCCACCAATCAGCAGCTCTTCCCTGAAGCTGTCTCGATGCAAGCTTCCTCTTAGTTGCATCCTCAATCCCTAAGTCACCAAAGATTCTTTTGCAAGCATCAATCCATCTCTGCACCTCAATAGTCGACTCCGTCCCCAAGAAAACTTTCCCTCCAAGAGCAGTATAATCCTTGCAAAGCTTGGCAAAATCCACCGGTCTCAGAGCTTGGACTTGAACTCCCACATCCACAGATGATCCTGAAGCTGGTATTCTCCTCATGATTGAAGTCATCATGGCCTCAAACATAGGAGCATAATCAACAGCTTCCCTAGCATCACGGCTACCCCTCGCAGCTTGTCTCTCACTTCGACTCATCCTTAATATCTGTAAATAAGAATGATTAGAACACCTTAAGAAACAACTGCATAAGGAGTTCAAACCCTTCTAAACTACTATATTATATATAGTAATCATCCATCAAATTACAATTACGTCTCTCTTACGTAGTTACATCAGCGAGCGTTGGCTAAAATCGATTAACCAAAGCTCTGATACCAAATGTGACGACCGCCCATGACTCCCGCACCAAATGAAGGAAACAATGCGCTAAAAGGTGTGCCAGGCAGCCATGGACGATAGTCAGGGTAAAACAAAACAGAAGAATCTCTATCGCATAACTCACAGCGCATGGATAAAATACAATAGAGAAATATAATATAGTGAAGCTCCATAGAACAGAACATCATCATATAAGCATCACAGTAGTTTCATACAATCATCTACTCAAATCCATACATGAAAGCCTCACTACAAATCACTCAACCAAATACAGCAGCGAATACCCAGTACATATAGTAAGAAAACTAATATGCAAAGCCTCCTGCTCGTCTTCGTCATCTTCAGCGTAGAACTCCTAGCACAGCACCTGTCACCTGCTACCTAGTCTGCCCATCCCAAACATGGATGAACAGCCCAAGGTAATAAGAGGAGACATAAAACCTTGAGTCAGACAAAGTCTTAGTGAGCAGTAAATTAACAATCAAGCATACCAAAAGAGCATAAGGAAATAAAGGAATAGGAACCAAACCATCCCACTCCACCTCTTTCTACAGTGATAGCCCCCAGACACACACTAAGGAGAAGTAAGCATAACATAGCAGATAAGTAAGGTAAAGCAATAATCACTCGAGTCAAGGACGATGTTTTCCAAATACAAACCCCCAAGGCCTAAACCAAGATCAGATAAGCACCCAGAAAACACCGCTCTTGAAGCCGAATGATGATACAACCAAACATCCAAACATCCATGACTCTGGCTATCACTGTTAACCTTGCTTCGAAATCACCGTTAATTGAATGACCGACTCCTTCCTGAGCCATCTGTCAAGGGCTAATGGTAACCCCGGTTCTAGACAAAACCCCGCACACTGCCTTGTGCCTAGGACTTATCTTCTTGGCCCAGAGTACTCGACTAACTACCTGTAGTCTTTTAGGCGTCCCTATGTACTCTTGCTTTAGGTTTGCTAGAACCTTCAATAACGATGAGATCCAAGCCTCCTTGTCATCCTTCTTGACGACTTCTATCAACTTAGCCCAAGCTTCCTCTTGAGCAATCCATTATCAACCAACTTGAACTACCCTTCAAGTTATCAACATGCTTGGAATGATCCCTGCCTGGATTAAGCCAAGACTCACATCATACTTCGCTTCATCGTACCAAAGCAAAGTCTCAACTCAACCATACTTTGCCTTTTCGCATCCTGACAAAGTCCCATCTCGATCTCATACTTCGCCTCTTCGCATCACGGCAAAGTCCCATCATCGAATCCATCCATATGAGCTTCCACATCCGCTTCATATACCATCGGCAGCTTTCACCATTCAAGAGCCTTTCCACTTAGCTTTTGAATCATCTTCAACCATCTTGTTCCAAATCAACTACAAGCTAACTTGGAGCAATCAAATCTAACATACATTCAAACATTCAAGCATTCAAACAAGATATATTAAGCAATATCAACTATAATGGAAATTTCGTAATTAAGTGAGCAAAAGTCCAACATATGTGAAATCATAGTTTTTAGCATAGATCTATCAAATCTAAAACATGGGTTTTGTCTCTAATACTTGTTAAATAGCTTCTATAGATAAACATTTTCAAATATGATGGATCTACATGCAGACTTAAGGAAAATGCGAGAAAACGCTAACTTTAACACATAAACATATCACCAATCCCATATACTCCTTTGGATCCGCGTGAGAGATAACTACCACTCACCAAATCACCAAAACAACCTAAAATCAATCAACTTCAGATCTGGACAGCAAAGATCAAGGCTTGATCCGGCAATATCTCGCTCCAATCGATGAATTCTAGCTCGAACGGATGAAGATCTTCAACTTTGGCACTTGGATCTTCGATCTCGATCTTCGATCTTGGATGGATGTTAGAATTAGATTGGAATGGAGAAAAGAAGATGAAGAAATGTTGTAGTCGAGTCTTCAAAATGGCAGCACTTCGTCGCTTCAAAAACCGGTGCCAAAAAGTGAGCCAAACCCCTCTATTTATAGGCTGAATTTCCCTTAGGTCGTCCGCCCCTTAGGTCGTCCCCGACCTAACTATGAGTCGTTGCCGACTCATCAGCCCCTACGACCTACGACCTAACCAACACAACATACAACCAAGGCCGACTTACGACTTAACCCAGACGCGACCTAAAACACAGGCCGACCTAACGACTCAACGCACTGCCGACCCAACTGTCACACGACTCAACACACTGCCGCATTTCCTAAGTCCTAGGTCGCCTGACGACTTAACTAGCATGCCGACCTACGACCTAAGACCCTGCCGACCTAAGTCCTAAACACATAGACCAAGGCCATACGGGACACGACTTAACAGCTTAGCCTTATGGCCGACCTAATATCTCCGACCTAACTTAGGTCGTTTACGACCTAAGTCTAAACAGTACTCACGCGACCTAACTACTCCCACGACCCAAAACTTACACGACCTAACAGCTTACACCTTCTAAGTTAAGTCGTTTACTACTATAGGTCGGACACCTCTAGGTCGATCTACACTAGATCGGTCGCCACTAGCATCATCCTATCTGCTAGGTCGTCCACGACCTAACTTCCTTAGGTCGCTCCAAAACCCTTCCGACCTAACAACCATACGACTCATCGCCTTAACTCGTATACGACTTATCCCCTTAAGTCGTTAACTCGGCAACCTCCCTAACTCGGAAGCCCTCTATTTCATGAGTCGGTCAACTTTCTTAGGTCGGTCACTCTCTTAGGTCGCTCCAGCGACCAAAACTACCTCACGACCTAAGCTAACACGGCAACATGCTAACCCGAGCACCCTCCTAAGTCGTAACTCGTACACGACCTAACTATGAGTCGGTCCCGACTCATCACTTAACACACGAGTTATCTCCCAATACGACTCAGGCTAGGAACACCACAAACAACACTAACGACCTGTAAATTCTACGATCCATCGACACGTAAAATACGGGTCGTTACACGAGGCATGTCGTCAGGCGTTCATAATGTTATACGCCCATTCCGAACGCAATGGAAAAGGTTCCAAGTCCAAATTCGATCGTATGGAGAAGATAGCTTTTCGAACCAGTTATTAAATTTCGATATAAATTTCAACGCGTTTGTTTATTGTACGGCTAAACGATCACTCCAAATGCCATGAAAATTGAAATCCAATAATAATACAATACTACGGATCCATTGGAGCTGGTTTCGTCAAATTCCGAGATTGTGTCTCGGACGGCTATTTTTAAATATCGATTTAAACGATAAAATTTCAAAACTGAATAAAACATTTCAAATTCAATTCTGAAGCTTTTATTATCTTCAGTATTATCAATATAAATTTTCTAAGCCATTAAATTATTTTTAACAGGCTTAAAATTGAAGATTTGCAATTTTACCTAAATTTCTATAATTAAATCTGATAATTAAATTGCTAAATTCAGAGTTAAAATTGAAATTCAAGCTTAAATTAACGATTCAGATATTTGAAATAAATTGCATATTTCAATTTCAAACGTTGAAATTTTTTTTGGGGTCGTCACAGGCTGACCCGAGCGTAAAGTAAAACACAAAACACTCGAGTCAGGACATACATACTTATACAATGTAAACCAACTCAATAGAACTGTTGTAGTAATGCACAATAACTTAAAGGATGCTTGGGATCGCCCATCCTCTAAGGATCCTTTAAACCATCAATTAAACAATAACAGACGCTATAATAGAAATGCATATATTAAAGTAAGTACTATGCAAATAACAGTGCTACTGTGGCTAGGGTAGCATAGAGTTGCAGCAATCGCTCACCACTAGTCACACTCTCAAATTGAAGGTGTACATCCAAAAATCACAAGGCATACATAGGAGTGTACACGTGGTTAAAATTCCAAAATGGTTAATAATTTCGAACTAAAATCATTCATTTAACCATTAAAAAGTGGGGTCAAATCAAATATTAAATTCCCAAATTTTTAGCCTTTTCAAAGTTCGTTTATTCACTTAAATACATTAAAACCATTTTAACATATAAAATTTCATATTTTTCACTTTAAAAATGGTCTTTTAATACTCTTTAACTTATGATTTTTATAAAGTAAATTTCACTAATAAATATCAAATTTCTCAATACTTTACTTATTAAAATCAACGAACAATTTCCCTAAATTTTCATTTACTTTACACTTTAATTTAATTTATCATTTCATAAATTAAATTTAGTTTCCATTTTTTTCTTAATTTAATTTCATTTTTAAACAAAATCTCAAATTTCAAATTTGAGTTATATTTCAAATTTCAACTTTACCATTCATTTATTTCACATTTTGAATTGTAGAAAAATCATTAACACTTTAAAAAAAAAATCATTTTTAACTTAATTTAAATCAAAATATCATAAATTTACGTTTTAAACATACTCAAATTTTTCCAAAAAAATGTATAAAATAACCACAAGTCTGTATAAAATTTTCTAACCTAAGTCAAGTGATACAGATAATATATCATTTCAATCCATAATTTACAAAGAAAAATCCAGGTTCTATCATTTCAAACCCTCAAACCCAGGTTAAAAAAATAAATAAAAATCGTCCAGGCCTACCATTTCAGCCCATAATGATTTTTCCCTATTCTAAAGTCCGTTCGGGTATGTATCATTTCAACCCATAGTGATTTTATTCTACAGGAAACTTGCGTTGTGATAAACTGATATAAATAAACAGTATAGCAACATAAAGCAGTAAGGTTTATAAATAGGTTGATCATCATATAAATAATATCACAGGCAGGTATAAAAAAATAAAAATATCTATAGATTCAAATGGGATCAATTTACTAATTATATAAGTACATATGTCGTGTGTGAAATATCCGCCTCTTAATGCTGGAGTTAACAAATTCAGACACATAAACAAAGATTCAAAAAGCTCGAAGGCATGACTACGGATTCAAGTCAAGAGAGAGAGCCAAGATATGATCTTGTAAACAACCCATAAACAAGACAAACAAAATATCACGTGAATATAATTAACACAAAATACATATGGAAACAAATAAAAATAAAAGCAACAAAAGAACACAACAACTTGATCTTGCCTCAACACTCAAGTGCTCGGCCTAAGGGCTTGTGTGCTCAGCCATGGTTGTGTCATAGGCTAGAGTATGTGTCATAAAAACAAGGCTATAAGGAGATGAAGTGGTGGTGGTTACAACACAAGAATACAAAGGTTTAAGGCAAATAAGTGGAGATTGGCGTAACCTATTGGCTCGGCCTGAGGTGAATTGGGCTCAGCCATGCAAGGGGGTGGTCAGGTGGTGGATGAAGTTGGGCCAGAGGTGGTGGAGGGACTGGTGGTGGCGGCTAAGGGGGTGGCCAAGATGGAAATTGAAGGTGATGGTGGCAACAAGGTCGGCTATGGCATTTGCATAGAGATTTAGCAATTTTTGGTGGAGTTTGCAACATGGGAAAGTCATGGCCTTGCATTGGTCAGAGGGGAAGATGGTGGTGAGGCCGTGGATGATGGTGGTGTGGCCGTGGATGGTGGTGGAGGGGCTATGGCCGAGCAATACAAGGAGAGGCAAGGCTAAATTTCAATGGAAAAACCTATAAAAATGAAGAAAAAAAGTGGAAAAAAGAAGAGGAAGACAATACCAAAATTTCTCAGATCTGAAATGCGGTAAAAATGAAATGAGAAAGATGTGTTTTCACATGAAAACAAAAATGAAAACTCACGGCTAAGAGTAGGAAGTGTACGGCCAAAATATGAAGAGACTTGGCTAGTGAAAAGTCATAAGTTATGAGGATTTAGTCTCTTCAAATTTCCATTTCTTTAAATCAAATAAAAACAAATGAAATTTAGTAAGTGAACTAGAAAATGAAAACAAAGTAAAGTAAAATGAAAAGAAATAAATATTTTAAGAAAAATAGAAAAAGAGATAAAGAAATAGTTTATTAAATTAAAAATAGACTTTAAAATTACAAAATACAATTAACTTTGGAAAATTATAACTATACTTTTAAAATGTAAAAAAAATAAATACATGAAATAAAAATGAAAATAAAATAAAGTGAAAAGAAAATAGATAAATATTCTTACGAAAAAAATAAAAATTAAGTAAAGAGAATAGTTTAAAATATTGAACTAGAATTAAAATTGTAAACAAAGATACAACTAGTATTGGAAAAATTCCTACTACGCTTCAAAAATGTTTTAAAAATAAGACCTATACATAACATGTCATATTACACATATATACACAAAGTAGAACATGATTTGACAAAAAAATATTATTTATATCAATTAAAATAAACAATTTTGTTAAATAAAACAATTTACATATAATATTGTAAAAAGCATAACTTTCACAATATTGATAGGATTTCAACAAAACGAAAAGCAGTATTCTTGAAATTTAATTTATTTTCATAATAAAAGATAAAATTAAAAAATTCAAATATTTAAATTTTAAATTTAAAAGTCAAAGTTTGACCATATTGCCCAAAATTCATAATTATGGAACAGGTACTTAGGCATAAGGAAGAAGTTGCAAAAAAATTTAGTCTCAAGGACAACAAGTTTGCTTTTTAGTTTGAAGGACAATTTTTAGTGTAAACTGAAAATAATAGTTACAACTATCATTCTGTGAATTACACTAAAAAGTGTCCTTCAACCTAAAAAAAAACTTCTTGTCCCTGAGACAAAAATTTTCTCTAACTTTTTCCTTGAACCTAAAAACCCCTTTATGGAAAATATTCTATTAATTCATGTTTGGAATTTAATTTACATAAAAAATCAAAATTAATAATCAAAAATTCAATAAAAATAATTAAAATATATGATTAAAAATAATCATAAAATACATGGTTGTTACACATGGAGTATTTAGGGTAGTCTCCTAATCTGGAGATATGCTGACTGGATGGACTACTCGGACTATTACGTGTTAAGGGGAATATTGGGTCACTCCTTAACGCTATTTTAAAGTAAATTTATTTTACTATAGACATTATTATAATAGCGCAATATTACTACATAGTAAATATTTTAACGGATCCTTAAAGGATGGGCGATCCCAAGCATCCTTTAAGTTACTGATGCATTTTTGTTACTGTTCACTTGAGTTGATTTACAGTTCATAATTATTTATGTTCTGACACGAGTGTTTTGTGTTTTGCTTCACACTCGAGTCAGACTGAGTGATTCAGCATTCAAGGCTCACCTTCGAAGTTGGAGCTTTGTTGGAAGATCCAGTCATCTATTTTGCTTTCAGTATCCAGTGATTCCAGTGATATATTCTGATTTGTACCTGATGTATCTTATACCCTTCTATTGTATCTTGTTTAACTCTGATGTATCTTATTTTTTATTATAGCTTCATGGACCACTATCTCTTTTGATTTCGCTGCATTATTATTTACTCTATGTCTGTGATCTATGATTATTTATATACTTTATATTCTGAGATTTGCCAAATTTTATTTACAACGCGGTATTTTGAGCAATTCAAGTCCGACATGTGCGGATGCGAATGGTTGAAAATATCGGGTCGTTACATGTGGTATCAGATTTTTGGTTTTAGGCAAAAACTAAGCATATATGGCAAATGTATTTGTAGAATCGCTTTCATTCGAGTTTGAATCTCTTCCTTTTTGACTCGATTCCTTTGAATTTTGAAACGTTTCCTGCGGTTTCAAAATCCATTCGTGTCCCTCACTATTCATCTTCTTTTGATTCTGGAGTATCCCATAACTCCACTCTAAATGATCTTTATAATGAGTCGTCGGTTCTGCCAATCTCAATTTGATTTGTAATGGGGTGAAACTCCTTTACAATAGCATCGATTCACCAAAGATTTTATATCATCGGTTTAGATGCTAGTATCTCTTATAATTCCGAACTCTATCTCTTGAGACCGAATGTAGATTTACACCAGAAATCCACATCGACCTTATTCTTTAAGTCATGGTTGACCCGATTAAGGTTGCCCGCGATTTATTTAAGCTTATCCATCTTCCTATTCTATTATTTAATCATCTTATCCTTGTTTCCAACTTATCTTCAAATCATTCTTTAAGTGTATTTGTAAACTAATATTTAAAGTGTTTTATATATTGTGTTGTTTGAGTTATTGATGTTGATTGGGTTTTTGATCGATTCATCTGATCAACGCTATCGATAAGATTTCCAAAACACTTGAATACAACAAACTAACACAACATGTTTTTCAAATTTAGTATTGAAATAAATTTTGTAACTATATTATAATCTTTTTTGAATTTTTTTTGAATTGGTCATTAAGAAATAATATTTGATTATATATATCATTATATCTTGTTTCATATATATAATTGAACTATAAAACATGGTTATAAATTTATTTGGAAATTTAAAATGAATTGTAAAATAAGAATTTGAGAATTTAATTTCCGACGGATTTCAAACCTTGAATTTAATGTTTTAAAGGATATACTATTTAAAGTATTTTCGAATAGAAATATGTTCCCAAAGAATTTTAAAGTTTAAAATTAGTGCTCTTCTCCTTGGCGATGGAAAATAACTTTGGTGATGCAGCATCATCGATATTCATTTTCGAGTTTCAAAGTGAAGAGACCGTTATGTAGTCTTGCTACAGTTCTGTTTTGGGAAATTTAATTGATTTGAATTTCTAAAATAAGACTGGATTTATAACATATGTTGATATATGATTTAAATTTGAATGGATATATATATATAGTATATTTGCATTTATTTATCTCTAAATAGTTTGGAATTTACCAGAAATTTAATTCTAAAATTTTATCTTGAAAGATAATTTCAAGATTTGGATAAATATTCAAGCTTGAAATGATTGAATTGGAAAGTTTTATTTGTATAATACACAATTTCATTCCAATATAACTTACCTAAATTTTTAGAAGTTGAATATGTAATTTGATAATATACAATATAAAAAGGTTTTATAAATAAAATTTGAGTGGTTATAATAAACGTTATATACTTAAATTTTAGTTAAAAAAAAAATTAACAGGAGAAAATAAAGAAAAAGGGTAATGGAATAATTTACAATATAAAATGATGATATAGGAACTAAGAATAAATTAAAGCAGTTATAATGAGTGTAAGTATAATTAACATAGGTGATAAATATATTGAGAGGAATTTTTTTGATTATAATTAGGAATAAAGAAGAATTAAATTTATTGAGTACATTATGAGTATAATAAATGATTTTTTTTCAAATGCATGATTTTAAAGATTGTTAATTTAAGATAATTGGATGATAAGATAATGAAATTAGTGATGATTAAGATTTATTTAACTTATGTAAAATTAATTTTCAATTTAATTTGAAATTTTCATGGTTTCAAGTTTATTATCTTATTTTGTTTTTCAAACTATGTTTTGGTTGTCCTTACTTCCCTTATTTTGCTAAAGAATGGGGAGGGTATTGCTTGTACCAGTCTGTCTAGAAATTTTTCTATAACCTTTGATAATCTTTGGTTCTCATTTTTGAATCTGAGCACTGCTTGCCATCTACAGAATGTCGGTCGAGCGAAAGGGTGAATCAGATTCTAGAGAATTTATTTTTCGTGCTTGTGTTCTGATTCTGGAGGATCTTAGGAAGATCATTTCCACCTTGTTATACTTACCTATAACAAAAGTTATCAGGTATAATTTTAATCTTCTTGTCATCTTGTCTTAATCCTATTTCATTCTATCTTTTTCTGTGTTTTCCCCTACCTCATTCCTTTTTGGAGACGAAAAGTTTTGAGTGGGGGAGAGTGTAACAACCTTGTATTTTGTGATTATTTCAATTGTATATTTTGATTATTTTAAATTGGAATTCCTGATTTGAAATCTTTATTTTTTTAGATGAATAAATTTTTTTATTTTAAATATAAATTTTGATTTTGATGTAAATTTGAATTCCAAACCTGAATAAATTAAATATTTTCCAAAAATGTGGATTTTGGTCAATATGGTCAAATTTTACTTTTAAATTTAAATTTTAAAATTTTGAATTTTTGAATTTTATCTTTTATTATGATAGTATATTAAATTTCAAGAATACTGCTTTTCGTTTCGTTGAAATTCGATTAATATTGTGAAAGTTATGCTTTTTTGTGTGTAAATTGATTTATTTAACAAAATTGTTTATTTTAATTTATATAAATAATATTTTTGTTTGTCAAATCAATTTATAATTTGTGTAAAATGACATGTTATTTATATATTTTATTTTTAAAACATTTTTAAAAGTATAGTTATAATTTTCCAATGCTTATTATATATTGTTTACAATTTTTAAATTGCAGTTTTAATTATTAAGCTATTTTCTTATTTATTGTTTATTTTTCCTCAAATTATTTATTTATTTTCTTTTCCATTTTATTTTATTTTCATTTTCATTTTTATTTACTGATTTTTGTTTTGTTTATTTTGAATAAAAAGAAATGGAAATACAAGGAGACAAGGACCTTTCATTTTCTATGTCCTTTCATTAACTTTGCCTTTTCATTTCCATTTACCTTTTCACCTCCTTTCTTTTGGCCGTACACTTATTCCTTGTAGCCATATGTTTTCTCATTTCAATTCACGTGAAAAATATTCTCCTTATTTTCTAAAACTCGCGGCCAAAGAAAAGGTAATGGCTTCTTCCACTTTTTCTACTTTTTCTCTTCACTTTTCTTCTTGTTTTCATTGATTTTTGACTTGATCTTCCTTGCACTTTGCTAGGCTACTACCACCTTCATCTCCACCATCCTCTCCACCATCACTAGCTGTAGCAAACATCTACTCCTCCTTTGACCAAGACAAGCCGTGCCCATCCATTGAAGTTAGCACCACAAAAACAATGCAAACTCCATCAAAAATGCATAACCAAGCCATGTTTTCCACTATCCCTTTCATATGCACTTCGGCTACCACCATAGCCACCACCATCTACAGCAGCACAACCTCTGAACATTACCATCAGCCATCACCTGACCTGTACATGGCTCTGACCGAGCCAATCATGACCAAGACTGAGCCTAAGATGCACCAAACCCACTCCTTTGGCCTTAACCTTTGACCTTCTGCACTTTGTAACTCCCACTACCATCAACACTCTATGTTGCCGTGTTTTTTGATGCTTAACCCGAGCCTATGTCCAGCCATGGTCGAGCCTATGATCCCATATGTCCAAGCATTTGAATGGTTAAGGCATGGTAAAGTCATCTTGTCCATTGTTGCATTTTAAATTCAAATTGTTTCAATATAAATTTTGTGTTGAATATTCATGTGTATATTGTTTGTTTTATTGGTTGTTGTTACAAGATCATTATCCTGGCTCTCTCCACTCACTTGAATCATATGTCTACTGTGTCGTGTCGTATTGTTCTTTCTGAAATATATTCGTGTAGTTTGATTTGCTAACTCTAGCTTGAAAAGGTGAGTCTTTCCCACTCTGATATGTTTACTTATGAAACAGTGAATTGATGACAAGTTTTTAGTAAATTGAAAATGTTATGCAAGTAAATGATGATTATATGATATGATATGCCATGTTATTACCATGTTCACCTTGTTAATCATCACCTGACATATGTTATATGACATTATGTTATGATATTGACATCGTTTATATTGTTTATGTATATGATCACACTGCAAGTTTCCTGTAGAATAGAATCACTATGGGTTGAAATGATACATACTCGAACGGACTTTAGAATAGGGAAAAATTGTTATAGGCTGAAATGATAGGACTGAGTGATTTTTATTATATTTTATTTGACTTAGGATTGTGGGTTTGAAATGATAGAACCCAGTTTTGAATTTTAAACTGCGGATTGGAATGATATATATCTGTATCAGTTGACCTAGGTTAGAAAATTATATACAGACCCCGTGGTATATTTTTAAATGATTTTTATATAGATATTTATTTTTAAAATATGAAATTTTAATTAAAAATATATATTATGGTTTTAAGAAAGTTAAATATTAAGTCTTGAAATTATGAATTTAAGTATGTAAATTTGAAGTAATTAAGATTTTGACTTTAAATTTATATTTTTAAAATGTAAGTAAATAATGTAAATTACATTTAAAGTTTGAAATGATATTTGAAATGAAATGTTAAGTTTTATTCAATTTATAAGTTTAATAAACAGTGAATTCTGACTTAACAAATGAATTGAGTTTTTAAAATTTGATATTCAATTATAAAATTTTATTGTGATAAATCATATGTTAAACTGATTTAAATATGAAAGTTTAGAAGCCTAAAAATATGATTTATAATTTTAAAATTTGTTAAAATTGAAGTTTTATTGTTTTTGAAAAGTTAAAATAAAATCTGTAATTTTATTAATAGCATTTCCAAATGCTGTGGTCTTATGACAGCATTTTTAAATGCTGTTGTTTTTGAATTTAACTATGTTATACTAACTAAATATATATTGCGGCATTTTATAAATGCTGTTGTTCGTGAACTAAACTATTTTGGAAACGATAAGCTACGATAGCACTTTATAAATGTTGTCGTTACTACAATTTGACAATGTTTTTAAATATTATACATTTTAACACTATTTGAGTTATATTTTGAAGTGTTAAGTGATTTAACTTTTGGAATTGATTATCTGTGAAATGTTAGGAGTTTTGAAAATATTTTAATATTTAGATTTGAAATTTAAAGGAATTTAAATTGACTTTAAATAATGATTTTTGAATGGAATTTTTTAAATGTGTTTTGTAATGATATTTGTAATAATAAATGAATGACTTGGTTGATTTAAAAATGATATTTAAGTTTGAATATTTGAGTTTGAACTCAAATATTGATTTGATAAATGAGGTTTGAAAGGATATGATATTTTAATGATTTTGAAATGGTTTTGAATGACATAATCTTTATTCTTGACAAAGAATGTGAATTTGGGATGATACTTGATTTTGATTTATTCGATTTATTCGATTAATGAATATTTGAAGTTTTATATTAGTATGAAAGGATATTTAGTTTACTTGTAATTCTGGTTTATTTAAGTGATATTGGATTTATGAACTGAATATTTCAAAACTAAGTAATAATGAAGTTAAATTTGAGATATATGAAATTATAAATTTAGTTTTGAAGTACGGTATATTAAAGCTTTGAAATATATTATAAATTGAATAGTTTATTTTGTGGATCAAATCTATATTTGAAAGTTATAAGATTTAAATGGTTTGTTGGAAAACTAAATTGAATTGAAACTGATGGTTTGAATTGAATTAAATTGGAAATTTGAAATTTGGGTTTAATTGAACAAATTTGTAAAATATAAAGTATTAAATGAATGTTCCATGATTTCAAATGTATGATTTTGAAATGTTATGATTTTCAAAGTGTAATGATTTCAAGTATTTTGGTTTCGAAAGAGTTATAACTTTGAAAGTATTATGATTTTTTTGAAAGATGAATAATGTTTGAAATGAAAATGATATCATGCTGATTTGGATATAGTATTGAAATAAAATAGTTTTGTTTTCGAAGTATGAACTATATTGAAAGGAATATAGTTTTGAAATGAAATGATTTTATTTTTTTGAAGTATAAACTATTTTGAAATGGCCACGGCGTTATAATAACATTTGGTTGTTAAAGAGACCGGGATCGAAAGTTGTCATTCTCATTGCCAACTCCGAAAACCACTTTAACAACCGTGTACGCGGTGGAGATTCCAGAATAAAGTAGGATGGCGGCGACATCCTTAAGGTTATTACGTGGACCCAACTCCCGTGAGTTGGCATAAGGTGGCTAGAACAGGAGCGATCTCGGGCCAAGTGAGGTCATTCCTCCTATCGGATACATTTCTTCGATACTATACTCTTACTTGTGGTTGACTAAATGGCCATCCTCCGATTTTGATTTGGGAGTGTGTTCCGAGATGGGTGTATGTGGCTGCTACGTTACCACCAGCCCGTGTGCGTAATCGGTGTATCTACCCTAGCATTGCCTTGTGTGTCGTGTCACCTACCATACTGAGCCTTATTATGAGTTTGTTTTTTTCCCGTAGCCCTTGGAGTATTTAGAGTAGTCTCCCGATCTGGAGATATGCTGATACTGGATGGATTACTGGGACTATTACGTGTTAAGGGGAATATTGGGTCACTCCTTAACGCTATTTTAAAGTAAGTTTATTTTACTATAGACATTATTATAATAGCGCAATATTATTATATAGTAAATAGTTTGACGGATCCTTAAAGGATGGGCGATCCCAAGCATCCTTTAAGTTACTGATGCATTTTTACTACTGTTCACTTGAGTTGATTTACAGTTCATGAGTATTTATGTCCTGACTCGAGTGTTTTATATTTTTCTTTACACTCGATTCAGACTGAGTGATTCAGCATTCAAGACTCACTTTTAGAGTTGGAGCTTTGCTTGAAGATCCAGCCATCTATTTTACTTTCAGTATCCTGTAATTCCAGTGATGTGTTCTGATTTGTACCTGATGTACTTTATACTCTTCTGTTTTATCTTATTTAACTCTAATGTATCTTATTTTTTATAGTAGCTTCATGAACTACTATCTCTTTTAATTCTGCTGCATTATTATTTACTCCGTGTCTGTAATCTGAGATTGTTTATATACCGTATATTCTGAGATTTGCCAACTTTTATTTACAATGCGGTATTTTGAGAAATTCAAGTCTGACATGTGCGGATGCAAATGGTTGAAAATATCGGGTCGTTACACTTCATGGTGGTCATAGCCTTGGATGGTGGTGGTGGAGATGTAGTGGTCGGCTATACGTATAAGGCCGAGCTAGGCATGAAGGAAACAAAAGAAAAATAAAAATAGAAAAGAGGAAAAGAAGGAGGAAGCCATAGCTCTCTGTATTTTTTTTTCTGGAACGCAAATGAGACGAGAAGTTCTTCTATATGTAAATTTGATATGGAGTGGCAGCTAGGGTTTACAAATAAAAGTGAATGGCTGAGGAAATATGAGAAGGCAAGAAAAGAAAAGGCAACAATTAAAGGAGAAAGAAACTTGTATATTTTATTCTTAAATGAAAATGAAAGAGAGGAGTTTAGAAATGAGAAATAAATCTTCTTGTATGTGATTTGTGGAATAATTTTTCACGGCTAAGGAAAAGAAATACACGGCTAAGCAATTAAGAAAGAGGCCATGCAAATGAAAAGGCAAGAAATTAAAACATGTAACCTATGACATCATGATTTTCTCCAACCATTTATAAAAAGATATAAACAAATAAAAATTCAACAAATGATCAAAGTGCAAACTAAAAGAAAATAACACAACATAGAAAATAAAAATATAGGAATGAACATAGAAAAATAGAAAATGAGATACAGAAAATAACTACGTGTAAAACGCTGTGCATTATCTAATTTAAAAAGTATAAGTTTTAAATTCTCGATAAATCCATATATTTGATTTCCCAATCTTGTTATTGAATCAACTATTAACTTATCCTCTTATGGATAATATTAGCATTGGTTTATATACTAATACATTGATAATTTCCCAATTCATCCAAATTTCAATTTACATAGTATTTAATTTCATTTACCTATAATAAATCCATCTACTACGGATTGAATTCCAATTAATTTATTCCTAATAACCGCCTTGCTTCAATTCTACTCTTTTTACTAAATCTATTATCACTCTATAAACCTAGTTGTTATTATTTTTATCTTTCATTACATAAATATATATTCAATTTTCATCTTTCTTTTGTAATAACTGTTATTTTCAATTATATTGAATTTTCCAAATATATACAATTACTATAATTGAAACCTCAATTTGTTTAACTTGGTTTCATTCCTTTATTTCATCTTATGAATAAAATATACATTTCTATTTGTGTCATTACATTCACACTTTACAGTTACGGTCCTATCTCACATTAATGAACATTTACCTACATTTAAATGTAATTGATTCTTACTCTGAATTTAGCAGCCTAAATAAAAGTTGATTTGCATAAATGTCATCACTAACTTTATATTACACTCAAGTTTATTATTTCTACTAATTATCAGAGTTGCTTATACAATGTTGAATTCATTCAATTACCATACATTTATTTACTTATATTCAATTTTATATCCAAATGTAACAGTTACAACTACATTAATAGACCAATTAAATAGTAACTTACAACCGTTGCTATAACCTTTAAATTACATTTCATTTTTAATACTCACTTAATTATAAATTATAAAAAAAATTCTTTCTAAATTTAATTACAAAATCTTATTAAATTAACTAGTTTAATTACGAAATTTATGGGTCATTACATGACCTATGATACTTTCCCTCCATGACTAGTCTCCTCCGATGCTACGACGGCGATGTGGTCACCTGATTTCCAGCCTCGACCAAAACTGAGACAAAACCCTACATTCACTCCGTCCCGCCCCCACAGGAAACGGAAATTTCTTCGACCATTTAGCCAACATCGCCTACCTCTAGGTTTCCTTCACCCATGAACACGCAATCCCAAAATTTCATGATCAACAAAAATTGCTCGAAATCCAAAATACATTCAACTCTCGATAACTCTTGAAGTACAACACTAAAAATCATTATTCTTTCTCTAAAAATCATGGATTTTGAAACTTAAACAGATTATATTCATGAATCCACCAATTGTTCAAGTCGTATTTTTACATTTTCAAGTTTCACTGTAATATTTATATTCTAGTTAAAACTATATTCAATTCTTGTTTAAAAATATTTTTAAAACATAAATTTTGCTGTTATAAACATAATTTGTTTATATAACTAAGCTTGAAAAAGATTAAGGGAATTGCAAATTGGTTTTTGAACATATTAGAAACCTGTAATTTAAGAACAGAGTAGATAAACTGATGTTCAGAGATACACACAATTATCTATATACATGTATTCATGTATTCATCTTAAATCAATCATGCAAAAATTTATGCAACATTCATTACACTTTTCTTCAAGCATTTACTACATGCACCAAGTTCTAACTGCTTTTAAGCTTTAGTTTACTCATCTAAAAATGAAGCAGAGATCAACCTTTCTTGTATTTGATGAGATGAATTTGATTTGAAACTTGAATCTTTAAAATGAATCTGAAGTTGCTTAGATCAGGATGACTTGAAATAGTTGTTTGATTAATATTTTCTCTAGTTTGGCCTTTCAGTTTCGATTTTCTTTAGTTTGAAATATGAAGAAAATAGCCTGGCTTTCATTTACTTTTTATTTACAATTTCAAATGGAGAAAATATTTTTCCACTTATCTTTGCTAAACTAACGATTGTTAATTTGTATTTTACAAATCAAACATTTGTCAAAAGCATCTATTTTTATGTTAAACCCTTGTCTTATAAATTTCTTATAAATTTATATATATTATTTACATATGTATTATGTTTTCAAAATTTATCCTTATATATACACACATCTACAAACTATCTTTATTTCAAATAAAATATTCTTTTTAAAAAAAAGAAAGCATACATACCCTTATCAAATCTTATTTTAAGCCAAAATATATTTTATTTTCTTTTAAATTAATAAGTATATAGATACTAATTTAGTTTTTAAAATATAGAATTCAACTTTATATAACTCTTGAAAATTATTATATTAATTTCAAAAGCATATCTTCCAATTCAATGTATATACATATATATAATATATTATGATTAAAAAAGCATTTTTTATTAGCTTTAGAAAGATAAATTTTTCCAAATAAA
The DNA here is from genome assembly GCA_030765085.1 of Allium cepa. Classification (NCBI taxonomy): domain Eukaryota; kingdom Viridiplantae; phylum Streptophyta; class Magnoliopsida; order Asparagales; family Amaryllidaceae; genus Allium; species Allium cepa. Next base: position 176,715,250 of record CM060940.1, read on the forward strand.
TATTTATAAAAAAGATTATCAAATCAAATTAAATTATAATGTTATATGTTTACTGTGATTATATATTCACAATGGATTTGTATATGTATACACTTAAGATATCTGACATTATAGAGTTTGCATATATCTATTTATGTATATGTTATTTTATTATAAAATTTATTATTTCTAGATATTTATAATTCAACTTTTATTATAGTTTCAAATTAATTTAGATATCTAGATATATTCTAACTATCAAAGTTTTATTTATTCAATCAAACAAAATCAGTATCTCAATAGAGAAGAATCGGTTAATTGCCTAATTAACGGTTGTCCAAAAAAATCCGGGTTGTCACAATTTCAAATTTTTTGGACTTAGATTTTAAAACTTCACAATTCAAATCCTTTTTAATTTCATTTTAAATTTTATAAGTCGTACTTATCTAAATCGTTATTTCCTTAAAACATTTCACTCTTGTTTTATTATTATTTACTTTAAAAATAAACATCCCTTTATTTTAAACACAACCACCTTTCTATGATAATAACCAAGATTATCATATCTGAAAACCAACTCGCTATATACTATCTCATAAGTTATTGGAAAATAAAATTAGGGTAACTTATTTCAAACACTCCGAAAAACACTTCTATAACTTTCAGGATTTTAATTCATGGCTTGAATCCTTTTTTAACTTATATTATTTGCATAGTTCATTTTATCCAGTTCCTATTTGGTTATATATACACCACTTAATTCTTATGATCTTATTCAATTTCAATAATCAACAGCTAATTATTTTAATGTATTGTAATAATTATAAAAATGATTACTTTATATACCAAAATATATAGGCTTATATGCAAATCGTTTTTAAAACGTTTTTAAAATTATTATATAAGAAAGTAACAATTACGCTCTCATATAATACTCTCAACTCTTTCTAGGGTACTATTGATTCTATCTCTAATGAGTAATCCCCACCAGAGCCAAGGTTCTCGCTTAACCTTTAGCTCTGATATCAAATGTAACGACCTAAAATTTTCGACCCCGAAAATTCGACACTAATACGTTTACTGTACGGAATGTCGAACAATCGAAAACAGCAGACTATTAGGGTGAAGAAGAAAAAGAGGTAGAAGAAGAAATGGAAAACAACAACACAGAATCTCACAATCGGAGCGGATCAAAATATAATATACAAATAACAGTATTTACACAAAGAAAGCTGTAAATGTCAATTTATATATAATTTATCAGAGTACAGTCATTCACAAATAAACTGGACAATTATAATAACTTGTCCCTAAATACTGACTAAATAGTCTCTAATACACAGCGGAATAATCAATACATCCCTGCTACTCAGCTCGTCTCCGTGCTCCAAAGCGTCCTAACCTGAAAATCTGTAATACTCGGTCTGACCCGAGCATTACAATAAAGTAACACCCGTCAGGCTGGAAACCAGTGTGAGTAAACCCATTTAATATGAAATGCTTAAGTTATAATACTACTACTTTGAAACTAGTGAAACTCGTTCAACATGACGAGTTCTTATCTTGTTTAGCCAAACATTTATTGCACATATCTAGTGGTATTTAAAAAAATATCTAAGTATCGTTATTTATTTAAAATAGCCAAATTCACTTAACTTATTCAATTCCAACCTATAAGACACTAAATTCAAAACCATAAAGATTTTGTAGTGCTTATTAAATTGAAGTGGTCCTAGATAACGTTGATATCCAATCCCGATTTCTTTGAACCTAAATGCCATCCTTTAAGGCCAAGTTGTTTTAATAAAACAATTCCAAATTTCAGAATGTCATCTTCACAAAGAAACTCCATCACGAATATCTATTTCAAATAAACGTCTCACGTTTATGTTCACTGTTCAATTTGAGGTATTTCATGTCACAGAGTAACTGGAAACAACATACTAGAGGAAACAAGGAAATTAAATGTACTAGCCATTTTCAAGCCATCCATAGACCATATTAATCTGTCACACAAACATCTATTTAATTTAAACAAAATGTATTTATTTTTTTTAATCTTGTTTACTTATCATTAAAATTAATTACAAACTATTTTTTTTTAATTGAATAAATTTATCAATCAAAATTCATATATGTATATATATATATATATATATATATATATATATTAACCTCGGGTTTAATTATTATTTTTAAATTTTAAATCAACTTATTTATACTAGCCATTAACTAATTGAATTTCGGAATTCATCAATAATTTACATGTATAATTAACCTAAGGCTTTTAAATAAATAAAAAGTTTTAAATCATCTTATTTATATTAACCATAACTAATTAATTCTCAAATTAATATTTAAATAAGGGTATTAACTAGTGGGTAATTAGTTAACCAATTTGGTTCCTATATTTATAAATCAGGAAATTTCGGGGGTTTAAAAAAGTAAATAGGTTAAGAGTTAGATTGGGTTTGAAAATACTTAAAGAATATTTTCTCATATTTTTTACTTTTATTTCTAAATGTTGGCCCATCGGCCAAACTTCTGAACCCAGAACTCACCATTCCCTCTTCTTCCCTTTCTTTACCTTCTTTTGAATGATACACTAGTGCATGCACGTATCTATGCATGTATCCCGATGATCGACGATCGTAACCCTACCACTGAGCATCTCCATCAGTTGTCTAGCACCTCCGCATCCTATCGGCACACCAGAAACGCATCACTTGAGCCCAGTTCGAATTTTCGAACTACGACCAAACCCATGAACAGAGACGAGCCACCACCCTTGCCTCCCTACACCACCACGCACCACTGTATACCACAAAACTTCACCGCAACGTTTTCTACGACCACCTCCAACATTTCCCCCAGGTGTGCACGGCGCTACCCTTACCGTCACGCCACCCCAAGCTCGAGCCGACAAGCCTAAAATCATAGCTTTAAACCCTACCAACGCCTCGCACGGATATCACAACCCCCTGAAAAATGTCATACCATTTTTCGCGACATCCCCATCATCTTAGCTGCCTCTGCTCTGAGCTTACCACCACGCAATCGACCCCGCCATCCTAATTCGGCCAAATACGCAATTCCGATCGGCTCCACCTCCCTACCCCGATAAAAATCACCAAACTGGTTCTGAAATTCAAGATTTTAAACATCTAATCAGATCATATAATCAAATCCCACAACCATGACATTCAAATTTTATTAAACGAGCTATCTGCTGTAGTTTGTATTTTCGTACCATTGTACTTTTATAATATCAACTAAAGCAACTTTAAGGTAAACTACATCGAAAATAAACAAACTTCCTTTTGGAAGCACAAGCTAACACTCATCGAACAGAGAGGAAAATATTTTTAAGGTGGTAAGATGTAAATTTTCTTGCAAGGGAACAATTGTTGATGCTTGTTACTGTGGGTTTAAAGACTAACCATATATTTATACTGTATAAAGACTTATATATATATATATATATATATATATATATATATATATTTACATGAATGCCTGACCTGCTTTATCAAATTTTGAACATATATGTAATCCTACAACACCCCCAGTATCCAAAAGTTTTAGCTTTACTCACCTTCCATTCTTTCCTTTTGAACAGAGCAACATTTTGAAAACTGCTGCTATTAGGATTATGATCTTCCCTGACTTGAGTTGCCTTACATTTGAATTGCTATATTTTAGTTGTAAGATTGGTGAAGTTGTTTAGCTTTCACTTTTTCTCATTTTCTGATTTTTGTATAAACGAAAGATGAAAGAAGAAAGAAGTTGAGTTGTATATAAAAGTTAGATACAACACCTGGTTTTTCTTCTTTAAATCATTTTCTTTTCCTTTTTATTAAATGAAGAAATCCAAATAAAGAGTAAATTTGACACTTGTATACATGTGTCTTCATTTGTCTTACAAATGTCCATTTACATAAATTTATATTTTTAAGTTTTATATTTTCTTTTTATTTATTCCTATTTTAATTTTAAACTTAAGTTATTAACATTTAATAGATAATTATATGTATACTTATCTCAAATATTTTAAAATTGTAGAATTTATATTTAAATAACTTTTGAGAATTTACATTGAATTTAAATCATAGTTTCTATTCACCTCTGTATATGAAAAATAGTAACTAGAAAGCATATTTTTATTTGTTTGAAAAGATAAGTTTTGCCAAATTAAATAATTATATTAGAAGATCTTTGAATTAAATTTTGCCAAATATTTAATTAAATAAAAATTATATTAGAAGTATGTAGATAAGGGTGTATATACATACATATATTTACACACACACACACGCACACACACATATATATATTTACTTATACATTTTTTACAATATTCTCTTATATTTTATTTCATATGGGCATAAATACATACATGCACATTTATATACTTATGTACACTATATAGCTTGTATATATCTATTTATATAATTATGGATATCTTATTCTTGAATTTAAATAGTGAAATATATTATCTATTTATTTACTATAAGATTTAACATTTCCAGAGATTTATAATTCAACATTTGTTATGGTTTTCAAATCAATTTATATTTTTCCAAATATTTCCATTGTCGAAAATTTATTTATCCGACTAATAAAATATATGTTTCAATGATTTAAACTAGTTAATTACCCAATTATCAGACATTAAAAATCTTGGTTGCCATAGGAACTACCTATATGAGTTAGAGAATCATACTAAACATATCATAATTGTAACATAAGAGTGTAACTGAAATATATAACTTTTAACAAAAACACATATTAATGTGTGTAAGCTGTTGTAGCTTACCAGTAGGTATTGAAAACAACTATTCATGTCCTGTAGACACAAAATGAAATATTGTTAATATTAGGAAGTCTGAATTGTATCTATAAATTTGTGTTTCCATGTAATAATTGAATTTGATCATTATTAATTACAAATCATGGATTCATATTACCATAAACTTGTATTAGCAGGCTATGGCTTATACAATGAAATCTTCACACATTTACCCTCCAGCTCAATTTGATTCTGTTGTTTAATTAATCCTACATAACTCCTTGAATACATTACATGTACTAATTAATCAAGAATACAAGTCTGATATCGTATAGAAGAAAGTTATGGAATAAAAAGTTGGTATGCAAGAAAGTGTTGATATCTTATGTACATAATGTTATTAAAATTTCACAATTTGAATCTTATTTTAGAACAAACCTCTACATCAAATTATGAGTCAAAATTTTATTCAAATGATAAAAAAGGAAAAGGTATGTATTTACCTTATTTCTTATTGATTCTTCCATCAAAAAAACTTTTCCTAAGGGAATATGCACTATACGCATCACTAATTGTATATTGTAAAATAGGTCTAATCTCAACATAATATACAAGTATTACTATATAACCACTTTGCATTAACTATCTTAATAACAAAACATATTTCTAGCAAATTTATCAACTTTTATCACTTACATTACAAAAGAAAAATAACTTGGTTTTCCAAATATAGCTTCAGGAAATAGTTTTATAAAGATACAAACTTCTAACCAAATAACTACTCATATATGATTAAATAATTAAGTAATTAAATCTTTCTATTCCATGAACAGTAAATAAGAAAATATAAAACCCTTTGTTTAGATTTCCTAAAACTATGATTAGATTTCCTAAAACTTAATTGAGAAGAATGCATGTGTGCTTGAAGAGAATATCAGACATGTAAGATCTAACTTTAGAAAGGTAAAATTTGATAGGGAAAAATATCACCCATATCATACAATTTTCAACAATATACATGCATAGAAACTGTAAATAGAACTAGTCATGATTATCATTGTTAGCACCAAAAACTAGTCACTAACACCCTTGAGAAAGATTACGTAGAGAGATTAATGAAGAAAATAAATTAAAACAGAGGACCGTATGCTAAATTAACTGCAAAAACAAGAACACTGGATTTATAGTGGTTCCGCGTAACTGCCTACGTCCAGTTTGAATTTTGATCTTTATTGCTTTCACAAATTATTATCATTGTTAGCACCAAAATTGGTCACTAACACCCTTGAGAAAGAATATGTAGAGAGATTAATGAAGAAAATAAATTAAAACAGAAGATTGTATGCTAAATTAACTGCAAAAACATGAACATTAGATTTATAGTGGTTCGGCGTAACTGCCTACGTCAAGTTTGAGTTTTGATCTTTACTGCTTTTGTAAATGATTGAATACAGATACAATCCATACACCAATGACTAGAATACAAGTACTAACCGAAAAGGATGCGTCTTGAAAGTTAAAGGGTCTCCGTAGTGTTATTGAAAAAAGGTCCATTTCACTGTACCCCTGCCCCTTTATTTATAGGCAAAGATAGGTCGGACTTCCTTTGCAGGCCCAGGGGCAAGATACTTCGGCCCATAGTAAGTTGTTTCTATGCACCGAGCTAGGGATGCCGAATGGCATTTGCCGAGCGAAGGATGCCGAACGGCAGTTGCCAAGCGAGGGATGTCGGTCGAGAACTGTCTGCAGCGGTCATCAAGTGACTCGAGGTAGAGTTCCACCGAAAACCCTTAGTTTGTTTTGGACTGGATAGCTTGTTAACATCCCTCGTATGCCCTAATCCAGGGATGCCGAGCGAGGTACTCGTACCGGATGAGGAGAGATGTCGAGCGAGGAGTGTGGGTCGAATGAGGTACTCGTGCTGAACGAGGAGAGATGCGGAGCGAGGAGTGTAGGCCGAACGAGGTACACGTGCCGAACTAGGAGAGATGCCGAGCGAGGAGTGTAGGCCGAAGGAGGTACTCTGTCGAACGAGGAGAGATGCCGAGGGAGGAGTGTAGGCCGAACATGGTACTCGTGATGAACGAGGAGAGATGCTGAGCGAGGAGTGTAGGCCAAACGAGCTACTCGTGACAAACGAGAAGAGATGCCGAGCGAGGAGTGTAGGCTGAATGAGGTACTCATGCTGGTCGAGGAGAGATGCCGAGCGAGGAGTGCAGGCCGAACGAGGTACTCGTGCTAAACGAGGAGAGATGCCGAGCGAGGAGTGTAGGCTGAACGAGGTACTCGTGCCGAACGAGGAGAGATGCCGAGCGAGGCTTGTAGGCCGAAGGATTCCTTTTCTCTTGCATTGCACTTGTTTGATGAACCTCATGCTACCGGGTTAATAAATCGGATAACACTTGCCCCCCAAAGTGTGTCATGTGAATCAACACGACACGCTTTGAGCCAATATCCAATTCTCGCCTTTGGAATTTGAACGTGCTTAATGAAAGTCGAAGCACTGCAGTCACGAATCCATTCCTTCCCTTCCTTTGATACATACGCAATAAGCCATTCGGCATAGGGATGTCAAACCACTCGTTTGGCAAGTCTCATGCCGCCCGGCGTATGTATTCCGAACCATCGAGATATCTTGACCGGTTCTCCTGGTCGATGCCTATTCATCTCCCTTTTTCCCCATATAAGCTAATACTTCTCCTTTTTCTCCTTTTTCTCCTTTTTACTTTTACTTCTGTTTTTACAAGACTTTTGAACTCGTCTTCCACCAGACTCCTGCTACCACCTTAATATTCCTTTTATTCCCGAATCCAATACGTTGCCTCACATCCTTTCCTAACAAAAAATCTGAACAGTTTCTAATTTCAAATCTAGAATTCCCTAAGCTTCGAGCCATTTCCTTAGGTATGAATTTTTCGCTTTCCCGACTCTCCCGATTCAGGGTTTCGTATAAGACTCAAATTCATAATAATTTTTTTTCCTTTTTAAAACTACAACGGTAGAAGTCGCCTAGACGAGGAAGATGAATATAAGGTTTAAACACGCTTTAGGGTTAGACGGAGAAGAGGAAGGAAGAGGGTGTCGGGGGCTTTTAGGAAGTAGGTTCTTGTTGGGTTGCCGAGCGATGGAATAGGAAGTGTGATTGGCTCAGTAGGAATTAGCGAGGTTAGGGAGTGTTGGTTGAATGTGGTGTGCGAGTTGGAGGGATGTTCGACTGGCCATTTAGGAAGGTGTTAGGTTACTCGAAGAAATGGGTTGGAGGAGAACGTATGGCTGTAGCTCGGTATGACTTTCGCATGCCGAACGGTGAAGAGGGAGTGCGGGAGAGAAGAGTTGGGCTTAGTGTGCCGAGTGATGCGACTCGGTATGACCGCGGCTCGGCATGACTCCCTCATGCCGAACGGTGAAAAGGGAATGCAGGAGTGAAGTAGGAGTTGGGTTCAATGTGCCAAGCAATGCGGCTCAGTATGACAACGGTTCGGCATGACTCCCGCATGCGGAATGGTGAAGAGGGAATCCACGAGAGAAGTAAGAGTTGGTTTTAGCGTGTCGAGCGATGCGGGTCGGTATGACCGCGGCTCGGCATGACTCCCGCATGCCGAACGGTGAAGAGGGAATGCAGGACTGAAGTAGGCAATAATAGTCGAAACCATCCCAACTCGAACATAGTTCATGTTGACTTGACTCACTTTCTTTGCCTAAATATATGACAAAAACAAGGACAAGGATTTAAGCAAACAAGCATATCAACCAATCCAGACTGATAATTCCCCTGTCTCAATAATTATAAACCTAAATTTAACTCAATAAAAATAGATAATAGCCTCCGACATATAGTTCTAACTTCTGAGTTCAAAACTAAAAATCATCACTGGACACTTATACTTTACTTTATTTTATCAGCTTTATGACTTTTAATCCTTTGACACCTGTAATCGAATGATTGCACTAGTTCACGCACTATACGGGAGGAGTATTTTTGTTGTTATGTCTAATGTTGATTGTTTTTCAAGTATAGTTTGAATAGGTGTTTTTTCATATTCAACACTTATTATAAATGTCTAGAAAGTCGAGTTCTGCGACATTCTCAGATAGACCCGAGCCGACTTCTCAACAAGAAGTAGTTGGAACTTCGAATCCAACGACTACTCCTGTACAAGATGTTCCAAGTCCCAAAGTTGCATCTGCTGACCTGGCTCCCGATGCCCTAGATGCAGCGATCTTCCTAGATAATCCAGTCGATTCTCAAGCTTCGAGAATCAATGAAAGTGCCCTTTATCGACTATGTTCAATACACGGAATCCTTTCGATGATGTACCGGTCCCATCAGGGCAAAATCGTCCCTACCTTCCCCAGCCGGATATACTGCCTGCAACAAATTCATGTGTTGGGTTGGTAGCATGCCACCATTCAACTCCTTCCTGCTTGATGTGCTACAATATATAGAGATCGCCCCATCACAACTACATCCCTACAGCCACGCGTTTTTATACGGCACGTGTATTCTCTTCATGAGCATTCTACTTAGGCTTCCCACTCCCGGCGACAACCGCTATATTTATCGTGTCGATAGGCGATCTGACATCCCATCTTTTATATTCCTTGAGCCGCACAACCGGTGCCAAATCCTTACAGGGGCATGGAGCAAATTCGCCAACTACAAGCAAGAATGGTTTTACATGCGCTGCCCCCTAGTTTCGTGAGGAGATGACTGGAAGAGAGTAAGTTCCTAATCTATATTAATAGTCATACGAGCCATGGAATGCATTCTTCCTAAACCTTTTCCCGATTTTTTATAGGTGTCAGCCCGCTCCCCGAAGGCTCCGGGTATTTTGAGGCCGTTGAAGCTATCCGAACTGTCCCCGTGGAAGGCCGTGACATTAGATCTAATATTTCAAGAGAATCGCGCTTGAAATTGGGCTGTTGGTGGAAGGTCGTCGAATAAGCCTCCATCATGGTGTCACTTCATCTGGACCTACCTTGGAAAAAGGCAAGAGTCAAGCCGGGCCTTCATCATGCGGTGCCCCTAACACACCTGAGGAGGGGAAGATTAGAGAAGCTAAAGTGTCTGAAGTACCTGGTGAGAATGTTAGTCCTGCTCGGGAGCTGGTAGTTGAGGTTCATGATATTGAAGTAAAGCCTCCCCTTTCGAAGGGAAAGAAGAAATTAGCTTACAAATTGAGGAAGAAGACAACGGGTGGAACCTCTATGGTCATAATCACTCCAATGGAGAGAGAACCTTCTCCTTAACACTTAGAGAGTTCTTTGAAAGGCTTGTCGGACCTCACTATTCCCGACGATTTGCTCAACTATGGCTTCAACTATCTGAAAGCCCTTAAGCTTCATTCGCCTACAAGAGGCGATGCAGGCTCTCAAGCCCATAACCAAGGAGAAAAAATTCCTATAAGTAAAGATAAAGAAACTGGTCCGTCGGGGGGAAACACTAGGACACATACAGACACGTGCACTTCACTTTGCACTTAACCTTTTCCATCACTCTATTTTTTGCTAACTTATCGTCATTCAATTTCTACACAAGTGATATAGAGCATACTCATGGACTCGACCGTCTTTGCGGGTCTTCTATTTTTCATCATTCTAGCCAGGATTCAGGCTCAGGAAAACGCTGGGACAGAGATGACACTAGTGATCGAGACTATCGCCCCCGAGATTCATCATATCAAAGAAAAACATACAGCTAGTCTTTCTACTCCCGCGATCCTCCTTTTCAAACAGAGCAAGGCAAGGAGAAATTTGCGCATAAGGGGTCCCATCCTGAGGCTCACTGAGACCAACATTCTGGTTCATCTAGTACCAAGCAATCCCAGGAAACTCACAAAACATCTGTAGTCTCGAGACTAACTCCTCCTAATCCCACACAAGATCGTTCGATATCGAAAAGGCTAGCCGAGCTTAAGGCAACGTTCCCTAAAATATGCTTTGATGGTTTGAAGTTTCTCCCAGCGATTCATCACATTCCAGAACATATCAAACAAAGCGCTATGCTTGTAAAAAAGACAGCGTTCAACATGACGCATTTGTCCATTTAGCTGAAAAAGTACCGGAAGTCTCTATTGAGCACCGACAAGAAATCGATCGCCTGAAGCTCGAAGCTTTTCACGATAAATTCATCATTAAAGCTTAGGATGAAGAGCTCTCTTCATACGAATTTCAGCATGAAGCAGCCCAAAAAGTGCTAAAGACACAGCGGAGGCCGTTAATCGTCTGGAGGAAACACATAAGAAAGAAATTGATGAAGCGGTTCAATATTGTGGGGCCTTAGCTTTAGAGAAAAATTCCATTCAAAAGGAGAGAGATGCATTTGCTCAGCGAATTAAAGAGTTGGAAGAGCTTCTCTCCAAAGAAAAAGAAGAAAAAATAGCTGATCAAGAGGAGTCAAAACAATATTACAACAAGATTGTTGCCACCCGAATTCTCAAACAAAACTAGATGAGGAGCTCTCCAGGGCCGAATCACTGAAGGAAATAGCCCGCGAGGAAGGTAAAAATAGATGGTTGTTTCTGACATCGATGTTCGCCTTGAGGCAGCTGCCGAAGCTGGCAGGGAGGAGATCAAGTGCTTTTTCGACCCGCTTATAGCAGAATATAATGCCCATGTCCTCATACATCGGGACCTAACATTTCTTGGCGAGAGTTATCTCGAATATATGGCCGAAGCGGGGGAAACTTTGATAAAGATCAGAAAAGTTGAGTACGGCACCAAGGAGGTTGACGAGGAGGCTTTAGTAAAGGAATTTCTCAGGGGGAATAAGCCTTTAGACTTATCTGCAACGAAGGCTCTATATAGCAAAGATTCCTCCTTGTCAAAAGGAAAGAATGACATTGCCGGTCCATCTGGGACCAAGTCTCCAGTTCCTCCCCCTACTCAATCGACTGTTCGGCCAGTACTTGATTCGTTCGAGAAGCAGTTGGTTACGACATAGAAGACCCTGGTTTTGACATTCATGTTCTATCTCCCATTCCAGAGGGTGAGACACCCTGGACGATTGAGAGTCGGCAAGAAATCGCTACATAAATTTTCTTGTTAAAGTTCAAAGAACCGTTGTTTTTCGGTGAGAGGTTATTATATTCTAACATTTGTCTCTTGTGATTTTCCATAGGCCGTTCTGATCTTGAGCCAACTCCATGGAGAGATGACGCCACGGAGGAGAAAGAGAAGACGAGTAAGGCTATTCTAGCGTGAGAGACTCCCGGTCCTAATGCTTAAGTGATTGAGGCGCTTGACAAGGTCAAGTCTGAAACTTCGTCATCCGTCGAAGAAAGTTATGAAGTTGAGATTACAGACGCCTCCGGACACACTTCGAAAGTGAGCATGAAGGAGAAACTTGCGGAAGAGAAAAAGAAGAAAGTTGAGATCAAGGTTGAGCCCCCAGTAGTGGAACTAGACGATCTTTTGAACAGGCCTTTGAAGGTCATTCTCCTTGGTGGGTCCAAGCCAATGGAAGTCCCTCTCCCTTCCTCGAATGTTACATCCCAAGCAAGCAAAGCGTCTAAACGAAAACGCATGAGGGAAGAGTCATCTAAGAAAACGAGGAAGGAGAAGAAACCAAAGAAGTAGTTGTTACACCCGTTCAATGAGAGTTAACCTAGCTTTATGTAATTATTTTTATTTATTTTCATGGTCAATGTAAATAGACTTTTGACTCTGAGTTTTGGAGGGATTGTTGTGGAACCTCATTTTGAATCGAAATAAAATTTAGTTTCTTTTGTTTTTCAAAGGAATTTTATTTTTTAGCTTACTGTCTAACTTGTTACTACAACTTGACACTCGGTGAACTACCTAAGCTCCAATTCACCTCCAAATGACTCGGAATTTTTTTGAGAATCGTAAACCCTCTATTTCATGCTTTAGGTACTTATAACATTTTTAGTTCGCACTCTGGGGACTTAAATATTTCAAGTCGTTTATACTCTAGTCCGCACTCTGGGGACTTAAATATTTCAAGTTGTTTATACTCTAGTCCGCACTCTGGGAACTCAGAGTACTCCAGTCCGCACTCCGGGGACTTAGAGATTTCAAGTCGTTTATACTCTAGTCCGCAATTTGGGGACTTAGAGTACTCCAGTCCACACTCTATGGTCTTGGAGATTTTAAGTAATTTGTACTCTAGTCTGCACTCTGGGGACTCAGAGTACTCCAGTCCACACTCCGGTGACTTGGAGATTTTAAGTCGTTTATACTCTAGTCCGTACTCTGGGGACTTAGAATACTCCAGTCCACACTCTGGGGACTTGGAGATTTTAAGTTGTTTATACTCTAGTCCGCACTCTAGGGACTCAGAGTACTCCAGTCCACACTCTGAAGACTTAGAGATTTTAAGTTGTTTATACACTAGTTCACACTCTAAGGACTCAAAGTACTCTAGTCCACACTCCGGAGACTTGGAGATTTCAAGTTGTTTATACTCTAGTCCTCATTCTGGGGACTTAGAGTACTCCAGTCCACACTCCGAGGATTTGGAGATTTTAAGTCGTTTATACTCTAGTCCACACTCTAGAGACTCAGAGTACTCCAGCCCACACTCCATTTTGGGGACTTTGAGTACTCTAGTCCACAATCTGGGCCTTGGAGATTTCAAGTCGTTTATACTCTAGTCCGCACTCTGGGGACTTAGAGTACTCCAATCCACACTCCGGGGACATGGAGATTTTAAGTTGTTTATACTCTTGTCCGCACTTTGGGGACTCAGAATACTCCAGTCCACACTTCAAGGACTTTGAGATTTTAAGTCGTTTATACTCTAGTCTGCACTCTGGAGACTTAGAGCACTCCAATCCACACTCTAAGGACTTGGAGATTTTAAGTCGTTTGTACTCTAGTTCGCACTCTGGGCACTCAGAGTACTCCAGTCCGCACTCCGGGGACTTGGAGATTTTAATTCGTTTATATTCTAGTCCGGCCTAGGGGACTTAGAGTACTTCAGTCCACACTTAGGGGACTTGGAGATTTTAATTGTCTATGCGTGTTCATACGTCAGACAGAATAATGTAACTCTAGTTTTTTGCTATAGGTTTGTCATACATGGAAACATCAATAATTCATGGAAAAGATGGCTTCAAGCCTTTACTAATGAAAACAATCTGAATTTTCTTATTACATGCCGAAAACTAAGAACCAAGGAAATAAAAATATATTGAAAATAATTACAACGAAGATAGTAAGAAATATACTAAGTATAATAATGCCACAGATGCTCGCTATTCCACGATCGGGGGAGTTTCGCGCCATCAATGGTCCCTGTCTTGAAAGTTCCCTCTCTAAGCCTCCGTTCAATGATGTATGGACCTTCCCATATGGGATTCGTATGCGATGGGAACGAGAAAACTCGTTTCAAAACGAGATCGCCCGCATCAAAGGTTCTCGGTCGGACTATTCCATATGATATCGAGCGAATCGGTGGCAATATGCAGCCACCCTTAACTCGCTTCTTCACGTTTTTCATCAACGAAGTCCAATGATTCCAGTAAAAGATCCCGATTTGTCTTAGGGTCGTAATGAGTTACTCGATGTGAAGGAACTTCAAGTTCCACAGGTATAACAGCTTCCGCGCCATATGCCAATGCGAATGGAGTGTGGCCAGTCGTGGACTTATGGGTGGTTCTGTAAGCCCAAAGTGTTATTGGAAGTTCATCCACCCACTTGCCTCTAGCCTTTTCCAAACGCTTAATCAATATGGACTTGATTATTTTGTTCACGGATTCTATTTGTCCATTGGCTTTTGGATGAGCAACTGCTGCAAACCTTTTCTCAATGCCATACTTTTGACAAAATTCTTTGAACTTCCTACTTTCGAATTAAGTTATGTTCTCTGTAATGATAGTTCGTGGGAGGCCAAAACGGCATATAATGTTTCGTACAGTGAAATTAATGACCTTCTTGGTAGTGAATGTGGCAAAGGGCTCTGCTTCTTCCCACTTGGTAAAGTAATCGACCGCAACACTACCAAAGGGCTCTGCTTCTTCCCACTTGGTAAAGTAATCGACCGCAACTATTGCGTATTTCACACCACCTTTGAATATGCGTAAAGAACCGATTATATCGATCACCCACATTGCAAATGAACAGGGACTAACCATTATTGTGAGTTCCGTCGGTGGAAATCTCGGGATTTTTGCATATTTCTAGCATTTGTCACATCTCCTTACGTAGTTTGCAGCATCCCAATTTATAGTTGGCCAATAATATCCATAGTGGAGAATCTTCTTTGCTAATGTCTGCCCCCCAGTATGGTCACCACATTCTCCTTCGTGGACTTCCCTCAAGACTCGTTTTATTTCATTATGGGCAATGCAATGGAGTAAGGGGGCTGAGAATCCCTTTCGGTACATTATTTCATCCTGCATTACATATCGCGAAGCTTTACGAATGACTTATCGTCTTTCGCTCTTTCTTTCGGGCAAGACCCCCTTTAGAAAGTATTGCTCGAATAGGGTCATCCATGATTCTTTCTCGATTTATGTTTCTAACACGAAATCTATCTCCATCACATTTATACTCAGAGTATGTAAGGTTTCGATGGGAACCAATCCCATTTGTTGTACATCGCCAGTACTTGCGAATTCGACCAATGAATCGGTTTCTCTGTTTTGTTCACAAGGGACATGGACATATCATAGTACTCTAGATGTGCTAACAACTCTTGAACTCGTGCGAGGTATGGGGCAAGTCTGTTTCCCTTTTCTTGATAGTCTCCATGCACCTGGTACACCATCGATTGTGAGTCACAAAAGATTTCAACTGATTTTACTCCCAATTCCCTGACGAGTTTCAAGCCAACAATCAATGCTTCATAGTCGGCTTTGTTATTTGTAGCTGGGATATTGAGCTTCAAAGCATAACAAATTGATCGATTTTTGAGAGTTACAAGAACTATAGCAGCCCTAAGAAATATTAGTAGATGCCCCATCAGTGTATAGTTTCCATCGAATGGGGGGAACGACATCGTGACTGTTTGGTTCGTCTGACGTGGTGAATTCAGTGATGAAGTCTACTATCGCTTGCCCTTGTATGGTCCTTCTTAGCAGGTAGGTAATATCGAACCGAGTCAACTCGATATTCCATTTTAACATACTTCTAGAGGTGTCTGGTCGTTGGAGTACCTGATGCAAGGGTTGATCGGTATAAACACTGATCGAGTGTGCCTAAAATTACAGACGAAGATTGCATGATGCAATCACCAAGCAGTAGGCCAATTTCTCAATTTTAGGATAATTTCTTTCTGCCCCGTTAAACGTTTACTGACATAGTAAATTGGCTTTTGAACTCAGTCCTCCTCGCGAACCAAAGCCGTACTGATAGCATGCTTGGATACAACCAAGTACACATACAATACTTCATGGTCTATAGGCTTTGACAGTATCGAGGGACTTTCCAAATGTCTTAACAAAGCTCTGGACGCGTCCTCACAGTCGGGCGTTTATTCAAAATTTCTCTTTCCTTTCTTTATTACATCAAAGAAGGGAATACACTTATTTGTGGCTCCTGATATGAATCGACTCAACGCGGCTACCTTTCTGTTCAGGCTTTGTACTTGCTTTGTTGTTTTGGGCACTTGTATGTCCCAGATAGCTTGAATCTTTTCTGGGTTAGCTTCAATTCCCCACGCATTAACAATGAAACCTAAAGACTTCCCTAACGCAATGCCAAATGAACACTTCAAAGGATTGATTTTCATCCCATAATACCTGAGTATATCAAACATTTCCGCTAAGTCTCGAATGTGGCCGTTTGACCGCCGTGACTTCATGAGCATGTCATCCACATAGACTTACATTGTTTTACCTATCTAGTCTTTGAACATTCGATTCACCAGACGCTGATAAATCGCTCCTGCAATTTTTTAATCTGAAAGGCATCACTACATAGTAATATAGCCCGACATCTGTGACAAAACTGGTGTGTTCTTGGTCTGGAATGTGCATCGGGATTTGATTATATTCCGAGTACGCATCCATAAATGACAGTAACTCGTATCTTGCTATTGAGTCAACTAGCTGGTCAATCCTAGGTAAAGAAAAACTATTCTTAGGGCATGCTTTGTTCAGATCGGATCAATCTATGCAAGTTCTCCATTTCCCATTTTCTTTCCTCACTAGCACAGGGTTAGACACCTATTCAGGGTAGAGGGTGTCGCGTCTAACCAGTTCGCTTTGAGTTTGTCCACCTCCTCTTTGAGAGCACCAGACCTCTCCGGGTTCATGCCTCTCCTTTTCTGCTTTACTGGTACGTACCTCGGGTCTGTGTTTAACATATGACTCGTAATAGTGGGATAAATCTCACACATATCAGAATGTGTCCAAGTGAAAACATTCAAATTCGCTCGGAAGAAATCAGTGAGGTCCTCGGCCATCGAGGGGTCGAGTTGTGATCCAATCTTAAGTACTCACGATGGGTCAGCTCGGCTGACTGGAATGTCAATCGTCGGTGTAGCGGTGCTGTTTTTGCTTCCTAGGGTTCCTCATCATCTTCTCTCGGATCTATGTCTCTGTGGATCCAATCATGTTGCCCGAGCCAGGGGTCGGACGCTACTCGTCAATTTCCAATGGCACGGATGTGGACAGAGTTGTCCACAGCCTTTCCTTTCTCTCTTCGTTGAGCTTCTCTCGACTCAGCCACATAACATGCACGACCAGTCGCCTGATCGCCATGCACAACACCAATTCCTTTGTCTATCGGAAATTTCAAAGTTAAACACCATGGGGCCAAAGCTGCCCTAAACTTTGCCAGGTCCGGTCGAGCCAGAAATACATTGTATGGAGAATCAACATCCAAAACAATGAAAGGTAGGATTCACACCCTCCTACGTTCACCTTGCCCAAGTTCAAATGGAAATTCAACATAACCCACTACATCGGTTGCTGCACCATTAAAGCCATGGATACGAGCTTTAGATGGCTTTAAATCCTTCATCTCAATCTTCATTTGGTCATATGCCTTTTGGAAGATGATGTTAATAGAACTTCCTCAATCAATCAAAATTCTCTCCACAAATGCTAGACAGATTGTCGTGGATATGACCAACAGGTCAACGTTAGGAGCCTCCACCTGGTCAGCATCTCGGCTCCTGAATACCATATCATCCGTCATCATGCGCTGTTATTTAGCGGGGGCCCCATCCTCCACATTAGAACAACACTCATAATCTGCATGCCTTAAGGAGTTAGCATACCGCTCCATTTCCTGCTAGTTCTTGTCTACAGGATGAGGTCCATCGACTATAGTGTTTATGACTAGTCTACCTACAGTTCGGGCAGGTTCCTCTGGATGACGTGGAGCTTGCCATGTCCAGGATCTGATGTTCCCTACCTACCTTCCTGCGAGTTCTTGACAAACTCCTGTAACTTTTTCTGTCGAATCATCTTTTCAATGGCATCGTGGAGGTGTCTGCACTCCTCTGTATTATGCCCGTAAGTTTCATGGAAGCAGCAATACTTTCCAGTCTTCTTTTGTTCCTTCGTGGACTCTTTTGGACGTGGCTTTCGGTATTGAAAAGTACTACAAGTTGACAGGTAAATATTTTCCAAAAATGCATTCAGAGGAGTGTATTCGTTGTAAGTTGGAATCCTTGGCTTCCATTTTCCCGCTTCTCTTTTCTTTCCGGGATTTCCACCTCCAGACTCTTTAGATTGTCCTGGCTTGTTTCGAGCATTGACCTGGACTTTCCCAGAGTTGTCACATGATTACTTTACAGCGATGTTGCTCTACGTAGTCTCCTTAACAGGAATAGGTGCACTATCTCGTCTTGTCCATCTGGCTCCCTCCCTCCTTATAAATAGGTGTGCCTTCGAATAAAAATCTTCCAGTGTAGTTGGAGGCTTTCCCACCAGCCAATCATCGAATTCCGAATCTGGATTTACCCCTCGCATCATAGCCATCAAAATAGCATGGCCGTTGGGGTTGCTAACTTCGGTAGCGGCAACGTGGAATCTTTGCAAGTACTCCTTCAACGACTCCCTTAGAGCCTGAATTACATTGGATATGGACATCACGTCCTTGGGACGAGTGGCGTGTATCCTGAACTGTTCTACAATTTTCATCGCCAATTCATCAAAGCTGGTATAGACCGCGGGGGAAGTCGAGTGAACCACATGGTGGCGATTCGAGATAAAGTTATTGGGAAGCATCTACACTTAGTTGCATCATTTGCTCTAGCTGAATCCATCATCCATTCATATCTCATCACATGTTGACGGGGATCAGTCTTTCCCTCGTGGGCTGGGGTAGTTGGCATGCAAAACTTCATTGGGTACTCGGCATGTAGAATAGTATCTGTGAATGGAGTATAACTCCTGGATATCCCCCAATCTTCATTGGTCAAGCCTCAATTTTATTTCATCAGCTGTCTAACCATAGCCGATAGGTCCGGGGTTTGTATGGAAGATGGAAGGTTGGAATCTGTCCCGTGCGAGCGTTATAGTTGGTGTCTCCTCTACTGGCAGTTTTCCAGACGCATATCCTGGGGACCTCTTCATTAGGACCTTGATGAGCCGACCGTCCAGCTTCGTCTCGCACTCCAGAACCTAAGTTTCTTGCTCCAGCTTGGGTGTGGTTTCCAAAGCGTCAGTGATCCCTAGCTGATCAATCATCTGCACCTGCTTGTGTTGTTTCAGTTTTGCGGCGTCTACGCTTGGAAGGTTCATCGGACGAAGTCGAGGTATCAGATGAAGAGTAAGGAGCGGGGCTACCTCCAGCATTCTGATGTTGTTGTTGAGTAAGTTTAGTCATAAAGTTAGCGTTAGCTTGGATCTATTCGCCAAGTTGCTCCTACTTTCTATGAGTTCTCTCATTAAGTCGTTGAACTCCGCCCTGGTGACAACCTCCATCTAGTTTTGGGCAGCGACGGTCCCTATGCCTGGATTAACTTGCTGATTGTTGGATCTTACTTGTTGGACGCCAGCAATCTCGTTGACATCTGCATTGTGTGAGGATGATCCGGTATGAAGTCTTCGCATTGTAGAGTTATTAATAGAAACTCTAAGTAGAATCAATGGTCGTCCTGTGAATATTTGGATCTCCTTCGAGGGATTTCTTTAATCCAGTAGCTACAAAGCAGATCTAAATAACCTGAGAATGCCTTGTTAGTGAAAGCACCAAAATGTTAGCACAAAAATTGGTCACTAACACCCTTGAGAAAAATTATGTATAGAGATTAATGAAGAAAATAAATTAAAACAGAGGACTGTATGCTAAATTAACAGCAAATACAAGAACACCGGATTTATAGTGGTTCGGCGTAACTACCTACGTCTAGTTTAAGTTTTGATCTTTATTGCTTTCATAAATGATTGAATATAGATACAACCAATGACTTGAATACAAGTACTAACTGCAAAAAATGTGTCTTGAAAGTTGCAGGGTCTCCACGGTGTTCTCGAAAAAAGGTCCATTTCACTATGCCCCTGCCCCTCTATTTATAGGAGAAGATAGGCCGGACTTCCTTTGCGGGACCAGAGGCAAGATACTTCAGCACATAGCAAGTTGCTTCTGTGCATCGAGCCAGGGATGCCGAACGGCAGTTGCCGAGCGAAGGATGTCGAACGGAAGTTGCCGAGCAAGGGATGCCGGTCGACAACTGCCTGTAGCGATCATCAAGTGACTCGTGGTAAAGTTCACCGAATGCCCTTAGTTTGTTGTGGACTTGGTAGCTGTTAACATCCCTCGTATGCCCTGATCCAGGGACGCCAAGCGAGGTACTCGTGCCGGACAAGGACAGATGCCCAACGAGGAGTGTAGGTCAAACAAGGTACTCGTGCCGAACGAGGTGAGATGTCGAGCGAGGAGTGCATGCCGAAAGAGGTATTCATGCTGTACGAGGAGAGAAGCCGAACGAGGAGTGTAGGCCGAACGAGGTACTCATGCCGAGTGAAAGAGATGCCAAGCGAGGAGTGTAGGCCGAACGAGGTACTCATGCTGAACGAGGAGAGATGCCGAGCGAGGAGTGTAGGCCGAATAAGGAGAGATGTCGAGGGAGGAGTGTAGGCCGAACGAGGTACTCTTGCCGAACGAGGAGAGATGCCGAGTGAGGCTTGTAGGCCGAATGATGCCTTTTCTCTTGCGTTGCACTTGTTTGATGAACCTCATGTTACCGGGTTAATCAACCGGGTAACACATACAAGTACTAACTTAAAAGAATGAGTCTTGAAAGTTGCAGGGTCTCCGTAGTGTTCTCGAAAAATGGTCCATTTCACTGTGCCCATGCCCCTCTATTTATATGCGAAGATAGGTCGGACTTCCTTTGCGGGCCCAGTGGCAAGATAATTCGGCCAATAGTAAGTTGCTTCTATGCACCGAGCCAGGGATGTCGAATGGCAGTTGCCGAGCAAAGGATGCCGAACGAAAGTCGCTGAGCGAGGGATGTCGGTCGAGAACTATATGCAGCGATCATCATGTGACTCGAGGTAAAGTTCCACCAAACGCCCTTAGTTTGTTGTGGACTTGGTAGCTTGTTAACATCCCTCGTATGCCTCGATCCAGGGATGTCGAGCGAGGTACTCGTGTCCTATTAGGAGAGATGCCAATAGAGGAGTGTAGGCCGAACGAGGTACTCGTGCCGAACGAGGAGAGATGCCGAGCGAGGAGTGTAGGCCGAACGAGGTACTCGTGCCGAACGAGGTGAGATGTCGAGCGAGGAGTGTAGGCCAAACGAGGTACTCGTGCCGAACAAGGAGAGATGCCGAGCGAGGACAGTAGGCCGAACGAGGTACTCATGCCGAATGAGGAGAGATTCCGAGCGAGGAGTGTAGGCCGAACGACATACTCTTGCCGAACGAGGAGAGATGTCGGGCAAGGAGTGTAGGCCGAATGAGGTACTCGTGCCGAATGAGGAGAGATGTCGAGCAAGGCTTGCAGGCCGAATGAGGTACTCTTGCCGAATGAGGAGAGATGTCGAGCAAGGCTTGTAGGCCGAACGATGCCTTGTCTCTTGCGTTGCGCTTGTTTGATGAACCTCATATTACCGGGTCAATCAATTAGGTAAAAGTCATCCCAAGCCTTGATCCAAGAACATTGTTCTAAATACAATCCAATTCGATCCATGTTGAATTTCAATTGCAGATTCATGATAACATAGCAAAAAAATGTTAAAAAATATTGAAATTGTGATTTTTATTTCAACATGAAAAATGTAGATTAAAAGGTGAAAAATACCTCTGAAAGTTTGTGTTGGGAAGCCATTTTGGAAGTCCAACAGTAACAATTAGGGAAAAGTGACAATTAAAAGAGCTAGGTTTTATAACAAAAGTTTCTTGTTATTTATTCAGGTAACCAGTAAAACAATTCATGCCTGCAGCGACAAGCATAGGAGTTGGAGCGGAGGTGCCACGGGGTTTAGGGATGAGATCAATTTGAATAGTGCCAGAAGATTTTAGAATTTTTCTGGAGAATTGAAGTTGAGAAAAGAGGGAAATGTTTTTGTGAACTGATGAATGTCCAGTGGTGGCCATAAGAGTAGGTGCGATGTCTAAAGGAGCACTGCAGGAGCTAGTGCAGTGTCATCGCCGGCCACATGGCATGATTTGGATGAAACAGTCGAGAAAGTCGCGATTTGTAATCAGGGTCTTTTTTGCATTTGGTTGCCTGAAAACTGGCTCTGGCAAAGGTGAAAATAGAGGCCGAGGTGGAGGTAATGGAGGTGAAGGTGTTATGAGTGGTGCAGATGTCGCTAAATGAATAGACATGATGAGAACTTAGGTTTAGGTTATGGAAGAAAGAAACAAAAAAATTGGAAAAGGTAAATTATGAAATGGGCGGCCAATAGAAATTAAATGATTCCCAAGCCTTTGGACTAAAATAATAATCTAACGTGTTCGTTAAAAGATCAGGCAAAGAAAAATAATAAACATCAGCATGCAAATAACAAATGTTGTACCATTTTACTGTTAATGATTACATTTCTTGTAGTGTATCCAAGAAATCAATCACGAAGATTTAGAGGATGAGGGGTTAGATGGAACAATAATAATAGACCAAAGTGTCAAATAAATGAAAGGTTAGGGCGCATTCCCAACAAATGTTATTTCAGATTCGACACCAATCACAATGCATCACAAAACTCAAGTAATCAGAGAAACTATGTTAGAATGCAAATGTGGATAGTATGTGAGAAGATGCAAGAAATATATCTGAGAAACAGAAGATACATAACCTAAGTATATCAGACTCTAGAAGGTCAAAAGACATCTGTAATGAATGATGGCACCCTTACTCAGGTGCTACTCATCATGTTACCAACAATCCACATAATCTGAACATTGGCAACATGGAATACAAAGGTACTCAATCTATTTGTAGGGTAATGGTTCTAGTATTAATATTACACACACTGGTAGTGCATAAATTATGGTCAAGAATATTACATCTTAAAAACTTATTGAGAGTCCCCAAAACAAAGAAAAATCTTATTAGTTTGTAACAATTTGCACAAGATAATGGAGTATATTTTGAATTTTACCCAAAATACTGTTTAGTCAAAGATATTCAAAGTAAACAAATCCTGTTGCAAGGTGAAACTCATAATGGATTGTATAGATTCAACTTATCAAACTCAAACGACAATTATTCAAACAATTCAAGAAAATGCTGCAACTTAGTTTAATCAGGTTCAACCCAGTCTATCAAAAGTATGTTTGACATATGGCATTGTAAGATGGGTCATCCTAGTATTAAGATTGTAAAGAAAGTGTTAGATAATAATAAAATAGTAGTTAAACATATACTTCCTCTTATGTTTGCACTTACTGTCAAATGCAAAAGAGTCGTTAATTGGCTTTTCCAGAATCACAATCTGAGTTTAATAAGCCTTTGCAGCTTGTTGCAACAGACCTATAGGGACTAGCTCTTATAAACTCAGATTATGGACTAAGATATTATATATCTTTTGTAGATGCTTACTCCAGGTATACCTAGATTTTCTTCCTGAAATCAAAGTTTAAAACACACAATGTGGTTATATACTTTATTGAACAGGTGGAGAGGCAGACGAGTCAGCAGGTGAAGGTGATACAAACTGATGGGGGCACAGAGTACAAGTCGCTTAAGGAATATTTTCAAAGAAAAGGAATTATTCATAGAATGACTTTTCCCAACATATCATAACAAAATGGATTAGCAGAGAAAAATGTAGAAACATCGTAGAAACTGGTCTTACATTATTAGCACAAGCTTTACTTCCACTGAAAGTTTTGGCCAGATGCATTTACAACTGTAGTATATTTGATCAATAGACTATCTGCTAAAATAAAATAAGGAAAAACTCTAATGAAAGTTCTATTTAATGAAAGACCAAATTATTAGAGTTTAAAAACTTTAGGATGTTTATGTTTTCCTTATTTAAGGCCTTATAATTCACACAATTTAAATTTCAGATCTACACCATGTACATTTTCAGGATATGGGGTAAATTTAAAAGGATATAAATGTCTAAATAGTAATGGAAATCTATTTATATCAAAACATGTTGTGTTCAATGAGCACATATTTCCATTTGCAACATAAAGTGTAAAGACTACACAGAAGCTATACAATCCAAGGATATCAATTCCATCTATACCATTGAACATCAGCAATCAGAGATCAACGTATATAGATAAGAACAAGAGCAATTCCGAAACTCAACACACATTGTTCATAAGAGAACCAGGTCAAGTTGAATATGAACAGCTTCAGCATGCAACTCATACTCCAACAAGTACAAGTAATCAATAAGTCAGTAGTGATGATAATAGTCCTGAATAAATTATAGAACAATTAACAAGCATACATCAGGAGTAAGTAATCAGAGGACATCCAATGATAATAAGGTCAAAAGGTGGTATCTTCAAATCAAAACTATAAACAACATGCAATCTTAGTGATGAACCAGATACATTTGAACAAGCACCAACAATGAAAATTGGAGAAAGGCAACGAATGAAGAATACAATGCATTAATGAAAAACATGACATGGAGTCTTGTTTTACCACCCAAGCACAAAATCTTAATTGGATGCGGATGGACTTACAAGCTAAAGAAAAATCCAGATGGCACTGTACAGAGATACAAAGCAAGACTAGTCGCAAAAGGCTGCACTCAGCAACATGGCTTTGATTTCAATGGAAATTTTTCACCAGTTGTTAAACCAGCTAGTATAAGAGTGATCTTAACTATAGCATTACGTAAAGGATAAGACATCAGACAATTAGATGTATACAATGCTTTCTTAAATGAAGATTTTCAGGAAGAAGTATATATGGAACAAACACCAGGGTTCAGTCAATCAGGAAAAGATACAGGGATATACAAATTAAATAAATCCATATATGGTTTAAAATGGGATCCAAGAGTATGGTTCGACAAATTAAAGGCAACTCTTCTTGGGCTAGATTATCAACCAGTAGCGTCAAATGCTTCTTTCTTTATCAAGATCAATAATACTGCCACAACATATATATTAGTATATGTGGATGATCTTATCATTGAAGGTGATAATGAAAGAGAAATTAATCATGTCATTCATCATCTAGACAAGCAGTTCTCCATTAAGGACTTAGGAAAACTTAGATACTTTCTGTGATTAGAGGTGAACAGGATATCAAAATCAGAAATGCATTTATGTCAAAGGAATTATATTACGGAATTACTCATCAAGGAAAAAATGAATGAATCAAAATCATTATCAACCCCTGTGACCAGTAATCTACACTCATCAAAGAACAAAGGTGAAGCAATTGTTAACGTAAAAGAGTATAGGAGCATTGTTGGAGCACTACAATATGCAACAATTACTAGGTCATAGATACCATATATTGTTAATATGATATGTCAATTTACATCAACCATTATATGAGCATTGGAAGGCAGTAAAATGAATATTAAGGTATCTAATTGGCATATTAAATCATAGTCTAGTACCAAAGTCCAGCAAAAATTTAACTATCACCGGATTTGCTGATGCTGATTTGGCATCAAATACTAATAATCGAGGTTAACAACAGGGTATTTTATCTACTAGGTGAAAATCTAATGTCATGGTGTTCAAAGAAGTAACCAACAGTATCTAGATCAAGTACCGAGTCTGAATATTGAAGTCTAGCTAATGCAACTGCAGAAGTGATGTGGTTAGAATCACTTCTCAATGAGCAACAAATTCATACAAACAAAAAGGCTGTAATTTTTTGTGATATCTAAGTGATGTATTGTTTTCTACTAATCCAATTTTTTACACAAGAACAAAACATATGGAACTTGATTTATACTTCATATGAAAACAAGTAAACGGTGGAAAAGTCAATATAAATCATAAAACTGCATCTTACCAAAGAGAATATATACTTACGAAAGCATTACCTGCTTGAAATTTCTGCTGATTTAGAGATGATCCGAAGATTAGAAGCCTCGATGATAAATCCAGAAATGACAACCAAGCTCAAAAAATCAAAGTGAAATCAACTAATTGCATCATCGAATTGAGCTATTTAGTCAGAATCAAAATAGATACAAACTCCTATTAAGATAATTAGAAGATTAGAAGTATTTTCAACCAGAGTTTTGTATTAATCTAGAGATGATTTGAAGAATAAAGCTCGACGGCGCGTTTGGGAATAGAGAACAAAACCCTAGATTATTTTGAGGGAGCAAATTAAGGAACAAAGTATTCGACTGCAACATAATAATATGTAATGTTAAAGGGTAAAATGTAATTTACATTATACAGTTGTATATCAGACCAAGTCGAGGCAGCGTTGTACAGTATATATACAATGACAACCGTATGTATTATTATCAATCTTCATATAATAAAATTCTTTCAATCAGTATTATTTGCTCTGCAGTAATCATCAAATCCCAAATTCTAATTCACTTGAATATTGGACGCTTGTTAAACAAGCACGTGGTGATTGGGCACTTGTGCGGTAAGTGCTCAAATATATTACAAATATATAATCATTTTCGCTGAATTTGTAACCGATTATAATTTCCGCGTTCTGTTTGACTACCATTTGCGGTTATATATTATAAAATATGATTTTGAACTCTCTGTTGGAGGTGCTATTAAAGATCAGTGATTTGGATGGATGAGGCTTATTTGTTTGATGAAGATGTGTATAGTCACTACTAGCCGTGGGTAATCCGCAGGTAAGGTAGTAGCAATGGAGTTAAGAGTGCTAAACAGATAATTAACTCAAGAGAGGTAAGATTTCTATGAAGTTTACATGCAATATATCTCCCAATCCAGATCTCTGAATAATCAAATCCAAACAGTTGCAGTTCCATTAAACCATTTATAATGTATTCATTCAACTCCATTGCCTTGCTCTCATTACGTACATAATTTCTTTGGATCATAAATTTGGTCATCATATTTATGTGAATTGCATGGTTTTGTGTAAATTACTTGCATTAAAGCTTCAATACTGAAGTTAATTTGATCTGAAAGTAAGATGGAATTTACTAAGCGACGGTGCGAAGTCGGCTTGCATTAATCTTTACTCTTGGTTACCATAGGCTACTGACTATAGTGAAATTTGTTTTAATTTGAGCGGAAGCGAATTATTTGATCAAGATCTAGTATTGTCTATTTAGATACCAATGGAACTTTAAAAAAAATCAATTATGCGGTCTCATAGAAACAATCGCAGAAATAAGAGATATAGAATATTTAACGTGGTTTGGATATGAATATCCTATGTCCACTGAGACCCAATAACTTCTTTTATTTCACTAAAGAAAAGTGTACAAAAGAGAGGGGAGAATAATGGTAGACGCTCTCACAAACTCACTTTCATATGAAGATGAAATTCCTTCATTTAAATAGACTTGATAATGAAGAGTTGCTTGGAGATTAAGAAAATCAATTTCCTAATTATCCAAATATCTTTCCAGATTGCATGATTTGATTTTAGTACAAATAGATGGCGTAATATTGGTTTCCATATCTTTCCTTTGGTTGATTGATTCTCCATGTCTAATCAATATTCTTCATATAGCAAATTCATTTACTAATTAAGTGATTGACTAATTAATTGATTGACTAATTAATTAGTTTCCTTCAAAATATTATTCCATATTCCAACCAAATTAATTGATTTTATTGAATCAATTAATCAATTTCTTTCCTCTTAAACAAATATTTGAATCATCCAAATTTAACACTCCACCTTGATTCAAATGTAAAAAAACTATCTTCATCACCTTAGCATCAAGGAATCAACATAGAAGTCATTGGGTCTAGCGCCCCATGGCGCTCAAGTAACAGGTTTCAAACTGATCAAGTTTGAGCAATGCTCAAACTTGTCATTTGGAAGTGACTTTGCCATCATATCTGAAGGACAATCCAAAGTACTCACCTTCAATATTCTGATCTTGTTTCATTCTTCCTCAAGCATAAGAAAGAAACCTCTAACATTAATGTGCTTCGTCCGTGAACTATAAGCTTGATTCTGTACAAGACGAATTGCTGCACCATTGAAAGATCATCCAACAACTGAAGTAACTATAATCCTTCCTTTATTGCTTCCACAATCGATATCAAATCTACTTCGGTAGTCGATAAAGCTATGTAGATTTCAGGTTTGATCTCCATGAAATCGAGCCAATGTCAAGTGTAAAAACATAGCCCGACATTGACTTCCTAGCATCTCTACCCCAGCATAATCATAATCACGGCATCCTCTAAGAAAGATGTCACCATCCCCTCCACCATATAACAAGCCCACCGAAGAAGTGCCTCAAAGATATCTAAGAATCCACTTCACAGCTTGCCTGTAATAACTCGTATTTTTAGCTATTTTTAATTATTAAATTTAAGGTGATTATTTAATGAAAATGGTTATTATTGTAATTTGTTGAAAAATTTAATATTGAAAATTATTTGAATAATTAAATTTTGAATTTAATATGATATAAAATGATGTCGTATGTTGATTTAAATTTTATATAAACAACAATTAAGATTGTTAATATTTTAAAATTTGATTTAAATGGGAATAATTAAAGTTGAAAATTTTATATTGTAATTAACGAGTACAATAGTCATTTTGGCCACTATCATGGATTTCGATGAATCAAGTTTTATCGGATCCGTAATAGTGAGTTATTGTATGGTTTCAATTTTCGTAGCAATCGGACTTGTCGTTTGACCGTGCGAGCTTGAAACGCGTAAAAATTTAATTTCGAATTTAATTAAATTAATCGACTTTGTAAAGCTATCTTCCATCGAATTAGGCCTCCGGACTAGTTCCATTGCGTTCGGAATGGGGGTAAAACATTATAAACGCCTGGCGGCATGTCTCGATTGGAGTTCGGACGATTTTGGACATAACTCATAAATACGCACGCAAATCGAGGCAGTATATTATTATTTTATTCTGAAACCAAGCACTAATCTGTGGCCACCGTTCTCCTTATTTTAAATGGACAGAAAGCTTCGAACTTCTTCCCCTTCGATCTCCTTCATCTTTCATCGAAATCAAAAACTTCCAAAAGCAAAGTTGTAGAGCTTGATGAGCTCTACATATCCAGCGGTGCATTTGCACTATTTCTTCATGGATTCGCCAGAATCTAGGTGAAAAGCACGCGTGTTCTTTGGTTTTTTTGTGCAATTGGAGGTGGCGGGAGGTGCCGTACTCGGCGTGATGGCGGAGTAGGATGGGGTGCACGATTTGACGACGTTGGATCGGGATTTGTTTGCCTATGGTGGCATGCGGCTGGAAGTAGGCCGTGTATGGATGGGTTGTTCGAGCTGTTCGAATGTAGAAGATGGTATACGTTTGTTTTTATTTTGTAATTAATTATTTTTTTTTATATTCGATCATTCTAAGGTTTATAACTCTTGCATAAGAGCTCGGATTCACGTGCGGTTTTCTCCGTTGCGTTCGTATCGAAATACCAAACATCATGGAACTTGTTTGGCTGCATTCTGAGGCTGTTCAAATTTGGGACTTTATCTGGATTTTAAATCATCGTTAAATCAAAGGTGAGTGTTTATACGCTCATGATTGATTAAAATAATTTTATGTTATATTTATATGCTGAAGTGATACAAATTTTATTGGTTGATGTTTGGTAGGTTTAATTGTCATTTAAATTTGTATATGAATTAATTGATAGAACTTAAATTGACCGTTAAATAAATTTAAATTTAATTGGCAGTATATTACCTGATATCGTAAAAATTGGAATTTGTGAATGTTATTGGCTTTATGGTTGATTGGTTGTGATAGATGCTATTTGTCGATATTGGTTGTTTATTTATTCTGATATATCATGTTATCATCCTATATATTGTTTATTGCATATAAAATTGTAAACTGAATTATTTCAAACAAATTAAGAAATAGGTTGAAATGATATATACCTATGACATCTATTTGGATTGAAGTGATATATATCGATCCTCGATATTAAATTGAAATAATTATCCACTTGGCCATAGGTTAGAAAATTATATACAGACACCGGGTTGGTTAAATTAAATGATTTTAAAAGTTATTTTGAATTTTTTTAAATGAAATTATTTTTAAAATAAAATCAAATTTATGCAAATTGAATTATTTTGAATTGGAGCTCGAAATGTTGGAATTTAAACTTGGTAATGAGATTGTTTAGTTAATCGAAGTTTAGATTTTAAGTTAAAAATTGAAATACGGCGTAAATTTTCGAAAGTTGATTTGTTTTAAAAGATTGGTCTTTTATTCGAACTTTGAATATTTCTAAGAAAAATTGATATGAAATGATATTTCAAATTTGAGTATGGAATTGAAAATTTGGACTAAAATTTGGTATTGAGAGTAATTTTGATTTAGGTTTTTAAATCAATATTTTGAAATTGAATTTGGAATTGGAACTGAAATTGGAAATTATTTTGAAGTTGGAATTTAAATTAATTTGCAATTGGAATAGGAAATTAATTTGAAATTGAGATTTAAATTAATTTGGAAACATAAATTGAAATTTAAAGAAATTTGTGAATTGAAATCGAAATTTATGTGGAATCGAAATTTATTCGAGTTGGAATTGGAATTGAATCGATCAAAACAAAATGGAATTTGGAATTTATTTGGGTAGGAAATTGGGAAGTTGACCGGTTTGACTTTGAATTATTTTTAAAACGAATATTTTAGTACAAATGATTTGAAATCTATATCCTCTAAATATTCAAATTATTTTGATTTTTCAAACTATTTTACGCCATAAACCATTTTTATATTCAAATTATTTTTAATTAAACTATTTAAATATATTCTGCTAAACTATTTTTAACTATTTGAATATTTTCTATCAAACTAATTTTAACAATTTAACTATTTTAAACTATTTAAACTATTTTCTAAAATTCAAACTGGTTAAAGGGTAAATTGTTTATATTTAATTCTTGGATTTAAATATGAACTAGGTTAAAGTGAAGAAGATAACCTAAATTGAATTCGAATCAAATTTTGGAAGTGGAATCGATTTATCGAAAAAATGTTATAATTTTGAATATATGATGATTTCGAAATGGATTTGATTTTTAAACGAATATGATATTTTGATATCAAGTGCAAATTATTTTCAAAATGTAAAGAACCAACTGGTGTGTAAAATGACGATGGTTGTCAAAGGGACTGGGCCCTCTTATTGAAATACTCTCTTTCAATATTGGAACCACTTTAACAACCGTGTACACAGTGGATGATATCCAGAATGTAGTGGTTGAATTGGCAACGTTTACTGGAATGAAGTAAGAGAACGATGATGGATAGGCTTGACATTCATGTCATAATTAAAATGACTAAAACAGGATCCTATATCCGGGTAATGAGGTTAGCTACCTCTAGCGACATTGATCCCTCGTATTACTATGGTGCTTTCGGATTCGATGAGTGCACCTTATTTGTCATTTGGATTGATCTTTGCTGTCGGTCACGGATGAGTTATGACCAGCAAGAAAGGGTAAATTGGTAGAATCCTACCTTGGGCATTGCCTCGCATGCCTTGTCATATTTATCCCTATACGAGCCCATTACGATTTTGGTTTAAACTGTAAAAATGCGTTAAGGTGGATCAATGTAAACCCTTAACGCTATTTTGATATTTATTTTACCGATAGACATTATCTATTATAGCGTATACTATTATATATAATAGTTTAACGGATCCTTAGGAGATGGAAAATCCTGTAACATCTCTTTAGTTACTGCACTCATATTTATGATATTGATTTGACTTACATAAGAGTATTTTAATCCTAACTCGAGTGTTTTGTCTTTTCATTACGCTGGGTCAGTCCTGAGTTTTTCAGTGTATTGAAGACTATTCTTTGGAGGACGAAGACGGAGTTTTGGTATATTACTATTGTTATTATCCCCTGCATCATGCTATTCTACCGTATTAATTATTTATTCTCGATGTATATATATAACTCTAATAAATGTATATAGGTTAAAATCAAGTGTATAGTAAATAACTTAATGAATTGTTTATTTGATTATTATATTTTACCGTTTCCGCTGTGAGATTCTATTTTTTGTTTTCTTCTTCTCTTCTTATTTTTCTTATTTAACCCCATTGATTATCCACATTTTGGATTGTTTAAGTCGGACATTTGTAGATTATTGTCGATTTAATCCTTCCAAAATGTGGGTCGTCACAGTTGGTATCAGAGCGAAGGTTTGGCAATAAACTTAGCTTTGTGGGGTTTGACTCGCTAAAGATAGGGTAGTAATATCCTACAACGAGTCAGTTTGAGTGTATAGATATAAGAGAGCATACTTGTTAGTGTTATAAATATTTCATATTGTGTTTATTTATACGTTGAGTTGTTTATGAATTCTGGTCGATGTACATGGCACCATGTTATTGATAAGGGTTTCTAAACAATTAAACGAGGCAAGTCGACATAATATTTTTTTTAAAAGAAGTCTGGTAAATGGAATAATTTTACCTAAATTATATTACATATATAATGATAATTCTTAATGAATGAGTTACTAAAAGATAATAATATTTAATTATCATCGATTATCTGTTGAATTAAAATAAAACGAATACTTAATGAATTTTATTTTGAAGTATTTGTTAATTAAACTAAATTGAAATATAATGGCAATAAGAATTGGTTAAAATGATCAAGTGTAGATTAATGGAATATTTTGTTAATAAGTTAAGGAAATTTGTATAAGTATATTTATAATCTAACTCATATATAATGATTTTAAAAATTGAGAATTCCATAATTCAACATCCTTTGTATTTTCAAAATTGTTTTTGAAGCCTTAAAAATTAATATTAATATTGTTTGAAAGTTTTGACAAGAAAAGTATTTTTAAGGGATTTTTGAAGGGAATAAAAGCATTAAACTCAATTGGTCACTGGGAAATAATTCTAGGGATGACTGCAGCATCACCAGTGTTCATTTTCGAGTTTCTAAGCGAGGATTGCTACCAAAAGAAATTTACTTTCGATTAAAACAAGTTTTGATTATGGAACATATCCTATGTATGACTTAATAAATATGTGAAAATAGTTTGGAACTTATAATTGAAAATAGTATATAAGAGATGACTTTGTGACTTATAAATTTGAATATGACAAAAATAGTTATAACTTGTAAATTTGAATAGGAAAGTAAAAACTAAAATTTGAACCGGTGAATATTTTTTTAGTTAAGCGGATAAAAGATATTTGAATTCTAGAAGTGAAAAAAAATAATTAACTCAAGAAATGTTGATTAAATGGAGTTAGAAAAATTAAGTAAAATGAAATGTAGTTGAAATAAATTAGATAAAATGGAATCTGAATGAATAAATTGTATAACTTATAGATTTGAGAACACTAAGCTAAAAACAAAATTAAATTTGTTAAATGTGGATGGTAAGAAAATTTAACTTGAATAAGATTAAATAAAATGAGTAATGGATTAAAATGAAATAAAGTTTAACTTAATATTAAATAAAATTGAATTTGATATTAGATGAAACTAGACAAATTAGTAAAATGAGTTAATTTCATCCAAGCCATAGAATGAATTAACCAAATGAATACGAACATGAACTTTTAAATGGAATGCAATTTTAATTGTGTAAGAAATTAAATAAAATAAACGAGTGTAAATAAAATTAATATGAGCTATTGAATTTAATTTAAACTGAATGTAAATGAATTTAATACAAAGAGAATGAGTTTCAATAAAATTGAATGGTAACTGATTGAATATGAAATAAATTATAGGGAATGTAATGTGAATTGAAGCTTAACTTAAGAGAAATTAAATAAAATTGACGGCAAACGGAAAATTATTAATATGAACTGTGATGTAAATTAAATTTACTTGATCAAATTAATAATATAAATTTAAACAGATGAATTGAACCAATGAATTAATAACAAATCAAAATATGAAGTAATAATAATAACCGTGATTGTGTTAAAAAAATTATTTATAATAAATTTAGATGGTTTGTAAATGATGTTAGTATATTACAAAAAAAAGAAGATATACAAAGTGGAAATAAAATAGATTTAACTTAAGCATGATTAAGTGGAGTAAAATTTATAAATGATTCATAAATGAATTTATATGAAATAGGTAAAAAAAAAAAGGAGAAACAATTGGAATTTCACAAATTAAATTGAATTAAAATTGAATATAATGAATTTGTAACGAACGTTAATAAATATAAAGAAATCAATGGATGTAAATTAAATTTAAATGTGGATGAAACAAATGTAAATAATTGGATCAAATCGGTTGAATGTAAATATATTGAAGTGAACTAAATCAAACGTGAATGCAATAAATATTGAATGAAAGAAAAGAATGAATTGAAATAAAATTAGTTGAATGTAATTCAATTAAAAGCAATTAAATTAACTATAAGTCCATTTTATGATTAACGAAGTGAATATTTATAAGTGAATGTGAATCAATTTTAAATGTATGGAATGTGATATGGAATTAAATTACTTAAGTGTAATTAATTACATGAATAATAAAATGAAGTAAGCGGATGTGAGCTTAATAGCATTTAAATGAATGAAAAAGAATTTGGAAATAAATGAGATTGAATATAAGTCGATTCAATGTTAGGAATAAATAGAAAATGAGCAACTAAAATGTTAATAAAAATTTAATGTTAATAAGAATGAGAGTGTATAAACTAAATATTGACATTGAAATGTAAATTGTGATAGTTATGAATTGAATTGAATGAATATTGATTTGTTGGACGGTTTGTTTTGTTGGAAATCCTTGTTTAATTGTTTTGAGTGCATATGATTGTTGTATAGTTGCATATTCATGCTCATGTTTGAGATTTGGATTCAAAATGCAGGTTTTATACTTATTTGAACTTATGCATGTTCTACATCTTCTTATAAGTGACTAACATTCCAAATTGAGTTGAGATAGGTACATACGAAGGTCGTTTGGGCGTATACGTGTGTTTTACATATTTTGCTTGCTTAATGCTAACGAACTCGCTCGTATTACAAATGATAAGGTACATATCTCGGATTAAATACTGCGATTTTATATTTTGCCCTTCGGGATGCCTCATCATTGAGATGAGATGTATATTTGATATATATTGGTAATATTTATGTTATATACTGAATTGTTAAAAAAATTCGATCAAGCCGCGAAAAGGAGACTCTGTCGAAATTTTCGTAAATCCGAGAGTTAGAAAATTTTGAAGTTTTAAAATTTTTATAGCTTGTTTTTACATATAAGTTATATTTTCCGTAATCCGATATCGGAATGGCGTAGTAGAAGCGTAATAATAGTTTCGCAAATAAAATGGTTATGTTTTATAAGTGAATTATTTTGAGAAAATATATCAAGTGTTAAATTCTGTACTTAACACCTTTTCAAGGACGAAAAGTTTCGCGTAGAGGAGTATGTAACAACCCGTATTTTTAGCTATTTTTAATTATTAAATTTAAGGTGATTATTAAATGAAAATGGTTATTAATGTAATTTGTTGAATAATTTAATATTGGAAATTATTTGAATAATAAAATATTGAATTTAATATGATAGAAAATGGAGTCGTAAGTTGATTTAAATTTTATATAAACAAAAATTAATATTGTTAATATTTCAAATTGGATTTAAATGGGAATAATTAAAGTTAAAAAATTTATATTGTAATTAACGAGTAAAATAGTCATTTTGGCCACTATTATGGATTTCGACGAAACAAGTTTCATCGAATCTGTCATAGTGAGTTATTGTATGTTTCAATTTTTGTAGCAATCGGACTTGTCCTTTGGCCGTGTGAGCTTGAAACGCATAAAAATTTAATTTCGAATTTAATTAAAATAATCGACTTTGAAAAGCTATCTTCCACATACGATCGAATTAGGCAACGGGACTAGTTCCATTGCATTTGGAATGGGGGTAAAACATAATAAACGTCTGGCGGCACGTCTCGATTGGAGTTCAGACGATTTTGGACCTGACTATATAAATACGCACGCAAATTGAGACAGTTTGTTATTATTTTAATCTGCACCCTAGCTCTAATATATGGCCGCCGTTCTCCTTATTTTAAACGACCAGAAAGCTTCGAACTTCTTCCCCTCCGATCTCCTTCATCTTTCATCCAAATAAAAACTTTCAAAAGCAAAGTTGTAGAGCTCGACGAGCTCTACATATCAAATAGTGGATTTGTGCTATTTCTTCACGGATTCGCCAAAATCTAGGCGAAAGGCACGCTCGTTCTTTGGGTTCTTTTGTGCGATTGGAGGTGCTGTACTCGGCCTGATGGCAAAGCAGGATGGGGCGACTATCTGACGACGTTGGATCGGGATTCCTTCGCCTATGGTGGCATGTGGCTGGAAGTAGGGAGTGCGTGGATGGGTTGTTCGAGCTGTTTGAACGTAGAAGATGGTATACGTTTGTTATTATTTTCTAATTAATTATTTATTTATTTTTTATGTTCGATCGTTCTAAGGTATATAACTTTTGCATATGAGATCGGATTCACGCGTGGTTTTCTCCATTGCGTTCGTATCGAAATTTCAAATATCATGGAACTCGTTTGGCTGCATTTTGAAGCTGTTCAAATTTGAGACTTTATCTGGATTTTAAATCATCGTTAAATCAAAGGTGAGTGTTTATACGCTCACGATTGACTAAAATAATTTTATGTTAGTTATATTTATATTCTGAAGTGATATAAATTTTATTGGTTGATGTTTGGTAGGTTTCATTGTCATTTAAATTTATATATGAATTAATTGATAGAATTTAAATTGATCGTTAAATAAATTTAAATTTAATTGGCAGTATATTACCCGATATGGTAAAAATTAGAATTTGTGAATGTTATTGGCTTTATGGTTGATTGGTTGTGATGGATGCTATTGGTCGATATTGGTTGTTTATTTATTTTGATATACCATGCTATCATCCTGTAAATTGTGTATTGCATATAAAACAGTAAACTGAATTATTTCGAATAAATTAAAAAATAGGTTGAAATGATATATACCCATGACATCTATTTGCATTGAAATGATATATATCCATCCTTGAAATTAAATTAAAATAATTATCCACTTGGCCATAGGTTAGAAAATTATATACGAACACCGGGTTAGTTAAATTAATGATTTTAAAAGTTATTTTGAAATTGTTTAAATGAAATGATTTTAAAAATAAAATCAAATTTATGGAAATTGAATTATTTTGAATTGGAGCTTGAAATGTTGGAATTTAAACTTGGTATCGAGATTGCTTAATTAGTTGAAATTTAGTTTTTAAGTTGAAAATTAAAATACGGCGTACATTTTCGAAAGTTGATTTGTTTTAAAAGATTGGTCTTTTATTCGAACTTTGAACATTTCTAATAAAAATTGATATGAAATGATATTTCAAATTTGGGTTTGGAATTGAAAATTTAGCTTAAAATTTGGTATTGAAAGTAAATTTGATTTAGGTTTTTAAATTGATATATTGAAATCGAATTTGGAATTGGAAATGAAATTGGAAATTAATTTGAAATTGGAATTTAAATTAATTTGGAATTGGAATAGGAAACTAATCTGAAATTGAGATTTAAATTAATTTGGAAATGGAAATTGAAATTTAAAGAAATTTGTGAATTGAAATCGAAATTTATGTGGAATCGAAATTTATTCGAGTTGGAATCGGAATTGAATCGATTAAATCGAAATGGAATTTGGAATCTACTTGGGTAGGAAATTGGGAAGTTGACTGGTTTGACTTTGGAATTATTTTTAAAATGAATATTTTAGTACAAATGATTTAAAATCTATATTTTTTAGATATTCAAATTATTTAGATTTTCCAAACTACTTTACTATATAAACCATTTTTATATTCAAATTATTTTCGATTAAACTATTTAAATATTTTCTATTAAACTATTTTTAACTATTTAACTATTTGAATATTTTCTATTAAACTACTTTTAACTATTTAACTATTTAAAACTATTTAACTATTTTAAACTATTTAAACTATTTTCTAAAATTCAAACTGGTTAAAGGGCAAATTGTTTATATTTAAATCTTGGATTTAAAGACGAACTAGGTTAAAGTGAAGAAGATAACCTAAATTGAATACGAATCAAATTTTAGAAGTAGGATCAATTTATCGAAGAAAAGTGATAATTTTGAATATCTGATGATTTCGAAATGGATTTGATTTTAAAATAAATACGATATTTTGATATCAAGTGCAAATTATTTTCGAAATGTAAAAGAACCAACCGGTGTGTAAAATGACGATTGGTTGTCAAAGAGACTGGGGCCTCTTATTGAAATACTCTCTTTCAATATTGGAACCACTTTAACAACCATGTACGCGGTGATGATATCTAGAATTTAGTGGTTGAATTGGCGATGTTTACTGGAATGAAGTAAGAGAATGATGATGGATAGCCTTGACATTCGTGTTATAATTAAAATGACTAAAACAAGATCCTATATCTGGCCAATGAGGTTAGCTACCTCTAGCGACGTTGATCCCTCATATTACTATTGTGGTTTCGGATTCGATGGGTGCACCTTATTTGTTGTTTGGATTGATCTTCGCGGTCGGCCACGGATGGGTTACGACTAGCCAGAAAGGGTAAACTGGTAGAATCCTACCTTAGGCATTGCCTCACATGCCTTGTCATATTTATCCCTATACGAGCCCATCACGATTTTGGTTTAAACTGTAAAAATGTGTTAAGGTGGATCAATGTAAAGCATTAATGCTATTTTGATATTTATTTTACTGATAGACATTATCTATTATAGTGTATACTATTATATATAAATAGTTTAACGGATCCTTATAGGAGATTGAAAATACCGTAAGATCTCTTAAGTTACTACACTCATATTTATGATATTGATTTTACTTACATAAGAGTATTTTAGTCCTGACTCGAGCGTTTTGTCTTTTCATTACTCTCGGGTCAGTACTGAGTTTTTTAGTGTATTGAAGACTATTCTTTGGAGGACGAAGATGGAGTTTTGGTATATTACTCTTATTATTATCATCTCATGCATCATGCTATTCTGCTGTATTGATTATTTATTCTTGATGTATATATATAACTCTGATAAATGTGTATAAGTTAAAATCAAGTGTATAGTAAACAACTTCATGAATTGTTTATTTAATTATTATATTTTACCATTTTCGCTGTGAGGTTCTTCGTTTTGTTTTCTTCTTCTCTTCTTATTATTCTTATTTAACCTCATTGATTATCTACGTTTCGGCTTATTTAAGTCGGACATGTGTTGATTATTGTCGATTTAGATCTTCCAAAATGTGAGTCGTCACATTGCCAATGCTCTTTGCCTGGGTTAAACATATATCGACTCATAACACCCACTGCATAGCCAAATCAGGACTTGTGCACATCATCACATATATAAGACTACCAACAGCACTAGAATAAGTTATATCAGTCGTATACCTCTTGTCCTCTTCCAATGAGGGAGATAAGTCTTTTGACAACTTAAAATGAGAACCTAATGGAGTGCCAACCGGTTTGGCTTTCTCCATTCCAAATCGAGCGAGGACCTTCTCGATGTACTGCGCTTGAGTGAACCTTAACTCTCTCCGCTTTCTATCCCTGCTTATCTCCATACTCAATATTCTTTGTGGCTTTCCCAAATCCTTCATGTCAAACTCTCTACTGAGCTCCGATTTCAACTCCTTAATTCTGACCATACTCCGAGATGCAATCAGCATATCATCAACATATAACAACAAATAAATCATATCACCATCACATCTACTGAAATAAACACACCGTCTTTCAAAGTTCTGGAGTATCATTGTGAAAGCATAAACTTATCAAACCTCTTATACCATACTCTAGGAGATTACTTTAGTCCGTATTGAGATTTGTTGAATTTACAAACATAGTCTGGTCTGCTACTATCAATGAACCCTTCCGGCTGCTTTAAATAGATCTCCTCATCCAAATCACCATGCAAGAATGTAGTTTTGACATCTAATTGCTAATTTCATATCATAATGAGCAACTAATGCTAAAAGAATATGAATAGAAGTATGCCTCACCACTGGAGCAAAGATATCATGATACTCTACCCCCTTCTTCTGAACATACTCCTATGCGACTAACCTTGCCTTGTATCTGAGATTACCATTTTTACTGTCTTTCACTCTACATATCCACTTGCATCCAATAGCTCTCTTGTCGGTGGGAAGAGGCACCAAATCCCAAGTATGATTTCTCTACAATGATTCAATCTCCTCCTCCATAGCAACTAACCAACTGGAACTGTTAACTGATGCGATAGCTTCTTTATAATTGTAGGGCTCATCATGGACAACATTCAAAGCATATGTTGCCATATCATCGAAGTTAATATCTTCGATGCTCAATCCAACAAACTCATCAAGCCACTTAGGCTTTCTTCTTTGTCTGACATGCTTAGGTTTTGAATGAACTCCACCTTAAGTTTGATCCTTTGTACCAACATCGATATTATCCCCATCAACCACAGTGTCATCAGAAACACCATCTGAACGTCTATGGAAAGAATCAACAGATGATTTGTTTTGTGTCTGGTATTCTTCACATGTCCCCTCATTGTCATCTGATGAGGTAGGGTCCACCTTCAACATAGCATTCTCATCAAAAGTCATATACCTGCTCATAATGATATTTTTGCTAATAGGACACCACAACCTATATCCCTTCACTCCTCACTATAACCTAGAAAAATACACTTGCAAGCTCTAGGTTTCAGCTTCCCTTTACTTTCATGCACATAAGCCGGGCATCCAAACACTCTGAGAAATGAATAGCTTACAGGCTCTCCTTTTCATACTTCTTCATGGATCTTCGTATTTGTGGCGGTAGAAGGTGTGTGGTTGATGAGGAAAGCCGCCATAGATAAAGCTTCAGCCCAAAATCCCTTCTTCAATTTAGCAGTCAACCTAAGGCATCTTGTTCTCTCCAATAATGTCTGGTTCATGCTTTCTGCAACTTCATTAGGCTGGGGGTCGCCTGGTGTAGTGTAATGCCTCTTAATTCCTTTAGACTTACAATAATCGATGAATTCTTGTGATACAAATTCATCGCCATTATTTGAACGGAGAACTTTCAATTTCTTCCATGACTGCTTCTCAATCATAGATTTCCACTTTCGAAATTTGGCAAAGGTTTCACTCTTTGATTGAAGAAAGTATATCCATACTTTACGAGAGAAATCGTCTATAAATGAAACGAAATACCTAGCTCTACCTAAAGGCTGACAAGGGAAAGGACCATAGACATCTGTATGAACATACTCAAAGACAGCTTTTGCTTTATGCTCTCCTATACCAAAAGAAATCTTTGTCTACTTTTCAAGAACACGCTCTTCACAAAAACCAAGTTTGAATGATGAACTCCATTAATCAATCCTCGTTTTCTCAACTCATCTATGCTGCGCTCACCGATGTGACCCATCCGTAAGTGCCATAATTTGAAAGAATCTGAATCAACAGATGTAACAGAAGCCGATTCACCAATAACAGTAGTGCCCTTTAATAGATAAAGATTTTCTGCCCTTACATCTCTCATAACAATCATGGATCCTTCGATATCTTCATTTTCTCTCCTTCCACTACAATCTTCAAGCCAAGTCTACGCAATGCCCCAACAGAAATATAGCTCCTCCTCAAATCAGATACATGTCTAATGTTTGCACCAAAATTGGTCACAACACTCTTCGGAAGTTTTTGAAAAGATAATAATGAAGAATATAAATTGAAAATGAGTATTATCTAACAAAAAATCCAATGAACAGGAAAGTAAATGCGTAGACAAGCAATTTAGAGTGGTTCGGCGTGTTTCCTACGTCCACTATGAAGCTTTTTGGTGTTTTATTGATTATCTTTCAACGATTACAAGTTGTTACAGCAAACAACAGCAAGTTACAACTGAAAATTCGAAATTGACAGCAAGAATATGGTGTAGGATGATGGAGATCTCGATCCGGCAGAGTCTGGGCGCTTGAGAGTTAAGAAGATCCTTTTTTTCTGTAGGCTCCGGGGCTCTATTTATAGGCGTAGAAGGCTGAGATTTCGCTCAAATCTCGGGAGACTTTTTCTGGCACGTGAGTGGGCCCACGCGACCAACCTCATGAAGTTTCGACTCGATCGGCGATCGATACGAAGTCATTCGTATCGATCAAGATGACGTCCAATCGAGCTGAAATTTGGCGGAGATATTCCTCAGCATGTACGCAAGCTTCTGTGAAAATTTCATGGCATTTGGATCAGTGCATCATGAGTTATCGTCGATACGAAATGATGTTCTTCACTAGGCTGTTTGGTTCGAATCCATCTCTTCGAATCGATTGCTTCGAATCGATGATGGCACGTGCTTTCGTGATGACGTGGAGCGCATACTTCGCCTCGATCTGGTCTTTACTCCGAGTTGACCGTGTTGACTCCATATATCTCGGCTTGTTCGTATCGAGGGATGACATGTCACCTAGGCTTGTTGGCTCGATGGATACGAATTGGGAGATGAATGATCGATTCGAAATTAGACCATTCGATGGATACGAAAACATCCCCGTTGATGGATACGAAGCCGATGCTAGGCGATCATTGTGACGTGGTTCATCTACTGATGGTTTCGGACTAGGAGGCGGTGATCGGTTCGAAATAGACAAGTGTTGATGGATACGAACAAGAAGTCTCCTGATGGATACGAAGAGATACTTCTATGATGGATGCGAAGAAGATACTGGCCAATCGTTACGAAGCGCATCATTTG
Organism: Allium cepa; assembly: GCA_030765085.1. Lineage (NCBI taxonomy): Eukaryota > Viridiplantae > Streptophyta > Magnoliopsida > Asparagales > Amaryllidaceae > Allium > Allium cepa. The sequence goes on from CM060940.1 coordinate 176,758,262, forward strand.
ATGATGGGTACGAACTCCATCGATACTAACTCGATGGGTTCGAACACGGCTAATCCTAATTGATACGAACTCATGGGAGTTGACTGATACGGAGTAGGTTATCTGCCGATGGATGCGAAGTAGGGAGATGCCAATGGATTCGAATAAGGAGGAGCCGATGGACTCGAATGAGATCGAGTCGAACCGAGGCGCTTCGATGGATTCGAACCTGATCGATATGAAGTGCGGCATTTCGATGGATACGAAGTCAATAATGGCGATGGATACGAAAACTGGGTCGTTTCTTCTAGATTGAATCGATCATAACTCGAGCATACGAACTCGGATTGACTTGAAATTTGGAATGCAGGCTTTTATGGCTTTGCTTGTCATGTCCTATCAATTGTAGGTCAATCTGGACTCAGACAAAATTCATCGACACCCATAGCAAACCTGCGTAGGCTTGATATCCAAGAGGAGTGATCCTTTGGTTTTCAGTCAGTTTCTTGGTATCATGGCCTTGCCAAAAGGCGGGATAAAATTTGCCCCTTAAAGTACGTCTTGTGGAAACATGATGTGCTTTGAAATGCTGCAATTTCTCTCTGAACAATCATTGCTCTCTTTCGTTGAAAGTTGTACTCTGTATTGCTGTAACCTTGCGTTGACATAACTGGTTGTTGTATAATAGTGCTTAGCTGTTTGTTGTTGTAATCGTAATGAGATGAGTATTCGATCCCTGTGAATGTTTGAAAATCGAATATTAGTCTGACATATATACATATATGTTAATTTGACTCTCGTTAACGTTGCGTGTTCACGAGTCGTTGTCAGTTTAGTTTGTTATCGAATTTTGTGTCGATCCTCTCCTGAACCGATTTGAAATTCGAGTTGAAACAACGCTTGATGGTTGTTTTTGACTATCCTCTTGTATCGATCCTCTCCTGAATCGATGTAAAGGGTTGAAAAGTAGTTTTTAATATCGATGCGAGTCGAAACGATGGATACGAAATGACTGTTCGTATTGATGAGTCTTGATGGATACGAAATATTCGTTCATACCGTTGAGTTTTGATGGATACGAAACATTCGTTCGTATCGTTGATTTTAGATGGATACGAAATATTCATTCGTATCGATGAGTTTTGATGGATACGAAATATTCATTCGTATCGTTGATTTTTGATGGATACGAAATATTCGTTCGTATCGATGAGTTTTGATGGATACGAAATTGTAAACTGGAGGTCCGTAGTTCGATCCTGCGTGAGGGCACCATGGGGCTTCGAGTCGATGGGCTCCATCATCTTCAGTTGTTCTTGCCATGCGCTTCGCATCAATAGATTCACCGTTCATTTCGAACCGATAGAAATTCTTGAACAAATGGAGTCAAACAGGGCGTTCGACTCGACTCGGGTTTGACCGGTTGCGACCGGTTAAGCGGACTGGGAGGCGAATCGACCTAGTTCCTTCTAGGCTTCGTATAAATACTTGGGACTTAGCCATTTTTTACTTTTTTACTTTTCACTTTTGGCTTATACCTTCTGTACTTTCGTATCGATAGAGAGGCCAAGAGAAAGAACTACTTTAGCCTCCAAATCGATTCAATCTTCCTACCCTCGAATCCTAATTTTAACTTAGGTAATTAATTACGAATCCAAGTGGCAAAGTTATCCCAGATTCATTATTTCTTCTTCAATCATCTCTTCTGGCAACATGTGAAACCAGATCTGGGGATGGATCTCGATCGTAAATGGCCATGGCTATGTACGTATCGATCGGGGAAGAAGGAATTAAGGACTTTGAATAATTGATCGAAGGTAGCTTGGCCTCCACTTCGTACCGATGAAAAGAAAACTAGTGTTTGATTTCGTATCAATTGCTGGGTGTTGGGTTCGCATCGATGTTGTGTGGGTTGAGGAGTGATGGTTGTTTGCATGATCGATGCGAAGCTCTCCGATCCGCAATCGATACGAGGTTGGCGCAACTTAACTGATACAAGGGGTATCGATTCGATCCGGAGTGATACGAGGCGTATCATTTTCGAACCGATGCGGTACAAGGTACATTGATTCGAACTCGATCGATACGAAGTGTATCGATTCAAAATTGATCGATATGAAGCCTATCGATTCGAGCTCGATCGATACGAAACGTATCGTTTCGAACATAATCAATGCGAAATGGAGGCTTCTGACCCTTCACTGTCTTGAAATGTGGTGATCGATCCCAAGCCGAGGTTCGATGAATTAGAGAACCTTTTGCATATTTGAACTCTTAACTCCGGCGAGCTTCATTCTCGCATATCTGGACTTAACTGTTAAAGTGCACACTTGACTATCCTTTCGAAGCTCGTCGATGGAACTATAACTTAACACCGTGATAACGAACTTTAATTCGAATCGATTACCAACATCTGGATGATACGGTTGTGACGGTCAGCGATGATGGTCACTCCTACTGGACTCTGATTATCTTTGTTGCTTGCAAGTTTTCTTTAATTCTGCCAAATCTTTTCCAGTAATGCACAGCATTGCACCACACACACTCTTACACGTGGGGAACACATGGGTTCTTTATCGCCTAACGATAATTTCTCATAAGTTAGCTAGTTAAGGAAACTTCAAGTTCGCAGCCGCAAGAAGCTCAGAGTTCAGGCCCTCCCGTGCTTGAAGTACTGGAGATTGAGATTGAAGTTATCGGTCCAGCTCCGGACGAGTTACCTGACTCATCCTTCATTAGTACCCCATCAGACTCTGTTCCGTCCAACATTTTGGAAGACATGCTAGGAAGAATATGCTTAAGGCATGGTTTATCGATGAACGACGTATTATTGCCGAGACCAAATGATAGACCGCACAATCCACCGGAGGGATATACCGCATTCAATCGCCATGCATGCGCAGCTGGGACACTCCCTCCGTTTAACTAGTATATAAGAGAAGTATTGTCGTTTTTGGGGATCGCCCCATCTCAGCTACATTCGAACGGATATGCGTCACTTAATAGCTTGTTCATTGCATTTATGGAGTATCTCTATTGACCGCCACTCCCGATTGAGATCAGATACTTGTTTAACTTCAGGAGTCGGGCTGATAGTCCATCTTTCACATTCCTGGAGGCGGTAAGAAATTGCCAAGTGATCACATGGGCCTAGACTAGATTGAGCTACTTCAGGACGGAGTAGTTTTATGTTAGATGCCCCCGAGGGTTTGCTAGGCGATGGCTATTTAGACGTGAGTATGGCTATCTTTTCAGGTAGTTGATAAAACCGATGTACATAAAGTCGAACTCACATCTCTTTTTCTTTTCAGCCATAATCCAGCGACCCGAAGGTGAACGTTTCAAGGAGATAGTTTGGGTTTTTCAAGAAATCCCAAGTGAAGGGAGGAATATCGAGTCGCTATTGACAGATAGGAATCTTAGGATTCTTGGGCTAATTAAACGAAGACAAAGTATAATGCTCGACGGTGTCTTGAGGACTGCCTCGAAAGAACGAGTTAAACGAAGAAAACCTAAGGTTGTCATAATAGAGGAGGCTGACTCCGAGAGAACACACACCGATGAAGAACCATTGGGTGAATCTGCGGATGCAGCCCAGGATACCGAAGAGCAAAGAAAAGGCAAGGCAACCGTTGTTAAGCCACCTAAAATGGGAAGATGGAAATCGGTTGTCACGACCCGACCCACCTCCAGAATTAGAATTTCGGAGATGTCTCCCCCAAGAACTGAGAATCTTTATAAAGGGCTCGCCGATCTTCCAATTTCGGACGATGTGTCTTTGCAGCATGATGCCGGATTGGACGAACTTTCAGAAGCCTTAGTTTTAAGCGAGTCTCCGCCCACTAGTGTGGTTGACACATCTGGTTGGTCGGGGGGTTGCACCTACATTCACACTTCATGGCACTACACGTTTTGTAATACGCTCACTGTGAGAGATTACTAATTTCGTTTTATGTTTTTTCTTCGCAGATACCATGTTTGGTAGAGGCAGGAGAGAAGGGGATAGAGACTATGACCGTGGACACTCGAGTCATGAGCGCTCTGACAGAGATAAAGATTATAGGCGTCGGTCTCGATCTCGCACGCCACCTCCCAAAGCTCCCGCACCCCCTTTGATTCATATTTCAAGGCCTCCAGAATCTTCACGGCACAAGCCGTCTTCCCAATCATCGAGGTCTGACACTCATCGTAGAACGGAGATCCCCCCCTCCCCGACAACAAAGAAGACATTGACAGAGCCTTCGGGGGAAGGAGCAGTTAGACTTTCTCAGCTGAAGAAAGATTTTCTTGAAATTTGCTTCGATGGTTTTGTCTTCCCCCCATATCTAAAAAGGATACCAGCGTCAGTTGCACCTATGATGCATGATTATCTCTCAGATATATTTTTCCAGTATCAAGAATGGTCAAAAACGACAAATAAACCGTCAAAGGTGGCCTTTGACCGAGCGGCCACGATTGAGAAGATGGAAAAGGAACTTGGTCAAAAGGACCAAATTATTCAGGCGCTCGGCAGTGAGGCCGAGTCTTCTCGCAAATCAGAGATTGAGGCTCTTAAAAAAGCTTATGAAGCCTAGGCGGCAATGGATAGGATGAAGCGCGAGCATTATGCTACGGTGGAGGACATGGGCCACCGAAACACCATTGTAACTGCCGAGCGGGATGCGGCCTTGAAAGAGCTAAACGAGATCAAGGCCAAAGTTTCGGAGATTATGAAGGAGAGGGACACTGCTAACGTTTCCGCACAGGAAGCGTGTGATCATTTGGTGGAGTTTCGAAGGGAAAGAGATGCGGCTTTGGAAAAGGTCCGCGAAGCCGAAGTCGATGAGAAAGTTCGTCAAGCAGAGATCAGGCTAGAGACGGAAATAGAAGAGCTTCTTCATTACTTATAATGCTAATTTGCTGAGGCACAGAAATTTGACATGGCTTGACGATTATCCGACACACTTATTCAACACCTGGAATTTGTTAGTTGAAGAAGAGCAAGCAGCACAGCCGGGCGAAGTTTTTGATGAGTTCGAGTTGGAGAACCGTATATTGACTGATGATGAGAAGAAGATTCTCCACGATTTTATGATCTCTCGTGCGAAAGAGAGATTGGGTATCCAACACTTGGAAGTTGGTGAGGGGTCTGGCGTCGCACACCCAGCTACAAGTTCTGAGATGATTACTTCATCTGGATCCGAGCCGACGCCAGCGATTGAGCCGCAGTTGGTCCCAGGCTACGGCCCTGAGCAGTCACGCTTATCTTCCATAAGGTAGCATTCTTCAGAAGCTGTTCAGTCAGCTACGAGTCAAGTAGAGGAAGGTACTCTACACAAATCTAATGTGCGCCTGAACTGAAGTATTTGTATTGAAGCGTGTTCTAACAACTTCTTTTCTTTCTTTTCCAATGAGCAAAGTTACACCGACTCCTGCAAGTCAAGAATCGCATCAAGAATAGGAGGCCATTATTACTGAAGCGATCACCACGACGACAGTCGTGCCGACCGAGATGACATAGGGGGGTTCAATTACTTTCGACGAACAGATGATGAATGAACTCTTGAGCCAACACAGTGACCCTTTTGCTGACATGTCATTTGTTCTTGGCGCGTTCCCACCTGTTTCTATTGTATCGTCACAGTCCACCACTTTCTATCGTGAATCTCGTGCCGCTCGTGAAGCTGAGATACTTGCTCAAATCAACACAGAGATGGAAGCGGCAACACACGTTGGTAATTCTGAGAGTGTTACGACGGCGGTCGGCCTCGCTTCTCTTGAGGTGATATCTTCTGGGGACACGCTTGTCGGAACCAGCATGCCCATTCCGCACCCAGTGGTAGACCCGACTCCTCCAGAAGAGAATATTCCTTTAAGTTCAAGTTCGGAGGAATATATCGATATCATGCCTTCACCAGAGGAAGATCTGCCAAAGGGTATGGGGTCGAAGCGGAAGACTGTTAGTGGTTCCAGCGGTTCCGCGTTGAAGAAAAAACCAAAGAATAAAAAGTAGACGATCTCCCTTTGGTGCATTTTTGGCAGTTAGGAAGTTGCTTTTATTTTTCTTTCATAGGCTATGTATAGGTGCAGGCTTGGCCCCCCGCTAGTAGGAATTTTTGGAATAACTTGTACATGAATCTTCACATACAGTTAGTTGAAATAAAATTTAGTTTCTTTGCTTCAACTCTCATTTCTTTTGTGCTTAAGTATTTGCAGTATTTGTCTTTCAGTCTAGTGTACTTGTGGTGTTTCTACCTTCAAGTTGAGTATGTTTTATTTGCCAAGTCTGAGAATCATGATCACATGTCGTGATTGATAAATGAGTTGAACCTTGGATATTGTATTGCTTCGGTTAGTGATTAACACTTAAGCTTTTTGCCCCCAGTTCCGGGGAACAACATTTGTATTTCGGTGGTCGATCGCACCTATTGCAAATCTTGAGCAGATGTCCACACTCCGGGGACTTAAGATGATCTGTGATCGATAATCTGGTTCGCGCTCTGGGAGTTCGAGGGTTATCGATGTTTGTAACACAGTTCGCACTCCAGGAACTTTGACTTGGTATTTGTACTCTAATTCACACTCTGAGAATTTGGAGTCAGCATGTATATTTCGGTTCGCACTCCGGGAACTTGGACTTGATGTTTGCACTCTAATTCACGCTCTGGGAACTTGGAGCTAGTATTGACGTTTCGGTTCGTGCTCTGGGAACCTGAAATTGATGTTTATACTCCGATTCGCGCTCTGGGAATTTGGAGTTAACCGACAGATGGTCAGTCACACCTGTTTGGGATTTCCAGAAATTCGTTCGCACTTTGGGAATGATGGATTTATCGGGATCGTGGATGGTCGGATCACATCCACCCCAAGTTAACAAGCAAGGTCGTTAGACGGACGGATCCATCCTCCTCAAACATGGTTAGGATACAGCCGAAGTCGTTAGGCAGACGGGTCCACCCTCTCCGGAACTGCATTTATATGTTAATACTCCAACTCGCACTTTGGGAGTTTGGAGTTAGTGTTTATACTCCAATTCATACTTTGGGAATTTGGAGTTAGGATTTATATTCCGATTCTCACTCTGGGAACCTAGAGTTGATGTTTATACTCCAATTCGCACTCCGGGAATTTGGAGTTCGGATTTATACTCCAGTTCGCACTCTGGGAACCTAGAGTTGATGTTTATACTCCAATTTGCACTCCAGGAATTTGGAGTTTGGATGTATACTCCGGTTCGCCCTCTGGGACCAAGAGTTGAGGCTTATACTCCAATTCGCACTCTGGAAAAGTGGAGTTAGGATTTATACTCCGGTTCGCACTCTGGGAACCTAGAGTTGATGATTATACTCTAATTCGCACTCTGGGAAAGTGGAGTTAGGATTTATACTCCGGTTCACTCTGGGAACCTAGAGTTGATGATTATACTCCAATTCTCACTCTGGGAAAGTGGAGTTAGGATTTATACTCCGGTTCACACTCTGGGAACCTAAAGTTGATGATTATACTCCAATTCGCACTCTGGGAATTTGGAGTTAGTTGTAGGACTGCCGTGTGTCGGTCCAATTCAGCCTTTGATGTGATGGCTTTCCCCCGAGCTAAGGTTTCACTTAGTGAGTGGTCGGTCGTATCACATTCACTCGTTATTTGAATAAATTCCATCGTGCGATAGAACTTAGCTCTTCGTGCGTCGTGATTGTTGAATGTCGCATTCGATGAATCACAACTCTAGATTGAAGAGATAGTAATTTATTTTTGGAACAGAAAAACATGGCAAAGTCAGTGCCTTATTACAAATTCAAACTTCAAAATGCAAAGGAAATTGCAAAGTATTCATAGACTAGATAGAGCCTGCCATGTGTAACAGTGACGAAGATCCTCGTCGTTCCAGGCTCCTAACAAAGTGGGTCCGCTACTGACGGCGTTTATCACCAATCTCCCGCCGGGACGGGTAGAGTCCTCATGTCTCGATCGATTGGGTTCATTATTTTGATTTGATGGGCCCGCTTCTCAAGGCTGCGACACCTGAAAAACTGTTCCGGCTTTCTTTCTCTAATCAATTTTTCTACGAGATCTTGTAAGTGACGACATTCATTCATATTGTGCCCGTAGCTTTCATGGAACCCGCAAAATTTTCCCGTCTGGATTTGCCTCTCTGACGACGGTTTTGTAGCAGGTTTTTTGTATTGAATTGTATTACAGGTTTGTAAATACAAGTTCTCCAGTGATGTATTCAAAGGAGTGTAACTGTCAAACATAGGATTCTTACGCTGTGGGCCACGATTTTGATTTCGTTTTTTAGTTTGATTCACGCTCTCTCTCCGCTGAGCTTGTTTGTTTTTAAGGTTCAACTGAACTTTTTCGAAGCTCTCACCGGACTGTTTGATTACGACATTGCTTTAGATCCCTCCCGTGCTTGGCCCTGCATCATTCTACTTCCTAGACTTTTTCGCATCTTCCCTTCTCAGGAATTGAGCCGCCTTGGCGTGGAAACGGTCCAATGATGCAGGTGGCTTTCCAGCCAACCAGTTGCCAAACTCAGAGTCGGGGTCAATCCCCTTAGTCAACGCCATAAGGATGGAGTTATCATTCGGATTTCTGATTTCCGCACATGCAGTATGAAATCTCTCTAAGTAGTGTCTGAGCGTCTCTCCAGGAGCTTGGGTGACGCTAGACAAAGTGTTGACGTCTTTCGGTCTTGCGACATGCATGTGGAATTGCTCAATAAATTTTGTGGCCAACTGGTCAAAGGAGGAAATGGATCGAGGTGGCAGTCGAGTGAACCACATGGTAGCGATGTCCCCCAAGGATATGGGGAAACTATGACACTTCACTGCATCGTCAGCTCTAGCAGCGCTCATCGACCATTCATATTTCAGAATATATTGGTTGGGGTCGGAGTTCCCCTCGTACATGGGTAGAGTCAGCATCCTGAATCGCCGTGGGGGTTCATTAGTAAGAATATCGTCCCTGAAAGGAGTGTGACTTTGAGAAATTCCCCAGTCGTCGTTTGTGAGACCCTGGCTCTCATGGATCATCTGACGTATCATGGTCGGAAGATCCGGCATTTGTATGCTATGTACGGCTCGTGCCGGAATGTGATTGTGTTTCATATTCTAGGGTTGGGCCAGATGTTGTCGACGGTCCAAATCTTGCATTCTTGGCTCATAGTCCTCTGGGACGTACAGTTCAGGAGTACGCCCATGCTGACGGCGGTCCAGGCTCGGCTGATTTTGGGCATCGACCCCTGGTTCAACCGTTACGTTAGTGGCGCGATGTTATGTGGTGTTATGGGGAATGGCACCTCCTCGGGGGATGGCCTAGTTTGGAAACTGGCTGACGGACCAACTCTCAGTTGTCCAACAATCATTATCGGTTGATATGCAGCAGCTTGTATGTGACTCCCAACTAGCCGGGGTCGTGGAAATCGATGATGATAATCAGAAGATGAAGAACTTCCGCTGGAGGAGTGAGAAACATGGTCCCTCCTAGATCTCCTTCACTTCTGGCGATTCAGCTGATTGGTCAGCTCGGCGTTAGCGCGTAGTTGTTCTGTTAGTTGTTGCCGACTCTGGGTCAGCTCTTGGAGCAGCAGCTGAAACTCTTGTCGGGTAACCGGACCTGATGGTTCCGAGTGTCCGGTAGCATCTTGGTTAGAGGGAGGTAGTGGCGCATGATTCTGTCTATCCTATTCCTCTTGATTGATAGCGTTAGAGGTGGTCCTTGTGCTAACCATCTTGAAGGTTGAATTCCTTTCCTAAACTTTATGCAAATCTGAATAGAAGGGAAGGAACTTGGATTTGTAATCTAGATCTCTCTCTTAGATTTATTCAATCCGGTATCGACGACAGATCCAAAGAGCAGGAGAAAATCTGGGTTTTCTCAGTGAAAGCATCAAAGTGTTTGCACCAAAATTGGTCACAACACTCTTCGGAACTTTTTGAAGAGATAATAATGAAGAATATAAATTGAAAATGAGTATTATCTAACAAAAACTCCAATCAACAGGAAAGTAAATGCGTAGACAAACAATTTAGAGTGGTTCGGTGTGTTGCCTACGTCCACTATGAAGTTTTTTGGTGTTTTATTGATTCTCTTTCAACGATTACAAGTTGTTACATCAAACAACAATAAGTTACAACTGAAAATTCGAAATTGACAGCAAGAATATGGTGTAGGATGATGGAGATCTCGATTCGGCAGAGTCTGGACGCTTGAGAGTCAAGAAGATCCCTTTTTTCTGTGGGCTCCGGGGCTCTATTTATAGGCATAGGAGGCTGAGACTTCGCTCAAATCTCGGGAGACTTTTTCTGGCACGTTAGTGGACCCACGCGACCAACCTCAGGAAGTTTCGACTCGATCGGCGATCGATACGAAGTCATTTCGTATCGATCAAGATGACGTCCAATCGAGCTGAAATTTGGTGGAAATATTCCTCAGCATGTACGCAAGCTCCTGTGAAAATTTCATGGCATTTGGATCAGTGGATCATGAGTTATCGTCGATACGAAATGATGTTCTTCACTAGGCTGTTTGGTTCGAATACATCTCTTCGAATCGATTGCTTTGAATCGATGATGGCACGTGCTTTCGTGATGACGTGGAGCGCATATTTCGCCTCGATCTGGTCTTTACTCCGAGTTGACCACGTCGACTCCATATATCTCAGCTTGTTCGTATCGAGGGATGACACGTCACCTAGGCTTGTTGGCTCGATGGATACAAATTGGGAGATGAATGATCGATACGAAATTAGACCGTTCGATGGATACGAAAACATCCCCGTTGATGGATATGAAGCCGATGCTAGGCAATCATTGTGACGTGGTTCATCTACTGATGGTTTCGGACTAGGAGGCGGTGATCGGTTTGAAATAGACAAGTGTTGATGGATACGAACAAGAAGTCGCCTGATGGATACGAAGAGATGCTTCTATGATGGATGCGAAGAAGATACTGGCCGATCGTTACGAAGCGCATTATCTGCTGATGGGTACGAACTCCATTGATACAAACTAAATGGGTTCGAACATGGCCAATCCTGATCGATACGAACTCATGGGAGTTGACCGATACGAAGTAGGTTATCTGCCGATGGATGCGAAGTAGGGAGATGCCAATGGATTCGAATAAGGAGGAGCCGATGAATCGAATGAGATCGAGTCGAACCGAGGCGCTTCGATGGATTCGAACCTGATCGATACGAAGTGCGGCATTTCGATGGATACGAAGTCAACAATGGCAATGGATACGAAAGCTGGACCGTTTCTTCTAGATTGAATTGATCATAACTCGAGCATACGAACTCGGATTGACTTGAAATTTGGAATGAAGGCTTTTATGTCTTTGCTTGTCATGTCCTATCAATTGTAGATCAATCTGGACTCGGACAAAATTCATCGACATCCATAGCGAACCTGCGTAGGCTTGATATCCAAGAGGAGTGATCCTTTGGTTTTCAGTCAGTTCCTTGGTATCACGGACTTGCCAAAAGGCGGGATAACATCTAACATCGGTGATCGTACGAATGACACCATCAAACATCCTAATCATCACGCTACCAACACCAACCGTACGGCAAGAAGCATCATTACCCTTCAGAACTTCTCCTCCATCAATTTCATGGTAAGGGGAAAAGCAGTTCCTATCAGGTATCATATGATAGGATACGCAAGAATCAATTATCTATAAGTTTCTCTTCTCAGAAGAGCCAGAAGATGTAAATACATCAATGTCACTTTCTATATCTGAATTCTCTGCTGTAGAAGCCGAGACTTGTTTTGTATCTTTTCTTCAAGCTTGAGACATTATGATATGAAGTGCCTTGATTTCTTACAATAATGACAAGTCAAATTCGTAGGTCCTCTAGACTGAGACCGTGAAGAATTCCGTCCTCCACCTTTCTTCGACCTGCTATGGCCTTTACCTCTCTGAACAGATAAGCCTTCGGTCTTACTATCCAAGCTAGTGCTTGCCAATCTACCTTTTAATACTTCATTATGAAAACTAGCCTTAACATTATACAAGCTAATTTTACCACGACCATAAATCATGGAATTAACAAAAGAAGTATACTCCTTCAGCAAGGAACATAAGAGGATCACAGCTTGAGCCTAATCGGTAATAACAGGTTCATAATCAAAGTCTTCAAAGCATTTACATTCTTCATGAGATCAGCTTCAGGCTTCATCTTGAATGAATAGAGTTGTTGCTGAAGAATAATTCGATTAGTGAGAGATTTGTCTTGATATGCATCCGATAATGCATCCCGTAGTTCTTTCACCATTTTCTTCTGAGAGAATTCTCAAAGAACTTCATATGAAAGATGAGGAAAAAGACTCAACTGAATTGTTGTGAGAGCTTCATCTTCCATCTCTTTCAAATCAGTTGCACCAATACCTTTCAATTTCTCAGGCGTAGAAACAACCTTATAAGTCTTCTCCTTCTTTAATACAGCCTTCATGTTCATCTTCCAAGTACCAAAATCTCCATTTCCGTCAAAACGTGTTACTTCATAATTACCACCAGATCTACCAACAGACTTACTAGAAGTAGCCATTAATATCCAAACAGGAACAATAACACTAGCTCCGATACCAAACTATAGTGAAATTTGTTTTAATTTGAACGGAAGCGAATTATTTGATCAGGATCTAGTATTGTCTATTTAGATACAAATGGAACGTTAAAAAAATCAATTATGCAGTCTCACGTAAACAATAGCAGAAATAAGAGATACAAAAGATTTAATGCGGTTCAGATATGAATATCCTACGTCCACGGAGACCCAACAATTTTTTTTATTTTACTAAAGAAAAGAGTACAAAAGAGAGAAAAGAGTAATGGTGGATGCTCTTACACGCTCACTTTCATATGAAGATGAAATTCCTTCATTTAAATAGACTTGATAATGAATGGTTGCTTGAAGATTAAGAAAATCAATTTTTTGATTACTCAAATATCTTTTCAAATTGTATGATTTGATTTTAGTATAAATGGATGACGTAATTTTGGTTTTCATATCTTTCCTTTGATGGATTGATTCTTCATGCCTAATCATTTATTTATTTATATAGCAAATGCATCGATTAATTGATAGATTGAATAATTGATTAGTTTCCCTCAAAATATTCTTCCACATACCAGTCAAATTAATTGATTTGAATGAATGAATCAATCAATTTCTTTGCTCTAATATTTGAATCATCCAAATTTCACACTACCATCAAACTCAAAAAAGGAACACCACTTAAAAGCTGATTATAAACATTATTCAACAACAATATCATGATAGTACAACATGAATTTATCATCTAGCAACACACTCAGTCTTCTCCATGATTCACAGGCACAGCCATGAGTTTAAGTGGAGAGTTTCTATGCACAGTAATTCCCGGAGACTCATCCATATCGATATCCTCTCTCGTCATTCCTTCCGGCAACTTCCAATCAAAATGATATAGTAAATTTGCCAAAGCAATCTCAACCACCGCAATTCCCATATGCATTCCTGGACATATCCTTCTTCCAGCTCCAAATGGTATCAACTCAAAATCATGTCCCCAAAAGTTAATTGAACTATCCATAAATCTCTCTGGACAGAATTCGTTAGGCTTCTCCCAAACATTTGGATCTCTTCCCATTGCCCACACGTTAATCATCAATCTTGTTTTGGGAAGAATATCATAGCCGTCGACCTTGAAATGCTGCATAGTCTCTCTTTGAACTAGTAAAGGCACTGGTGGGTGCATTCTCATTGTCTCCTTTAATACACATTTCATATATGTAAGCTTGCCTATCTCACTTTCTTCTATTTTCCCTTCTCTTTTCATGAACATTCCTCTTACTTCATCTTGTGCTTTTTTCAATGCTTTCGGATTTCTCATAAGTTCCGTCATTGCCCATTCAACTGCTGCTGAGGATGTATCCGACCCAGCCACAAATATATTCTAAAAAGAAAAAGGATCCTTACCAAATATACCCATCCAATGATAAATATGTAACCATATTATACTTTATATAGAATAGTGAATTTTTGCCAATGGTATAGAAGCATAACTGTAACACTGTACAATCTGAAGATAACGTTTTAAAAACTACCTATATTTCTATTCGTACCAGGATACATGATCAGATATATGATGTATTTATATGTTACATATTACATTCAGGTCTGTGGATAGATTGGATAAGAATAGTTAATCTGGTATATTTGTATAATTAAAACTAAACTCCTATTTTATATGGCTAAAAGAGCTAGTGATATGTTGGGAAAAAAAAGAATGAATAAATCAAATGAATGTTATTACCATAAGGATTCCCTTAATCTGTTCATTCGTCAACTCATTTGTAGTCCTCTGTATACGTAATAGAGAATCAACAATGTCTTCATCAGTGTCCCTTCCACTATTAAAACAATCTTGTTTGCTCATATGTGTATCAATAACCTGCTGATATATTTCATCCAGTTGAAGAAAGTTCTTCTGTAACCTAGCATGCGAACCATTAACAACATCCAGCCATCCAAGCATGGGTATGTAATCAGCATAGAAGAAAGCCATGAACAAGGCTTGTGTTTCCTTCAAAAGTTTACGTATGTTTGCCCCACCACCATCTTTCAAATACTGTTTTCCAAATGCAGTCCTACATGTAATGTTATTGGCAAGCAACATAAGCTCCTCTTCCAGGTTAATCTCTGTATCTCTTGAAACCGATATGTTTCTCACCATCTTTTTAACCTCTTCTTCTCTGATAGATCGAAATGATGCTAACTTTTTCATATTGAATAGTTGGAGGATGCAGATTTTACGTAGAACTCTCCACTCTTGACCATAAGGTATGAAGACAACATCGCTCAAGCCATAACTCAATTTATCAACTGAGGTGAGAAGTGGCCGGCTGCAACAGTTGAGATCGTTGGTTTTCAAGAACTCTTTTGCAGTTTCAACAGAAGAAGCAACTATTGTGGGGATGCTTCCCACTTTGAAGTAAACAAGAGGTCCATATTTTTGAGAGAATCTGTAGAAAGAACGATGTGGAAGCTCACTGAGATTATGAAGGTTTCCGATTATTGGCAGGTTTCTTGGTCCTGGTGGGAGATTGTATTTTCTTTGATTTCTTCTTCTTTTAATTTGTGCCAGTACAATCACAAGAAATATGGTTACGAAGAAAAGTATATTCGGCAGCATAGTTGTACGTGGATTATGATTGCCTATCATATGTGTGTATATATAGATGTAACAGGTGATTAAATGAGGACCTGTCAAGATGTATGTATGGTAGTAATAATTTGAACATTCGTATTCATATTGTGCATGGCAACAATTTTGATTTTTTTCGAAAAATTACAGGGGACAATAACACTAATTGTTGGGCGGATTTTCACCCAGAAGATCTCAAGACCAAGAAGCCGCAGTTTCACCCGGGCTCGCGAGCAACCTCTACTTTGTTATCCCGTTTTTTGGTCAAAACTGGAATATCAATGTCGAGCGCGTCTCCACCACGATCAAGCTAAGAAGAAGCAACCAGCAAGCGTATGTAAGCCCAGAGTTCCACTCAAAATCCAAATACAAAGTCCATTCGGCCTTATACTCTCATGTTCATTCGGCTATGCAAGCATACAGTCCCATTCGGCATTCACATGCGCAAGTTCATTCGGCATAAGCTACCGAACCAACTCCCTGCTACCCCATGCCGAACCAACTCCCTGCTACCCCATGCCGAACCAACTCCCTGCTACCCCATGCCGAACCAACTCCCTGCTGCCCCATGCCGAACCAACCACGAGAACTCACCATCAACCGAACCAAGTAACCACCGAATCAAACCCAAGGTGGCACCGAACCACACTCCTCTCCTCTACCACCGAACCAAGCTTCGCCGAACCAGAAAGCTGCCAGTCCAGATTGCTTCAGCCCAAGCCCACCTGCAGCTATATACTTCCAAGACCCCTGCCCCCTACCTCACTCTATAAATAGAGGGGCAGGAGTACAACAATGGAGGACAATTTTTGGAGACAAGTTTGAGAGCTCAAGCAAGGAAGGAACTTTCAAACTACTTTCATACACTTGTACACAACGCATTGTACTTGTAACCTGAAAGAAAGAAGATAATAACATATAAAGTGGACGTAGGCACATTCTGGCCGAACCACTATAAATCTGTGTGTCTTTTACATTTCAGCCCCTACTTTTCTCATATTTACATACTCATCTAAAATCATTGAATATTACATATAATCAACTAAATAATACGACTTGGAGGTGTTTGTCCATTTTTTGTGCAAACATTTTTGGTGCTTTCACTGAGAACTGAACTCAGGCTTCATCTTCTCCCACTCAACCTTTTTCCTAACGACAT
Organism: Allium cepa; assembly: GCA_030765085.1. Taxonomy (NCBI): domain Eukaryota; kingdom Viridiplantae; phylum Streptophyta; class Magnoliopsida; order Asparagales; family Amaryllidaceae; genus Allium; species Allium cepa. The sequence continues at coordinate 176,774,576 of CM060940.1, forward strand.
CACTCGTTGCTTAGAAATCATGCCTTCCAAACAGAGAAGGGATGTTAACAAAGGAAAGAACATCGCAACTAGCAGCCTTCCAGATCCAGCAATCACAGATCAGCCCACTTCAACAGCAGTACCAGATGAAAATCAGGAAAATCCAACTGGTCCCGCAACGGAACAACCAATCACTAGGGCAGATCTGGACAGGGTTGTGGCTGAAGTAACTAACCGCTTCACATCCCAACAAGAAACTTTGGTGGACCAACTCATGACACGCTTAAGGGACGCTGAAGAGTCCAACCGCAACACTGAATCATGGGGTGAATCCCAATCCGGAGGATCCCGGAGGCAACAAAGGTCTTCACTCTTCGAACAAGCTATCAACAGGAAAAACGATGATAGGGGCCGCGCCCGGACTCAGCCCGAATTCCGACTCGAGGAAGCCCTTGGAACCGAACCTAGCGGGGGAGGCACCAGGCGAGGGTCGGATGTAGCTGAGCCAGTCATGCCACCTAATCATAGAAACCCCGCTGAACGGAGCCGAGCTAGAACCCAGCCCGAAGTTGACCCCATGGATGTGCTCGAAACAGAACCCCACAGGGGAAGATCAAGGCAGGGGGCAACTGTAGCTGGTCCTAGCGTGCATCCAAGCAGCCAAAGACAACCACTGGATAATGCTAGAGGTGATAGACTGTACCATCCCTACAGGTCATCTGGGCGAGATAGATCCCGCAGGGAAGAACCGAGCTCATTTTTGTCCGCTCCAAGTTCTGACGAGCGGATGGCACGATTATTCAGAGAATGTGTCCAACGGGAGCAAAGGGACCGGGGAATAGGCGCTAGGGTCACCAGTCCCTTTACCCGAAATATCGAAACTGCCATCACCCCCCGGGAATGGAAAATGCCAACCATGGAACCTTACAAAGGAACTTCCGACCCCATCGTACACCTGCAGAGATACACCCAGCATATGCTCATGAGTGGAGCAACAGAAGGAGTATTATGTAAATGCTTTCCGCTATTCCTATCAGATCTAGCTACCTCCTGGTTCTGCCATCTACCCCAAGGATCCATCAACTCATGGGAGATGTTAAAAGAAAGGTTTATTAGCCAGTTCCGCATCCATGTGGAACAACCCAGGGATGCTTATTCTCTATCCAATGTCAAACAGAAAACCGGAGAGACGCTACAACAATATCTAACACGGTTCAACGCCGCAGCGGCAGCAGTTCAAGATGCCGATGAAAAACTCACTCTAATGGCCCTCTGTAGTGGTGTGCATCCAGACACCAAGTTTGCCAGAAGATTAACTAAGGAAAAACCAGTTACCTTGCCTGATTTCTTCCATGAAGCTGGAAAGTATATGAGACTCGAAGACGCTGCTACGGAGAGGCAGCCAGGGCAACAAGGCAAGATAATTCAGGACAAGGTTCCCACTGCAGCTAAGGACGCTCGAAGAAATGAATCTAGAGACAATGCTGGGGGCAGAAAGGGTGAGAAGCGCCAATATCGACCAGGGCCAAGATTTGACTCCTACACTCCTTTGAATGAAACAATCGAAAACATCTACCTAGCCACTCAGGGCGAACTCGGATACAAGCGCCCCCCGCACAAGAAAGAATCAGATAACGCACTCAAGTCCGGAAAGTTCTGTCGCTTCCACGAATCCCACGGACATGACACCAATGAATGCCACCATCTTCGGGACTTGATCGAAGAACACATTAGAAGAAGAAGACTGGAACGTTATGTGAAAAGTCAGAACAGGACTCCAACTCCTGCCAATGAGAACTCAAAGCAACCCCTCCCAGAAGTAGGCGGAGGGAGTCGCAACAATCACAACACCAGTGGCTCTAGTCAAGAGAAGATAGTAGTCCTTACCATCTCAGGAGGACCACACATTGCCGACAGAAGTTGGGCAGAGATGGAAAGGTACGGCAAGTCGCTTAGAAATACCGAAGGATACGTTAACTCCGTCACAGAAGAACGCCAACCGAAACGAAAAGAGAGCGACGACATCATATTCAGTAGACGCGATTTGGAAGGAAGACAGTACCCACATATGGATCCTATGGTCATCTCTGCCTGGTTCGGCCCTGCTAAAGTTTTTCGGATTCTAATAGACACGGGAAGCTCCGTAAACATCTTGTTCAAACATGCTTTCGACAAAATGAAGTTATCAATGAAGGATGTGTCTCCCTGCGACAAACCCCTGCACGGTTTCACTGGAGATGCAAAAATGCCCCTCGGGCAACTTGACCTCTTCGTCGAAATAGGAGGTCATCCCCGCTCCGTTGTGCGAAAACAAACGTTCGTACTAATAGAAAACCACTCGGCTTACAACGCTTTCTTGGGAAGACCAGCCTTGTCTGACTTTCAGATTGTATTAGCCCCCTGGTGCCTGAAAATGAAATTTCCAACAGACAACGGAGTAGGAGAAGTAGAAGGAGATCAAGGTGCTGCCCGAGACTGCTACGTAACTGAACTTCGCAATAACCGCAGAAAGAATAAAGGAAAAGATGCAGAGACTACTCTCTGCATGAAAAGCTTGGAGGCATAGCAACTAAAGAAAGCCCCTCCTCTTCGATACACAAGCGATCCCTTCAATGAACTAGACCCCAGGGATAAAGAGGAGGAGGCTACCGCCGAGCCTGCAGAGGCTATGGAATTCGTATCGGTAGATAAGCATGATTCAAGTAGACTATTAAAAATCGGATCTCAGCTGAAAACGGAATTGAAGGATCGACTCATTGACTTTCTCCGCCACAACTTAGATGTATTTGCGTGGACCCATGCCGATATGACAGGAATCTCCCCAGACGTAGCATGCCACATGTTGAACATCGATCCCACCAAGGTACCAGTGAAGCAGAAAAAGAGGAGCATGGGGGCAGAGCGATCAGCAGCCCTTGATGAGGAAGTAAAAAATCTACTTGCTAATGACTTCATACGGGAAGCCATCTACCCAGAATGGATCGCTAACCCAGTGCTAGTAAAAAAGGCCAATGGAAAGTGGCGAACATGTATTGACTTCTCCAATCTGAATGACGCTTGCCCGAAAGACTGCTTCCCACTTCCCCGAATTGACCAACTCGTGGACAGCACAGCTGGGCACGAACTCCTATCTTTTATGGATGCATACTCAGGATATAACCAGATCCCCATGCACGCTCCCGATCAGGACCACACTAGCTTCATCACCGACCGCGGATTATATTGTTACAAAGTCATGCCTTTTGGACTCAAAAATGCTGGAGCTACCTATCAACGCCTCGTCAACAAAATGTTCGCAGAACTGATAGGATGTACTATGGAAGTATATGTGGATGACATGTTGGTGAAGTCCAGGAAAGCCAACGACCATGTAAGCCATCTGGACGATATGTTTCGGGTACTTCGCCGATATGGAATGAAGCTGAATCCTCTAAAGTGCTCCTTCGGAGTATCATCGGGAAAATTCTTAGGATTCATCGTCCACGCCAGAGGAATCGAAGCAAACCCTGAACAAATCCGAGCTTTAAAAGAAATAAGGATACCTTCCACTCGAAAAGAAATGCAGAGCCTAAACGGAAAGGTGGCCGCCCTAAGCAGATTCATTTCCAAGGCAACTGACAAGTGTGTCCCTTTCTTCGAAGCACTCAAGAAAGACAAAGGGAGGTTCGAGTGGACCGACGAATGCTTAAAAGCCTTCCTCAACCTAATCGAACACCTTCAGAGACCACCAGTACTCTCAACTCCAAATGAAGGTGAAGTGTTATACCTATACCTCGCTGTATCATCTCATGCTCTAAGCGCCGCCTTGGTAAGAGAAGAAGACCGCACACAACGTCCGGTTTACTTTGTAAGCAAGAGATTTACGGGGGCAGAAGCCAGATATCCTAAACTTGAGAAGTTAGCATATTGTTTATTGATCGCGTCACGGAAACTGCGACATTACTTCCAGTCTCACTCCATCAGGGTTCTAACCGATCAACCACTAAGGCAAGTGCTCCATCGTCCTGACACTTCTGGGCGACTCCTCAAATGGTGCATCGAACTAAGTCAGTATGATATCACCTACCATCCCCGCACCGCTATCAAAGGACAAGCCATGGCTGATTTCATTGCCGAATTCACTACCAACGAAAGCAAGGAACAATCCGAAGTAGCAAAAAACATCAAGTGGAACCTCTTTGTAGACGGAGCATCGAACGAACAAGGCTCGGGGGCAGGTATTGTGATCGTCACCCCCAGGGGAAGAAAGTTGTACTATGCATTAAGATTGGAGTTCACGGCCACTAACAACGATGCTGAATATGAAGCAGTAATAGCGGGATTGGAACTGGCCCTAGAAATTGGGATCAATTCCTTATGTATTCATAGTGATTCTCAGCTTATCGTAAACCAGGTACTAGGAGAATTCCAGACTCGAGGAGAACGGCTCACAGCATACCTAAAGAAAACCAGACTGCTGCTCGATCGATTGGACCATTATCTAATCAAACACATTCCTCGAGAAGAAAACCAAGAGGCAGATGAACTTGCAAAGCAAGCTAGTATGAAGGACGGCACCATTCCCGGAGCACTAGTAATCTCAAGGCAGCTAGCCCCAAGTTTCGAACAAGTAAATCTGATAACTGCAATCGAAGAAGGAACCTGGATGACTCCTATCCGGAAATATTTGCAAGATGGCATACTACCCGACAGGCGTGACGAAGCCAAGAAGATCTTGAGAAAAGTTCCCCACTACACAATACAAGAAGGCATCCTCTACCGGCGTGGCTTCTCTAGCCCCTTATTAAGATGCGTCGCCGGAAGGGAAGCCAAGGAGATATTAACAAACATCCATCAGGGAGGATGCGGAGATCACACTGGAGGACAGACTTTGGCAAGAAAGATACTCCGATATGGATATTACTGGCCCACACTAAACAAAGATACCCTAGACTTCGTTAAGAAATGCGACAGATGTCAGAAGTTCGCCAAGATCCCTCGACTGCCCACAAACGAAATTACTCAAATGACCAGCCCTTGGCCCTTTGCTGTATGGGGAATTGACTTAATTGGCGAACTGCCAACGGGCCGAGGCGGAGCCAAATATGCTATAGTGGCAGTCGATTATTTCACCAAATGGGTGGAAGTGGAACCTTTAAATAAAATATCTTCAGCAAAAATTATTAACTTCTTGATCAAAAACATTCTGTGCAGGTATGGAGTCCCCCTCAAGATCGTATCAGACAACGGACTCCAATTTGACAGCGAAGAATTTGCCGACTGGTGCCAAGAGCATGGAATTCATAAAAGCTTCTCATCAGTAGCTTACCCTCAGGCAAACGGACAAGTTGAAGCTGTCAACAAAATTCTCAAAACCCTAATCAAGAAGAAACTTGAAAAGTCAAAAGGCGCTTGGGTGGACGAACTTCCTACGGCACTATGGGCATACCGCACATCTTTCAGAACATCAACGGGACATACTCCTTTCTCTTTGGCATATGGATCGGAGGCAATGCTCCCAGTTGAGACTATTGTGCCTTCCCACCGTAGAATCCACTACAACCCAGAAGAAAACGAAGAACTCCTCCTCATGTCTTTGGAACTGATTGAGGAAAGGAGAAACGATGCAGCACTCAAAGCAGCAGCTCACAAACAAAAAGTGGCAGCACTATACAATTCCAAAGTCAAGCATCGCAGCTTACAAGAAGGAGATCTTGTCCTCAGGCGAATCTTTCCGCGCCCCGGGGCACTGGACCCCATCTGGGACGGACCATATGTAATTCACAAAGATCTCCACAACGGAGCTTACATTTTGTCAACAGTGGACGGAGAGGTGTTCCAGAGGGCATGGAACATCCGACACCTCCGTCGATACTTTTCTTAACTTGTACTGCCCATATGAAGTGAATTAACAAAGAGAACCAGTGGACGTAGGCATTTTCGTGCCGAACCACTTTAAAAAATCTTGTCTCTTTTTAACTTGTTCCTTTATGTCTTGGCTACTTGTTAAGTTTTATCCCTTTCTGTTGAACAAAATCCTATGGCATCTCCACTCAAGACGCACCGCGGCCTCATCTAGACTAGGCCTAACAGGTACGCCACGATTCTATGCACTCGCCAATGAGACTCTTTTGCTCCAGCATCCCTCTGCTGCGGGTTAACTCATTGCGCGCCTGCCCTCAAAGCCAACTGTAATGAGCCGATTATAAGTCATCATAAAGGCCGACTATAGCCGATGGCAGCTCATTACGGCGTTCGGCTCGTCGGTAACCGTGAACCTACTTTAAGCCCCAACATAAGGTGTGGCCAGCCAGGGGTAGTTCACGGCCAACGGCACCCACGCTAGCCGGCCACGGTAAATCGAATAATACCCACGATTACGGACCATAACGGTTCGGGTAGTTACCGTGCGCGATCTCGGCTCCGATGTGTCTTAAGTGCGGCTGTGGTAAAAAAGAAAACTCCCCGCGGAGGCGTAAGATGGGTGACAAATGTCTCCAAGACCCACAGCTAGGGAAAGTGACTACAAAACCCGTTTGCCACGAACTTAAGCACATCGACGGCCTTCCGTGACTGGAAGTTTTACTTTTACTATATTTCCATTCCATTTAAATATTTTTCTCCTATCCTGTATAACAAACTCTAAAGTACAGGAAACCAAATAGGAAGCATTCACTCATGAGGCTCTAAGCCTGCGTGCTGGGTAGCAGGGCGCTCTGCTATACCCGTGAACAGTTACACAAGACACTCAAAGCTACCGCCTGCGAATAAAACATAAAGGGCGGTACTCTCTTCTCTTGTACATAAATGCGTAACTATAACTTATTCATACACTGACATTGCACAACGTGAAATTATATTTCAAGCAAAAACTTAACATCAAACACAAGTGGAATCACAGGCATATACATAATTATACTTCTCACACAGCGCATAAAGATAGCAACAACATTTAAACATGACAAAATCAGCTTATATTATAAGATCACACGAAGTTATTCTTTGCAAATAATTTTATTACAGTTGCATATCAAAGACTAACATGAACAGTGATAAAAAAGAAACAAAAAGATGGCAGATGCATCCACACTCCATCACCAACTCCCCCAGCCTACTTAGCCGCAGGATCGGAGCCCCCAGCATGTGGATCTGAAGTCCCACCTGTCCAGATCAGAAGAGGAATTCATTAAACGAACGATCAAGTTATGAAAACACGAAAAGAAAAGAAAGGGAAAAGAATAACTCACCAGCATCCGCCGCTTGATCCTCATCATCCAACTGCACGCCCGCTTCCTCTGCAGCGAGTAGCCGCATCCCCTCCTTCACCGCCGCTTGCTCCTCCTTTGAGAACTGAGCAGTAACCGCGCTCAAGTTGAAAGCCTCTCCGCCTTCCTTACCCGCATTCACCCTGGCCTCCTCTAAAGCCTGGAGATACACCTTGGCCATGACCCGAGGGTAATCGTCCATCCAAGACAAGCCGCCCTCCTTCCAAGTGTGGAAGTACATATCCTGCAACATCTCATCCATCATCCCCTCGTTTTCCTCAAACTCCCTCACCCGGGCCTCGGAAGCTTGCAACTTGGTGATGGCGACGTCCCTCTCTGATTGGTATCTCAAGCAGTCAGCCTGGAGTGACCTCCTCATTTCCTCTTCCTTCAACTTGAGGGACCTCCTCATCTCCTCCATCTCCTCCTTCAACTCGGCCTGGGCCATCTCCGCAGCCTCGAGCCTCCCGGACAACTCCTCTACCCGCTCGAGATCCGCATTTCGAACCTCATCCACCGTTGTAATAGCCATGTTAATCCGCTCCCTGCAGGTGACCTCCATTTTCCGTAACTCCGCCCTACTTGCCTTCTCCATGGTCTCTTTCAGACGCTGGGAAGCTTCCTCATGCTGGGAGATCTGGATGGCTTGGTCGGCAAGCTGCTTGGCCTGATCGGCAACCTTTAGCCTTAACCGAATGTTAGCACTCCCAATCTCCTCCCCGGCCTTGACCAATCGAGCATGATGCTCCATTAACTTCTTAGTCTCTTCGGCCACCCGATCAATATTAGCCTTGGCCTCGTCCCCCATAGTAACTACTCGGGTAGTAAGCAGATCAAGATCTAGGGACTTGGCCTCATCCAGCACTCTTACCATGGGGTTGCGGGGAAGAAGGTGCTCGCCCGTGGCCTCATCAAATGAAATGTCTTGAGAGCTTGGGTCTAAATCAGGATGGCCGGCAAAAGGGTCACGAGGCACGGGGCGAGGCACATCGGGACGCCTTATATGAATGACAGTAGAACTCTTGGAAGGAGGAGGAGGGGGGCAGGGCTCCGTGCTCTCCTCCGTAGTATCACGAGGAGGCTGAGTAGGGGGAGACAGAGTAGGAAGCTGCGAAGCAGAAGAAGACTCAAATAAGGAACGGCTCCGCTTCCTTTTCTGAATGCCCTCTTCGATGACCCCAAGAAGAGGGCGGTACTTGACTACGTCCCCAGTGCGATCAGTAGAAGGTTTCGCGGAAGCTCTCCTCGACTTAAATTGTTCAAGGCGGTGTCGAACATCCGACGTTTTACCCGCCTGGCCTGCCCCTGGAATAAAGAACAAATGTTACGAACATACAATAATCCGCAATTCAAAAAATGTGCTAAGTTAAAAAGAAAGAAAAGTGAGGAGACACATCTGTTATACAAACCCGGCGGAGGAGTGGGATACTGCAATAAGTCCTGGATCTCATTCCAGGACGGAAGTGAACCGTAAAAAATTTCTAAGTCCCTATCGAAAATGGAATCGGCAGAAGACAAAAGTTCACCTTGCATCGCCGGGGTCACCCTAGCTGAGGAACCCTTAGAGGATGGGTCAGTGCTAACCACAGCTTTGCCGGTTTCCTCTGCTTTCTCCGTTTCCTTCTCTGTTTCCGACTCCCCCTCTGACTCCCCGAAGGCCCGACGGAGAGCCTCATCCAGTTCGAGGTCCTGCTCAGAGGTTAGAGCAGCAACACCGCTACCACCCTGACCATCGCCATCTCCTCCACCCTCCGACCCTTCTCCAACTTCACCTCCTTCCTCCTCTTCTACACCTTCCTCCTCCGGGACATCCGGGCAAGTACTTGGAGAAGGGCCATCGGACTCCTTGAGCTTCTTGCCTCCTACGACTGGACGTTGTGCAAAGGGCTTCCTCTTGCCACCCTTCGCTGTCACCCCACCTTTAGGCTGGGCAGCCTTCTCTTCTGCCGTGTCCCTCTGTTTGACTACGGACTGATGTGGGAGGATCAAATTATACGACAAGAGCCTGGCATTCCTAATCAGATAAGCAGCCGATCTGTCTCTCCCGGAAATAGCTTCAATTTCTGCTGCCATCCGAACCAAGCGATCATCTTCCACAACCGCAAAACCACCTGTCGCTAGCAAGAAATAAAAGCGCATAAGAGAGTGAATTACAGCCAAGACAGGAATTATGAGTAGAGTTTTTACTTACATCCGGAGGTAAATCGGCGAATAGAGACGGAGTCATCCCTGACAAAGAACCATTCCTTCTTGAACATGCTATACTTCGAGTATAAATCCAAAACAGGCTTGAAGGAAACGGCTGACTCCAAGCTAATATATGGGGACCCCTTCCTGTACCCCCTCAGATTGTACAGATATCGTATTTCCCGGTTGGAGGGGGCGCGCCCATATCTCTTCTGGAAGATAGCATATAAGCATACCAGAATGGCATAAGAGTTGGGCTGAAGCTGGAATGGAGCCACCTTCAGATAAGTGACGAAGCTTAGTATCCAGGCGTTGATTGGAGGAATAGCCCCGCACATGCAATGGTACCGGCTATAAGCGAAGTACCCCTCAGGGGGATCATATGGCATGACCCCTTCCCCCGGTAACAACATAAGAGCCCTGTCTATCCCAAAGGAACGGGATATAACGTCAAGTTGCTCCTCCTTTAAGGAGCTTGGGAAGCAGTCAGGGGGAGAGTTCAAAAGTTCCTGTGGACCACATCCGTCCACTAGAGACTTCGGAATAGGTCGGTGTTGCCCGGATCCTGATTGGACTGGGGGCGAGGAAGAAGAAGGCTCTCCTGTGCCTCTAGACTTCTTTCTGTCTGATCGTGTTTCCGCTTTGCGAGACATTTTCTGCAGCACAAGAAAAACCTAATATTAGAACAAGGAAAATAGAAAAGTAAACAAACAAGTGCGTGCAAGTGTGGAATTTCATTCGCAAGCTGAAGTCTTCCAGATCACAAGTTCATTCGGTTTCCATGTTCATTCGGCTTCCAAGTTCATTCGGTTTCCAAGTTCATTCGGTTTCAACCCCATTCGGTTTTCATCTCATTCGGCTCCAAGGCAGTAGTCCCATTCGGTGAAGCAGGGACATACGTGTGTATTCGGTAATAAGTATATACCTGGTTCGGTATAAGGTTGGTTCGGCAAACACTTGATTCGGCAATGGAATGATTCGGCTCTACTCGTTCGGTAAAGAAAAACAAGGGGGGTACGGCCTCTATATATAGGCAAACTCACAACCACCGAACCAGATGTCTCGCCCAACCGGACCAATGATACCGGACCACCAGAAGCCGGATGAGAATAGCCGGACCAACCAAGAACCGAACGGAACCCTCTATCTACCGTCCAAGACCAGGAACTGGGGGCACGCAGGCGCCTCCCTCAGATAAGTACCGAACTCCAGAACTAACTAATAAAATAAGATTATGATAACGATGAATAAGTCGTAAAGTCCTCACCGACGTGGATTAAATCGTTTACACGTGTACGCGACCTCGAATGGTCCATAGGCACGCTCTGAATGGTTATTAACCCTACCATCGTGGGAATTTACACTTTGACACGTATTTTTAAGCCCATCGGTCGAATGGATATTTGATAATTGTGAAATGGCTAAGCCACTTACACATGTACGCGGTCGCGAACGATCCCTAGGCATGCTCTGAGCTGGCGATAAACCACCTTGGCAAACGACCCAGGGACCCACTCTAACGTGAACCTGGCATCGACGATGCTAAGCCCCTTCGGGGCACACTTGCTCGTCCCGAGCGACACAATTCACTTGATCACAAATATTTCGACCCCGAACGGTCGTTATTTGAAACCACACTAAAACTATAAATCTCTTTGCAGGACATCCACAAGATATAAACATCCAGCCCATGACATTACAAGACGAGTCTTCCCACCAACGAGAAACAAAGCGCGACACGTGCAAGCACGTGCCCCACTTTGGGGGGCAAATGTTGGGCGGATTTTCACCCAGAAGATCTCAAGACCAAGAAGCCGCAGTTTCACCCGGGCTCGCGAGCAACCTCTACTTTGTTATCCCGTTTTTTGGTCAAAACTGGAATATCAATGTCGAGCGCGTCTCCACCACGATCAAGCTAAGAAGAAGCAACCAGCAAGCGTATGTAAGCCCAGAGTTCCACTCAAAATCCAAATACAAAGTCCATTCGGCCTTATACTCTCATGTTCATTCGGCTATGCAAGCATACAGTCCCATTCGGCATTCACATGCGCAAGTTCATTCGGCATAAGCTACCGAACCAACTCCCTGCTACCCCATGCCGAACCAACTCCCTGCTACCCCATGCCGAACCAACTCCCTGCTACCCCATGCCGAACCAACTCCCTGCTGCCCCATGCCGAACCAACCACGAGAACTCACCATCAACCGAACCAAGTAACCACCGAATCAAACCCAAGGTGGCACCGAACCACACTCCTCTCCTCTACCACCGAACCAAGCTTCGCCGAACCAGAAAGCTGCCAGTCCAGATTGCTTCAGCCCAAGCCCACCTGCAGCTATATACTTCCAAGACCCCTGCCCCCTACCTCACTCTATAAATAGAGGGGCAGGAGTACAACAATGGAGGACAATTTTTGGAGACAAGTTTGAGAGCTCAAGCAAGGAAGGAACTTTCAAACTACTTTCATACACTTGTACACAACGCATTGTACTTGTAACCTGAAAGAAAGAAGATAATAACATATAAAGTGGACGTAGGCACATTCTGGCCGAACCACTATAAATCTGTGTGTCTTTTACATTTCAGCCCCTACTTTTCTCATATTTACATACTCATCTAAAATCATTGAATATTACATATAATCAACTAAATAATACGACTTGGAGGTGTTTGTCCATTTTTTGTGCAAACACTAATAGTTCAGTTGTTTGGAATTTTTTTTTCATGATAGGTGGTACGAAAAAAATGTGGATTGGGGAATGCACCTCAGTATTCACCCTTAGTCCATAATCCGCCGTAACTAGACCTGACACAAAAGATGCTCCGCATCAATTAGCAACCAACGATGACTCAAGCGACCCGAAACAAAAGATATGTTTTCCAACATCACACATTTTTACACTACTAAATATTTTACACAGTTGGACCTAAACATTGTACCAAACATTCTTGCACATCAATCAACCACTGTTTAAAATTTCTTTTCGTAGACATCAACCATCGAACTATCATTTGTCCACACAAATCAATCTACACGTCTATCAACCATCGTTTGAAACATGTTTGCACGGTTATCAACCGTCAAGCTACCATTTTTTCATATCATTTGATTTACAGTGTCAAAAACCATCAAAAAATACTTTTTCGCGCGGCTATTAATATCCGAACCAAACTTTTGGTAGTCCTTGAAATGATTAGTTATTTGGAAGAGTTGAGAACAAAATTTTATCTGATACTAAGAAACGTTTTTGACGGTGACATTATTAATGTCCAACTGTTTTGGTTGAGTCGCTTTATCAATTCTCAGAAACTAGCAATGGTTCGAGGTACTGACAACTTACTATTTTTATGTAACAGCGTTATCCACGTCGGACAATTTATTTTAAGCTGAAGCGTGCTAGAGAGCCAGATTATACGGTGTAAATGCGCGTCTACATTGGATTTCAGGGGTGATTCATAAATGGAACAGTTGAGATCATTACAGCACAGTTTTAGGTTTAAATTGGACCTTAGAGCATCTGTAATCTTTGCCAAAATACGTTGTAATGTCAATTACACATCATCAAAACTTCAAATTATTCAAAATGTAGTCTGTAACGATAGTAGGATGTAATGTTGACTTGACATAGAATAAATTAGACATTGTCAAATGAAATGTTTAGTTTTAGACATTGCACTTCACACTGTGAACGACAAACTACAAACAAAATGTATTATTTCACATATAAATGTTATTTATCTATAATTTAATTGGGACGTGCAAGAAAAATTATTTCTATAAAAAAATTAGCATTAGAATGGTTATTGTATTATTTGACATATAAATGTTATTTATCTATAATTTAATTGGACGTCTAAGCAAAATTATTTCTATAAAAAAATTAGCATAAGAATGGTTATTTTTTGATGTAGATTTTTGTTTATTTTATGTAGAATTGATCTTTATATGATGCAGTTTTTCTTTTTTCTTTTAATGTAGTTTTGGTCAAACGATGCAATTTTTTGTTAAGTGGTGCAGTTTTTAGTAGGGGAAATTAATTTAAAGGACAAAAATTTCTATATTTTTTGTCTCAAGGACACGACCTCAATATTTTTGCCACAAGGACAAACATTCTTCTAAAATTTATTCACAAGGACAAACATTTTCCAAAATTATTCATAAGGACAACAAAACTGATACCGAGCTAAAAACTGATACCTAAAAACTGCTACCGATAACTACAAACTGATACCTAAAAACTGCTATCAATAACTAAAAACTGATACCTACAGAAAGTTGTCCTTCAGGATAAAATATTGAAGGTCTGTCCTTGAGGCTAAAAAGCTGTGAAATTTTGTCCTTGACAATAATTTCCCAATAATTTCCTGTTTTTTTTAGTATTTATGCAGAAGTTTTTTTCTTAAATGAATAGGATCGGAACGGGTTAATCTTTTTATTAAATGAATCCAGTCGAGTTAACCCGTTTATTTAATGGAACAAACAGATTGAGTTTGTTTATCTCATTAATTAATAGATCGGATTAATTTCTGTCCGATTCATTTTTGATCCGACCAACTGGGCCTTATAGCAATTTCTTTTTTAAATTAGGTGAACGTTAAGTGCTTCAAAAATTTACCGACTACGGATGAAAAGTGCTTCAAACGTTTACATCCGGCCATAGCTTATCCTAATTAAAAACCATATACTATCATTTGGAATGCTATTTGTAGAACGTTCAAAATAGGATATTCATTGTTCTATACTAGTAGTGCTTACGTAATGTTCTAATCTTCATTTTTATATTTATTCACTTTATTTTATCCTGCTCAAAAAGTTAGAATTATGTCGCTTACAAGTTACAAGGGGGTGTTCATGATACTCAAAAGACATTTTGTATGAGCATGGAAATATCAATGAATCATTGCTAAACACCAAGACAGGTATGCGTGTTATCTTCTAAGATGTGTTCCCCGTCCTCTTATTCCCAGCAAAAAAGGACGTGAATTCTCCTAGCAGTACAATGATAGAAACAAGTGAAAGCACGTATTCTTGATAAGGCTAGAAAAATCAATTACTTACAGATAGAAACAAGTTTCGAAATAGTATATTCTACATCACATTTAATTTTATAATGTCTAGTTGGGAAAGACTCCCACCATTGTTAAATTGCTATTGACGTATTTGAAATATTTTCACACATGATAGTTGATGGTTAAACCACGTTGTCATAGAAGTTGAACCTTTCTACAACGACCATTTGGTAAGTATTACGAGGTACAAGCTTATAATTGTCGTTACCACTTTATCATATGTCATTTTTGGTTGAATTAGCATATTTTATAGTCTATTTATATCTTAGGTTCTCTCATAATACACTTATAAACCGAGGCCTCCCATTTAATCAAATATTTTCACTTAAAGGAGCGTTTGGCATACACCCCTGATAAGTTTTGAAAATACACAAAACATTCCTTCGCTTTTTTTAATAAGTTTCGTGTCACTGTTTTCAAATTCACACGCTCACAAAGACCCAAATACCCTTTAGATTTTTAACATTTCAAAAGCGTATAACTTTCTGTAGAAACATTAAATCAACATACCGTTTTCACCAAAAAATCAAAAAAATTATGATATTTAAAATGAGATCTATTGTTGATGCGAAAAAAAATCATATTTGCAATAAAGATGCAATTATTCCATATGTTGGTGATAATTCTGCAAATTTTGAATATCTTAAATTTTTCTTCAAATCTGCAACTATTGTATATAATTACAGACCATAAAATTATTGTTAAGGACAAAATTTCTCAGCGTTTTAGTCTCAAGGACAGATCTTCAGTATTTTAGCCTGAAGGACAACTTTCTTTATGTATTAGTTTTTAGTTATTGACAGCAGTTATTAGGTATCAGTTTGTAGTTACCGGTAGCAGTTTTTAGGTATCTTTTTTTTAGTTCGGTGGCATTTTTGGAAAAATGTTTGTCCTTATAAATAATTTTTAGGAGAATATTTGTCCTTGTGGTTAAAATATTGAAGTCGTGTCCTTAAGGTTAAAAATATACAAATTTTTGTTCTTTAAATTAATTCCTTCATTGCAGACATGTATGCAATTATATTGTATAATTGCAGACCCATATAATTACAGACATGTCTGCAATTATTGCATATAGTTGTAGAAATGTCTGCAACTATTGTATATAATTGCACAATTATATGGTATAATTGTAGAAATATTTGCAATTATTTCATATAGTTGCAAAAATGTCTGCAACTATTGCATATAATTGCACAATTATATGGTTGCAATTATTGCATATAGTAGCAAAAATGTCTGCAACTATTTCATATAATTGCACAATTATATGATTGCAATTATTGCATATAGTTGTAGAAATGTCTACAATTATTGCATAGATTAATCGATCGTTTTTTGAAATATCATTTTCATGCTAGGTTCTACGAAGTTGATGTCTAGGTTTTGGATTGGTAAATTGCATGTCACGGTTCACCCTTAATTCTTAAATAATATAATTCTTCATTTTCTGTCGTAAGCCCAAAACAAAAATTGCCCACATTAGAATTAGTAATTACGGGGGATAAATATAAAAAGAAAAAGAATCATTTGTTTACAAATTTCTTGGAAAAAAAGGTTAGTTTCTTACAACATGTTTTGTGGCAATTGCCTTTTTGTTTTGAGTTATTAAAAAATAGTAATCATAGTTTTCAAATTTTTGTAAAGTTGTTATTGGTTGTACTATACAAAAAAGTTATTAACCCCTCGACAAAATTACGTAATTGCATTCATTATTTCGATGAGCCTCCAAGGAAATTTGACTTTCTTTCGATCAAATCTCATTGAAAATGGTTTTCGGTGGACCAACATCATTCTTCTTTTCATTATCCGATTTGTTTTTGCCATTTTTTTTTGCACAAGTGTAAAATAGTAACTCAATTTATTTGGTTCTATTTATTTGGATGGAGTTACCCTAAAATTAATCCATATCCAAAAAATAAAGTTCCTTTGACAGTGCGTTATATTTAAATAAGATATTCGATTTGAAGACAGGTCTAAACAATGAAATGGTTCAAATACATATAAGGGATGGCCTCAAAATGATTATGATTTTCTAAATAACAATGTTATCCACGTAAGAAAACAAATATTGAGACTGGTTGAACATTAACTACTTGAGGTTGCCTTTGTATAATACTGAATACTGAATGTTGATTACCGAATAATGAATGTTGAATATTTAGAATATTTTTTGTTAACTTTCAGTTACAAATTTTTTGTTTACATAAATAATTATTTTGACGATATTACCCTTCATTGTTAATATTGATTATTCTTTGATGCAACTATCGTACAAAATACATATTTTATTTTATCTTATTTTTTGTCCAAATTTAAGGGTGGAAAAAAAGTTATGTTTTATTTTAACACAAAAGATGCATGTCATGTATTTTTATTCAATTTTCTAAAATTATTTATTTCTTTATTTGGATTCATTTACACATCATATTTCTCCTTAGGTCAAAGTTATGTGTACTTTTTATGAAAGGCAAGTAGTGTTAACTGGTCCCTTATCAAATTTACAAAAACCAAACAAATACATATAGAAAAAAAAGGAAACAAAGAACAAAACACAAACTATTACAAAAAGAAACTCGATAATGTTGTCAATGCTACACCTGCTCGAGTATTTATGACTCATTTCTAAGCTGGATAATAGCTTGCTTGGTATCAATCAAAGCCAAATGGAAGAGGCCATCAGCAAAATTCATTCGTAGCATAAACATATATGGGTTTCTTTCAACCCATATCACTTGCATAAACCTTTTCAATAGAAGAATCAAAATGGTATTCTCAAAAGTTTTCCGTCTTGTGTATTTAATCATCCACTCCCATTCCTTCCCTGCAATAGATAGATTTTGTCAAAACCACCATAATGCAAAAGATTTTCTATATCAGGTAAAAAAGGGGCATTACATGACCATGTGGCTAGTAGTTTCAAGGTTAGAATGGCAGAAAACACATTCAGAGTTATTAATTAAACCCCTAGCTAGCAGCTTGTCTTGTGTAAGGAAGGAATTGTGGATGAATTTCTTTTCAGATTATCCTTTTCAATTGCATAATGATTCTAAATTCTTCTATACCACATGTCTTTACCGGGATGTAGATCATTTATTACAGCATTGTAAACCATAGAAATAAAGTGAGAGCCATTCTTCTTAGTTTAGATAAGGTTATATTCATATGCATTCATATTAATCTTAGAGAGTTAATACAGTCTCACATAGAACAACTAGAGTATTGAAGAACCAGATGACCTTGTGTGAGGTAATTCCTGGCTTTAGCATTATCAAGGATCCATGTAGCTTGCTTTTGATTATAAGCTAGCATGGTATCTAAAATCATATAAAGTAGGACCCAAAGGGGTGCCAGAAGGAGTGGTTGCTATCAGCATGGATGAAATTCCTCATCATAAGGAGTAGAGTTTTCTTTAGGTTTAATAGGCATTGAAAAAACCAACTAAAATTATTAAGAATGCCCATGGACCAAAAACTGTTTGCTTTAATGTTATATTTCTACATCCATTTGACCCATAAGAAGTTTCCACTTGAGAGGATTGAGTTCAACTGTTTAAAGGCAACAATTCGATTCCATTTAGACAAGTTAAGAATCCCCAAGCCACCTTTAGACTTGAAAAAAGCAAGTCTTTTAAATGCAGTTGGCACATGTTTTTTGGAGAAACAGTTACCACTCCATAAAAAGGTTCATAGCACTATTCACCATTGAAATTAGTTTTTTGGGCAGAATGAAGGTTCTAGCAAAATATTGAGTTATGGCATACCCAATAGAGTTAATGATGTGAGTTTGCCCTATAAGATAGAATATGAATAGGCCATTTATTCAATTTACTTTTAATTGACTTAAACATTAGAGTGCATTGGTTAGTTGTGATCCTAGAAGAGGTAAGTGAAATCCCTAAAAAGATGGCGTTCCTGGGCATTATTTGAAGTGTAGATTGAGAGATGATATCTCTAGTATCAATGTCATTTAGCCCTACAATCATAATATTTGATTTGCCATTGTTAATAGTCAGACCTATGATGTGACGACCGCCCATGACTCCTGCACGGAAACAAGAGAATGGTGCGCTGAAGGTGTGCCAGGCAGCCATGGGTGACCGTCAAGGTAGAATAAACATCGCAGAATCTATCGTACAACTCACAGCGCATGGATAAATACAATAGAGAAATATAATATAGTGAAGCTCTATAGAACAGGACATCATCATGTAAGCATCATAATAGTTTTATACAAACATATGAATCATCCATACATCAAAGCCTCACTACATAACTGTAACGCTTCGGGTTTTCGTTGCCGAAAAACCGAATAGTTAGGGTTTTAAAAAGAATTTAAGAAAAAGAAAAAGGAAGAAGAAGGTAGAAAATAGAGGGAAAAGAAAATAGAACAAATTTTTAGAAAACAGAGAAAATAGAGAATTTAAAAAAAAAAAAAAAAAAAAATAGAAAAAGAGAATTTGAAAATAGAACGGACAGAAAGGAACAACAGAACAATATCAGAATCTCACAATTCGCAGCGGAACAACATATAATAATAAATGAATAATCTTTAAACAAAGAACTATATCAGTTATTACATTACATCACATTTCATTACATCATATCATCAGAGTGTACAACAATAAACAACAACAACAATGCAGCGGAAAAAGAAATACTATATAACTAGTAATACGCCATGCCAATCCAGCTTGCCTCCAGCAACTCCAGAATATCCAGAATATCCTGATAAACCTTAACTCTTGACTGCCCGTGTGGAAATTGGTGGGCACCCAGAGTTTAGGAAGGAAAACAATAAACTCCGAGTCAGTCATGTGACTGGTGTGAGAACTCAAAACAGTTTATTTACTTTTAAAATCAAAATAGAGAATATTTTTAAAATCAAGTCGCAATGCTTTTAAAAATGTAACTACCATAAGACCTCCCACCACACACACAATGCAAACGCAGACTTGGAGGAGATTTCTTCTTATGTTAGTCAAAGATGCTTGATACGCATTAAAATAAAGCATTTGATATTTTTATTAGTGCATAGTGTAGAACAAATTCTTTCGAAAGTAAAGATATAAATCTTAGCCAGCATAGGTACCATTATATTATGCCTACTAATAGCTACCATATTAAATGGCAGGTTCTACAACTAAAACCGTACAAGATCGTGTTGTTTCTTTGGATTTCCAACAAATGGTCAGGCCAAGGAACTTCCCATTGCCACATGAGAATGCCTCTGGAAAGACATCCCCGAGAACCAAACCGGAACTCTGCCAACACAAGGCCGGGTTACCCCTAACTGGGTAACTACTGACACGAGCACGCCATTCCCCGATCGTAAACGACCTTTTTCACGGGATCCCGATAACCAACAACCACAAAGTAATAAATTCGTAGTAACCACATAGGTTAAATATCTGGGCTCCATACCATGATACCACCTCTATCCAGAAGGAAATGTACATACCCTAAGGGGAGCTACAGCAACCCCTAATAACCTTGCTGCATCTTTCCTGTTTTGACCATTTCCGGGATGTGAGGCTCGACGAAGTCACGTCCACAAAAACATACTTTATACAAAAAGCCATGCTTTGGGTCAACAAATGATCAACACAATGATCACTAAGATAGACGATCAAATAAATGATCCTATCACAATAATCAACACAATGATCATTTCAGCATCACTCAGCATGTCACATTACCAAATTTGGGAATATATCGCTGATAACTTCAACTATATAACCTTTGAGCTCGTACGTCTCAAAGAAGGGTGTTAAGCAAAGAATAAATTCTCCGCCACCAACAGAAATATATTTGAATGAAATCGGCTTTATATCTCAAATTGTAATGTCAGGCATACAATCCATACAAGTCTGTTCCGGGATCGAACAGAACCGAAGGCACTTACAAAGAAGTCCTTGCAATCCGGATATTCACAATCCTGATCAGATTCACCATCACATATGGAGAACTCAATACCGGAGCAACTCGGTGCAGAGTCAATCGATAGTTCATCCTATCACTCTTGCAAATACCGGTCTTCAACACCGATCTTCAATGCAATTCACAACGACGTATCACATATTCGGAGTGGGTTATACGACCCCATGGTCCTTTCCCGGTTAACCCGAATAGTGAGCGCTTATTCAAAAATAAGTGTGCATTCAAATTCAATCAATTCACATTAAATACCCATTCAAAGGGAAATACTGATAGTCGGTTATTGAACTATCAATTGATATGCACAACATCACCAGATTCCAAATAATTTTCCCAAATTATTTATTTTCCAAAATATCTTTACAAGATATATAATTTCAACACTTCAAAAATAAATCAATATTTATTTTCAAACAAATTCCACCTTTCTTTTATAAATTCCATAACGAATTTATATTTCAAAATATTCATGAATATACAATTCAATTATTCACTTTCAATTTATCTTCAAAAAGATAAATTCTCAAAATATTCACTTTACATTGGAAAACATTTCCATACTTATTAAATAAGTAATTCACAATCATTTATTTTCAACACTTAGAAAATATTCAATATACTTAAATCGAATTAAGTATATAATTCATTCTTTAAGGAAATCATTCACTTAAACATATTTACTTGGGCCAAAACGAATGTTGCGTAAAACATCGTTACGACAACCCAAAATCACTAGTATAGGGATTCGAATTTAAAATAGATATATAAATCCCAATACTATTAAAACATTTCCTTTCGGAAATCATTTACTATAACAACAGTGTTATAGTCCACCATTTCCTTTTATTTCTCGAAACATCTATTTCAACAATAAATGTTGAGATCTATGGTTTCGAATCTCAACACATCTAAAAACATCGTTAGATCGTTTTAATTCTATTTAGAACATCATATCTAAATCAATTTTCTTTAACATATTATTCACTATTCAAAAATGTGAATATACTACGTTAATAAATATCATCCTTTCTATTCATTTTAATTCAAAGGATTATTCACTATTCAAAAATGTGAATATAACTCCATTTCTAAGTTATAACAATTAACTTATCAAAATAAGTCGTTTGCGAATTTATAAAACAACGTTTATAAATTCCATTTCTATTTATTTATAAAAACTTCCTTTTTATAAATTCCTTTATTAACCTATTCCAGTTTATAACTAAATTATAAACTAAACGTTCATATTATAAGTTAAATACTTATAAAACGATTAATTTATAAAATCGTTCTTTTAAAGACTTTCCAAACCATAAATCTTATAACTTATAAGATTCATTTATTTAACAAAATTATTCTTCAAATAACTTCACAAATTTATAAATCTTACTATTTATAAATTTCATTCATAACTTCACCATTTATAATTTTATAAATTTCATTCTTTAATGAAATTCATTTTCACTTCATTCAAACACTTATAAAAACTTGTTTTATGATGTCTGAATCTCAATTCATAAATATCCATTTATAAATCTTTTAATATAAATCAATTTATATTATTATTTAAAACGTCTTTAAATTACTTTATAATATCACCATTTCGATTTATAAAAAAAAATCAAATTTTATAAATCCTATATTTAAACTTTTAATAATAAGTTCAAAAATCCAGTTTAAATTATTTTATAAAATCATTAATCCATATTTCTCAAAAATCAGCTTTTAACTGTATTTCTAAAAATCAGCGTTTTAACTATATTTCACAAAACCCATAATTTTATAACTTTAAAAATTATAGCGTTTAATTATTTAAAATGGATCAATTTCCAAAAATATAGTATATTTTCAAAAATCATTTAAAAGATCATTTTAAAATCCCAAAATTTGGGTCCAATGATGCTACACACCAAATAGTCAATCACGACTAACAACGATATCATATATCGATATGATAATCCATCAAATATCAAAATATCTGAAATAAAATAAAAACTGTTGAGGAATCCAGTTGGATCCCTCCAACCTGTTTCCTGCATCCAAAAACATTAGCACAATACCAATTTCGCTCCAGTACGAAATTATCGCGGTACATGTTCTTATTAAATATTATCCGCTTACTAACGGCGTAATAGGGTCTCATCCGCTAAACAAAACAAAAAATGCGGGAAATCAATCAACTGCAATATATACATATGCCAATATATATATATTGATATTATATATAATACCAATTTCACTGTTTATGAAATATTCGCGGTATATGTTTATATTAAATAACATCCGCTTACTAACGGCGCATAATGTCTATTTTAACAATCAATAATTTACAGTCATCATTTAAACATGCATTCAAATATTTTAAATCTAACTATTTAAAATAAAATCGGAATCTATTCGATTGAGTGAGAAATTCTCACCTTGGTTTTAATTTCCGTTTTAGCTTTTATTTCGAATAAAATTAAACGCGCGTTTAATTTTACCCGAAATTCTCACTAACTCCAAACGACTCCAAACCAACTCCATCGCGTAGTGCTCGTCCATACGATTCCAACGCAACTGAGTTTGTATTTTTTCGACCTCGTATGAAAAAGTTATGAATTTTACAAGTTCGTACACGATTTTAATAACTTAAATCACAATTTCCTTTCATAAATTCAACATACACACCCACTAGCCCTTGGATCCAACTTGAGCAAATCTGGGCCGTGCTTTATCATCTTCCCCCTTGCGTTCTCATCTCCAGGAATACGTATATGAGGCCGAACCCAATCATGAATATTAGGGTTTGCATTTGCTCCTCGATCACACAACTACACTCCATCAAACTACTACCATCACTTAGCTCTCGATCTCCTCTACCTCTGGCCCCAAGGACCCCAAGCTCGGCCCTCCCTCTCTCATAGAAAACCGTGCGAAAACTGAAGCATACGGCCCCACCATGCTCCCTCCACGCGACGCCAAATCCGATCATCACCGTATGGATCTAAAGCTCTTGATGTGCTCTATAAGTTTGTAGTTGATCACTCCTCCTAATTCTTTGTAGATTGGAAGAGATTGAGAGTTTAAATTGGGCAATTTCTGGCCTTAGAACCTAAAAGTGGCGGCTACATGAATGAATTAGGGTTTTAGGTTATTTTTTTATTTTTTTTGAGTGAGGTTGTATTTATAGGAAAAGCAAGCGTAAACACTATTCATCCCGGAAATTCCGAACTCCGATTTAGGCGCCGTAACCAGCGTACCTAGGGTTTATCCCGCGTTCCGGACACAATGGAACAGGTTTCGGAAGCTAATTCGGAAGTATGCGCGAGTTATGGCTGTAAACGCTCAATTTAAATTAAACCGATTTCTAGGCGTTTTAATTTGTACCGGACAAACGGTAAATCGAATTGACTTGAAATTTGAAACCTTACAATAATATCACATTACGGATCCGATGAAACTTGTTTCGTCGAATTCCGAGACTTTTTGAAAAATGGCTATTTTGACTCGCCAAATTTAAATTAAAAATAAATCGATGCGTTTCGAGCTGCCACGATCAAACGATAGCTCCGATTGATACGAAAATTGAAATCCGGTAATAACTAACTATTACGGATCCAATGGAACTGGTTTCGTTTAATTCTGAGACTGTTCAAAAATTGACTATTTTACAGTCGATAATTAAATATTAAAATATTCAATTTTCACAAATTAACTTTTAATTCGATTTTAAAAGTTCTAAAATATTTCTATAACTCTAGTATGATTAAATAAAATTTTACAAATCATTTTCTATCATATTTAACTCGATTTTTAATTATTTCCATAATTTAACATATTAAATTATTAATTTAATTATCCAATTAAATCCAAAAATTCAAATAAAAATTTATTTGACTTAAAAATTCACTTATAAATATTTAAAATTAATTAAATATTCAAATTTTAATTTATAAAAATTCTGGGTCGTTACAATCTTTCCCCCTTAAAAGAATTTCGTCCCCGAAATTACAAGTGAGAAAAGTCACAGAATTTATTAACTTTCCAAATTCATAGTTAAACTCCTTACAAATCTTTACTAAGTTTCCAAATCATACTTAGTTATCTTTTCAAAACAACTACTATTTTTTTAACTTTCAATTCCAAAACAAAGTTAAAGTTTTCAAAATTTTTCCAATTTCTTAAATTTTTTCTAACGCCTTAAAATTTCGGAAAAATTCGCCATAGTCTCCTTTGCGCGGCTCGATCCGAAAAAAAATGACAGTATATATATCACAAATATACATCTCATCAAGTAATGAGGCATCCCGAAGGGAAAAAAGTGTAAAAGTACGATATTTAATCCGAGATATGTACCTTATATTTTATTAGCAAGCATATACGGCTAATATAGCGCTAAAGCGAACTCCAAATGCGAAGCAAACGCGATCCGCACCTACTAAACACTCAACAAACAACATGAGAACATGCACATATGCAAATAATCTCAATATACAACATATAGCAACATAATGACTATATATGTCACATATCAAATGCAACTAAACAACAAATGCAATATATATTCAACCATCAACCAACTAACATCCATATCCAATAAACATTCATTCATATTCTCATTCATATTTAATGAATTGGTTTTCAGTTTAAATCACATTTCATTCATTACATTGGATTTTCTCAACATTCATTTCAATTAGTTTATATTCACTAATTTATATTCAAGTTGGTTCACTTCCAAATCAATTCAATTCTATTCAAATTTATTTACTTTCAATTTGAATTTAATTTCATAGCTTTCAATTTCATTAACTCTTAATGACTTTTATACAATCATATAACAATCATATAACAACCAATTTATATTAATTACAACCAAATTCTTTTCACTTATATTCATTCAATTTGGTTTAACATTAAATTGATTTCCATTCCAATTTATTTAACTTCTAATAACATTAGATTTTAATGAATTATCACTTACATTCATTATTCCATATCAATTATTCACATTCAATTGATTATCATTCAATCCATTAGTCCATATCAACTTAATTTACATTTAGTTGATTTAACATTCAAGCTATTCATTCAATTCAATTTCCAAAGTTGAATTTCATTTATATAACTTAAGTTCATATTCATTTAATCCATTTGATTATTTACAACTCATATTCATAAATATATTCATATAATTTCACTTCTTATACATATAAGTTTATTTCACAATTGTAAATCACCTTAATTATAATTCAATCCTTATAATTCATTTGCTTATACAATTATTCTTTCATTTAGATTATTCAAACAACCTAACGATCAACTTACATACACTTTAATAATTCTAAAAAATTATTTCTTTATATATAAAAATATAATCAAGGTAAAATTATTTCATTCACCCAATTTAAACAATATTATGTTGAATTGTTCTATTCAAGTGTTTATAGATCCCTATCAACAACGTTAATTACTCGTATTAACCAGAATCCATATACCACTCAACAAACCAATCATCACAATATAAAACAATTTTTATTCACTAACAAATACGCTCTCATATCTATTATTACACTCAACTCATTCTAGAGTACTGCTGACTCTATCTCTAATGAGTAATACCCAACAGAACCATGGTTGTCGCTTAACCATCAGCTCTGGTACCAAATGTAACGCTTCGGGTTTTCGTTGCCGAAAAACCGAATAGTTAGGGTTCTAAAAAGAATTTAAGAAAAAGAAAAAGGAAGAAGAAGGTAGAAAATAGAGGGAAAAGAAAATAGAACAAATTTTTAGAAAACAGAGAAAATAGAGAATTTTAAAAAAAAAAAAAAAAAATAGAAAAAGAGAATTTGAAAATAGAACGGACAGAAAGGAACAACAGAACAATATCAGAATCTCACAATTCGCAGCGGAACAACATATAATAATAAATGAATAATCTTTAAACAAAGAACTATATCAGTTATTACATTACATCACATTTCATTACATCATATCATCAGAGTGTACAACAATAAACAACAACAACAATGCAGCGGAAAAAGAAATACTATATAACTAGTAATACGCCATGCCAATCCAGCTTGCCTCCAGCAACTCCAGAATATCCAGAATATCCTGATAAACCTTAACTCTTGACTGCCCGTGTGGAAATTGGTGGGCACCCAGAGTTTAGGAAGGAAAACAATAAACTCCGAGTCAGTCATGTGACTGGTGTGAGAACTCAAAACAGTTTATTTACTTTTAAAATCAAAATAGAGAATATTTTTAAAATCAAGTCGCAATGCTTTTAAAAATGTAACTACCATAAGACCTCCCACCACACACACAATGCAAACGCAGACTTGGAGGAGATTTCTTCTTATGTTAGTCAAAGATGCTTGATACGCATTAAAATAAAGCATTTGATATTTTTATTAGTGCATAGTGTAGAACAAATTCTTTCGAAAGTAAAGATATAAATCTTAGCCAGCATAGGTACCATTATATTATGCCTACTAATAGCTACCATATTAAATGGCAGGTTCTACAACTAAAACCGTACAAGATCGTGTTGTTTCTTTGGATTTCCAACAAATGGTCAGGCCAAGGAACTTCCCATTGCCACATGAGAATGCCTCTGGAAAGACATCCCCGAGAACCAAACCGGAACTCTGCCAACACAAGGCCGGGTTACCCCTAACTGGGTAACTACTGACACGAGCACGCCATTCCCCGATCGTAAACGACCTTTTTCACGGGATCCCGATAACCAACAACCACAAAGTAATAAATTCGTAGTAACCACATAGGTTAAATATCTGGGCTCCATACCATGATACCACCTCTATCCAGAAGGAAATGTACATACCCTAAGGGGAGCTACAGCAACCCCTAATAACCTTGCTGCATCTTTCCTGTTTTGACCATTTCCGGGATGTGAGGCTCGACGAAGTCACGTCCACAAAAACATACTTTATACAAAAAGCCATGCTTTGGGTCAACAAATGATCAACACAATGATCACTAAGATAGACGATCAAATAAATGATCCTATCACAATAATCAACACAATGATCATTTCAGCATCACTCAGCATGTCACATTACCAAATTTGGGAATATATCGCTGATAACTTCAACTATATAACCTTTGAGCTCGTACGTCTCAAAGAAGGGTGTTAAGCAAAGAATAAATTCTCCGCCACCAACAGAAATATATTTGAATGAAATCGGCTTTATATCTCAAATTGTAATGTCAGGCATACAATCCATACAAGTCTGTTCCGGGATCGAACAGAACCGAAGGCACTTACAAAGAAGTCCTTGCAATCCGGATATTCACAATCCTGATCAGATTCACCATCACATATGGAGAACTCAATACCGGAGCAACTCGGTGCAGAGTCAATCGATAGTTCATCCTATCACTCTTGCAAATACCGGTCTTCAACACCGATCTTCAATGCAATTCACAACGACGTATCACATATTCGGAGTGGGTTATACGACCCCATGGTCCTTTCCCGGTTAACCCGAATAGTGAGCGCTTATTCAAAAATAAGTGTGCATTCAAATTCAATCAATTCACATTAAATACCCATTCAAAGGGAAATACTGATAGTCGGTTATTGAACTATCAATTGATATGCACAACATCACCAGATTCCAAATAATTTTCCCAAATTATTTATTTTCCAAAATATCTTTACAAGATATATAATTTCAACACTTCAAAAATAAATCAATATTTATTTTCAAACAAATTCCACCTTTCTTTTATAAATTCCATAACGAATTTATATTTCAAAATATTCATGAATATACAATTCAATTATTCACTTTCAATTTATCTTCAAAAAGATAAATTCTCAAAATATTCACTTTACATTGGAAAACATTTCCATACTTATTAAATAAGTAATTCACAATCATTTGTTTTCAACACTTAGAAAATATTCAATATACTTAAATCGAATTAAGTATATAATTCATTCTTTAAGGAAATCATTCACTTAAACATATTTACTTGGGCCAAAACGAATGTTGCGTAAAACATCGTTACGACAACCCAAAATCACTAGTATAGGGATTCGAATTTAAAATAGATATATAAATCCCAATACTATTAAAACATTTCCTTTCGGAAATCATTTACTATAACAACAGTGTTATAGTCCACCATTTCCTTTTATTTCTCGAAACATCTATTTCAACAATAAATGTTGAGATCTATGGTTTCGAATCTCAACACATCTAAAAACATCGTTAGATCGTTTTAATTCTATTTAGAACATCATATCTAAATCAATTTTCTTTAACATATTATTCACTATTCAAAAATGTGAATATACTACGTTAATAAATATCATCCTTTCTATTCATTTTAATTCAAAGGATTATTCACTATTCAAAAATGTGAATATAACTCCATTTCTAAGTTATAACAATTAACTTATCAAAATAAGTCGTTTGCGAATTTATAAAACAACGTTTATAAATTCCATTTCTATTTATTTATAAAAACTTCCTTTTTATAAATTCCTTTATTAACCTATTCCAGTTTATAACTAAATTATAAACTAAACGTTCATATTATAAGTTAAATACTTATAAAACGATTAATTTATAAAATCGTTCTTTTAAAGACTTTCCAAACCATAAATCTTATAACTTATAAGATTCATTTATTTAACAAAATTATTCTTCAAATAACTTCACAAATTTATAAATCTTACTATTTATAAATTTCATTCATAACTTCACCATTTATAATTTTATAAATTTCATTCTTTAATGAAATTCATTTTCACTTCATTCAAACACTTATAAAAACTTGTTTTATGATGTCTGAATCTCAATTCATAAATATCCATTTATAAATCTTTTAATATAAATCAATTTATATTATTATTTAAAACGTCTTTAAATTACTTTATAATATCACCATTTCGATTTATAAAAAAAAATCAAATTTTATAAATCCTATATTTAAACTTTTAATAATAAGTTCAAAAATCCAGTTTAAATTATTTTATAAAATCATTAATCCATATTTCTCAAAAATCAGCTTTTAACTGTATTTCTAAAAATCAGCGTTTTAACTATATTTCACAAAACCCATAATTTTATAACTTTAAAAATTATAGCGTTTAATTATTTAAAATGGATCAATTTCCAAAAATATAGTATATTTTCAAAAATCATTTAAAAGATCATTTTAAAATCCCAAAATTTGGGTCCAATGATGCTACACACCAAATAGTCAATCACGACTAACAACGATATCATATATCGATATGATAATCCATCAAATATCAAAATATCTGAAATAAAATAAAAACTGTTGAGGAATCCAGTTGGATCCCTCCAACCTGTTTCCTGCATCCAAAAACATTAGCACAATACCAATTTCGCTCCAGTACGAAATTATCGCGGTACATGTTCTTATTAAATATTATCCGCTTACTAACGGCGTAATAGGGTCTCATCCGCTAAACAAAACAAAAAATGCGGGAAATCAATCAACTGCAATATATACATATGCCAATATATATATATTGATATTATATATAATACCAATTTCACTGTTTATGAAATATTCGCGGTATATGTTTATATTAAATAACATCCGCTTACTAACGGCGCATAATGTCTATTTTAACAATCAATAATTTACAGTCATCATTTAAACATGCATTCAAATATTTTAAATCTAACTATTTAAAATAAAATCGGAATCTATTCGATTGAGTGAGAAATTCTCACCTTGGTTTTAATTTCCGTTTTAGCTTTTATTTCGAATAAAATTAAACGCGTGTTTAATTTTACCCGAAATTCTCACTAACTCCAAACGACTCCAAACCAACTCCATCGCGTAGTGCTCGTCCATACAATTCCAACGCAACTGAGTTTGCATTTTTTCGACCTCGTATGAAAAAGTTATGAATTTTACAAGTTCGTACACGATTTTAATAACTTAAATCACAATTTCCTTTCATAAATTCAACATACACACCCACTA
Source organism: Allium cepa (assembly GCA_030765085.1). Lineage (NCBI taxonomy): Eukaryota > Viridiplantae > Streptophyta > Magnoliopsida > Asparagales > Amaryllidaceae > Allium > Allium cepa. Next base: position 176,804,977 of record CM060940.1, read on the forward strand.
GCCCTTGGATCCAACTTGAGCAAATCTGGGCCGTGCTTTATCATCTTCCCCCTTGCGTTCTCATCTCCAGGAATACGTATATGAGGCCGAACCCAATCATGAATATTAGGGTTTGCATTTGCTCCTCGATCACACAACTACACTCCATCAAACTACTACCATCACTTAGCTCTCGATCTCCTCTACCTCTGGCCCCAAGGACCCCAAGCTCGGCCCTCCCTCTCTCATAGAAAACCGTGCGAAAACTGAAGCATACGGCCCCACCATGCTCCCTCCACGCGACGCCAAATCCGATCATCACCGTATGGATCTAAAGCTCTTGATGTGCTCTATAAGTTTGTAGTTGATCACTCCTCCTAATTCTTTGTAGATTGGAAGAGATTGAGAGTTTAAATTGGGCAATTTCTGGCCTTAGAACCTAAAAGTGGCGGCTACATGAATGAATTAGGGTTTTAGGTTATTTTTTTATTTTTTTTGAGTGAGGTTGTATTTATAGGAAAAGCAAGCGTAAACACTATTCATCCCGGAAATTCCGAACTCCGATTTAGGCGCCGTAACCAGCGTACCTAGGGTTTATCCCGCGTTCCGGACACAATGGAACAGGTTTCGGAAGCTAATTCGGAAGTATGCGCGAGTTATGGCTGTAAACGCTCAATTTAAATTAAACCGATTTCTAGGCGTTTTAATTTGTACCGGACAAACGGTAAATCCAATTGACTTGAAATTTGAAACCTTACAATAATATCACATTACGGATCCGATGAAACTGGTTTCGTCGAATTCCAAGACTTTTTGAAAAATGGCTATTTTGACTCGCCAAATTTAAATTAAAAATAAATCGATGCGTTTCGAGCTGCCACGATCAAACGATAGCTCCGATTGATACGAAAATTGAAATCCGGTAATAACTAACTATTACGGATCCAATGGAACTGGTTTCTTTCAATTCTGAGACTGTTCAAAAATTGGCTATTTTACAGTCGATAATTAAATATTAAAATATTCAATTTTCACAAATTAACTTTTAATTCGATTTTAAAAGTTCTAAAATATTTCTATAACTCTAGTATGATTAAATAAAATTTTACAAATCATTTTCTATCATATTTAACTCGATTTTTAATTATTTCCATAATTTAACATATTAAATTATTAATTTAATTATCCAATTAAATCCAAAAATTCAAATAAAAATTTATTTGACTTAAAAATTCACTTATAAATATTTAAAATTAATTAAATATTCAAATTTTAATTTATAAAAATTCTGGGTCGTTACAATGACACTCAAACAAATACAGCAGCGGAACACCCAGTACATATAATATGAAATAATATGCAAAAGCCTCCTGCTCGTCTTTGTCATCATCAACGTAGATCTCCAAGAACAGCACCTGTCACCTGCTACCTAGTCTGCCCATCCCAACATGGATGAACAACCCAAGGTAATAAGAGGAGACATAAAACCTTGAGTCAGACAAAGTCTTAGTGAGCAGTAAATCAACTATCAAACATACCAAAAGAGTATGAGGGATAAAAGGAATAGAAACCAAACCATCCCACTCCACCTCTTTCTACAGTGATAGCCCCCAGACACACATTAAGGAGAAGCAAGCATAACATAGCAAGCAATTAAAGTAAAGCAATAATCACTCAAGTCAAGGTCAATGTTTTCCAAATACAAACCCCCAAGGCCTAAACCAAGATCAGATAAGCACCCAGAAAACACCGCTCTTGAGACCGAATGATGATACAATCAAACGTCCAAACATCCTTGACTCTGGCTATCACTGTTATCATTGTCTTGATTTCACCGTTAGTTGAACGACCATCTGTCAAGGGCTAATGGTAACCCCGGTGATAGACATAACTCTGCACGTCGTCGCAGCCCGTGCCTAGGAATTTTCGCAACTACCCAGAGTACTAGCACGTCGTCGCAGCCCGTGCTTGGAACGTCGTCGCAGCCCGTTCCAACGTACTCTTGCTTTGAGCATGCTAGAACCTTCAACAACGATGAGATCTCAGCCTCCTAGTCATCCTCCTCGACGACTATTTCCATACTAGCTCAAGCGCCTCTCAAGCTAACCATTATCAACCAACTCGCATCGCATCATTGAGTTATCAACATGCTTGGGATGATCCCGTATGGATTAAACCAAGACTATCTCACATCATGCTTCGCTTTATCGCATCATAGCAAAGTCTCATCTCAACATCATGGCTTGCCTCATCGCATCATGGCAAAGTCCCATCTCAACATCATCTAATCCATACATATGAGCTTCAACATCCGCTTCATATGCCACAAGCAGCTTTCACCATTCAAGAGCCTTTCCACTTAGCTTTTGCATCATCTTCGACCATCTTGTCTAGATCTAACTATCAATCAACTAACATACATAGCAATCAATCAAATCAATCATTAGCTCAAGCAATCAAGTAATCAAATATGGTCTAAGTAGGCACTTATAACTACAATGGCAATTTCGTAAATAAATGAGCATAGATATAACATACATGAATCATGGGTTTTTAGCATAGATCCAACAAATATAAATCATGGGTTTTTATCTCTACAACTTGGTAAATGAACTTGCATAAGTAAACATCTTCATAAGTAATGGATCTACACTTGGATCTAAGGAAAAATGCATAAAATCACTATCTACAACACTCCCACAAACCACCAATCCAATATACTCCTTTGGGTCCGCCTGAGAGATAACTACCACTCACCAAATCACCCAAACACTTCAAAAACTATCAACTTCAGATCTGGACAGCGAAGCTTCAAGCTTGATTCGTCGAAATCCCGCTTGAAACGATGAAATCTAGCTTGGTTGGATGAAGATCTTCAACTTTAGCTCTTGGATCTTCAATCTCGATCTTCGATCTTGTATAGATGTTAGAACTAGATTGTAGTGGAGAAAAGAAGATAAAGAAATATTGTAGTCGAGCTCTCAAAATGGCAGCACTTCGTCGCTTCAAAATCCGGTGCCAAAAAGTGAACCAAACCCCTCTATTTATAGGCTGAAATCACCCTTAGGTCGCCCAGACTTAGGTCGTTGCCGACCTAAAAACTCCGACCTAACATAGGTCGCTGCCGACCTATACACTCCAACGACCTAACGGCCTAACCACCCAGAGACATACGAGTTACGACCTAGACCCCAACGACCTACGACCTAAAGCATACGCGACTTAACTCTCCAACGACCTAAACCTTATGCCAAAGCGCGAACTATCATAACCAAGCTATATCCCTCTCTAGTTCGCCAAAACGACCTAACGACCTTACACAGACATCCTACCTCAACATAGGTCGCCTCCGACCTAAATATACACTGCGACCTATCTTAGGTCGCTCCCCAACCTAACTTACTTATGCCGCCTACTATTAGGTCGCTAAACTCCTTAGGTCGCTCGCACTTTTAGATCGCCAACTACATTAGGTCGCTAAACTCCTTAGGTCGCTCGCACTTTTAGATCGCCAACTACATTAGGTCGCTAACTAATTTAAGCCGCTAACTTATAGGTCGCTCGCCCTAACTACTAAACGACCTAACTTACCTAGCAACCTAACACTTCCCTTAGGTCGCTCAACGACCTAACTTAGGTCGTTACCCCTATAGGTCGTTCATAACCTATCTCCTAACTCGCTAACCCGTAAGTCGTAGCCTTCTTAGGTCGTTACCTCGTCTAACACACTAACTCGGCCACACCTTAAGTCGTCCAAATCTCTAGGTCACTAACTCATCCCAGCCCTTAAGTCGCTCATATCTATAGGTCGCCTACGACCTAATACTTAACATGTTAACTCGTTCAAGTCTATGAGTCGTCCCACATCCTAACTCGGCCACTAGTTAACTCGTTAGCTATTATAACTTGGCCACATGACCTAAGCTCCTACCGACTCAACATCACGCGACCTAAGACGCTAAGTCGGTCACGACTCAACTCCGAACGACCTAGGCTACCCTTCAACCTAAGCCTCTACACGAGTTAACTCCCATACGACTTAAGCACTAACGACTTAAAGACAACAACAGTTTTACGATCTTTCGATCCGTAAAAATACGGGTCATTACATTCTCTCCCCCTTAGGAATTTCGCCCCCGAAATTCCAAACAAACAAGAGCAATCAAAATTATTCCGCATGCCTACCATCCATAGCAATCAACAAACCATGCATCCAATTACTAACCTAGCATGCAGAATTCTAAGACTAGAACAAGCTACAAATTCATGAGATGTCACGACACCTTAGGGCCATACCTCGAAGAGTTCAGGATGAGCTGCCTTCATTCTCTCTTCCTCCTCCCACGTACAGTCGTTAACATCATCACTCCATTGTATCTTGAGCAACGTAATCGTCTTCCTCCTAAGCTATTTCGTATCGGTTTCAACAATACGAAGCGGCTTACGAGGTCTTCTAACAACTGGATCAACCTCCAAATCTTCACAGCTATCAGCAGAAACCACTATGCTCGAGTCGTGCACATACTTCCGTAGATACGATACAAGAAAAACATTGTGCACACCCGCCATCTTTTCTGGTAACTCCAATCTATAAGCGAGCTTTCCAATTCGCTCGATAATCGGGAATGGTCCAACAAATCTCGGAGTCAACTTTCCTTTCTTCCCGAATCGAATAACATTCTTTAGTGGAGAAATCTTCACAAAAAGCATATCTCCTACGTCGAACTCCAAATCCTTTCGACGTTTATCTGCATAACTTTTCTGCCGATCCTGGGCTGCCTTCATTCGTTGCCGAATGATCTCTATGAAATCCGTAGTCTGACGAATCATCTCTGGCCCAAGCATCAGTTTTTCTCCAGCTTCCAACCAACATGTCGGAGAGTTACACGGTCTTCCATACAAGGCTTCATATGGTGCCATACCAATACTTGACTGGTAGCTGTTGTTATACGCAAACTCCACTAAATGAAGATGATCTTCCCATGATCCTCCGAAATCCAAGACACATGCTCTCAAGAGATCTTCCAAAACTCGGTTGACTCTCTCAGTCTGACCATCTGTTTGGGGGTGATAAGCTGTACTCAAACACAACTCAGTTCCCAAAACCTCCTGGAAGCTCTTCCAAAATCCACTAGTGAACAAAGGATCTCGGTCGCTCACTATACTCTTCGGAACACCATGGAATCGAACTATCCACTTAACATAAAGCTCAGCCAACTTCGATGCAGTCCTAGTTGATCGAACAGGAATGAACCTTGCACTCTTGGTCAACCGATCTACTATGACCCAAATCCCTTATTCCTTGCTCTGGTTCTAGGTAGGCCATCGATAAAATCCATCGACACTTGCTTCCACTTCCATATAGGAACCTCTAATGGCTGAAGTAATCCACTGGGCTTTTTCTGCTCAGCTTTCACCAACTGGCAGTTCATACACTTGGAAATAAAATTTCCAACATCCTTCTTCATGCCTTCCCAATAATAGGTTCTCTTCATATCCCGATACATCTTATTTCCACCTGGATGAATTGTCAACTTCGAGTGATGACTTTCTCTAAGAACTTCATCTCTCAATCCATCTACATCGGGAACAACTAGTCGTCCTTGCTTCCGAAGCCAACCCTCTCGATCGACTTCGAATCCTTTATCCTTTTGTGGGTCCAATCCAGATTCCAAATCTCGGATAATCTTGACAAGCTTATCGTCTCGCTTTTGGCTCTCGCCAATTCTCTCCACCAGAGTAGGCCTTATCGATAAGTTTGCCAACATCTCAGGTTCCAATTCACATCTAGGCCTGAAGTCAAATTCAGCCAAATACTCTAGACTCTTCCATTCCGAAAACATGGCTCCCAATCCTGCATGTCTTCGACTTAACGCATCTGCCACTGCGTTGCCTTTTCCCGGAGTATAGGCTATACCAAAATCATACGATGCTAAAAACTCTAGCCATCGTTGCTGCCGAAGATTCAAATCCTTTTGGGAGAAAAGATACTTTAACGACTTATGATCTGTAAACAATTCGAATCGAACTCCCAATAGATAATGTATCCACATCTTCAGAGCAAAAACAATCGCCGCTAACTCCAAATCATGAGTCGGGTAATTCCTTTCATGCGGCTTTAGTTGTCGACTTGCATACGCAACAACTTTATCCTTCTGCATTAGCACTGCTCCAAGTCCAGTACCACATGCATCGGTGTAAACCACCATCTCATCATTCCCACTTGGAATAGTCAAAACAGGAGCACTTGTTAGTCGCTCTTTTAGGATTACGAAAGCTTGCTCACACTTATCATCCCATCTGAACACTTGGTTCTTTTTCGTCAATCCTGTTAACGGTGCAGCTATCTTGGAAAAGTCTTTGATAAACCGACGATAATATCCTGCTAATCCAAGAAAGCTTCTCACATCTGATGCATTCTTAGGTCTAACCCAATCCTGGATCGCTGCCACCTTAGCGGGATCAACCGCAATTCCATTTCCAGAGATAACATGGCCTAAGAACCTCACTTCACTCTTCCAGAAGTGACACTTCGAAAACTTAGCCTTTAGCTGATGTTTTCGTAAGATTTCCAAAACAATTCTCAAGTGCGTCTTGTGCTCCTCCTCAGTTCTGGAATAAATCAGAATATCATCCACGAACACAAGCACGAACTTTTTCAACTGATCTCTGAACACTCTATTCATAAGATCCACAAAATATGCTGGTGCGTTAGTCAATCCAAACGGCATTACCAGCCACTCATAAAAACCGGATGGTGTCCTAAAAGCAGTCTTCGGCACACTATCCTTAGCCACTCTCAACTAGTGAAATCCCGTTGCCAAATCCATCTGAGAGAACACCTTAGCCTCGTGAAGCTGATCAAACAAGTCATCTATCCTCGGCAATGGATACTTGTTCTTCTTAGTCACCTTATTCAGCTCACGATAATCCATACACAACCTCAACGATCCATCCGCTTTGGTTGCGAACACAACTAGTGCACCCCATTCGGACACACTACGCCGAATGAATCCTTTCTGTAAAAGGTCATCAACTTGCACCTTCAACTCTTGCTGCTCCCTAGGCGCCATCCGCCTAAGAGGCATCACAACAGGTCTGGCTCCCTCAACTAGATCGATACAAAACTCGATCTCCCTATGCGGCAGTAACCCTTTGACCTCGTCAAAGACATCCTCAAATCCATTCACAATAGGCACCGATGACAGTCCATCCCGTGGAACAACCAGCGAATACATGAAGCTCATGAAGACGCCTTCTTCATGCTTACATCGTATCACAACCTTTCGCCCTTCCACATTCCCGACTGTCACCTCCAGCCTCTCACAATCAATCCTTGTCGCATACTTCCTAAGCCAGTCCATACCTAAAATAATTCCGTACCCCGCAAAGTTCAGAACAAAGCAATCACAAACAAACGAGCAATCATGACTCGACACAACTAGACCATGGCATATCATACACAAACATGACGAACCCCCAACTGGATTTGTCACAACCAATGGCCTATCAACAATATCCGGTTTCAAACCTAACCGGCCTACCAAATCATCACAAACAAAAGAATGAGACGCTCCAGTATCAAACAACACTCTAACTGGAATACCACAAATGGAAAGAGTACCTTGAACCACCACACTCTTCCCCTTCTCTTTAGCAGTAGGAGCTTTTGAAGACGACGGCACAGCTCCCATAGCATAAGCTTGCACAATCTGCCTATCCCTCCTTGGTTCTGGACAATCCCTCCTGAAATGCCCTGGCTTATCACAATTGTGGCATTTCGCCGGCGCCCTTGGATTCCTACAATCCTTGGAGAGATGACCCTTCTGCTGGCAATTGTAGCAAGTCACTTCGCCCCTTGGCTTCTTCTGGCTATCCTTACCCTTCTGTTGCTACTGCTTCCTCTTCTTGTTCCACTCTGTTGTGGCTTAGATCCTTCCTTGGTTACAGCGACAACAGAACTTTTCCTAGGAAACAAACACTCATGCCTGAGGGCTTTTTCCACAATCTTCTCAAACGGATCGTCCAAATGATCCACCAACTGCCTTCCAAGATAAGTGTCCAAACCGGTCACAAACTTCTCATTCTTCTGATAGGGAGAATCAATATACGATCGAGCATACTTGGACAAAGCTTCAAACTCAGAAACATACTCAAGAACTGGTCTCCCACCTTGCTTGAGCTCCACAAACTTCTTAAACAGAACAGATTTCTGAGCCGTAGAGATGAACTTAGCTTCAAATCTAGCTTGGAATTGCTCCCAAGTAATCTCCTCCTCCGGAGTATCAATGGTGATAGAATTTCACCAATCCGAAGCTCTCCCTTGAAGTTGCCTTGATGCGAGCTTCCTCTTAGTTGCATCCTCAATTCCCAAGTCACCAAAAATCCTTCTACAAGCATCTACCCATCTCTGCACTTCAATGGTCGATTCCGTTCCCAAGAAAACCTTTCCTCCAAGAGAAGTATAGTCCTTGCAAAGCTTAGCAAAATCCACCGGTCTTGGAGCTTGAACTTGAACTCCCACATCCACTGATGATCCTGAAGCTGGTATTCTCCTCATGATCGAAGTCATCATGGCCTCAAACATAGGAGTATAATCAACAGCTTCCCTAGCAGCACGGCTTTCCCTCGCAGCTTGTCTCTCACTTCGACTCATCCTTAATATCTGTAAAAAGAATGATTAGAACACCTTAAGAAACAACTGCATAAGGAGTTAAAATCCCTCTAAGCTACTATATTATATATATAATAATCATCCATCAAAATACAATTACGTCTCTCATACGTAGTTACGTCAGCGAGCGTTGGCTAAAATCGATTAACCAAAGCTCTGATACCAAATGTGACGACCGCCCATGACTCCTGCATGGAAACAAGAGAATGGTGCGCTGAAGGTGTGCCAGGCAGCCATGGGTGACCGTCAAGGTAGAATAAACATCGCAGAATCTATCGTACAACTCACAGCGCATGGATAAATACAATAGAGAAATATAATATAGTGAAGCTCTATAGAACATGACATCATCATGTAAGCATCATAATAGTTTTATACAAACATATGAATCATCCATACATCAAAGCCTCACTACATAACACTCAAACAAATACAGCAGCGGAACACCCAGTACATATAATATGAAATAATATGCAAAAGCCTCCTGCTCGTCTTTGTCATCATCAGCGTAGATCTCCAAGAACAGCACCTGTCACCTGCTACCTAGTCTGCCCATCCCAACATGGTTGAACAGCCCAAGGTAATAAGAGGAGACATAAAACCTTGAGTCAGACAAAGTCTTAGTGAGCAGTAAATCAACTATCAAACATACCAAAAGAGTATAAGGGATAAAAGGAATAGGAACCAAACCATCCCACTCCACCTCTTTCTACAGTGATAGCCCCCAGACACACATTAAGGAGAAGCAAGCATAACATAGCAAGCAATTAAAGTAAATCAATAATCACTCGAGTCAAGGTCGATGTTTTCCAAATACAAACCCCCAAGGCCTAAACCAAGATCAGATAAGCACCCAGAAAACACCGCTTTTGAGACCGAATGATGATACAATCAAACGTCCAAACATCCTTGACTCTGGCTATCACTGTTATCATTGCCTTGATTTCACCGTTAGTTGAACGACCATCTGTCAAGGGCTAATGGTAACCCCAGTTCAAGACATAACTCCGCACGTCGTTGCAGCCCGTGCCTAGGAATTTTCGCAACTACCCAGAGTACTAGCACGTCGTCGCAGCCCGTGCTTGGAACGTCGTCGCAGCCCGTGCTTGGAACGTCGTCGCAGCCCGTTCCAACGTACTCTTGCTTTGAGCATGCTAGAACCTTCAACAACGATGAGATCTCAGCCTCCTAGTCATCCTCCTCGACGACTATTTCCATACTAGCTCAAGCGCCTCTCAAGCTAACCATTATCAACCAACTCGCATCGCATCATTGAGTTATCAACATGCTTGGGATGATCCCGTCTGGATTAAACCAAGACTATCTCACATCATGCTTCGCTTTATCGCATCATAGCAAAGTCTCATCTCAACATCATGGCTTGCCTCATCGCATCATGGCAAAGTCCCATCTCAACATCATCTAATCCATACATATGAGCTTCAACATCCGCTTCATATGCCACAAGCAGCTTTCACCATTCAAGAGCCTTTCCACTTAGCTTTTGCATCATCTTCGACCATCTTGTCTAGATCTAACTATCAATCAACTAACATACATAGCAATCAATCAAATCAATCATTAGCTCAAGCAATCAAGTAATCAAATATGGTCTAAGTAGGCACTTATAACTACAATGGCAATTTCGTAAATAAATGAGCATAGATATAACATACATGAATCATGGGTTTTTAGCATAGATCCAACAAATATAAATCATGGGTTTTTATCTCTACAACTTGGTAAATAAACTTGCATAAGTAAACATCTTCATAAGTAATGGATCTACACTTGGATCTAAGGAAAAATGCATAAAATCACTATCTACAACACTCCCACAAACCACCAATCCAATATACTCCTTTGCGTCCGCGTGAGAGATAACCACCACTCACCAAATCACCCAAACACTTCAAAAACTATCAACTTCAGATCTGGACAGCGAAGCTTCAAGCTTGATTCGTCGAAATCCCGCTTGAAACGATGAAATCTAGCTTGGTTGGATGAAGATCTTCAACTTTAGCTCTTGGATCTTCAATCTCGATCTTCGATCTTGTATAGATGTTAGAACTAGATTGGAGTGGAGAAAAGAAGATAAAGAAATGTTGTAGTCGAGCTCTCAAAATGGCAGCACTTCGTCGCTTCAAAATCCGGTGCCAAAAAGTGAACCAAACCCCTCTATTTATAGGCTGAAATCACCCTTAGGTCGCCCAGACTTAGGTCGTTGCCGACCTAAAAACTCCGACATAATATAGGTCGCTGCCGACCTATACACTCCAACGACCTAACGGCCTAACCACCCAGAGACATACGAGTTACGACCTAGACCCCAACGACCTACGACCTAAAGCATACGCGACTTAACTCTCCAACGACCTAAACCTTATGCCAAAGCGCGAACTATCATAACCAAGCTATATCCCTCTCTAGTTCGCCAGAACGACCTAACGACCTTACACAGACATCCTACCTCAACATAGGTCGCCTCCGACCTAAATATACACTGCGACCTATCTTAGGTCGCTCCCCGACCCAACTTACTTATGCCGCCTACTATTAGGTCGCTAAACTCCTTAGGTCGCTCGCACTTTTAGATCGCTAACTACATTAGGTCGCTAACTAATTTAAGCCGCTAACTTATAGGTCGCTCGCCCTAACTACTAAACGACCTAACTTACCTAGCAACCTAACACTTCCCTTAGGTCGCTCAACGACCTAACTTAGGTCGTTACCCCTATAGGTCGTTCACAACCTATCTCCTAACTCGCTAACCCGTAAGTCGTAGCCTTCTTAGGTCGTTACCTCGGTCTAACACACTAACTCGGCCACACCTTAAGTCGTCCAAATCTCTAGGTCACTAACTCATCCCAGCCCTTAAGTCGCTCATATCTATAGGTCGCCTACGACCTAATACTTAACATGTTAACTCGTCCAAGTCTATGAGTCGTCCCACATCCTAACTCGGCCACTAGTTAACTCGTTAGCTATTATAACTCGGCCGCATGACCTAAGCTCCTACCGACTCAACATCACGCGACCTAAGACGCTAAGTCGGTCACGACTCAACTCCAAACGACCTAGGCTACCCTTCAACCTAAGCCTCTACACGAGTTAACTCCCATACGACTTAAGCACTAACGACTTAAAGACAACAACAGTTTTACGATCTTTCGATCCGTAAAAATACGGGTCGTTACATATGGTTTGTTTGAAGACTTCAAGACATTTCAATATGGCTGAAATAGAGCCACTACAAGATAGCATCCCTTTAGTTTCACTCATTAGCAGCGTTTGTGGTGTAAATGCAACTAATATTATTATTACAATTTCTTGAGTGTTTTTGTTTTATTCGCGACCGCCAAATTTTGCCGCCCAGTACTAAAAACCTGCTACGTTTTTTCCATCTTGTGCCTTCCTCCCTTCTACACATAATTCATTGTTACGTTTCTTCTCTCATTTAAAACAATTCCTCTTGCATATTTCTTCATCTCACACTACTTCTCTCCGTCAATCCGCTCCTCTCCACTTCATCGATCCACTCTTCCTTCAATCTGCTCTTGTTTACTTCCTTGAGATTCTTTCATAAGCCCTAAATCAATAAATCAAGGTAAAAGTAAAATCCTAATTTGGCTGAGGTAATTCCTGTACTATGTTTGTTGTTAATCCTAAATATTTTAGTATTATCACTCGAATTCATGATAGAATGAGGAAATGTTTTATGAGCTGTGATAGAATGAGGAAATTACAATATTTCAATTTTCATACTATTTTTCTGTTGCAGTGATGGATTCTTATTATTTTTCGTACTATTTAAAGAATCAACATGTTCGCTCTAAAGAAAAGTTTCGTCTGTTTTTATAAACTAATTGAGAAATATTTACATAAAATTAGTTGAAAATTTGTTTTTCATTATTTACGTTTGCACTTGGAAGGAAGAATATTGACTATAGTTGTTGGGTCTATAAAGTTTAAATATTAATTTAGTGGACAAATAAATTGTACTGGCTAAAAAAGAAGCAATTTTGTAAGTTAAAGCTAATGAGGTATTCCACTTGGTCCATATTTGTTCAAGTGTTGCTTGGCAACTTTGTGGAGGTGCATGCTATTTGGCTTTTGAAATATCGTGTTTGGTATTCTCAGATCTTGAAAATTCAGTAAAAAAACTTAATAGTGTTCATTCATTGACTCAATCTCAGATCTTAAATACTCTATTATATAGATTTGAATGTATGTTTATTTGACTGCCTCAAATGTGAAAGAAGTCAATAGATTTATTCTTCTGCATCCACTTAGCTGAGTTGATTCATTCACTGACTCGGTTGTGAAAGAAGTCAATGGATTTATTCTTATGCATCCACTTAACTACTTAGTTATATTTTGTATGCATGTATATTAAGTATAAAGCATATAGGAGATGGTGCAAAAGGTATGGTTAATTATTTGTTAAAAGATAATTTTGAGGTGTAAAATTTGCAGTTTTAGACATCGTCAAGAAACATAAATGTTAAGATTATCACCATCATAGCTTTTATTGGTTACATTTATATGTTAGAATATTGAAATTGCATTGCTATTTCAAATCCAATCAGGAAAAAGTCATATATTATAGTTGAATAATGAACCATCTGCCCCCGAGCTTAGGAGAAAAAAGAAGGCCAGTGCATATAGACATTTTCTACTTAATTAACCACGATCAATGATATTTGTTCTTTCATTTTTAAGTATATATGTTATATAGTAGAAGAGACATAAAACATCTCTATATCTTTCCCCATTATTTACCTTTTTCTTCCTATTGCATTTTTTTTTTGCAAAGCAAGCCGGTTTTATAGTGGGCCGTCCACTTTTATTACGAACGTAATAAAGTTGAAGTACATGAGGTAGGTAAAAGTACCCACACTACTATGGAAAAGAAAATAACAAAATACAGCACAGGTATGTGACAGACTTGCCATAGTAGCTATGAAAATAACACAAGCACTATGACTCCTCCGAAGAGGAAGAATCACCATCAACAGAAGGAGCCAAAGGATGAATACCATAAAATCCAGCGAAGGAACTAAAACGGACGTCCACTTCCTATTACATTTTTGAAAGACTTGTCAAAATTTTACCAAGTAATTTAATGGATGGGTCTTTACATTGGGCTTTAGAAGCACATCATCTACTGACATTCTAGTTCCACATCACATTAAGAAGAATTTATCTTGTTAGCATATATTTTTGTTTGGCATCTACTTGACTTTTGTCTGCATATCCAATGAGTGGCTTCTCCTCTGGTTTCACATAGTTAGAAATGCGGATTATAGATCTTAAGGCTGGAATAACACTAGGGGGTGAATAGTGTTTTATGGATTTTCTAAATCTTTTTGAAACTTGTATAATTTAATCACCAACAATTGCAATTCACAGACACAGATATAATCATAAAATCAAACACAGATGCAAATACTAAATTAAAAGCAGTAAAGGAAAGAACACACCAGGATTTACATTGGTTCGGAGTTACCCTACATCCAGTCCCGCACAACTGTACGATTTCTTTTCAAAATAATATCTCAGATTACACCCTCGGTTTCAAGGCTACGAGGTACACCCTCTTGTATTCGAGTCCGGGGCAAACTCTCTTGATTTAACTAGGCTACAAGATCACCTAATTGATTACCGAGGATACAATCACACCTAGTTGATTTCAAAGCTCAACCTCACCTTTTACTCAACAGTTTGATTAACAAATGATCCTATAACTCTGAATAGCACTGAGATCTTATGGAGAGATGGCAGAGAATCAAACAAGTGATAATCAAGTTTGATTCACTTGGTATTTTGGCAAAGTATAGTTTGGGATTATTTAGAATAAATGTGAAAGATGAAGAAGAGAGAAAACAAGTGAAATCAGATTAAAAATTCATTTAGAACTACTGGTATTTATAGAAGATCAACAGCCATATCTATTCGTGAAAGGATACAACGAATAAACGCTTCTTTTGAAAATTTGAATTTTGAATTTTAATGGGCACTACGTCGACATGGGGGATAGGAGTATGTCGACATGATCTAGGCAAAAATGATGATTTGATTTTCTTATTAAAATTAGTTTCTATAATTTGTCAAAAACAATTTCTAAACTTTGTAGATATATTTGAATATAGTTGAAATATATAAAAGTACTTTTTAATATATACAATCTTAATCTATAAAATGATTTAAAATCTAAGTATATAAATATTTAAAAGCTAAATATTTAAAATAAGAGATAGTTTAAAAACAAGGACAATTTTGAAATCAAAATATTATAAATGGTAAAGATAATTTTGAGGCTAAAATATTTCAAACAAGAGAGATGTCTTTTTGAAAAGAAGGTTCTAATTTTTTTTAAAATAAGAGATATATTTTTGAAAATTATTTTCATAAAATTAGTGGATGTCAAAATAGGACCACTATATGTTCCACTAGATATTTTCGTGGGTTCCGTCCCACTTGGGTTCCATACCTTTAACAGACTCGAAGTGGATTACATTCCACGAACAAATTTTGAATAAAGATGTAAGTGCTTTCAAGAAGTTTTAACATAATTCTAGACTCAATACTTATCTTGTACTTTGAAATCTTGAACTCTTGATATCTTGATACTCATGAGTCTTCATTCTTGATATCTTCAATCTTGAATCTTTATACTGTACAGTCTTCATTCTTGGTACCTGCGTAGTTAAATCTTGCATATACATATATATCAAAATTATAATGTTAGTATTTATATTTTATAGCAAGTCCTAAAGTTGTTGTCATCAAAACAATCATCTCAATGATTAATAATCTCCCTCTTTTTGATGATGATAATCTATGTTTATAAAATATTCTTCTCCTTTATAATAACTCCCCTTAAAACTAATAACTCCTCCTTAATCTAAGCCTAATTCTCTAACTACTCTATTTTATATTTCTCTCCCTTTGTAAGTGAAAACAATTATTATATTATATATGATGTTATATTTACATGTATATATATAACATAAACACACAAATATACAAAAATTATATAATAACACTACTAACAAGAGTTTTTGACAAGTGAATATTTGTGAATCGAACAATTTGGATAATGAAAATAAAAGTTTCCACGTTGTTCCACCAAATTTCCATCTTTGTCAAAACCGATTTCGCCTATGCAGACTACGTTGTTGTCTTCTTCCATAGGTGCTTCTTCATCTTCATCTTCTTCTTCTTCTTCCTCTTCATCTTCTTCCTCTTCACTATGCTCTAAGGGGTTAAGCACCTGAATGTTGGAAGAATCTTCTTCAATCACAATAGGGTTTGCATGATTATCCGTTATGAATTTTTGCAAATTCCAAAGAATTTTGCCTTGCTTTTCTTATTCTTCTGCCATCCTTATTTGCACAACTTGAAATTCAGTCAACATTTGCATGGCATCCTTCGTAGACTCTTCAATCTTTACCATAAGTTCTAGTGTAGTGCGTTGGAATGGACCAGAATGAGGAAAAGAGAAAGAAATGGTGTCATTTAGGGTTGATTTAGTGGAGGCGGCCATTAGTTTTAATTTTCAGAAGTTTAATATAGCGAAAGAGAAGTGAGAGGACAGAAAAATTGAAATACATAGGTTTATATAACTAGAAAACTAATTTTAGAGGGAAAATTAAAATTTTAAATTTTGTCGTTGTATGTTGACATGGGTTGTAGGGGTATGTCGACATGCCTATGAAAATTTTGGTTTTCTTGTATATTTTTGTTTATTAAAATTATATGTTACTATATCTATATTCTATATTTCAGTTATTGAACAAATGCCTAGTTCTCTTCTTAACTTATTAAATATAGATTGATTTAAGGGGTTGGTTAAAGTGTCAGCAATTTGATTCTCTAAGTTGATAAATTCAAGAGAAATAATCTCCTTATATTATTCGGAGAAAATGATGTCTGATATCAATATGTTTAGTCCTAACATGATGATTAGGATTTTTAGATAAATTTGTTGCACTAGTACTATCTCAATAAATTGGTAATTTTGAAATTGTTAATCCAAAATCTTTTAGGGTTTGTTGCATATAAATAATTTGAGAGAAAACCAAAGTAGCAAAGATATATCCTTCTTCAGTTGTTGATAAAGAAACGGTGTTTTGCTTTTTACTAAACCATGAAACTAGAGAGTGCCCTAAAAAGTGACAAGTTCCACTTGTACTTTTTTGGTTAGATTTGCAACCAGCGTAGTCAGCACGCAATAAGTGATTAAATTAAATGAATCATTTTTTGGGTAAAATAAACCATAGTCAAATGTATGTTTAACATACTTATGATACGTTTTACAGCTTTTAAGTGAGTCTCTTTGGGTTGAGATTGATATCCTGCACAGAGACATACACTATGCATGATATCGGGTCTACTCGCAGTGATATAGAGTAGTGATCCAATCATTCCCCTACATAGTTTTTGATTTACATCTTTTGAAAGATCTTCTTTATTTAAATCTTCATTGGTTTCCATAGGAGTGGGTTTTCCACTAGCAGTAGTCATACCAAATTTACTAACTAGATCCTTAGCATATTTTTCTTGATTTATAAAAATACCACTATCTAATTGTTTTATTTGTAAACCTAAGAAGAAAGTAAGTTCACCCATATGACTCATCTCAAACTCTTTTTTCATTATTTCAGAAAATTCTTTATTCATTTCATGATTAGTTGAATCAAAAATAATATCATCTTTATAAACTTGTACTAGTTGGATATCATTTATATTTCTTTTAATAAAAAGAGTATTATCGACTTTACCAGTTTTAAATTTTGATTGTAATAAAAAAGATCTTAGTCTGTCATACAATGCTCTAGGAGGTTGTTTCAGACCATATAGAGCTTTCTTAAGTTTGAAAACATGGT
This sequence comes from Allium cepa, assembly GCA_030765085.1. Lineage (NCBI taxonomy): Eukaryota > Viridiplantae > Streptophyta > Magnoliopsida > Asparagales > Amaryllidaceae > Allium > Allium cepa. The sequence goes on from CM060940.1 coordinate 176,822,521, forward strand.
TTGGAAATTTTTGATCTTCAAAGAGTGGAGGTTGTTCAACATAAACTTCCTCTTTCAAAAATCCATTTAGAAAAGAACTTTTAACATCCATTTGAAATCATTTGAAATTATTATAGTTTGCGAAAGCGTGTAGAATTCTAATGGCTTCTGATCTTGCTATGGGTGCAAAGGTTTCATCAAAATCTATTCCTTCTTCTTAACAATAACATTGTGCAACTAATCGAGCTTTATTTCTAACGACCTCACCTAATTCATTCATTTTATTTTTATAAACCCATTTAATTCCTATTATAGTTTTATCCTCGGGTCTAGAAACAAGTTCCCAAACATTATTTCTGGTGAATTGATTCAATTCTTCTTGCATAGCCGGAATCCATGAATCATCAGACGATGCTTCCTTTGGATTTCCAGGCTCAACAGATGATATAAAAGCTACGTTACTCATGTTATTTAGTTGATTTGTAGTTCTAACAACAGATTCGATATTTTCTAGTATATTTTCTGTAGGATGATCTTTTAAAAGCTTAACCTTTTTATTTGGATGAATATATGCATTATTTGTTTCAATTGATTCATTATTTAGAGTAGCAAAATCTTATTTATCATTAATTTGTTCAACATCTTTGAAATTTTCATCAAACAAAACATGCATTGTTTCTTTAGCGGTATTAGTTCTTAAATTGAAAACTCTGTATGCTTTACTTCTATTAGAATATCTGATAAAGATTCCTTTGTCGGATTTAGGATCAAATTTATCCAAATTGTCCTTTGTATTCAGAATAAAACATTTACTTCCAAATATTCTAAAATAAGATACCTTTGGCTTCTTCTTGTAAAGAAGTTCATAAGGTGTTTTGTAATAGCCCAAGATTTTTACAAGCGTTGTATTCTTTTATTTATAAAAACTTGGGATTTATTATAATATACATCTTTAATTTGATTAAATCATTTCCCAAAATTTAAATAAAAGACAAGGGTTCTGAAATTTCAACTTTGGTTAAAGATAACTCTAATTGGAATGTTAAAATTTGATTTCTAAATCTTTCATATAAGAATTATATATGTACAAGATTTACTGTGAGGATGTTTACTTATATTGGTAATAACATTTATTTCCCCTTTTTGGTTCTTTTTAAAATGAATTATATATATTAAAATTAAGTTATAAATTTCTTAGAAAATGGTAAATAAATCCAAAGAATGTAAACAAATTCTATTTTTAGTTAAGTAATAACTTTCACAATTATAGTGTATTAATAAACCGTTGAATTACGCATTTAAAGGGCGCGTTAATTGATGGGATAAATAACGTATAAGAAAACGTATGAAATTTAAATATGTTATTTTCGTTATATTTGGGCATAAAGTATTGCGTCTGTTGTGCGCATTTTAAATATATTTACTTTCCTTCTGATTTAATAGAAGCGTTACCCACAAATTTATAACCGTTCACATTCTAATTATAGTCTTTGTCCTAAATCAATTGTCGTGCACGTTTAAAGGAGGAAATTCACCGTGCCTTGCCATTACTTCCATTTATTTAAAAATGTATTTTTTTGACTCTTCCAAAGAGTTGTTAATTTCTTTTAAAACTGGATTGAAATCACCGGGGTTTCCACTTTCCTTTGCCTGAATAATTAACAATTATTAATTCAACGACGTTTCAAAATAATAAATATATTTATATTTTGTAAAAGAATTTAACCTTCTTCGTTTACCATTTTGTTTCTTAGTTAGTAAGAAATAAATAAAATGTTAGATTGGATAGTAGATAGCGGATAAATAAGCTTTATAAAAGGCACGTTTTAAATTTACGTTTATACTAGTTTTGTTTCATTGGGGGTGTAAATAGTATGTATGTAATAAAATACTCTTTAAGCATACACGTGACAATTGAATATAAACGTGCAAATATATAATGCGGTAGTACGTTTGCTAAAATTTTTACGTATAGAGTGCGCATTCTTAATTAATAAATAAATTAATTATAGCCGTTCAATTTTAGTACCCTGAATTCCACGTGTAAACGTTACACTTTCCATAACCTTCATTTGTTTTAAAAGTTTGGTATAAAATCTTTATTTCAGAACCGTTCCAAAATCTTTGCAAATTTAATTCTTGCTGTTACTTTGCAAAAATCACTCAACCTATTTAATTATAAAACACGCAACCTTAATAATGCAATGAAATCATTCTTTTCCTTTAAAAATTCAAATTCACATATAACATTTTTCCATTCGCGAATAACTTTCTACTTTCCCTTGCAGTATAATTAACAATTATTACTACATAGACGTTTCGAAATATATAATTTATCTCCTACCAATTTCTTTCACCTCTATCAACGCATGATATCCTCTTTTATACTAAAACGTTCAAAACTCACGCAATCACTGCTATTTAAAATTCGAACCCACGCAATATCAATGGAAATCCTCTTGTAATACTCGGTCAACATATAAATATATCCAATAAATTTTGGGTGGATATTTCCTGTTTCTCTTGCCTAAATCATGCCAACCCTTCCTTTAAATATTAAACACGTATCATTTTTCCCTTCATTCTTTTTGGCTTCAGCTGTTTTCTCCTTCCTTGCTTGAACTCCTGTGCTATCAGGTATGGCTGCCTGTGCCCCTTTTATTTTCTTGTCTCTTTCTTACGTTTTTCAAAATTTGTCAAAGCACGCTATAATACTCGTAAATCACCTCAGTGTGAGATATTGATTCACTTCTCTTGCGTGTTCTCAGCCTCAGTGATGGCCGCTGTTATTTTCTTTGCGTGTAACTGTCACCTCTGATGAACCACGAAGGCAGAGCATATGCATGCAGGCCGAGCATCACAAGATTCTTTTGGCTAAAAGACGTGAACCAATGCTTGTGCTACCTGTACTTTAAGGATTGAAAAAAAGGGGAAGAGAATAAAAATATGCAGGCCAAGCACTTGGTGCTGATTTAACTAAATTTTGGTCGTGCACCACTTTTGAAAAATTTAGCCTTGAACCAAATCTTCGCCACCTATAAAAAAAAGAGAAAAAGAAAATTTGTGTCACTGCCATGTTTTACCTGCATGCACGTATGGGCCAAGCATGGTAATGAGTTGCCAACTCTTGAACCTAAATTTGTGTCACCTTTTGCATGTTTAAAGAAAAAAATAAAGGTTGCGTGCACCGTTCTTGTAACTTTTAATCACTGCCTAAATTTCCCACTGGGAATCACGAGCATGCATATAAGTCGGATGGGTCAAAATATCTCGTTAAATTTTTTTGATTTAAAATTTCGCTTTGATTAGTGATTCAGTTCGAGTACTAAGTTTTATTTATTCATCTTGTTTCAAGATCGAGACCAGTTTGTCTCCTCTTTCAATTTTTGATCGTGCTGTCTATACACTGTTTCTGGTGTGGGTACCGTAGTTTTAATCAAAATCTTCATCTTTGTAAAGGCGAGTCTTCTCACCTGACAAACATACTTATATATCTGTAAATTGATAACAAGTGTGATTGTAGAATAATTATTATTTCATTCTATTTGACTGTGATATAAATTGATGATGTGAAAATCCCGTTATTAAACCTACACATCATCAGTAATATTATATACTGTTTATTTATGTTGTACACTATTTATTTATTATTTACTGTTTAATAACACTGCACGTTCCCTGTAGAATATAAATCATTACAGGCTGAAATGATAGGCCTGAATGATACTTATTTATTTATTTATTTATTTATTCATTTATTTATTTAACTTGGGATTGCGGGTTCGAAATGATAGAACCCGGATTTATTTTGTAAATCACGGATTGAAATGATATATTATCCCTATCACTTGACCTAGGTTAGAAAATATTATACAGACTTGTGGTTATATATATATATGAAAATATTAAATATTTTAAAATTAGAATGTTATAATACTTGTTTAAAAGTGGATAAAAATGATTATTGTAAGTATTGTGATATTTTACAAGTTTAATATGTTAAGAATATAAAGTATAAATTTATCTGGTAGATTTTTGATTGAGAAATAAACGGGATTTAAGTTAAGAAAAATATACATGAAAATTTGGTATAGCTTGAACATAAAGCGAATTTCTAAAGGTTAAGTTTTCTACGAGTTAATTTTTAAAATTGGGAAAGATGGGAGTTAAAACATAACTTGATTTTTATTGGAAATTTAGTTTATTTTTGAAATGGTAACTAAACTTAATTGTTAAGAAAAATTCATAGAAAATTTTACCCTTGATAAGAAAGTATAAAGAAGTTAGATATATATTAGCAAAATTTACTTTATAAAAACCATAAAATATTGAATAATTTAAATGACTATATAAAGGTGGAAATTTTGATTTTATAAGTAAATTTGTTTAAATAAAGGTTTAAGTTCTGCTGAAATTTATTGAAGTCTAAATTTAATTTACTTAAATTTTTGAAAGGATATTTCTATATTTAGCCAAGTGCTGAATTATGATGCAAATAAACTAAGGTTAAACCTTTGGAATTTATATTGATTTGAAAGAACAATAACTTCACCTTTAAACAGTTTAAAATAAAGTATTTTGATTGAAGTATAAACTATATTTTAGAAGTTTATAACCACGGGTGATAATAACGTTAGTTGTTAAAGAGACCGGGATCAGATATGGTCATACTCTGTGTCGATACCGAAAACCACTTTGACAACCGTATACGCGGAGGAGATTCCAGAATGAAGTAGGATGGTGGTGATGTTTCATGAGGTAAAATACGTGGATCCGACTCCCGTGAGTGGGCATAAGGTGGCCAAAACAGGAGCGATCGACGGATTAATGAGGTAGCACCTCTGATCGGACGCACTTCTTCGTATGCCATTCTATTACTTTTGTGATTGTTTTGGTGCACAACTTTGATTTGGGAGTGTTGTTCGAGGTGGGCGGTAGCTGCGTGCTACGCGTTACCATCGGTCCGGAAGCGTAATTGTTATATCTACCATGGCATTGCCTAGTTGTGCGTGTCACCTACCATAGCGAGCCTTGTACGAGTTTGGTTTTCTCCCGTAGCCCGTGTGGTATCCTCTGGTGGCTTCCCGATCAGGAGGGACTATGATATTGGATGGACTACTGGGACTATTATTGTGTTAAGGGGAATATTGGGCCACTCCTTAACGCTATTTAAAAGTAAGTTTATTTTAATATAGACACTATTATAATAGCGAAATTATTATTACATAGTAAATAGTTTATCGGATCCTTAGAGGATGGACGGTCCCAAGCATCCTTTAAGTTATTTGCTTTATATTACAGTACACTTGAATTAGCTTGCACTGTATAAGTATGTATGTCATGACTCGAGTGTTTATGTTTATTTTACGCTCGGTTCAGCCTGAGTTGCAGTTTAGTCTTTATCCCGGTGCTAGGACTTCTGTAGATCACTTTTCAAGCTGCTGGCAAGCTTTCCTTTCAGTTCCTTATCTAAATTTATGTAATCAAGACTATTGGATATTGATATTTTCTATGGATTCAAAATATATTTGGGTTTAAAGACTATGTAAAATTTTATTTCTTTTGAGATTAATTATAGTGTTATAGTGGCTTCATGAACCACTAAGTTATACTTTTAAATTCTGCTGCGAGTATTCTGATTTCTGTGTCTGTGATTTGATTTCATTTGCTCCTAATTTATTTGCAATCTATTGTTTTGAACTATTCAAGCTTGACATGTTTTATTTTATTGTCTAATTTGAATGGTGCAAAATAGTGGGTCGTTATAGTTGGTATAAGAGCTTAGGTTTAACCATAGCCTGAGGAGCAAAAATTCATTAGAGATACGGTAGCAATACCCTAGAATGAGTGAAGTCAAATCTTAGAATCCTTCCTTCTTGTGAGAGAACGTATTTTAAAGTATAAATTTTTGTGAAAGGTTTTCAAAGAGGTATTTTGATATAAAATGGCACCGCGGGAGAAGATCGAACTAAGGAAGCAAATTCAAGACTTATCCTCTAAAGGTCTGATCAGACCTAGCTTTTTAGAATAGGGAGCAGCCATAGTTTTCATCACCAAATTTGATGGTTCTCTCATGATGTGTGTTTGTTATAGAGAGCTAAATAAACTCACTATGAAGAACATATATCCCATGCCTCGCATAAATGATATGTTCGATCAGCTCTATGGAGCCACTGTTTTCTCTCAGCATGATCTGGCCACAGGCTTTCACCAACTCAGAGTTGCTGAAGAGAGCATTCCCAAAACTGCTTTTCGTACCAAGAATGGTTTCCCCAAATGGCTAGTTTTGCCTTTTGGGTTGACTAACGCTCCTGCCTTCTTCATCGACTTGATAAATCGTGTCTTTCGCGATGTGCTCAAAAAAAAATTTCTTGTCTTTATTGATAACATCCTTGTCTTCTCCAAAACAAGGGATGAGCATGAGTCGCACTTGAAGTATGTTTTAGAGACTCTCCAAAATCACCAATTAAAGGCTAAGTTCTCTAAATGTCATTTTTGGGAAGAGGAAGTTGATTCCTCGGACATATTGTCTCTAGTGAAGGAGTTTCTGTGGATCCGGTCAAGATCGTTGCGATCAAAGATTGGGAAGAACCTAAGACTCCAACTGATATTTGCAGTTTTCTAGGCCTTGCCGGTTACTATCGGAGGTTCATTGAGAACTTTTCTTGGATTTCTGCACCTCTCACTGCTCTAACTCGGAAGAATGCTAAGTTTATTTGGAGCGATAGTTGTAAAACGGCATTCCAAGAGTTGAAGGATGAGCTTAATTCTGCACCAGTGCTTACCGTTCCGAATGGAAATAAGAGATTAACGGTATTCACTGATGCTTGTCGCGAGGGTTTGGGAGCAGTATTAATGCAAGATGGGAAGGTGATTGCCTATGCTAGTCGTCAGCTAAAGACACACAAAGCCAACTATGCGGCTTGTGATTTTGAATTGTTGGCCGTTGTCTTTGCATTAAAGCTTTGGAGACATCATCTCCTGGCAGCTAAGTTTGACCTCTTCACCGATCATCAGTCTTTGAAATATATCTTTACCCAGAAATAATTGAATCAGAGATAAGTACGGTGGCTCGAGTTTCTTGCTTCTTATGATCTCGACATCAACTATACTCCTGGGAAGGCAAATGTAGTGGCAGATGCATTGAGTAAGAAGAAGTCTTTGTTGTGCCAGCTTATTGTTTCTTATCCTCTTTTGGATCGTATCATGGCTAAGCAGGATGAAGATGTGATGCTTAGAGGCATGAAGGAGAATGTCCAAAGCAGAGGTAGTAGTAGTTCTGATGGTAGTGGAGCTCAAATTGATGGTAGAGGGATTTTAAGGATTAATAATCGCATTTGTGTCTCGAATGTTAATGGTTTGAGGCAGGAGTTACTTCGGGAACACCATCAATCCAGACTTTCCATTCATCCTGGTGTGGCGAAGATGTATCAGGATTTGAAGAAGCTTTATTGGTGGAGAGGTATGAAGCGCGATGTCTCTATCTTTGTTAGTAGGTGTGAGACTTGTCAACAAGTCAAGGCGGATCATCAAAAGACACCAGGTTTGTTGCAGCCTCTGGAGATTCCAAATTGGAAGTGGGAGCAAGTTTCTATGGATTTCATCGATGGTTCACTGAGATCTAGGAAGGGAAATGAGAGCATATGGGTTATCATGGATAGACTGACCAAGTCCGCTCATTTCATTCCGATTAAGTCTACCCGTACAGCTTTGAGCTTATCTGAGATTTATATGAGGGAGATTGTTCGTCTCCATGGCGTTCCCCTTAGCATCGTTTGTGATTGAGACCCTATCTTCACTAGTCAATTTTGGAAAGCATTCCAGGAATCCTTGGGTACTCGTCTGAATCTGAGCACCGCTTACCACCCACAGACTGACGGTCAAATAGAAAGGGTGAATCAGATTCTAGAGGATCTTCTTCGTGCTTGTATTTTGGATTATGGAGGATCTTGGTAAGATCATCTCCGTCTTGTGGAATTCACCTATAACAACAGTTATTAGGTATAAATTCCTATCCTCTGTTCTTATCTTATCTAAATCCTCTATCTATCTCATTCTATCTTTTTCAGGCTAGTCTTAAGATGTCCCCATTTGCTGCTCTTTACGGGCGACCTTGTAGATCTCCTTCTTGCTGGATTGAATCCGGTATTCACTTAGTTCTTGGTCCCGAAATGATTTTGGAAGCTTCGGAAAAGGTTGAAGAGATTAAGAGAAGGTTAAGGATTGCTCTAGAAGGCAGAAGAAGTACGCTGATTGTCGTAGAAGAAGCTTGGAGTTTGCTGTAGGTGACTTAGTTTTTCTTAAGGTCTCTCCCTTAAGAAATGTGGTTTGGTTTGGGCGTAGAGGAAAACTTGCTCCTAGGTTCATCGGTCCATTCCGCATCTTGGATAGGATCGGAGCTCTTGCTTATCGACTGGATTTGCCCGAGAAATTTGCTGGAATACACAACATATTCCATATATCCCACCTTCGTCGCTATCTTCATCATCCATCTCTTATTATCCAGCCTACTGCTCTTAATAGTTTGGACATCTAGCCTGACCTAACTATTGAAAGGAAGCCGCTTCGTATCACCAATCGACGTGCGAAACATCTAAGAAGAAAATCTGTCCGACTAGTCAAAGTGCAGTGGAGCACTGATGAACGGGATTGCACATGGGAGACGGAGGAGAGCATTCGTGCTTCGAATACGGAATTATTCATTTAATGTACTTTGCTTTATTATCTTATATTCCTTGTTTTCCTTTTTTCGTTCCTTTTTTAGGACGAAAAGCTCTGAGTGGGGAAGAGTGTAACAGCCCAAGATTTTTACGAGCGCCGTATTCTTTTATTTATAAAACCTTGGGATTAATTATAATATAAATCTTTAATTTGATTAAATCATTTCCCAAAATTTAAATAAAAGACAAGGGTTCTGAAATTTCTACTTTGGTTAAAGATAACTCTAATTGGAATGTTAAAATTTTAATTTCTAAATCTTTTATATAAGAATTATATATGTATAAGATTTACTGTAAGGATGTTTACTTATATTGGTAATAACATTTATTTCCCCTTTTTGGTTCTTTTTAAAATGAATTATATATATTAAAATTAAGTAATAAATTTCTTAGAAAATGGTAAATAAATCCGAAGAATGTAAACAAATTCTATTTTTAGTTAAGTAATAACTTTCACAATTACAGTGTATTAATAAACCATTGAATTACACATTTAAAGAGCGCGTTAATTGATGGGATAAATAATGTATAAGAAACGTATGAAATTTAAATCCGTTATTTTCGTTATATTTGGGCATAAAGTATTGCGTCTGTTGTACGCATTTTAAATATATTTACTTTCCTTCTGATTTAATAGAAGCATTACCCACAAATTTATAACCGTTCACATTCTAATTATAGTCTTTGTCCTAAATCAATTGTCGTGCACGTTTAAAGGAGGAATTCACCGTGCCTTACCATTACTTCCATTTATTTAAAAATGTATATATATTTTTTCGACTCTTCCAAAGAGCTGTTAATTTCTTTTAAAACTGGATTGAAATCATCGGGGGTTTTCACTTAACAATTATTAATTCATAAACGTTTCAAAATAATAAATATATTTATATTTTGTAAAAGAATTTAACCTTATTCGTTTACCATTTTGTTTCTTAGTTAGTAAGAAATAAATAAAATGTTAGATTGGATAGTAGATAGTGGATAAATAAGCTTTATAAAAGGCACGTTTTAAATTTACGTTTATACTCATTTGTTACATTGGGGGTGTAAATAGTACGTATGTAATAAAATACTCTTTAAGCATACAAGTAACAATTGAATATAAACGTGCAAATATAAAATGAGGGAGTACGTTTGCTTAAATTTTTACGTATAGAGTGCGCATTCTTAATAAATAAATAAATAAATTATAGCCGTTCAATTTTAGTACCCTGAATTCCACGTGTAAACGTTACACTTTCCATAACCTTCATTTGTTTTAAAAGTTTGGTATAAAATCTTTATTTCAGAACCGTTCCAAAATCTTTGCAAATTTAATTCTTGCTGTTACTTTGCAAAAATCACTCAACCTATTTAATTATAAAACACGCAACCTTAATAATGCAATGAAATCATTCTTTTCCTTTAAAAATTCAAATTCACGTATAATATTTTTTCATTCGCGAATAACTTTCTACTTTCCCTTGCGGTATAATTGACAATTATTACTACGTGGACATTTCAAAATATATAATTTATCTACTACCAATTTCCCTCACCTCTGTCAACGCATTGTATCCCCTTTTATACTAAAACGTTCAAAACTCACGCAATCACTGCTATTTAAAATTCTAACCCACGCAATATCAATGAAAATCCTCTTGTAATACTCGGTCAACATATAAATATATCCAATAAATTTTGGGTGGATATTTCCTGTTTCTCTCGCCTAAATCACGCCAACCCTTCCTTTAAATATTAAACACGTATCATTTTTCCCTTCATTCTTTTTGGCTTCAGTTGTTTTCTCCTTCCTTACTTGAACTCCTGTGCTATCAAGTATGGCTGCCTATGCCCCTCTTATTTTCTTGTCTCTTTCTTACATTTTTCAAAATTTGTCAAAGCAAGCTATAATCCTCGTAAATCACCTCACTGTGAGATATTGGTTCACTGCTCTTGCCTGTTCTCAGCCTCAGTGATAGCCGCCGTTATTTTCTTTGCGTGTAACTGTCACCTCTGATGAACCATGAAGGCAGAGCATATGCATGCAGGCCGAGCATCACAAGATGCTTTTGGCTAAAAGACGTCAACCAATGCTTGTGCTACCTGTAATTTAAGGATTGAAAAAAAGGGGAAGAGAATAAAAATATGCAGGCCAAGCACTTGGTGTTGATTTAACTAAATTTTGGCCGTGCACCACTTTTGAAAAATTTAGCCTTGAACCAAATCTTTGCCACCTATAAAAAAAAGAGAAAAAGAAAATTTGTGTCACTGCCATGTTTTACCTGCATGCACGTATGGGCCAAGCATGGTAATGAGTTGTCAACTCTTGAACCTAAATTTGTTTACCTTTTGCATGTTTAAAGAAAAAAAATAAAGGTTGCGTGCACCGTTCTTGCAACTTTTAATCACTGCCTAAATTTCACACTGGGAATCACGTGTATGCATATAAGTCGGATGGGTCAAAATATCTCATTAATTTTTTTTATTTAAAATTTTGCTTTGATTAGTGATTCAGTTCGAGTACTAAGTTTTATTTATTCATCTTGTTTCAAGATCGAGACCAGTTTGTCTCCTCTTTCAATTTTTGATCGTGCTGTCTATACGCTGTTTCTGGTGTGGGTACCATAGTTTTAATCAAAATCTTCAGCTTTTTAAAGGTGAGTCTTCTCGCCTGACAAACATACTTATATATCTGTAAATTGATAACAAGTGTGATTGTAGATTAATTATTATTTCATTCTATTTGACTGTGATATAAATTGATGATGTGAAAATCCCGTTATTAAACCTACACATCATCAGTAATATTATATACTGTTTATTTATGTTTTACACTATTTATTTATTATTTACTGTTTAATCACACTACAAGTTCCCTGTAGAATAGAAATCGTTACAGGCTGAAATGATAGGCCTGAATGATACTTATTTATTTATTTATTCATTTATTTATTTAACTTGGGATTGCGGGTTCGAAATGACAGAACCCGGATTTATTTTGTAAATTACGGAATGAAATGATATATTATCCGTATCACTTGACCTAGGTTAGAAAATATTATACAGACCCATGGTTAGACATATATATATATATATATATATATATATATTTCTGAAAATATTAAATATTTTAAAATTAGAATGTTATAATACTTGTTTAAAAGTGGATAAAAATGATTATTTTAAGTATTGTGATATTTTACAAGTTTAATATGTTAAGAATATAAAGTATAAATTTATCTGGTAGATTTTTGATTGAGAAATAAACGGGATTTAAGTTAAGAAAAATATACATGAAAATTTTGTATAGCTTGAACATAAAGCGAATTTCTAAAGGTTAAGTTTTCTATGAGTTAATTTTTAAAATTGGGAAAGATGGGGGTTAAAACATAACTTGATTTTTATTGGAAATTTAGTTTACTTTTGAAACAGTAACTAAATTTAATTGTTAAGAAAAATTCATAGAAAATCTTACCCTCGATAAGAAAGTATAAAGAAGTTAGATATATATTGGCAAAATTTATTTTATAAAAACCATAAAATATTGAATAATTTAAATGACTATATAAAGGTGGAAATTTTGATTTTAAGTAAATTTGTTTAAATAAAGGTTTAAATTCTGCTGAAATTTATTGAAGTCTAAATTTAATTTACTTAAATTTTTGAAAGGATATTTCTGCATTTAGCCAAGTGCTGAATGATGATGCAAATAAACTAAGGTTAAAATTTTGGAATTTATATTGATTTGAAAGAACAATAACTTCACCTTTAAACAGTTTAAAATAAAGTATTTTGATTGAAGTATAAACTATATTTTAGAAGTTTATAACCACGGGTAATAATAACGTTGGTTGTTAAAGAGACCGGGATCGGATATGGGCATACTCTCTGTCGATACCGAAAACCACTTTGACAACCGTATACGTGGAGGAGATTCCAGAATGAAGTAGGATAGTGGTGACATTTCTATGAGGTAAAATACGTGGACCCGACTCCCGTGTGTTGGCATAAGGTGGCTAAAACAGGAGCGATCGACAGATTAATGAGGTAGCACCTTTGATCGGACGCACTTCTTCGTATGCCATTCTATTACTTTTGTGATTGTTTTGGTGCGCACCTTTGATTTGGGAAGTTGTTCGAGGTGGGCGGTAGCTGCGCGCTACGCGTTACAATCGGTCCGGAAGCGTAATTGGTATATCTACCCTGGCATTGCCTAGTTGTGCCGTGTCACCTACCATAGCGAGCCTTGTACGAGTTTGGTTTTCTCCCCTAGCCCGTGTGGTATCCTCTGGTGGCTTGCCGATCAGGATGGACTATGATATTGGATGGACTACTGGGACTATTATTGTGTTAAGGGGAATATTGGGTCACTCCTTAACGCTATTTAAAAGTAAGTTTATTTTAATATAGACACTATTATAATAGCGAAATTATTATTACATAGTAAATAGTTTATCGGATCCTTAGAGGATGGGCAGTCCCAAAGTTATTTGCTTTATATTACAATACACTTGAATTAGCTTGCACTGTATAAGTACGTATGTCATGACTCGAGTGTTTATGTTTATTTTATTCCCGGGTCAGCCTGAGTTGCAGTTCAGTCTTCATCCCGGTGCTAGGACTTCTGTAGATCACTTTTCAAGCCGCTGGCAAGCTTTCCTTCCAGTTCTTTATCAAAATTTACGTAATCAAGACTATTGATATTGAGATTTTCTATGGATTCAAACTATATTTGGGTTTAAAGACTATGTAAAATTTTATTTGTTTTGAGACTAATTATTGTGGCATCATGAACCACTAAGTTATATTTTTAAATTCCGCTGCGAGTATTCTGATTTCTGTGTCTGTGATTTGATTTCATTTGCTCCTAATTTATTTGCAATCTATTATTTTGAACTATTCAAGCTTGACATGTTTTATTTTATTGTCGAATTTGAATGGTGCAAAATAGTGGGTCGTTACATGCTTTATCAGTTAATGGTGTAATTAATATTCAGTTCAAAATGTAGCAAGCTGTAGCGAATGCTTCAGCTCAAAAATGTTTTGGTAAATTACTATCTGAAAGCATTTTTCTAGCACACTCTTGAATCGTCCTATTTTTACGTTCCACCACTCTGTTTTGTTGTGGAATTCTTGAAAAGGAGAAATTATGAGTTATTCCCTTTTTATTGCAGAATCTCTCAGAATTTTCATTTTCAAATTCCCCACCATGATCACTACGAAAGTTGGCTTTGAAGTCTTTTTGTAAAAAAATTAAATGAATCAGAAGTATCACTTTTATGTTTCATAAAAGTTGTCCACATAAACCTCGAATAATCACCTATAATTACAAAGAGATATCTATTGTGATTTATTGATTGAATTTGAGATGGACTAAACAAATCTAGATGAAGTAACTCAAGAGGTTTTGAAATTAAAATCATATTTTTTAATTTGAAAGAACTCTTCCTATGTTTTCTTAATTGACAGGCATCACATATACTATCTATTTTAAAATTCATTCTAGGGAGATCTTTTACTAGATCAAGTTTAGAAGTCTAGATAAAAGTTTAAAATTCAAATGTCCAAATCTTTTATGCCAAATCCAAGGCCACTTGTATTTGCCAAAAGACATATATTATCATTTGAGATTTTCACACTAAGAATATAAATATTTTTCTTCCTAATTTCTTCAAATATAATATTTGAATTATTATCTTCGATGTGACATTTATCTTTTTCAAATTTAATCTTGTATCCTTTATTGCAAAGTTGACTAATGCTAAGCAGATTGTGTTTCGGATTCTTAACTAATAAAACATTAGAAATAGTAGGAGTTTTAGAGTAACCCACATTGCCAATGCCAATCACATATCCTTTTGAGTTGTCTCCAAAATTAACCAGTCCTCCATCTTTATAGATAATATCATTCAGCATATCTGAATTTTCAGTCATGTGTCTTGAACATCCACTATCAAGTATCCACTTATTCTTCTTAATTTGCATAATTTGTCCATTGAGTGTTGATTCTTCAAAGCCTATATAACATTTTCTTTTCTGCACCAAATAAAAATTCGGTAGATAACATGATTATCTATAATAGCTATATGCAGACTTATGAGACAATGATGATTTGAATAGTTGTAAAATAGCGTTAAAAAATCCCCAAAAATAGCCATTTTTTTAAAAACTTTTTCAAAATTCAGATTATGAAAACTTTGAAAACCTTGCTCTGATACCAAATGTTAGAAATGTGGATTACAGATCTTAAGGCTGGAATAACACTAGAGGGGGTGAATATTGTTTTATGGATTTTCTAATTCTTTTTGAAAATTGTGTAATTTAATCACCAAAAAATGCAATTCACAGACACAGATATAATCACAGAATCGAACACAGATGCAAATACTAAATAAAAGCAGTAAAGGAAAGAACACACCAGGATTTTATACTGTTCGAAGTTACCCTACATCCAGTCCCGCCCAATTGTACGATTTTTCAAAATAATCTCCTAGATTACACCATCTGTTTCAAGGCTACGAGGTACACCTTCCTGTATTCGATTTCAGGGAAAACTCTCCTGATTATCACCTAATTGATTTCCGAGGCTACAATATCACCCATTTGAGTTCAAGGCTCAACCGCACCTTTTACTCAACAGTTTGATTTACAAATGATCATATAACTCTGAATAGCACTGAGATCTTATGGAGAGAGTGACGGAGAATCAAATAAGAGATAATCAAGTTTGATTCACTTGGTATTTCAGCAGATCATAGTTTGGGATTATTTAGAATAAATGTGGAAGATGAAGAGGAGAAAAATAAGTGAAATCAGATTGAAAATTCATTTAGAACTACTGGTATTTATAGAAGATCAAAAGTCATATCTATTCGTGAAAGGATACGACGAATAAACACTTCTTTTGAAAATTTGAATTTTGAATTTTAACGGGCACCATGTCGACATGGGCGTAGGAGTATGTGAACATGATCTAGGCAAAAATGGTGATTTTGATTTTCTTATTGAAATTGGTTTCTATAATTTGTCAAAAATAATTTCTAAACTTTGTAAATATATTTGAATATAGTTTAAATATGTAAAAATGATTTTTAATATATAAATCTTAATCTATAAAGTGATTTAAAATGTGAGTATATAAGTAAAAGCTAAATATCTAAAACAAGAGATAGTTTTAAAATAAAGACAATTTTGAAATCAAAATATTAAAAATGATAAAGATAATTTTGGGGTTAAAATATTTCAAACAAGAGAGATGTCTTTTTGAAAAGAAGGTTTTAAAAACATTTAAATTAAGAGATATATTTTTGAAAAGCATTTTCATAAAATTAGTGGATATCAAAATAGGACCACTATATGTTCCACTAAATATTGTCGTGGGTTCCATCCCACTAGGGTTCCATCCTTTTAATAGGCTCGAAGTGGATTCCATTCCACGAATAAATTTCGAATAAAGATGTAAGTGCTTTCAAGAAGTTTTAACATAATTATAGACTCAATAGTTATCTTATACTTTGAAATCTTGAACTCTTGATCACTTGATACCCATAAGTCTTCGATCTTAGTATCTTCAATCTTGAATCTTTATACTGTACAGTCTTCATTCTTGGTACCTGCATGGGTAAATCATGTATATACATATATATCTAAAATATAATGTTAGTATTTATATTTTATAACAAGTCCTAAGGTTGTTGTCATCAAAACAATTATCTCTAGGACTTACACACATTAGCACCTTTAACCCACCAAGTTGCACACAAAAAATGGCTAATTGAATAAATTCATGGTTACATTTAAGTTGAACTTTTCAATAGGGGATGCATTATGTATACTTGTAGAAAAATTAATCAAAGATAGGTTTTTCTAGGATGACCTACTAATAGTGTTTCTCTTTACTTTTGTTAAGGTAAAAGTTAATTGTGGATTAATATTACTTAAGTCGTGTCTAGAAAAATGCATGTAAAACTTCTTGCCTCGACATTTGTAAGGTATGCATAGGGACCTTTAGGAAATATTTTACTATAGTCACTGAAATTTATAAATCATCTAATAGTTTATTTTTTTCCTTGATTATAAGTAAAATTCTTCATAATTGTTGCGTATATGCTATTTGTATAAGGCCATCCTTTTTGTATTGTTTCCTATGCAACTAAAACTACTTTTTATATATATGATTTCCAGTCTACCAAAATTTTTTGACTTCAAAACAAAGTATATAGAGTTTTAAGACTATAAACTTTTACACTAAGTTTGTTGAACATACAGCAGTTTTTACGCTAAGTTTCACCGAGGTTTACTGAGTGAACATGTTTTTTGGACTTGTTTACTGAGTTTCACTGAGGTTTTTTTTCATACTACCGTGCACTTTTACACTGAGGTTTCACCGTAGTTTTTATGTACTGAACATACATCAGTGATGAAAATTAATATAAATGATAAGTGGTATGTAATTGTATATAGTACAAAGAGTTTAGATGCATGATATGTTGATATGTGGTGCATGTGATTGAGTTTAGACTCTTGTCAGGTCTGTGATTTCGTGAATATTAATGTTTCTAAGTAAAGCTTCTTGCACATGCTTGACTGTATATTGGCTTGAATGTTGTAGATACATAATATGTGAAGCTCTGGTTTTTGAACCTGATGTTTTTTGAATTCTCATTGTTTATGTTATACCTTATGTTTTTGAAAACTTGCCTATTTGTAATGTAACAGTGGATTTGTCATATATTAGACAACAAATACCTCAAATGCTTAAATATTCTGCTAGGTTTACTATATCTAAAGTACCATAATGTATTCCCTGTTTAGAAATAAATGTTTAAATTTATACTTGACTAACTATGAGTGAAAATTGCAATTCATGTTCATTATAAGAAGCATAGATCATGACCAGTACCTATGTATTGGGTATTTATCCTAATTTTTATGTCTGATTTTCACTAACTTATAATGAACTGATAAAATCTCCTTTACCACATTAATATTTAGAGGTTGATAGTTGCATGCCTAAAGATCTCTAGATAGGCTATCATCTGTAGGTTATATCCTTGATGAATAAACTACATGATGAGACAAAGTAGAGCAACACTCTAAGAGCACTTGAACCGGTAAATTTTTCTGTGCTCATATCATCTACTTGTTTGATATGCATCTTATGATATTCAGATGTGTGTCTAGAATTTTATTTTGGATTTTGATCTAATTGATGAGAAGTTAGGCATTGATTTATCTATGAATGCCATTTATTTTGATTCATCATGGGTGCTAATAGGAGATTGTAGTAGATATTTGTTGGTTAAATGCTTTTCTATATAGATAAAGAAG
Organism: Allium cepa; assembly: GCA_030765085.1. NCBI lineage: Eukaryota > Viridiplantae > Streptophyta > Magnoliopsida > Asparagales > Amaryllidaceae > Allium > Allium cepa. Next base: position 176,840,532 of record CM060940.1, read on the forward strand.
ATATTGCTCAAGATGCATCACTTCCTTCTCTAACATTGCAATTTTCATGATTAGCTCCTTTACAAGCTATAGTTATAAAGGCTAAAACATTGTTCAACATTGATATAGATAGTATTATAGGTTTACGTAAATTAAAATTAGGTAATCAGTTGAAATGAAAATGGGTACCTAGGGCATAGAATTCTCACCCGAAGAGTCTTTGATGGATGGGTTATACCCTAATGCTTTTTCAAGCACACCATTCACCTGTAGTTGATCCTTTAGATGTTTGAAGTATTTGAATTGCAGCAGCAGTTAATATCATAATAGGAAGAGCTCGAAAAAATAATATGCCTCTCTGTTATTGATAGTGTTAACATGGGTAAGGCAATATCATCCTTTCTCTTTTTTCCGTTTGCACAATCAGTTTTTACACCATTTTCCATAACAAACAAAATGCTGAAAAATTGATTTTGTTCATATTTTCCATGTTTTCTTATTATGTAAATATATCGAATAAAAGGAAGATATTCTGAGCTATGGGGAAAAAATAGTCATATATGAAGATTAGATATATCGATTATATTTATCACACATTCTACACCCCATAAAATGAAAAGTTGAAAAGAACTGGGAATCTGCAGAAGACACAGATGGAAAAACCTCTTATAGTTAAGGAAAGATTTAGCTGTAACAATTTGGTGTTGATAAAACATATTTTTAGGCATATACATTATTTAAAAAGAACATATGCATTGTTCCCATTCACATTGTGTAAGCATATTTGTTATGGTATCATGTCTTTCTGTTATAACTAAAAAAGAAGCCATGAAGTGATTTTCATAATTTGTCATGGTAGGTGTTAATTTCTTTTTTTGATGGAGTCTTTGCAATCATTTCTTTTAATTTCTCTTTGTAAATGGTGTATGCTTGATATTTTGTTTCACTAAGATATATTAATATAAATTTAAATGTCAATGGCGTCTAACACTTATCATTCTTGCTTCCAAAATCCATCTTTCTTGTATCAATCGTCATCGTTCTTTTCAATTAATCGATCTACTTCCATCAATCGATCTTACGCAAAAGTGGTGAAGGATCGTTGTCCTCTGAATTATCATTGTTTGCCAAATAGATATCAAGTTTCTTCGACTCAATATGCAAACAAGAACTGGATTGAATCAAAAACCAAAAAGATTTCTGTTTCAGATGTGGCGATTATAATCATTTCGACGCACAGTGCCGAGATCCTACAAGATGTTTTGCTTGTGGTAAATTTGGTCATAAGAGGCATGAATGTTCGTTCAATTTCAACAACGTTGTCTCCTCTGATTCACTAGTAGAGCATGGGTTTCTGTTCGTTCTTAAATGCTTGCTGCTGAAAGAGATTCTTTGGATCATCTCTGGCAAAAAAGAGAAGAAGGAATCAAGCTTCTTGAAGATCTGTTGTTTCATTTTAATATCATTAATTCGACAAACATTAGCAAAGGATATAAAAAAAGGTTTGGCGGTCCAGAATTGTATTATGGAAAACTGGATTCTTCATCCTCTATTCCCTTTTCATCATCAGCTTTGGTCGATAATGGTTTTCAATTAGTTCTTAAATGATTATTATTGAAAGGGATTTCATTGGATCACCTCTGGCTAAAAAGACTCGAGGTTATTAATCTTCTTGAAGATCTGATTATTCATTTTAACATCGTCAATTCACCTAATATAGGTATGGGGTATAAAGATAGTTTTGGTATTGATAAATCTGATTCTTCTTCCAATATCTCTAAGATGAATCATGCGAGCAAGGGGGTAATGATTTCTCTGAGTTTGACATAAATGAAAGATCTATTCGTTCCAATTCTTTGATGCTTGATCTTGATGTCGCTCTTTGCAATGCTTATTCCAGTTCATCTAATACAGAGGTTAGTAGAAAAAAATTCGAAGGTTTTACTCAAATAAAGAAAAAAGGTAAATCTCATCCTCATCATTTGAAAACTTTCGAGATTCATACTTTAAACAAATTTGAATGTTTTAATGCTAATATCATTTTGGACTTTAATTCATCTGAGAATGGAAATGAAAGTGATATAGCTGTTTTAGCTTCGTCTAATGGCTCTGTTGCAAATCTTATCAGAGAAGAGAACTCTCATGATGATGATTTTTCTATTGTTAATATTGGTGATTGTTCCAAAATCTGTTATCTCTTAAGCAAATTTTTGTTAGATTATGATTTTGGTCTTCAGAAAGCTTTATCAAATGATAGTATTTTTCCTGAGAGTCGAATAGAGTTCAAGCAGTTGTTTATGTCCAACGAAACCCAAGGTTCTGATTTTAGGTTGTTAGCTCTGGAGATTGATATGTCATATACTATCGAACCTAATGATCAAATTGGTTTGTTGGATTTTAGCAAATGGGATGGAAAGTTGATGGAAGAACTTGGCGATCCTCTTATTATTGATGATACTGTTCCCTCGGTTGAAGAGTTGTTCATTCAATCTGGTGATTTCTGTGATTGGATTGGGATTTCAGATCACAGATTGTGATAGACAATGGCACCAATCTGGAAGAGTATGTTTGTTTTGACAATTTGTTTGATATTTCATCAAAGGTGAGTTCTCTTATGATTACTAATTCCAAGGCAGGTATGCACGATTCTTCTGATGTGCATGTTGCTCAGATGCAATCTTTGGCTAAAGCTTTAAATTTTCCATATGTATCCTTCGATATCGTCAATCATATAGAAGCAAACAGTCTGTCAATTGGTTTAGCTGACATTCTCCAAAAAGTTGTTTCCTCTGATATTATTGTATATGATGAAAATGGAGCTACTGCTGAGTCCCCAATCGTGCATATTATTGGTGGTGATCTTGCTTCAGGCGTTGTGGCAGATTTTAGACATGTTGATAGTAGTGACGGTTTGAAACATGTTGAGGGTGAGTCTGTTTTGGAGAGAAAATGGGATTATGATGCTTCTGTTGGTCTGCACAATTGTGAGTTAGTTATTGATACTCGGAAGGATACTCCAGTTGATGCGATTTTAGAGACAGCTAATAATGACTTGATCTCTATGGATAAGTCTATCTTTCTTTTTTATTTTCATTCTGGTGAGTCTGGCAACAAAGCAACAACTAGATCCACTTCGTCGAAGAGAGGTAGACGTAGAAAGACTATGACAGCTAGTGGTTATGTTCGTCATAGTGTCAGAATTCGTGGTAGCAATTCTCAGTCCATGGGTAAGATTCCTGATTCGAGTACCATGAGCGGTGCTACGAATTCAAGCACAGGTATGCGCTCTAGTTTGGGTAGTACTTATTCTTCTTATGCCTTGGGTAATTTGTCTTCTTTTGAGTTTAGTCAGTTAGCTAGGGACACTGTTTTCATTTTTTCTGATATTGAGGTAGATCGTGAGTATATTAGAAGTAAGGAACTTGATAGGGCTAGATCTATTGGTATATGAGGATCATTAGTTGGAACATTAGAGGTTTGAATGACTTAAATAAATGTGATAAGGTTAGAATCTTTTTTAAAGACTATTCTATTGACATTGCTTTCCTTCAAGAGACTAAAATTGATTGTCCCGATATTCGTTTTTTATAGAAGACTAGGCGGTTATCATTTTAGACAATGGGTTTGTTTACCTTCTGTGGGCTCTTCTGGGGTTTAATGATTGGTTGGAGGGATAATCTTTTTAAATTACTTCAGTGCATTTACAAACAGCACTCTTTACACATTATTTTAATTAATCTAACTGATAATTCTTTTTTAAATATAACTAATGTTTATGGGCCTAACTCAAAAATAGATAGACGGATTCTTTGGAATGAATGCCTCAAGTTTAGATCTTTTACTTCCGAATCTTGGATATTGGGGGGTGATTTTAATGTTACTCGTTTTATTGGGGAGCGTGCTCCTTGTGATGGAGATTATTCTGCTATGGAGGAATTTGATCAATTTATTATTAAATTATAATTTTATCGAAATTCCTCTTTCTAATAGAGAATTTACTTGGAGTAATAACAGGGAGTCTCCCTCCGTGGCTCTCTTAGATAGATTTTTCATTAGCGATGAAATAGAGGATAAATTTCCTATCTGTAGAGTGTTTGGTTTGTCTTACACTCTTTCATACCATTGTCCCATTATCCTCACTTGTGATCGCCATAGAGTTATTAGTAGATTTTCAAATTTGGAAAAAACGTGGCTTCTAGAACCATGCTTTTCAAATTTAATTATCAATAAATGGTCATCTATGAGTTTTTATAGTAATATAGTGATAATTCAGCTAAAGCTTTTGTTCTAAAACTTAGAGAACTTATGATTTTTCTTAAAAATTGGAATAAAAATATTTTTGGTAATATTAAAATTAAAAAAGAAAATATTCTTAATAAGATGCTTAAGCTAAATAAGATAGAAGAAACTAGACATTTAAATCAAGGTGAGCAGAATGTTCTCATTAACTTAAAAGAAGAACTTAACTCTATTCTTGAAAAAGAGGATGTTATGTGGAAACAAAGATCCAAAATTCAGGGATCAATGAAGGTGAAAATAACACCAAATTTTTTCATAATATGGCCAATAGTAGAAAACATAGTAATACAATTAATTCCATTTTAGTTATCAAAGAGACCTCAATAAGGCTTTCATTGATTATTATAAGAATATTTTTGGTAATAAAAATAAGCATAGAATTTTTGTTAGATGGAATGATCTTTATCCGACCGTTTCCAATATTAATCATTCTGAACTAGATGATCCTTTTACCGAAGAGGAAATTCGAAAAGCCATTTTTGATTTACCGGGTGATAAATCCCCGGGTCCGGATGGATTTCCAATTTTCTTCTATAAAACTTTTTAGGAATTTTTAAAATTAGACTTAATTAGTAAGTTTAATGAATTTTATAATGGAAATCTCTAATTAGGTAGATTTAATTTTGCTAATTTTATTTTATTACACAAAAAAGTAAGTGCTAATACTTTAAAAGATTTTAGACCCATTTCATTGATTTATTGCTCCGTCAAAATTATTTCTAAAGTTTTAGCTAATAGACTTAGTATAAAAATGAATGATCTAATTAATTGTTCATAATCAGCTTTCATAAAAGGAAGAAATATCACAGATGGTGTGGCAGTTGTTCAAGAATACGTTAATCATTATTGTAAGAATAATGTTACTTGTGCTATTTTAAAATTAGACTTTGCTAAGGCTTTTTATTCGGTTGATTGGGATTTTCTTATAGACATTTTTCATGGTAGAGGCTTTAGTAATAGATGGATTAACTGGATCATGATTTTGCTTAAAACTGATAACTCTAGTATTATGATAAATGGTATTTTAGGTAATAAAATCCAATCTAAGAGAGGTTTAAGGTAAGAGGACAATTTATCGCCCCTTCTATTTAATTTAGCGGCTGATGTTTTTGCTAAGATTATTAAAAATGCAGTTAATAATAGTTCTATAGTTAATATAGGTAATGATATTTCGAATTATGGTTTATCAGCCCTACAATTTGCAGATGATACTTTGCTTTTTTCCTCTCATCTTCCTAGACACATAATTGCTCTTAAGTTTATTCTTTATAGTTTTGAACTTTTATCGGATTTAAAAATAAACTTTGATAAAAGTTCTGTTTTAGTTTTAAACGATTTTGAAAAAGTTGAAAATTTAGTTGCTAATACATTAAATTGTAAAACTATGAATTTTCTGTTGGACTATCTTGGTTTTGTTATTAGACCTACAAAACTTAAACATGATGATTGGTTAATAATCATAGATAAAATCAAAAACAGGATTACAAACTGGAATGTGAGATTTTTATCTAGAGCAGGTAGACTGGTTTTAATTAATTTTATTTTGTCAACTCTCCCTATCTATTGGATGTGTATGCATCTTTTTCCTGATTGGGTGATAGATAAAATCGATAAAATTAGAAGAGATTACCTATGGAGTGGTGAAAATCCAAACAGTTGCATAAAATGTTTAGTAAATTAGGAAACTGTCTGTAAGTCCAAAAAAGATGGTGGTTTAGGAGTCATTAATTTGCGAAATATGAATTTGTCTCTTCTTGGTAAATGGTTATGGAAGTTCAGAGATACCAATGATAATGCCATTTGGAAGAAGATTATTTCTAAATACTACTACAATGGTAATAATAATCTCTATAAAATTAGTCCTTTGATTTCTTGTAAACAATCTTATTTTTGGAAATCCATTTTAAAATGTAATAAGTTTTTTAACTTAGATGTTAATATTATTGTTCACTCAGGTAATAATACATCTTTTTGGTATGATAGTTGGATTTCTGCTACTCCTCTAAGGAATGAGTTCAAAGAATTGTATGATATTTTTAACTTTAAATATGCATTTGTATCTGAAGTTTTTAATTCTGAAAATGACCCTCCTTGGATTTTTAATTTTAAAAAGAATTTTAGTAGGTTCAACCCTTAGACAGCTTAATTTGCTTTATGCTAGATTAAATCTTTATAATATTGACAATGATAAAGATTATATTAGTTGGGAGTGGGATAAGAGTAAGAAATATTCTACTAATTCCTTTTACAAATTTATTAACTTTTCGGGTGTAACTGATAATTTTTTTAAATTTATTTGGAAGTCTAATGCTCCTCCAAAATCTAAAATTCACATGTGGCTTATCATTCATGGTAAATTAAATACTATATAATTTTTCAAAAGAAAAAATATTCACATTGATAATAAATGTTATTATTGTAATACACATTTTGAGGATATTAATCATATTTACTATGAATGTATGGTTACTCATTTTATTCTTATGAATACCCTTAATATTTTTGAGTTTAAAATTAGTACTAGAGTTACTGATTATTTTCTCTATTGGAACACTTTTAGATTTAATTTCAGTAAGGATAATAGATACTTATTTGATACTCTATTCACTATTTCTAGCTAGTTGGTACATTTGGTTTGAGAGAAATCAAAGAATTTTTAAACAACATTCACTGCAATAATTTGATATTTTTAGTTTCATCTTTTTGCTTAAATTGGGTCTCAAATCCTAAATATAAATTAGCCAAAAATAATTGTTTTAAGGAATATCTTAACAAGGTTAGTAATAATCTTAATATATCCAAACATAACATTAATAATTTTGACATTGAAAATATTTATATTAATACCTTTTCTAATTTAAATGATGATCACACGATGTATACTAATTTTCTTCCCATTTTAGGTCCTCAATGATGTTTCTAGCAATGTTTTTGTTTTTATTTTAGTTTTTTAGTTCGTTTACCTTTTCCTGTTTGTATCATATTTCCTTTACTTTTTAGTATTATTAGTTTTTGGTACTAGATTATCCTTTCTTTATTTTTCACATTAGATTTTATTATCGTATATATGTATATAAATCTATTTATATACATATATGTGATCCATACTAATTTATTTTTCTAGTTTTTTTAGAGGTTTGGATTAGATAGGTTGCTAGTTTCTCTTTTTAGGTTTGCAGGATAGCTAACATCTTTGTACAGGTGTGCTGGATAGCCATTTCTAGGAGTTCTGATTGCGTCAGGCATTTCTTTCAGATATATCGAGTCTTCAGAATGGAGTTCTTCCTTATGGATCATTTCTTATTCGAGATTAGCCTATTTCTTCTGAGGTAGCTACATAGAGTCTCTTTTTTTGATGGTGCTGACCTTCAGTATCTCCGGATTTTGATACTTGTTCAGTTTTCTAGGTATCTCCAGCACCTATTATTGGGTAGTGACCTTGCCGGAGCTTGGTATTAGGGTGCAATGGGTGGTGGCTTTGCTGGAGCTCATTATAGGGGTACCCTTTTCTTTCTTTATTTCTAGTACATAGATTTGTCACCTGCCAGGCATGTTGGCAGCACCATATTATGTGTTATATATATATATATACATACATATATATATACATATAGTTTCATGTGTGCTCTACTCATTTATTAGAGGATCACACATTTCTCTCAAAAGAATTATCTCACTGAGATTACCCTTGAGATTTTAGATGACCCTTCCGTGGTAGCTCTTGGAGGTGCACATAATTTTTTATTACACCTAATATTTCATCATTGCATGTTTTCATGAATGCAGTGATTTATATTTTTACTCTAATGCTTTATTCTAGGTTGGTATACTGTACTCTCAGAGAGCACCATCTTTCCTTTGGCCAATCACCCATGGCATTGAACGACGCCTTGCTAGATGGTGAGTTTATGAACTCGTTACCTTCTAATGATCTGTATTTAAATGAAACTATTCGCCTATCATCTATTATTGGTTATTAGGCTTATTCATGAAAAGTTGTAGATGAGCTTTCATGATTATTTACCATATTTATGGCAAAGGTTTATACGTGGTAGGATCTATCGTCATTTGATGAAAGAGGTTAGATATAAATAAACTTTATGGTGAACTCTTGAAATCAATAATTGTCAGATGGACTTTTTTTTGTCAATATTCACAATTATAAGAAAACATTTGCTCGTAGATATCATTCCAAACAAGTGTTTAAGTGCACTGATCAATTTTGAGTGCACCATACTTGCTACTGGTATCCATTTTGGACGTGTAAGTTCTTCATTTATTTTGTATGGCTGTTGCTATTTTTACTTCATTTGCATCCAATGGTTTAGCTGGAAGGGAATGTAAAATTTGTAAATTGATGTATTGAATTGCTCGTAATCACTTTAGTTAGATCTCAGTTACTTTTACTAACTGGAATATCCCCTTCACCAAATGCACTCCTTAAAACAAGTGCAGTTTCAAAATCCACGTGCTGAAATTCAAGGAAATTTGGCTTACCACTACTATTATTACCAACCCAATCCATCGAACTGAGACGGCCACTGTTCATGCTTTTATGCGAATTCCCTTCCATATTTGATTTGATATTACCTATAGCATAAACTTCCTGTGTTTCATTCACATGAAGTTCAATAGTTAGTATTCACTTAACATTTCATTTATTGCACATTTAGCTAGAAGTTCTTTCTTGCAATCATATAAGATATCATTAAGCTGTTCATTTTTCTTTTCCATATCGGCAGCTTATGGTTTCAGCTATTATATATGGTTTCAGCCATTACATCTTGTCCATTTGGTATATATCCATAGCAGCTGTTAGGGGATCTAATGCAAGTAATGGTTCTTCGATTATTATTTTAGATTCTTTGAATATGTAATGACCCGATTTTTTCGACTTCCGAAAGTCGACATCAATACGTCCACTGTATGAAATGCCCAACAGCCGAATGCCGGAAAACCGAACCGTTCGGGTTTAAGAAAAAGAAGATAGAAGAAGAAGGAAGAAGAAACAGAAAAAATAGAAGAATCTCACATTTCGCAGCGGGACAAATATAATAGGTAAATAAATATCTTTAAACAGAATCACTATATCAGTTATTACATTACATAACATTACATTATCAGAGTGTACAACAACAAATAGTGGAAAGAAATATTACATATATAAGTGATACACCTCGCCATCCAGCTCCAACTCCTGATCTCCACAGCAACTTCTTGACTTTGCTCCTGAATAACTGCTAACCTGACTCTAGACTGCCCGTGTGGAAATTGGCGGGCACCCAGAGTTTAGGAAGGGAACAATAAACTCCGGGTCGGTCATGGGAATGGTGTGAGATCTTAAAAACAGCTACTTTCATAAAGAAAAAAAAAGAAATCCGCTATGCTTATGGAAAATGAAACTACCATAAGGCCTCCCGCCACACACACAATGCAAATGCAGAATTGGAGGAGATTTCTCCTTACGATAGTCAAACATGCTTAATACGCAAAATCTTTTCGATATTATTATTAGTGCATAGTGCAGAAAGCATTTCGAAAGTATAATATTAATCTTAGCCAGCATACAACCATTATTGTATGCCTACTATAGCTACCATGTTTAATAGCAAGTTACCGCCATATTCCATGGCAGGTTATACAACTAAAACCGTACAGGGCGCGTATTGTTTCTTTGGATTTCCAACAAATGGTCAGGCTAAGGAAATTCCTACTGCCACATGGGTACGCATCTGGAGGGACGTCCCGAGAACTTAACAAGCTCTCTACCAATACAAGGCCGGGTTACCTCTGTAACTAGGTAACTACTACACGAGTACGCCATCCCCCGGTCCTTTGGTACCTTTATCCAAGGATCCTCAACCACAAAGCAACAACCACAAAGAAAAGTATTTGCAGTAACCACAAAGGTTAAGTATCAGGGCTCCATACCTGACACCACCCTTTTCTAGAAGGAAATGACATACCCTAAAGGGCGCGACCCTCATAACCTTGCCGCATCTTTCCTGTTTCGACCATTTCCAGGGTGTGAAGTCCGATGAGGTCTCGTCCATAAAGCTACACTTTTCACAAAGTTATGCTTTGATCGACAAATGATCATCAGCACTTCGTGTGCCACATTACCAAATTAGGAATGTATCACTAGTAACCATCAATTACATAACCTTTGAGCTCGTACGTCCCAGAGAAGGGTGTTAAGCTAAGAGAATAAATTCTCCGCCACCAACAGAAATGTATTCGATAGAAACCAGCTTTACATCTCAAAGTGTAACGTCAGTCACACATCCATACAAGTCCGTTTCGGGATCAAACGGAACCGAAGGCACTTCCAAAGAAGCCCTTACAATCCGGATACTCACTAATCACGTCCGGAATCCCCATCACAAAGGGTGATAAAATCTCTATACCGGAGCAACCCGGTGCAGAGACATTCGAAAGGTAATCCTTTCGCTTTCGAAAATACCCGGTCTTCAACACCGTCTTCAAATGTAATCCCATTTCGTCGTATCGTTATTCAGAATGGGTTTATGACACAAGTTCCTCTCCCGGCTAATCCGAATAACGAACGCTTATTTTAAAAAAAAAGTGTTATATTCATATTTCAACAAATCACAACAATTTCCACTTTGATCTTTTAAATAAAAGATCCATCACAATCACGAAGGTTCGATGTGGTTTTCGGATATCCAATTGGAATCCGACCCCCGGTCGCATTGAAATTCAAACGCCATTTAAAGGCAAATGTTGATAGTCAGTTATTTAACTATCAATCAACATTCACAACAATTTCCAGATTTAAATAATTGGCCCAATTATTTATTTTCAAAATATCTTTGCAAGATATATTTTCACACTTCAACCATTTGAAAACAAATTTCAAATAACTTTCCACTCGCGGAATAAAATTCCCGATATTATTTATTTCCACTAAAGGTCTACCGAGTTCAAATACTTTAAATAATTCAAATCATTTATCCAAATATATACTTGGAAATATTTAGATAAAACTATTTTAAAACATTTATTTAAATATTAGTTATGAAAATATTATACCAATATCTCATATAAAACTTCAAGTCCAAACTAATTTTTTTAAAGTAAAATCAGTAAATAGAGTATAATTGTTTTAAATAACTATTTTCTAAAACAAATATCAATTAAATCTTTTAAACATTCACTTCTAAAAATTAACTTAAATAAATCTTTACTCTAAAGATTTAGAAACAATTTACAAAAATACTTTCTTCACAAATATTCTTTTACAAACTATTTTAGAACTTTTAAATTTATATTTAAAATCTACTTTCAAAACATTCTCGGCTTTTCAGGGAAAATACACTTTCATTTCAAAATGGTCCACTTAGACCAATTTAATAAACCCTTCTTGATTTATTCAAATTTACATTCCAAATTCGTAAATTCCTTTCCACACTTTAAAAATAAACCAATATTTATTTTTAAAACAAATTTCCCTTTCTTTTGCAAATTCCCATTGTGAATTCAAATTTCCAAATATCCATTGATATGCGATTTTTCAAATCGGTTTTCAAATATTCACCTTCAAACACCAAATCAAATTTCCATATTTATTTCCCAAATTTGTTTCAAACACCCAAATCAATTTCCAGATGGATTTCCCAAAAGTTCATTTTCAATCACCAAAATCAATTTCCAAATTGATTTCTAAATTTTGTTTCAACCATCGAATCAAATTTCAATTTGATTCCCAAAGATTCATTTTCAAGTACCAAATCAATTTCAAATGGATTTCCAAATTTATCATCTTTTAAAATGAATCCCTTTATTTTTTCCAAACTATTTAAAATCTGGATTTTTTTTAAATAAATCCTTCAACTTTTAAACAACATTTCTAAAAATCCATTTATAAGAATCTTTCCCATATTTTGGAATTTATTCAATAGGATTTCACTATAGATTTTCTACTTAAATTCAAAAATCCTATTTTATTTATTTTTGGTATCTTACGACACCAAAATATATATTCGGCTAAATTTTAGCCTACAATGTTCCAATTAAAATATAATCATACAGAATTATAAATAATTTAACACACAACAAATGAAACAAATTCAATTGTTTGAGGAATCCAGTTGGATCCCTCCAACCTGTTTCACTGCATCCACAGACGTTAGCACAACAATTAAATACCAATTCCACTTCGAGGTGGAATATCGCGGTATATGGGATTTATAAAATATCATCCGCTATCATACGGCGCAATAGGATCTCATCCGCTATATAATGCGGGAAATCGACTCCAAATACATATATAACACCAATTCCATTTCGAGGTGGAATATCGCGGTATATGGGTTTAATATAATAACCTCCGCTATTATGCGGCGCAATAGGGTCTAACTAGTATAACTGATAATAAATTAATTACCCTAGCACACAGTCAGTCAATTTAAAATTTAACTATCACAATTCAACCACCAATCGATAAATGAAATTTTCAATTACTATAATTTTGAGTGAGAAGATCTCACCTTTGCTTATGCAGGCAATCCATTTTCCATTCGGACTCGTTTTCTCGATTTTAGACCTTGTATCAAACAATTATATGATTTTTATTAATATTTGAATCAATCAAATAATTAAATTTTCATTTGATAAATTGAATTAACTAACAATTTAATTTTATCCAACGATTTTAAATTTTTAACTAATGATTCAATTTCAATCCAAGAAATAAAATGTTAAACTAATTTTCCTTTAAATTTTTAGCAATCTAAAATTATTAAACAAGTTTATTAATCAAACCCATATCCATAATACATTATTGAAAATAACAAGTAGATTCGATATGAGTAAATATATCTTTATATAGATAATTTTTATATTTATATATATATATATATATATATATATCCTATATTCCTAATTCCTGTTCATGTATATATATAAATTAAAACAATTCTACTTTACTGTATAAATTTTCTGTTATCGATTTCAAACTAGAAATAAATTAAAACAAATTTCCCAATCTAAAATAAAATCAACATATTACCTTATTTTTAAACAACCGAGCAGGTTTTATCTGTATACTTAAAATTTGATTTTCTTTTCTGTAAAGTAGAAATAGAAACTTTCTCTACTGTTATAAATTTTCTAATATATATATATATATATATATATATGTGTGTGTGTGTGTATATTCAGTAAATGACAACAATAGATTTTTATTTGCTGTAACATTTTTTTTTGGATTACCTAGTACAAAATTAAATCAAACATCGAATGTACCTCATCGCAGCAGAAACCCCATCACATCGACGAACTAACGCGATCCATGCTTGAACCCCTCTGGCCACCGCCTACAACATCACGTCGCCCTACCTTCACACACGCGTAGCCATCACTACCACGGCCTCACAATCAATCGCGACTGCCCATCATGACCCAGCTTTAATCGAACGTCGACGACCGGTGCTTCTTGTAGACAACTTCACCTCCTGCCAGTCGCGAGCTCCAATCTGTCTCTTCCACGCGAAAACACGGTTCAGGTGCTCACGTACATGGCTCGCCAACAACCGCGAGCCCCCCAGCCTTCACGAAATCGAGATCCAAATCGCCGGCCCTATTTCCTGATTCGAATTGTTTCGAATCAATCTTCATGCGATGATGAATTCGGGAACGAAACTATCTACGTTAGAATTGCTACATTGCGATTGCCCGAGATCGCCATTCAAAGGGTTCGGCATATTTTCTTACAAGTTGATTTCGAGAGGGTTTTTTTATTTATATGTCGTCGAATTCGCTTTGGGGAAGAAAAAGGAAGACGAAGGAAATTAAAACTGTGGAGTGCGATTATAAAAAAGAGGGCGGCCATTTTTCTTTGAATGAATTTGGTTTTGTTTCGAATGTGAACGAGATATCCTTTTGTTATTTTTGTTCGTTGTTTTTTTTTCGTTTATTTTGGCTTCTGAGGGAAGACAAGCACGAGTGTGTGGAGAAAGACATGGCTTGGTTTTTTAATAATTTTTTTTATTTAAAATATCTCGTATAACCTGACTCGAAATCCCAAACTCCTATCGAGGCATGCCGCCAGGCATTTATAATGTTATAACCCTATTCCGAATGGTACGTAAAATGTTTTTAGTCCTAATTCGATCGCATGGAGAAGATAGTTTTTTGAACCAGTTATTAAATTAAAATTTCAATTTAATTTTCAACGCATTTGCTTATCGTACGGCCAAACGACAACTCCAAATGCTACGAAAATTGGAGTCCGATAATAACTAACTATTACGGATCCAATGGAACTGGTTTCGTCGAATTCCGAGACTGTGCCTCGAAAGGCTATTTTTAAATATCAATTTAAACGATAAAATTTCAAAACTGAACAAACTATCTCCAAATTCAATTCTGAAGCTTCCATTATCTTCAGTACTATCAATATAAATTTTCTAAACCGTCAAATTATTTTTAGCAAGCTAAAGATTGAAAATTCAAATTTTTTTACTCATCATTACTAAATTAAATTCAATAATTTAATTGCCAAATTCATATTTACATTTGAAATTCAAGTTAAACTAACCTCCAAATATTTAAAATCAATTAAATATTCCATTTCAAATGTTAAAAATTTCCGGGTCGTCGCATCCTTCCCCCCTTAAAAGAATTTCGTCCCGAAATTACAAGTTAAGAAGAACGATCCTTAACCCACTTAATATTTTCCAAACCAAATAGTTTTATCAACTTGCCAAAACAAATCTTTTATCAAAGATCCATTATTATTTCAACAAGCTTTGCAACCTCAACTATAAACTCCAAACAATATTATTTTTTTAACAATTCAAATTTAAATACAAATTCAAATTTCAAACTTTCAAAATTTTCTCGAATTTTTTCTAACTCCCTAAATTTTCGAAAAATTTCGCCAGCGTCTCCTTTGCGCGGCTGGCTCGGTACGACTACAAAATGGCACTACATGCCTCCAGATTTCCAAAAGAAAACGAAAAGCCAAGCGGCTGGACAAGAAAATTACCAAATTTCATACTGAAATTGAAATACATACCTTTTTGTCGAGCAATTCAAATTTTATCTTCAAAATCCCAATTCCATTTTTTTTCTTTTTCCTGTAATATACATGTATATTTTACTAGACATACTATCCAATTACAACATTCAAATATGATTTTTGCACATTCCTTTACGGAATTTCAATATATACTTCTTATACCATTTTTACTTTACTATTGAAGTTATATATCCATTTTCATTCAATCTTGCATCTTCAAATTCTTTTGAATTCAATTTACACTTCAATTCTATTTGGATTCAATTTATCTTCAACTCTAAATATTAAATTTTATCTTTCAATTATAACTGATTCATAGTATTATTTTAAATTAGTTTCATTCACTAATTTACTTCAATTTCCAAATTGAAACCTTTTGTCGCTAACAAAAAAATTTCAAAATTTTTTCTATCTCCCAACATTTATGGAAAATTTTGGCAAAGTCCCCTTTGTACGGAGGAGCTTTTGAAATTTGACAAAAGATATAAATATATATACATCGACCCACCCGGTCGGAAAAAACAAAAACAGTTCATATTTCCTATTTTTATTGCATAGGCGTACCTTATTTAGCATTTTTATGCAAAGCGGTTTATTATTAGCATTTTAGCATGACCAAATCCAGCCAAACGGCCTCCCTGTACCTGTACTTACTCAATTTGAACACGTAAGTGACATATATAGGAAATTCATTTATATTTCACTTATTTTCAATAGTAAACACAATAGCTTTCGCAAGCAAAATATTCAAAATTATTTCCATTAGCAATTTATATGGTTTCGATATAATTTTAGTTGCTTACAACTACATCACACATCATTTCCATTCAATTTCAACGGTTTATAACACACTTTCTTTCCTTCAATTCATTTTTTTTAATCGAAACGAACTCATATCTATTTCAATTAATTCGAAAATCAATTTTATTGGCTTTCCTTAACTCATAGAATTTTATACAATCACGTTTGCGTCAAACAACAACCATATCTATGAAAATTCGACGATATTCACTTAATAGTATATCCAATCTAGTTTATGACTAACTTAAATTGATACAAATTCAATTTACTCTTTATTCTATTTCATTTCCAATTGATTCCGTTCAATTCATTTTTGCATTTCATAAAACTTGACAACAACAATTTCATAATTTTTACTTAAGTCGAGCTTTTATCCAATATTTTTTTTAAATTATTTCAAATCAAAACTCAAATTTATTTTCCTTGTAACACTTCCAAACTTAAATCCATGATTTGATTAAGTCTATTCCATCGACTAATTTAATTAAATTAGTTTTATTCACTTATCCTTGCAATTCATATTTATAAATTTCATTTGTTTAATGAATTTATCTCCAAATCTTTGGTTATACCATTATTTCTTATTAAATTTCCATACAATAATGATGATAATTCAATATCATCACATCCTAACAACCAAGCAACCATATACCATAAAAATTTACAGAAAATCATTTCTTTTATATACAGAAATAGTTTGGGTAAAATTATTTTATTTACCCAATTTTAAAACAACACTGTGTCAGTTTATCTTGTTTAAAAGTTTAGAAATCCCTATCGATACAGTTGGCCAAACTACACCGACCAGAATCTAGAAACAATCAACCGATAAGTCAATACAATATAAAACAATTTATATTCACTAAAAAATACACGCTCATATCTATTATTACACTCACACTCATTCTTGAGTACTACTGACTCTATCTCTAATGAGTAACACCCAACAGAGCCAAGGTTGTCGCTTAACCAAATGCTCTGATACCAAATTGTAACGACCCGATTTTTTCGACTTCCGAAAGTCGACATCAATACGTCCACTGTATCAAATGCCGAACAGTCGAATGCCGGAAAACCAAACCGTTAGGATTTAAGAAAAAGAAGATAGAAGAAGAAGGAAGAAGAAACAAAAACAATAGCAGAATCTCATATTTCGCAGCGGGACAAATATAATAGGTAAATAAATATCTTTAAGCAGAATCACTATATCAGTTATTACATTACATCACATTACATTATCAGAGTGTACAACAACAAACAGCGGAAAGAAATATTACATATATAAGTGATACGCCTTTCCATCCAGCTCCAACTCCTTATCTCCACAGCAACTTCTTGACTTTGCTCCCGAATAACTGCTAACCTGACTCTAGTCTGCCCGTGTGGAAATTGACGGGCACCCAGAGTTTAGAAAGGGAACAATAAACTCCAGATCAGTCATGGGACTGGTGTGAGATCTTAAAAACAGTTACTTTCACAAAGAAAATAAAAAGAAATCCGCTATGCTTTTGGAAAATGAAACTACCATAAGGCCTCCCGCCACACACACAACGCAAACGCAAAATTGGAGATGATTTCTCCTTATGATAGTCAAACATGCTTAGTACACAAAATATTTTCGATATTATTATTAGTGCATAGTGCAGAAAATATTTCGGAAGTATAATATTAATCTTAGCGAGCATACAACCATTATTGTTTGCCTACTATAGCTATCATGTTCAATAGCAGATTACCGCCACATTCCATGGTAGATTATACAACTAAAACTGTACAGGGCGCGTATTGTTTCATTGGATTTCCAACAAATGGTCAAGCTAAGGAACTTCCTACTGCCACATGGGTACGCCTCTGGAGGGACATCCCGAGAACTTAACCAGCTCTCTGCCAACACAAGACCGGGTTACCTCTGTAACTAGGTAACTACTACACGAGTATGCCATCCCCCGGTCCTTTGGGACCTTTATCCGAGGATCCTCAACCACAAAGCAACAACCACAAAGAAAAGTATTTGCAGTAACCACAAAGGTTAAATATCAGGGCTCCATACCTGACACCACCCTTTTCCAGAAGGAAATGACATACCCTAAAGGGCGCGACCCTCATAACCTTGCCGCATATTTCCCGTTTCGACCATTTTCAAGGTGTGAGGTCCGATGAGGTCTCGTCCACAAAGCTACACTTTTTACAAAGTCATGCTTTGATAAACAAATGATCAGCAACACTTCGTGTGCCACATTACCAAATTGGGAATGTATCACTAGTAACCATCAATTACATAAACTTTGAGCTCGTACGTCTCATAGAAGGGTGTTAAGCTAAAAGAATAAATTCTCCGCCACCAACAGAAAAGTATTCGATTGAAACCAGCTTTACATCTCAAAGTGTAACGTCAGCCACACATCCATACAAGTCTGTTCCGGGATCGAACGGAACCGAAGGCATTTCCAAAGAAGCCCTTGCAATCCGGATATTCACTAATCACGTCCGGAATCCCCATCACAAAGGGTGATAAAATCTCTATATCCGAGCAACCCGGTGCAGAGACATTCCACAGGTAATCCTTTCACTTTCGAAAATACCCGGTCTTCAACACCGTCTTCGAATGTAATCCCATTTCGTCATATCATTATTCGAAATGGGTTTTATGACACAAGGTCCTCTCCCGGCTAATCCGAATAACGAGAGCTTATTTTAAAAAAAAAAGTGTTATATTCAGATTTCAACAAATCACAACAATTTCCACTTTGATCTTTTAAATAAAAGATCCATCACAATCAAAAAGGTTCAATGTGGTTTTCGTATATTGTGATGTCCTGGAAATTTAGGCAATTTTTATTTAATAATTTTCATTATTAATTATTTTAAAATGTGAAATATTGATTTAATAATCTAATTTAACCATAAATTATCTTTTGAAACTAATAATTATTTAGTTTGATAAATGATATTCTTTTCAAAATTTATAAGGATAATAATTTAATTTGAGAATTTTATTATTTTCAAAAGTTAAAAATATTTAAATAATAAAATTATCTTTCTAAGCTTATTTAAAGAATATTTCATTTATAATGAATATTTTATTTATCTACATTGTAAATAGGAGTTTTGATTTTAATTTTAATTTACATTCCATAAGAACATTTTCAAATTTACATATATGTATGTGTATAAATTGTAAATTGGTAAAATTAGATTAAAATTAGTATTGAAACCTTTCAAAAGTTAATTTTAAAATCTATCTTATATTTTCAAAAGAAATATAAGTAAATATTTGTTTTGTTTAAAAATATAATAGTTTAAATTGTATTTTATAATAAATGTTTATTTTGTTTTATTTTAAAAATTATTTTGAAATAAACTTAGATCTTATGTATTAGATTATAATATTTTAGTTTGAAAACTTTGGAATTAAATTGAATTCAATATTCAATTCTTTTTAAAATTTTCTCTTTTGAAAATTTAGTTTTAAAAATATTATTTTAAGTATTCGAGTAAACATTAAAATGTGTAAAGGTAATTCATTTGTAATCATTTAAAGGCTAAATGTAATTAAACATTTGAAACATGATAAATTAAATTAGAAATTGTTTTAGAAAGATTTAAAAACATTTATAAACTAGGAAATTTATCTTTATATTAAAATTTTACATGTGTTAAGCATTCAAATTATAAAGAAGACACTTGTAATTACATTACAAACTTAAGTAACAAGTGGCAATACTAAATTATTATTGAAATTAATTATTTTAGATAAGGAACTTAACAAATTCATTTTTGTTCAAAACTTTATCTTCAATCGAGAAACTTATTAATTTTTCAAAACATTTTTTCTTCAAAAGAAAATCTAAAAATTAGATTTTAAGCAAAATTCAAAATCCATATCTGCAAGCCAAAAACCCAATTCATGTTTAAGATCTGCAAAACCCAATCTGGTCAATTCAAGCAAAAGAAGAATGGTCTGCATGCAGTTTTAAAATTCTACAACAACAAGTAAATTTAGTTATCAAATGGAAGCAAAAACACAGATTCATCAAGCAAATTGCAAATCAACTTCAACATGCAGATTCAAATCAGGTTCCAGGAAATGTGATTGCATCTCTGTTGTCATCTGCTTCTTCATTAATAGGTGAGTGAACTTCTATTTTAAAAACAATTTTTCTTTTAAAATCAAAGCTAAACAAACTTACAGAACTCAAGTTCAAACAAACTGTCATCTTAAAAATCAAACTTCTGTAGATAAAAAGGAAAAAATGCTCTGTCTTCTTTTAAGTGAGTAACCTCACAATGCAAAACGCTTGAGTTATCTGTTGCATGTTTATTGATAGAAATAATCAGGTTTGTATGATTGTTTTGTGATAATAATCTGTGTATATATATATAAGTAAACATATGAATGTTGCCTGATACTTGTTTCTCCTTTTAAAAACTAAGAATCTTTAAATAAAACCCATTTCCTCTTGATTGTTTCTCAGTTAGGATTTGTTTTGTGAACAAAATGTGTTTGTTTAGTATAGATTTAGGATTATAAATTATATTTTAGTTTAATTAAAATCAGTTGCCTCTGAAAAACCACAAAATCAATCATCATTGAAAATAAAACAAATATCAAACATCTTAAATCATTAAAACAATTTTGTAACCTGAATGCATGATTGAAATCGTGAATTTTAAAACAAATATCACATTTTATAATTAACTGTTGAGTGTGCTTGTCTGAATTGAACAAAACTGGGAATTTTGGGTTTATCTGGTGGTTCAGTTGTATTGGGATGATGTGGTTCTTTCTGAAGGTGGAGGATTGATTGAAGAGTAAGGGAAAATTGTCAGATGTATAGTTAGTTGGCAGTGGCGACCGTAGTTGACAATTATAGGTTTCAAGCCCTAGTTTGAAGTGGTCGAAGTTTGGGTAGCTTCTTGTTTTTTGTGATGCATCGAGTCAGGTAGAGTTTTGGGAAGTTGCAAAGGGAATGTAGATGGAGCTATGGCCGAAGTCGCATCGATGTTGATGGTCGGAGGAGAGGTTAAATGATGTTGACAGGTTGGGAAAGTTTTGTAGTGGTGATGTTCCAGGTTGTTTGACCCACTGGATTATGATTTCGTTATGCAGAGGGGTTTCTAGGGGTCGTGATCAAGTTTGGGGGTGGTTGGCGACTTGTTGGAGTTGGCTATGGTGGATGGAGATGGCCGGAGTGCCGGTGCATATGCACCGTGCACATAATAGTTCTGGTGAACTATTTGGGAATGGTGCAGTATGGTGACTCGAAGATGGTCTCGGGTGTTTGTGTTTTTGTCTCGAAGCAATAGGGTTTTTTACTCGGAGCATTTGGAAGAGGTCTCGGGTTATTTTAGTTTCAGGTTTTTTATAACCTGTCAGATTGCAGATTTTTGAATTTGAATGAAATTCAAATTTTAAAAGCAGGGATTTAAATTCAAATGTAAGTTTGGATTTTAATTCAAATGAATTTCTGAATCCAAAGTTTTTAAAATGAAACTTTTAAATTTAAAGCAAGATTTAAATTAGAATTTTAAAATCAAGTTTAAAAATGAGTTCAAGTTTACTACAGATTCAAATTCTTGAACTTAAATCAATTTGTAAGTTTTAAAGTTGAACAAGTTTAAAATGTTTTAAAGTAGAATTTAAAAATGAATTTGTTTCCAAATAAGTTTTAAACTTGATAAAAATTCTTTTCTTTAATATTTGAACTAAAGTTATGAAATATATAACTTAAATTTGAAAGTTAAAATAATCAAATTATTTTCAAAGCTTGATTTCTTTAATTAAGTAATTTTGTTTTAATTTTTTCTTATATATTTAATTAATGAATGTTCTTTAACATTTATTTTTATTTCAAGGTTTATAAATTTATTTAAAATTTGGATAATGTTTAAATGGTTAAACATTTTGAAATCTTTAAATTTTAAAATGGAATTTGAATTTAATTTAGAAATGTATTATTTAAATACATTTTGAATGCTAATGGAATCATTAATAAGTAAATTAATTATCTTAGAATAATTAAGATAATAAAAGAACTTAATTAAGGAATTTACTTATTTATTTGAATTTAAATAGTGATTTAGATTAATTTTTAAATAAAGATGATTAATAATGACTAATCTAAGATCATTTTTATTAAGTAAGTAATTAAAGAAATGTTGTTAATTAATAAAGATAATTATCTAAAGATAATTATGTAATTAATTAATGTAATTAATTTTGATAATTAATTAGATTAATTAATTGAATATAATCTATTGTCATTTGTTAAGTATAATTACTTGATAAAAGTAATTAAAGAATTAATTAATTATTGTAATTAATTTTGATAATGTGATTGTTTAAGTTAATTAATTTAGTTTAATTAATTTAAGATAATCATTTGATGGTTTATAAAGAGTAATTACTTAATGTAATTAATGGAGCATGATTACTTAGAGAGTAATAAATGGTAATTACTGGAATGTAATTAGTAAGAGATGTTTTTAATGAAGTAATTGGGTAATTACTTTTGTAATTAATCAAGGGATTAATTAATGATAATTATGGAATAATTAATTTGTTAATGAGTAATTAAGGGTAATTAATTACTGGATTAATATTAATCAAAGGTGATTAATAAATTGTATTTTAAATTTTAGATTAATTACTAAATGTAATTAATTTAAATAAAGTAATTAATTTAAAAATAAATTAGAGATCATTATTAATATAATTAATGATGTAATTAATAATTGTTTAATTAAGTAATAATTAAACAATTAAGTGATTAATTAATGTAATTAATTAAGGATAAATGTAATTAATTATAGTTAATTAATAAATGAAGTAATTAAATGTTAATTACTTATGATTAAGGTTAATTAATTTTGTAAAATTAATTAAAGACTAATTACTTATTGTAATTAAAGAATGATTAATCAAAGATGTTCAATCAAATTGAATATTTAGAGAATGATTAATTAACTAGGTTAATTAATTCATGGGTATAAGCAGGATTTATAGATGTGATAATCAATTTAATTTATTTTAAATTAATTAGAGATAGAAGTAATAAATTTAATTCATTTTAAATTAATTACAGATGATGGTTAATAAATCATTGCTTATGGATGATATTGATATTTCTTTGGATGGTTGTGATCTCAGTAATGAGATGAGTAATATTTGTATGATATGGATGCTTAGTTAATATGGATTATCTGGTTGTGATGATTATCTGTTTGTGATTATGATACGGGTTATCTGATTATGATGAGAATGTGATTATCTATTGAGATATGTAATTTATCTATCTGTGTGTAAATAGATAATGATAATTGAATTAATTGATCAAACTAAATTCACTTGGACATTAAGATGGCGTTTGGATTTCGATGAGACCGGGATTGGATTTTCAAATTTGGAATTCTGATAACCACATCGATCCAAATTAAACGTTAGGTCGTGAATCTCAATTGAAGAGTGAAGACTCGAGGTGTAAGAACTATTCGTCAGTATAACTCTGAGGGTGATTCCGTGATGAGTTTGACAGAATAGTACTTTCAGGTTCGAGATGGAGTTTTTAGAGTGCAAGGGTTATTGTCGTTAACTCTGAGGGTGATTCCAAAATAAGTGTAATGAGATAATGCCTTGGGTTTCGTTCGAACCCGGAACGAACTTGTATGGATTGAATGCTTTCAGAACATCGTCAGGTGGACGATGAGCATTCTAAGATTGATGTGTCTTATAAAGGTAATCGTAACCTCAAGCCTCATCAACCAGGAATGGCTAAAACAGGGGAGGTGCAGCAAGGCTAAGTGGGTCATGCCCAAGTAGGACGAGGTTTACCCCTGTCTAGATGTCCCTTTTTTATTTCGGCTGTATGGGGCAATTGCTAGCTAGAATCGCCGGGGTGGTCTTGTTCGGAACTGTTCAGTAAGGAATGGTTCCGGCTTTGTGTTGCAGAGGAGTTAGGGTGGCTCCTCGGTACGGTGATCTAGGCCACGTACTGTGACGGGCGGTACCCCAGTAGCCCTGCCATTGATGGAATCCAAAATCCAATAAGTGCCTGTACGGTTTTGATTGTGCCCAACTACGTTGGAACGTGAGATGTAAGCATTCCAACTATTTCTGTATTTTATTTGAAAACCCTAGACACTATTATAATATCACCGGATTTTCTATCAAATGTTTTGGTTAGCGTAAGGTAAAAACTTTTCCATGTTTATGCGTGGGAAGTCTTACGTGATACCTTTTCTTTTCAAAGGTTTTTCTAAAGTTAAGCAACTTTTAAACCCGTTTACTCACACCAGACTCCCGTCTGACCCGAGTGTTTATTTTCTGTTTTATTAAACTCTTGGGTACTCATATTACGTATGAGTAGTCAAGTGTTCAGGATTGCTTTGATGAGTTTCTGGAGGAGATAAGGAGCAGGAGGCTTCGACGTGTAGATATATATAGTGATTCCGCTGTGTTTGAGTTGTATATGTTTCCTCTGATGTACTTGAATTGTAATTTCTAGACAGATGTTTATAATTGTCTAGTTTGTGTTGTATTAGCTGTATAACTCTGATGTATATGATACTATGTAATGTTTTATGTGATATAATATAATTTATTCATTCCGCTGTGAGTTTCTGATGTTGTATGTTTCTTTCTTTTCTATCTTTTCTCTTTTCTATCCCTTTCTTTCTTCTTAATGATGTGTCTTTCTATGGAATGAAAGGCGGGCCGTTACATTGTGGCACCAGAGCGAGGTTGAGCGAATACCTAGACTCTGGAGTGGTGTCCTTCTTGAGAGAGCGTATTTGTAATTGTGAATATATATATATATATATATATATATATATTTCAACCTATTTGATTGGGTTACCCATTCAGGTTTTCCAATGTAAGTTCTAGAGGTAGATAGGGTAGTGGTGTGTGTAACACAACTACCGATGGTTGGAGTCCGAGTGTTTGAGGTTGGAAGTGATCTGCTAGGGCAGTATTGGGCATCTTGAGTAGTTTTGCAGTTTGGTGTTTCACCGATCTCTGAAGGAAATCTTTTCAAGGTTCAGAGTTTATCTTTGGATGGTATGCTTGGGTGCACTCGTGCAAGTGGATTTTCTCGAGTCTGGATCAGTTGGGAGTACTGAAGCCAAAGATGGTATCTTGGCAATTTTGGGAAGGAGTTCTGTCTGTATTTGAGTTGAGACTCAGTTTGGGAGAGCGTTTTGTGCTTGGTTTGAGATCGAGTTTTCAGAGGGATATCTGTCTTCTGAAGGCTCTATTGTGGTAGTAGCTGGTGTAGCTTTATAATTCGATGAGCTTTTGGATAAGATAGTCTTTGGCAGCAGTATCAGCTTTGAGGTGTTGAGTAGGCTATCAGGAAAGTCTCTTGGTTTAGCTATATCCTAGAGGTGGAGTCCGGAAGCGGTAGAGGGACCGTTTCTTCGATGGTTCAGAAGTCTCTGTGATTCTTTTGTCAGTAAGCCGAGCAGATGGTGAAGCTTGTCCATTTCTTCTGGAGGCTCAGCTAGGTGTGATGTTTATGGTTGGAGGTGGACCACTAGTTTCTTCTTTTGATTAGAAGGCTTTAGCTGTTCCAATTGTTGAAGAGAGAACGGTTTCTTGGAATCTGAACTGAAGAGAATCGCAAAAGTGAGTTGCGATGGTTCGGAAGTTATCTGAGTAATCTTTGTTTAGATTAAAGCATCTCTAGAGGATGCTAGAGTTATCGAAGTGGTTTGGAATTTTCTGGTTATCTTCGAAGGAGTCAAGATTTGCATCTGCATCGAGAGGTTGAGTTCTGTATCGACTTGGTTCTTGGAGCTTTACCGGTGGTTTAGCATAGAAGGAGGGCTCTTTGAGAGGGAGATCTGTTTAAGCTGGCAGGATTGACCGGATCTAGTTTCTGGTTGAATTTTTGCTGTGGTGTTTGTGACCAAATCGGATAGGTCACTGAGGTTTTATGGAATTTGATGAACAATTTTTCCGGGATTAGTTGATCGAGTTGTGCTTGTGTTCATCAACAGCATTCTCGAATCAGAGTTGTGCAGCGGAAGCATAGTGGCAGCTGTTCCAGAATAGAAGCAACACATGATTCTTTGGAAATTTGAGTTTTGTCTTGGATCAGAGGATTTCTACAGGAAATTCATTTTGCATCTGGAGGCTTGATTGTATTGTGCATCTGTTCTGTTTTCAGAATAGGAGTAGTATGTGTGAAGTCTTCTGATATTTGCGTAGTAGAGTTGGTGTGATGGTTTTTGATGAATTTTGGGAGAACCATTTTGTTGAATAGGATCTGGAAATCGTTTATTTCTTTGTCCAGATTTGTTCCGTGAAGCATCTGCAAAGATGGGATTGATCTAAAAGGTTGAAGGCAGCCCAAGATCGACAAAAGAGATTTGTGGATAAGAGTATTGGATCTTTCCGTTTTCTCTTAAGGGTTAAGTGTTTGGTCTACGGGATTGAATTTCCAGTTTGGATGGCTGTAATTTGTTATGTATTTCACGTATCTCTAAGGGAGTACATGTATGGTTTATCACTGGTTTTAGAACCAGTAGTTCTAAGAGATTTGGAAGTTGATCAGGACTTGTCTGTAGTCCAGTATCCTGTTTAGATTTGTAGATCGAGATACATAGGAGCTCTAGATCTGAGTGGTGTAGCTAGTTTAGATTATGTAGGGCGAGTGTCCCGGTGTTTGTACCTGGGAAACTCTAGGGAATCCTATCTAGAATGTTGTCTGGATAGTTAGAATTATTTGTGTGAATTGGTTGCTATGATTGCTAGTATTGGGTTGATAGCATATGTTTGCTATTTTAAAATTTAAAATCTGTATGGGATTATTAAATTATCTTTGCTTTTAAATTTCGAGGACGAAATTCTTTTGACGGGGGAGGAATGTGATGTCCTGGAAATTTAGGCAATTTTTATTTACTAATTTTCATCAGTAATTATTTTAAAATGTGAAATATTGATTTAATAATCTAATTTAACCACAAATTATCTTTTGAAACTAATAATTATTTAGTTTGATAAATGATATTCTTTTCAAAATTTATAAGGATAATAATTTAATTTGAGAATTTTATTATTTTCAAAAGTTAAAAATATTTAAATAATAAAATTATCTTTCTAAGCTTATTTAAAGAATATTTCATTTATAATGAATATTTTATTTATATACATTGTAAATAGGAGTTTTTATTTTAATTTTAATTTAAATTCAATAAGAAAATTTTCAAATATATATATATATGTATGTGTATAAATTGTAAATTGGTAAAATTTGATTTAAACTAGTATTGAAAACTTTCAAAAGTTAATTTTAAAATCTATCTTATACTTTCAAAAGAAATATAAGTAAATATTTGTTTTGTTTAAAAATATAATAGTTTAAATTGTATTTTATAATAAAAGTTTATTTTGTTTTATTTTAAAAATTATTTTGAAATAAACTTAGTTCTTATATATTAGATTATAATATTTTAATTTGAAAACTTTGGAATTAAATTGAATTCAATATTCAGTTCTTTTTAAAATTTTGTCTTTTGAAAATTTAGTTTTAAAAATATTATTTTAAGTATTCAAGTAAACATTAAAATGTGTAAAGGTAATTCATTTGTAATCATTTAAAGGCTAAATGTAATTAAACATTTAAAACATGATAAATTAAATTAGAAATTGTTTTAGAAAGATTTAAAAACATTTATAAACTAGGAAATTTATTTTTATATTAACATTTTACATGTGTTAAGCATTAAAATTATAAAGAAGACACTTGTAATCACATTACAAACTTAAGTAACAAGTGGCAATACAAAAGTATTATTGAAATTAATTATTTTACATAAGGAATTTAACAAATTCATTTTTGTTCAACACTTTATCTTCAATTGAGAAACTTATTAATTGTTCAAAACATTTTTTCTTCAAAAGAAAATCTGAAAATCAGGTTATAAGCAAAATTCAAAATCCATTTCTGCAAACCAAAAACCCAATTCATGTTTAAGATCTGCAAAACCCAATTTGGTAACAAAAAAATTCAATCTGCAAGTTTCAAAATCAATTTGCAAGTTCAACTTCAATTCAAGCAAAAGAAGAATGGTCTGCATGCAGTTTTAAAATTCTACAACAACAAGTAAATTCAGTTATCAAATGGAAGCAAAAACACAGATTCATCAAGTAAATTGCAAAACAACTTTAACATGCAGATTCAAATCAGGTTCCAGGAAATGTGATTGCATCTCTGTTGTCTTCTGCTTCTTCATTAATAGGTGAGTGAACTTCTATTTTAAAAACAGTTTTTCTTTTAAAAATCAAAGCTAAACAAACTTACAGAACTCAAGTTCAAACAACCTGTCATTTAAAAAATCAAACTGCTGTAGATAAAAAGGAAAAAAATGCTCTGTCTTCTTTTAAGTGAGTAACCTCACAATGCAAAAATCTTGAGTTATCTGTTGCATGTTTATTGATAGAAATAATCAGGTTTGTATGATTGTTTTGTGATAATAATCTGTGTATATATATAAGTACACATATGAATGTTGCCTGATACCTATTTCTGCTTTTAAAAACTAAGAATCTTTAAATAAAACCCATTTCCTCTTGATTGATTCTCAGTTAGGATTTGTTTTGTGAACAAAATGGGTTTGTTTAGTATAGATTTAGGATTATAAACTATATTTTAGTTTAATTAAAATCTGTTGCCTCTAAAAAACCACAAAATCAGTCATCATTGAAAATAAAACAAATATCAAACATCATAAATCATTAAAACAGTTTTGTAACCTAAATGCATGATTGAAATCGTGAATTTTAAAACAAATATCACATTTTATAATTAACTGTTGAATGTGCTTGTCTGAATTGAACAAAATTGGGAATTTTGGGTTTATCTGGTGGTTCAGTGGTATTGGGATGATGTGGTTCTTTATGGAGGTGGAGGATTGATTGAAGAGTAGGGGAAAATTGTCAGATGTATTGTCAGTTGGCTGTGGCGACCGTAGTTGACAATTACATGTTTCAAGCCCTAGTTTGAAGTGGTCGAAGTTTGGGTAGCTTCTTGTTTTCTGTGATGCATCGAGTGAGGTAGGGTTTTAGCAAGTTGTATAGGGAATGTAGATGGAGCTATGGCCGAAGTCGCATCGATGTTGATGGTCGGAGGAGAGGTTGAATGATGTTGACAGGTTGGGAACGTTTTGCAGTGGTGATGTTCATGTTGTTTGACCCACTGGATTTTGATTTCGTTCTGCAGAGGGGTTTCTAGGGGTCGTGATCAAGTTTGGGGGTGGTTGGCAACTTGTTGGAGTTGGCTATGGTGGATGGAGATGGTCGGAGTGCCGGTGCATATGCACCGTGCACATAATAGTTCTGGTGAACTATTTGGGAATGGTGCAGTATGGTGACTCGAAGATGGTCTTGGGTGTTTGTGTTTTTGTCTCGAAGCAATAGGGTTTTTTACTCGGAGCATTTGGAAGAGGTCTCGGGTTATTTTAGTTTAAGGTTTTTTATAACCTGTCAGATTGTAGATTTTGGAATTTGAATGAAATTCAAATTTTAAAAGCAGGGATTTAAATTCAAGTGTAAGTTTGGATTTGAATTCAAATGAATTTCTGAATCCAAAGTTTTTAAAATGAGTTCATGTTTACTATAGATTCAAATTCTTGAATTTAAATCAGTTTGTAAGTTTTAAAGTTGAACAAGTTTAAAATGTTTTAAAGTAGAATTTAAAAATGAATTTGTTTCCAAATAAGTTTTAAACCTGATAAAAATTCTTTTCTTTAATATTTGAACTAAAGTTATGAAATGTTTAACTTAAATTTGAATGTTAAAATAATCAAATTATTTTCAAAGCTTGATTTCTTTAATTAAGTAATTTTGTTTTAAACTTTTCTTATATATTTAATTAATGAATGTTCTTTAACATTTATTTTTATTTCAAGGTTTATAAATTTATTTAAAATTTGGATAATGTTTAAATGGTTAAACATTTTGAAATCTTTAAATTTTAAAATGGAATCTGAATTTAATTTAGAAATGTCTTATTTAAATACATTTTGAATGTTAATGGAATCATTAATAAGTAAATAAATTATCTTAGAATAATTAAGATAATAAAAGAATTTAATTAAGGAATTTACTTATTTATTTGATTTTAAATAATGATTTAGATTAATTTTTAAATAAAGATGATTAATAATGACTAATCTAAGATCATTTTTCTTAAGTAAGTAATTAAAGAAATGTTGTTAATTAATAAAGATAATTATCTAAAGATAATTATGTAACTAATTAATGTAATTAATTTTGATAATTAATTAGATTAATTAATTGAATATAATCTATTATAATTTGTTAAGTATAATTACTTGATAAAAGTAGTTAAAGAATTAATTACTTATTGTAATTAATTTTGATAATGTGATTGTTTAAATTGATTAATTTAGTTTAATTAATTTAAGATAATCATTTGATGGTTTATAAAGAGTAATTACTTGATGTAATTAATGGAGCATGATTACTTAGAGAGTAATAAATGGTAATTAATGGAATGTAATTAGTAAGAGATATTTTTAATGAAGTAATTTGGGTAATTACTTTTGTAATTAATCAAGGGATTAATTAATGAAGATAATTAATTATGGAATAATTAATTTGTTAATGAGTAATCAAGGGTAATTAATTACTGGATTAATATTAATCAAAGGTGATTAATAAATTGTATTTTAAATTTTAGATTAATTACTAAATTTAATTAATTTAAATAAGGTAATTAATTTAAAAATAAATTAGAGATCGTTAATTAATATAATTGATGATGTAATTAAGAATTGTTTAATTAAGTAATAATTAAATAATTAAGTGATTAATTAATGTAATTAATTAAGGATAAATGTAATTAATTATAGTTAATTAATAAATGAAATAATTAAATGTTAATTAGTTATGATTAAGGTTAATTAATTTTGTAAAATTAATTAAAGACTAATTACTTATTGTAATTAAAGAATGATTAATCAAAGATGTTCAATCAAGTTGAATGTTTAGAGAATGATTAATTAACTAGGTTAATTAATTCATGGGTATAAGCAAGATTTAAAGATGTGATAATTAATTTAATTTATTTTAAATTAATTAGAGATAGAAGTAATAAATTTAATTAATTTTAAATTAATTACAGATGATGGTTAATAAATCATTGCTTATGGATGATATTGATATTTCTTTTGATGGTTGTGATCTCAGTAATGAGATGAGTAATATCTGTATGATATGGATGCTTAGTTAATATGGATTATCTGGTTGTGATGATTATCTGTTTGTGATGATTATCTGTTTGTGATTATGATACGGGTTATCTGATTATGATGAGAATGTGATTATCTATTGAGATACGTAATTTAACTATCTGTGTGTAAATAGATAATGATAATTGAATTAATTGTTCAAACTAAATTCACTTGGACATTAAGATGGCATTTGGATTTCGATGAGACTGGGATCGGATTTTCAAATTTGGAATTCCGAAAACCACATCGATCCAAATTAAACGTTAGGTCGTGAATCTCAAGTGAAGAGTGAAGACTCGAGGTGTAAGAACTATTCGTCAGTATAACTCTGAGGTTGATTCCGTGATGAGTTTGACGGAATAGTACTTTCAGGTTCGAGATGGAGTTTTTAGAGTGCAAGGGTTATTGTCGTTAACTCTGAGGGTGATTCCAAAATGAGTGTAACGAGATAATGCCATCGATTTCGTTCGAACCCGGAACGAACTTGTATGGATTGAATACTTTCAGAACATCGTCAGGTGGACGATGAGCATTCTAAGATTGATATGTCCTATAAAGGTAATCGTAGCCTCAAGCCTCATCAACCGGGAATGGCTAAAACATGGGAGGTGCAGCAAGGCTAAGTGGGTCATGTCCAAGTAGGATGAGATTTACCCCTGTCTAGATGTCCCTTTTTATTTCGGCTGTGTGGGGCGATTGCTAGCTAGAATCGCCGGGATAGTCTTGTTCGGAACTGTTCAGTAAGGAATGGTTCCGGCTTTGTGTTGCAGGGGAGTTAGGGTGGCTCCTCGGTACGGTGATGTAGGCCACGTACTATGACGGGCGGACCCCAGTAGCCCTGCCATTGATGGAATCCAAAATCCAATAAGTGCCTGTACGGTTTTGATTTTGCCCAACTATGTTGGAACGTGAGATGTAAGCATTCCAGCTATTTCTGTATTTTATTTTGAAAACCCTAGACACTATTATAATATCACCGGATTTCCTATCAAATGTTTTGGTTAGCGTAAGGTAAAAACTTTTCCATGTTTATGTGTGGGAAGTCTTACGTGATACCTTTTATTTTCAAAGGTTTTTCTAAAGTTAAGAAACCTTTAAACCCGTTTACTCACATCGGACCCCTGTCTGACCCGAGTGTTTATTTTCTATTTTATTACTCTTGGGTACTCATATTACGTATGAGTAGTCAAGTGTTCAAGATTACTTTGACGAGTTTCTAGAGGAGATATGGAGCAGGAGGCTTCGACGTGTAGATATATATAGTGATTCCGCTGTGTTTGAGTTGTATCTGTTTCCTCTGATGTACTTGAATTGTAATTGCTAGACAGATGTTTATAACTGTCTAGTTTGTGTTGTATTAGCTGTATAACTCTGATGTATATGATACTATGTAATGTTTTATGTGATATAATATAATTTATTCGTTCTGCTGTGAGTTTCTGATGTTGTCTGTTTCTTTCTTTTCTATCTTTTCTCTTTTCTATCCCTTTCTTTCTTCTTAGTGATGCATCTTTCTATGGAATGAAAGGCGGGTCGTTACAGATATCCACTTGGAATCCGACCCCCGGTCGCATCGAAATTCAAACGCCATTTAAAGGCAAATATTGATAGTCGGTTATTTAACTATCAATCAACATTCACAACAATTTCCAGATTTAAATAATTTTCCCAATTATTTATTTTCAAAATATCTTTGCAAGATATATTTTCACACTTCAACCATTTGAAAACAAATTTCAAATCACTTTTCACTCGCGGAATAAAATTCCCGATATTATTTATTTCCACTGAAGGTCTACCGTGTTCAAATAGTTTAAATAATTCAAATCACTTATCCAAAATATAAACTTGGAAAAATTTAGATAAAACTTTTTTAAAACATTTATTTAAATATTAGTTATGAAAATATTATACCAATATCTCGTATAAAACTTCAAGTCCAAACTAATTTTTTTAAAGTAAAATCAGCAAATAGAGTATAATTGTTTTAAATAACTATTTTCTAAAACAAATATCAATTAAATCTTTTAAAACAGTCACTTCTAAAAATTAACTTAAATAAATCTTTGCTCCAAAGACTTAGAAACAATTTACAAAAATACTTTCTTCACAAATATTCTTTTACAAACTATTTTAGAACTTTAAAATTTATATTTAAAAGCTACTTTCAAAACTTACTCGACTTTTCAGGGAAAATACACTTTCATTTCAAAATGGTCCACTTAGACCAATTTAATAAACCCTTCTTGATTTATTCCAAATTTACATTCCAAATCTGTAAATTCCTTTCCACACTTTAAAAATAAACCAATATTTATTTTTAAAACAAATTTCTCTTTCTTTTACAAATTCCCATTGTGAATTCAAATTTTCAAATATCCATTGATATACGATTTTTCAAATCGGTTTCCAAATATTCACCTTCAAACACCAAATCAAATTTCCATATTGATTTCCCAAATTTGTTTCAAACACCCAAATCAATTTCCAAATGGATTTCCCAAAGGTTCATTTTCAATCACCAAAATCAAATTTCAAATTGATTTCTAAATTTTGTTTCAACCATCGAATCAAATTTCAATTTGATTCCCAAAGATTCATTTTCAAGTACCAAATCAATTTCAAATTGATTTCCAAAATTTACCATCTTTTAAAATGAATCCGTTTATTTTTTACAAACTATTTAAAATCTGGAATTTTTTTTAAATAAATCCTTCAACTTTTAAACAACATTTCTAAAAATCCATTTGTAAAAATCTTTCCCATATTTTGAAATTTATTCAATAGGATTTCACTATAGATTTTCTATTTAAATTCAAAAATCCTATTTTATTTATTTCTGGTATCTTACGACACCAAAAAATATATTCGGCTAAATTTTAGCCTACAATGATTCCAATTACAAAATAATCATACAGAGATTATAAATAATTTAACACACAACAAATGAAACAAATTCAATTGTTTGAGGAATCCAGTTGGATCCCTCCAACCTGTTTCCCTGCATCCACAGACGTTAGCACAACAATTAAATACCAATTCCACTTCGAGGTGGAATATCGCGGTATATGGAATTTATAAAATATCATCCGCTATTATGCGGCGCAATAGGGTCTCATCCGCTGTATAATGCGGAAAATCAACTCCAAATACATATATAATACCAATTCCACTTCGAGGTGGAATATCGCGGTATATAGGCTTAATATAATAGCCTCTGCTATTATGCAGCGCAATAGGGTCTAACTAATATAACCGATAATAAATTAATTAACTCTAATGTCTGAGATAAACTTGTTGTCACCACAGGTTTGATTAGCCCAAATTCTCAAAGTTGCTTTGATGATTTTTTAGCTTGGTCTACAAAACAAACATAGGATTATCTGCACTATTGTGTTTCATCCCTGCAAAACAATAGTACGATAGTTATGATGGTCAGTCCAAGTGTT
The DNA here is from genome assembly GCA_030765085.1 of Allium cepa. Classification (NCBI taxonomy): domain Eukaryota; kingdom Viridiplantae; phylum Streptophyta; class Magnoliopsida; order Asparagales; family Amaryllidaceae; genus Allium; species Allium cepa. Next base: position 176,875,362 of record CM060940.1, read on the forward strand.
GAAAGATTCAAAAGGAGGCCAATTTTTCATGATTTTTCCATGCCATGTGAGAATCAGGGGGATCTGGTCAGAAGGGCCGGGAGGTGGGATATTAGTTTTTAGGGTAGGCCAGATGAATAAAGCATTCAGGTTAGCAACGGAGTGTTCTAGCTTACAAAAATTTCTTTTCCCTTATTGTCTTTTATTATTCCAAGTGTAGGGGCAGCCATATGTCCTTAATTCATAGAGGGAGGAGTTGAATAGCATGAGATTAAGAGGGGATATATCCTTTAAGGATAGGAGATTACCACTAGATTTATGGTTAGTTTTGTGCATACAATTGAAATCTCCAAAGCATAGCCAGGGTGTGTGTGAAGGATGTAGATGTGGGATGTTATCAAAAATAAGTCTGCTAGAACATTGGTTCATAGCATAGATGAAAGTGATATTGAAATCGGTGTTAGAACTTAGAAGTGATATGTGAAACATATAGATGAATGTACTAGGTAGAGGATACAAGAGGGTTGATAGAAAATAAAATTCGGGTTCCACATAATGATTATTCTACCATAAGGAGCTTGCAGCAGTTTGTTAGTGGAAAGCCGTGAAGGGTTTATAAAAGAAGTAGCATTGTTGGTAAAAGAAAGATCAAGTTTAGTTTTGAATATTGCAATCATTTCAAGATGACAAAAATGAATAAGGTTTTTCATTTCTTGTTGTTTTATCATTAGAACAGCAGCCCTAATGTTCCAGGAACCATTAATCTAACACATATATTTTTGGTTTTTTGTCTCTTCCCGAAGTACCCAGCCTAGTAGCTCTTCTAGCTGGATGACCATTTCCTGTTGGGTTTGGAATAGTGTGCTTTGTGAATAACCGTTGCAAGTTAAAGTCTTACCCACTATCATAATCTATCTCAAAAGTAATTTCTCCCTTCTTATTACCTTTTCTAGTCATTCTTCTTATTTTTGGGTTTTGGACGAGAAGCAGTGAAAATAGGATGAGGAGAAGGTGGGCCAGTAGCTAACTCTAAGGAGATCAGATAAAGGGCATGAGAAGTTAGGGAAGAGGATGGACAAAGGATGGAGTGGTCAAGGAGGTTATGGATCGGGTAATGTGGATTAGTGATGGAGTAGTTTGAGGCAAATATGTGATTAGCTTATAAAAGATAAGAGACATGTTGAGGAAGGTGGGTGTAAGAGTAGGGTCAATCAGAGGTTGATGAAATAATGGGAGGAAGGATATTGGCGGTAGAGACAGTGGATTTACTGGGGATTTCAGATGGAGGGGATAAGGAGGCATCAATGCGATGGTTGTTAGGTGGAATAGTGTTAAGAAAGGCATACAATTTGGAGAGAGGATTGAGCCATTTCGGTGGTGGTTTGTTGCAATTACAGCTTGTAGAAGTGGTTGGAATGAGAAGTATTTTCATTGATGATAGGTAATGCAGAAATAGTGGAAGGGTGCATGGTAGTTGTTGAAGTAATATCATGGTTTAAATTGGATAGTGTTGCAATGGGATTTTGTGTCTGCATGGGATCATGAATGTTTCCCTTTTTTTGTTGAGAGACAAGAGGATAGGGAGAACTTTTGTATCTATCATATTTTTGCCAACCTTTTCATTTGGATAAGGTCTTAGCAATGAAATGCCACCTTATTAGAAGGTATTGGGTGTAACTTTATTCACATGCATAGAATTTTATTTGATTCAACCACTCTACCTTTATTTGTTTCCATTTCTATAGATGCTTAGCATTAGCATACAGAACAGGGTTGTTGCGTTCAGGTCCTTCATCTCTTATTTTACAACTCTATTTTTCCTTTTCTTTCTCGCATTCAGCATTGTCATGGCCAAAGCTTTTGTAACATGTATAGATCTTAGGCTTCTAGTCATGTCTCACTTCCACATGTGCGGTGTTATCTTCCTCACCACATTTAATAAAATCTAGCAGGGTTCTACAAGGGGTAACTTTAGTAAGACATTTTGCATACTCAAATTTGGTAAGTTTCTCTGTGGCTTCATTAAAACATATAAGCTTCCCTAAGTGACAAGCAATCCGATTAATGCCAACAAGGATCCAAATTAAAAGAGGGATTTTATAAAAATGTACCCATATTGGTATACTTTTGATAGTTGATTAAATATCACCAAAGGAGGGGTCCAATGGATAATAATAAACATTTTTCCCTTGTTGAAAATGCAGTCATCTTCAAGTACCTTTTATCTATCTTCGTCGCACATAAATTTGAAGAATTTTTTTACTTAATCTGATTTCACCTTGTACTCGCCTCTGATCTTCCATAGCTTATTCAAGTGTTGGACCACAGCCATATATGATAAGCTCACAACAAGGAAGAAACCTACAAGATGCTGCCTCTAGTAGACAGTGCCTGCAAACTGCACAACATCAGGAACAACAAGAACTTTGCCTTTATATTGCAGCTTAAACTCAACCAGAGAATATTTGCCAGTACTTCTTGGTTTGGATTCAAAAGAGGGAGATTCATAGGGATGAAATGGAGGGATTAGGTGGAGGAAATCCATTCAGGGTAGTAGCAGCAGGATTATGAGGAAGGACACGAAGGATGGGTTTGGGATAGGTAAGATGGTTAGAATCGGGTGGATCAGGTGAAACATGAGGGATGAAGGATGATGTGTTATGGTTAAGAAGAAGATTAGGAATCGGTTCAAGATGGATGGATGATAGGGTATGTGGCGTAGAGGGGATGACATTGATCTAGTTAGCAGGAGGTAGATCTAGGTTAGCAGCGGAGAGAAGTGGAAAGTCATTAGTGGTGATGATAAACTTCAGTTGAACCTAGATAAGATTATTTTGGAATGAAAATTAATACAAAATTTAACGTAATCAAGTTGTTTGAATAATATTTATTACAAATAAAAGCAATGAATAAAAATAAGAATGATAAGAAAATATATTATGTATGAAAATGGTTTCATTGAGAAACTATGTCAATAAGCAATTAGCTCTCTCAAAAAGAAAAATAACCCATGGTTGATTTTGTTGAATAGAAACTAATAATTAGCACCACTTATTAAAAATGACATACAAACCACTTGTCACTTATTTTATCAAGTATTCGACCCTTTATAGCTAAACAAACCTTCGGCCATAAATTATCATAATAGAATAACATACACTTATCTAATTACTTTTTAAATATTAATAATTATTTGCAGAATGTTCAAGATATTAATTTTAGAAATTCTCACATAATGTTCTAATCTTCATTATTTTTTATTTATTTTGCTCTAAAAGCATAAGTTATGTTACATACAAGTGGTTCTTTGAAACGCCCCACCTCTACACCCGTACCTTCAAAAGTTAATACTAGGTAATACAGTCTAGTAATACGGAGAATGAGGCGATGTTGGGCTTACATATATAAATATTTCCTGAGGTTAACACCGGTACATTTTAAACATCAAATAAGTAACTCACCTATACGTATGCAGTATGACACAAAGCAATAAACTCGTGCATCTCCAAGATAGAATAATACAAAATATACGATAAATGATAGAGAACACAGAGTCGGTATAGAAGCAACAAGATATAATATGAAATATGTATAAGTTAGCCAGTGTAACGAATTGCTTTTCGACTCCCAAATGTTGACACTAATATATCCACAGTATTCACATGTCAAGCACTCAAAGTGCCAGAAAGACAAATTGTTAGGATAAAACAAAAGGAATAAGAAAGAAGAGAAAAAACTTTCGAATATCACAAAGGAACGATAAAATGTCTTATCAAAAAGACAATACAAACTGTCATTCAAAGAAATATAGAATTTTATAGTTACAATCCTAAGCACTATCATCAGCTTGAACAGTTATAGTAGCGTGTCTTCAAGAATGCGGATATATACGTAATAGTAGTGCAACAGAAATAAGAATATGATGGTAGGTGAAACATTCAACTCGTCTCCTTAAGCTCCAAAGAACATTCAACTAAAACCCACTTTTCTCAAACTGCACGTAAGAGCATTCAAAGAATTAAGGAAAAGAGAAAACCATGAGTCAGACATAAGTCTGTTATGAGAAACTCAAGAAATATGTGATTTACATATAATAGTGCTTTCGAGACCAATCAAATCATTGAAATGGTTTTCTCCTCAAAAGAACAAAATCATCATATAAGTACATATAGTGATACAATAGATAGCGTTTAAGGTATAGAAAAGAAATCAAAAAAATATTTGTGTTGCTTGCATCTCATAGTGCAACAATAATAGAAGTACAACTAAAACCACTAAGGTACGTTCACATAAAGATTTCCATGGAGGTCTTCTCAGTACATCGAGGCCGGCCCCCATGTCAAGGATCAGAAACTACATTTTGAGCATCATATATCTCTGTATAAAATATACCATAAGGTAAACACTAGTGGCCCACACTCGAACACTTGATGCTGAATATCAACAGTTCCCTCTAAAAAAATCGATAATAATTTCTATATATGGAATTTGTATACCCTTTTATGTTAGCTAAACCCCATAGCTGTGTAGCCTATACTATCTTTTGTCATTTTCGATGTTGAAGTCCCATTAACATCTCAACACACGAGTCTTCATCACTCATATCTCTACACAGATTCTATCATCTCAAGCAATTAAAAAATCTCTCCATGGACTCTTGGATAAGTCATCCAACGAAAGCTAACACCGACCTCTCCCTTGGACCTAATATTAGGATAGACAGTTCACCTCTATAACATTCCACTTCACAATCATTTTTAAAATATAGAACTCATATATAAGTGTAGCGGCTGGGATTTTCGACCCTCGAAAATCTACACTAATACGTCCGCTGTATTACAAGTCGAGAAATCGAGTGCCGGAAAACCCGATTGTTAGGGAAAAAGAAAAGGAAGAGATAGAAGAAAACCTAAACAATAACACAGAATCTCACCATCGCAACAGAACAAAATATAATAGATAATGACATATCTTTATACAAAAATATCTATACTTGTTAATGTACATGCCATCATTAGAGTACAACAAATCAACAGATCAATTCTGGATAGTTATAATAACTTGTCCTCACAAGTGCTGAATATACATCCTACACATACAGTGGAATATAATCAAGTACGGGAATACGTCTATGTCATCCAGGTCGTCTCCTGAGCTCCATAGCATTCTAATCTGAATTTGTAACACTCGGTCTAACCCAAGTATTATAATAAAATAACACCGAGTCAGTCTGAAAAACCAGCGTGCGAAAACACACTCAATTTGAGTTATTACTTTTATCAAAATCATTTGAAAAAAAGGTATCTCGTAAGACCATGCCATACATAAATATGATGGGTATTTACCTTACGATAATCAAAACACTTTTATGTAAAAATCCTGAAATATTATAATAGTGATTATAGAAAATAAACTATAAAATAGCCAAATGCTTGCACCTCACATTTCAATATAGTTGGGCACAATCAAAACCATAAAGCTTGTATTGGAGAATGGATTTCATACTATGACCAGGTAAGGAACTACCTCCGCTGAGTGCATCTCTAGATCAATGCAGCCGGGTCTGACAAGAACATCTTGTACCTGCCATACAAAACCAACCTAGCACTTGACTACTAGTACCAAATATGTCATCATCCCGGTCTTCCATCTTTTTTGAGATCTCATGCACAACCAATTCATAAATATCTAAATGTAGGGTATCTAGAAAAATGATGACATACCCTAATTGGAGCGACCCACTTAGCCCTACTGCATGTCCTACGGTTGATGAGGCTTGAGATTGCGTTTACCTTTTTGAATAGAAGTTCTACTTGGATGCTAACACTGCCTTCCAGGAAATAATGCAATGATAACATTCAACCATACATGTTGTCCTGGGTCTTGACAAACCAATCTCTTCAAAAATCACTGTCTCCATTAGCTTCAAGATATCACAATTTGTAATGCACAAATCGGATCGAAGTGGTTTTCGGATAATTAAATTTGATCCTGGTCTCTTCGTAACGATCAACGAAATCGGCTAAATTGGATAGTCGGTTATTTAACTATCAAATTACACACAAAAGCATCCATTAGGCCCATATTATAAATCTTTCAAAACATTTATTTTAAATATCTTTACAAAATATATATTCGTATCTCTTCCATTTTTTTTAATATTTGAAAACGATTCTAAATACTTGAATTCATAACAGGATATTTCAACCCATATCGAAATATTTCTAAATTCAGTTCAATTCATTACTTAGAAAATATTTCCATATAAATCATTTCGTCACTAAAATATCTCCAAACTTTTAATTCCAATACTTAGGAAAATATTATAAGTCTATTTTCCAAAATTCATTTCTAACATTTCATACTTCGGAAAATGTTAGCACCAAAATTGGTCACTAACACCCAAAGAAATATTTATGTAGAGAGATTAATGAAGATAGAAAATTAAAATAGAGGGATGTATGCAAAATTAACTTCAAAAAATAGAACACCAGATTTATAGTGGTTCGGCGTAACTGCCTACGTCCACTTTGAGTTTAATCTTTATTGCTTTTACCAATAATTGAATAAATACACAATCCGTACACCAGAAACTTGAATACAAGTTTTAACAAAAAAGAAATGAGTCTTGGAAATGGCAGAGTCTCCCCGGAGTTCACGAAAAAAAGGTCCCTTTAAACCATGCCCATGCCTCTCTATTTATAGACGAAGACAGACTGAACCCTCTGCCTAGGCCCATGAGTGAGGTAACTCGGCCCATAGGTGAAAACTTGATTTAGCCAACCCAGGAGCACCGAACGACTATAACCGACCCAGCATAACCGAACCAACGTGCACTGTCCCATGTTTGCCGAACCACTAATATCGGGCCAGCCCTTCTTCGTAGATGACTCAGAGCAATCCCCTAAGCAATCCCCTAACTGACTCGAAGTGAGTAGCGGCATGAGCTAAAGCATTAAAGGGTTAGTACTCTAATGCCCAACAGCCTGCTACCTCTCTGAAGTTCAATGGGACACACATGCCGGGCCATGAATATCTGATCCAGAAATTACTGAGCGACAACTTTACGTCGAGCCACAAATGAAATGCCGAACCACAAGAAACCGAACCATATGAACTAGAACCTCTAAGGCCGACCCCATCCCAGTCGGACCATGCCGAATGATCCAAGAACATGCATACCGACCCAAGAGCGCATACCGAACCACCAATATAGCATCACATCAACAACAGAGCACCAAGCCAGGGCTTCGTGCCAAGCCATATAGAGAGTGTGAGCCATGTACAACCGAACCACCATAGTTCTTCTAGCATGATTGAGCAACATCAACACCTATTTGACCAAGCGGCATTTGCTAAGGTGCACACTACCGAGCCACTCCGGCCGAACCATGCATACCTGTAAATACCGACCCACACACACAAGCCGACCCAACAAGTGATGCCGACCCACACTTATGCCATCCCATTGATCCATGTAGTCTTGCCGAACTACTTAGTGGAGCCAAACCTTCATAATTTCAACCCCTTCTTGGTTCGAGTTTCGATCAAATCCAATTATTCATTATGCAACTATCACCTTGTAGTTGGACCAAACTGCTAGGTAACAGGTGCCCTCCAAAAGGCGTTGTGCGAATTAGCACGATGCGCTTTGAATTTTCGAGACATCTCAGCCTTTAGAAACTAGTTTACTTCGAGCGGTAACTAACCAACACCTTCGACAGGCATATCTTCCATTATTACACACATACATGTATACTTTACACACTTTCTTTATTCATTTGCACCTTAATCACATTCATATATAAATATACATACATATATATATATACATATATATATACACATTTATTCATTATTTTTATTTTTTATTTTAAGGTGTGCATGGAACATGAGGGCCGACCCACTCGCTCGGTCGCCTGGTGTGGGTCAACAAGCAATTTTATCGACCCATAATATCGTGTCGATCGAGTCTTTAGCTAAGTGGTCTTTCACTTTCCTTTTTCCACATAAAATCCCATCCACCGCTAACTTTTCTCCACTTCCATTTCATAACTCTTGTTTCCTATGTTTTCCTGATCGAAGCACACCCTACTTTGAATAACTAAGTTCCTCATTCAAACATCATCTCAAACACGCCCCTTCGTCGCCACCTATTCCAAGTCTCGAAAATTGCACGTTCCTACCTCAAGACTTCATATAGGTGAGGATTCCTATCCCAAAGTAGGCTTATTAAACGCGCCACTTTGAGCAAGGCTTAGATCAGAAACATGCGTAGTTGATTCTCCGCGGTGGGCGAGAGAGAGGAGAGAAAGATGTTGGTCTGAGAGAGGTTGCTCGTAGGTGCCTCTAGTAAGTTAGCAGGCGACTTTGGCGAGCTTCAATTCTGGAAGTAATAGATAGTTCATCCAGCGCCAAACGAAAGGCGTAGTTAGCACTATGTTTGGATTGGTCCTTAGGGTGCAAGCCGTTAGGTCGTTTGATAGTTTTGGAAAGAGAGTGACTCGGTGATTTCGGAGAGGCGTTCGGTAGTGAGAAGGGAAGTGAATGGTTCGGTTAGTTTGAAGTTAAGAGAAAAGGAAATAATGGGTCGGTGGAGTTTGGAGAAGAAGGTAGGTGGTCGTTGTTGGAAAAATAGCTAGTTAGAGTATGAGGGAGAGGGATGCAACCGGATCAGTGCCGAACGAAGCAGTCTAGCTCGGTACCGAGCGATAAAGTGTGGTTTGGTATTGGGCATTTAGACAAGTGTTGCTGACTATAACTAACCTAACTTCGACTAATGCACATGCTAACTGCAATTCATTCCTTGCCCGAGTACAGAACAACAAACAACTATAGGAACCAAAGTACACAAATTCTAGACTTATCACTCTATAGCTCCAAAAACCGCGAATGTTATTTTAACCTAACAAACTTAAGCAATAACCTTTACGACCCCACTACTTGTTTTCAATACTCCTGTTGTCGACCATGTGACCAACTGCTGAAGACGGTCGGCGATGACGATCTTCAAATACAATAGTATAAGCCCAATCACACTCCACAACTCTTTAACTCTTTCACACTTATGTTCGAATGATTGCACTAGTACACACCGCACGGGGGAATATTTCTGTCGTTATATCTAATATTGATTGTCTTTCAAGTTTTGTTCAAATAGGTATTTACCCAAATTTGACGCTCATTGAGGATTTCTAGAAAGTCGAGCTCTGCCACAGTTTCAGACAAATCTGAGCCAAGTTCTCAACAGGGAGTAGTGGGAACTTCCAACCCATCAACGACTCCTACACAAGATATCCCAAACCCATCGGCGACAACTATTGACCCAGCTCCTGAAGTGATAGACGGAGCTGTTATTCTAGATAATCCTATTGACTCCCAAGCTTCAAAAATCTATGAAATTGTTCTTCGTCGACTATGTTCAATTTACAAAATCCCTTTCGACGACATATTAGTTCCATCGGGATGAGATCGTCCTCACCTGCACCCAACTGAATATACAGCTTGCAAAAAATTGATGTGCTGGGTCGGTAGCGTGCCACTATTCAATTTCTTTCTCTGCGAAGTGCTACTGCATATCGAGATCGCCCCGTCATAGCTACATCCCAATAGTCACGCGTTCGTCTATGGCACTCCTGGTGACATCCGTTACATCTATCGCTTCAAGTGGCGGTCTGACATCCCATCTTTCATATTCCTCGAGCCACATTCTCAGTGTCAGATTCTGATGGGGGCATGGAGTAAGTTCACCCAATACAAGCAGGAATGGTTCTATGTACGCTCTCCCCTAGGCTTTGCGAGAAGATGGCTGGAAGGGAATAAGTTCCTTTTCTGGATCAATATCCGTCTATAGTAGAAAGTGCATTCTTTTTGAACCTTTTTCGTTTTTTACAGGTATCAGCCCACGTCTCGAAAGCACCAGGTACTTTGAGGTCGTTGAGGCCATTCGTGCTACTCTCATAGAAGAGCTGGAGATCAAACTTGTCATTTCCAAAGAGTCTCTCTTAAAGTTTGGGCTGTTGGCGGAAGGTTGTCGAACAAATCTTCCATCCGGTGCCACTATAACCGAACCCACGTCGAAGAAGAGTAAATGGCAGGCTGGGCCTTCAGTGCCTCCTATAAGTAGTGCCCTCGACACATCTGAGGAGGGTGATATCAGAGAAGTTGGGGTGCCAGGAGTGCCGAGTAAGAATATAAGTCATGGTCCCGGTGGTTGATGCATCTGGCACTGATGAGCCCCTCCCCCTTCAGAGGGAAAAAAGAAACTAGCTTATAAGCTGAGGAAGAAAGTAGTGGGCGGAACCTCGAAAGTGACGATCACTCCAGTGGAGAAAGACCATCTCCACAACACTTAGAGGGTTCATTGAAAGGCTTATCAGACCTTACCATTCCCGATGACTTGCTCAATTACGGCTGTGATGATCCAGAAGCCCTAAAACTTCATTCGCCCGCGAGAGGCGATGAAGACGTTCAAGCCCATCATCAAGGATAAAAAACTTCGATAAGTAAAGCTAAAGAAGCTAGTCCGTCGGAGGGAAACATTAGGACACATGCACTAACACTTACACCTCACCTTGCACTTAAGCTTCAGTCACCATGTTATTCTTGCTAATTCGTGCTCACTTAATTTCTACGCAGGTGATATGGGACCTCTCATGGATTTGACCACCTTTGCGAGTCCTCTATCTTCCATCATTCCAATCGAGACTCGGAGTCCGGCAAACGTCAAGATAGAGACTACACTAGCGATAGAGATTATCATCCTCGAGAACTTGTCATCGTCTCGAAGGAAACAGTCATTCTTCGTCCCCCAATGATCCTCCTCAACCAGAACAAAGCAAGGAGAAATCGGGTCAAAGGGGATCTCAATTTCAAGCTCATCGCGACCAATACTCTGGCTCATCGAGCACTAGGAAAACTCGTGAACCTCACAAAATGTCCGTGGTTTCGGCTATGCTAACTTCTTCAGCCCCCACACACGATCCATCGATAGTAGAGAGGCTAGCTAAGCTTAAAGCCACATTCCCAAAAATATGCTTTGATGGATTGAAATTTATTCCTGTGATCCATGCTATTCTAGGGCACGTTAAACAAAGTGACATTGCTTGCAATAACAATGTCTACGTCCAACATGACACGTTTGTTCACTTGGCCGAGAAAGTTTCTGAATTTTCTACTGAGCGCAAACATGAGATCGATCGCTTAAAGCTTGAGGCTTTTCACTACAAGGATATTATCAAAGCCCGGGATAAAAAGCTTTCTTCATATAAATTTCAACTTGAAGCCGCCTAGAAGAATGCTAGAGATATTGCTGAGGTAGTCAATCGCCTGAAGGCCACACATAAAAAAGAAATTGATGAAGCGGTCCAACGATGTGGCATCTTAGCTTTAGAGAAAGACTCCGTTCAAAAGGAGAAAGATGCTCTTGCTCAATGAGTCAAAGAATTGGAAGAGCTGCTTTTCAAAGAAAATGAAGAAAAGATTGCCGCTCAAGAGGAATCACAACGATATGTAACAAGATTGTTGCCACTCGGCTCCTAAAAGCAAAGCTCGATGAGTAGCTCTCTAAGGCTGAAGAGCTGAAGGACGAAGCTCACGAGGAGGGCTAACGGGTGGCGCTTTCGAAAATTGATTCTCGCCTTGAAACGGCTACTGAGGCTGGTAGGGAGGAAATCAAGTGCATGTTTGATCCACTCATAGCCTTATAAAATGCTCGAGTTCTTATGCATCGCGACCTAACGTTTCTTAGCGACGGTTACCTAGAATCTTTGGCAAAAGCATGGGATACTTTAGTAAAAATCAAGAAGGTTGAGTTAGGAACTGAAGAGGTTGGCGAAGGAGCTTTAGTGAAGAAATTTCTTCGGGGGAATGAGCCTTCAGACTTGTCTGCAATGAAGGCTATTTATAGCAGAGACTCCTCCTTACTAAAAGGATTAAATGACATCGTCGGTCCATCCGAACTGAGTCTCCAATTCCTCCTCCTATTCGATCGATTTGTCTCCCATCACTTGACCACTTTGAGTAGCATATTGGCTACGACCCAAAATATCGTGGACTTGATATTCACGCTCTATCTCCCATTCCAGAAGGTGAAACTCCTTGAACAATTGAGAGCTAGCCATAATCTGGTACATAACTTTTCTTCTCAAAGTTCAAAGTGTCATCATTTTTAGCGAGTAGGTAGTGTATTCTAACATTTGTATGAACCAACTCCAAGGAGCGATGCCGCCCCGGAGAAGGAGGAGAAGGTGGGAGAGGTAATTCAGACCGGGGAGACTCTCGGACCCGACGCTCAAGTGATCGAGGCGCTTAATGAAGACAAATCTGAAATTCTATCACCCATAGAAGAACATGATGAAGTTGAAATTACGAGTGCCTCCGAACACACTTCATGGTTGGGCGTGAAGGAGCAACTTATGGAAGAGAAGATGAAAAAAGCTGAAATCAAGGTCGAGCCCCAAGTAGTGGAACTGGATGATCCCTTGAACAGGCCTTTGAAGGTCACTCTTCCTGGTGGGACCAGGCCATTGGTAGTTCTTCCTCCTTCCTCGAACACCACTTCCCTGGCAAGCAAGGCGTCTAAGAGAAAACACTTGGGGAAGGAGTCATCAAAGAAATCGAGGAAGGAGAAGAAGTCAAAGAAGTAGCTATCATGCCTCGTTCAACGAGAATAAGCCTGGATTATTTAATTATTTCTGTGTATTTCCATAGTCGATGTAAATAGACTTTTGACTCTGAGTTTAGGGGGAATTGTAGTGGAACCTTGTTTTGGGATTAGTGAATAAAACTTCATTTCTTTGTCTTCGATGATTTTCATTGTTCATCTTGCTGTATAACTTATAGTCGAAATCCAAAATCTTGTGAGCTACGTAAGTCCCAGTTCACTTCCATATGACTCGGATTTTTTTGGAATCATAGATCCGCGATTTCACGATTCGGGTACTTAGAATACTTTTAGTCCGCACTCTAGAGACTTAGAGATTTTGAAGTCGCTTATACTCTAGTCGGCACTTTGGGGACTCAGTGTACTCCAGTCCGCACTCTGGGGACTTGGAGATTTTTGAGTCTTTTATACTCTAGTCAACACTCTGGGGACTCAGAGTACTCCAGTCCGCACTCTGGAGACTTGGAGATTGTTGAGTCGTTTAAACTCTAGTCTGCACTTTGGGGACTCAGAGTACTCTAGTCCGCACTCTGGAGGCTTGGAGATTTTTAAGTCATTTATACTCTAGTCCGCACTCTAGGGAACTCAGAGTACTCCAGTCCGAATTCTAGAGACTTGGAGATTTTTGAGTCGTTTATACTCTAGTCCACACTCTGGGGACTCAGAGTACTCCAGTCCACACTCTGGGGACTTGGAGATTATTAAGTCATTTATACTCTAGTCCGCACTCATTCTACTCAGAGCGCTCCAGTCCATACTCTGAGGACTTGGAGATTTTTAAGTTATTTATACTCTAGTCCGCACTCTAGGGACTCAGAGTACTCTAGTCCACGCTCTAGATACTCAGAGATTTTTGAGTCGTATACATTCGAGTCCGCACTCTAGGGACTAAGAGTACTCCAATCCGCACTCTGGGGACTTGAAGATTTTTGAGTCATTTATACTCTAGTCCGCACTTTGGGGACTCAGTGTACTCTAGTCCACACTCTAGGAACTTGGAGATTTTTAAGTCATTTATGCTCTAATCCACACTCTGGGGACTCGGAGTACTCCTGTCTGCACTCTGGTGACTTGGAGATTTTTGAGTTTTTGTGCGCGTTCATGCATCAGACAGAACAATGTAACTTTAATTTTTTTCATAGAATTATAACATAAGGAAACATCAATAGTTCATGGAAAAGATGGCTTCATGCCTTTATTAGTGAAAACAAATTGAATTGTCTTATTACATGACGAAAACTAAGAATCAATAAAATAAACATACATTGGAAATAATTGAACTAAAATGCAAAAGAAATAAACTAAGTATAATAACATCACAGATACTCGCTATTCCATGCTCGAGGGAGTGTCGCGCCATCAACGATCGCTAGCTTCAAAGTTCCTCCTCCAAGCCTCCATTCAATGACGTATGGACCTTCCCATGTGGGATTCATATGCGATGGGATCGGGAAAACTCGCTTCAAAACGAGATCGCCCACATCAAAGATTCTCGGTCAGACTTTTTCATTATAATATCGAGCGATTCAGTGCCTATATGTAGCCGCCCTTAAATCAGCTTCTTCCCGTTTTTCGTCAACAAAATCCAATGATTCCAGCAAGAGATCCTGATTCATCTTAAGGTCATAATGAGTTACCCGATGTGAAGGAACTTCAAGTTCCATGGGTATAACGGCTTTCATGCCATATGCCAATGTGAACGGAGTGTGGCTAGTCGTGGACTTGTGGGCGGTCCTGTAAGCCCAAAGTGTTGTTGGAAGCTCATCCACCCACTTTGACTCTAGACTTCTCCAAACATTTTTTCAATATGGATTTGATTATTTTGTTTACGGCTTCTACTTGTCTATTGGCTTTCGAATGAGCAACCGCTGCAAACCTTTTCTCTGCCATACTTTTGACAAAATCCTTTGAACTCCTTACTTTCGAACTGAGTTCCATTGTCTGTACTGATAGTTCACAGGAGGCCAAAATGGCGTATGATGTTTAGCACAACGAAATTAATGACCTTTTTGGTGGTGATTGTAGCTAAGGGCTCTGCTTTCGCCCACTTGGTAAAGTAATCGACCGCAACTATTGCGTATTTTGCACCACCTTTGGAGATAGGCAAGGATCGATTCCCCATATTGCAAACGGCTAGGGACTAATCATTTGTGTGAGTTCCGTTGGCGGGGCTCTCGAGATTTTCGAATACTTTTGACATTTTTCGTATCTTCTTATATAGTCATCAGCATCCCGATTTACAGTTGGCCAATAATATTCATAACGGAGGACCTTTTTTGCTAGTGTCTACCCCCCAGTATGGTCACCACATTCTCCTTCATGAACTTCCTTCAAGACTTTCTTTATCTCACCATGGGCAATGCACCGAAGTAAGGGGACCGAGAATACCTTCCGATACATTATTCCATCCTGCATTACATATATCGAAGCTTTGCGAATGATTTGTCGTCGTTCGTTTCTTTTTTGGGCAAAACGCCATACAGCAGGTATTGCTTGAAAGGGGTTATCCATGATTCCCTCTCAATTTATCTTTTTAACACAAAATCTACCTCAATCTCATTTACACTCGGAGCATGTAACATTTCGACGGGAACCAATCCCATTTGCTGTGCATCGCTAGTACTTGCGAATTTCGCCAATGAATCGGCTTCTCTGTTTTGTTCACGCATGACATGCGAAATATTGTAATATTCAAGGTCTGCCAATAGTTCATGAACCCGGACGAGGTACGGAGCAAGCCTCTGCCCCTTTGCTTGATAATCTCCCCGCATCTGGTACACCACCAATTGCGAGTCACAAAAGATTTCAACCGATCTCACTCCAAGTTCCCTGATAAGTTTTAAGCCAGCAATCAATGCTTCATACTTGGCTTCGTTATTTATAGCTGGGAAATTGAGCTTCTAAGCGTAAAAAATTCATTGGTTTTCGGGAGTCACAAGAATTACACCAGCCCTAGAACACCGGTCGTTGGATTCCCCATCGGTGTGTCGTTTCCATCGAATGGAGGGAATGACATCATCACCGTTTGGTTCGTCCGATACGATAAATTTAGCGACGAAGTCCGCCAGTGCTTGCCCTTGTATGTCCCTCCGTGGCAGGTAGGTGATATCAAACTGAATCAACTACATATTCCATTTTAACGGCCCTCCAAAGGTTTCTGGTCGTTGTAGTACCTGTCGCAAGGGTTGATCGGTATAAACCTGTGTAGTTAATGCCCCGCTATTACCCCGCTACAACCCCGCTATATCTCATAGCGGATTTCTATCACTATGATTTTTCCATATAGCCCCAGAATTTAGCCTTTCAGCTTTAATCCCTGCTATTTCCGCTATATCCCGTTATTTTCGCTATATTCCGCTATTCGCGCTATATCTTTTTTAATAAAATGAATTGTAAAATTGCATTTATACATTATAAAATTATGAAACTAATTTATTTGATTTAATTTTTAATATATTTTCAGAAATAAAAATAATTTAATATTCTACCAAATTCAATTATGTTATATAATAATTTTTCATTTATTTAAAGTATATTCGCACAAGTTTTTATTTAAAATTATTTATGTATTATTTATAATTCAGTTGAATGATAATTTTTCATTCAATTACCATTTATATATTTGTAAAAACATTAAGTGCTAGTTTTATATGCTATTTTAGAGCCATCCGCTATATCCCGCTATATCCTTGCTGTATCCCCGCTATGACTTTTTGTACCTCCATCGCTTTGAATCTACTGAGCGCATTAACTGCACAGGTATAAACACTGGTCGAGTGTGCCTGAAAGTGGGGATGAAGCTTGTGTGAAGCAATCATCAAGCAGTAGGCTAGCTTCTCAATTTTAGGATAATTTCTTTCTGCCCCCGTTAAACGTTTACTGACATAGTATAATGGATTTTGAATTCGATCCTCCTCGCGGACTAGAGCCATACTGATGGTATGTTGAGATACGGTCAAGTATACATACAGCACTTCATGGTCTATAGGCTTTGACAGCACCGAGGGACTTTCCAAGTACCTTACCAGAGCTCGGAACGCATTCTCGCAGTTGGGCGTCCACTCAAAATTTATCTTTCCTTTCTTTATTATATCGAAGAAAGGAATACTGTCAGTCGTACTCTAGATATGAATCGACTCAGCGCGACCACTTTTTCGTTCAGGCTTTGTACTTGCTTTATAGTTCTAGGCACTTGTATGTCTCGAATAGCCTGAATCTTTTCGGGATTAGCTTCAATTTCTCGTGCATTAACAATGAAACCCAAAAACTTTCCTGATGCAACGCCAAAGGAATACTTCAGAGGATTGATTTTCATTCCGTAATACCTGAGTATAACAAACATTTCTGCTAAATCTCGAATGTGGTCATTTGACTGCCACGACTTCACAAGCATGTCATCCACATAAACTTTCATTATCCTACCAACCTAGTCTTTAAACATCCTATTCACTAGACGTTGATAAGTTGCTCCTGCATTTTTCAATCCAAAAGGCATCACTACATAACAATACAGTCCAATGTCTGTGACAAAACTAGTGTGTTCTTGATGTGGAATGTGCATCGGGATTTGATTATATCCAGAGTACGCATCCATAAATGACAATAACACGTGTCCTACTGTTGAGTCGACCAGTTGATCAATTCTGGGTAAAGGGAAACTATCATTAGAGCATGCTTTGTTCAGATCTGAGTAATCTATGCAGGTCCTCCATTTCTCATTTGCTTTTCTCACTAGCACGGAGTTGGACACCCATTCAAGGTAGCCGGCGTCGCGGACGAACCCATTTGCTTTGAGTTTGTCCACCTCCTCCCTGAGAGCAGCGGACCTCTCCGGGTCCATGCCTCTCCTTTTTTGCTTTACTGGTACGTACCTCAGGTCTATGTTCAATATATGACTTGCAATGGCGGGAGAAATCCTGCACATATCAGAATGTGTCCAAGTGAAAACATCCAGATTCGCTCGGAGGAAATAAGTGAGATCCACGGTCATCGAGTAGTTAAGTTGTGATCCAATCTTAACTACTTGCGATGGGTCATCATGGTTGACTGGAATGTCAATCATCAGTTCAGTCGGTGCTGCTTTTGTCTCCCTGGGTTCCTCATCAGCGCCTCTCGGATCTATGTCTCTATAGATCCGATCATGTTACCTGAGCCAAGGCTCGGGCATTACTTGTCAATCTTCAGTGACTCGGATGCGGACGAAGCTGTCTGCAACCTTTCCTTTCTCTCTTCACTGGCCCTCTTTCAGCTCAACCACATAACACGCATAACCGGTCGCCTGATTGCCATACACAATACTAACCCCTTTATTAGTTGGAAATTTCAAGGTTAAACACCATGGGGCCAAAGCTGCCCTAAACTCTGCTAGGGCAGGTCAATCTAGAAACACATTATATGGAGAATCGACATCCAAGTGATGAACGATAGGATCCGCACCCTCCTACATTCACCTTCATCAAGTTCAACTTGCAATTCAACAAAACCCACTGCATCAGTAGCCGCACCATTAAAACCATGAATACGGGCTTTAGATGGTTTTATATTATTTGTCTACATCTTCATCTGGTCATATGCTTTTATGTTAACAGAACTTCCATAATCAATCAGTATTCTCCTCACAAATGCTGGCCCATTAGTGGCCGAGATGACCATCGGATCAATGGTAGGCGCTTCCACTTGGCCGACATCTCTGCTCCTGAACACTATATCATCTGTCATTATGCGCTGCTGCTTAGCTGGGGTCCCATCTTCCGTGTTTGAACAACATTCAAAATCTGCATGCTTTAGCGAATTAGCAAACCGCTCCATTTCTTGCCAATCCTTGTCTGTAGGGTGAGGTCCACCAACTATCGTGTTTATGACTAATCTACCTACAGTCCGAGCAGGTTCCTCTGGATAGCATGGAGCTTTCCCACGACCGGGGTCCGATGTTCCTTGTTTGCCTTCCTACGGATTCTTGATAAACTCTTGTAACTTTTTCTGTCAAATCAGCTTTTCTATAGCATCGTGGAGGTGCCTACGATCCTCGGTATTGTGCCCGTAAGTCCCATGGAAGCGGCAATACTTCCCAGTCCACTTTTGCTCCTCTGTGGACTCTTTTGGGCATCGCTTTCGATATTGAAAAGTATTACAAGTCGATAGGTAAATATTTTTCTAGAGATGCATTCAGAGGAGTGTATTCATTGTAAGTTAGAATCCTTGGTTTTCACTTTCCTGCTTCCCTTTTCTTTTCGAGATTTCCTCCTCCGAATCCTTTAAATTTCTCTAGTTTGTTCTAGACATTGACCTGGACATCCCCTGAGTTATCACCAGATTGTTTTACAGTAATGTTGCTCTTCACAGTCTCCTTGTCAGGCCCTGTGCATCATCTCGCCTCATCCACCTGGATTCCTCTCTCCTTATGAATTGATGCACCTTTGAATAAAAACGTTCTAGTGTAGTAGGAGGCTTTCCCACCAGCCAATCACCAAACTCTAAATCCAGATCTACTCCTCGCATCACGACCATAAGAATGGCATGGTCATTTGGGTTGCTAACTTCAGTAGCCACAATGTGAAATCTTTGTAAGTACTCCTTTAATGACTCCCGTAGAGCCTGAATCACACTGGATAAGGACATCATGTCCTTGGGACGAGTGGCATGAATCCTCAACTGTTCGATAAATTTCGTCGCTAAGTCATCATAGTTGGAGATAGACAGCGGAGGAAGTCGAGGGAACCACATGGTAGGGATTCTAGATAAAGTTATTAGAAAGCATCTACACTTAGTTGCAACATTTTCTCTAGCTGAATCCATCATCCACTCATATCTCATCACATGCTGTCGGGGATCAGTCTTCCCTTCGCAAGACGGAATAGTTGGCATGTTAAACTTTCTGGGGTACTCGGCCTGTAGAAAAGTATCTGTGAATGGAGTATGACTCCTGGATATCCCCCAATCTTCATTAGTCAAGCCTTGATTTTCGCTCATCAGCTGTCTAAACAGAGCTGATAAGTCTGGGTTTGTATGGAAGATGGCAGGTTGGAATCTGTCCTACGAGACTGTTCTAGTTGGTGCCTCCTCTATTGGAGATCTACCAAACATGTATACTGGGGACCGGCTTCATTAGAACCTTCGTGAGCCAGCCGTCCAGCTTCCACTCGTGCTCTAGATCCTAAGTTTCCTGTTCCAGCTTGGGTGTGATTTCCTTGGTGTAAGTGAGGGGCCATGGCTCCAGGTAGGGAACCTGGACCACCCTTGATTGATCGATCATCAACACCTCTTTTCATTGTTTCAGTTCTACGGTGTCTATGCTTGGGAGGTTCATCGGATGAAGCAGAGCTATCGGATAAGGAGTAAGAAGCAGGGCTTCCTCCAGCATTCTGACACTGTTGTTGAGTAAGCTGAGTCATAAGGTTGGCGTTAGCTTGAATCTATTTGTTATGTTGTCTCCTACTTCCCATGAGTTCTCTCATCAGCTCGTTGAACTCTATTCTAGTGACAACTTCCACTTGGTTTTGGGCGGTGATAGTCCCTACGCCCGGATTAACTTATTAATTGCTGGGTCCTACTTGTTGGACGCTAGCAGTCTCGTTGACGTTCGTGTTGTGAGAGGCTTATATGGTACGAGGTCTTCTCATTGTAGAGTTATTGGTAGGAACTCTAAGTAAAATCAATGAACTTCCTGTGAACGAATTGGATCTCCTTCGGGGGATTTCTTCAATCCAGTAGTGACAAAGTAGTTCCTAATAACCTGAGAATGTTGCTCTCAATGAAAGCACCAAAATTGGTTACTAACACCCAAATAAAGATTTGTGTAGAGAGATTAATGAAGATAGAAAATTAAAATAGAGGGATGTATGCAAAATTAACTGTAAAAACTAGAACACCAGATTTATAGTGATTCGACATAACTGCCTACATCCACTTTGAGTTTAATCTTTATTGCTTTTACCAATAATTGAATACAGATATAACCGTACACCAGCAACTTGAATATAAGTTTTAACAAAAAAGAAACGAGTCTTGGAAATGGCAGAGTCTCCCCGAAGTTCACGAAAAAAAGGCCCCTTTAAACCATGCCCTTGCCCCTCTATTTATAGATGAAGACAGGTTGAACCCTCTACCTAGGCCCATAAGTGAGGTAACTCGACCCATAGGTGACAACTTGATTTAGCCGACCCAGGAGCACCGAACGACTATAACCGAACCAACATAACCGAACCAACATGCACTGTTCCGTGGTTGCCGAACCACTAATATCGGGCCAGCCCTTCTTCGTAGATGACTCGGAGCAATCCCCTAACTAACTCAAAGTGAGGCGTGGCACGAGTTAAAGCGTTAAAGGGTTAGTCCTCTAATGCCCAACAACCTGCTACCTCTCTGAAGTTCAATGGACCACACATGCCGAGCCATGAATATCCAATCCAGAAATTACCGAGCGACAACTTTATGCCGAACCACAAATGAAATGCCGAACCACTAGAAACCGAACCATATGAACTGGAACCTCTAAGGCCGGCCCCATCCCAGCCGAACCACGCTGGCTGATCCAAGAACACGCATACCGACCCAAGAGTGCATACCAAACCACCAATATAGCATCACACCAACAATAGAGCACCGAGCCAGGGCTTCATGCCGAGCCATATAGAGAGTGCGAGCCATGTCCAACCGAACCACCATAATTCTTCTAGTATGATTGAGAAACATCAAAACCTATTTGACCAAGCGAAATTTACTAGGGTGCACACTACCGAGCCACTCCGGCCGAACCATGCATACTTGTAAATACCGACCAACAAACACAAGCCGACCCAACAAGTGATGCCGATCCACACTTATGCCATCCCACCGATCCACGTAGTCTTGTCGAACCACTTAGTGGAACCAAACCTTCATAGGTTCAACCCCTTCTTGGCTCGAGTTACGATCGAACCCAATTATTCATTATGCAACTATCACCTTATAGTCGGGCCAAATTGCCGGGTAACAGAAACATTCTGTACTTATCTCATAAACTCCTGAATTTTATTAATTCCCTTTACAATTTCCAAAATTTATCGATTATACTTACTTATAGTCCAACTAAAAATTTATAACTCTTTAATGAATTTAGATTTCATTTTCGAATCTCCCAAGTCTAACTATTTTGGAAATTCCAAAATTTCCCAAATTCCCATTATAATACTTCACTTATACAATCATATCCGTTTAACAGGTCTGGATTACAATCTTGAGAGTGTTTATAAATAAATTCCAATTACTTACTTTTAAACTATATACAAAAAATAATAATAAATTTCAAAGATATGCTTAAATAATTATTTAAAATATCAAAGCACTTTTTAAAATAAACATGAATAACTACCCCCAATTTATTTATAAAATTTCTAATCGATTTACAAAACTTGTTCATAAAACTTATAATTCATTTCAACAAAATTTAAATATTTAAATAACTAACTTCCAGAAATATTATAATCCATTTAATAGTTTTAAAACTACATAGTTTAATAATTAAAAATCTTCTTTTTAGAACAAACTTAATCTCTTGATAAAAATATATTTTTAAAAGTTCAATATAACCAATTTCAACTTATAAATCGCGATATATAACACATCGACCATATTCCTAATTCAATAAACTTTTTCACATTCCAAAGATAGGATCTACCATTTCTTCTCAAGCCGATTACCCCATCTCATTATAAATTCTCACCGTGAATTTATATCACCAATTTCTCAAATGATAATCATTCCACTTTATTTATAAACATCGCTTATAAATTCCATAATCTCCTTTCCAGTTTATAACAGGTTCATATCACTTAAATCCATTTATAAGTTGATTTCCAATTAAATCCCATTTATAAATTTATTTCTTAAATAATCCAAACTATATTTTAAAACCAACCAAATCTCGATTTCTACTTCCATTTCGTAATTTAAAAATCTTATTTGAAATCCAGTATAACCAATTTTGTATTTATTTCCAAATTTCCTTTATTCTCCCGATCTATGTAATTCTCGATTTTTAAAACCCTTTACACTTAAACAAGTATCACTTGTTAAAATCCTTTATATATATTATTCCAAAACTCTGTTTAAAATATCATGAAATAGTTAAGCACAAATTAAAGTCAAACTATTTATTTTATCCAAATCAATTTTCCTCTTAATTTGTCCAAATTTCAATATAAATATTTTACGTCCAAATCGCTTCTCAATTCCCTTTCAAATCCAAAAATAATATTTATAGTTTTGAAATATTAAAATTAAGGCTAGTGCTACCATAACATCCAATAAATTCAAATCATATCATAATCTATCGCAAATTATTCAAACACATCATATATCACTATATATAAGACAAAAATTAACATTTTTGAGGAATTCAATTACATCCCTCCAAGCTGTTTCCCTACAACAACAGATGTTATATAATCACAAAATACCAATCCCGTTCCGACGCGGTGTATCATAATAATATTCGTTAATCTGTTATTATGCGGGGCGCATAGTGTCACATCCGCTCCAATCGATGGAATTACACCCAACTACTAATATATATACATTAATATATAATATAAAATCCAACTGATAATAATTATTATCTATTCATCTAATCAATCAACAACTAATTTTAACTATTTAAAATAAACCAATTATCCAAGTTGAGTGAGATTTACTCACTTTGATTTCAGTTGTTGCTTCCACGTTTTGATTCCGACTATCGAATTTAGCTAAAAATTTCATAAGCTCTAAATCGCTCTAATCCAATTCCCATGCGTAGCATTCGTAGATATGAATGCAATGCAAGTCGTTTTGTCCAAATCTGATTTTGTATGAAGAAGACATCGCATATATAAGTTTTACAGATTATATATTTATATATAATTATCTTAATTTAATTTCAACTTTAAAACTCAATTACCTCTAACCAGAGCAGCCTAACCCATAAAAACCCGGCCCACTTCTATCCCTTCTTCCTCAATCTTCCTCCTCACCATCCTAGTAAAATTGTGCCATGCACCACTCCTTTCCCTTGTCGTTTAACCGTTCGAAGCCACCAACACACCTCATATTGCCTCTTCATCAACCTAGCACTACTGCTCATCCCTCCGAGTCATCCAAATGAATCGTGACATCACAATCGATCGCGGCAACACCTAAAATCGCGACCCTCCAAATCGGCATCGCACCATCCAAAAATTCACACACAGCTACTAAATTCCATGACGGACTCAAATATGACCTCTATTTCGCGATGCTCGACAAATCTCCTAAATATTCAAACCCTAGCCGCGCCTTCCACATGACGACCCACTGTCGATCATCCCAAAACTGTTGCATGCCCATCAACATGATTTTTAAATAAGAAAACAAAGGTGGGTCATACGTATATAGGGTGGCTGAGTGAACGTTTTTGTGGCTGATGTGATATGAGGATAATATATGTATGTATGTATGTATGTATGTAATTCTAAAATATCTAGATATTTATTCCGAACCTAGATTGTGATGTGCCGCCCAGCATTCCCAATGCTACACCCTGTTCCAAATGCAATGTAACAAGCTTCGGGAACTAATTCGATCATATGTAGAAGATATCTTTTACGAACCCAATTATAATATGAAAATTTAAATATTAGCGTTTCTATTATGTATGACCAAACAGTAACTCTAAATGCTACGAAATTTAAAATCCGATGATAATACACTATTATGGATCCAATGAAACTGGCTTCGTCAAAATCCAAGACTGTGCCCCCGAAAGGTTATTTTCACTCGTTAATTAAATGAGATATTTTCCAGAATTAGTTAAATCGCTTTTAAATCAAATTCAAAAGTTCTATCATCTTTATTCTTGTTAAATAAAATTTTACTAAGCTTTTGAAAATATTTTATCAAGCTTAAAACCCAAGATTCAATTATTCAAGCAATTTCAATCATTAAATGTAAAAAAATTGAATTATATAATAAATCATTATATTTGAAATTTAAGTTATTTAATTTACAAAATTAACTTTTAAATATTAAAAGTCAATTTAATATTCCAATTTCAAATAACCAAAATCATGGGTCATTACATTCCTCCCCCTTAAAAGAATTTCACCCTGAAATTGCCAAGGCAAGAAGAACGGCCCAAAACCCATTAACTTTTCTAAAACCAATTAGTTGAAATAACTACCAAAAAATCAATTTGTTGAAACCTCATTATCACTTTTACTAATTTCCAAATTCATCCATAGATTCCAAATAATATTATCCATTCAAACATTCCAGGTCATAAATTAAAATTAAATTTTAGTTAAAAAAATTATCTTCAAATTTTCTTACTACTTAAATTTTCAAAAAATTTCACCAGCGTCTCCTCTGTGCGGCTAGATCAGAACAACTACATATCGCTACTACAATCCAAATCAGAAAAAGAAAACAAAAGCCAAGTGGCTCAAACATAAAACCATAAAATTAAAATAACAATATAAACATGTACCCTTTTGTTGGGCAACCCAAATTTACTTATGAAACCTATGCATCAAATTAGCTCTTGCTTTTACATACCCGCATCTTACATACCAAAGATATCCAATCATATTATTCAAAATCATTTTATTCAGCATTTTCAATTTCCAATATTTACTTCACCAAAACCCGTATGATGTACATATACCATCCGTGTGCAATATCAAATCTGATCGCTCGCTCGATCACACAATATCGCTTCCGAACTAGTATCATTCACACGACTCTCTAGTGCGAACTCAAATCTGATTCCTTGATTAAAAACTGTCATTCTCCTTGCATAGCCATGTACTATGATAGAGAATTCCAGAATCGATCAAAAATCCATATCCAGTGTTCGCCGCTTAAAATCGAGTGAAAAATCGTAAGTCGGATTGATATAAGTGATCTCGAAATTCTATGCTCGAATCTGGATTAAATCGTTATGCGAATAAAATAATATACATATAGCATACATATTAATTTTCAATTGATTTCTTAGCTATACTAAATTCCTTTGTCACATTTATTTCATTTCCATTCAATTGTTCACAGTTATCATTCACATTTATAATTCACATTCACCTATTTACTTAGTATATCCTTTTAATACCAATTTCACTTAAGAATTTCACCATCAAATTTTCCTTAAGTCTATTATAAGTTTTATAAAAATGTTCTTAGATTAATTACCACTTTACCACTTAAGTCTATATCCATTTAAACTCAAACTCAATTTTCATGTTTAACACCTTTCACACTATACTACATCCATAATGAAGTATAAAATTCTACTTAAGTTTATAAACATTCCATTTAACTAATCTTATGTTTATTTCCACTTCATAACTTAATTTTATACCTATTTCCAATCAAATTCAATTTCAATACCATTTAACTCAATTTATCCTCCCATTTCAATATTAAATTTTATCAACCATATCCTAAAACATATTCAACTCAATAATTAAATTAGTTAGTCCAATTAGCTCATTTCATTAAATTATTTCAAATCTCAATCAATTCCATTTTCAAAAATTATTTTATTTCACTTAAATTCCAAAACATGCTCTTCCCAACATTTATACTCAAAAAATTAAATTTTTTAAAACTTATTAATTCTCAAATTTTATAAGTTATCAAACTTATTTCCTCATATTTTCATAAAGCACTCAAATGAAAATTACCAGAGTTTAAACTCTTTGTTCTTAAATGTTTCAAATCAATTTGAAATCATATATATACATATATCATTTGTATATCAAATCAAAATATGTAAATCTCTAAATCAAACTTGTTTTACCAAAACATGATTCGATTCTAATAGCAAATCGCTATGGTAGCAATTCCTCTCTTGAAAACTCGAAAATGAACGTCAATGATGCTGCAGTCATCGCCGAAATTATTTTTCAATGACCGAAGTGAGTTCAATGCTTTTATTTCCTTTAAAATCCCTTTAAAAATATCTCCATTATTTCATTCAAAATCATTTTCCAAATAATGCTGTTATTATTTTTCCAAAGCTTTAAAAAAACATTTTTAAAACCAACAGAATTTAAATTCTTAAATTTCCTATTATTAAATCCTTTATAAGCCGTTTTTATAAACCATGTTATATAATATACTTTAGGAATTTCATTTCAATTTATAAATCACATTTATAAACAATAATTCCATTTTATTATACAAAACCATTTCTTCGTAGTTAGCTTTGCTTACATTATAATATAAACCTCTCTATTAGAGCAGAATAACAAATGATAATCAAATATTATTATTCTCTAACATCCAAGCACACCACATATAACTTAATAATATTTTGGAAAGCTATTTCTTTATATATATAATGTAATCTAGGTAAAATTATTCCAAATGTCCAATTTCAAAACAATAACGCGTCGAATTGTTCTTTCAAGTGTTTAAAGATCTCTATCAATAAAGTTAATTACTTGTATTGACCAAAATCCATAAGCTACTCAATAGATCAACAAACACAATATAAAACATTTTATATTCATTAACAAATACGGGCTCGTATCTATTAATACACTCCAACTCATTCTAGGATACTACTGACCCTAATTCTAATGAGTAATCCCCACCAAAGAAAAGGTTATCGCTTGACCTTAAGCTCTGCTACCAAATGTAACCGTCGGGATTTTTGATCCTCGAAAATCGACACTAATACGTCCACTGTATTACATGCCCATAAATTGAGTGCCGGAACACCCGATTGTTAAGGAAAAAGAAAAGGAAGAGATAGAAGAAAACAGAAACAATAACACAGAATCTCACCATCGCAGCGGAACACTACATAATAGATAATAATATACCTTTGTACAAAAAGATTTATAACTATTACTATACATACCATCATCAGAGTATAACAAATCAAAATATCAACCCTGGACAGTTATAATAACTTATTCTCACAAGTGCTGAATATACGGCCTACACACACAGCCGAATATAATCAAGTATGGGAATAAGTCTCTATCATCCAGCTCGTCTCCTGAGCTCCATAGCATCCTAAGTTGAATCTGTAATACTCGGTCTGACCCGAGTAGTATAATAAAATGACACCCGAGTCAATCTGGAAGACCAGTGTGAGAAAACACACTCAATTTGAATTATTTCTTTTATCAAAATCCTTTGAAAATAAAGGTATCTTATAAGACCACACCACACATAAATACGACGGGTTTTTACCTTATGATAACTGAAACACTTTTATATAAAAATTCTATGATATTATAATAGTTTCTATAGAAAATAAACTATAAAATAGCTGAAATGCTTGCATATCATATTTTAACCAGTTGGGCACAATCAAAACCGTAAAGCTCATATTGGAGAATTGATTTCATACTATGACCAGGAAAGGAACTACCTTCGATGAGTGCGTCTCTGGATCAATGCACTTGGGTTTGACACGAACACCTTGTACCCACCCATACAGAACTGACCTAACACTTGACTACTATTTCCGAATATGTCATCATCCCGGTCTTCCGACCTTTTTGAGATCTCATGCACAACCAATCCATAAATATGTAGATGTAGGGTATCTAGAAAAACGATGACATACGCTAATGGGAGCGATCCACTTAGCCTTGCTACATGCCATGTTTTAGTCATTTCCCAGTTGATGAGGCTTGAGGCTGCATTTACCTTTTTGAGTAACAATCCTACTTGGAATCCTAACACTGCCTTCCAAGCAACAATGCAACGATAACATTCATCCATACAAGTTGTCCTAGATCTGGACTAACTAATCTCTTCTAAATTCACTGTCTCCATTCGCTTCTTGATATCACAATTCGTAGCACACAAATAGGATTAAAATGGTTTTGGATAATTAAAT
The DNA here is from genome assembly GCA_030765085.1 of Allium cepa. NCBI lineage: Eukaryota > Viridiplantae > Streptophyta > Magnoliopsida > Asparagales > Amaryllidaceae > Allium > Allium cepa. The sequence continues at coordinate 176,903,855 of CM060940.1, forward strand.
CTGATCTCGGTCTTCGAAACGATTAACGAAATTGGCCAAATTTGATAGTCGGTTATTTAACTATCAAATTACACATAAAAGCAATCACTAATCCCATATTATAAATCTTTTAAAACATTTATTTTAAATATCCTTGCAAAGATATATATATTCGAATCTCTTCCAGTTTTTTCAATATTTGAAAACAATTCCAAGTATTTAGATCCATAACAGGATATTTCAACCCATATCAACACTTAGAAATATTTTCAAATGCAATTCAATTCATTACTTAGAAAATATTTCTATATAAATCATTTCATCGCTAAAATATCTCCAAAATCTTTATTTCCAATACTTAGGAAAATATTATAAGTCTATTTCCCAAAAATTAACATAACCTGTGGGATTTTAAAAATGGATTTTGCTAAAGCTTTTGATTCGGTAGATTGAGATTTTCTTGTAGATATTTTTCATGCTAGAGGTTTTGGTCATAGATGGATCAGTTGGATTATGACTTTGCTTAGAACCGGAAACTCTAGTATTATGGTTAACGGTATATTAGATAATAGAATTCAATCTAAGAGAGGTTTAAGGCAAGACGATCCCTTATCGCCTTTATTATTTAACTTAGCTACTGATATTTTTGCTAAAATTATTAAAAAAGCAGCGGATAATGGATCTCTAGGATGTGTAGGCAATGACATATCGCGTAATGGTATATCGGTTCTTCAATTTGCCGATGATACTTTACTTTTTTCTTCCCATCTTCCAATACACATTATAACCCTCAAGTTATTCCTATACAGTTTTGAACTTTTATCAGTTTTAAAAATGAATTTTGACAAAAGTTCCTTGTTAGTTTTAAATGATTTTGAAAAAGTTGAAAACTTAGTTGCTAATACTCTAATTGCAAAACTATGAACTATACTTTGGACTATCTTGGTTTTGTGATTAGACCCACCAAACTCAAACATGACGATTGGATTATTATCATTGAAAAAAATCAAAAATAATATTTCTAATTGGAATGGGAGATTTTTTATCTAGAGCAAGTAGACTAGTTTTAATAAATTCGGTTTTATCAGCCCTTCCGATTTATTGGATGTCCAAGCATCTGTTTCCAAATTGGGTTATTGATAAAATTGATAAAATTAGAAGAGATTTCTTATGGAGTGGGGAAAATCCTAATAATAATATAAAATATTTAGTAAATTGGAAAACTATTTGTAAAGCCAAAAAGGAAGGTGGTTTAGGAGTTATTAATTTGCATAACATGAATTTATCCCTGCTAGGTAAATGGTTAAGGAAGTTTAAGGATATAAATGATAACGCTATTTGGAAAGAGATCATTTCTAAATATTACTATAATGGAGATAGCAATTTATATCAAAATGCTTCTCCAATCACTCAAAATATATCTAATTTTTGGAAAAATACTTTGGTAATTGTACTTCTTTTTGGCACGACGGTTGGATTTCGGTCTTACCTCTTAAATTGGAATTTAAAGAGATTTACGAAATCTATAATTTTAAGTTTTCTTTAATTAATGAAGTTTATTCTCCTGAAAATGATCCTCCTTGGAATTTTAGTTTTAATAGAATTTTAGTAGGTTCAACCCTTGGGCAACTTTCTTTGCTTTATGCAAGATTAAATCTTTATAACATTGATAATGATAATGATATTATTTGTTGGGAATGAGATAAGAATAAGAAATATACTTCTAATTCTTTTTATAAATTTATTAATTTTTCGGGTACAATAAACAACTCATTTAAATTTATTTGGAAATCTATTGCTCCTCCTAAATCTAAAATTCATATATGGTTAATACTGCATGGAAAACTTAATACAATAGAATTCTTAAAGAGAAAAAACATTCAAAATGATAATAAATGTTTTTTTGTAATCTACATCTTGAAGATATAAAACATATATACTATGATTGTACGGATTCTTATTACATTCTAAATAATATTCTTAAAATTTTTAATCTTAATATAACAACTAAAATTTTGGATTGTGACTTATACTGGAATAATTTTAGATTTAGTTTCAAAAAGAATATTGGATTTTTACTTGACACTTTATTCATTATTATTACTTGGTATATATGGTTTGAAAGAAATCAAAGAATTTTTAGTCATAATAATAGTCATTTTAATAAATTGATTTTTACAATTTCTTCATTTTGTTTTGATTGGATTTTTAATCCCAAATATAAATTAGCTAAAAATAATCTATTTAAAGCATATCTTAATAAGGTTAGTTATAATATTAACCTATTCAAACACAACAATTATATATTTAACATTAACAGTATTAATATTATTATTTTTTCAAATTTATATGATGATCTAAATGTTAATCATAACTTACTTATGATTAAAGATTCATAAGAATCTTTTAAGTTTTGTTTCAGTTATTGTTCTTGTCTTTGTTGGTATTAGTTTATCGGTATTTTAATTCTATTGTTTTTGTCCAGTTTAGTCTTATTTAGGTTTTATTTCCTACCTCATCTATGCATATATATGTATATCAATTATATAAACATACATATATATATATACAATCATAATTTTTTCCTTAGTCATCCTTTAGATATAGGTATGGATGATGGGGTGTCAGGCTCTTTTCGCAGGTTCTTATGTCTTCGGATTACAGGATTATGGGTTGCAGAGAGGCCATCAGAGTAGAGTTTTCCACTCAGGATTACTTGAAGTTCCACCATTGATGCAGGATACTTTCATCTCTATTGTGGCGTATTATCTTCAGGAGAATCCATTCTTCTGCTTGGCACTTCTTTGAACAGAGTATCAAGAGCAGATTTTCCATTCAGCATCATATCCAGTTCCTCTTCAGAGTAGATGCTTCTTCAGTCCTTTCGATCCAGATGCATGGAGCTTCCTTCCTAGTTTGTGATGCACAGAGCTTCCAATTCAAATGCATGGAGCATCATATTCTTTTGTTTCTAGGTACTCCCAAAACCTTAGTATCTGGTGGTGGCCATGTCGAAACTTGATATCTGGTTGTTATGGGTGGTGGCCTTGCCGGAACTCATCTTAGGGGCTAATTCTCTTTGATACTTATATTTAGTTTTGTTACCTGTCAAGCATGTTTGCAGCGCCTTATTATTGTGATATATATATGCGCATGTGTGCTCTCCTCTATTTATAGAGGATCACATATTTTTCTCAAAAAAAAAGTCTATTTCCCAAAAATCATTTCTAATATTTCATACTTTGGAAACATTCCGTATTTATCTCATAAACTCTTGAATGTTATTAATTCCCTATACAATTTCCAAAATTTATCGATTATACTTATTTATAATCCAATTAAAAATGTATATCTCCTTTAATGAATTTAGATTCATTTTCAAAGTTCTCGAGTCTAACTATTTTGGAAATTCCCCAAATTTACAGAATTCCCATTATAACACTTCACTTATACATTCACACCCTTTTAACAAATCTGGATTACAATCTCGAGAGTATTTATAAATAAATTCCAATTACTTACTTCTAAACTACATACAAAATAATAATAAATTTCAAAGATATAGTTAAATAATTATTTAAAATATCAAAGCACTTTTCAAAAGAAACATCAATAACTACCCCCAATTTATTTACAAAATTTCTAATCGATTTAAAAAACTTGTTATAAAACATATAATTCATTTCAAAATAATTTAAGTATTTAAATAACTAACTTTCGGAAATATTTTAATCCAATAAATAGTTTTAAAACTACATAAATTAATAATTAAGAATCCTCTTTTTAAATCAAACTTAACCTCTTGATAAAAGTATATTTTTAAAATTTCAATATAAGCCATTTCAATTTATAAATCTCTCTCGATTCATAACATATCGACCACATTCCCAATTCCATAACCTTTTCACATTCCAAAGATAGGATCTACTTTTTCTTTTTAAACCGATTACCCCATCTCATTATAAATTCTCACCATGAATTTATATCTCCAATTTCTCAAATGATAATCATTCCACTTTATTTATAAAGATTGTTTATAAATTTCATAATCGCCTTTCTAGTTTATAACAGGTTCATATCACTTAAATACATTTATAAATCGATTTTCAATTAAATCCCATTTATAAATCTATTTCTTAAATAATATAAACAATATTTCAAAACCAATCAAATTTCGATTTGTACTTCCATTTTGTAATTTAAAAATCTTATTTAAAATCCACTACAGCCAATTTTATATTTATTCCAAATTTCCTTTATTCTCCCAATCTATTTAAATCTCGATTTTTAAAACCCTTTACATTTAAACAAATATCACTTAAATTTATTGTTAAAAATCCTTTATATATAAATTATTCCAATATCTCTATTTAAAATATCACGAAATAGTTACGTATAAATTTAAAGTCAAACCATTTATTTTATCCAAATCAATTTTCCTTTTAATTTATCAAAATTTCAATATAAATATTTCACTTCCAATTCGTTTTTCTATTCCCTTTCAAATCCAAACATAATATTTATAGTTTTAAAATACTAAAATTAAGGCCAGTGCTACCATAACATCCAATAAATTCAAATCATAATATAATCTATCACAAATTATTCAAACACATCATGTATCACTATATATGAAATAAAAATCAATATTTTTGAGGAATCCAGTTGGATCCCTCCAACCTGTTTTCATGCATCCATAGATATTATATAATCATAAAATGCCAATCCCGCTCCGAGGCAGGATATCGTGGTAATATATGGTCATCCGCTATTATGCGGGGCGTGAAGTGTCTCATCCGCCGCAGTCAGCGAGAATACACCCAACCACTAATATATACACACTAAGATATATAATATAATATCCAACTGATAAAAAATATTATCCATTCATCCAACCAATCAACAAATAATTTTAACTATTAAAAATAAACTAATTTTCCAAGATGAATGATATTTACTCACTTTGATTTCAGTTGTCGCTTCCGCCTTGCGGTTCCGACTACCTAAAAATTTCAAAAGCTTTGAATCGCTCCATTCCAATTTCCATGCGTAGCGTTTGTAGATATGAAAGCAATGCAACTCGTTTCGTCCAAATCTGATTTCGTATAAAGAAGATATCAAATATATAAGTTTTACAAATTATATATAATTATCTTAATTTAATTTCAACTTTAAAACCCAGGTACTCCTAATTAGAGCAGCCTAGCCCAAACAAAACCCGGCCCGCTTGTATCCTTCTTCCCCAATCTTCCTACTCACCATTCCAGTAAAATAATGCACACATATGCACATGGGCACCTCTCCGTTTCCTCACCGTTCAACGATTCGAAGCCACCAACACACCTTCTATCTCCTCCTCATCAACCTGGCACCACCGCCCATCCCTCTGAGTCGTCCATATTAATCGCGACATCACCATCGATCGCGGCAGCATCCAAAATCGCGACTCCCCAAATCGACATTACACCCTCCAAAAATCCACACCGGCTAATATATTCCATTGCGAACTCAAATACGATCTTTATTTCGCGAATCGTTGGACAAATATCCCACATATTCAAACCCTAGTCGAGCATTCCACTCGAGGACCCACTATTAATCGTCCCAAAACTGTTGCTTACCCATCAACACGCATGGCAAATCAAAGCTCTCAATGAATCCTGATTTTAAAAATTCATTTAGGGATTTTTAACAGAGTAAAAATCGAGTTACGGATTTCTGAAATTAAAGAAGCTTGCTTTTCTTTGTATTTTTTTCTGTAACCTGCATGAACAAAAAGGGGAGAAGGTGATGCAATTTTTAAATAAGGAAACAAAGAAGGCTTATACGTACATAGGGTGGCTGAGTGGACATTTTTGTGGCTGACGTAAGATGAGGATTATATATATATATATAATAATTCTAAAATATCTAGATATTTTCTCCGAACCCTGATCGATACGTGCCGCATACCATTCCTAATGTTACACCCCTATTCCGAACGCAATGGAATAAGTTTCGGGACCTAATTCGATCGTATGCACAAGATAGCTTTTTTGAACCCAATTATTATATTAAATTTTCAATATTAATTTCAATGTGTTTCCATTCCGCATGACCAAATGGTAACTCTAAATGCTACGAAATTTGAAATCCGATAACAATATACTATTACGGATCCAATGGAACTGGTTTCATCGAAATTCGAGACTATGCCCCGAAAGGCTGTTTTCACTTGTTAATTAAAATGAGATATTTTCCAAAATTAGTTAAATAACTTTTAAATCAAATTCAAAAGTTCCATCATCTTTATTCTTGTTAAATCAAATCTTAATAAGCTTTTAAAAATATTTTATCAAGCTTAAAACCTAAGATTCAATTATTCAAGCAATTTCAATCATTAAATTTAGAAAAATTAAATTATCCAATAAATCGTTATATTTGAGTTTCAAGTTTTTAAATCTATAAAATTAACTTTTAAATATTAAAAATCAAATAAATATTTTAATTTCAAATAACCAAAATTCTGGGTCGTTACAATAAGTTTTGAAGTGGTTTTCGAAAAGTAATATACTTATCCGATTGTGGACTCTTCAAAACTAAATCGATAAATTTTTGGTTAATTAAATTCCAATTCTTTATGAAGTGAATGAATGATGTAAAGGAATCCTCCTTGGGGGATCTTGTCTATATATTTTCTTAAACAAAAGATGATTAACAAGAATGGGTCCTTCCCGAAGGATCTCAAACTGTATCAATACATGATGCTTACATATCCTTCCAAAATTAAATTGGACAAATTCAATAGTCGACTAATCAAATATCAAGTACAAAATCAAAAAAATCGCATATGGTAACCAATTCCTGTATACTTATCACATTTCTGACCTTCTTAACTTATGCTATCCTTAGGTTAAGAGTGAAGCTGGTAGGTTGGAGCATTGTTTGCTTCTAAGCTCTACTTGAACATCATTCTTAACTATCACAAATAGAATAAATCTACTTTTAAGCTTTTAGTGCTAAATATAGGATTAAATAATTTCTATAAAAAAGTGTACACACAAAGCACGATTAAGTCACATAAGAGACTTCTAATCTCTTTCTATTTAATTAGTTCTTTTATTAATTAGAACTCCTTTGTAAATATTTGTATATATATTTAAAATATCTTAACAAAAGATAGATACATGTATACCACTATTTCGCTATTCATTTCAACTCTTTTCGATACTTAGAAATGTATTCATATTCTTGTCCCAAATGATATAAGGATATTCATAATTCTTAACCAAGACTTCACATTTTCAAAAGTATAATTAAATTAGTTAAGAAAATGTTATTTAAACATTGTTACTATATACCCAAAATCATTTTACACTTAACGTTATCTTTAAAACATTCTTTTTAAAGACTTAACTACCACTACAACAAAAATAGCCTATGATAGCGTTGGAAAAACGCTATAAAAACCTACCATAGAAATTCAGAAAATGCTTTACATTGACATGTTATAAAAATCATCGGCTTATTTATGGCATAAAATAAACCATGATGAAAAAATATATTTTATTGCGCTTTTCATCCACTATTGTAAGTTTTTTATAACGGTTTAATAACTGCTATATATCGACACGTTGTAATAGATACTAGACTATTTATAGCACAATAAAGCGCTATTATTATTTTTACTTTCTATAACGCTTTTCTTGTAAGCTTTCTAGCGTTATTTAAATGCCATGGTTCATTTTTTTGCATATTTAAAATCTACTGCATCCCTATAATCATGATAGTCAATACATATAAAAATTATGCATTTAGAATATTTCTAAATCATAAATGCATTTAGACAATAAAAACTATAGAAAATATTTGACATAAAGATATAACATATTTTATTAAACAGAATCAAATATTCATAAACATAATATTCTATTATATATGTAAGCACAAACAACAAAGTAGTAGCTAATGTTATAGCAAAAACAAGTCTCTAGTTATTTTGCATTGAAAAGAAAAAATAACCTAATCTTTCATTCTATTACCTACAAATGAAATTGAATATCTATATTATAAATGATTATAAGTATGAATATGAATAAAATAGAAAATTAAGTATCTACATAAGAAAAATAATTCTAAAGATTTCTTATCAAAAATATTCTAAGTGTCTAAATTTGTGAAATTTTTTACACGAGTCTCCATTGCGTGGCCAACACAAGGAAAAGTCCCAAACACAAGAAATAGATATACACGATCTAAACATTATCAAAATCTTAACATGTCAATCACAAATACTTATAGAGGTAAAACATCCAAATATTTACTTATATGTCCCATATAAAGTTTGTATGTCACATAGCATACAAACCTGTTAAGCATTAAAACGTTATCAATATTAGTGAGTATGCTAACATTTCTAAAGAAACGTGAGCATGAAAAGAACCGAAAGTGAGCCAAGAGCCATCAAATCCTTACACTTAACTCAAATAAGCGTATGAGCGCATATATTTATGAATTTATACAACTAAACCCATAGAAGAAAGATTACGACTTTTAAACAACATTTATTTTATTGGTAAAGAATAAAAATTCTAAACAAGAGTTAGTTTCCTAATAAAAGCACTAAATTGGAATAGTTGTGTGCATTATCGTCTGCAAGGATAGGACTTAAGGCATTATTATTTCTATTATTAACAATAGTTCTCTCCTTTAGGAGATCGACACTATGGCAACCCTCCTTTTCGACCTTAAAAATTGACTCTAATACATCCTTGGTATTCACATGCCATAGATCTAAGCGTCGAAGAGGCGGATGGTCAAGAGTAGAAAGAACAAAAGAACATAGCAGAATCTTACACAAATGGAGTAACATATATTATTCAACATATATCTTTACGACAGAAAATTTCAAATACGTTTATTATAGTTTAACTTAAAATTACCATGGACAGTTATAAATATATGTCCTTATAAATGAGGAGTACAATAGTACATGAGTGTGATGGAAATGGATAACATTCTTTAGAAGAACCTTCTCATTCCATGTCGAGCCCTTCTAAAATGCTCCAAACAAAACTTGACTAATAGGCTACCAAGGAAAATAAGGCACTGAAAGTTTACGGGAAAGAATATAAACTTCGGGTCAGTCATGGGACTGGTGTGAGACACTCAAAATGAGTTTTTTAAAAACAAAGGGTATCTCATAAGATACGCTGCACAAACATGAAATGTGTTTTTACCTTATGATAACCAAAACATTATATGTGAAATTCAATGATATTATTTTTAATGACATTCTTTTTAAAGCATTTTTCAAATAAACATATTCAAATAGTCGAAATTGTTATATTAATTCAATTTGACGACATGATAGGTTACTACTGAAAATGAATGCACTTATTGGAGGTTTGGATTTCCAACGAATAGCTAGGTTAGGGACTACCTCTCATGCAATGAATCTCTAGAGGAATGCACTGAGGCCACCCATAGATGGTCCTTTGCAAATTAAGACCAGCCTACCCGAAACAAACAGATTGTACGGATGGTATCGAATATGATATCACCACAGTCGTTCCCAATCTATCTGAGAGCTCTCATACCATACACCATTTTTTTTACCCGACATTGAAGCAGGCGCAAAACAAATCTAGAAAGGTGATATCATAACCTAATGGTTGCGAACCACATAGCCTTAAAGCAACCCCTATTTCACAATTCATCGGGTGTAAGGTTAGAGGCAATGTTTACCTTTCGTAGAAAATTTTCTCTTAAAATGTCAAATTGCCATTTCCAACAGCACACTATTGATTTCAACAAAAGAACAATCTCTAAGCTCATATTTATCAGATAAGGGTATTAAGTATAAGAGGGGTTACCTCCTACACCAATAACAGATGTATGTTTGTAGAGATCATTGCACTATGATCTTAGAAATGCAATATCGGACATCCATCCATACAAGTTTCCAAAGAACAGGACAAACCTAAGGCACTTACCTACCACATCCTATTGGGCATCACACATAGGATTAGTAGTGAGTCCCACCTTTATTTATTTATCTCGTGAGTTACTCCTAAAATAACAACAAGCAGTCCTTTTGTTATGAAGATCTATGCCTTCAACTTCATTATCTTCAACATATCTTCACTCGAACTCGAAAATTGGTTGAAAGTAGTTTTTGGATAGGAATCACCGAAATCTTACCCCAGTTTCTCTGAAACAGATATCGATAAAAAAATGTTAAGTGGGTGACTAATATTCCGTTAATTTATATCCTTTTATCCAAAATATCTTCTTATATATATATATATATATATATATATATATATATCTTTTAAAACCATTTCTTTTCAGTATATACGAGATCATTAAACCTCTCTTATCAAATCCTTTAGTAACTTAAAGCCTTTTAAAATCTTAGAATAATTCCAAATCATTTCATTCCTTACTTAAGAAAATATTTTCAAATCATTCATTTAAATCTTTAACAAAGATTTCTTATTTTCAACATATTTTTTTTAAATAGGTTGAAACCATGTTATCTAAGATTGTATCAAAATTAGTTAGTATTAAAGTAAAACGGATCCGTAGAAATTATATTAGTTTTACTCGATACTAATTTCTGTACTCAACTTGTACTATTCATAGAATAATGGTGGAATCACCTTTTAAATTCGTATGATTAGTATGAGTTCCCTCCTCAGAATTTAACACTAAGTATATGAAGATTATCTAATTCCAATCCAAGTTGTAACTAATTAATATTAAAATTAAATCTTTTATACTTGTCTCGTTTTTGGTATTTCGACCTTATCTATCCCCCACCCAAAAAAGAGACTAGGTAAGCCGGAGCATTGGTTTCTCCTGAACATCTCCTTAATTTAAGTACCTTACATCTAGATCATATGAATAGAAAAATCCAGTCTCCTTTTATAGCCAAGATTAAATCACTTTCTTGTAACGGCTTTTCTTTAAATCATTTATTTAAACTCTTTTAAATAATTTATAAAAACTCAAAATCATTTTCATACTACTTGTATTTTCATTTGAAAACATTTAAAAAGGTTCGAGAATTTATTGTTAAGTTTAATTCCACATTTCAAAGGTTATTAAAAATTGCTGCAAAAAGTGCTGCAAATAGTGTTTTTAAAGCTTATTCAAATCAAAACAGCTTTTCTATTATTTAAAAGTCCATCTTTATAACTCAAATCCTTTTTAAAACATTTTAACAAATTTATAGGATTTATTCTATATTTTAAAAGAATTTAAATCCAAATTAAAGAATTTTCCTTTTAGTTTCCGAACTACAAAATCGCGACTATTTTGAAAATTTGATTTGCCCATATTTCGTAATATACTGAAATAAATCTCAATCCTTTTCTTTTGTTTGAAAAATGTGATTATAAGAGTTTAAAAAATTCTTGTTCCCTAGAATTTTGACTCCGAATCCATCGTATAAATGGATTTAACTTTCTACGGCGTGAAATCGCGAACTACCGTTACGTGACACGCCTAGTTTTTGACTTGATTATTATTTTCTATTCAAATCTTGCGACAACAAGTTTAAATGATTATTAAAAATTTATAAATCATTTCTAAGATGTTTAATAATTCTATATCACTTTTATAACTTGATTCGAAAAGTGATTTCCTTGTGTAATATCGACGTGAATTTAACATGACTTGTTTACACAATTAAACATTATATTAAAACCACCAAAACTTGATGATCAAAGCACAGTAAACATCTATAGCAGTCATATCACATCATTATATATATATATATATATGTGTGTGTGTGTGTGTGTGTGTGTGTGTGTGTGTGTGTGTGTGCGTGTGTATATTTATAGAGTTTTCTCACCTTCATTGGATATTAAACTTAGGAAAACATACTATAGCTTCGCTATGATCAAACCAAAGTCTATGGAGTCGAGCATGGGACCTTAGGAAAGCTTGGCCTAGCATAGAAAGATGCAGACTGCTCGACCAAATCGATTGAATTGTAAGTCTAGTGGATCGTATTTAATATGACTAGTGTATTGTGAGTGTATACCAATATATGAGCTAAATGTGGCAATATAAAAATAAAATAAAAAGTAAAGTATAAAAACAACCACATCAGAGTTTTTATATTGTTTTGGGCCTCCAGTCTTTTGTCCAATCCCAAAGTTCCCTTTTGGTATTTCACTAAGCAATAACCCTCGTTTCGCATGGAGGAATAAGTTGTTACAAATAGTTTTCCTTTGACAATCTTGTGTTTGATATAACATTAATATTGACTTCTAGTACAATTCTTCTAATAATATCCTTTGAATGATAATGAGTGTGAACTGCTTGGATTAGTAGGAAATAGTTTATTCAAAATATATAGATTTTGGTTGAAAGCGATTCTGTAACAACCCTAGATTTTTGAATATAAATTTAAATTTGACTTCATTTCATTTTGAAATTATTTTAAATTTGTTTTATTTATGAGATTTCATTTCTAAATATTTTTAAAACCATAAAAGAATTTTTCCAAAATTTATTGCATTTATTTCCTATTTTTAAAGGCTAGTTTCTATTTTTTTGCTATTTTCTTTATTTAAATTATACTTAATTAAAATTTATCTATTTATTTTGTGAATGAATTTTTATTTTTTGTTCTTATCTTTATTTATAAATGTTTTTCAAGTCCATATAAATTTTCCAAAGTTTATTCTGTTTGTTTTCAAATTTTCTAGACTAGTTTTCATTTTCTGTGCTATTTTCTTATATTTATCATATATAATTAATATTTATTTATTTATATTTTTTATTTTTGTTATATTTTCGAGTTTTAACTGAAATTATATGTATTTTCAGTTATTTAAATTTATAAAATGAAATATGAGAAATTTGAAAAGGTTTTGGTGACTTTTGATTTCCAAAGGCTTTTTGAATTCCCACCATTTCATTTCAACCATATCTTTTCATCAATTGGCCATATCTACTCACTTCTTTCAGCCGACTATCACTTTTATCATTCACGTAAACATTTTTCTCATACCTGAAAGAAAAAAAATCGGCCATTGCTTGAGAAAAATATTTGGTGATCTTCTTCTCTTTCGTTCACTTTTATTGTTCTTTGATTTGATTTGCACTTGATCTCCTTCTTTTTAGGTTCGGCCATCCTCCATCACCAGCCTTGCCACCTCCACCACCACCTGAGCACATCACCATCACCTCCTCCTTTCTGGCCAACCCAAATCGAGCCACCGTTGTTGATTATCCATCACCTAAACTCACCAAAACTCCATCAATATTACCATAGTCGAGCATACAATCCACTTCCATCACCTTCAACCCCCTTAACCGCCACCTTCTCCACCACCACCACCTCCATCTCCACCTGAACCCTCTGCCATGTCATCCCCTCTTGACCACCAGAGAAGGTCGTGCCTCATGTGCTTTGGCCGTGGCCTTGAAGTGCCTTGAAAACCATGTGATGCTTTGTTTGGTGTTGTTTCATGCTCAACCTCCTTTGCACCATCTTCAACCTATGTAGGCCGACCCATATTCAACCCAAACCAGATCCAAACCCTCACTTTGGACATGTATTCCACCTTATGGCCGAGCCTAGGAATGATGGAAGCAAGTGCAAAGCATTTCAGCTTTGTTTTATGCAGTAATTCTAGCTTAATTTAATCGTATTTTTGAATTTGAAAGCTTATAGTTGTGATATTGTTTTTGTTTGATTTGTTTCAAGGGAATTGATCTTTGGCTCTCCCACTCGTACCTTGTCGTGCTATCGTGCTTGTGTGGATCTCTTTTGTGCATTCCTTGTTGTGTCTCCAGCTTAAACCAGTGAGTTATTCTCACCTGACAATGTATACCTATATAACTAGTAAATTGACCACTTGTGAATCTGTAAAATGCATAACCATATCACATCTGCTATGTTATGATTATATGATGTTCACCCATGCTTAAACACCTGTTATATCATATGTTACTGTTATATTATGTTGTTCTGTTATTTTTATCAGTTCATCACACTACAAGTTCCCTTTAGATTAGAATCACTATGGGGTGAAATGATACATACCCAAACGGACTTTAGAATAGAGGAAAATCGTTATGGGCTGAAATGATAGGCCTGAGCAATTTTCAATTTATTTCATTTACTTGGGACTGCGGGTTTGAAATGGTAAAACCTGGGTCTTCTTTGTAAATTACGGGTTGAAATGATATATTACCCGTATCACTTTACCTAGCGTAGAAAATTATATACACACCCGTAGTTAAAAATATGTTTTCTAAAAATTTTAAAAATATTTTAGAAATGTAAATATTGTAATATTTTGATTTAAACTTAATTAAAAATGATTTTTGTAAAATATTATTGATTTTCTGAATATTTATAAGTGAAATAAATTAATGAAAAGGTTAGAAAATTTAAATGTAAGTTATTTTTGGAAATTTTGATTTAATTATAGATGGAATTTAAGTTAAATATGAAAATATGATAAATTTATGACAATTTGGATAAAAATGAATTTAAAGTGATTTTATAATATATTAATGATTTTTGAATAAAGTTAAAATGTGAAATGAATGAATATTTAGGTTGAAATTTGGAAATATAACTAAAATGGGAAATTTGTGAATTTTGATTAAAAGTGAATTTTAAGTTAAGTAAATAAAAATGAAATTAAGTTATATTTGAGAATTTAAACATAAGTGTTAAGTTAAATTTAATGTAATGAATTTAAAATTGAATGTTGGAATTAAATAAGTGAATTATTATTAAATCTTGATTTTTGAATGGAAATTTAACTTTATAAAATCATGAATTTAAGGAAAATTAAATGATGATTATAAAAGTAAAATTATATGATTTTATAAGTTAGAAATGATTTAAAAAAAATATAATTGTTTATGAAATTATAATGAATATTTGAAGTTAATTAACTGCAGTTTTGAAATGCTATTAATTCTAATGTAAATGATAATGCAGCATTTGTAAATGCTGTAGTGGATATAAATGAACCAAATGGCTTAATTTAATTAAAGGCTATTATAGCATCTTTGTAAGTGCAATAATTGTAACTAAGTTTTCTTTGAAACTAATGTAACCCTATTACAGCATTTTAAATGCTGTCTTTTATTAAATTGAACTGTTGTGAATGTGACTTTCTGTAACATTGTCTAAATGCTGCGAAAGGTGATTTTTCACTGTTTTGATAAAGTTAAGTGAATGAATGAACTTTGAAAAGTTTAAAATTTTGAAAATTTAATAATTAAATGTAATAACTTCATTTTAATGATTTAAATGAAGTAATTCGATTTGAAATATAAACTATTTTGAAATGGTATTTGAAATTGAATAAAATGAATATGGTTTTGAGATGAAATGATAAGTTGATGTTTTGAAATGATTTGATATGATATTGAATTGTTAAATGATATTTGATTTTTGAAATAAATACCATTTTAAAATTATAACTACGGGTTATAATAACGATTGGTTGTTAAAGAGACCGGGATTGGATATGGACAAACTCTATGTCGATACCAAAAACCACTTTAACAACTGTGTACACGGTGGAGATTCCAGAATGAAGTAGGATGGTGGCGACGTTCCTAAGGCACTCTATGTGGACCTAACTCCCATGAGTTAGCTTAAGGTGGCTAAAACAGGAGCGATTTCGGGCCAAAGAAGGTAGCACCTCTGGCAGGACGCACTTCTTCGATACCATTCTATTACTGTTGTGATCGATTGGGTACACCCTTTGATTTTGGAGTGTTGTTCGGAGTGGGCGTATGTGGCTGCTGCGTTACCACCAGCCCGTGTGCGTAATTGGTATATCTACCCCGGCATTGCCTTGTATGCCGTGTCACCTACCATACCGAGCCTTTACTACGAGTTTGCTTTTCTCCCGTAGCCCGTGTGGTATCCTTTGACAGTTTCCCGATCTGGAGATGTCATGATATTGGATGAACTACTGGGACTATTATGTGTGAAGGGTGATATGGGTAGCCCGTAACCTATTTAAAAGTATGTTTATTTTACTGTAGACACTATTATAATAGCGCAATATTACTATATAGTAAATAGTTTGACAGATCCTTAGAGGATGGGCGGTCCCAGACATCCTTTAAGTTACTTGTTCTTATTTACAGTTCACTTGAGTTAGTTTACATTATATAAGTATATAATGTCCTGACTCGAGTGATTTTATGTTTTTCTTTACGCTCGGTTCAGCCTGAGTATTCACAGGTTTGGATTCTCTTTCTGGAGTTGGTCTTTGCTGGAGTTTCTTCTTATCTACATATATATCTACTTTTTTTTCCAGCTATTCTAGTTTATCTCATGTATTAGTGAACTTCTATGTATTTGGGATTTCTATTATGTTGTTTCAGACTGTATTATATATTTGGTTTGAGACTTTGTTATAGTAGCTTCATGAACTACTATGTATTTTTATATTCCGCTACGAGTTATTCTATTTGTTCTGTGTCTGTGATTCTGTGTATTTGATTTTATTTGCTCCAAATTTATTTACAATCTGTTATTTCGCATCATTTAAGTCTGATACGTGTGGATTATTGTCGATTTGAATGGTACAAAATGGCGGGTCGTCACAGTTGGTATCAGAGCTTTGGTTTTTGGCAAATCATTGCCTCTGCGGAGCAAAAACTCATTAGAGATGGGGTATTTCTACCCTAGAATGAGTGAAATCAATCTCAGAACCATATCTTTGTGAGAGACATATTTTCAAAGTATAAAATGATTTTCAAAAATGTTTTCAAAATATTTTCAAAGATTATTTTGATATATGAAAATTTTCTTGTTTTAAAGGATTCCAAATGTTTTCTAACTTCCTTCCTTTCGTATCTACCTTTTTAGATTTTTCTTTTTTTAGGATATTCATCCAAGTGAATTCTCTTGTCTTATCTTAATTTATCTTTGGCTTTTCTTTATCTTGTCCTAAATTAATTCTTGATATTTTTCAGGATGAATCGAGGAAATTCCAAAGGTAGGGGTCGTGGTATTGCCCCAGCTTCTCAACCTATTGCTCCAGTCAGGTTCACTGTTTTTTGTAAGGAATTCTCTCGGCTTGGTGGTACCCATTCACCGGTTCGGAGAGCATCATTGAGGCTCAGCAGTGGTTGCGGAGTCTTGAGAGGATATTTACTGGTCTTTATATTACTGATGCCCAAATGCGTCAGTTAGCAGCTTGGCAGTTGCGTGATTCTGCTTTAGATTGGTGGGATTCCGTTACGGCTAACACCGTCGAAGCTGATATCGCTTGGGAGCAGTTTAGGTATCCTTTGTGTTATCTTGAATTGTTGTTCCTATTTGTTCCTTTCTTTTGAATCTATCTTAAGCTTGTTTCTATATCTCTTTTCCAGGGAGGCTTTTGTGGCAAAATGGATGCCAGAAGTCGGGAAATCTCAGCTTTATCGAGAGTTTATGGATCTTAAGCAGGGTAGCATGTCTTTTGCTGAGTATGAGAGGAAGTTCAATGAACTTTCCAAGTTCGGTCCTAGCTTGATTGATCTCCTCTCAAGAAGAATGAGAAATCCATTGCTGGTGCTCGTCCAGAGTATTATAGTCGCCTCATTTCTCATGTTCATGGCTCTTTCACCCAGCTTATGGATATGGCGATTTGCTATGAGAATCCCACATCCAAAGGTCTGTTGTTTCTGGTGCTCAGTCTTTCTCTGCTAATTCCAAGAAGCGTAAGCCTAACTTCTAGCAGCAGAAGAAGATTTGGCAGAAGCATTCTAGTTTAGGATTTTTGTCATCAGCTCCTGCTCAGAGGCAACCAGTTGATCTCTCCTTCATCACTTGTTTTAGGTGTGATCAAAAGGGGAACTATGCCAATAGCTGTCCCACTCTATCTGGTGCTGCTATTCCTCCACCTGCTAAGTTGGCTAGGCGTGATCTTTGCCATATCTGTCTCCAGCCTGGTCATTTTAAGAAGGACTGCCCTACCCAGCAGAGGGGTACTCCTTCTGGTATATTTGTTGTCACTTCGGCCTCATCTCCTGTTCCTCCACCTGCTCCTACTCCTAGTGATAACCAAGGTACTCTCCAGGGTTCATTTACTTTATTCCATCATCATGTTCGTGTGTTGTTTGATACTGGTGCTTCACACAGTTTTATTTCTGTTTCTTTGTGTGATAAGTTTGAGCATCTCCTATCTCTTGAGTATGCTTCTGTTCCGCTATGTGTTTCAAATCCTATTGGGGGTCCTGCTAACCTTAATCGGATTTGTCGAGAAGTGAAACTTCTCCATTCTGATCATCGCTTTTGTGGTGATTTTTATGTTTTGGGCTTCGATGCTTTTGATTTACTGCTTGGTCAGGATTGGTTAGTGCATCATGATGCATGTATCTCTTGTAAAGCCCGGACTGTTCGTCTTGTTGATGATCAAGGGAATTCCTTGATTTTTCAGTACTGCTTGCCTCAAGATTTTGCTGGCAACTTTATTTATTCTCTGTATTCTTCTCCCAGTGATCTCGACTCCTGTGGTTAGATTATATCCCGATGTATTTGGTGAAGTCGCTTCTTTGCCTCCGAAGTGGGAAATTGATTTTCGAATTGATCTTATTCCTGGTGCTCGACCTGTTGTTCTTCCTCCTAGAAGAATGGCACCCCGCGAGAAGGTTGAGTTGGGAAAGAAAATTGAGGACTTGTCTTCCAAGGGTCTGATCAGGCCTAGTTTTTCTGAATGGGGAGCTGCGGTGGTTTTTGTCACCAAGTCTGATGGTTCTCTTCGTATGTGTGTTGATTATAGGGAGCTGAATAAGCTCATTATGAAAAACAGATATCCAATGCCTCGTATCAATGACATGTTTGATCAGCTTTATGGTGCCACAGTTTTCTCTCAGCTTGATCTTGCCACTGATTTTCATCAGCTCAGGGTTGCCGAGTATAGCATTCCCAAGACTGCTTTCTGCACTGAGAATGGTTTTTATGAATGGTTAGTCATGCCTTTCGGTTTGACTAATGCTCCTGCTTTCTTTGTTGATTTGATGAATCGTGTTTTTCGTGATGTGTTTAATAAATTTGTGCTAGTCTTTGTTGATGATATCCTTGTCTTTTCTAAGATTAAGGATGAGCATAAGTCGCATTCATTTGTTCTTGAGACTCTCAGAAATCATCAGTTGAAGGCTAAATTTTCTAAATGCCATTTCTAGAAGGATGAAGTCCGATATCTCGGGCATATTGTTTCTAGTAATGGAGTTTCAGTTGATCCAGCCAAGGTAGCTGTGATCAATGTAAGTCTTTCTTTCTCTTTTTTTTATCATTTTAATAATTCTATCTTTCTTGTTGTCCTTATTCTTCCCTATTCTGTTTCAGGATTGGGAAACTCCAAAGACTCCATCTGATATTCGTAGTTTTCTAGGCCTTGCCGGTTACTACCGGAGATTCACTGAGAATTTTGCTCGGATTGCTACACCTCTCACAGCTTTGACTCGTAAAAATGCCAAGTTTGTCTGGAGTGATCAATGTAAAGCTACATTCAATGAGTTGAAGAGAAAGCTAACTTCTGCACCAGTTCTTACTGTTCCGAATGGAAGTGAGGGATTTACAGTATATACTGATGCTAGTCGTGAGGGTTTGGGTGCTGTTCTCATGCAGGATGGTAGGGTCATTGACTATGCCATCCGTCAGTTAAAAACCCATGAGGCAAATTATGTTGCTCGTGATTTAGAGTTACTTGCTGTTGTCTTTGCTTTGAAGCTTTGGAGGCATTATCTTCTTGGAACCAAGTTTGAGCTTTTCACCGATCATCAGTCTCTGAGATATATCTTCACCCAGAAAGATTTGAATTAGAGGCAAGTTAGTTGGCTTGACTTTCTGGCTTCTTACGACCTCGATATTAGCTATACTCCCGGTAAAGCTAATGTTGTGGCCGATGCTTTGAGTCGGAAGAAGGCTTTGTTGTGTCAGCTTGTTGTTTCTTCTTCTCCTCTTTTGGATCGTATTATGGCTAAGCAGGATGAGGATGAGATGCTTAGATTGATGAAGGAGAGTGTTTGTAGCAGGGTTGGTGGTAGTAGAGGTAGTAGTAGTGGAGCTCAGATTGATGATAGAGGGATTTTGAGGATTAATGGTAGGATTTGTGTTCCGAATGTTGATGGTTTGAGGCGGGAGTTGCTTCAGGAGAATCATCGATCCATGCTTTCTATTCATCCTGGTGTGTCAAAGAAGTATCAGGATATGAAGAAGCTTTATTGGTGGAAGGGGATGAAGAGGGATATCTCTATCTTTGTTAGTCGGTGTACGACTTGTCAGCAAGTCAAAGCCGATCACCAAAAGACCCCTGGTTTGTTGCAGCCCCTTGAGATTCCCAATTGGAAGTGGGAGCAGGTTTCCATGGATTTTACCGATGGTTTACCGAGAACTCGGAGGGGTAATGAGAGTATCTGGGTAATTGTTGATAGACTGACCAAGTCCGCTCATTTTATTCTGGTCAAGTCTACTCGTTCTGCTTCTAACTTATCTGAGATCTACATGACAGAGATTGTTCGT
Organism: Allium cepa; assembly: GCA_030765085.1. Classification (NCBI taxonomy): domain Eukaryota; kingdom Viridiplantae; phylum Streptophyta; class Magnoliopsida; order Asparagales; family Amaryllidaceae; genus Allium; species Allium cepa. The sequence goes on from CM060940.1 coordinate 176,924,322, forward strand.
CTCCGTGGTGCTCCTCTCAGTATTGTTTGTGATCGTGACCCTATCTTTACCAGTCAGTTCTGGAAAGCTTTTCAGGAATCTCTGGGTACTCGTTTGAATTTGAGCACTGCTTACCATCCACAGACCGACGGTCAAACGGATAGAGTGAATCAGGCTCTTGAGGATCTTCTTCGTGCTTGTGTGCTTGATTATGGAGGATCTTGGGAAGATTATCTCCATCTGGCCGAATTTACCTACAATAATAGCTATCAGGTATAATCTTATCTTCCGTTTTTCAGTCTACTCTTGATCTTTTATTTATCTCATTCCATCTTTGCATTCAGGCCAGTCTCAAAATGTTTGCTGCTCTATACGGACGACCTTGTAGATCCCCATCTTTTTGGATTGAATCTAGTAATTGTCTGGTTCTTGGTCCTGATGTGATTTTGGAAGCTTCTGAGAAAGTTGAGGAGATTAAGAAGAGGTTGAGAACCGCTCGGGATAGGCAGAAGAAGTATGCTGATAGGCGTAGGCGGAATTTGGAATTTGCTATTGGTGATCATGTGTTCCTTAAGGTTTCTCCCTTGAGGAATGTCATTCGCTTTGGTCGTAGAGGAAAGCTTTCTCCTAGGTTCATTGGTCCTTTCCGCATTGTGGAAAGAGTTGGTTCTTTGGCTTATCGTTTGGATATGCCCGAGAAGCTTTCTGGAGTGCATGATGTATTCCATGTTTCGCATCTTCGTCGTCATCTTCATGATCCATCTCTTATTGTCCAGCCTTCTTCTCTTGATAGTTTGGATATTAAGCCTAATCCGACTGTTAAGAGGAAGCCACTTCGTATTGTCGACAGAGGTACAAAGCAGCTCAGAAGGAAATCTGTGAATCTGGTCAAAGTATAGTGGAGTACTGACGATCGAGATTGTACCTGGGAAACGGAGGAGAGCATTCGTGCTTCGAATCCGGAATTGTTCGTTTCAGGTACAATTTTGTTTTTCTACCTTGTTTCTCTTTATTTTTCCTTTCCATTCTTTTCGAGGACGAAAAGATTTGAGCGGGGGAGAGTGTAACAACCCTAGATTTTTGAATATAAATTTAAATTTGACTTCATTTCATTTTGAAATTATTTTAAATTTGTTTTATTTATGAGATTTCATTTCTAAATATTTTTAAAATGATAATAGAATTTTTTTCAAAATTTATTGCATTTATTTCCTATTTTTAAAGGCTGGTTTCTATTTTTCTGCTATTTTCTTTATTTAAATTATATTTAATTAAAATTTATTTATTTATTTTGTGAATGCATTTTTAATTTTTTTATTATCTTTATTTATAAATATTTTCGAAGTCCATATAAATTTTCCAAAGTTTATTCTGTTTATTTTCAAATTTTCTAGACTAGTTTTCATTTTCTGTGCTATTTTCTTATTTTTATCATATATAATTAATAATTATTTATTTATATTTTGTATTTTTGTTTTATTTTAGAATTTTAACTGAAATTATATGTATTTTCAGTTATTTAAATTTATAAAATGAAATATGAGAAATTTGAAAAGGTTTTGGTGATTTTGATTTCCAAAGGCTTTTTGAATTCCCACCTTTTCATTTCAACCATATATTTTCATCAATTGGCCATATCTACTCACTTCTTTCAGCCGACTATCACTTTTTTCATTCACGTAAACATTTTTCTCATTCCTGAAAGAAAAATACATCGGCCATTGCTTGAGAAAAAAATTTGGTAATCTTCTTCTCTTTTGTTTTCACTTTTATTGTTTTTTGATTTGATTTGCACTTGATCTCCTTTTTTTTAGGTTCGGCCATCCTCCATCACCAGCCCTGCCGCCTCCACCACCACCTAAGCACATCATCATCACCTCCTGCTCTTTGGCCAACCCAAGCCGAGCCACCATTGTTGATTATCCATCACCTAAATTCACCAAAACTCCATCAATATTACCATTGCCGAGCATACAATCCACTTCCATCACCTTCAACCCCCTTAGCCACCACCTTCTCCACCACCACCACCTCCATCTCCACCTGAAACCTCTGCCATGTCATCCCCTCTTGACCAACAGAAAAGGTCGTGCTTCATGTGCCTTGGCCGTGGCCTTGAAGTGCCTTGAAAACCATGTGATGCTTTGTTTAGTGTTGTTTCATGCTCAACCTCCTTTGCACCATCTTCAACCTATGTAGGCCGACCCATATTCAACCCAAACCAGATCCAAACCCTCACTTTGGACATGTATTCCACCTTATGGCCGAGCCTAGGAATGATGGAAGCAAGTGCAAAGCATTTCAGCTTTGTTTTATGCAGTAATTCTAGCTTAATTTAATCGTATTTTTGAATTTGAAAGCTTATAGTTGTGATATTGTTTTTGTTTGATTTGTTTCAAGGGAATTGATCTTTGGTTCTTCCACTCGTATCTTGTCGTGCTATCGTGCTTGTGTGGATCTCTTTTGTGCATTCCTTGTTGTGTCTCCAGCTTAAACCAGTGAGTTATTCTCACCTGACAATGTATACCTATATAACTAGTAAATTGACCACTTGTGAATCTGTAAAATGCAAAACCATATCACATCTGCTATGTTATGATTATATGATGTTCACCCATGCTTAAACACATGTTATATCATATGTTACTGTTATATTATGTTGTTCTGTTATTTTTATCAGTTTATCACACTACAAGTTCCCTTTAGATTAGAATCACTATGGGTTGAAATGATACATACCCGAACGGATTTTATAATAGGGGAAAATCGTTATGGGCTGAAATAATAGGCTTGAGCGATTTTCAATTTATTTCATTTACTTGGGACTGCGGGTTTGAAATGATAAAACCCGGGTTTTCTTTGTAAATTGCGGGTTGAAATGATATATTACCTGTATCACTTTACCTAGCGTAGAAAATTATATACAAACACGTAGTTAAAAATATGTTTTCTAAAACTTTTAAAATATTTGTGAAATGTAAATATTATAATATTTTAGTTTAAACTTAATTAAAAATGATTTTTGTAAAATATTATTGATTTTCTGAATATTTATAAGTGAAATAAATTAATGAAAAAGTTAGAAAATTTGAATGTAAGTTATTTTTGTAAATTTTGATTTAATTATAAATGGAATTTAAATTAAATATGTTAAATTTATGATAATTTGGATAAAAATGAATTTAAAGTGATTTTATAATATATTGATGATTTTTGAATAAAGTTAAAATGTGAAATGAATGAATATTTAGGTTGAAATTTGGAAATATAACTAAAATGGGGAATTTGTGAATTTGGATTAAAAGTGAATTTTAAGATAAGTAAATAAAAATGAAATTAAGTTATATTTGAGAATTTAAACATAAGTGTTAAGTTAAATTTAATGTAATGAATTTAAAATTGAATGTTGGAATTAAATAAGTGAATTATTATTAAATCTTGATTTTTGAATGGAAATTTAACTTTATAAAATCATGAATTTAAGGAAAATTAAATGATGATTATAAAAGTGAAATTATATGATTTTATAAGTTAAAAATGATATAAAAAATATAATTATTTGTGAAATTATACTGAATATTTGAAGTTAATTAACTGCATTTTTGAGATGCTATTAATTCTAATGTAAATGATAATGCAGCATTTGTAAACGCTTAGTGGATATAAGTGAACCAAATGGCTTAATTTAATTTAATTAAAGGCTGTTATAGCATCTTTTTAAGTGCAATAATTGTAACTAAGTTTTCTTTGAAACTAATATAACCCTATTACGGCATTTTAAATGATGTCTTTTGTTAAATTGAACCGTTTTGAATGTGACTTTCCGTGGCATTGTCTAAATGCTGCGAAAGGTAATTTTTCATTGTTTTCATAAAGTTAAGTGAATGAATGAACTTTGAAAAGTTTAAATTTTGGAAATTTAATAATTAAATGTAATAACTTCATTTTAATGATTTAAATGAAGTAATTCGATTCGAAATATAAACTATTTTGAAATGGTATTTTAAATTGAATAAAATGAATATGGTTTTGAGATGAAATGATAAGTTGATATTTTGAAATGATTTGATATGATATTGAATTGTTAAATGATATTTGATTTTTGAAATAAATACCATTTTAAAATTATAACTACGGGTTATAATAACGATTGGTTGCTAAAGAGACCGGGATCGAATATGGACATACTCTCTGTCGACACCGAAAACCACTTTAATAACTGTGTGGAGATTCCAAAATGAAGCAGGATGGTGGCGATGTTCCTAAGGTACTTTACGTGGACCTAACTCCCGTGAGTTAGCTTAAGGTGGCTAAAACAGGAGCAATCTCGGGCCAAAGGAGGTAGCGCTCTGGCTGGACACACTTCTTCGATACCATTCTATTACTGTTGTGATCGATTGGGTGCACCCTTTGATTTTGGAGTGTTGTTTGGGGTGGGCGTATGTGGCTGCTGCGTTACCACTAGCCCGTGTGCGTAATTGGTATATCTACCCTGGCATTGCCTTGTGTGCCGTGTCACCTACCATACCGAGCCTTTACTACGAGTTTGTTTTTCTCGCGTAGCCTGTGTGGTATCCTCTAACAGTTTCCCGATCTGGAGATGTCATGATATTGGATGGACTACTGGGACTATTATGTGTGAAGGGTGATATGGGTAGCCCGGAACGCTATTTAAAAGTATGTTTATTTTACTGTAGACACTATTATAATAGCGCAATATTACTATATAGTAAATAGTTTGAGGGATCCTTAGAGGATGGGAGGTCCCAGACATCCTTTAAGTTTCTTGTTCTTATTTACAGTTCACTTGAGTCAGTTTACATTATATAAGTATATATTGTCCCGACTCGAGTGATTTGTGTTTTTCTTTACTCTCGGGTCAGCCTGAGTATTCACAGCTTTGGATTCTCTTTCTGGAGCTGGTCTTTGCTGGTGCTTATCTACATATATATCTACTTCTGTTTCAGCTATTCTAGTTTATCTCATGTATTAGTGAACTTCTATGTATTTGGGATTTCTATTATGTTGTTTCAGACTGTATTATGTATTTGGTTTGAGACTCTGTTGTAGTAGCTTCATGAACTACTATGTATTTTTATATTCCGCTACGAGTTATTCTGTTTGTTCTGTGTCTGTGATTCTGTGAATTTGATTTTATTTGCTCCAAATTTATTTAAAATCTGTTATTTCGCATCATTCAAGTCCGACATGTGTGGATTATTGTCGATTTGAATGGTACGAAATGGCGGGTTATCACAGATTCAGAATATTAAGTTAATGATAGCACAAGAGAATCTGAATACAAAAGTCGGAGAATAGTAAATCAAGTTAAATTAAAATCTCAATCGATTAAAGTATTTATAGAATCAAAGAGTTGTATTTGAAAGGTTATGACTTATTAAAATATTACTCTTAAAGAATGATTGCAACTGTTGAAGGAGGAAGAAGATTGTTTAAAACAGAGAAGAGCATCCATTTAAAAAATGACCGTTGCAGTTTGCTGTTTTAAGGCCGAGACAGTTCATAGATGTCTGTCATTCAATCGCAGAAGTCTATGGCTCCCCGGGAAAATAAACAGAGAATTGTCATAGATGTTTATGACTAAGTGAGAGACGTCTGTAATATTTAGAATTATAAAATTAGAAATTTGTTAGTAAGATTTGTCAATGTGAAATTGTATCTGTCTTGACCACTGAAGGAGATTATACAACATATATCTATGACTATATAGAAAAAATGACCTTACTTTTAAATAGTATGATCCATCTTTCTTCAATTATTTGTGATCCATAATCTTGTTGTGCACCGTGATCTTCTTCTAATATATATACCTGAAATATGATAAGATAGATCATGTATATGTGATTGTACAGTTGTTGTCAATTAAACCTCACAATTGAGGTTTTAACAGGATGGTGATGGTCGCATGTTGTGATGAGGAATGGAGTGATTTGAGCTTGTTTTGAAGTGGATAGCTAATGTGTATATACCATATAAATTTAAATTCTATTTGAAATATTTTTCTTTATAGTTTCCTTAAGGTAGGGAGCCATTAAAAAGCCTAAGAATGATGAAGAAGATAAAGTAGAATAGTGTGTAAAATTATGAAGAGAATAGTGGGTATTTATAGAAAAAACTTTGAAAATAAATATCTAAATGTATAATTACTCTTTCGCCCCTTTCCCACACCCCTCCTTCCTATCAAGTCGTACGGCTCCCTCCATGTCATCCTTCCAATGTCATCCTCCATGTGTGTGGTGATGAACTACATTGATGTTGCTTTTTAAGGTAGAAAATATCTTGGATATTTATACTTTTTACTATATGTAAATTTTAGTGTAAACGATAAGTATATTTATATTTTTCTACATGTGTTACTTGCATATGTATGTGTTAATGTATGCATGTGTATGATAGAGATGTGTTCAAGTGATATAAACAATGTTGTACGACTTCTATGTGTTAAACTATTATGAATTCTGATTCCAATTGTCGGTCACATTTCCAGTTTTTAGCTAAACTACATATACTAATCAATAAAACTTGAGAATATATTCCTCATCATTTTAAATGAATTAAAACAATGTTACTTAAATTATAAAACCATATATATTGATATTAGAAAAATGTTTACAAAAAGTGCTATCGTGTCAAAAAAGCAATATCAATTTTCTTATATTTTTAAATCAAGTATATAACTTCACAAACTATTATAAATAATTTACTTTATAACTAATCAAAAGTAATTATTAGCACATTAAAACAACCACCTGATTATTTAAGCTTAACTTGAATTTTTGGAGAAATATATAAAAGCAATGACATCTCTAGTCATAAATACATTTTAATTTCACCAATAAAATAAATAATTTTATTTCATAATCTTGTTCAAACAGATATTATTAGTTTATGTATCCGGACTCGTAAACTCAAATACTAAGAAAATCTTCTTTCTATTGAAAATCACTTTATCGACGGAAATTTTTTATACGAAGCATGTGCTTTATTCATGAAACTATGTTCCACAATTATATGTTAAAAAAAGTTTCTTATCATAATTCTAGGGTTTAGATCTTTATAGTGACATAAAACCTTATATTTGAATATTTCAAAATTAAATATCATTTATTAATGTGATAAATTTGCGGGTCGTTACAGATACGAGATTTTACCTTTCCAAGGAACTCTTTAAAGTATGGTTTTTAGCTAATTTATAGTTAAGGTTCGAAACCCAAACAAAATAAAGTGGCTATATAGGTTAAAATATATGTTGTATTATTATTATTATTAATATTATTATTATTGAAGAATCTTTCACTTCAGATGAACTTAGTTAATTTTTATAAATTTAATTATTTTTTATAAAACTTAATGAACAAAGTTAATTTATATAAAGTTAGTTAGTTTGTAATAATAATAATATAAATTTAATTAATTTTTACAAAACTTAGTTAACTGGTTAATATTTTATAATTTATTAGTATTATCATTGTTATAAACATAGTTATTTAAAAAAATTATAGTTAATTTATTAGTTTATTATCATTATAAACTTCGTTAATTTCTATAAAACCTAATTAAATTGGTTAATGCTTTATAATTCGTTATTGCTACTGCTGCTACTACTATTATTCTAAACATAGTTAATTGTTATAAAGCTTAGTTAATTTTTGTAAACTACATTTGTTTATTGTGGTTATTACTATTATAATTGTTTTTGTTTTGTTTTTGTTTTGTTTTTGTAATTATTGGTATATTGTTATAATCTTAATTAATTTAAATAAAATTAGTTAACTTATTATTATTATTATTATATAAAATTAGTTGTCAATATTTTATGAATTTTTTTAATTACTATTGTAAACTTAACTAAATTATTATAAATTTAGTTTATTTATTTTTATTATTGCTATTATATTGGTGGTGGTGGTTGTTGTTGTTTGTATTAACCTCTATTTTTAGGATACCTAAATAACTAAATTATGGATATTTAAATATTAAATTGATTGATTTTAACGATAAGCTAAAAACTCAAATTTTGCATACGGGAGTTTTAAGACTTGAGAGCACTTTCATTGGGTACGGATGGTCCGAGCAGGAAGAATGAGTATTAGCATCGATATATTCTGATGTAAGATTTCTACTTAGAAGGCCATGTTCGATTTGTTAGTTGACCATCCAAAAAGCTAACTTCTTTGTGCCGATGGAATTTGGTCCTAAAACTAGTTACATTGAGTGTTAATTAGGGGTATTAGGATAGGAATGCCGGTGAGCACATCTCGACTGGACTTTATGATTTTTGGGGATGAATAGCGGAAGAGCAAAATCTATAAAAGGACCCTCGTCTCTATCTCATTTGTCCAAAACCCATCCGAGCGATGGTCGGTGCCTCTAGAGGTCGAATTAGGCTTGGGTCTCAACATGAAAAATGTGCAGCTATGGGAGACGACGAAGATGATCGGTTGGATTGAGCTTGATTGAAGCGAGGTGGTGATGTTTTAAGTTCGTCGACGACACTTAGGTTTTGATTTTGTGACAACAGTCTTGATCTTCAGGCAGCGGCCGCATAGCAAGAACTTTGGTGTAGGCAAGGGCTTCATTTTGGCGAAGGTTTAGGGGCTCTCATCAATGGGCAGTGGCGGTGTAGTCAAAATGAACAGAAACTCTATATCGAGTTCAATCTCTTTGGAAGCGGTGAGTTAGGAGTAGATCTTGGTGTGTTGGGTCAGGTTTAATGAGGGCCGTCATCTAAAGGTGGAGCTGCGGCGAATGGTTGCTTATGGTGGGGTCGTTGAAGTGATGAATGTGACGGCTGCGTTGTGGGTGAAGGGCAAAGATGTAAAATTTATTTAATTGATTGTTTATTTAGTTAATTAATTAGTTGAATCTTCCAATGCTCGTATCTTCTCTGTATGAGTCAAATTTGGACATGGTCATTTGTGTTGGACTCGATCGTTATTATCTATACATTGGAGATGGATTTGTTAAATTTGAAGTTCGTGGAAATTTGTGCAAAACTATTAGGGAATGCGTAAGGGTAAACATGAATTTTGATGAGTTTAATCACCTTTGAATGAAAACCATGAAATATATGTGTTATATTACCTTTTTATGCATGCTTGGATGATTATTGTTGGTTATATGATTTGATTGAATTCCCGCTTTGGAATGCAGATGCACTACAACAAAACAGAGCTTTCATAGCATTTTAAAAATGCTGTCATAATCATTCACGGCGTTTGGAAGAAGGTTGCCTAACATTATGCTGCAATAGAGTCGGAAAATACCGCAGCGTTTTCTCAAATGTTGCTAAAAAAGGCTACCGAAGCATTTACAAAAGACTGCAATAAATTAATTTTGCAGCGTTTATTAAACAATGCAAACTCATTTAACAACGTTTTGGAAAACGTAGTCTAACAGCATGTTTCAAGTAGTACCAGCGATATATGGCAGTTTTAAAATGCTATAAAAAAAATTGCAGCGTTTTAGGCAATTATATTTTATTGAAGTAGTTGTTTGCCATTCTGTTTTGACATTTGGAGCGTTTACAATTTGGTTCGGTTTGATTTTTGCAGCTCTTTTGAAACACTGTAGCATATCAACATTTTTATTACGTTTTGCAATTACTGTAGCATTTTTAAACAATAATAAAAGCCATGAACAATGTGTTCAAAAATAAACTGCTCAACTGATAAAACATTAATATATATAATATGATATTATAAGCAGTTTTAACAGTTAAACATAATGAAAACTCCATCAATTTCATATACCGTAAAATTTAGTCACATACAACATTTAATATGTTTTAAGCAGAAATGTTAATGACATAAAATCTTACAAAAAGAGCTGCTAAAAGAGAATGTAAATGATGGAAAGTCCAAGCTCGTCTCTTTCAAAAGTCTGACATACCTATAAGGAAAAGAAGATTAACGAACAAATATAAATTTATTTAGCGTCAAATAATGTTGATAATTCAGTAAAAACGTGATTTGACCACTGTTCTCTTTAATACATTGTAAATTTTGATCTGTAAAAGTAAAATTATCATCTTGGCCATAATTATTATTGCCATTAAGATATACTATACCTAGGTCAGGCAAGATACTTGCGAACATTACAACATCGCATGTTCAAACCGATGATCGAAGCAGCAGTTTTGAAAATTGCTAAATTTGTTGTGTACGTATGCAAGGCGTACCGTTCATTTTTAAAAACTGGTAAATTTATTAATCTAAATAAACAGAAGTACGGTCGGTCACTAACATCACCTTCTACAAGTAGACCAAGTGACTAGCCAATGCATAAATATAGCGAACGCCTCAAAATGAATAAATCTAAATCTACCAGCCCAAGTTTAAATTTCTAGCCCAAATATCAATTCTGCTCTGCCCAACTCAGTTAAGACCTGCTAAGAGAATGCAGTCAATATTCAAATACCAAATCAGAAAGTGCCATTCCATTTGCAATTGACGCCAACAAAGACAATTCGAATACAATTTGAGATCTGGAAATCAAAACTGAAAGTCAATTATGTGTGATATACTCACATCCTTTGTGATGCATTCACTATTTATGGATTCCTCTTCCAATAAAATTTCATTTAAATGATTTTTTTTTTTTTTAAATAAGCTTCTACCACCGTGACTATGGATCATACAACCAACTTGTGAAACCTCACTTAGGCTCTGTTTGTTTGCACTAGGAAGTTCTGCATAAAACTTTAATTAGCAAATAGCCAATCATACCGTCATGTTCCACTTCATGAGCAAGTACTACATTACTCACTTTTGGACACATAACAGCACCTACAACTTCATTATTGTAATTTTTGCTAGTAACAATTACATTAGCCTTTGCTTGCATTCCAACCAAAACATCAACCATATCATCATTCAAAACATCTACCACAGCATCATCAGGTTGCACGCTGGCCATAGCATTACCCGCCCCCATACTCTTATGACAAGCAATAGCTTCAAACCCTAAATATCAAGTCCTAGTCAAAAGTCACAACCCATGCCTGCACCAAAAACTTAACTCTGCACATGAGACACATTATCATGTTTCATACTTGAGCAACCAACAGCTGAAGAAACGGTTTTCGAGTTAAAATCATGAACATCGGCAACATTGGCTTCCCCATTACAATCAACATTGGTAACTCTTGCTTCTACATAGCTTATGCTTACATTATTATCACCCAGTTCATGCACAACTTGTTCATGCGCATGGGATACATTATCATGTTTCATGCCCAAACAATTGGCACTGGAAGAAACAAATTTCGAGTTAAAATCATGAACGCTAGCGACATAGGTATGAGCAATGAAGAACTTTGACGTACTTCATTCAATGTAGCTCGGTTGACTTTGAGAAAAATGAGATAATGAATATCACTATTGTTGTTCAAAGTTATGATAGTTATAGTGGACCATTTTGCACAAATAATTTAGAAAATGAATATAATTATCCATTTTCTAAACTAAACTAAACTAAAGATCATGTTATTAAAAAAAATTTACTAAATAAAAACTATTCTAATCACCATACTCATTGGCACTAACTAATTCGTTCGAAACGCATCACACCTTGCTCCAAAAGCAAATCGTATCTGTTTACCAACCTGTTATGGTAAAACCACTAGAATCCTATCTCCAACCTCTTTTGAAACCATCTTCCTTAAAATCTGACCCACCATACGACCAATCACAATCACCACAACCTGATACTTCAACGGCAAATGGCATCACTGTCCTGACCATCACCATGCTGACCTTGCTGCCGTCAATACACATCAACCAACGACCTGAACCCGCAACCTCCCTCCTGTTACATTACACTAACCATTCACACAGCACCTCACAAAACATCACTTCCTTCTTCAAAACCGCTCCATCAACATCATCAACACAAGCACCACCCATCTTCTCAAACTGCTACCCATCTCGACAAAACCAAACAATCACTGCATTGCTATCCATCTCCTCAAAATAGCGATCTCGCCCTAAACCAAAAACCCAAACCCGTCGCTACAAAACCAACCTGTTTCCTATACCGCAACAAAACCCATTTATACTCCACTAGAAAATGAGCATAAGCTTTCATAAAATCATAATGCTCTAAAAACCTGTGTGTTTGTGTTATGCTATGTGCATTACATGCAACTATTTATGAGCAAATTGCACATGCCATGCTATTTTTTTGTGATAAAATTATAAAATCATGAAGTTACATATATAAAGGAAAGCCGTCACCCCAAACGGTTTGCATAGAAGTTTAATACTTACCTGTATGGAAAAAAATGATAATTAATGTAAAAACAAAAGGGATCGGGACTCTCTTTTCTCTACATCAAATTAAAATAATTGGCCGTATTAGCTACAGTAATTAAAACTAGTCCAAGACATAAATAGTGTTCACAAAACGAAAATAAACCAAGGTATCAAAGTCCGGCCGGCACGCCGGAGTTCCGGCCATCTCGGCCCGGTTCCGGCGAGGGCCGGACCGAAACAATGCCCTAAAACCGCAATTCCGTTGTCGCCTTAAAAAAAAAAAAAAAACACAGATTCGATCGAACGCATGTGAACTGAACTGAAGCAAAGACAAAATTAAAAACTTTAATCAAATCAAACATAAAGCTGTCTGCCATTCACAAATTCGCTTACAAATTCACGTGAATCACTTTGTAATCTATAAATGCAGACTCCACGATTCAATGAGTAAGAAAAACATACCTCTCAGTCTCTCATTTTCACGCGATTCAATCAATTCGCCTGAAATAGTTGTACACGGCAGCACGCAGTCAATTCGCCTGAAATAGTTGTACACGAAGGCTCGAGCGACAACAAGCGGCGACGAAGTGCGGCGACAGCGAGCAAGTGGGGCGACGAAGTGTGCGACGAATCATCCATCCTCATTAGCGTCGGCTCTAACGATCTCCTCGAGCTTAGCAGCGGCGACCAGGTTTTTTTCCCCCTTTCTTTCGTTTGATTTTCGTTTTGCTAGGGCAGACATAACGGGCCGGTTTCTATTTAACTATTTGCCGTGTGTAAATAAAGTTTATTAGTTAATGGGCAGACATAAACAGACGTGGTGAGTTTATATTATAAGGAAGCAAGGTTAGTGTTACTCTTTATTAGTTAATGGGCTGTTAGTTCAACTCCTTCAAACAAAAAGACAAATATGTTTCTGGAACTGCAGTAGTGATTGCAAGTCTCAAATATGTACACTTCTTAACCCAATGATAAACTACTTGAACAATGTACTGTCAACTGAAAGAATACTAAAGAAAATAGGTCTAACAACATTTGCATATTCACATATGACACCAATCTAGTAATTTTGCTAAAGCTAGAAGCAATTTTAAAAATATATTGTGATAAAAATTATTATGTAAAAAAAAAATTATTGGTTACTTTAATTTGATAATGAATAACCATGAATGGAAGTTGTATAATGCAAATAATATATTGTTTAGCTTGCATTAAAATGTATTAGCGTTAAGTAATTAAATATTAAATTATTTTGTTTCTTATTTAGGTGGCTGATTATGGCAAATCGTGATATCGTTTGGAATGATTGTACGGCAGTTATTGGTGAAAAAAGAAAAAACAAATGTAATTATTGTCATAAAATAATTTCTGGTGGTGGTATAACACGTATGAAAGAACATTTAGCAAGACAAGCAGACGATGTGGCAGTATGTCCGACTGTTCCCAGAGAAGTCAGGAAACTTATACAAGAACATCTGAAGAAAAAGAGAATTGAGCGAAATTAAGGGAAGCTCGAAAAACAACGTGTGCAAGAAGAGCTAATGAGCATGCCCGAACAACGTAATGAAGATACCGACAGTGATGGAGGTGAAGATGACATAGAGCTACGGTGTGCCTTGCAAGAAAGCAAAGAAAGTTATATGAACTCAGGTGTAGGATCTAGTGGAACAGGTATACGATCTAGCGGACTAAAGCGCAATGACCGTTCTAAATCAATCAGAATAGATGACGATTTAGCAACACGAGCAGCTGGAAGGATTGATCCATATGTACAAAAACGAGGAGGTAGAACTCAACCTTCTATTAGAACTGCAATAAAAAGTATTAAAGATGCCAAAAAACACATAGGTCGTGCCATATCAAAATTTTTTTTACTTCAATCATATCCCACACAATGCTGCTAATAGTCCTTACTATGAAACTATGGTAGATGCCATTCAAGAAGCTGGTCCTGGAATTAAAGGACCGACGGCACATGAATTATCAAAAACATATTTAGATTTAGAGTGCACTGAAATCAAACAACACATCGACACTTATTCCAACTTTTGGGATGTGTATGGTTGTACGTTGATGTGCGATGGTTGGAGCACACAAAATAGAAGAAAAATCATAAATTTTCTTTTTTATTCTACCCAAGGAACTGTGTTTCTTAAATCTGTAGATGCTACCGACAAATTTCAAAGTGCTGAGTATATTTGTGCTCTAATGGATAATATTGTTAATTTTATTGGAGAAGATAGAATTGTGCAAATAGCAACTGACAATGGAGCAAATTACAAAGCTGCTGGCCAACTACTGATGGAAAAAAGAAGGAAACTATATTGGACACCATGCGCAGCACATTGTATCGATTTGATTCTTGAAGATATCTCAAAAGAAACTGAGGTGAAATCGATAATTTTAAATTGTCAATCAATAACAGGATTCATATACAATCATGGTTGGTTGCTTACCATAATGAGAAAAGAAACCAATAATAAAGAACTGATTCGGCCAGCAGTAACCAGGTTTGCTACTCACTTTATTGCATTGGAATCCATATATACACATAAAGAGAATCTAAGAAGAATGATTTCTTCGAGGGAGTGGAGCGCAAAGATTCCTAAACTCGGTCCTAAAGATAAAAAACTGCAATTCTTATCTATAATTTGATCCATGGTGATAAATTTTGGGCCAACATTGCTGCTATTATTCTCGTATTTGGTCCACTTGTAAAAGTTTTAAGAATGGTGGACAATGATGATAAAGCAGAGATGGGATATCTATATGAAGCAATGGATCGAGCGAAGGAATCAATTAAGAAAAATGTCGGTATAAGACAGTGTCAAAAGTGGTGGAATATAATCGATAAAAGATGGGAAAGACAATTGCATCGACCTATTCATGCAGCAGGTAATTTTTTTAATTATTGCACAATTATAAAAGTACATATCATGTCAATATTTTTTTGAACTATCAAATTGTTTTAGGTTATTTTCTCAATCCTCATATACAATACGGAGATAATGCAACAAACGATGATGAGGTTTTAAATGGATGGACAAATGTTCTTGAAAAAATGGTACCTGATATTGCTATGTAAATTGAAATTTCAAAAGAGGTAATAAACAAATTATTAAAATACACCTGATTCTTGCTATTATGTTTAACACAAAGAATAACTTAGTTTATTATGAATGATTTGTAGGTTGAAAAATATAGAATGAAACTTGATGTATTTGGTTCTGCAAAAGCAAAACGTGCAGTTAAGTCGTGTCTTCCAGCTATGTGGTGGTCAATAATTGGTAGGGAAGCTGCGCCAAATTTGACACGCATAGCTATGCGTATTCTTAGCCAAACAGTTTCTTCTTCAAATTGTGAAAGAAATTGGACAATATTTGCAATGATTCACACGAAGTTAAGAAACAGAACAAAAATGGAGAACTTAGAAAAACTGGTATTTGTACATTACAATATGCGATTAAGAGTACGACATGCTAAACGCCAACAAACAACCCACCAACTTATTGATTTAGATTACATCTTTCATGAGGAGGATCCACTTGCAGAATGGACTAGAGAAGCTGAGAATCTACTACTTGATAATGCAAGCGATAATCCTTGGTCGGACAATGATAATGTATCTGCAGAAAATACTGAAAATGATAGTTCATCAAATGATGATTCAGGTAATGCTGGTGGTGACGGAATTGGTTCTAGTGGTTATGGTGTTGGTTCCACTTTTGATAAGTCTCAAAGACACATCCAAAATTATGAAGCAGGTGACTATAGTCGAAGAAGAGATAGAAATTTGAACGTTGTACATGAAGATCAAGGGGATTATGATGGCAGATATACTTCTAACAATGTCCCTAGTTTTAGATATTCTACGTCTGACTATACCGAAGGTTATTCGTATTGTGGGTTAAATCAACCGTATGCTGCTGAGGAATCAAGTAGCCAAGATGAACCTTCACCCTTTGATAATATGATGACGACATTTCTAAGTTCGGATCAGATACAGCAGTACGCTTTTCCGGCATATTATAATCCGATACCAGATGAAGAGAGCGATGGACAAAATTTACATGATGCTCAGAGAAATAGCTTTTGGTATTAAACTTTTATGTTGTATGTTTTGTAACTTTCATGTCACTTGAATAATTTAGTGTAATTGACTATTAGTATTGCGTATTTATTTGCGTATTTATAATAAAAATGTACCGGAATTCACAAACCGGATTTAAAACGGAATTTCCGGAAATCCAGAAACGGGACCGAAATTTTAATTTTTTCAGATGACCGGAACGGAAACGGAATCCGGAACTTCGAACCTTGAAATAAACACATAAATTGTGAAATCAGTAGTCACAAATAGATGTTATAAAGATTATTTTCAACCAAAAGTTAAATTTATGTAAAACAAATAAATGTTTAACCATATCTGAAGCTTATCAAGCAATTCCTTTACGATCGCATATATATGGCATTTATTTGCGCTTGATAGCTTTGAATCTTTGGCTTCGCACCCAAAAAAAAGAAAATAGAATGCACTGCCTGGTTAATTTCTACACACATAAAGGATAAACAAATAGATGTAATTTACTTTAAATTTTGAACTAGTTTTCAAGTTGACGAAATCATTCCACTCCTTCGTACTTCTAATGTTATCTGGTTTCATTTGAAATCTCTCCTCCTTGGACTTTGTTTTAATATTTGTTTAACTAAACTACATTTTGAGCACCTAAAAATACACTTCATTTGTTGAAATATGAGGGCCTTTTGCCGTTCCTCATCTAACTTAAATCTAGCATGTACCAAGAATAAGGATGTAGTAGTCATTTACTGAATATGTTAAAATAAGAATTATGTCAAAATAGTTAATATACATGTATAAAACATCTTATAATGTCAACAACATATTACAAAGAAAATGTCAAAATATTCAAGTAAAAAATAACGCAAGTTATGTAAGGTATGTTCACAAAATATATAAAAGTTTGACAGATGGTTAACCTTGTGCAAGAAACATCCAACTCAAAACAAAAAAGAAATTCAACTCAAAACTCCTACTCATATTCCATGTACAGAGAAGGGAGCTCGAAAAGTGGGGATAAAAAGAATGGAATTTATAACATATTAAAAACCTCCAAAGTTGCGATTTGTCAAGGTAAACATAAGCAGGATCATTTTATGGGAAGAGACACCAAGCTGGAATGATGTGAAAAATATGAATTGTTGTGCATACCACCTTTGTTATTAAGATGAAGAGACACCAAGCAGGATCATTTTTGCTAAATTTAAAAGCACATTTGGATAGAGAGTCCACTTAAACAAATGGAATCATTATAACATTTTTTATCTATGGTTCAATATACACCTCATACAAGCAACAGAACGCCACTCAAACATCCTCTTCAAATCAAAATAGCAGCCACATTTTCACACATCAACTCAAAGAATATCAACACTCATTTAAACATCAAATTGTCTCAACTTGCACTAAGACTCCAATTGAACCGTCCCAGTGCAAACAGGGACAATACACTGGACAAACCGTCCTAGTTTTACAATGGGATAGTGCAAATTGCACTGGGACAGTTTGTTCTACTTGCACTATCCCATTGCAAAACTGGGATAGTGCTCTTTTCCAATTTCTCACTAGGGCAATGTTCCCCTATCCCGGTGAAAACCGGGACAGTAAATTGGAGCAAATTGTCCTAGTTCGCATTGGAACTGTTTGTTCTAGTCTGAGGCAATTCAAATTTAATATTCTACTGATAAACTCATATGTACTTCAACTGAATAAAACTAAAATTAATATTTCCTTATTATTTATTATATAATAAATATATATGAGTGCAATGAAAAAGTATTAACATGGCCTGATTAGAAATTTACTGTATAGACATACACTACTGAAATTAAAAGCCAACCCTATGAACTGGTTGTATTGATTGTCACTTCTACCTAATTGGTACATTAAATTGAATTTATTTTAAACA
Organism: Allium cepa; assembly: GCA_030765085.1. NCBI lineage: Eukaryota > Viridiplantae > Streptophyta > Magnoliopsida > Asparagales > Amaryllidaceae > Allium > Allium cepa. The sequence goes on from CM060940.1 coordinate 176,942,563, forward strand.
AATAAATTTACTGTCCATTAGATATTAAGATTGGTTAAGTTAATACACCAAAACATATTCAAAAGCATATTCACCTAAAACAAATAAAAATTCTATTATCATTATTAATTTTCCCAGAAACTTTCCTTTAATTTCCAGAGCTTGTTTTCACTTCTAAATTACTTTTCAAATCAATATTCTTATTTAATTTTTCCTTGATCCCATGCTTGAGATCATCTTAGGTGGTTTTGCTATTAGATTTTTCAAAAATGAAGAAATTTTTTCGGCCATATTCGGAAAATTTTGGGATCTGTTAGGAAGCGAATGTTTTAATTTAGGATCAATTTCATAAGAAAAATGTTTTAATTTTACTTAATAGTTACAAAACAAAAGTTAGGAAGCTTCACAAAGAAAGAACTTAAATATGCTCAAAAGGGTATTTCTGACAGCATGTTTCTTGCATGAAAAATAAAGTAATTTACTTAGGAGATCCAGCCGCAGGTGTTTTGCAGAAGTAGCCTTAGGGTTAGCAGCAGCCTGTGCAGCAGTAGCTGGTGTTTTGTATTTTCTGCTATCGACTTCTTGATCTACAAAAAATTTGGGAAAAGCATTAGCTAGACTCTAGCAGACTGCACAAATAACACAACATTTCCCTTTTCTGGGCATACTAAAATAGATTTACCGACTGAAATGATGGATGTATCCCACCCAAATTTTTTGGATCCGTTGTGAATAGTATTATGTAATGTTTCAATAAAATTTTCATAAAGATGGTTTAATACTTGCAGGGATACTCATTACTTACAGAAGCAGTAACCAAAAACTTGAGGAAATAATAACTTATTAACGATATGAAATCATTTTTATACCAAGATTTAAAAAAAAAACAGATAAAACAAATAAACTTAAAATATCAACACTAATTTAACATACCATTGCAAGTCTTTTCATAAACCATTTGTCATCTGTGCATAAATAGAAAAACAACATGAGTATACCAAAAGAGTATAAATGTAATCATCATCTGGAGTGGTTTTTCATCATCGCACACATTTAAGTCTTAACGGCTTCTTATAACACTTGATCTCTTCTACGCAAAATCCAGGTGGAGTGATCCCCAAATGTCGCTCTAAATCAGGTAGATCGTTAGCAGATTTATATGTTGGAGTGTTAGTACAGAACATTAATAAATATCAATCAAGAGAGTAGTTTTATACTTATGAAGTTCGATCAGTCTTACCTACATGTAGAAGTATATCCTTCGCTTCTAATGAAGTCGATTTGCAATGCTTAACCAATTGGCAAGCAGCTGTTACTATTAGGATTTTTTTGGTGATACAATATTTCCAAAATTAATAGATTTTGGAGATATTCTCGGTATTTAGTTACCCGTTCTATGCATGAAGGAAATGGAAAGAGAAATTAAAGAGATAGGGATGTGGAGATATTTGCCATATATATTTGATTGCCATATTTTATAAAAGGAGAAACAAAAGGAATCAAATAGGGAAATAATTCATTGATGGAGAAAATGGAATATTATCAATCAATTACATGACAAGGCAATTAATGAGAATATTATTATTCCATGAATTGATTTATTTACATAAATCAATTGCTTCATCCCTAAGTAACTTTTCTCTATATATAAAGAGAGGCATAGAGAATGTTAAGATATCAGATGTGAGAGAACAATCTCTTGTTTATTTTTCTTCATTTCTTTACTCTGTAACCTCTTCAAATAGTAATAAAGCTCTTCTCCATTAAAGTGGACGTACACTATCTCGCGATAGTGGAACCACTATAAATCTGTGTGTTCTCTCTTGTCTCTATATTATTTTTTTCTGTGATCTATAATTATCTGTTTGTTCTATCACGTCAAATTGCAAGATCCTATTTTTCTGCTGAGAGGGATTGATCACCCCTCCCCCTTACAACTGGTATCAGAGCTAGATTCGCAAAGAAGGTGTCATCATTGTAAGAAACCAGGCCATTGGAGAAGAGACTGCCCAGATCTGGAGAAGAAGACTGAAGGTTCTTCATCTATTGCGATGGAGAAAGATGATAGCGATTTATTGACAGCGGTTGTATCAGGTGTTGCAGACCACTGGGTATTAGATTCTGAAGCATCATTTCACATGACTCCTAATAAGGATTATTTTTCTTCCTTTGATGCTAAAGAAGGAAGTTCCATCCTTATGGGAAACGATGCTACATGTAAGTCTATGGGAGTTGGTTCAGTTCGCATTCGCATGTATGATGGGATTGTTCGCACACTTTCAGATGTTCGCTATATTCCTGGTCTTCGGAAGTCATTGATATCATTAGGCCAATTGGCATCATTGGGATGCAAGATAACCATTGTCAAAGATGGTTTGAGAGTTTCTAGAGAGGCACTTGTATTGATGAAGGGTCTTATGGTAAGAAATCTGTATTTGCTGATGGGTACCACTGTTCATGGAGAATTATGTATTGGAGTTGATAGTTCTAAAAGTTTGGATGCTACCAAGCTTTGGCATATGAGACTAGGTCATACTTCGGAGAAGAACTTAGAGTTGCTTCGTAAGAAGAAAAAGATCAAGGGAGAAATCTTCAACAAGTTGAACTTTTGCAAGGAGTGTGTATTGGCAAAGCAAACCAGAGTTTCTTTTGGTGACGGTATGCATACTTCTAAGAGCGTACTTGATTATGTACATTCAGATGTTTGGGGGCCATACCCTACTGCTTCCATTGGTGGAGCTTATTATTTTGTTTCATTCATTGATGACTAATCGCGCAAGGTTTGGGTGTATGTAATGAAAGCTAAGTCGGAAGTATTTCATAATTTTAAGGTTTGGTTAGCGCTTGTTGAAAACCAAACAGGAAAGAAATTGAAGATTCTTAGATCCGATAATGGTGGCGAATATGTCTCCAAAGAGTTCCTCGACTACTGCAGACAACGCGGTATTAGAAGACATTTTACTACACCTGATGATCCGCAATCCAATGGGGTTGCTGAGAGGATGAATAAGACTCTACTTGAGAAGGCCCGTTGCTTGATATTGACTGCAGGTATGTCTAAGGGTTTTTGGGCTGAAGCTGTTTCGACTGCAGCACATATTATTAATCGGATTCCGTACTCAACCATTGGTGGGAAGATTCCAGAGGAGTTATGGAGAGGTAAAAGCACTTTATTAAGTTATTTTCGTATATTTGGATGTCCAGTTTATGTTCACAATACAGGACAAGATAAGTTGGAGCCTAGGGCCTCCAAGTGTGTTTTTCTTGGTTATACAGATGGAATAAAAGGATACAGAATTTGGAATCCAGTTACGAAGAAAGTTATATACTCCAAACATGTGACTTTTGACGAGTCAGCAATGTTTAAACCTTTGGAAGGTTATCAGACGGTTCAGATTCAGTTGATGAGAAGGCCGAAAAGACCAAGATTCCCAACTTTCAAACCCGAAGTACAGCTATTACTATTGGCAATAGTGATAGAACAGTTGATGATACATCACATGATAGTCCACAGATTTCCTCTAGTAGTGATGGAGATGGTTATGAAGCTAGAGAGGATTCAGCTCAAGATGGAGTTCAAGGTGGAGCTGAAGGAGAGTCAGGCGATATAGTCATTCGGGCTAGTCAGAGACCAAAGAGAGCTCCAATTAGATATGGAGATTGGGATTATGCAAATTTGAGCCTTGATGATCAGTTTGAGTATGCTTTACATGTTGTTCATGATGAACCATTAAGCCTTGAAGAAGCCATGAAGTCGAATGATAATTCGAAGTGGAATTGCGCTATGGAAGAGGAGATACAGTCTTTGTAGAAGAACAAGACTTGGGATTTGGTACCACTATCTCAAGGAAGCCGAGCCATAGGTTGCAAGTGGGTGTTCAAGCTGAAAGACGATGGTAGATACAAGGCAAGATTGGTAGCCAAAGGGTTTTCACAAAAAAAAGGGTTGGAGTATGATGAAATATTTGCTCCAGTTGTTAGACAAACTTCAATTCGAATCCTACTTGCGATAGTTGCTGCTCACGATTTGGAGTTAGAACAACTTGATGTGAAGACTGCTTTCTTGCATGGTGATTTGGAAGAAACCATTTACATGAAGCAGCCGGAAGGATTTATTGTAGATGGAAAATCAGATTGGGTATGCAGGTTGAAGAAATCTCTTTATGGTCTAAAACAGTCGCCTAGACAATGGTACAAAAGGTTTGATTCTTTTATGCTTTCACATGGTTTTAATCGTAGTACTAAAGATGCATGTGTTTATTTCAAGCATTTAAAGAATAGTAATTGGGTGTATTTGCTTTTGTACGTGGATGATATGTTGATTGCTTCTAAGGATAAAGCTGAAGTTGATGAGTTGAAGTTGAAATTAAAAGAGGAATTCGAAATGAAAGACCTTGGAGAAGCAAATAAAATTTTGGGGATGGAAATCCAAAGAGATAGAAAGCTTGGACTTTTGAGACTTATTCAAAAGGAATATATTCAAAAGGTGCTTGCTCGGTTTAGCATGGATGGAGCAAAGGCTATCAGTACACCCATGCCTTTGCATATACAGCTCTCTAACAAAGGCTCTCCGATCTCAGAAAAGGATAAGGCCTACATGAAAAAGGTGCCTTATGCGAGTGCGGTAGGTAGCTTGATGTATGCTATGGTGTGCACTAGACCTGACATTGCTCAGGCTGTTGGATTAGTTAGTAGATATACAACAAATCCGGAAAAATCGCATTGGGAGGCAGTGAAGTATATTTTTAGATATCTTAGAGGAACATCAGATTATGGTCTTGTCTTTGGCGGCAGAAATAAAGATTTCAACTTGATTGGATTTTGTGATTCAGACTATGCCGGAGATAGAGATAGAAGGAAGTCAACCTCAGGCTATGTGTTCACTCTTGGAGGAACGACTATTAGTTGGAGAGCGAGGTTGCAGACTATAGTTGCTTTGTCTACTACAGAGGCAGAGTTGATAGCTGCAGTTGAGGCAGCTAAGGAGGCACTTTATTTGAAGAAGTTGTTGTGTGATTTGAGCTTTGTACAAGATAATTGTTTGGTGAATTGTGATAGTCAGAGTGCAATTCATTTAGCTGAAAATCTGGCTTTCAGCTCTAGAACAAAGCATATAGAGGTAAGAGAGTCTTTCCTTATCTCCATGAATGAAGAGAAGTTAGTTCGCCTTCAGAAGGTTCATACAAATGACAATGCAACAGATATGTTTACGAAGGCCTTACCTGCTACTAAGTTCGAGCATTGCTCGAACTTGATTCACTTGATGAAGTGCTAGGTGCCACATGGTGGCACTATGGGGAAGAGAGTAACTTGGTTGAAGTTAAGAGAAGATGTGGCATTCTTCTTGTATGAAGAGATATGAGTTTATTTTTTGGTTGCACAACGTCTGCCTTATTTTTTTTGAGTGTTTCCAACACTTTGTTGGTGGGCGGTGGCCTTGCCGGAGTTCATTAACAAAGTGCAATGAGAGGTGACTTTTGCAGGAACTCATTGGGAAGCATTCATTTTGGAGTATCTTGGTTTGGAAGAGATATTGTATCAAGGTGGAGATTATTAGGATTTTTTTGGTGATACAATATTTCCAAAATTAATAGATTTTGGAGATATTCTCGGTATTTAGTTACCCGTTCTGTGCATGAAGGAAATGGAAAGAAAAATTAAAGAGATAGGGATGTGGAGATATTTGCCATATATATTTGATTGCCATATTTTATAAAAGGAGAAACAAAAGGAATCAAATAGGGAAATAATTGATTGATGGAGAAAATGGAATATTATCAATCAATTACATGGCAAGGCAATTAATGAGAATATTATTATTCCATGAATTGATTTATTTACATAAATCAATTGCTTCATCCCTAAGTAACTTTTCTCTATATATAAAGAGAGACATAGAGAATGTTAAGATATCAGATGTGAAAGAACAATCTCTTGTTTATTTTTCTTCATTTCTTTACTTTGTAACCTCTTCAAATAGTAATAAAGCTCTTCCACATTAAAGTGGACGTACACTATCTCGCGACAGTGGAACCACTATAAATCTGTGTGTTCTCTCTTGTCTCTATATTATTTTTTTCTGTGATTTATAATTATTTGTTTGTTCTATCACGCCAAATTGCAAGATCCTATTTTTCTGCTGAGAGGGATTGATCACCCCTCCCCCTTACAGTTACTATTTGTGATTACAGTACAAGAATGAGATTCAGCGCAATTGATTGGAAAAGTTGCACTCAAACTGCTTTATTAGCAACAGAGAGTTCAGAAAAAAAATCTCAATATATCAATCTTTTCTGCAACTAAACTGTTAACATATATTATTCTACACAAATCACACCTGGATTACCAGTTAAGTTCAGGGTAATTGCCAAGACTTTTCTTGTTATAAAGATTAGAGGCATACTAAGCCTAAAGAGTATAACTGAAATTATTGTATGCTATTAAATTGGGAGCTGAAACTCATAGATTCAACAAAATCATTAGCAATCTCTATAAAACTATCTTCAATTTCATTTTGTAGAGTTTCAGATAGGTCAGCCTGCTAAAATTGAAATCAAGAGTAGAATGAATACATATTATAGCTTGACAGTCATCTTGGATTGGCAAGTGAACTCACAACTGATGCTATATAAATTCTTAAACTAAATGCTGAACAAATTCTTATCCAAATTTCCTGAATGGTGGAGTTGTGGTGCGCGTCTTCTGAAGTTCAGCAGTGAAGAGAGGAAGAGAGGTCGACAACAGAGAGAGGGAGAAAGATCGATAGTTCAACGCCTATTCTGGAGATTGATAGTGAAGAGAGGGAGAGTGAGCGCGTTGGAGAGTTTGATTTTTTAGTAATTTAGGGATAGGGATAGGTATTCGTGGGAAGAGAGTGAGAGAGGTCGATGTTGAGTGGTGAAGGAGCGCGGCATATTTTTGCTCTCCCTCCGTTTTCACATTGACCAAGAGTAGCGTTTTGGAGATTGTTTATTTTTTGGTTTTTGAATAATCCATCGATATAACGGCAACATTTTCATAAATAAAATGATGCTTCATCATGGTGTGAAAAATAAATTTTGTTATAGTGATGACATATTATATTATTTGCGAGCGACTCATATGACTATATATTGTTACTAGGCAGCTTGGTAGCAGATGACATAAATAACCATCGTTTTGCAGGGGACAAAAAGGGAAATTCAACGTGTTTTCGTAACGAATAGGTCATTACGGGACACTTGAAGTGCATATACTATATGATATTTACAGGTGATTTTTATAGAGAGACCCTAAGGGGTTTCTCACTATTATTATTGTACTTATATTCTTATGTTGCTTAAATTGATGTTTGGTTGAAATATTTATAACATATAGTTTGAGTTGTATAAGTGTCGTTATAGCAATTATCGCTAAACCGATACTTATGAAATACATCTTCTTAAACATTTATATGTGTTGAATTTGGGCTTGTATTTTTACAAAGTAAATGTTTGGTCTTGTTTTTGCACTTTGAAAGTTGTTTAAACTATATTTTCAAGTATTTTTTAGAGTTTTGAAATAAAGCATAAGCGTTGTTTCAATTTTATATAAGGAGTTATAAATCCGATTAATTATCTTTCAGGATAATTAATGTCGCTTTAAATTTATGTAAAAAGATTATAAATTTGATTTGTTTTCTTTTGGGATAATTAGTGTGGTTTTAATTTTATAAAATAGTTATATCAATCATCTTTTGGGATGATTAACATTATTTTGAATTCATAAAAGTATTTTAAATTGATTTATTATCTTCCGAGAATATAAATGTTATTTTAAAGTTATAAATGATAGTTTATAAATAAGAAACTCTTGAAAAAGGAATGTTTAAATATAAAGCTATGTGTAAATTGTTATGGGTTTATAGTAAACAATGTTTTAATGACATTTGTTTTTAACCCTTCTTTTTATTACACATAAAAATATAATTAACTCTTTAAAAAGAATATTTTAAAAGGTTTGTCATGTAACAATCAAGCATAAATGTGAGTCAAATGTTTTAAAAGTTTGATTTGTTTATAGAAAATATTTATTCTTACACTCAACACTAAATGTTGAAGGAACTCTTGCTATTCTTAATGTTAAGAAGGTTATCATGATAAGGTAAGAACAACACTGCCCTTACTGTCCGGCTTCATTTTTTTTTCCGGGGTAGAACTAGTTTTGGATCGACGAGTTGTGATAAGTGTAAGAGATGTAAGTTGTTAATATGAATTAAGTTGTTCTAATGTCATTGAAATGAGAAAGAGTATGTATTTTAATCTGTTGAGTAAGTAATCCATTCAAATTCCATAGATTTATATTTTCTTTTATTTATATGAAAAAGTACGATGTTTTGATATGATAAGGAATATAACTAGAAAAAATAAATAAAGACACGTGTTAGGTATGAAATTTCGCTCCGTAGTTTATTCCGTCCATTTCAAAATAAAAAAGGAAGTTTAATAATTCTTTGTAATTTCAAATAACGTAAAACACTTATTTAGGTAAATCTATGGAAAAGTATAATGGAAAACATTTAAAAAGGAAGTTCTCATATATTAAACTACGAAAAAATATCCTAATTTAGGATGAATGAAACTAGAAAGATAAAAGAGAAATAAAAGGAAGTAAATGCATAAAACATGTATAACTGTACTAAACCCAAAAAGTAAATCATTATTAATACAAAAAAATGCGTATGGATACCCAAGTTTAAAGGAATTAGAAATCTAAAATAAAACGTACAATAAATGGTAATAATAAAAAATTAAGGAAGGAAAGTTGAATAAACATTCAATGTGTAAGTAATGGAATAGGAGTTACGAGAATTTAAATAGCTGAAAGGTTATAACTCTAGAAATAAATGACCATTAAAGGTGCAATGAATGAAATATGAGTTATGAGAATTTAAATAGACACAACCAATTTAGTTAATTTAATTAATGAAACTTAATAAAGCAATTGTGAAGAGATAAATAATGAATAAAAGTGTGTAAGTCACATAGAATAAAAGAGATATGTAGTGAATAGTGTAAGAAAATAAATAGTTGTGGAGTTGATTCCTAATTAAAGGCGTAATAAGGGGTTACCTTATATGGCCTCAACTATTAAATGTGTAGGATAGAATATGTATATGGGTAGTATACATATAAAGTATGACTAAGTTATATGGATGCGAGGTTAGTCCAAAGTTACAAGGAAGTTTGCCCAGTAAAATCTGGCTACCAGTGGTGCGTTGCAGGTTAATGTAGGACATCATCTATAATAAATAACCCTAGTGGACATGAGGTTAGTCCCTACTCTACAGGGTAAACATGCCCAGTCAATCTGGCTACCGGTACCTATGAATAGTCAGACTAATGTGAAACGTCACATTTTTTGTTATGTGCCATAATTACGCAATTGATATGAAATGATGAACCTTTGATAGGGGTCTGCTTTGGGTAGAGGTATTAAATGACTATGTGGAGTTCACCTCTTTCCTTATGAGAAATATTAAGTGAATTAATAGGATTTCTTATTATGTCAGTTATGGAGAACCATGTAGGGACCCGCCTTAAGGGTAGGTAGTAAGTGGTTTAGGGTGCTCTCTCTCACACCATAGATGATAATGCAGTAGAATTTTGGACTGAAATAGCCTTTGGGCTTATAGAGAGAAATTAACGATATAGCTGAAAGAGCGGTAGATGCATGACAATTAAGTTTTGTGTTAAGTAAATCGTGTTGGGAGTTAAGTGGTCTCTAGGACCGTCTGATTTAGGGTGACCGTTACATTTTGTATCAGGAGTTGACCCACTTGGGAATTGGGATATTAAATGGCCGTTGGATCTGCATCTTTCCTAGTTAAGGAGTATTAAGTGGTAAGAAATCTTTAGGCAGTGAAAAGCTTAGAATCACTAAAAAAAAGGATTTTTAAAGACTCTTGTATTTTGTCTCTATATGCAAGATTTTGTCTCTAATTTATATTTGTAACCAACTTAAGACAGATAAGTGTTGTCTCTAAAATCAGGTCTATAAATAAACAGAGACCACATACATTAGTCTCTAAAATATTAGTAACCTCACAAATGGTCTCAAATACACGTCTACATTAAAAACTAGTTAGAGATAATTTTATGGGTCTCTTGTACAATTATAGAGACTATATTCAAGGTTTCAAATCAGTCATAAGTACAGTGGTTATCATAAACCAGTTGGACAGAAGAAACAAAACATAATTTTATTATAGTTTTCATCACAGATCAATGAGTAGAAAATATACAATGTCTAACATAACAAATAGCAAAATAAATGTTAAATTTGTAGATCATTCCAAAAAAGTAACCTACAGATTAAAGAATATCCAAGTTGGACCGTACAAACTACAAACTACAATTCGTTGCAAGAAAAACAAATTACAAAATATTCAAAGCATAGGTGTCATAATCAAAAAACAACATATCTAATTTGGACCCTACAAAGTATAATCCTGAAACCAGATCCAAACAAAACAAAAACTAAAATAGAATTTTAAAAGAAAAGACAATTCCAACGGAGCCTGCTTTATACTTTCAGAAGCTAACATGCAATTCATGCATCATTTTCATTTTGCGATCGAACATTTCCTCGAGTGTTTGATGCTTGATTATTTCCAAGCTGATTATGATCTAGTTGATCTTGTGTTGTAGGTCTCAATAGTTGCATGAAAGATCCAACTTGTTGTAACGACCCATATTTTAACTATTTTAAATTATGGAATTTGATACAAATACTGAATAAAGATGGTTAGAAATAAATCTAATGATTTATTAATATTGATTTGCTGGATAATGAAATTGTTTAAATTTAATATTGAGAATTATTTGGATAATTGAATTCTAGATTTAATGTGATTAAAAATGGTATTAGAAATTGATTCAAATTTTATATAAATATGAATGAAGATTGTTAATATTTAAAATTGGATTTAAATGTGTATAATTTAAAATTTAAAATTTTATATTTTAAATTAACAAGTTAAAATAGCCATTTTGGCCACTATTTCGGATTTCAATGAAACCAATTTCATCGGATCCGAAACAATGAATTATTACTGAATTTCAAGTTTTGTAGCGATCAGACTTGTCGTTTGGCTGTATGAGCTTGAAACGTGCAGAAATTTATTTCGGAATTTGATATAATAATTGACTTTGAAAAGCTATCTTTCGCATATGATCGAATTACCCCTTGAAAATAGTTCCATTATGTTCGGAATGGGGGTAAAACATTCTGAACGCCTAGTGGCACACTTCTTTTGGAGTTCGTTTTGCTTGGACCAATCGGGCGAGATATTTTCGTAATAAATAATAAATATATATACAACCCAAACAAAACTATTCAAATAAGTATAATACATGTCTCTTTTTCTTGCTGTATCTCGCTCCTTCCCTTTGTCTTCAGATTCAAATCAACGAATAGAAAAAAAGAAAATAAATAACACAGACGATCGAAAAAAATGGTCGCGTCTGGGAGGCGAACGCGTGCATTTCTGAAAGCGGAGCGTGATGGCGATGAAGGGAGCGGCGATTCTGAGGGTAGGCTGCATTCGTTGATTTAGGGTTCCGGTTGACCGTTTTTTGGTTACGCGGTCGTGGGAGGAGCACTACGAAGCGCGTGCGATGGCATGCCTAGGAGGATCTCCGGTGGTCCTTGGCTGAGCGTATAGAGAAGGGACGATCGCGACAATGGGTTTCTACGTGTTCCTAGGGCACGAGTGTGAAGATGAGAGGGAGAATTAATCGCGTGATTAAACTAAGATGGGTAATTATCTTAATATTTATGTGTTGATTAAGTTTATAACTTATTTTTAATGTTTATTAATTCGTACTGTATTCACACGAGGTCGGATTTGAGTGTCATTGTCACGTTGGAATCGTGTCAAAACCGTTTAATTGTGGAGATGGATTCGAAATTGTTTGGAGAGTTTGGATTTTTTTTCTAATTCGATCTGAGGTGAGTGTTTACACTCACGTTTGACTATTTTATTTTTATGTTAGTAAAAAATTTATCGTAAAGTAATTTAAATTTATTGATGGTTGTTGGATAAATTTAAATTGACATTTAATTGACATCTGAATTTATTGATAGGATTTGAATTGATACTTAGATTAAATTAGAATTTAAATGCAAGTAAAATCTCTGATTTTCGATAATTGGTTGATTGTTGTGATTATTGACTGTTTTGTTGATTGATTGTGATGGATGGAAATTGGTTGGTATTTGAATGATTAAATTGTTAATTATTTTGATATAACATGTTATCATCCTGTATATTATTTACAGTATATAAATCAGTAAATTGGATTATTTCGAATAAATTAAGAAATAGGTTGAAATGATATATATCTGTCGCATTTTTTGGGTTAAAATGATATATATCTGTCTTTGGAATTTAAATTGAAATAATTGATTCATTTTGCCATAGGATAGAGAATTATATACGGACACCGGATGGGTTAAATTAAATCAATTGAAAATTTGTTTTGAAATTTTTTAAATGATTTGATTTTAAGAAATGTAAAATCGAATTTATGGAAATCGAATTATTTTCGAAATGGAGCTTGAAATTTTGAAATTTAAATTTGATAAACGAAATTGTTTAAATAATCGAATTTGAGATTTTGAGGTATAATCAAAATAAAATTTGAATTTCAGAAATTGATTTGTTCTAAAGATTGGATTTTTATTTGGACTTTGAATATTTCTAAGTAAAAGGTGATATAAAATGATATTTTGAAATTGAGCTCAGAATTTAATTATAGTTGAAGATTTGGATTTTAAATTGGACATAAAGGTAAATTTGATTTAAGTGCTTTGAATTGATATTTTGGAAATCAAACTCGAAATTGTATAAAATCGAAATGGTTTTAATTGAAATTAGAATTGAAATTAATCTGAAATTGGAATTGGAATTAAAATTAATTTGGCATTGGAATTGAAATTTATTTGGAATCGAAGTAAAATTTGACTTGAAATCGAAATTTAATCGATTAAATAGAAATGGGAATTGGAACTGATTTGAATTGAAAAATTTGAAAAGTGAACCGTTTTGGCTTTGAAACTTTTTTTAAACGAATTATTTTAGTATAAATGGTTAAAAATATATATTATTTAAATATACAAATTATTTTGATTTTCCAAACTATTTTACTATATAAACCCTTTTTTGATAATCAAACTATTTCCTATTAAACTATTTTAACTATTTAATTATTTTAAAACTATTAAAACTATTTCCTAATATTCAAACTGGTCAAATTGATGAAATGTTTATATTTAAATCTTGGATTTAAATGCAAATTGGGTTAAAGTGACGTATAACCAAATTTGTAATTCAAATCAAATTTTGAAGTGAAATCGATATATCGAACTAAGTTGACGTTTTGAAGTAAAATTTGATTTTTGGAACGAATATGATGATTTTGAAATGAATTTGATTTTGAAGCGAATATGATATTCTGATATCAAGTACGAATTGTTTTCTAAATGTAAAAGTACCAATCGGTGTGTAAAACGACGTTTAGTTGTTAAAGAGACTAAGGCCTCTTACTGGCATACTCTCTATCAATATTGGAACCACTTTGACAACTGTGTACATGGTGGATGTTATCCAGAATGTAGTGGTTGAATTGGCAACGTTTACTGGAATGAAGTAAGAGAACGATAATAGATAGCCTTGACATTCGTGTCATAATTAAAATGACTAAAGCAGGAGCCTATGTCTGGACATTGAGGTTAGCTACTTCCAGCGATGTTGATCCCTCGTATTACTATTGTGATTTCATATTCGATGGGTGCACCTTTTTGTTCGTATAGATTGATTGTCGCGGTCGGCCACGGATGGGTCACGACCAACCAAAAAGGGTAAACTGGTAGAATCCTACTCTGGGCATTGCCTCATGTGCCTTGTCATATTTATCACTATACGAGCTCATTACGACTTTGGTTTAAAACTATAAAAATGTGTTTGATGGATCAATGTAAAGCCTTAATGCTATTTTGATATTTATTTTACTGATATACATTATCTGTTATAGCTTATACTATTATATATAAATAGTTTAACGGATCCTTAGGAGATGGAAAGTCCCGTAACATCTCTTAATTTATTGCACTCATATTCTGTGATATTGATTTGACTTATATAAGAATATTTTTGTCCTGACTCGATTATTTTGTCTTTTCATTGCACTCGGGTCAGTCCTGAACTTTTTTCAGCGTATTGAAGACTATTCTCTGGAGGACGAAGATAGATTTTTTGTATATTACTATTATTATTATCCCCTGCATCATGCTATTCTGCTATATCGATTATTTATCCCTGATGTCTATATATAACTCTAATAGATGTGTAGAAATTAAAATCAAATGTATAGTAAACAACTTCATGAATTGTTTATTTGATTATTATATTTTATCGTTTCCGCTATGAGATTATGTGTTTTGTTTTCTTCTTCTCTTCTTAATTTTCTTATTTAAGCCCATTGATTACCTGCGTTTCGGATTGTTTAAGTCGTACATGTATGGATTATTGTCGATTTAAACCTTTCGAAATGTGGGTCGTCACAGTTGGTATCCGAGCGAAGGTTTAGCGATAATCTTGGGTTTGTGGGGTTTGACTCATTAGAGACAGGGTAGTAATACCATAGAATGAGTCTGTTTGAGCGTATATATATATGAGAGAGCATACTTGTTAGTGTTGTAAATTGTTTTATATTGTGTTTACTTATCTGTTGAGTTGTTTATGAATTCTGGTCAATGCATAAGACGCCATGTTATCAATAGGGATTTCTAAACACTTAAACGAAGCAAGTCGACATAATATTATTTAAAAATAGGGTAAATGAAATAATTTTACCTTAATTATATTATACGTATAAAATGATAATTGTTAATGAATGATAGTTATTAGGAGATGATAATATTTAATTATTATCAATTATCGGTTGAATTAAAATAAAACGAATACTTAATGAATTTTATTTTTTAAAGCATTTGATGATTAAATTTAATCGAAATCAATTAAAACAAAAATTGGTTAAAATGATCAATTTGTAAATTGATGATCTAGTTTGGTAAAGGTAAGGAAATTTATATAGAAATGATTTTAATAATTGAGAATTTTAGAATTTAAATCCTTTTGTTTTCAAAAATTGTTTTCCAAGCCTTAAAATTTAATAATTGTATTATATGAAAGAGTTTTGACTAGAAAAATATATTGAAAGGATTTTTGGAAGAAATAAAAGCATTAAACATGTTTAGTCGTTGGGAAATAATTCTGGGGATGACTGCAGCATTGTCAGTATTCCTTTCCGAGTTTCTGAGTGAAAATTGCTACCGAAAGAAATTTATTTTCGATTAAAAGAAGTTTTGATTTTGAAAAAAAATTCTTAGTATGATTTAGTAAATATATGGATACAGTTTTGAACTTATATATTTAAAACAGTATAGGAAAGAAACAAGCATAACTTATAATTTTGAATAGGAAAATAAACGAAATTCAAAATGGTTAGATTTTGGTTAAGCAAACAAAGGAAAATTTTGAATCTGAGGTACGAAATGAAATAATTAACTTAAGCATTGTTAAATTAAATAGAGATAAGTAAATGAAGTAAATAAAATACATTTAACTCAAGAAGCTTAAATAAAGATAAATTGCATTTGAAATGAAGTAGATAAAATAGTAAAATGGAATTTTGAATGAATAAATTGTATAACTTATAGATTTGAGAACACTAAGCTAAAAACAAAATTTAAATTTGTTGAATGTGAAAGGTGTGAAAATTTAATTTGAATAAGATTAAATAACATGAGCACTGGATTAAAATGAAATGAAGTTTAACTTAATATTAAATAAATTGAATTGGATATTAAGTGAAACTAGATAAATTAGCAAAGTGGATTAATTCACTTAAGCTATAAAATGAATACGAACTTGAATTTAAAATGAAATGTAATTTAAGTGTGAAAGAAATAAAATAAAATAAATGAGTTTAAGTAAAATTAATATGGTTAATTTAATTTAATTTACATTGGATATATATAAATAAAAGGCAGGTGGAGTAGTTTAAAAAATAATTTGAATATTAACAAATATATTATGAAATAAGTTATTGGAATAAATTATAAATTGAAATTAACTTAAGAGAGGTCAAATGAATTGGTTGTGTTGGGCGAATTCTCACCCAGGGGATCTTGAGACCAAGAAGCGTCAGTTTCACCCGGGTTCGCAACCTCCAATTCATTCGGCAAGGTACGCTCGGCATTCACACATGAAGCTTCATTCGGCAGTGCAAGCCCAAGTCCATCCGGCATAGCCAGCCTCCTTCCCTCCGCTCCACCGAACCAACGCCTCACCTACCCAATGCCGGTCCAAGTTCCTGCCGAACCAGCTTCAAAGTCACAACCAAGCCATACCGGATCAACGTCCTCTCCAATACCACCGGTCCAACCCCTTTCCCACATGACCGGACCACATACGACCGAACCAACCTTCAAGCTCACCACCGAACCAACTCCACGACCGAACCAACGCCACCGAGCCAAACCATACCTCACCACCGAATGGACCTCCGCCGAACCAGATGATTGCCAGTCCAAATTGCTTCAGCCCGGGCTCACCAGCAGTTATATACTTCCAAGACCCCTGCCCCCTACCTCATTCTATAAATAGAGGGGCAGGGGTACAACAATGGCAGACAAGTTTGAGAGCTCAAGCAAGGAAGGAACTTTCAAACTACTTTCATATACTTATATACGAAGCATTGTACTTGTAATCTGAAAGAAAGAAGATAATAACATATAAAGTGGACGTAGGCACATTCTGGCCGAACCACTATAAATCCGCGTGTCTTTTACATTTCAGCCCCTACTTCTTTTATATTTACATACTCATCTAAAATCATTGAAAATCACATATAATCAACTAAATAATATGACTTGGAGGTGTTTGTCCATTTTTTGTGCAAACATTTTTGGTGCTTTCACTGAGAATAGAACTCAAGCTTCATCTTCTCCCACTCAACCTTCTTCCTAACAACATCGCTCGTTGCTTAGAAATCATGCCTTCCAAACAGAGAAGGGATGTTAACAAAGGAAAGAACATCGCAGCTAGCAGCCTTCCAGATCCAGCAATCGCAGATCAGCCCACTTCAACAGCAGTACCAGATGAAAATCAGGAAAATCCAACTGGTCCCGCAACGGAACAACCAATCACTAGGGCAGATCTGGACAGGGTTGTGGCTGAAGTAACTAACCGCTTCACATCCCAACAAGAAGCTTTGGTGGACCAACTCATGTCACGCTTAAGGGATGCTGAAGAGTCCAACCACAACCCTGAATCATGGGGTGAGTCCCAATCCGGAGGATCTCGGAGGCAACAAAGGTCTTCCCTCTTCGAAGAAGCTATCAACAGGAACAACAATGATAGGGGCCGCGCCCGGACTCAGCCCGAATTCCGACTCGAGGAAGCCCTTGGAACCGAACCCAGCGGGGGAGGCACCAGGCGAGGGTCGGATGTAGCTGAGCCAGTCATGCCACCTAATCATAGAAACCTCGCTGAACGGAGCCGAGCTAGAACCCAGCCCGAAGTTGACCCCATGGATGTGCTCGAAACAGAACCCCACAGGGGAAGATCAAGGCAGGGGGCAACTGTAGCTGGTCCTAGCGTGCATCCGAGCAGCCAAAGACAACCACTGGATAATGCTAGAAGTGATAAACTGTACCATCCCTACAGGTCATCTGGACGAGATAGATCCCGCAGGGAAGAACCAAGCTCATTTTTGTCCGCTCCAAGTTCTGACGAACGAATGGCACGATTATTCAGAGAATGTGTCCAACGGGAGCAAAGGGACCGGGGAATAGGCGCTAGGGTCACCAGTCCCTTTACCCGAAATATCGAAACTGCCATCACTCCCCGGGAATGGAAAATGCCAACCATGGAACCTTACAAAGGAACTTCCGACCCCATCGTACACTTGCAGAGATACACCCAGCATATGCTCATGAGTGGAGCAACAGAAGGAGTGTTATGTAAATGCTTTCCGCTATTCCTAGCTGATCTAGCTACCTCCTGGTTCTGCCATCTACCCCAAGGATCCATCAGCTCATGGGAGATGTTGAAAGAAAGGTTTATTAGCCAGTTCCGCATCCATGTGGAACAACCCAAGGATGCTTATTCTCTATCCAATGTCAAACAGAAAACCGGAGAGACGCTGCAACAATATCTAACGCGGTTCAACGCCGCAGCGGCAGCAGTTCAAGATGCCGATGAAAAACTCACTCTAATGGCCCTCTGTAGTGGTGTACATCCAGACAATAAGTTTGCCAGAAGATTAACTAAGGAAAAACCAGCTACCTTGCCTGATTTCTTCCATGAAGCTGGAAAGTATATGAGACTTGAAGACGCTGCTACAGAGAGGCAATCAGGACAACAAGGTAAGACAGTTCAGGACAAGGTTCCCACTGCAGCTAAGGACGCTCGAAGAAATGAATCTAGAGACAATGCTGGGGGCAGAAAGGTCGAAAAGCGCCAATATCGACCAGGACCGAGATTTGACTCCTATACTCCTTTGAACGACACAATCGAAAATATCTTCCTAGCCACTCAGGGCGAACTAGGATACAAGCGCCCCCCGCACAAGAAAGAATCAGATAACGCACTCAAGTACGGAAAGTTCTGTCGCTTCCACGAATCCCACGGACATGACACCAATGAATGCCACCATCTTCGGGACTTGATCGAAGAACACATTAGAAGAAGAAGACTGGAACGCTATGTGAAGGGTCAGAACAGGACTCCAACTCCAGCCAATGAAAGCAACCCCTCCCAGAGGTAGGCGGAGGGAATCGCAACAATCACAACACCAGTGGCTCTAGTCAAGAGAAGATAGTGGTCCTTACCATCTCAGGAGGACCACACATCGCCGACAGAAGTTAGGCCGAGATGGAAAGGTACGGCAAGTCGCTTAGAAAGGCAGAAGGCTATGTTAACTCCATCACGGAAGAACGCCACCCGAAACGAAAAGAGAACGACGACATCATATTCAGTAGGCGTGATTTGGAAGGAAGACAGTACCCACATATGGATCCTATGGTCATCTCTGCCTGGTTCGGTCCAGCTAAAGTTTTTCGGATTCTAATAGACACAGGAAGCTCCGTAAATATCCTATTCAAACATGCTTTCGACAAAATGAAGTTATCAATGAAGGATGTATCCCCCTGTGACAACCACTGCACGGTTTCACTGGAGATGCAAAAATGCCCCTTGGGCAACTTGACCTCTTCGTCGAAATAGGAAGTCATCCCCGCTCCGTTGTGCGAAAACAAACGTTCGTACTAATAGAAAACCACTCGGCTTACAACGCCTTCTTGGGAAGACCAGCCTTGTCTGACTTCCAGATTGTATTAGCCCCCTGGTGCCTGAAAATGAAATTTCCAACAGACAACGGAGTAGGAGAAGTAGAAGGAGGTCAAGATGCTGCCCGAGACTGCTACGTAACTGAACTTCGCAATAACCGCAGAAAGAATAAAGGAAAAGATGCAGAGACTACTCTCTGCATGAAAAGCTTGGAGGCATAGCAACTAAAGAAAGCCCCTCCTCTTCGATACACAAGCGATCCCTTCAATGAACTAGACCCCAGGGATAAAGAGGAGGAGGCTACCGCCGAGCCTGCAGAGGCTATGGAATTCGTATCTGTAGACAAGCACGATTCAAGTAAACTATTAAAAGTCGGATCTCAGCTAAAAACGGAGTTGAAAGATCAACTCATTGACTTTCTCCGCCATAACTTAGATGTATTTGCGTGGACCCATGCCGATATGACAGGAATCTCCCCCGACATAGCATGCCACATGCTGAACGTCGATCCCACCAAGGTACCAGTAAAGCAGAAAAAGAGGAGCATGGGGGCAGAGCGATCGGCAGCCCTTGATGAGGAAGTAAAGAATCTACTTGCTAATGGCTTCATACGGGAAGCCATCTACCCAGAATGGATCGCTAACCCAGTGCTAGTAAAAAAGGCCAATGGAAAGTGGCGAACATGTATTGACTTCTCCAATCTGAATGACGCTTGCCCAAAAGATTGCTTCCCACTTCCCCGAATTGACCAACTTGTGGACAGCACAGCCGGACACGAACTCCTATCTTTTATGGATGCATACTCCGGATATAACCAGATTCCCATGCACGCTCCTGATCAAGACCACACTAGCTTCATCACCGACCGCGGACTATATTGTTACAAAGTCATGCCTTTTGGACTCAAAAATGCTGGAGCTACCTATCAGCGCCTCGTCAACAAGATGTTCGCGGAACTAATAGGATGAACTATGGAAGTGTATGTGGATGACATGTTGGTAAAGTCCAGGAAAGCCGACGACCATGTAAGCCACCTGGGCGAGATGTTTCAAGTACTTCGCCGATATGGAATGAAGCTGAATCCTCTAAAGTGCTCCTTCGGAGTATCTTCGGGAAAATTCTTAGGATTTATCGTCCACGCCAGAGGAATCGAAGCAAACCCTGAACAAATCCGGGCTCTAAAAGAAATAAGGATACCCTCCACTCGAAAAGAAATGCAGAGCCTAAACGGAAAGGTGGCCGCCCTAAGCAAATTCATTTCCAAGGCAACTGACAAGTGTGTCCCTTTCTTCGAAGCTCTCAAGAAAGACAAAGGGAGATTCGAGTGGACCAATGAATGCTTAAAAGCCTTCCTCAACCTAATCGAACACCTTCAGAGACCACCAGTACTCTCAACTCCAAATGAAGGTGAAGTGTTATACCTATACCTCGCTGTATCATCTCATGCTCTAAGCGCCGCCTTGGTAAGAGAAGAAGACCGCACACAACGCCCGGTTTACTTTGTAAGTAAGAGATTTACAGGGGCAGAGGCCAGATATCCTAAACTAGAGAAATTAGCATATTGTTTATTGATCGCGTCACGAAAACTGCGACACTACTTCCAGTCTCACTCCATCAGGGTTCTAACCGATCAACCGCTAAGACAAGTGCTCCATCGTCCTGACACTTCTGGGCGACTCCTCAAATGGTGCATCGAACTAAGTCAGTATGATATCACCTACCATCCTCGCACCGCTATCAAAGGACAAGCCATGGCCGATTTCATTGCCGAATTCACTACCAACGAAGGCAAGGAACAATCCGAAGTAGCAAAAAACATCAAGTGGAACCTCTTTGTAGATGGAGCATCGAACGAACAAGGCTCGGGGGTAGGAATTGTGATCATCACCCCCAGGGGAAGAAAGTTGTACTATGCATTAAGGTTGGAGTTCACGGCCACTAACAACGATGCTGAATATGAAGCAGTAATAGCAGGATTGGAGCTTGCCCTGGAAATTGGAATCAATTCCTTATGTCTTCATAGTGATTCTCAGCTTATCGTAAACCAGGTACTAGGAGAATTCCAGACTCGAGGAGAACGACTCACAGCATACCTAAAGAAAACCAAACTGCTGCTCGATCAATTGGACCACTATCTAATCAAACATATTCCTCGAGAAGAGAACCAAGAGGCAGATGAACTTGCAAAGCAAGCTAGTATGAAGAATAGCATCATTTTCGGAACACTAGCCATCTCAAGGCAGCTAGCCCCAAGTTTCAAACCAGTAAATCTGGTAACTGCAATCGAAGAAGGAACCTGGATGACTCCCATCCGGAAATATTTGCAAGATGGCACACTGCCCGACAGGCGTGACGAAGCCAAGAGGATCTTGAGGAAAGTTCCCCACTACACGATACAAGAAGGCATCCTCTATCGGCGTGGCTTCTCTGGCCCCTTATTGAGATGCGTCGCTGGAAGGGAAGCCAAGGAGATCTTATCAAACATCCATCAGGGAGGATGCGGAGATCACACTGGGGGGCAGACTTTGGCAAGGAAGATACTCCGATATGGATATTACTGGCCCACACTAAACAAAGACGCTCTAGACTTCGTCAAGAAATGCGACAGATGTCAGAAATTTGCCAAGATTCCTCGACTGCCCACAAATGAAATTACTCAAATGACCAGCCCTTGGCCCTTTGCTGTATGGGGAATTGACTTAATTGGCGAACTGCCAACGGGCCGAGGCGGAGCCAAATATGCTGTAGTGGAAGTCGATTATTTCACCAAATGGGTGGAAGCAGAACCTCTAAATAAAATATCTTCAACAAAAGTTATGAACTTCTTGATCAAAAATATTCTGTGCAGGTACGGAGTCCCACTCAAGATCATATCAGACAACGGACTCCAATTTGACAGCGAAGAATTTGCCGACTGGTGCCAAGAGCATGGAATTCATAAAAGCTTCTCATCAGTAGCTTATCCTCAGGCAAACGGACAAGTTGAAGCTGTCAACAAAATTCTCAAAACCCTAATCAAGAAGAAACTTGAAAAGTCAAAAGGCGCTTGGGTGGACGAACTTCCTACGGCACTATGGGCATACCGCACGTCTTTCAGAACATCAACGGGACATACTCCTTTCTCCTTGGCATATGGATCGGAGGCAATGCTCCCAGTTGAGACTATTGTGCCTTCCCACCGTAGGATCCACTACAACCCAGAAGAAAACGAAGAACTCCTCCTCATGTCTTTGGATCTGATTGAGGAACGGAGAAACGATGCAGCACTTAAAGCAGCAGCTCACAAACAAAAGGTGGCAGCGCTATACAATTCCAAAGTCAAGCATCGCAGCTTACAAGAAGGAGATCTTGTCCTCAGGCGAATCTTTCCGCGCCCCGGGGCATTAGACCCCATCTGGGACGGACCGTATGTAATTCATAAAGATCTCCACAACGGAGCTTATATTTTGTCAACAGTGGACGGAGAGGTGTTCCAGAGGGCATGGAACATCCGACACCTCCGTCGATACTTTTCTTAACTTGTACTGCCCATATGAAGTGAATTAACAAAGAGAATCAGTGGACGTAGGCATTTTCGTGCCGAACCACTTTAAAAAAATCTTGTCTCTTTTTAGCTTGTTCCTTTATGTCTTGGCTACTTGTTAAGTTTTATTCCTTTCTGTTGAACAAAATCCTATGGCATCTCCACTCAAGACGCACCGCGGCCTCATCTGGACTAGGCCTAACAGGTACGCTACGATTCTATGCACTCGCCAATGAGACACTTTTGCTCCAGCATCCCTCTGCTGCGGGTTAACTCATTGCGCGCCTGCCCTCAAAGCCAACTGTAATGAGCCGATTATAAGTCATCATAAAGGCCGACTATAGCCGATGGCAGCTCATTACGGCGTTCGGCTCGCCGGCAACTGTGAACCTACTTTAAGCCCCAACATAAGGTGTGGCCAGCCAGGGGTAGTTCACGGCCAACGGCACCCACGCTAGCCGGCCACGGTAAATCGAATAATACCCACGATTACGGACCATAATGGTTCGGGTAGTTACCGTGCGCGATCTCGGCTCCGATGTGTCTTAAGTGCGGCTGTGGTAAAAAAGAAAACTCCCCGCGGAGGCGTAAGATGGGTGACAAATGTCTCCAAGACCCACAGCTAGGGAAAGTGACTACAAAACCCGTTTGCCACGAACTTAAGCACATCGACGGCCTTCCGTGACTGGAAGTTTTACTTTTACTATATTTCCATTTCATTTAAATACTTTTCTCCTATCCTGTATAACAAACTCTAAGGTACAGGAAACCAAATAGGAAGCATTCGCTCATGAGAAACTAAGTCTGCATACTGGGTGGCAGGGTACTCAGCTATGTCCGTGAACAGTTACATAAGACACTCTAAGCTACCGCCTGCGAATGAAACATAAAGGGCGGTACTCTCTTTTCTTGTACATAAATACGTAACTATAGCTTGTACGTACAATAACATTGCAACACATGAAATTATATTTCTAGCAAAAAACTTAGCATCAAACACAACTAGAATCACAGGCATATACATAGTTATATTTCTCACGCAGCACATCAAGATGACAACAACATTTAAACATAACAACATCAACTTATATTATAAAATCACACGAAGTTATTCTTTGCAAATAATATTATTATAGTTACATGTCAATGACTAACGTAAACAGTGATAAAAAGAAATAAAAAGGTGGCAGCCGCGTCCACACTCCATCACCAACTTCCCCAGTCTACTTAGCCGCAGGATCAGAGCCCCCAGCATGTGGATCAGGAGTCCCACCTGTCCAGTTCAGAAGAGGAATTCATTAAACGAACGATCAAGTTATGAAAACACGGAAAGGAAAGAAAGGGAAAAGAATAACTCACCAGCATCCGCCGCTTGATCCTCATCATCCAACTGCACGCCCGCTTCCTCTGCAGCAAGCAGCCGCATCCCCTCCTTCACCGCCGCTTGCTCCTCCTTCGAGAACTGGGCAGTAACCGCATCCAAATTGAAAGCCTCTCCGCCTTCCTTACCCGCGTTCACCCTGGCCTCCTCTAAAGCCTGGAGATACACCTTGGCCATCACCCGAGGGTAATCGTCCATCCAAGACAAGCCGCCCTCCTTCCAAGTGTGGAAGTACATGTCCTGCAGCATCTCATCCATCATCCCCTCATTCTCCTCAAACTCCTTCACCCGGGCCTCGGAAGCTTGCAACTTGGCGACGGCAATGTCCCTCTCTGATTGGTATCTCAAGCAGTCAGCCTAGAGAGACCTCCTCATTTCCTCCTCCTTTAACTTGAGGGACCTCCTCATTTCCTCCATCTCCTCCTTCAACTCGGCCTGAGCCATCTCCGCAGCCTCGAGCCTCCCAGACAACTCCTCTACCCGCTCAAGATCCGCATTTCGAACCTCGTCCACCGTCGTAATGGCCATGTTAATCCGTTCCCTGCAGGCGACCTCCATCTTCCGTAATTCCGCCCTACTGGCCTTCTCCATCGTCTCTTTCAGCCGCTTGGAGGCTTCCTCATGCTGGGAAATCTGGATGGCTTGATCGGCGAGCTGCTTGGCCTGATCGGCAACTTTTAACCTCAACCGAATATTAGCACTCCCGATCTCTTCCCCGGCCTTGGCCAATTTAGCATGATGCTCCATTAACTTCTTGGTCTCTGCGGCCACCCGATCGATGTTAGCCTTGGCTTCGTCCCCCATGGTGACTATCCGTGTAGTAAGTAAATCAAGATCTAAAGACTTGGCCTCGTCCAGCACTCTTACCATGGGGTTGCGGGGAAGGAGGTGCTCGCCCGTGGCCTCATCAAATGAGATATCCCAAAAGCTCGGATCTAAATCAGGATGACCGGCAAAAGGGTCACGAGGCACGGGGCGAGGCACATCAGGACGCCTTATACGAATAACAGTTGGGCTCTTGAAAGGAGGATGAGGGGGGCCGGATTCCGTGCTCTCCTCCGTAGTATCACGAGGAGGCTGAGTAGGAAGCTGCGAACCAGGGGAAGACTCAAATAAGGAACGGCTCCGCTTCTTTTTCCGAATGCCCTCTTCAATGACCCCAAGAAGAGGGCGATAACTGACTACATCCCCAGTGCGACCAGTAGAGGGTTTCGCAGAAGCTCTCCTCGACTTAAACTGCTCAAGGCGGTGTCGAACGTCCGACGTTTTAACCACCTGGCCTGCCCCTGGAATAAAGAACAAGTGTTACGAACATACAATAATCCACAGTTCGAAAAATGTGTTAAGTTAAAAGGAAAGAAAAGTGAGAAGACACATCTATTATACAAACCCGGCGGAGGAGTGGGATACTGCAATAAGTCCTGGATCTCATTCCAGGACGGAAGTGAACCGTAAAAAATTTCTAAGTCCCTATCGAAAATGGAATCGGCAGAGGACAAAAGTTCACCTTGCATCGCCGGAATCGCCCTAGCTGAGGAACCCTTAGAGGATGGGTCAGTGCCAGCCACAGCTTTGCCGGTTTCCTTTGCCTTCTCCGTTTCCGACTCTCCCTCCGACTCCCCGAAGGCCCGACGGAGAGCCTCATCCAGTTCAAGGTCTTGCTCAGAGGTTAGGGCACCGACGCCACTACCACCTTGACCGTCGCCATCTCCTCCACCCTCCGACCCTTCTCCAACCTCGCCTCCTTCCTCCTCTTCTACACCTTCCTCCTCCGGGACAGTCGGAAAAGTACTTGGAGAAGGGCCATCAGACTTCTTCAGTTTCTTCCCCTCGACAACGGGACGCTCTGCAAAAGGCTCCCTCTTACCGCTCTTCACCATAGCCCCCTCCTTAGCTTTAGCAGCCTTCTCCTCAGCCGTGTCTCTTTGCTTAACCACGGACTGGTGCGGTAAGATCAAATTATACTCCAAGAGGGTTGCGTTCCTGATCAAGAAGGAGGCCGACCGGTCCCGTGCCGGAATAGCCTTTAGTTCAGCAGCCATTCGCACCAAGGAATCATCCTCCACGACTGCAATACCACCTGTCGCTAGCCAGAAATAGAAGCATGTCAGAAAAAACACTACAGTCAAAACATGGAAAGTATAAATGAAATCCATCTTACAGCCGGAAGTGAAAAGGCGGAAAGAAACAACATCGTCCTTGATGAAGAACCACTCTTTCTTGAACATGGTAAACTTGGAATATAAGTCCAGGACTGGTTTGAAGGGCACGGCCGCTTCCAGACTAATATACGGAGACCCCTTCTTATAGCCTCTCAGGTTGTACAAATATCGAATTTCCCGGTTAGAATGAGGACGCCCGTACCTCCTCTGGAAGATAACAAAAAGGCTCACCAGGATGGCATAAGAGTTAGGCTGAAGCTGGAAGGGAGCCACCTTCAAATATGTGGTGAAGCTTACTATCCAAGCGTTGATAGGAGGGATAGCACCGCACATGCAATGGTATCTGCTATAAGCAAAGTAGCCATCGGGAGGATTATATGGCATCACTCCATCTCCCGGCAGCAGCATAAGAGCCCTATCTATCCCGAAGGAACGGGATATGACGTCAAGTTGCTCCTCCTTTAGGGAGCTAGGAAAGCAATCAGGAGGGGAGATCAGAAGTTCCTGTGGACCATATCCATCCACTAGAGACCTCGGAATAGGTCGATGTTGCCCGGATCCTGGTTGGACTGGGGGCAAGGAAGAAGAAGACTCTCTTGTGCCTCTAGACTTCTTTCTGTCCGATCGTGTTTCCGCTTTGCGAGACATTTTCTGCAGCACAAGAAAAACTTGATATTAGAATAA
Organism: Allium cepa; assembly: GCA_030765085.1. Lineage (NCBI taxonomy): Eukaryota > Viridiplantae > Streptophyta > Magnoliopsida > Asparagales > Amaryllidaceae > Allium > Allium cepa. The sequence continues at coordinate 176,969,667 of CM060940.1, forward strand.
GAAGTATAGGAAAATAAACAAGCAAGTATCTAAAGCAAGCATATAAAAGCCTAAGATTTCGCTCAGGATTCAAATTCCGAGTCTCATTCGGTAGTTCCATTCGGCATTAGAGGTTCATCCGGTATAGAATTCGTTCGGTAATACGGTGCAAGCAAATTCATTCGGCAATGGGGCATGAAGTTCATTCGGCACTAAGGCCTTAAACTCATTCGGCATACAGAAACATTCGGTAATAAAGGCATTCGGCAATAGAGTGTGTACCTGATTCGGTAGAGATTTGGTTCGGCAGACGATTTGGTCCGGCAAGTCAGTTGATTCGGCTCTCTGGTTCGGTAAGGGAAAACCAAGGGGGGTACGGCCTCTATATATAGGCGAGCTCAGGGCCGCCGAACCAACTGGTTCGGCCCACCGGATAGGAACACCGGACCAATAACAAATATACCGAACCAACTAGATACCGAATGAAACCACAGCCGGATGAGAATAACCGGACCAACAAAAAACCGAATGAACTATCTCTCTACCAACGACAACCAGGAACTAGGGGCATGCAGAGCGCCTCATGCAGATAAGTACCGAACTCCAGAACTAACTAATAAAATGAGGATTATGACAACGATGAATAAGTTGTAAGTCTCTCACTAACATGGATTAATCGTTTACACGTGTACGCGACCACGAACGGTCCATAGGCACACTCTGAATGGTTATTAACCCTATTGTCGTGGGAATTTACACTTTGACACGCCTTTTTAAACTCGTAGGTTAAACGGATATTTGACTCTGATAATTATGAAATGGCTAAGCTACTTACACATGTACGGGGTCGCGAACGATCCCTAGGCATGCTCTGAGCTGGCGATAAACCATCTTGACAAACGATCCAAGGATCCACTCTGACATGAACCTGGCATCAATGATGCTAAGCCCCCTCGGGGCTTACTCTCTCGTCCCAAACAGCACAGTTCAATTCAACTCGAATATTTCGATCACGAACGGTTGTTGTTTGAAATCACTCTAAAACTGTAAATTCCTTTGCAGGACATCAACAGAATACGAACATCCAACCCATGGCGTTACAAAGCTAGACTTCCTACCACAAAGAAACAAAGCGCGACACATGCAAGCACGTGCCCCACTTTGGGGGGCAAATGTTGGGCGAATTCTCACCCAGGGGATCTTGAGACCAAGAAGCGTCAGTTTCACCCGGGTTCGCAACCTCCAATTCATTCGGCAAGGTACGCTCGGCATTCACACATGAAGCTTCATTCGGCAGTGCAAGCCCAAGTCCATCCGGCATAGCCAGCCTCCTTCCCTCCGCTCCACCGAACCAACGCCTCACCTACCCAATGCCGGTCCAAGTTCCTGCCGAACCAGCTTCAAAGTCACAACCAAGCCATACCGGATCAACGTCCTCTCCAATACCACCGGTCCAACCCCTTTCCCACATGACCGGACCACATACGACCGAACCAACCTTCAAGCTCACCACCGAACCAACTCCACGACCGAACCAACGCCACCGAGCCAAACCATACCTCACCACCGAATGGACCTCCGCTGAACCAGATGATTGCCAGTCCAAATTGCTTCAGCCCGGGCTCACCAGCAGTTATATACTTCCAAGACCCCTGCCCCCTACCTCATTCTATAAATAGAGGGGCAGGGGTACAACAATGGCAGACAAGTTTGAGAGCTCAAGCAAGGAAGGAACTTTCAAACTACTTTCATATACTTATATACGAAGCATTGTACTTGTAATCTGAAAGAAAGAAGATAATAACATATAAAGTGGACGTAGGCACATTCTGGCCGAACCACTATAAATCCGCGTGTCTTTTACATTTCAGCCCCTACTTCTTTTATATTTACATACTCATCTAAAATCATTGAAAATCACATATAATCAACTAAATAATACGACTTGGAGGTGTTTGTCCATTTTTTGTGCAAACAGGTTGTGAAAAAAATTATTAATATGAATTGTGATGTAAATTGAATTTACTTGAGTAAATTAATAATATGAATTTAAACAGATAAATTGAACCAATGAATTAATAATAAATCAAGATATGAAGTAATAATAATAACCGTGATTGTGTTGTATAAGTTATTTATAATAAATTTAGATGGTTTGTAAATGATGTTAGTATATAATAATAATAATAAAAAGGTAAACTAAGGGGAAATAAAATAGATTTAACTTAAGCATGGTTAAGTGGAATAAATTTTTATACATGATTTACAAATGAATTTATATGAAATAGGTTAAACAAAAAGTGAAACAATTGGAATTTCACAAACTGAATTGAATAAAGTTGAATATAATGAATTTGTAACGAGTGTTAATAAATTGAAAGAAATCAATGGAATGTAAACAAATTAAAAGTGGATGAAACAAATATAAACAATTAAAATAAATCGATTATACGTAAATATATATTGAATTGTAATGAATCAAAGGTGAGTGCAATGAATATTAGTTGATTGAATAAAAATGGATTAAAACCAAATTAGCTGAATGTAAATCCATTAAAAGCAAAGGAATCAAATATAAATCTATTGTATAATTAACAAAAAAATAATATTAATTGGTGAATGTGAATCAATTTAAAATATATGCAATGTGGTGTGGAATTAAATTACTTAAGTATAATTAATTATTTGAATTATTGAAACGAAAAATGGGAGTAAAAGATAAAAAAAGAAAAATGAATGTAACTATAAAAGAGTGTAAATTAATAGAATGTAAATATATTAATGTTGGTAAATGCATGCAAAATCAATTGGAAGTAAATAAATTGAATAAAAAATCAATGGAACACACATCTAATTGAATAAAAGTTGGTTGAATTCAAATAAATTGAATCGAGCTAATTTGTTAATAAAAATTGAATGTTATTAAGAATGAGTGTATAATTTAAATATTGACATTGAAATTGAAAATTGTGATAGTTATGAATTGAATTGAATGAATACTGATTTGTTAGATGATTTTTTTGTTTTAAATCCTTGTTTAATTGTTTAAGTGCATATAATGGTTGTATAGTTGCATTTTTTGTGCTCGTGCTTGAGATTTGGATTAGAATGCATGTTTTATACTTATTAGAACTATTCGTGTTTTACATCTTATTATAAGTGACTAACATTCCAAACTGAGTTGAGATAGGTACATACGAAGATCGTTTGGATGTATGCGTGGATTTTGCATGCTTTTACTTACTTAATACAAGCGAACGTGCTTGTATTATTATTAATAAGGTACGTATCTCGGATTACATATCGCGAATTTATATATTTTCCCGTCGGGATGCCTCATCATTGAGATGGGATGTATATTTGATATATATTGTTATATTCGTGTTATATATTGAATTGTAAAATTTTTGCGATCGAGCAGCGCAAAGGCGACTCTGCCAAAATTTTCCGTAAATCCAGAAGTTAAGAAAATTTTCAAGTTTTAAAATTTTATAAGTTGTTTTTCTATATAAATTATATTTTCCGTAAATTGATATTGAAATGGCGTAGTAGAAGCGTAGAATAGTTTTGCAACTAGGATGGTATGTTTTATAAGTAAATTATTTCGAAAAAATATTGTGTGTTAAATTCCGTACTTTACGCCTTTTCGGGAACGAAAAGTTTTAAGTGTGGGAGTATGTAACGACCTGTATTTTAACTATTTTAAATTATGGAATTTGATACAATTACTAAATAAAGATGGTTAGAATTAAATTTAATGATTTATTAATCTTGATTTATTGGATAATTGAATTGTTTAAATTTAATACTGGAAATTATTTGGATAATTGAATTATGGAATTAATGTGATTAAAAATGGTATTAGAAATTGATTCAAATTTTATATAAATATGAATGAAGATTGTTAATATTTAAAATTGGATTTTAATGCGAATAATTTAAAATTTGAAATTTTATATTTTAAATTAACGAGTTAAAATATCCATTTTGGCCACTGTCTCGGATTTCGACGAAACCCGTTTCATCGGTTCCGAAATAATGAATTATTATTGGATTTCAAGTTTCGTAGCGATCAGACTTGTCGTTTGGCCATACGAGCTTAAAACGCATAGAAATTTATTTTGGAATTCGACATAATAATTGACTTTGAAAAGCTATCTTCCGCATATGATCGAATTAGCCATCGAAACTAGTTCCATTGTGTTCAGAATGAGGGTAAAACATTATGAACACCTAGCGGCACACTTCTTTTAGAATTCGGTTTTGTTCAGGCCACCCGGGCAAGATATTTTCGTAATAAATAATAAATATATATACAACGCGAACAAAACTATTCAAATAAGTATAATCCACGTCCCTTTTTCATGCCATATCTCGCTCCTTCCGCTTTATCTTCAGATTCAAATCGACGAATAAAAAAAATATATCACAGCCGATCGAAAAAAATGGTTGCATCTGGGAGACGAACGCGTGCAGTCCTGAAGGCGGAGCGTGATGGCGATGGAGGGAGCGGCGGCTCTGGGGGAAGGACGCATTCATTGATTTAAGGTTCGGGCCGACTGTGGTTTTGGGTTGCACGGTCGTGGAAGGAGCACTACGAGGCGCGTGTGATGGTGTGCCTAGGTGGATCCCTTGTGGTCCTTGACTGAGCGTATGGAGAAGGGACAATCGCGACAATGAGTTTTTGTGTGTTCCTAGGGCACGAGCGTGAAGATGAGAGGGAGAATTAATCGCGCGATTAAACTGATGTAACGACCCAGAATTTTTATAAATTAAAATTTGAATATTTAATTAATTTTAAATATTAATGAGTGAATTTATAAGTCAAATAAATTTTTATTTGAATTTTTGGATTTAATTGAATAATTAAATCGATAATTTAATACGTTAAATTTTGGAAATAATTGAAAATATAGTTAGATATGATTGAAAATGATTTGTAAAATTTTATTTTATCATATGGAAGTTAGAACGATATTTTAGAACTTTTAAAATCGAATTTAAAGTTAATTTGTGAAAATTGAATATTTTAATATTTAAATCGACTAGTGAAAATAGTCAATTTTTGAACAGTCTCAGAATTGAACGAAACCAGTTCCATTGGATCCGTAATAGTTAGTTATTACCAGATTTCAATTTTCGTGACAATCGGAGTTATCGTTTGATCGTGGCAGCTCGAAACGCATCGATTTATTTTTAATTTAAATTTGACGAGTTAAAATAGCCATTTTTCAAAAAGTCTCGGATTTCGATGAAACTAGTTTCACCGGATCCGTAATGTGATATTATTGTAAGGTTTCAAATTTCGTGTCGATTGGATTTACCGTTTGTCTTGTACAAATTAAAACGCCTAGAAAATCGCTTAAATCGGTTTAATTCAAATTGAGCGTTTATAGCCATAACTCGCACAGATGTCCGAATTAGCTTTCGAAACCTGTTCCATTGTGTCCAGAACGCGGGGTAAACCCTAGAAACGCTGGTTACGGCGCGTAAATCGGAGTTCGGAATTTCCGGATGAATAGTGTTCGATTTTTCTTTATAAATAGACCAACACCTTCATAATTTTAGAAAAAAAAAATAAAAACCTAATCTAAAACCCTAGCCGCCTCTTTATTCACCAATGGCCAGAAATTGCTCTCACTTTTCCCTCAATCTCTCTCAATCCAGCAAGAATTAGCCAAAGTTGTTAACTACAACATTGAAGATCATGAAGAGAGCTTTCAATCCATACGGTTGAGATCGTGTTTGGAGCATCGTAGGACGAGCTATGGGGGGCCGACCGTGCTGCCTTGCGCACGCATTTCTAGGAGAAGGAGGGGGCCGAGCTTGCTCTGGTTGAGGCCGTGCATAGGTGGTGGAAGGGGCTGCGAAGTGGAGTAATCTGATCGAGTTGCAAGTGAACGTGGAGGAAGAATTAATTAACCCTAATTCTTGGATATGGGTTTGGAGTTTGTGTGCTCTACCTGATGATGGAGAGGAAGATGGGATACACGGCCTGATGTTGAGCAGTGCAAATCCAAGGGCCCAGGTTGATTAGGGTGTTAAAATTGTTAATTTAGTTGTAATTATAGTTATTAAAAATCGTGTAAACTTGTAAAATCAATATCTTTTTCATACGAGGTCGAAAACGCGCGAAACCAGTTGCGTTGGAATCGTATGGACGAGTACTACGCGATGAAATTGGATTGGAGTCGTTTGGAGTTAGTGAGAATTTTGGGTAAAATTAAACGTCCGTTTAATTTTATTCGAAATAAATCGCTAAAACGGAATTTAAAATCAAGGTGAGAACTTCTCACTCAATCGAATCAGTTTCGATTTTATTTTAAATAGTTAGATTTAAAATATTTGAATACATGTTTGAATGTTGATTGATATCTATTGATTGTTAAAATAGACATTATACGCCGTTAGTAAGCGGATGTTATTTATTAAAAACATATACCGCGAATATTTCATAAACAGTGAAATTGGTATTATAAATAATATCAATATATATATATTGGCATATGTATATATTGGAGTTATTGATTTCCTGCATTTTTTGTTTAGCGGATGAGACCCTATTGCGCCGTTATTAAGCGGATAATATTTATTAAAAACATATACCGCGATAATTTCGTACTGGAGCGAAATTGGTATTGTGCTAATGTTTGTGGATGCAGGAAAACAGGTTGGAGGGATCCAACTGGATTCCTCAACAGTATTTATTTGATTATGGATATTTTGATATTCGTTGATTATCATATACGATATATGATATCGTTGTAGTTGTGATTGACTATTTGGTGTGTAGCATCATTGGACCAAATTTTGGGATTTTAAAATGATTTTTAAAGTGATTTTTGAGAATATACTATATTTTAGAATCGATCCATTTTAAAATAATTAAACGCTATAATTTTTAAAGTTATAAAATTATGGTTTTTTGTGAAATACAGTTAAAAGCTGATTTTTGAGAAATATGAACTAATGGTTTTATAAAATAGTTTAATCGGGATTTTAGAATTCATTGTGAAAAGTTTAAATATAGGATTTATAAAATTTAATTATTTTATGAATCAAAAAAAATGGTGAAATTATAAAGGAGATTAAATATGTTTTAAAAGGATAATATAAATTTATTTATATTAAGAGATTTATAAATGGATATTTATAAATTGAAATATGGACATTATAAAACGAGTCTTTATAAGTGTTTGAATGAAGTGAAAATGAATTTCATAATTGAATGGAATTTATAGAATTTTATACGGTGAAGTTATAAATGGAATTTTATAAGCAGTAGGTTTATAAAATTTATTAAGTTATTAAAATAATGATTTTGGATAAATGAATGAATCTTATAAGTTATAAGATTTATAATTTGGGAAGTTAAAAAGAACGATTTTGTAAAATAATCGTTTTATAAGTATTTAACTTATAATATGAACGTTTAGTTTATAATTTAGTTATAAACTAGAATAGGTTAATAAAAAAAAAATTTATAAAAAGGAAGTTTTTATAAATAAATAGAAATGGAATTTATAAACGTTGTTTTATAAATTCGCAAATGACTTATTTTGACAAGAAAATTTGTTGAAACCTATGAGTGGAGTTATATTCACATTTTTGAATAGTGAATAATCCTTTGAATTAAAATGAATAAAAGGATGAAATTGTTAATGAAGTATATTCACGTTTTTGAATAGTGAATAACACGTTAAAGAAATTGTTTTGGATTTGGATGTTTTAAATAGAATTAAAACGATCGAACAATGTTTTAAAATGTGTTGAGATTCGAAACCATAGATTTCGACATTTATTGTTGAAATAGACGTTTTCGAGAAATAGAAGGAAATAGTGGACTATAACACTGTTGTTATAGTAAATGATTTCCGAAAGGAAATGTTTTGTATAGTATTGGGATTTATATATCTATTTTTTTTCCGAATCCATATACTAGTGATTTTGGTTTGTCGTAACGATGTTTTACGTAACATTCGTTTTGGCCCAAATAAATATGTTTAAGAGAATGATTTCCTTAAAGAATGAAATATATACTTAATCTCGATTTAAGTATATTGAATATTTTCCAAGTGTTGAAAATAAATAAAATTTGTGAATTACTTATTAAATAATTATAGAATTGTTTTCCAATATGAAGTGATATTTAGAATTTATCTTTTTGAAGATAAATTGAAAATGGATAATTGAAATCGAATATTCATAGATATTTTGGATTATAAATTCACTAAGGTATTTATAAAAGAAAGTGGAATTGGTTTAAAAATAAATATTGATTTATTTTTGAAGTGTGAAATTATATATCTAGTGAAGATATTTTTGGAAAATAAATAATTTGGAAAATTATTTGGAAACTGGTGATGTGTGCATATCCAGTGATAGTTCAATAACCGACTATCAATATTTCCCTTTGAATGGGTAATTGATGTGATTTGTTTGAATGTGAATGCTACACTTATTTTTGAATAAGCGCTCACTATTCGGGTTAACCGGGAAAGGACCATGGGGTCGTATAACCCATTCCGAATATGTGATACGTCGTTATGAATTGCATTGAAGATCGGTGTTGAAGACCTGGTATTTGCGAGAGCGATAGGATGACCTGTCGATTGTCTCTGCACTGAGTTGCAGCGGTATAGAGACTCCCTAAGTGATGGGAAATCCGGTCAGGATTGTGAATATCCGGATTGCAAGGACTTCTTTGTAAGTGCCTTCGGTTTTGTTCGATCCCGGAACAGACTTGTATGGATTGTATGTCTGACGTTACAAATTGAGATATAAAGCAGATTTCATTCAAATATATTTCTGTTGGTGGCGGAGAATTTATTCTTTTAGCTTAACACCCTTCTCTGAGACGTACGAGCTCAGAGGTTATATAGTTGAAGTTATCAGCGATATATTCCCAATTTGGTAATGTGACATGCTGAGTGTTGCTGTAAATGATCATTGTGTTGATTATTTGTGATAGGATCGTTTATTTGATCGTCCATCCTGGTGATCATTGTGTTGATCATTTGTTGACCCAAAGCATGGCTTTTGTATAAAGTATGTTTTTGTGGACGTGAATTCGTCGAACCTCACACCTCGGAAATGGTCAAAACAGGAAAGATGCGGCAAGGTTATGAGGGGTAGCTCCCTTTAGGGTATGTACATTTCCTTCTGGATAGAGGTGGTATCATGGTATGGAGCCCAGATATTTAACCTATGTGGTTACTACGAATTTATTACTTTGTGGTTGTTGGTTATCGGGATCCCGTGAGAAAGGTCGTTTACGATCGGGGAATGGCGTGCTCGTGTCCGTAGTTACCCAGTTAGGGGTAACCCGGCCTTGTGTTGGCAGAGTTCCGGTTTGGTTCTCGGGGATGTCTTTCCAGAGGCATTCTCATGTGGCAATGGGAAGTTCCTTGGCCTGACCATTTGTTGGAAATCCAAAGAAACAATACGAAACTTGTACGGTTTTAGTTGTAGAACCTGCCATCTAATATGGTAGCTATTAGTAGGCATAATATAATGGTACCTATGCTGGCTAAGATTTATATTCTACTTTCGAAATGAATTTCTCCTACACTATGCACTAATAATAATATGAAATGTTCTTTTAAATGCGTATCAAGCATCTTTGGCTATCATAAGGAGAAATCTTCTCCAAGTCTGCGTTTGCATTGTGTGTGTGGCAGGAGGTCTTATGGTAGTCTCATTTTTAAAAGCATTGCGAATTGAATTTAAAAATATCTCTCTATTTTGATTTTAAAGTTAAATAAACTGTTTTGAGTTCTCACACCAGTCACATGACTGACTCGGAGTTTATTGTTTTCCTTCCTAAACTCTGGGTGCCCACCAATTTCCACACGGGCAGTCAAGAGTAAGGTTTATCAGGATATTCTGGATATTCTGGAGTTGCTGGAGGCAAGATGGATGGCATGGCGTATTACTAGTTTATATAGTATTTCTTTTTCCGCTGCACTAGTTGTTATTGTTGTACACTCTGATGATATGATGTAATGAAATGTGATGTAATGTAATAACTGATATAGTTCTTTGTTTAAAGATTATTCATTTATTATTATATGTTGTTCCGCTGCGAATTGTGAGATTCTGATGTTGTTCTGTTGTTTTCTTTCTGTTCCGTTCTATGTTTTCAAAATGTTCTCTATTCTCTTTTCCTTCTATTTTAAAATGTTCTATCTTCTGTTTTCTCTCCTCCCTATTTTCTATCTTTTTCTCTGCTCTTTTCTTAATTTCTTCTTTCTTAAACCCATAACTATTCGGTTTTTCGGCAACGAAAAATCGACTCGTTACATTTGGTATCAGAGCATATGGTTAAGCGACAACCATGGTTCTGTTGGGTGTTATTCATTAGAGATAGAGTCAGTAGTACTCTAGAATGAGTTTGAGTGTAATAATATCTATGAGAGCGTATTTGTTAGTGAATATAAAATTGTTTTATATTGTGTTGACTTATCGGTTGATTGTTTATAGATTTCGGTCGATGTAGTCTTGCTAACTATCGTAGATAGGAGTTTCTAAACTCTTAAACAAGATAAACCGACATAATATTGTTTTAAATTGGGTAAATGAAATAGTTTTACCTTGATTATATTTTATATATAAAGAAAATAATTTTTCAAAATTATTAAAGTGAAAATAAGTTGATTGTTTAGTTGTTTGAATAATCTAAATAAAAGAATAAATTTTATAAGCAAAAAGAATTATAAGAGTTAAATTATAATTAAAGTGATTTACAATTGAGAAATAAACTTATATATATAAGAAGTGAAACTATATGAATATATTTATGAATATGAGTTGAAAATAAAAATGAATTTAAAGTTAAATGAAATATGAACTTAAGTTATATAAATAAAATTCAACTTTTGTAATAGAATTGAATGAATGGATTGAATATTAATCAATTAAATGTGAATTAAGTTGATATGAAATAATGAATACAAGTTTTAATTCATTAAAATCTAATGTTATTAGAAAGTTGAATAATTGAATGAAAATCAATTAAATTAAACCAATTATAAGCAAAGGAATTTGGTTGTAATTAATATACATTGATTGTCATATGATTGTTAGTTGATTGTTTATAATTCATTAAGTATTAATGAAATTGGAAGTTAAATGAATCTTGAATGAAATGAATTTGAATTGGAAGTGAACCAACTTGAATATGAATTAGTGAATATAAACTAATTGAAAATGAATGTTAGTAAAAACATCCACTGTATATGAATCAAATAGGATTAAATTGAAAAATCAATTCATTGAATATTAATGAGAATATGAATGAATATTTATTAGTTGGATGATAGTTGGTTGATGTTTGAATATAATTGCTTTATTGCAGTTGCTATGTTGACATATATAGTTATTATGTTACTATATGTTGTATATTGATACATTGTCTATATACATGATTCTCATGTTGTTTGTTGAGTAATTAGTAGGTGCGGATCGCGTTTGCTTCGCATTTGGAGCTCGCTTTCGCGCTATATTAGCCGTATATGCTTGCTAATAAAAATATAAGGTACATATCTCGGATTACATATCGTACTTTTACACTTTTTTCCCTGCGGGATGCCTCATTACTTGATGAGATGTATATTTGTGATATATATACTGTCATTTTTTTTTTCGGATCGAGCCGCGCAAAGGAGACTATGGCGAATTTTTCCGAAAATTTAAGGCGTTAGAAAATTTTTGAGAAAATGAGAAAATTTTGAAAACTTTAACTTTGATTTTGAATTGAAAGTTAAATAATAGTAGTTGTTTTTGAAAAGATAACTAAGTATGATTTGAAAACTTAGTAAAGTATTGTAAGAAGTATAACCATGGATTTATGGAAAATTAATAGAATTCTTTAACTTTTCTTACTTATAATTTCGAGGACGAAATTCTTTTAAGGGGGGAAGATTGTAACGACCCAGAATTTTTATAAATTAAAATTTGAATATTTAATTAATTTTAAATATTAATGAGTGAATTTATAAGTCAAATAAATTTTTATTTGAATTTTTGGATTTAATTGAATAATTAAATCGATAATTTAATACGTTAAAATTTGGAAATAATTGAAAATATAGTTAGATATGATTGAAAATGATTTGTAAAATTTTATTTTATCATATGGAAGTTAGAACGATATTTTAGAACTTTTAAAATCGAATTTAAAGTTAATTTGTGAAAATTGAATATTTTAATATTTAAATCGACTAGTGAAAATAGTCAATTTTTGAACAGTCTCAGAATTGAACGAAACCAGTTCCATTGGATCCGTAATAGTTAGTTATTACCGGATTTCAATTTTCGTGACAATCGGAGTTAACGTTTGATCGTGGCAGCTCGAAACGCATCGATTTATTTTTAATTTAAATTTGACGAGTTAAAATAGCCATTTTTCAAAAAGTCTCGGATTTCGACGAAACTAGTTTCATCAGATCCATAATGTGATATTATTGTAAGGTTTCAAATTTCGTGTCGATAGGATTTACCGTTTGTCCTGTACAAATTAAAACGCCTAGAAAATCGTTTAAATCGGTTTAATTCAAATTGAGCGTTTATAGCCATAACTCGCACAGATGTCCGAATTAGCTTTCGAAACCTGTTCCATTGTGTCCGGAACGCGGGGTAAATCCTAGAAACGCTGGTTACGGCGCGTAAATCGGAGTTCGGAATTTCCGGATGAATAGTGTTCGATTTTTCTTTATAAATAGACCAACACCTTCATAATTTTAGAAAAAAAAATAAAAACCTAATCTAAAACCATAGCCGCCTCTTTATTCACCAATGGCCAGAAATTGCTCTCACTTTTCCCTCAATCTCTCTCAATCCAGCAAGAATTAGCCAAAGTTGTTAACTACAACATTGAAGATCATGAAGAGAGCTTTCAATCCATACGGTTGAGATCGTGTTTGGAGCATCGTAGGACGAGCTATGGGGGGCCGACCATGCTGCCTTACGCACGCATTTCTAGGAGAAGGAGGGGGCCGAGCTTGCTCTGGTTGAGGCCGTGCATAGGTGGTGGAAGGGGCTGCGAAGTGGAGTAATCTGATCGAGTTGCAAGTGAACGTGGAGGAAGAATTAATTAACCCTAATTCTTGGATATGGGTTTGGAGTTTGCGTGCTCTACCTGATGATGGAGAGGAAGATGGGATACACGGCCTGATGTTGAGCAGTGCAAATCCAAGGGCCCAGGTTGATTAGGGTGTTAAAATTGTTAATTTAGTTGTAATTATAGTTATTAAAAATCGTGTAAACTTGTAAAATCAATATCTTTTTCATACGAGGTCGAAAACGCGCGAAACCAGTTGCGTTGGAATCGTATGGATGAGCACTACGCGATGAACTTGGATTGGAGTCGTTTGGAGTTAGTGAGAATTTTGGGTAAAATTAAACGTCCGTTTAATTTTATTCGAAATAAATCGCTAAAACGGAATTTAAAATCAAGGTGAGAACTTCTCACTCAATCGAATCAGTTTCGATTTTATTTTAAATAGTTAGATTTAAAATATTTGAATACATGTTTGAATGTTGATTGATATCTATTGATTGTTAAAATAGACATTATACGCCGTTAGTAAGCGGATGTTATTTATTAAAAACATATACCGCGAATATTTCATAAACAGTGAAATTGGTATTATAAATAATATCAATATATATATATATATTGGCATATGTATATATTGGAGTTATTGATTTCCCGCATTTTTTGTTTAGCGGATGAGACCCTATTGCGCCGTTATTAAGCGGATAATATTTATTAAAAACATATACCACGATAATTTCGTACTGGAGCGAAATTGGTATTGTGCTAATGTTTGTGGATGCAGGAAAACAGGTTGGAGGGATCCAACTGGATTCCTCAACAGTATTTATTTGATTATGGATATTTTGATATTCGTTGATTATCATATACGATACACGATATCGTTGTTGTCGCGATTGACTATTTGGTGTGTAGCATCATTGGACCAAATTTTGGGATTTTAAAATGATTTTTAAAGTGAATTTTGAGAATATACTATATTTTAGAATCGATCCATTTTAAAATAATTAAACGCTATAATTTTTAAAGTTATAAAATTATGGTTTTTTGTGAAATACAGTTAAAAGCTGATTTTTGAGAAATATGAACTAATGGTTTTATAAAATAGTTTAATCGGGATTTTAGAATTCATTGTGAAAAGTTTAAATATAGGATTTATAAAATTTAATTATTTTATGAATCAAAAAAAATGGTGAAATTATAAAGGAGATTAAATATGTTTTAAAAGGATAATATAAATTGATTTATATTAAGAGATTTATAAATGGATATTTATAAATTGAAATATGGACATTATAAAACGAGTCTTTATAAGTGTTTGAATGAAGTGAAAATGAATTTCATAATTGAATGGAATTTATAGAATTTTATACGGTGAAGTTATAAATGGAATTTTATAAGCAGTAGGTTTATAAAATTTATTAAGTTATTAAAATAATGATTTTGGATAAATGAATGAATCTTATAAGTTATAAGATTTATAATTTGGGAAGTTAAAAAGAACGATTTTGTAAAATAATCGTTTTATAAGTATTTAACTTATAATATGAACGTTTAGTTTATAATTTAGTTATAAACTAGAATAGGTTAATAAAAAAAAAATTTATAAAAAGGAAGTTTTTATAAATAAATAGAAATGGAATTTATAAACGTTGTTTTATAAATTCGCAAATGACTTATTTTGACAAGAAAATTTGTTGAAACCTATGAGTGGAGTTATATTCACATTTTTGAATAGTGAATAATCCTTTGAATTAAAATGAATAAAAGGATGAAATTGTTAATGAAGTATATTCACGTTTTTGAATAGTGAATAACACGTTAAAGAAATTGTTTTGGATTTGGATGTTTTAAATAGAATTAAAACGATCGAACAATGTTTTAAAATGTGTTGAGATTCGAAACCATAGATTTCGACATTTATTGTTGAAATAGACGTTTTCGAGAAATAGAAGGAAATAGTGGACTATAACACTGTTGTTATAGTAAATGATTTCCGAAAGGAAATGTTTTGTATAGTATTGGGATTTATATATCTATTTTTTTTCCGAATCCTTATAATAGTGATTTTGGTTTGTCGTAACGATGTTTTACGTAACATTCGTTTTGGCCCAAATAAATATGTTTAAGAGAATGATTTCCTTAAAGAATGAAATATATACTTAATCTCGATTTAAGTATATTGAATATTTTCCAAGTGTTGAAAATAAATAAAATTTGTGAATTACTTATTAAATAATTATAGAATTGTTTTCCAATATGAAGTGATATTTAGAATTTATCTTTTTGAAGATAAATTGAAAATGGATAATTGAAATCGAATATTCATAGATATTTTGGATTATAAATTCACTAAGGAATTTATAAAAGAAAGTGGAATTGGTTTAAAAATAAATATTGATTTATTTTTGAAGTGTGAAATTATATATCTAGTGAAGATATTTTTGGAAAATAAATAATTTGGAAAATTATTTGGAAACTGGTGATGTGTGCATATCCAGTGATAGTTCAATAACCGACTATCAATATTTCCCTTTGAATGGGTAATTGATGTGATTTGTTTGAATGTGAATGCTACACTTATTTTTGAATAAGCGCTCACTACTCGGGTTAACCGGGAAAGGACCATGGGGTCGTATAACCCATTCCGAATATGTGATACGTCGTTATGAATTGCATTGAAGATCGGTGTTGAAGACCCGGTATTTGCGAGAGCGATAGGATGACCTGTCGATTGTCTCTGCACTGAGTTGCAGCGGTATAGAGACTCCCTAAGTGATGGGAAATCCGATCAGGATTGTGAATATCCGGATTGCAAGGACTTCTTTGTAAGTGCCTTCGGTTTTGTTCGATCCCGGAACAGACTTGTATGGATTGTATGTCTGACGTTACAAATTGAGATATAAAGCAGATTTCATTCAAATATATTTCTGTTGGTGGCGGAGAATTTATTCTTTTAGCTTAACACCCTTCTCTGAGACGTACGAGCTCAGAGGTTATATAGTTGAAGTTATCAGCGATATATTCCCAATTTGGTAATGTGACATGCTGAGTGTTGCTGTAAATGATCATTGTGTTGATTATTTGTGATAGGATTGTTTATTTGATCGTCCATCCTGGTGATCATTGTGTTGATCATTTGTTGACCCAAAGCATGGCTTTTGTATAAAGTATGTTTTTGTGGACGTGAATTCGTCGAACCTCACACCTCGGAAATGGTCAAAACAGGAAAGATGCGGCAAGGTTATGAGGGGTAGCTCCCTTTAGGGTATGTACATTTCCTTCTGGATAGAGGTGGTATCATGGTATGGAGCCCAGATATTTAACCTATGTGGTTACTACGAATTTATTACTTTGTGGTTGTTGGTTATCGGGATCCCGTGAGAAAGGTCGTTTACGATCGGGGAATGGCGTGCTCGTGTCAGTAGTTACCCAGTTAGGGGTAACCCGGCCTTGTGTTGGCAGAGTTCCGGTTTGGTTCTCGGGGATGTCTTTCCAGAGGCATTCTCATGTGGCAATGGGAAGTTCCTTGGCCTGACCATTTGTTGGAAATCCAAAGAAACAATACGAAACTTGTACGGTTTTAGTTGTAGAACCTGCCATCTAATATGGTAGCTATTAGTAGGCATAATATAATGGTACCTATGCTGGCTAAGATTTATATTCTACTTTCGAAATGAATTTCTCCTACACTATGCACTAATAATAATATGAAATGTTCTTTTAAATGCGTATCAAGCATCTTTGGCTATCATAAGGAGAAATCTTCTCCAAGTCTGCGTTTGCATTGTGTGTGTGGCAGGAGGTCTTATGGTAGTCTCATTTTTAAAAGCATTGCGAATTGAATTTAAAAATATCTCTCTATTTTGATTTTAAAGTTAAATAAACTGTTTTGAGTTCTCACACCAGTCACATGACTGACTCGGAGTTTATTGTTTTCCTTCCTAAACTCTGGGTGCCCACCAATTTCCACACGGGCAGTCAAGAGTAAGGTTTATCAGGATATTCTGGATATTCTGGAGTTGCTGGAGGCAAGATGGATGGCATGGCGTATTACTAGTTTATATAGTATTTCTTTTTCCGCTGCACTAGTTGTTATTGTTGTACACTCTGATGATATGATGTAATGAAATGTGATGTAATGTAATAACTGATATAGTTCTTTGTTTAAAGATTATTCATTTATTATTATATGTTGTTCCGCTGCGAATTGTGAGATTCTGATGTTGTTCTGTTGTTTTCTTTCTGTTCCGTTCTATGTTTTCAAAATGTTCTCTATTCTCTTTTCCTTCTATTTTAAAATGTTCTATCTTCTGTTTTCTCTCCTCCCTATTTTCTATCTTTTTCTCTGCTCTTTTCTTAATTTCTTCTTTCTTAAACCCATAACTATTTGGTTTTTCGGCAACGAAAAATCGACTCGTTACAACTGAGATGGGTAATTATCTTAATATTTAAATGTCAATTAAGCTTATAATTTATTTCAAATATGTATTGATTCGTACTATATTCACACGAGGTTGGAATTGAGTGACATTGTCATGTTGGAATCGTGTCAAAACCTTCTACATTGTGGAGCTAGATTCGAAATTGTTTGGAGAGTTTGGATTTTTTTTCTAATTCAATCCGAGGTGAGTATTTACGCTCACGTTTGACTATTTTATTTTTATGTTGGTAATTTTTTTATCGTAAAGTAATTTTAATTTGTTGATGGTTGTTGGATAAATTTAAATTGACATTTGATTGACACCTGAATTTATTGATAGGATTTGAATTGATAGTTAGATTAAATTAGAATTTAATAGCTTGTAAAATCCCTGATTTTCGGTAATTGGTTCATTGTTGTGATTATTGACTGTTTAGTTGATTGATTTTGATGGATGGAAATTGGTTGATACTTGAATGATTAAATGGATAATTATTTTGATATATCATGTTATCATCCTATATATTATTTACAGTATATAAATCTGTAAATTGAATTATTTTGAATAAATTAATTAATAGGTTGAAATGATATATACCTATGATATTTTTTGGACTGAAATGATATATATCTGTATCTGAAATTTAAATTGAGATAATTGATTCATTTGGCCATAGGATAGAGAATTATATATGGACACCAGATGGGTTAAATTAAATCATTTTAAAATTTGTTTTGAAATTATTTAAATGATTTGATTTTAAGAAATGGAAAATCGAATTTATGGAAATTGAATTATTTTCGAACTGGAGCTTGAAATGTTGAAATTTAAATTTGATAAACGAAATTGTTTAAATAATTGAATTTGAGATTTTAAGGTATAATCAAAATAAAATTTGAATTTCAGAAATTGATTTTTTTTAAAGATTGGATATTTATTTGGACTTTGAATATTTCTAAGTAAAAGGTGATATAAAATGATATTTCAAAATTAAGCTCAGAAATTAATTATAGCTGGATTTTAAATTGAACATAAAGGTAAATTTTATTTAAGTGCTTTGAATTGATAGTTTGGAAATCAAACTCGAAATCGTACAAAATCGAAATGGTTTTAATTTGAAATTAGAATTGAAATTAATCTGAAATTGGAAATAAATTAATTTGGAATTGAAATTTATTTGGAATTGGAATTGGAATTGAAATTTATTTGGAATCGAAGTAAAATTCGACTTGAAATCAAAATTTAATCGATTAAATCAGAATGGAAATTGGAACTGGTTTGAATTGGAAAATTTGTAAAGTGAACCGTTTTGACTTTGAAACTTTTTTTAAATGAATTATTTTAGTATAAACGGATAAAAATCTATATTCTTTAAATACTCAAATTATTTTGATTTTCCAAATTATTTTGCTACATAAACCATTTTTTTGATACTCAAAACTTTTCCTATTAAACTATTTTAACTATATAATTATTTAAAACAATTAAAACTATTTTCTAAAATTCAAACTGGTCAAATGGGTGAAATGTTTATATTTAAATCTTGGATTCAAATGCGAATTGGGTTATAGTGAAGTATAACCATAATGTTAAGATCCTTCTAGGTGAATAGATATTTCAAAGACTTATGGTCGTTAAAAAGAATGAAGTGCTCTCCCAAAAGATAACGACGCCAAATCTTCAAAGCAAAGACAATGGCTGCAAGCTCTAAATCATGGGTAGCGTACCGAACCTCATTCAGATTGAATTGCCTAGAAGCATAGGCAACTACCCGATCTCTCTACATCAGAACAACACCGAGGCCACTATGACTGGCATCGGTATAAATGATAAGATCTTTGTTCCCTTTAGGAACCACAAGGACGGGGGCATTAGTGAGAAGCTCCTTCAATTTCTAAAAAGAAGCCTCACACTTATCGGACCAAATGAATCGAACGCCTTTCCTCGTAAGGCTAGTCAATGGAAGCACGATACGGGAAAGTCTTTAATGAAACGGCGGTAATAACCAGCCAAACCCAGAAAACTACGAATTTCGTGAACATTCTCAGGCCTCTTCCAACTCTAAATAGCCTCGATCCTAGAAGGATCAACGGAAATACCTTCTGAAGATACAACATGGCCTAAGAACTTCACTTGCTTTTCCCAGAAGTGACACTTAGAAAGTTTTGCTTTGAGTTGATGCTTTCGGAGAGTACTCAAAACAATTCTAAGATGTCGAGCATGGCCCTCTTCGAACTTAGAATATACTAGAATGTCATCAATGAAACTTATCAAGATATTCTCGGAATACTCGATTCATAAGATTGACAAAGTAGGCAAGTGCATTCGTCAATCCGAACGGCATGACGAGCCACTCATAAGAACCATAGCGAGTGCAGAATGCGGTGAGAGAATACTATCTTCCGCGACTTGGAGCTGGCGAAAACCAGTGGCAAGGTCTAACTGTGAAAAGACCTTAGCACCACTCAACTGATCGAACATGTCATCAATCCTCGGTAAAGGATAACGATTCTTGATGGTTAACTCATTAAGCTTGCAATAGTCAACGCAGAGCCTAAGAGTCCCATCGGACTTCTTCACAAATACTACCGCGGCTCCCCATAGTGAAGAACTAGAGTGAATAAAATACTTGGCTTCAAGCTCGAGAACTTGCGTTTTGAGTTCCTCATTCTCTCGTGTAGACATCCTCGTAGGAGGACGACTAACTGGCTGTGCACCGGGAATAAGATCGATACGGAACTCAATAGCTCCCTTAGGTGGTAAACCAGAAATGGGCTCGAATAAATCTGAAAAGTCACAAACGATAGAAATACATGATACATCATCGTCATCGTCTCGAGAATCAAGGGCAAATAAAGAAGCCATGGAATCACAATCGGAATCATGAAGCGAAATAGATAACTGATCAGAAGAATCAAGATAGCGAATATAAGACTCGCTCCAAAAATAAAATCCTGGCATCGTATCTAACTAGCCAGTCCATTTCCAATATCATATCAAATCCAAGAAAAGGAATAACGTGTAGATTCGCACGGAAAGACAAGCCACAAATCAAAAACCCAACATCATCACAAAGCAAATAAAGAGTTACAGATCCTCCTATAGGATTCGCAATCGGTAAAGAAGTAAGCATATAAGAAACATCTAACTGCAAAGCATCAATGAGTTCCTTTGATACGAATGAGTGAGACGCACCCGTATCGAAAGGCACTTGAAATAATGATCATGGAATAAAATATAGCCCTCAAGAATGGAAGGAAAAGTACCTCGAGGCTGAGAAGCATCTCTAGAAGTAGTAGCCACACTAAGATGACCCTGCCGAGAGCCCTTCTCCTTTTTGGGACAAGCTGAAATCAAATGTCATTCCTTCTTACAATACATGCAACGCTTAGGCTTGGGACACTCCTTCACTGGATGACCAGGTGCACCACAATTGAAGCATCCAAAAGGCTTAGTTGAAGGAGCAGACTGAGACTGAGAAGAAGATCCCTTCTGTTTCTTCTTCTTACTGGGATGGAACGGCTTCAGCTTGTGGAAAAACTTCTTCTTATTCGAGTTTACCCGAACATTACCCTCATCATCACTATATTTCTCCTTCTCGACCGCTTCAAGCTGAAGCGTCGCATCCACAAGCTTTTCAAAGGTAAGCTCAAGACGAAGCATGAGGGACTTCTTCAGATATTTCTTAAGCCTAGAGACGAACTTAAGATTCTTCTTATAAGGAGTAGAGATGTGCTCGAGACCATATTTAGACAAGGCTTTAAAGGATGCAACATATTCAAAAACGGTCGACTTTCCTTCTTTGAAATCAAGGAAATGTTGAGCAAGAATAGCCTTCTCGGATTCTGGAATAAACTTGAGTTTGAATCTCTCATGGAACTGATCCCACTCTAGAGTGTACTCATCAATCTCAGCAATAAGAAGATCATACCAATGTAAAGCTCGTTCTTGAAAAAAACTAGATGTTACAAGGACTCGGTGATGACTGGAGATCACCATACAACTAAAGATACGCTCACAAGAATCGAGCCATGCCTCAACATCTCAAACAGTCTCAGTGCCTTTAGAGATCTTGCCACCAAGATGTGTGAAGTCACTACACATGCACGCAAACGTGGATTTGCACGGAGGAGGAGAGTGAGCTGGAGCGAGAGGTAGAGTGCTCCTACTAAGCTCAAGGATTTGGTCGGTAGACATATATACGCCTTCAGGACGAGAACCACTGGACGGTCCCGCCATCGAAGAGAGTCCTCTTCCTCTACCCGACATAGCTGAAAGATAAGATGGGATAGGATTATTCATAGGGTAAATAGACATGTCGGCAATTCAAGTGCAGAACTTAAGGAATATTACAGAATATAATTAATGTTCCTAGACATATTACTTTCTATCTACCCAAGGGAATTAAAAAGGGACAAGAATCAAAACAAGGATAAGGACAAGGCAAGGTCAAGGTGAAACCGATCATGATTAAGGGACGATATATATAGATGTATTATATTTCACTACCCCATAGATGGCCTTCTGCAACATTTTTGCAAGGTGTTGCCAGGTAAAATGTTGCGATAGCTATACAATTTTGGTCCTACTGCAACGTTGAATTTTTAGTGTTGCCTTAGCCATAAAAATGTGTTGCTCTAGCTTAACAAGTGTAATTGATGCAACATTTTTTTATAGTGTTGCCATAGCAGACCTTTGCATATCTTTCGCACCGATCCGCGCCAATCTACCAAGGCAAATCCTACATTGGAGAACGTGACACCTCATCAATCCAAACACCACTCCTTGATCTTTTACAGCTGCGAAGAAAAAAAGGCCTCGCAAATAAATTTCATTTTCGTGGCCAAATCTTTTCTCCCTTTATCTCTTCTTTCTTCCATTTCCAAAATCAAAACGGTAATGAAACCCTAGAAAGATTCTCATCGGTACCAACCTCCTAAAAAGCAATCGTTCAACCTCATCCTCCGTGTTGGACTCCTTTCTTCGCTCAGTCAGGTTTTCCCTTTGAGCAAACGTTCGGTCTCCTGAAGTAAACGTTCGGCCTCCTTCTCTGTGCTGGAAGCAATCGTTCAGTGATTTATTTTCCTCCATGAAGATCTACTCGATTTTCAGGTCCTTTTTTTATGCATTTCAACATGATTTATCATTTTTGTCCTTATTGGGTTTTACTAATTAGGTTTGTGCTAAATTTATGATGAATGGAGTTGTTATTAGAGCTGTTATCTGAGATTTGAAACCTTCTAATGCATAACATATTAAAATCTGATTTATGTTAACATATACAAATTGATTTTGGTGATAAATGAAGATGTAATTTCATCTCTGCGGTTTCCGAAGTAGAGAGAAATAAGTTATTCTACTCTAAAGTTTTGATATGTGTTGTTATAGTTCCAACAGTGTCCTTAATAATCAACAAATATAAATTAATCATTGATGTGCTTTGACGTAACCACTATTGATATAAGCGAATGCTTTCTTTTGTTTATGGATTTTACGACTGATTAAATCATGGATTCCAATAGTAATTAGAAAGTATTCATTGACAGCAAGAGATTTTGTTGTCTATCAATTGAACTGCAATGAAGATTCAATGGAGTGATGACCAAAGTGGTATTCTTTTCTTACTTGTTCCATTAATTTTTTCCTTGATATTAGTGATTCTTTTAGTGTCGATTGTGTTGCATTTGAATCTCTAGACTGACTATCAATTAAAATGGTCGAAATCTGTTATAGAAATATAAATCTCGTTACTGCATGTTACACAGACTAAAATAAATTCTATCAAATCAGCTGCATTTATTTTTTCATTTTCAGTCAAGTCAGTTAGTTGTGGAAATCTTGAGGAATATAATCATGGATGTATATAGCTCCAACTAAATAATTAATTAGCTTGAAAAAAAAATCAATTTATACTTATTTAAGATTTGATGTAATAACTAACAACTGATTTATTTTTCAAAGTTTGGTTGCAAAAGAATATTTTGCTCATTCATTTATAACTGCTCTGGAAATCATTATCCAAGCGTTCCATAGTTAGCCGATTATTAAAACATCAACTATAATTTATTTTATACAATTTAAAAAGACCTAATATCATGTGGATGCTTTTTTCAACTTTAGCAGATTGAATTGAACTTATCTGAATTTAATGTTGAACTAATCCAACTACATAAATAAATAACTTCACTTATATAGGGCAGTTGACGTCATAATTGAAGCTTAATCAAACAAGTATAAGTGAAGTTGCCATCATAACTGAAGCACACTAGTAAGCACTTGAGTTGCACTTGCTGTAATAGCAGCACGGTCACTGCTGCAAATAGCAGCTCTGTAGCTGCTGTTGCTATAAACAGCAACCACGGAGTTGCTGTAAACAGCAGCACCAGCAGTGCTGCTGTTATAACAGCTTTGTTGCTGCTATTGTAAACAACAGCACCAGCAGTTGGTGCTGCTGGCGACAAAGTTGACTACACTGTGTGTATCGACACCCATAGTGTGAGTGCATGCACGGGGGTAATATTTTCCAGATGAAGTAATTAATTTCATTTACGATGTTGAAACTGGGAAGAATATTCAAAACTAAAAATTATTAGATTACGGTGTTTAGGAGAACATTTTGATGCTTTACCATATTGACTAGGGAAATATAATTTCTATATTCTATTCTCAGCTTGAAATGAGGGATAGTTACAAATTTGTTTTCTAGGCTAAATGTATACTTGAGTGAAAGTTCATACCTGAATTATTGAAATTTTATTTTATTTTTTTCTTTTATTTACTGGAACAATTACAGGTTGTGATAATACAATGTCTTCCTCCACATGCGAACTCAGTTTTTGGTAATATTTTAACAATAAATTGTCTTCAGCCAAATTTCTATTTTAAACCAGATGCGTACAGCTATGAGTAATGTTGCCAAGCATTTTCCAACTGCTACTATCAGTGAAAGAAGCCGTGATAAGGTAATCCCGAAGTTTATGACTGTATTTGTCTGTATTTTTCGTAGATTAATATATTTCGGGGCTTAACAAATCAATATTCTTTCAGGTTTGAGATTTTGTAGCACTACCAGAGATTTATTATGCTAGTAGCCATGGAATGGACATAATGGGTCCTGTACAAAGGTGCGGGTCTTCTTCTGATCATTTAAATTCCATTAGGACTATAGACAAGCAGGTAACCCCAAAAAAATGTGCTTAAAATATTTTATGGATGTGATATATTTATCAACCAATTAAAGATGTTATATTGCTCGCATTTTACACTTACAGGGTATGGAAGTAATTCTCTTCCGGCCTGCAAGTGAGTTTTTACCCATGATCGATGAGGTAAAAATGAATAAATAAAACGAACATCTCATTTACTATGATTCATTTCTTTTAGTAAGGTATTGAGGCAGTCAAACATTAATAACGCATCAGGTTTTTAGATCCCTTGTCGAAACCACTAATGATATCAAAGGTGCCAAAGTAGAGAACAATAAGTTTTGTGTCTCTGTGCATTACAACCCAGTAGATGAAGATGTAAGATCTACTTATCATTTGATTTAACAGCCATGATAGCTTCTCAGTTTTGTAGAATTATTGTTAATATTTGCATTTTTCCTTTTGTAATGTATAGCTTTAGCAAGTTGTAGCTGAAATTATTCACAATGTCGTTAAAGGCAACCCTCGACTGAAACTGACTTATGGGTGGAAGGTATAGTCTAAACTGACAATTCTTTTTCACGAATACTTTATGCATATACAAATGCTCTTCTGCTGTTCCTAGTGTTGTATGTGAATAACTTCAAATTTACGTGTATAGGTTTTGGAGGTCCGACTCGATATTACTTGGAACAAAGGAAAGGCTGTTGAATTTTTGCTAGAATATCTTGAACTAAACAATCGTGATGACGTTCTTTCTATATATGTTGATGATGACAAAACTGATGAGGATGCTTTTAAGGTAAAGTTACAAGGTAATATAGTGCATGCATTCGATTATACTCGTTGGCAGCTAGTGCATGCATTTGAAATAAATTAAATTCTATAATTTGAAGTGTTGTTGAATGAGGCAAAGATGTTGTGATGCACTGGTTATGTGATATGCACACTGGATCAGGCAGTGAAGTTGGTTGATGTGAATTTTTAGTAGAGGTAGTTAGGAGTCGTGGTTATGGCTGACCGGAGGTTGATGGGTTTGTATATGTTTGGTGCAGGAGATGGTGATTTGGGGTCAGTTCAGTGATGTTGTAATGGTACAGTTTTTTTTTGTGATATGAAGGAGATGACCGCTGCTCTGGGGCAGTCTCAGGTATTACTGGAAGTGGAGCATGACATCAATTGATGACCGTGAAGTGAATTAAGATATGGTTTAGTAGTGAAGAAATGGTGCAGTGCAATGTGGTTGGTAGTTGTGATGTTGAATTTAGAAACTGTTTTAAGGTAGAGGAAGAATGGTAGATGACTGTGAATCAAGCAGTGGTAATATGTTTTTGCGTGTGGAGTATCAGAGGCAAGATGAATGGTGACAGGAGTATGAAGATGTACTGTGGTATTTCAGTGAAGTGAAGTGAGTATGGTGGTGGTGAAGTAAGAAGTTTGTTGACAGTTTGTAATGGAATTGTGTTAGAATAAATTGTGTTAGAAGTGGAGGGGAGTGGAGGAGTTTTAACTGTGCAGTTGAATGGATATGTTGGTCAGGGGGTTTGGATGCAATGTGATAGGGTATGTGATGGAAGTTGTATGCAAAGGGTAGAGCTTCTATACAGTCGTGATATGAGATGGTGTAGAATGGAGCTGTAGATGTATTGGCGGTTGCAGAGAGTAATGTGATATGTGAATGAAGTTTTGTGACTGGGAGAAGGATGGTATGGTGTAGTTTAGTTTTTGCTGTGCCTGTCGACAATTAGATCCGGGTAGCTTTGTAGTATTTTGGGGTAACGGAATATTTTGGGATAACTGACATGAATTGTTATGTGTACTACTGTATGAATTGTTATCTGTACTATGTATTATGCTGTGTATTATGCAAGTGTTTTATGTGATATTGTACTATGTATTATGCAAGTGTTCTATGTGATATTGTACTGTTCTATGTGCTCTTAGTGTCTCTTCAGTATAGTGTTGCAGTAGCTTCAGTATAGTGTTGCAGTAGCTTCAAAATAGTGTTGTAGTAGCTTCAGAATAGTGTTGCAGTAGCTTCAGAATAGTGTTGCAGTAGCTTCATAATAGTGTTGCCATCGGGTTATAAATGCTGCTTAAAATAATGTTGCAATAGTCATTCAAGGCGTTGCCATAGGGATGGACCCAGTTGGGTCGTGGGCCCCACATTGTGGGCCCCACAAGATGTGGGCCCCACAACTTCAGAAAGTTAATATCTATAGCAACATTTTTGGAATGTTGCTACAGATACCTATGGGTGTTGCCATAGACCCAAATAGGGTTCTATTGCAACAATATTACTTATGTTGCCTTAGATAGTCAAAATGTTGCCTTTGAGGTCTAAGGCAACGATAAAAATTGCATCATCCTAAAAGTGTTGCCATAGACCTATGGCAACATTTTTCGGGCCTAAGCCAACATTTTTTTTGTGTTGCAGAAGGCCATTTATGGCGTAGTCCTTACAATCTCCCCTCCTTAAAAGAATTTCATCCCGAAATTACAAGTAAGGAAAAATGATTGTTAAAATCTCAACGATATTTATACCCTACACAATTTTACTAAGCTTGAAACTTATTAAAAATAAATAAATAAGTATAGGATTTATTCTATTTGTTTTGTCTCATTAGCATTGTTAATTAACTCATCATTTTCTACAATCAAGACGCAAAAGTCTTTTACTAAAGTTTTCAACTTAAAAACTCAAATTTTAAACTTGCAATTCTTCATTTAAGAAATTTACATAGTATAACCTTTCCAAAGCTGTGAACTTTCAAAACATTTCAAAAATCCTCTTCCTTAGTTCATTAGGTTGGAATTTATGTTACTTTAATTTCAAATTATTGATTTTCTATTTAAAGTTTGAAAATACTTGCTAACTCGAAATTTAACAAGTCTATTGTCGTTCTTAAAGACATTAGGCATACGCTGGCCAGGGGCAGGACTAAAAATCTCCAAGTACTAAATATACTTGCTTCAATTCCCAGTGAAAATACTTTTAAAAATCTTTTAAAAATGGATATGGAAAACACATTCCCCCATGGATCACAGTATACCCGGCGGTTCCGCTACTATCCCAGTAGAATCGCTTGTAACTGTAGATTTCTCATCTCTTGAATTTTTGCATTTGCTTTTCATATAGCAAACCACATCCTTTTTTCTCTGGTTACCTGTAAATAAATGACTTAGGCCTAGTGTGTGTTGTGATTTTTGGTTTGGTACCTGGAATTGTTTTGTGTAAGTGATAATATACATGTATGAGTGTGAATCATTTTGGCTTGTGAATGGTTGCTATGCTTAAGTTTTCTTTCCCTGTAAATGTTGATTTTTGTTCTTCTATTACCTGTAACACTCTGTGTTACAGTGCAAACCATGCCAGGCTTTGAATGATAATCTATGGTTTGGATACACTATATGTTTTCAGCAACTAATCAAAGTACAAACTATGGGTCATTGAACTGAGTTGCATTTATTTTCAGAAGTACAAGGTAAACCATATTATAACCCAAATCTCCCTCTTCCCTTTTTGTTTCTGAAATAAAAGAAAACATTTAAGGAAAAAAAATGTTGTTTAACCATGTGCCACATTTCAGTAATTAAAGCTGTGAGTAAACCTTCGTTCTTTTAAATCTTTGGTTGCTGAGATGTAGGGAGTTAAAGTTGTATTGCATCCTAGATATATGAATGAATATTTTGTATTGCATGTTGACTATGTACTTTTTAATCTCTGGTTTTGTGCCTTAAACTTGCACCATGTTTAGTAACAAACTAAGTAAGTTTCGAAATTTTCTTTCTTTTACTGAAGAAAAATGTAAGCCCAACCTTTCTGTAAATTTCCATACTATTGTTACAAGTTGTGGCACTATATTTGGACTTATTAATAAATTTTTTTGCAAACACTTAAAACTGGTTCTTGTCTTACCTGTGTTGGTATGCTTTGACTTGATTCCACTCTATCCATATATGTTTAACCCTGGTGCTGGTCTGCATACTTCAGTGCTTCATTGTTGCATTATGTTGGTATAACTGTTGCATTTGGTTTATTTTGTTTGCACTCATTTGTAGTCTGCACCACCATATGTTTTTGTATGCCTGATTGATGCTAATTGGCTCCTCTGTTTTCAAACTAATGTGGACAAAACTTTAAAAAAACTTAAGACTAAGATCTGTTACAATTTGGTGGTACTTGAAAGAATTTTGTGTGATGTGTTTGCATGTGAAATTTGAGTAACTTCACTCTTTAAATCCAAAGTAAAAATTATGGTTGCATGATGAGACCTGGAATGAATGTGATGATATCCTGTATATATATATGTACATGTCCCATTGTTATCCCTGTTACCAGTTTTCAAGCTTAAAACTTGGATCAAAATTCATATTCCCTTGAACTCTTTGATGTTAGTACTTAGAATTTAAGTAAAACTTGTTGTTATGT
The DNA here is from genome assembly GCA_030765085.1 of Allium cepa. Taxonomy (NCBI): domain Eukaryota; kingdom Viridiplantae; phylum Streptophyta; class Magnoliopsida; order Asparagales; family Amaryllidaceae; genus Allium; species Allium cepa. The sequence continues at coordinate 176,998,704 of CM060940.1, forward strand.
CACACAGCATGTTTTAAAATTTGGTTTAAGTTAAATTAAATATTAAAAATCTCACTGTAAGTATAAAACAACTGTGAATGTTATTCAAAGTGAAAAAAAACTCTGTTCTGGTTCATGTATCACTTGTATACATTTGCCACCATCTTGATTGCTGCTGTGTTGTGTAGTAACTGTGGTCTCTGTAGTTGTAGTCATGCATTGCTGTTGAGTCGAGTTGTCTGCACCTCGTATGCTGTTGCATTGGTGCATTAGGTTTGTCTCAGCCTTGAACCTTTGTAGTTGTAGTCATGCATTGCATGTTGTTATTTCCAGTTGCACTTGGTTTGTGATTTTGTTGGGCCTTGTTCTTGTGCACTGACCATATGGTCTTTGCTTATTTGTAGCTGGTATCACTTGTTCACCTGCACTTGTTTGGCTTTGCGGTTCATCCTGTTGCATTTTGGTCTGTCCACTACAGTATGTGTCTTGTTTAATTGAGTCAGTGATAATGGTGACTGTGTTGCATTGTTCCGTGTACACTTGAGGTCTTGCAATTTGTTATTGATGCATTCAAGTGTTCACTGCCTTGTAGTCTCTATTTGTAACTTTCATCACTGGTGCATGCTGTTCTTTGTTCATTGTACTCGAGCACTTTGCACTATGATGCTTGTTGTTGTATATTTGTGACATTGAGCATTTGGTCTGCATACATGATTTCTTGTAGTTTTCATTTTGTACTTCTTTGTGCTCTGGTATGCTGCAGCATGCATCACTGTTGCCTCTGTGTTTGTTGTATTCACTGCTGGTCTCTTCATCCTTTCATCGCTATGCCTCGACCTTAACCATTGTCCACACATGTTCATGTTTACTGCTGTTACTATTTTATTCAGTTCATTGCAAATTTATTTACTTGAATAAAGATTAATCCTGACTCGAGTGTTTTTGTGTTTTGCAAACGCTCGGGTCAGACCGAGTATTTTACAGCTTGACGATTTTCTGGCAGTGAAGTTAGAGAGATGGGGATTACCGCATCACTAAAGTTTTTCAGGAATTTTTTTTTCTTGTACTAAATAATGAATAAATTGTTCCGCTGTATTAAAATGTAATTCATTGTATAACTCTGATATTTGTATATAAAAAAAATCTCATTTATGTGAAACATATTTATTGTTCTGTGATTCTGTAACTGATTCTGTTTAAATGTTATAAACTAAATAACAATCCGTCATTTTGAACGTTTCTAGTTGGTTTAATTACCGACTAGAGGCGGTCAGAACGGCGGGTCGTTACAAAAGTGGTATCAGAGCTTTGGTTTACACAAAGCTTAGTTTATGGCGTTTAATATGAATAGTTACTAGAATCACTTTAAAGAAAGCGTTTTTCAAATTTAAAGAAGTATAAAATTGTTTTTTTTAAAATAAAAGGTATTTTAAAATCCAAATCTTTTTGGACAATTCCCCTCTCTAAATTTAGGTTTGCGATAGTTTCTATTCGGTGAGGTCTCCTTAGATTTGAGTTTCGATCGTTCGGAAACTCATTATCGAATTTTTGAGAGTTATGGAAAAATAAAATTTGAGTTAAGTGAATTGATAAATTGGTTTAAATCGAATATTTTGAATATCTCCGAAGTAATTGGGAAATTAAATGACATGTTAATTTGGTTATAACCAAACGGATTATTGAACTATAACTTGGGAATTTGATTCTGAATTCTTTTGAAATTGATTTCAATTGTTGTGAAGAACGATTTAGTAAATAAAACGGATATGTTTTAGGGAAGTTTAGCAAGGATGTGGACTACCAGACCGGAAATTGAAAGCCCCTAATAATTCTGAATCTTAAACCAATTAATGTATTTGAAGGAATCAATGTATTTTGTAATACTATCTTTTGTAATCCAAAATCTTCTATGTATGTATTATAAAAGTATTAAGCTATGGATGGTTTTGTATGGAAAGAAGTATTCTAGTAAAATAGCGTTTTGGGAAGGAAATCTATTTGTCAACTTAACTGTATGAATAAAACCAGTTTTGATGTAAAAGTTTATATTCCAAGTTTAGACTAATGCCTAAAATAGTTAATGTGGAAATATGAATCTAATGGAACCAAGTCGATGAATGGCTTACTAAAGAACTAGTTGATTATTTTGGAAATGAAAAGCAAATGCAAAAATTCAAATGGGATTTAGATTTCAAATTTGATATTTGTTAATATGAAAATCCATAATAGATTTAATAGATTTAGTGATGAATTTGAATTTGAACGGGCATGGAATTAAGTTAGGTGGAAAACTTAATATTGGAAAATTTGAAGTTGTTTTGAAATGTGTTAAGAATCGAAAGCATAGATTTCAACATTCATTGTTGAAATAGACGTTTTCGAGAGAAATCAAAGGAAATGGTGGACAATAACACTGTTGTAATAGTAAATGATTTATGAAAGGAAAAGTTTTATATAGTATTGGGATTTATATATCTATCTTAAATTCGAATTCCTATACTAATGATTTGGGTCGTCGTAACGATGTTTTACGCAACATTTGTTTTGACTCAAGTTAATGTGTTTAAAGAATGATATCCTTTAAGAATGAGATATATACTTAATTATGATAAGTATATCGAATATTTTCAAAGTGTTGAAAATAAATGGATTTGTGAATTACTTATTATTAAATAAGTATGGGAATATTTTCCAATATGAAGTGAAAAGTTTGAAATTTTATCTTTTGAAGATAAATTGAAAAGCGAATATTTGAATTTGTTTCAAATGGTTAAGTGTGGAAAATTATATATATCTTGTAAAGATATTATTTTGGGAAATTTGAACAATTAGTTCAACTTTGAATTTTGAATGGTTGATTTGGATTGTATGTCTAACATTGTGAATTGACGACATAGCAGTTGGTCTCTATTAAATATATATCTGTTGGTGGCAGAGAATTTATTCTCTTAGCTTAACACCCTTTTCTGAGACGTACGAGCTCAGAGGTTATATGACGATAAACATCAATTATGTGTTGAGAATTGACGATGTAACATGAAATCCAAATCGAGTGTGAAGTCGATAATAAATTGGATTATGAATGTGAATTAGGTTTGAGATAACCTTAAATTTCCAAACGAGGAAAATTTTAAATGGACAATGAAATGGAAAATTTGTGAATCCTCTATTTGTTACGGGTATGAGATATTGAGGTTTTCAGAACGTATATATGAGAATACGATAAATTCGAAAACCATTAGTTTGGAAGGTAATTGTTATGGAAAACTTATGTAAGTACATGAGTATGATATGTACCAATTGTGAAATGAAATATTATATATGTATGTATGATATTATGTTTTCCAAATTGAGGATATGGAAAAGTACCTTCCATTTAAAATTTGTGAAGGTTATTGGAACTCAAGATGAGTGTCCATTTGAAGATCGTAGCGACGTAGAATTCTATTAGTTGGATTGACCATTAGAATTCCATTAGTTGGATTGACTATTTGATTTTCATTAGTTGGATTGACCATTTGATTTCCATTAGTTGGATTGGCCATTTGATTTCCATTAGTTGGATTGGCCATTTGATTTCCATTAGTTGGAGTGACTAGCGTAATTTGAGGGGCGAGATGCCTACAGTTACAAGTGATTCCACTGGGATAGTGGCGCAACCGCCGTGTAAACTGCAATCTAGATGCCAAAGCGAAATTCGAGGGGCGAGATGCCTACGGTCACAAGCGATTCTACTGGGATAGTAGCGTAACCGCCGTGTGGACCGCGATCTATGGCAACAACCATGTCGAAATTCAAGAGATGAGAAATCTACAGTTACAAGCGATTCTACTGGGATAGTAGCGGAACCGCCAGGTAAACTGTGATCCATGGGGGAATGTGCTTTCCATATCCATTTTTAAAGGATTTTTAAAAGTATTTTCACTGGGAATTGAAGCAAGTATATTTAGTACTTGGAGATTTTTAGTCCTGCGCCTGGCCAGCGTATGCCTAATGTCTTTAAGAACGACAATAGACTTGTTAAATTTCGAGTTAGCAAGTATTTTCAAACTTTAAATAGAAAATCAATAATTTGAAATTAAAGTAACATAAATTCCAACCTAATGAACTAAGGAAGAGGATTTTTGAAATGTTTTGAAAGTTCACAGCTTTGGAAAGGTTATACTATGTAAATTTCTTAAATGAAGAATTGCAAGTTTAAAATTTGAGTTTTTAAGTTGAAAACTTTAGTAAAAGACTTTTGCGTCTTGATTGTAGAAAATGATGAGTTAATTAACAAAGCTAACGAGACAAAACAAATAGAATGAATCCTATACTTATTTATTTATTTTTAATAAGTTTCAAGCTTAGTAAAATTGTGTAAGGTATAAATATCGGTGAGATTTTAACAATCATTTTTCCTTACTTGTAATTTCAGGACGAAATTCTTTTAAGGAGGGGAGATTGTAACGATCCTGAATTTTTGAACAATTTAAATTGAAAATATTTAATTACTTTTAAATATTTGAATGATAATTTAAATTGAATTCCCAATATAACTGTGAATTTGGCGATTAAATATTAAAATTTAATCTATAAAAAGTTGGATAAAAATTTAAAATTGACTTTGGAGTTGAAATTGAATATGGAATTTGTATTATAAATTTAAACTAATGACTTAGGAAAATAATTTGGATACAAGAATTATTTATGTAAATTTATAAATGGATGGTTAGTTTTAAATAACAATTTTCTTTTCTTTAAAATAAAAAGGAATAAAATTTTATTCAATACAAAATAGATAAATACATACACATAGTAAAGAATTCAAACAACATATTTATAAATTTTGAAAAAAAAGACATAATGTAACTATATTGGAGAAATTTTAACAACATAATTTGAACAAAACAAAATAAAGCAAAGTAATAACAAAACCAATTGGAATTAGTTGAAATTTGTTTGAAATTGATTAAATTGTCTTCGGGCTTTAAAATTTATATTGGGCCATCTTAATTGGTACTGTGAGATGTATCTATGGCCGATAACACCATCCCTCTACCCATTTTTGATTCAAACCCTAAATCTAACGAAAAAAATATATTAATAATGGCGGCTCTCAATTTTCTTCTTCCTCCGATCGACTAAGTTAGGGCTTGTGATAATTTGGGGCCTTCGTTCGATTGCGTTGCCTTGCTCGATCGTTTTATCGTTGCTCTCTCTGGCTGCGTCGTCTTCTACCCATCTAGCAAAGGTGAGTTGTCTCACGATTAATCGTTATTCAAGTTTTTTTAAATTTGTTTGAATTGGGTGCTTGGTTGCATGCTATGATTTGGTTTTATTTGGCTTCCATTTGCTCGGTTAATTTGCTTTTAAAACTGATAAGAACAGATAAGTCTCTGGATGTATGGTTGTTGGTGTTATTTGCTACCATTTGCTCGGTAAATTTGTTTTAAACTGATAAGAACAGATGCTATTTGAAATTTGCTTTTAAAACTGATAAGAACAGATAAGTCTCTGCATGTATGGTTGTTGGTGTTATTTGCTACCATTTGCTCGGTAAATTTGTTTTAAAACTGATAAGAACAGATAAGTGTCTGCATGTATGTTTGTTGGGTATTATTTGCTATCATTTGCTCGATTGCTTGAATTTAAACTGTTGAGAGCAGATGCTATCATTAAAATCTGATAAGAACAGATGCTATATCAAAAACTTTGCTTGTTTGTTGTTGCTGCATGTGATGGATCTTTAAATCTGGTTAAGGAAAATGTAGTAAAGAAAATTAATACTTGTGAGTAAACTTCTTAACTTGGTTATTTAGGTGGAAGTTCGAGTTAATATCGAAGTATGCTTTGGTAAATGTATGTTCAATTGTGACTATTGGTTGCATGGTTGTTTTAACTGGATTTTTGATTTGAAATACACTGCACACTTGTCTGTACGCTTAAAGATAAGCTCAATCCAGTTTGTAGTTTTCAAACTAAAGAAAGAAAAAAAAATCTTGAATATAGTATGGGATTTTGGCTTGGGGCAACTGCAGTTTTTAAAAAGTTTTAAAGCAAAGCTTGAAAATCAAAGGCTTGATTCTTTTACAACCTGAAATCGACTTAGCAAACCAAATCCTTTTTTCTCTGTTTACCTGTAAATAAATGACTTAGGCCTAGTGTCGTTGTGATTTTTTGTTTGGTACCTGGAATTGTTTTGTATAAGTGATAATATACATGTATGAGTGTGAATCATTTTGGCTTGTGAATGGTTGCTATGCTTAAGTTTTCTTTCCCTGTAAATATTGATTTTTGTTCTTCTGTTACCTGTAACACTCTGTGTTACAGTGCAAACCATGCCAGGCTTTGAATGATAATCTATGGTTTGGATATACTATGTGTTTTCAGCAACTAATCAAAGTAAAAACTATGGGTCATTGAACTGAGTTGCATTTATTTTCAGAAGTACAAGGTAAACCATATTATAATCCAAATCTCCCTCTTCCCTTAGAACAGAGTTTTTTTTTCACTTTGAATAACATTCACTGTTGTTTTATACTTACAGTGAGATTTTTAAAATTTAATTTAACTTAAACCAAATTTTAAAACATGCTGTGTGACATAACAACAAGTTTTACTTAAATTCTAAGTACTAACATCAAAGAGTTCAAGAGAATATGAATTTTGATCCAAGTTTTAAGCTTGAAAACTGGTAACAGAGATAACAATGGGACATGTACATATATATATACAGGAAATCATCACATTCATTCCAGGTCTCATCATGCAACCATAATTTTTACTTTGGATTTAAAGAGTGAAGTTACTTAAATTTCACATGCAAACACATCACACAAAATTCTTTCAAGTACCACCAAATTGTAACAGATCTTAGTCTTAAGTTTTTTTAAAATTTTGTCCATATTAGTTTGAAAACAGAGGAGCCAATTAGCATCAATCAGGCATACAAAAACATATGGTGGTGCAGACTACAAATGTGTGCAAACAAAATAAACCAAATGCAACAGTTATACCAACATAATGCAACAATGAATGTTATTCAAAGTGAAAAAAAAACTCTGTTCTGGCAAATGTATATACCACTTTTGTATTGATTAAAATTTTATTCCTTTTTACTTTAAAGAAAAGAAAGATGTTATTTAAAACTAACCACCCATTTATAAATTTACATAAATAAAAATTCTCGTATCCAATATTATTTTTCTAAGTCATTAGTTTGAATTTAAAATACAAATTCTATATTCAATTTCAACTCCAAAGTCAAATTTAAATTTTTTATTCAACTTTTTATAGATTAAATTCTAAAATTTAATCGCGAAATTCATTATTATATTGGGAATTCAATTTAAATTATCATTCAAATATTTAAAATTAATTAAATATATTCAATTTAAATTGTTTAAAAATTCAGGATCATTACAATCTTCCCTCCTTAAAAGAATTTCGTCCCGAAATTACAAGTAAGGAAAAATGATTGTTAAAATTTCACTAATATTTATACCCTACTCAATTTTATCAAGTTTGAAACTTATTAAAAATAAATAAATAAGTATAGGATTCATTCTATTGGTTTTGTCTCATTAGCTTTGTTAATTAACTCATCATTTTCTACAATCAAGACGCAAAAGTCTTTTACTAAAGTTTTCAACTTAAAAACTCAAAATTTTAAATTTGAAATTCTTCGTTTAAGAAATTTACATACTATAACTTTTCCAAAGCTGTGGACTTTCAAAACATTTCAAAAATCCTCTTCCTTAGTTCATTAGGTTGGAATTTATGTTACTTTAGTTTCAGATTATTGATTTTTTATTTAAATCTTTTGTAACGACCCGCCGCTTTGACCGCCTCTAGTCGGTAATTAAACCAACTAGAAACGTTCAAAATGACGGATTGTTATTTAGTTTATAACATTTAAACAGAATCAGTCATAGAATCATAGAATAATAAATATATTTTACATAAATGAGCTTTTCTTTTATGTACAAATATCAGAGTTATACAATGAATTACATTTTAATACAACGGAACAATTTATTTGTTATTTAGTACAAGAAAAAAAAAATTCCTGAAAAACTTTAGTGATGCGGTAATCCCCCTCTCTCTATCTTCGCTGCCTGAAAATCTTCAAGCTGTAAAATACTCGGTCTGACCCGAGCGTTTTATGCAAAACACAAAAACACTCGAGTCAGGATTAATCTTTATTCAAGTAAATAAATTTGCAATAAACTGAATAAAATAGTAACAGCAACAAAGCATGAACATGTGTGGACAATGGTTAAGGTCGAGGCATAGCGATGAATGGATGAAGAGACCAGCAGTGAATACAACAAACACAGAGGCAACAGTGATGCATGCTGCAGCATACCAGAGCACAAAGAAGTACAAAATGAAAACTACAAGAAATCATGTATGCAGACCAAATGCTCAATGTCACAAATATACAACAACAAGCATCAGAGTGCAAAGTGCTCGAGTACAATGAACAAAGAACAGCATGCACCAGTGATGAAAGTTACAAACAGAGACTACAAGGCAGTGAACACTTGAATGAATCAATAACAAATTGCAAGACCTCAAGTGTACATGGAACAATGCAACACAGTGACCATTATCACTGACTCAATTAAACAAGACACATACTGCAGTGGACATGCCAAAATGCAACAGGATGAACCGCAAAGCCAAACAAGTGCAGGTGAACAAGTGATACCAGCTTCAAATAAGCAAAGACCATATGGTCAGTGCACAAGAACAAGGCCCAACAAAATCACAAACCAAGTGCAACTGGAAATAACAACATGCAATGCATGACTACAACTACAAAGGTTCAAGGCTGAGACAAACCCAATGCACCAATGCAACAACATACGAGGTGCAGACAACTCGACTCAACAGCAATGCATGACTACAACTACAGAGACCACAGTTACTACACAACACAGCAGCAATCAAGATGGTGGCAAATGTATACAAGTGATACATGAACCAGAATAGAGTTTTTTTTTCACTTTGAATAACATTCACTGTTGTTTTATACTTACAGTGAGATTTTTAAAATTTAATTTAACTTAAACCAAATTTTAAAACATGCTGTGTGACATAACAACAAGTTTTACTTAAATTCTAAGTACTAACATCAAAGAGTTCAAGAGAATATGAATTTTGATCCAAGTTTTAAGCTTGAAAACTGGTAACAGAGATAACAATGGGACATGTACATATATATATACAGGAAATCATCACATTCATTCCAGGTCTCATCATGCAACCATAATTTTTACTTTGGATTTAAAGAGTGAAGTTACTCAAATTTCACATGCAAACACATCACACAAAATTCTTTCAAGTACCACCAAATTGTAACAGATCTTAGTCTTAAGTTTTTTTTAAAGTTTTGTCCACATTAGTTTGAAAACAGAGGAGCCAATTAGCATCAATCAGGCATACAAAAACATATGGTGGTGCAGACTACAAATGAGTGCAAACAAAATAAACCAAATGCAACAGTTATACCAACATAATGCAACAATGAAGCACTGAAGTATGCAGACCAGCACCAGGGTTAAACATATATGGATAGAGTGGAATCAAGTCAAAGCATACCAACACAGGTAAGACAAGAACCAGTTTTAAGTGTTTGTAAAATTATTCATTAATAAGTCCAAATATAGTGCCACAACTTTTAACAATAGTATGGAAATTTACAGAAAGGTTGGGCTTACATTTTTCTTCAGTAAAAGAAAGAAAATTTCAAAACTTACTTAGTTTGTTACTAAACATGGTGCAAGTTTAGGGCACCAAACCAGAGATTAAAAAGTACACAGTCAACATGCAAAACAAAATATTCATTCATATATCTAGGATGCAATACAACTTTAACTCCCTACATCTCAGCAACCAAAGATTTAAAAGAACAAAGGTTTACTCACAGCTTTAATTACTGAAATGTGGCACATGGTTAAACAACATTTTTTTTTCCTTAACTGTTTGCTTTTATTTCAGAAACAAAAAGGGAAGAGAGAGATTTGGGTTATAATATGGTTTACCTTGTACTTCTGAAAATAAATGCAACTCAGTTCAATGACCCATAGTTTTTACTTTGATTAGTTGCTGAAAACACATAGTATATCCAAACCATAGATTATCATTCAAAGCCTGGCATGGTTTGCACTGTAACACAGAGTGTTACAGGTAATAGAAGAACAAAAATCAACATTTACAGGGAAAGAAAACTTAAGCATAGCAACCATTCACAAGCCAAAATGATTCACATTCATACATGTACATTATCACTTATATAAAACAATTCCAGGTACCAAACCAAAAATCACAACACACACTAGGCCTAAGTCATTTATTTACTGGTAAACAGAGAAAAAAGGATTTGGTTTGCCAAGTCGATTTTAGGTTGTAAAAGAATCAAGCCTTTGATTTTCAAGCTTTGCTTTAAAACTTTTTAAAAACTGCAGTTTCCCCAAGCCACAATCCTATACTATATTCAAGATTTTTTTTCTCTCTTTCTTTAGTTTGAAAACTACAAACTGGATTGAGCTTATCTTTAAGCATACACACAAGTGTGCAGTGTATTTCAAATCAAAAATCCAGTTAAAACAACCATGCAACCAATAATCACAATTGAACATACATTTATCAAAGCATACTTCGATATTAACTCGAACTTCCACCTAAATAGCTACTTCCTGAGGAAGCAGGTTCTACAACTAAAACCGTACAAGTTTCGTATTGTTTCTTTGGATTTCCAACAAATGGTCAGGCCAAGGAACTTCCCATTGCCACATGAGAATGCCTCTGGAAAGACATCCCCGAGAAGCAAACCGGAACTCTGCCAACACAAGGCCGGGTTACCCCTAACTGGGTGACTACTGACACGAGCACGCCATTCCCCGATCGTAAACGACCTTTCTCACGGGATCCCGAAAACCAACAACCACAAAGTAATAAATTCGTAGTAACCACATAGGTTAAATATCTGGGCTCCATACCATGATACCACCTCTATCCAGAAGGAAATGTACATACCCTAAAGGGTGCTACCCCTCATAACCTTGCTGCATCTTTCCTGTTTTGACCATTTCCGGGGTGTGAGGTTCGACGAAGTCACGTCCACAAAAACATACTTTATACAAAAGCCATGCTTTGGGTCAACAAATGATCAACACAGTGATCACTAAGATAGACGATCAAATAAACGATCCTATCACAATAATCAACACAATGATCATTTCAGCATCACTCAGCATATCACATTACCAAATTGGGAATATATCGCTGATAACTTCAACTATATAACCTCTGAGCTCGTACGTCTCAGAGAAGGGTGTTAAGCTAAAAGAATAAATTCTTCGCCACCAACAGAAATATATTTGAATGAAATCGGCTTTATATCTCAACTTGTAATGTCAGACACACAATCCATACAAGTCTGTTCCGGGATCGAACAAAACCGAAGGCACTTACAAAGAAGTCCTTGCAATCCGGATATTCACAATCCTGATCGGATTTCCCATCACTTAGGGAGTCTCTATACCGTTGCAACTCAGTGCAGAGACAATCGACAGGTCATCCTATCGCTCTCGCAAATACCGGGTCTTCAACACCGATCTTCAATGCAATTATAACGACGTATCACATATTCGGAATGGGTTATACGACCCCATGGTCCTTTCCCGGTTAACCCGAATAGTGAGCGCTTATTTAAAAATAAGTGTAGCATTCACATTCAAACAAATCACATCAATTACCCATTCAAAGGGAAATATTGATAGTCGGTTATTGAACTATCACTGGATATGCACACATCACCAGTTTCCAAATAATTTTCCCAATTATTTATTTCACAAAATATCTTTACTAGATATTAAATTTCAATACTTCAAAAATAAATCAATATTTATTTTTCTAAACCAATCCCACTTTCTTTTATAAATTCCTTAGTGAATTTACATTTCAAAATATCCATGCATATGATTTCAATAATTCATTTCAATTTATCTTCAAAAAGATAAATTCTAAATATTCACTTTATATTGGAAAACATTTCCATACTTATTTATTTATAAGTAATTCACAAATTTTATTTATTTTCAACACTTAGAAAATATTCAATATACTTAAATCGAAGTTAAGTATATATTTCATTCTTTAAGGAAATCATTCTCTTAAACATATTTATTTGGGACAAAACGAATGTTGCGTAAAACATCGTTACGACGTCCCAAAATCACTAGTATAGGGATTCAAAATTAAAATAGATATATAAATCCCAATACTATACAAAACATTTCCTTTCGGAAATCATTTACTATAACAACAGTGTTATAGTCCATCATCTCCTTCTATTTCTCGAAAACGTCTATTTCAACAATAAATGTTGAAATCTATGGTTTCGAATCTCAACACATTTTAAACATCGTTAGATCGTTTTAATTCTATTTAAAACATCCAAATCCAAAACAATTTCTTTAACGTGTTATTCACTATTCAAAAACGTGAATATACTTTGTTAACAAATTTCATCCTTTTATTCATTTTAATTCAAAGGATTATTCACTATTCAAAAATGTGAATATAACTCCATTTATAGGTTTCAACAAATTTTCTTGTCAAAATAAATCATTTGCAAATTTATAAAACAACGTTTATAAATTCCATTTCTATTTATTTATAAAAACTTCCTTCTTATAAATTCCTTTATTAACCTATTCCAGTTTATAACTTAATTATAAACTAAAAGTTCATATTATAAGTGAAATACTTATAATTTATTCGTTTGCAAAAATCGTTCCTTTGAACTTCATAATTATAAATCTCATGTCTTATAAGATTCAATTAATCAAAAATTCATTCTTCAATTAACTTTTCAAATTTTATAAACCTACTGCTTATAAAATTACATTTATAACTTCACTGTTTATAATTTTATAAATTTCATTCATTTATGAAATTCATTTTCACTTCATTCAAACACTTATAAAAACTTGTTTTATAATGTCAATATTTCAATTTATAAATATCTATTTATAAATCTCTTAATATAAATCAATTTATATTATTCTTTTAAAACGTCTTCAAATTCCTTTATTATTTCACCATTTTGATTTATAAAATAATCAAATTTTATAAATCCTATTTTTAAACTTTTATAATATATTCAAAAATCCAATTTAAACTATTTTATAAAATCGTTCCTTTATTTCTCAAAAATCAACTTTTAACTATATTTCACAAAATCATAATTTTTATAGCTTTAAAAATTATAACGTTTATTTACTTAAAATAGATCAAATTCCAAACATATAGTATATTTTCAAAAATCACTTTATAAATCATTTTAAAATTCCAAAATTTGGTCCAATGATGCTACATACCAAATAGTCAATCACGACAACAACGATATCATATATCGATATGATAATCAATCAAATATCAAAATATCTGAAAATCAAATAAATACTGTTGAGGAATCCAGTTGGATCCTTCCAACCTGTTTTCCTGCATCCAAAAACATTAGCACAATACCAATTTCGCTCCAGTACGAAATTATCGCGGTATATGTTTTTATCAAATATTATCCGCTTAATAACGGCGTAATAGGGTCTCATCCGCTAAACAAAAATGCGGGAAATCAACAACTGCAATATATACATATGCCAATATATATATATTGATATTATATATAATACCAATTTCACTGTTTATGAAACATTCGCGGTATATGTTTTTATTAAATAACATCCGCTTACTAACGGCGCATAATGTCTATTTTAACAATCAATAGATATCAATCAACATTCAAACATGCATTCAAATATTTTAAATCTAACTATTTAAAATAAAATCGAAACTGATTCGATTGAGTGAGAAATTCTCACCTTGATTTTATTTTCCGTTTTAGCGATTTATTTCGAATAAAATTAAACGGACGTTTAATTTTACCCAAAATTCTCACTAAATCCAAACGACTCCAAACCAACTCCATCGCGTAGTGCTCGTCCATACGATTCCAACGCAACTGGTTTCGCGCGTTTTCGACCTCGTATGAAAAAGTTATTGATTTTACAAGTTTGTACACGATTTTATATAAACAATTCAACATAACTTTATAATTTTAAACCTTAATCAAATCCTATCCCTTCATTTCCACTGGCCTGCATCAGGGCCGCACCCTCCCCTCTTCTCCCCCACGTTCACATCTCCAGGTTCCAAAACGCAAGCTCAACCCATAGCTTTCCAAATTAGGGTTAAATAGTTCTCCACCAATACTCGACTATAACTCGATCAAGACGCGCCGTTGCGAAGCCCTCACCCACGCCCATGCTCGGCCTGAAGGCCATGCAACTCGGCCACCTGAGGCTCCTAGGAAAACGCGCGCAGGCCATGACCAATGGCCCCCCTAGCTCCTCCTCCGATGCTCCAAACACGATCTCCACCGTTCACATCGAAGCTCTCGTTGTGATCTTCATCTTTGTAGTTGAATGTTTTAGCTAAAACTTGATGGATTGAGAGATCAAAGGGGAAAAATGAGATCAATTTCTGGCCATAGAACATGGGGGTGGCGGCTAGGGTTAAAATTTAGGGTTTTGTTTATTTTTTTATCAAATTATGAAGAGAGTGGTGCTATTTATAGAGTTTCGTTCGACACTATTCATCCGGAAGTTCCGAACTCCGATTTACGCGCCGAAACTGACGTTCCTAGGGTTTATCCCGCGTTCCGGACACAATGGAACAGGTTTCGGAAGCTAATTCGGAAGTATGTGCGAGTTATGACTATAAACGCTCAATTTGAATTAAACCGATTTAAGCGATTTTCTAGGCGTTTTAATTTGTACCGGACAAACGGTAAATCCAATTGACTTGAAATTTGAAACCTTACAATAATATAACATTACGGATCCGATGAAACTGGTTTCGTCGAAATCCGAGACTTTTTGAAAAATGGCTATTTTCACTCGTCAAATTTAAATTAAAAATAATTCGATGCGTTTCGAGCTGCCACGCTCAAACGATAACTCCGATTGACACGAAATTTGAAATCCGGTAATAACTAACTATTACGGATCCAATGGAACTGGTTTCGTTCAATTCTGAGACTGTTCAAAAATTGGCTATTTTCACTAGTCGATTAAATTATTAAAATATTCAATTTTCACAAATTAACTTTTAATTTGATTTTAAAAGTTCTAAAATATTGTTCTAACTCCCATATGATAAAATAAAATTTTACAAATCATTTTCAATCATATTTAGCTCAATTTTCAATTATTTCCATAATTTAACGTATTAAATTATCGATTTAAAAATCCAATTAAATCCAATAATTCAAATAAAAATTTATTTGACTTATAAATTCACTTATTAATATTTAAAATAAATTAAATATTCAAATTTTAATTTCTAAAAATTCTGGGTCGTTACAATCTTCCCCACTTAAAAGAATTTCGTCCTCGAAATTATTAAGTAAGAAAAGTTACAGAATCTATTAATTTTCCCAAAAATTTATAATTAAACTTCTTACAATAACTTACTAAGTTTTCAAATCATACTTAGTTATCTTTTCAAAAACAACTACTATTGTTTAACTTTCAATTCCAAAATCAAAGTTAAAGTTTTCAAAATTTTCCAATTTTCTCAAATTTTTTCTAACGCCTTAAATTTCCGAAAAAATTCGCCATAGTCTCCTTTGCGCGGCTCGATCCGAAAAAAAAATGACAGTATATATATCACAAATATACATCTCATCAAGTAATGAGGCATCCCGTAGGGAAAAAAGTGTAAAAGTACGATATTTAATCCGAGATATGTACCTTATATTTTATTAGCAAGCATATACGGCTAATATAGCGTAAAAGCGAGCTCCAAATGCGAAGCAACCGCGATCCGCACCTACTAATCACTCAACAAACAACATGAGAACATGTACATAGACAATAATCTCAATATACAACATATAGCAACATAATAACTATATATGTCACATAGCAAATGCAACATATTCAACCATCAACCAACTAACATCCATAACCAATAGATATTCATTCATACTTTAATATTAATGAATTGGTTTTCAATTTAAATCACATTTGATTCATATACAGTGGATGTTCTTATTAACATTCATTCTCAATTAGGTTATATTCACTAATTTATATTCAAGTTGGTTCACTTCCAAATTAAATTCAATTTTATTCAAATTTATTTACTTCTAATTTGAATTCAATTACTTTAGCTTCCAATTTTATTAAATCAATTTCATTAACACTTAATGAATTATATACAATCACTCAACTAACAACCATATGACAATCAATGTATATTAAATACAACCAAATTCCTTTGCTTATCAATTGGTTTAAATTAAATTGATTTTCATTCTATTATTCAACTTTCAAATAACATTAGATTTTAATGAATTAACACTTATATTCATTATTTCACATCAACTTAATTTACATTCAATTGGTTAACATCCAATTCATTCATTCAATTCAATTCTAAAGTAAATTTCCATTTAACTTTTAAATTCATTTTTATTTCAACTCATATTCTTAAATATATTCATATAGTTTCACTTCTTATATATATAAGTTTATTTCACAATTGTTAATCACTTTAATTATAATTCAATTCTTATAATTCTTTTTACTTATACAATTATTCTTTTATTTAGATTATTCAAACAACTAAACAATCAACTTATATACACTTTTATAATTCTGAAAAATTATTTCTTTATATACAAAATATACTCAAGGTAAAATTATTTCATTTACCCAATTTAAAACAATACTGTGCCGAATTGTTCTATTCAAGTGTTTAGAAACCCCTTCGATTCAGTTTCGAAGCTGCGCCGACGAAGGTTCATATACCACTCAACAAACCAATCATCACAATATAAAACAATTTCATATTCACTAACAAATACGCTCTCATAGCTATTATTACACTCAAATTCATTCTAGAGTACTGCTGACTCTATCTCTAATGAGAAATACCCAACAGAACCATGGTTGTCGCTTAACCATATGCTCTGATACCAACTGTAAAGACCCGTAAATCCGTACTCCTTGAATAGACACTAATCTCCATTGATTAATTCAAGATGAACGAAAATACGAACCCTTAGGGGTTTTAAGAAAAATTTAAGAAAAGAAAAAGTAGAAAAGAAGAGAAGAAGATAGAAAATTTTAAAATAGAAGAAAAAGAGAATAGAGGAAAAAGAAAAACAGAAGAAAATGGAACGGAACAGAAAACAACAGAATCACATCAGAATCTCACAATTCGCAGCGGAACAACATATAATAATAAATGAATAATCTTTAAACAAAGAACTATATCAGTTATTACATTACATCACATTACATTACATCATACCATCAGAGTGTACAACAATATACAACATCAAACAGTGCAGCGGAAAAAGAAATACTATATAAATAATATGCCATGCCATCCATCTTGCCTCCAGCAACTCCAGAATATCCAGAATATCCTGATAAACCTAACTCTTGACTGCCCGTGTGGAAATTGGTGGGCACCCAGAGTTTAGGAAGGAAAACAATAAACTCCAAGTCAGTCATGTGACTGGTGTGAGAACTCAAAACAGTTTACTTATCTTTAAAATCAAAATAGAGGAATATTTTTAATCAATTCGCAATGCTTTTAAAAATGAGACTACCATAAGGCCTCCCGCACACACACACATGCAAACGCAGAATCGGAGGAGATTTCTCCTTATGATAGTCAAAGATGCTTGATACGCATTTAAAATAACATTTGATATTATTACT
The DNA here is from genome assembly GCA_030765085.1 of Allium cepa. NCBI lineage: Eukaryota > Viridiplantae > Streptophyta > Magnoliopsida > Asparagales > Amaryllidaceae > Allium > Allium cepa. Next base: position 177,016,475 of record CM060940.1, read on the forward strand.
AGTGCATAGTGTAGGAAAAATTCATTTCGAAAGTAGAATATAAATCTTAGCCAGCATAGGTACCATTATATTATGCCTACTATAGCTACTTCCTGAGGAAGCAGGTTCTACAACTAAAACCGTACAAGTTTCGTATTGTTTCTTTGGATTTCCAACAAATGGTCAGGCCAAGGAACTTCCCATTGCCACATGAGAATGCCTCTGGAAAGACATCCCCGAGAAGCAAACCGGAACTCTGCCAACACAAGGCCGGGTTACCCCTAACTGGGTAACTACTGACACGAGCACGCCATTCCCCGATCGTAAACGACCTTTCTCACGGGATCCCGAAAACCAACAACCACAAAGTAATAAATTCGTAGTAACCACATAGGTTAAATATTTGGGCTCCATACCATGATACCACCTCTATCCAGAAGGAAATGTACATACCCTAAAGGGTGCTACCCCTCATAACCTTGCTGCATCTTTCCTGTTTTGACCATTTCCGGGGTGTGAGGTTCGACGAAGTCACGTCCACAAAAACATACTTTATACAAAAGCCATGCTTTGGGTCAACAAATGATCAACACAGTGATCACTAAGATAGACGATCAAATAAACGATCCTATCACAATAATCAACACAATGATCATTTCAGCATCACTCAGCATATCACATTACCAAATTGGGAATATATCGCTGATAACTTCAACTATATAACCTCTGAGCTCGTACGTCTCAGAGAAGGGTGTTAAGCTAAAAGAATAAATTCTTCGCCACCAACAGAAATATATTTGAATGAAATCGGCTTTATATCTCAACTTGTAATGTCAGACACACAATCCATACAAGTCTGTTCCGGGATCGAACAAAACCGAAGGCACTTACAAAGAAGTCCTTGCAATCCGGATATTCACAATCCTGATCGGATTTCCCATCACTTAGGGAGTCTCTATACCGTTGCAACTCAGTGCAGAGACAATCGACAGGTCATCCTATCGCTCTCGCAAATACCGGGTCTTCAACACCGATCTTCAATGCAATTATAACGACGTATCACATATTCGGAATGGGTTATACGACCCCATGGTCCTTTCCCGGTTAACCCGAATAGTGAGCGCTTATTTAAAAATAAGTGTAGCATTCACATTCAAACATATCACATCAATTACCCATTCAAAGGGAAATATTGATAGTCGGTTGTTGAACTATCACTGGATATGCACACATCACCAGTTTCCAAATAATTTTCCCAATTATTTATTTCACAAAATATCTTTACTAGATATTAAATTTCAATACTTCAAAAATAAATCAATATTTATTTTTCTAAACCAATCCCACTTTCTTTTATAAATTCCTTAGTGAATTTACATTTCAAAATATCCATGCATATGATTTCAATAATTCATTTCAATTTATCTTCAAAAAGATAAATTCTAAATATTCACTTTATATTGGAAAACATTTCCATACTTATTTATTTATAAGTAATTCACAAATTTTATTTATTTTCAACACTTAGAAAATATTCAATATACTTAAATCGAAATTAAGTATATATTTCATTCTTTAAGGAAATCATTCCCTTAAACATATTTATTTGGGACAAAACGAATGTTGCGTAAAACATCGTTACGACGTCCCAAAATCACTAGTATAGGGATTCGAAATTAAAATAGATATATAAATCCCAATACTATACAAAACATTTCCTTTCGGAAATCATTTACTATAACAACAGTGTTATAGTCCATCATCTCCTTCTATTTCTCGAAAACGTCTATTTCAACAATAAATGTTGAAATCTATGGTTTCGAATCTCAACACATTTTAAACATCGTTAGATCGTTTTAATTCTATTTAAAACATCCAAATCCAAAACAATTTCTTTAACGTGTTATTCACTATTCAAAAACGTGAATATACTTTGTTAACAAATTTCATCCTTTTATTCATTTTAATTCAAAGGATTATTCACTATTCAAAAATGTGAATATAACTCCATTTATAGGTTTCAACAAATTTTCTTGTCAAAATAAATCATTTGCAAATTTATAAAACAACGTTTATAAATTCCATTTCTATTTATTTATAAAAACTTCCTTCTTATAAATTCCTTTATTAACCTATTCCAGTTTATAACTTAATTATAAACTAAAAGTTCATATTATAAGTGAAATACTTATAATTTATTCGTTTGCAAAAATCGTTCCTTTGAACTTCATAATTATAAATCTCATGTCTTATAAGATTCAATTAATCATAAATTCATTCTTCAATTAACTTTTCAAATTTTATAAACCTACTGCTTATAAAATTACATTTATAACTTCACTGTTTATAATTTTATAAATTTCATTCATTTATGAAATTCATTTTCACTTCATTCAAACACTTATAAAAACTTGTTTTATAATGTCAATATTTCAATTTATAAATATCTATTTATAAATCTCTTAATATAAATCAATTTATATTATTCTTTTAAAACGTCTTCAAATTCCTTTATTATTTCACCATTTTGATTTATAAAATAATCAAATTTTATAAATCCTATTTTTAAACTTTTATAATATATTCAAAAATCCAATTTAAACTATTTTATAAAATCGTTCCTTTATTTCTCAAAAATCAACTTTTAACTATATTTCACAAAATCATAATTTTTATAGCTTTAAAAATTATAACGTTTATTTACTTAAAATAGATCAAATTCCAAACATATAGTATATTTTCAAAAATCACTTTATAAATCATTTTAAAATTCCAAAATTTGGTCCAATGATGCTACATACCAAATAGTCAATCACGACAACAACGATATCATATATCGATATGATAATCAATCAAATATCAAAATATCTGAAAATCAAATAAATACTGTTGAGGAATCCAGTTGGATCCCTCCAACCTGTTTTCCTGCATCCAAAAACATTAGCACAATACCAATTTCGCTCCAGTACGAAATTATCGCGGTATATGTTTTTATTAAATATTATCCGCTTAATAACGGCGTAATAGGGTCTCATCCGCTAAACAAAAATGCGGGAAATCAACAACTGCAATATATACATATGCCAATATATATATATTGATATTATATATAATACCAATTTCACTGTTTATGAAACATTCGCGGTATATGTTTTTATTAAATAACATCCGCTTACTAACGGCGCATAATGTCTATTTTAACAATCAATAGATATCAATCAACATTCAAACATGCATTCAAATATTTTAAATCTAACTATTTAAAATAAAATCGAAACTGATTCGATTGAGTGAGAAATTCTCACCTTGATTTTATTTTCCGTTTTAGCGATTTATTTCGAATAAAATTAAACGGACGTTTAATTTTACCTAAAATTCTCACTAAATCCAAACGACTCCAAACCAACTCCATCGCGTAGTGCTCGTCCATACGATTCCAACGCAACTGGTTTCGCGCGTTTTCGACCTCGTATGAAAAAGTTATTGATTTTACAAGTTTGTACACGATTTTATATAAACAATTCAACATAACTTTATAATTTTAAACCTTAATCAAATCCTATCCCTTCATTTCCACTGGCCTGCATCAGGGCCGCACCCTCCCCTCTTCTCCCCCACGTTCACATCTCCAGGTTCCAAAACGCAAGCTCAACCCATAGCTTTCCAAATTAGGGTTAAATAGTTCTCCACCAATACTCGACTATAACTCGATCAAGACGCGCCGTTGCGAAGCCCTCACCCACGCCCATGCTCGGCCTGAAGGCCATGCAACTCGGCCACCTGAGGCTCCTAGGAAAACGTGCGCAGGCCATGACCAACGGCCCCCCTAGCTCCTCCTCCGATGCTCCAAACACGATCTCCACCGTTCACATCGAAGCTCTCGTTGTGATCTTCATCTTTGTAGTTGAATGTTTTAGCTAAAACTTGATGGATTGAGAGATCAAAGGGGAAAAATGAGATCAATTTCTGGCCATAGAACATGGGGGTGGCGGCTAGGGTTAAAATTTAGGGTTTTGTTTATTTTTTTATCAAATTATGAAGAGAGTGGTGCTATTTATAGAGTTTCGTTCGACACTATTCATCCGGAAGTTCCGAACTCCGATTTACGCGCCGAAACTGACGTTCCTAGGGTTTATCCCGCGTTCCGGACACAATGGAACAGGTTTCGGAAGCTAATTCGGAAGTATGTGCGAGTTATGACTATAAACGCTCAATTTGAATTAAACCGATTTAAGCGATTTTCTAGGCGTTTTAATTTGTACCGGACAAACGGTAAATCCAATTGACTTGAAATTTGAAACCTTACAATAATATAACATTACGGATCCGATGAAACTGGTTTCGTCGAAATCCGAGAATTTTTGAAAAATGGCTATTTTCACTCGTCAAATTTAAATTAAAAATAATTCGATGTGTTTCGAGCTGCCACGCTCAAACGATAACTCCGATTGACACGAAATTTGAAATCCGGTAATAACTAACTATTACGGATCCAATGGAACTGGTTTCATTCAATTCTGAGACTGTTCAAAAATTGGCTATTTTCACTAGTCGATTAAATTATTAAAATATTCAATTTTCACAAATTAACTTTTAATTCGATTTTAAAAGTTCTAAAATATTGTTCTAACTCCCATATGATAAAATAAAATTTTACAAATCATTTTCAATCATATTTAGCTCAATTTTCAATTATTTCCATAATTTAACGTATTAAATTATCGATTTAAAAATCCAATTAAATCCAATAATTCAAATAAAAATTTATTTGACTTATAAATTCACTTATTAATATTTAAAATAAATTAAATATTCAAATTTTAATTTCTAAAAATTCTGGGTCGTTACAATCTTCCCCACTTAAAAGAATTTCGTCCTCGAAATTATTAAGTAAGAAAAGTTACAGAATCTATTAATTTTCCCAAAAATTTATAATTAAACTTCTTACAATAACTTACTAAGTTTTCAAATCATACTTAGTTATCTTTTCAAAAACAACTACTATTGTTTAACTTTCAATTCCAAAATCAAAGTTAAAGTTTTCAAAATTTTTCAATTTTCTCAAATTTTTTCTAACGCCTTAAATTTCCGAAAAAATTCGCCACAGTCTCCTTTGCGCGGCTCGATCCGAAAAAAAAATGACAGTATATATATCACAAATATACATCTCATCAAGTAATGAGGCATCCCGTAGGGAAAAAAGTGTAAAAGTACGATATTTAATCCGAGATATGTACCTTATATTTTATTAGCAAGCATATACGGCTAATATAGCGTAAAAGCGAGCTCCAAATGCGAAGCAACCGCGATCCGCACCTACTAATCACTCAACAAACAACATGAGAACATGTACATAGACAATAATCTCAATATACAACATATAGCAACATAATAACTATATATGTCACATAGCAAATGCAACATATTCAACCATCAACCAACTAACATCCATAACCAATAGATATTCATTCATACTTTAATATTAATGAATTGGTTTTCAATTTAAATCACATTTGATTCATATACAGTGGATGTTCTTATTAACATTCATTCTCAATTAGGTTATATTCACTAATTTATATTCAAGTTGGTTCACTTCCAAATTAAATTCAATTTTATTCAAATTTATTTACTTCTAATTTGAATTCAATTACTTTAGCTTCCAATTTTATTAAATCAATTTCATTAACACTTAATGAATTATATACAATCACTCAACTAACAACCATATGACAATCAATGTATATTAAATACAACCAAATTCCTTTGCTTATCAATTGGTTTAAATTAAATTGATTTTCATTCTATTATTCAACTTTCAAATAACATTAGATTTTAATGAATTAACACTTATATTCATTATTTCACATCAACTTAATTTACATTCAATTGGTTAATATCCAATTCATTCATTCAATTCAATTCTAAAGTAAATTTCCATTTAACTTTTAAATTCATTTTTATTTCAACTCATATTCATAAATATATTCATATAGTTTCACTTCTTATATATATAAGTTTATTTCACAATTGTTAATCACTTTAATTATAATTCAATTCTTATAATTCTTTTTACTTATACAATTATTCTTTTATTTAGATTATTCAAACAACTAAACAATCAACTTATATACACTTTTATAATTCTGAAAAATTATTTCTTTATATACAAAATATACTCAAGGTAAAATTATTTCATTTACCCAATTTAAAACAATACTGTGCCGAATTGTTCTATTCAAGTGTTTAGAAACCCCTTCGATTCAGTTTCGAAGCTGCGCCGACGAAGGTTCATATACCACTCAACAAACCAATCATCACAATATAAAACAATTTCATATTCACTAACAAATACGCTCTCATAGCTATTATTACACTCAAATTCATTCTAGAGTACTGCTGACTCTATCTCTAATGAGAAATACCCAACAGAACCATGGTTGTCGCTTAACCATATGCTCTGATACCAACTGTAAAGACCCGTAAATCCGTACTCCTTGAATAGACACTAATCTCCATTGATTAATTCAAGATGAACGAAAATACGAACCCTTAGGGGTTTTAAGAAAAATTTAAGAAAAGAAAAAGTAGAAAAGAAGAGAAGAAGATAGAAAATTTCAAAATAGAAGAAAAAGAGAATAGAGGAAAAAGAAAAACAGAAGAAAATGGAACGGAACAGAAAACAACAGAATCACATCAGAATCTCACAATTCGCAGCGGAACAACATATAATAATAAATGAATAATCTTTAAACAAAGAACTATATCAGTTATTACATTACATCACATTACATTACATCATACCATCAGAGTGTACAACAATATACAACATCAAACAGTGCAGCGGAAAAAGAAATACTATATAAATAATATGCCATGCCATCCATCTTGCCTCCAGCAACTCCAGAATATCCAGAATATCCTGATAAACCTAACTCTTGACTGCCCGTGTGGAAATTGGTGGGCACCCAGAGTTTAGGAAGGAAAACAATAAACTCCAAGTCAGTCATGTGACTGGTGTGAGAACTCAAAACAGTTTACTTATCTTTAAAATCAAAATAGAGGAATATTTTTAATCAATTCGCAATGCTTTTAAAAATGAGACTACCATAAGGCCTCCCGCACACACACATGCAAACGCAGAATCGGAGGAGATTTCTCCTTATGATAGTCAAAGATGCTTGATACGCATTTAAAATAACATTTGATATTATTACTAGTGCATAGTGTAGGAAAAATTCATTTCGAAAGTAGAATATAAATCTTAGCCAGCATAGGTACCATTATATTATGCCTACTATAGCTACTTCCTGAGGAAGCAGGTTCTACAACTAAAACCGTACAAGTTTCGTATTGTTTCTTTGGATTTCCAACAAATGGTCAGGCCAAGGAACTTCCCATTGCCACATGAGAATGCCTCTGGAAAGACATCCCCGAGAAGCAAACCGGAACTCTGCCAACACAAGCCCGGGTTACCCCTAACTGGGTAACTACTGACACGAGCACGCCATTCCCCGATCGTAAACGACCTTTCTCACGGGATCCCGAAAACCAACAACCACAAAGTAATAAATTCGTAGTAACCACATAGGTTAAATATTTGGGCTCCATACCATGATACCACCTCTATCCAGAAGGAAATGTACATACCCTAAAGGGTGCTACCCCTCATAACCTTGCTGCATCTTTCCTGTTTTGACCATTTCCGGGGTGTGAGGTTCGACGAAGTCACGTCCACAAAAACATACTTTATACAAAAGCCATGCTTTGGGTCAACAAATGATCAACACAGTGATCACTAAGATAGACGATCAAATAAACGATCCTATCACAATAATCAACACAATGATCATTTCAGCATCACTCAGCATATCACATTACCAAATTGGGAATATATCGCTGATAACTTCAACTATATAACCTCTGAGTTCGTACGTCTCAGAGAAGGGTGTTAAGCTAAAAGAATAAATTCTTCGCTACCAACAGAAATATATTTGAATGAAATCGGCTTTATATCTCAACTTGTAATGTCAGACACACAATCCATACAAGTCTGTTCCGGGATCGAACAAAACCGAAGGCACTTACAAAGAAGTCCTTGCAATCCGGATATTCACAATCCTGATCGGATTTCCCATCACTTAGGGAGTCTCTATACCGTTGCAACTCAGTGCAGAGACAATCGACAGGTCATCCTATCGCTCTCGCAAATACCGGGTCTTCAACACCGATCTTCAATGCAATTATAACGACGTATCACATATTCGGAATGGGTTATACGACCCCATGGTCCTTTCCCGGTTAACCCGAATAGTGAGCGCTTATTTAAAAATAAGTGTAGCATTCACATTCAAACAAATCACATCAATTACCCATTCAAAGGGAAATATTGATAGTCGGTTGTTGAACTATCACTGGATATGCACACATCACCAGTTTCCAAATAATTTTCCCAATTATTTATTTCACAAAATATCTTTACTAGATATTAAATTTCAATACTTCAAAAATAAATCAATATTTATTTTTCTAAACCAATCCCACTTTCTTTTATAAATTCCTTAGTGAATTTACATTTCAAAATATCCATGCATATGATTTCAATAATTCATTTCAATTTATCTTCAAAAAGATAAATTCTAAATATTCACTTTATATTGGAAAACATTTCCATACTTATTTATTTATAAGTAATTCACAAATTTTATTTATTTTCAACACTTAGAAAATATTCAATATACTTAAATCGAAATTAAGTATATATTTCATTGTTTAAGGAAATCATTCTCTTAAACATATTTATTTGGGACAAAACGAATGTTGCGTAAAACATCGTTACGACGTCCCAAAATCACTAGTATAGGGATTCGAAATTAAAATAGATATATAAATCCCAATACTATACAAAACATTTCCTTTCGGAAATCATTTACTATAACAACAGTGTTATAGTCCATCATCTCCTTCTATTTCTCGAAAACGTCTATTTCAACAATAAATGTTGAAATCTATGGTTTCGAATCTCAACACATTTTAAACATCGTTAGATCGTTTTAATTCTATTTAAAACATCCAAATCCAAAACAATTTCTTTAACGTGTTATTCACTATTCAAAAACGTGAATATACTTTGTTAACAAATTTCATCCTTTTATTCATTTTAATTCAAAGGATTATTCACTATTCAAAAATGTGAATATAACTCCATTTATAGGTTTCAACAAATTTTCTTGTCAAAATAAATCATTTGCAAATTTATAAAACAACGTTTATAAATTCCATTTCTATTTATTTATAAAAACTTCCTTCTTATAAATTCCTTTATTAACCTATTCCAGTTTATAACTTAATTATAAACTAAAAGTTCATATTATAAGTGAAATACTTATAATTTATTCGTTTGCAAAAATCGTTCCTTTGAACTTCATAATTATAAATCTCATGTCTTATAAGATTCAATTAATCAAAAATTCATTCTTCAATTAACTTTTCAAATTTTATAAACCTACTGCTTATAAAATTACATTTATAACTTCACTGTTTATAATTTTATAAATTTCATTCATTTATGAAATTCATTTTCACTTCATTCAAACACTTATAAAAACTTGTTTTATAATGTCAATATTTCAATTTATAAATATCTATTTATAAATCTCTTAATATAAATCAATTTATATTATTCTTTTAAAACGTCTTCAAATTCCTTTATTATTTCACCATTTTGATTTATAAAATAATCAAATTTTATAAATCCTATTTTTAAACTTTTATAATATATTCAAAAATCCAATTTAAACTATTTTATAAAATCGTTCCTTTATTTCTCAAAAATCAACTTTTAACTATATTTCACAAAATCATAATTTTTATAGCTTTAAAAATTATAACGTTTATTTACTTAAAATAGATCAAATTCCAAACATATAGTATATTTTCAAAAATCACTTTATAAATCATTTTAAAATTCCAAAATTTGGTCCAATGATGCTACATACCAAATAGTCAATCACGACAACAACGATATCATATATCGATATGATAATCAATCAAATATCAAAATATCTGAAAATCAAATAAATACTGTTGAGGAATCCAGTTGGATCCCTCCAACCTGTTTTCCTGCATCCAAAAACATTAGCACAATACCAATTTCGCTCCAGTACGAAATTATCGCGGTATATGTTTTTATTAAATATTATCCGCTTAATAACGGCGTAATAGGGTCTCATCCGCTAAACAAAAATGCGGGAAATCAACAACTGCAATATATACATATGCCAATATATATATATTGATATTATATATAATACCAATTTCACTGTTTATGAAACATTCGCGGTATATGTTTTTATTAAATAACATCCGCTTACTAACGGCGCATAATGTCTATTTTAACAATCAATAGATATCAATCAACATTCAAACATGCATTCAAATATTTTAAATCTAACTATTTAAAATAAAATCGAAACTGATTCGATTGAGTGAGAAATTCTCACCTTGATTTTATTTTCCGTTTTAGCGATTTATTTCGAATAAAATTAAACGGACGTTTAATTTTACCCAAAATTCTCACTAAATCCAAACGACTCCAAACCAACTCCATCGCGTAGTGCTCGTCCATACGATTCCAACGCAACTGGTTTCGCGCGTTTTCGACCTCGTATGAAAAAGTTATTGATTTTACAAGTTTGTACACGATTTTATATAAACAATTCAACATAACTTTATAATTTTAAACCTTAATCAAATCCTAGCCCTTCATTTCCACTGGCCTGCATCAGGGCCGCACCCTCCCCTCTTCTCCCCCACGTTCACATCTCCAGGTTCCAAAACGCAAGCTCAACCCATAGCTTTCCAAATTAGGGTTAAATAGTTCTCCACCAATACTCGACTATAACTCGATCAAGACGCGCCGTTGCGAAGCCCTCACCCACGCCCATGCTCGGCCTGAAGGCCATGCAACTCGGCCACCTGAGGCTCCTACGAAAACGTGCGCAGGCCATGACCAACGGCCCCCCTAGCTCCTCCTCCGATGCTCCAAACACGATCTCCACCGTTCACATCGAAGCTCTCGTTGTGATCTTCATCTTTGTAGTTGAATGTTTTAGCTAAAACTTGATGGATTGAGAGATCAAAGGGGAAAAATGAGATCAATTTCTCGCCATAGAACATGGGGGTGGCGGCTAGGGTTAAAATTTAGGGTTTTGTTTATTTTTTTATCAAATTATGAAGAGAGTGGTGCTATTTATAGAGTTTCGTTCGACACTATTCATCCGGAAGTTCCGAACTCCGATTTACGCGCCGAAACTGACGTTCCTAGGGTTTATCCCGCGTTCCGGACACAATGGAATAGGTTTCGGAAGCTAATTCGAAAGTATGTGCGATATATGGCTATAAACGCTCAATTTGAATTAAACCGATTTAAGCGATTTTCTAGGCGTTTTAATTTGTACCGGACAAACGGTAAATCCAATTGACTTGAAATTTGAAACCTTACAATAATATCACATTACGGATCCGATGAAACTGGTTTCGTTGAAATCCGAGACTTTTTGAAAAATGGCTATTTTCACTCGTCAAATTTAAATTAAAAATAATTCGATGCGTTTCGAGCTGCCACGCTCAAACGATAACTCCGATTGACACGAAATTTGAAATCCGGTAATAACTAACTATTATGGATCCAATGGAACTAGTTTCGTTCAATTCTGAGACTGTTCAAAAATTGGCTATTTTCACTAGTCGATTAAATTATTAAAATATTCAATTTTCACAAATTAACTTTTAATTCGATTTTAAAAGTTCTAAAATATTGTTCTAACTCCCATATGATAAAATAAAATTTTACAAATCATTTTCAATCATATTTAGCTCAATTTTCAATTATTTCCATAATTTAACGTATTAAATTATCGATTTAAAAATCCAATTAAATCCAATAATTCAAATAAAAATTTATTTGACTTATAAATTCACTTATTAATATTTAAAATAAATTAAATATTCAAATTTTAATTTCTAAAAATTCTGGGTCGTTACATCTATTGTCGTTCTTACAGACTTTAGGCATACGCTGGCCAGGCGCAAGTCTAAAAATCTCCAAGTACTAAATATACTTGCTTCAATTCCCAGTGAAAATACTTAAAAATTCTTTTAAAAATGGATATGGAAAGCACGTTCCCCCATGGATCACAGTTACCCGGCGGTTACGCTACTATCCCAGTAGAATCGCTTGTAACCGTAGATTTCTCATCTCTCTTGAATTTCGCCATTTTTGTTGCCATAAATCGCGGTCCACACGGCGGTTACGCTACTATCCCAGTAGAATCGCTTGTGACCGTAGGCATCTCGCCCCTCGAATTTCGCTTTGGCATCTAGATTGCAGTTTACACGGCGGTTGCGCCACTATCCCAGTGGAATCGCTTGTAACTGTAGGCATCTCGCCCCTCAAATTACGCTAGTCACTCCAACTAATGGAAAACAAATGGCCAATCCAACTAATGGAAAACAAATGGCCAATCCAACTAATGGAAATCAAATGGTCAATCCAACTAATGGAATTCTACGTAGCTACGATCTTCAAATGGACACTCATCTCGAGTTCCAACAACCTTCACAAATTTTAAATGGAAGGTACTTTTCCATATCCTCAATTTGGAAAACATAACATCATACATACATATATAATATTTCATTTCACAATTCGTACATATCATACTCATGTACTTACATAAGTTTTCCACAACAATTTCTTTCCAAACTAATGGTTTTCGAATTTATCGTATTCTCATATATACGTTCTGAAAACCTCAATATGAGGATTCATAAATTTTCCAGCTCATTATCCATTTAAAATTTTCCTCTAAGTCGATTTGGAATTTTAAGGTTATCTCAAACCCAATTCACATTCATAATTCAATTCGTTATCGACTTCACACTCGATTTGGATTTTACGTGACATCGTAAATTCTCAACACATAATTGATGTCTACCGATATATAACCTCTGAGCTCGTAGATCTCAGAGAAGGGTGTTAAGCTAAGAGAATAAATTCTCCGCCGCCAACAGATATATATTTAATAGAGATCAATTGCTATGTCGTCAATTCACAATGTTAGACGTACAATCCAAATCGACCATTCAAAATTCAAAGTTGAACTAATTGTTCATATTTTCCAAAAATAATATCTTTACAAGGTATATTTTTCACGCTTCAACCATTTGAAAACAAATTTCAAATCATTTTTCGCCTTTCAATCTTTGAAAACAAATTTCAAAGCAATTTCCTTAAACGGAAACATTTCCAAATATTTATCCATTTTAAACTTGAAATGGTTTATTTAAATCAATCAAATAAATCCTTACCGATTTATTTTAAACTTACGTTCCAAATCCGTAAATTTATTTTCACATTTCAAAAATAAATCAATGTTTATTTTTAACAAATTTCCCTTTCTTTTATAAATTCCATAATGAATTTACATTTCCAAAATATCTATGAATATACGATTTTCAAATCGATTTCGCATATTCATTTTCAATTTATCTTTAAAAGATAAAATCTCAAAACATTCACTTTTCACTTTATCTTTAAAAGATAAAATTTCAAACCTTTCATTTCATATTGGAAAATATTTCCATACTTATTTAATAATAAGTAATTCACAAATCCATTTATTTCCAACACTTGGAAAACATTCAATATACTTAAATCATAATCAAGTATATATTTCATTCTTAAAGGAAATCATTCTTTAAACACATTAACTTGTGTCAAAACGAATGTTGCGTAAAACATCGCTACGACGACCCAAAATCACTAGTATAGGGATTCGAATTTAAGATAGATATATAAATCCCAATACTATATAAAAACATTTCCTTTCGGAAACCATTTATTATAACAACAGTGTTATAGTCCACCATTTCCTTTGATTTCACTCGAAAACGTCTATTTCAACAATGAATGTTGAAATCTATGTATTCGATATTTAATGCATTTTAAAACATCTTTAAAACCATTAACTTCATTTTCTGCACGTTCAAATTCAAATTCATCACTGAATCTATTAAATCTATTATGGATTTTCATGTTGACAAATTTTAATTTGAAATCTAAATCTCATTTGAACTTTGCATTTGCTTTCTATTTCCAAAATAGTCAACTAGTTCTTTAGTAAACTGTAACGATCGCGATTTTTCGTTGCCGAAAAATCGAACCGTTAGGGTTTTAGAAGAAGAAAGAGGTAGAAGAAGAAAGAAAAGAAAGAGAGGAGAAAACAGAAAACAAGTAACAGAACGAGAAACAATAACAGAATCTCACAGTCGCAGCGGAACAATATATAATAGATAAATGAATATCATTAAAACAAAAGAACTATACATTTTATACATACATCACAATACATCATATCATCAGAGTGAACAACAATAAAACAGCGGAAAAGAAATACTATATACAATAAATAATAGACTACGCTATCTGGCTCGCCTCCAGATCTGCACAGCAACTCCCGAATCCAGAATAACCTGATAACCTAACTCTAGACTGCCCGTGTGGAAAATAGTGGGCACCCAGAGTTTAGGAAAGGAACAATAAACTCCAGGTCAGTCATGTGACTGGTGTGAGAACTCAAAACAGTTTATCTTTAAACAAGCAACAACAGAATTTAAATTTAACTTTCGAAATTCGAAATGCTTTTTGGAAAAATGAAACTACCATAAGGCCTCCCGCCACCCACACAATGCAAACGCAGAATTGGAGGAGATTTCTCCTTATGATAGTCAAAGATGCTTACTACGCGAAAATCAAATCATTTTTGATATTATTACTAGTGCATAGTGTAGAAAACAATTTCGAAAGTACAATATAAATCCTAGCCAGCATAGACATTCCGAACTATGCCTACTATAGCTACCATCCAAACAGTGGTGACCACCATAAGTGAATGGCAGGTAATACAACTAAAACCGTACAAGGCGCGTATTGGAGGAATGGATTTCCAACAAATGGTCAGGCTAAGGAACTTCCTACTGCCACATGGGATCGCCTCTGGCGGGACGTCCCGAGAAACTAACGTTACGGTTAGATCTCTGCCAACACAAGGCCGGGTTACCTCTGTAACTAGGTAACTACTACACGAATATGTCATCCCCCGGTCCTTTGGGACCTTTATCCGAGCGCTCGCAACAACACCACACACAGAAATATATATAGTGTATCAACATGAGTAAGCATCTGGGCTCCATACCATGATACCACCCTTTTCCAGAAGGAAATGACATACCCTAAAGGGCGCGACCCTCATAACCTTGCCGCATATTCCTGTTTCGACCATTTCCGGGGAGTGAGGTCCTGACGAAGTCTCGTCCACAAAGCTACGCTTTGTGTAACAAAGCCATGCTTCGGGTCCACAGATGACCAAAGCAATAATCACAAAGATAAATGATCAAACAAATGATCATATCACAAATGACCAACCAATGATCATCACACAGCAGCACTCAGCATGCCACATTACCAGATTGGGAAATATCGCTGATAACCTTCAACTACATAACCTCTGAGCTCGTACGTCTCAGAGAAGGGTGTTAAGCTAAGAGAATAAATTCTCCGCCACCAACAGAAATGTATTTGAAAGGAATCTGCTATATCTCTCAAAATGTAATGTCAGACACGTAACCATACAAGTCTGTTCCGGGTTCGAACAGAACCGAAGGCACTTCCAAGGAAGCCCTTGCAATCCGGGTATTCACAATCCCGATAAAATTTCCCATCACAAAGGAAATCTCCATATCGTAGCTAACGATGCGGAGACAATCGATAGGTCATCCTATCGTTTTCACAAATACCCGGTCTTCACGCCGGTCTTCAAATGCAATCCAAACGACGTATCGCATATTCGGAATGGGATATATGACACAAAGGTCCTCTCCCGGCTAAACCGAATAGCGAGCGCTTATTTTAAAAATAAGTGTGCATTCAATTCCAAACAAACACAATCAATACCATCCAAGGGTAAATATTGATAGTCGGTTATTTAACTATCAATAAAGATGCGCCACATCATCAGATTCCAAATAATTTTTCCAAATTATTAAGTCCCAAAATATCTTACGAGATATATATATATATATACACCATTTCCAAATAATTGCCCCAGTTACTTGTTTTACCAAAACCACTTCACGATAAAACTTTCCACACTTAACCAATTGAAAAACCAATTTTCAATTTACCTTTACCATTTGAAAACCAATTTTCAAATCACATTAACCATTTGCAAACCAATTTCAAATCACCTTAACCATTTGAAAACTAATTTCAAATCACCTTAACCATATATACCTTTTGAAAACAAATTTCAAACCACCAAATAAATCTTTACCGATTTAAATTTAACTTACGTTTCAAATTCGTAAATTATATCCCATACTTAAAAATAAATCAACATTTATTTTTAAACAAATTTCCCTTCCCCTTTATAAATTCCAAAGTGAATTTCCAATTTCCCAAATATCTACACATACACGATTTCAAATCAATTTCCATCTATTCACTTCGATTTACCTTTAAAAGGTGAATTTTCAAAATGTTCCATTTCATATTAGAAAATCATCTCTAAACTTATTTAATAATAAGTAATTCACACTTTCAATTTGTTTTCAACAATTTTGAAAATATTCAACATACTTAAGTTACCGTTAAGTATTTTATTCCATTCTCTTTAAGAAAACATTCTTTTATTCACATTTATTTGGGTCAAAAACGAATGTTGCGTAAAACATCGTTACGACAACCCAAAAACACTAGTATATGGATTTGAAATTAAAAATAGATATATAAATCCAATACTATACAAATTATCCCCTTCTGTTTCTCGAAAACGTCTATTTCAACAATCAATGTTGAAATCTATGTTTTCAATACTCAATGCATTTTAAAACACCTTTAATTCGTTTTAAATTCCATTTAAAACATTCCTTTCCCAAAAACAAACCCATTTTATTTAATAATCTATTCAATATTCAAAATAGTGAATATAGCCCACTTAACAAATTCCCATATTTCAATTTATCAAATTCGATGGATTTCAAATTTATAAACATAGTTTATAAATTCCATTTCTATTATAAACCCCAATTTTATAAATTCCTTTATTAATCCGATGCAATTTTACATAACCCAATTTCATACCCAAAAGCCATATTGTAAGTTAAATACTTATAATATTATTTATTTACCAAATCGTTCCTTTGAACTTCACCAATTTAAAATCTTATCACTTACAAGATTTCTTTATGGTTTATAATAATTTCAACTAATGAAATCTTCATTTATTAACAATTTCTATAAAATTCCCCTTTTTAATGCCCAAATCCATTTTTATAAGTTAATAACTTATAAGCTTAAAATTTTCCAATAACCATTCGTTTTATAAATGTCACATTTATTAATCTATAAATCCTAGTGAAATTCATGTTATACATCAACTTAACACTTTATAAATTTATTCTATAACTTCAAAAAATTTAATTTAAAAACATCCATCTATAAAATCCTTTATATAAACCATTAATAATAATAACTCCCCAAAAACCAAATTTAACTATTTTATAAAAACCTATTATTGTTAAAAATTTCTTTTAAGTTATATTTTATAAAAATATAAATTTTTAAAACATAAAATTTTATCCATCTATTTATTTTAAAATTTAATCAATTCAAATTTTTTAATAAACCATATTCTTTGAAAAATCGATTTAAAACCCCTTTTAAATTCAAAACCGTTATTTTTAATTTAAAAATTAGAATCCGATGATGCAACGACATCGAATGGTCAATCACGGGAATAACATCATATATCAATGTGATTATCAACAATCAACATAATATTCATAAACAAATAAATACGCGAGGAATCCAGTTGGATCCCTCCAACCTGTTACCCTGCATCCACAGACGTTAGCACAATACCAATTCCACTTCGAGGTGGAATATCGCGGTATATGGGATTTTATAAATATCCGCTTAATAGGCGGCGCAATAGGGTCTCATCCGCTATACGAGGCGGGAAATCAAATCCGATATATACATATGCCAATATATATATATCGCTATATATAGTATATATCCTACTATATCTACTAGCACAATCAAACAGCAATCATCAATCAACATTAACTATTTATATTTTAAACAAAACCTTTCGATTGAGTGAGGAGTTCTCACCTTGATTTTGTTTCCGTTTTCGCGTTCGTTTCGAATAAAATTAAACGAACGTTTAATTTTACCCGAAATTCAAACGAGCTCCAATCGACTCCAAACCAGTTGCATTGCGAAGAGCTCGGCGATACGAAGCCAACGCAAAAAATCTCGTCCGAATCCGACCTCGCATGCAAAAGTTATACTATTTTAAACGCTGTACACTATTTGAATTTCAAATTTAAACTATAAAAAAAAAAAACAAAAGAAAATACCCATTCATATACTTCACGCGCGTGGCCCCCACCGTGCTTCTTCCTCCCGTGCATACGTTCCCAGGTAAAATAATTCGAACGCAAATGAACCCATAGGCCGCCCCCTAGGGCTCCAAATCACATGCAATACCCTCCATTCCCCATCGATCAGAACACGCCATTAGAACGGCCTCGCCAAACCCCACTTTCGCCCCCGACCACGTGCCACTCGGTGGTCCCTGGCGCACGCAAAACGAGGTGAAACGCGCCTCCTTCTCGAACGATTTGCCAACGATCCGCTGAGTTATTCGCCACTCCACCGTACGGATCTGGAGATCTTGGAACGCTCTACAATCTTGCTTCAGAAAATTTTCGAAATCGTTGAGTGGATTTGTCGCGATTTGGAGGAGAAGATCGCTAGGTTTCGGCCATTGAATATAACTAACGGCGGCTGGCTTGGCAACTAGGGTTAGAAAAAGAAAATGACATATATACCAATATTATTTTAATAATAAAATCTCCAATTTAACACTTATGCAAACGACCTCCAATCTACGCGTTCCGACAGGCGATTCTAAAGTTTTTCCACGTTCCGGACGCAATGGGACAGGTTTCGTAAGCTAATTCGATCGTATGTGTGAGATATAGAATTAAACGATCAATTTAAATTAAAACCGATTTAAACGATTTCTAGGCGTTTTGGCTTGTACCGGACAAACGGCAAATCCAAACGACTTGAAATTTGAAATCTTGCAATAATATCACATTACGGATCCGATGAAACTGGTTTCATCGAAATCCGAGACCGTTTGAAAAATGGCTATTTTAACACGCTAAATTAATATTAAAACGATATCGATGCGTTTCGAGCTGCCACGGTCAAACGACAACTCCGTTTGCTACGAAATTTGAAATCCGATAATAATTAACTATTACGGATCCAATGGAACTTGTTTCGTTCAATTCTGAGACTGTTCAAAAATTGGCTATTTTTCAGTCGATAATTAAATATTAAAATATTCAATTTTTACAAATTAACTCCAAATTCAGTTTTACAAGTTCTAAAACATTTCTATAACTTTAATATGATAAAACAAAATTTTCCAAATCATTTTCAATCATATTTAACCCAATATCAAATTATTTGTGGAATTTCACTATTAAATAAATCGATTTAATTGTCCCATTAAATCCAATATTCGAAAAATAAATTATTCGACTTAAAAATTCCACTTATTAATATTAAAAATAAATTAAATATTCAAATTCAAGTTATCAAAAATTCTGGGTCGTTACAATCTTCCCCCCTTAAAAGAATTTCGTCCTCGAAATTGCAAGTTAAGGAGAATGATTCATAATCCGTTTATATTTTTTCCAAAACTAATAGTTTTATCAACCTTCTAACACCAATCTTTTATTAAAGATTTACTATCATTTCAATTAGCTTTCCAACTTCAATTATAAGTTTCAAACAACATTGTTTACTTGACAATTCAAATTTAAATTTAAATTCAAATTCCCAAACTTTCAAAATTTCTCAAAATTTTACTAACTCCCTAAATTTTCGAAAAATTTCGCCAGAGTCTCCTTTGCGCGGCTAGATCGGTACGACTACAAAATGGCACTACGGCCCCTCAGAATCAAAAAGAAAAGAGAAAGCCAAGTGGCTGGAGAAGGAAATCATCAAATCTCATATAAAAACTGAAATACGTACCTTTTTGTCGAGCGTTACAAATTTTTTTAACTTTGAAATCAAAATCCCAATTCCTTTATAACCTGTATATCCTGCTAGCATAATATCCAATTATAATATTCAAACCAATTTGCCAATTCTATTGCAAAATTTCGATATATGCTTTTTATACCACTTTTAGTTTACTATTAAGGTTGCATATTCATTTTCATTCAACTTTGCATTCCAATTTTCATTTGAATTCAATTACATAGCTTTCAAATTTTACTAATTCAATTTCATTAACACTTAATGAATTTACATACAACCAACCAACAAGCAAATAACGACCAATGTACATCCAATACAACCAAATTTTATCCATTTTTCTTACATTCAATTTGGTTCAACTGTTTTAATTTCAATTGGTTTAACATTCAATTGATTTTCATTCTACTATTCAACTATTTTCAAATGAATTTACACTTGCATACATCGTTTCATATCAACTTATTCATATTCTATTGATTAACATTCAATTCATACTTTAACTCAATTGCTAGTTCTTTTTTACAAATAAAATTGAATTTCATTTATATAACTTAAGTTCACATCTTTAACAATTTCATTTACTCACTTTATTCATTTATTTTGATATTAACATCAATTCTTTCAACATTACTTAACTTGCATTCCATTTCAACTTTATTTACCTCATTTAATTCACTTGATTATTTAACTTTGATACAAAGATCAATTTTTTTTATTCAACTTCACTTAAGTTATACTCCATTTGACATCATTTGTTCAAATAAACTTAAGCTTCAACTTATCAATCCAATTCGGATTTTAAATCCCAAAGTAAATCCTATTTAACTTTTACTTAAGCCAAATTCATATCAATATTCAAATTCATATTCCATTTTACTTAACTTAATTGTTTAACCACTTCAATAACTGGTTTCACTTACATTTTCCCATTCTATAAGTTATAAAACTTATTATTCAACTTCTAACTTATATTATAAGTTCAAAACCTTTTTCACTTATACTTAACAACTTCAAGTTGAATTTTAATTTCAAATTGATTTATTACAACAAAACTTCAATTTTTAAATTCATTTTTGTAGCAAATCCATCACATAGAAACTCGAAAATGATACTGATGATGCTGCAGTCATCACCCTTATTATTTCCCAGTGACAATAGTGAAATCAATGCTAATTATTCTTTCAAAAAGTTTTCTTTCTATTCATAAATCACTTTTATAAACCTTTTACTTATATAATTTTACTTCTTATATACATACATGCTTATCTTACAATTGTAAATCATTATTAATTATAATTTCATCTTATGATTCATTGGTTTATACCATTATTCTTTTACAATAGTTGCTTTTATTAGCTCATTCAAACAACTTTTAATTATTTTATATATATATATATCATTTACAACAACCAAGCAATAAATTATATACACACTTCAATAATTCCTGAAAAATTATTTTCTTTTTATATATAAAATATAATCGAGGTAAAATTATTTCATTTACCCAATTTAAAACAATATTGTGTTGAATTGTTCTATTCAAGTGTTTAGGAACCCCTTCGATTCAGTTTTCGAGGCTGCGCCGACGAAGGTTCATATACCACTCAACAAACCAATCATCACAATATAAAACAATTTTATATTCACTAACAAATACGCACTCATATCTATTATTACACTCACACTCATTCTAGAGTACTACTGACTCTATCTCTAATGAGTAATACCCAACAGAGCAGGTTGTCGCTTAACCATATGCTCTGATACCAAATGTAACGATCGCGATTTTTCGTTGCCGAAAAATCGAACCGTTAGGGTTTTAGAAGAAGAAAGAGGTAGAAGAAGAAAGAAAAGAAAGAGAGGAGAAAACAGAAAACAAGTAACAGAACGAGAAACAATAACAGAATCTCACAGTCGCAGCGGAACAATATATAATAGATAAATGAATATCATTAAAACAAAAGAACTATACATTTTATACATACATCACAATACATCATATCATCAGAGTGAACAACAATAAAACAGCGGAAAAGAAATACTATATACAATAAATAATAGACTACGCTATCTGGCTCGCCTCCAGATCTGCACAGCAACTCCCGAATCCAGAATAACCTGATAACCTAACTCTAGACTGCCCGTGTGGAAAATAGTGGGCACCCAGAGTTTAGGAAAGGAACAATAAACTCCAGGTCAGTCATGTGACTGGTGTGAGAACTCAAAACAGTTTATCTTTAAACAAGCAACAACAGAATTTAAATTTAACTTTCGAAATTCGAAATGCTTTTTGGAAAAATGAAACTACCATAAGGCCTCCCGCCACCCACACAATGCAAACGCAGAATTGGAGGAGATTTCTCCTTATGATAGTCAAAGATGCTTACTACGCGAAAATCAAATCATTTTTGATATTATTACTAGTGCATAGTGTAGAAAACAATTTCGAAAGTACAATATAAATCCTAGCCAGCATAGACATTCCGAACTATGCCTACTATAGCTACCATCCAAACAGTGGTGACCACCATAAGTGAATGGCAGGTAATACAACTAAAACCGTACAAGGCGCGTATTGGAGGAATGGATTTCCAACAAATGGTCAGGCTAAGGAACTTCCTACTGCCACATGGGATCGCCTCTGGCGGGACGTCCCGAGAAACTAACGTTACGGTTAGATCTCTGCCAACACAAGGCCGGGTTACCTCTGTAACTAGGTAACTACTACACGAATATGTCATCCCCCGGTCCTTTGGGACCTTTATCCGAGCGCTCGCAACAACACCACACACAGAAATATATATAGTGTATCAACATGAGTAAGCATCTGGGCTCCATACCATGATACCACCCTTTTCCAGAAGGAAATGACATACCCTAAAGGGCGCGACCCTCATAACCTTGCCGCATATTCCTGTTTCGACCATTTCCGGGGAGTGAGGTCCTGACGAAGTCTCGTCCACAAAGCTACGCTTTGTGTAACAAAGCCATGCTTCGGGTCCACAGATGACCAAAGCAATAATCACAAAGATAAATGATCAAACAAATGATCATATCACAAATGACCAACCAATGATCATCACACAACAGCACTCAGCATGCCACATTACCAGATTGGGAAATATCGCTGATAACCTTCAACTACATAACCTCTGAGCTCGTACGTCTCAGAGAAGGGTGTTAAGCTAAGAGAATAAATTCTCCGCCACCAACAGAAATGTATTTGAAAGGAATCTGCTATATCTCTCAAAATGTAATGTCAGACACGTAACCATACAAGTCTGTTCCGGGTTCGAACAGAACCGAAGGCACTTCCAAGGAAGCCCTTGCAATCCGGGTATTCACAATCCCGATAAAATTTCCCATCACAAAGGAAATCTCCATATCGTAGCTAACGATGCGGAGACAATCGATAGGTCATCCTATCGTTTTCACAAATACCCGGTCTTCACGCCGGTCTTCAAATGCAATCCAAACGACGTATCGCATATTCGGAATGGGATATATGACACAAAGGTCCTCTCCCGGCTAAACCGAATAGCGAGCGCTTATTTTAAAAATAAGTGTGCATTCAATTCCAAACAAACACAATCAATACCATCCAAGGGTAAATATTGATAGTCGGTTATTTAACTATCAATAAAGATGCGCCACATCATCAGATTCCAAATAATTTTTCCAAATTATTAAGTCCCAAAATATCTTACGAGATATATATATATATATATATACACCATTTCCAAATAATTGCCCCAGTTACTTGTTTTACCAAAACCACTTCACGATAAAACTTTCCACACTTAACCAATTGAAAAACCAATTTTCAATTTACCTTTACCATTTGAAAACCAATTTTCAAATCACATTAACCATTTGCAAACCAATTTCAAATCACCTTAACCATTTGAAAACTAATTTCAAATCACCTTAACCATATATACCTTTTGAAAACAAATTTCAAACCACCAAATAAATCTTTACCGATTTAAATTTAACTTACGTTTCAAATTCGTAAATTATATCCCATACTTAAAAATAAATCAACATTTATTTTTAAACAAATTTCCCTTCCCCTTTATAAATTCCAAAGTGAATTTCCAATTTCCCAAATATCTACACATACACGATTTCAAATCAATTTCCATCTATTCACTTCGATTTACCTTTAAAAGGTGAATTTTCAAAATGTTCCATTTCATATTAGAAAATCATCTCTAAACTTATTTAATAATAAGTAATTCACACTTTCAATTTGTTTTCAACAATTTTGAAAATATTCAACATACTTAAGTTACCGTTAAGTATTTTATTCCATTCTCTTTAAGAAAACATTCTTTTATTCACATTTATTTGGGTCAAAAACGAATGTTGCGTAAAACATCGTTACGACAACCCAAAAACACTAGTATATGGATTTGAAATTAAAAATAGATATATAAATCCAATACTATACAAATTATCCCCTTCTGTTTCTCGAAAACGTCTATTTCAACAATCAATGTTGAAATCTATGTTTTCAATACTCAATGCATTTTAAAACACCTTTAATTCGTTTTAAATTCCATTTAAAACATTCCTTTCCCAAAAACAAACCCATTTTATTTAATAATCTATTCAATATTCAAAATAGTGAATATAGCCCACTTAACAAATTCCCATATTTCAATTTATCAAATTCGATGGATTTCAAATTTATAAACATAGTTTATAAATTCCATTTCTATTATAAACCCCAATTTTATAAATTCCTTTATTAATCCGATGCAATTTTACATAACCCAATTTCATACCCAAAAGCCATATTGTAAGTTAAATACTTATAATATTATTTATTTACCAAATCGTTCCTTTGAACTTCACCAATTTAAAATCTTATCACTTACAAGATTTCTTTATGGTTTATAATAATTTCAACTAATGAAATCTTCATTTATTAACAATTTCTATAAAATTCCCCTTTTTAATGCCCAAATCCATTTTTATAAGTTAATAACTTATAAGCTTAAAATTTTCCAATAACCATTCGTTTTATAAATGTCACATTTATTAATCTATAAATCCTAGTGAAATTCATGTTATACATCAACTTAACACTTTATAAATTTATTCTATAACTTCAAAAAATTTAATTTAAAAACATCCATCTATAAAATCCTTTATATAAACCATTAATAATAATAACTCCCCAAAAACCAAATTTAACTATTTTATAAAAACCTATTATTGTTAAAAATTTCTTTTAAGTTATATTTTATAAAAATATAAATTTTTAAAACATAAAATTTTATCCATCTATTTATTTTAAAATTTAATCAATTCAAATTTTTTAATAAACCATATTCTTTGAAAAATCGATTTAAAACCCCTTTTAAATTCAAAACCGTTATTTTTAATTTAAAAATTAGAATCCGATGATGCAACGACATCGAATGGTCAATCACGGGAATA
Organism: Allium cepa; assembly: GCA_030765085.1. NCBI lineage: Eukaryota > Viridiplantae > Streptophyta > Magnoliopsida > Asparagales > Amaryllidaceae > Allium > Allium cepa. Next base: position 177,042,090 of record CM060940.1, read on the forward strand.
ACATCATATATCAATGTGATTATCAACAATCAACATAATATTCATAAACAAATAAATACGCGAGGAATCCAGTTGGATCCCTCCAACCTGTTACCCTGCATCCACAGACGTTAGCACAATACCAATTCCACTTCGAGGTGGAATATCGCGGTATATGGGATTTTATAAATATCCGCTTAATAGGCGGCGCAATAGGGTCTCATCCGCTATACGAGGCGGGAAATCAAATCCGATATATACATATGCCAATATATATATATCGCTATATAAACCATTTATCGACTTGGTCTCATTAGATTTATATCTCCATATTAACTATTTTAGACATTAGTCTAAACTTGAAATATAAGCTTTACATCAAAACTTGTTTTATTCATACAGTTAAGTCGACAATTAAATTTCCTATCAAAATTTGCAATCCTCATTAGCAAAGGTCGGATCATTCAATCATTTTCCCAAGACATAACCGATTTATTTAATAATATATTCACTGTCCAAAATAGTGAATAAAATTCCCAACCAACTTTTATTATCACAATATTTAACTTAAAGGATAATTCGCTGTCCAAAATTACGAATATATCTCCTTTAACAACTTTTATGTTTCATTTATCAAATTCAATTGGTTTCAAATTTATAAACAATCTTTACAAATTCCATTTCTATTTATAAACTTCGATTTATAATCTCCTTCATTAATTCAATTCAATTTATATAGCTCAATTATATACCAAAAGTCCATTTATAAGTTAAGTACTTATAATCCATTTATGTACAAATCATTCTTCAAAACATTTGAAATCAATTTTCAAAAGAATTCAGAATCAAATTTCCAAGTTATAGTTCAATAATTCTCTTGGTTATAACTAAATTGACATGTCATTTCATTTCCCAATTTATTGCTCTGGAGATATCCAAAATATTTAATTTAAACCAATTTACTAATTCACTTACTTATATTTTATTCTTTCATAAATCTCAGCAAATCGATAATGGGTTTTCGAATGATCGGGACTCAAATCTAAGGAGACCTCACCGAAGAGAAACTATCGCAGACCTAAATTTAGAGAGGGGAATTTTCAAAAATAATTCTAATTTTCAAAATACTTTTTATTTTAAAGAAAACAATTTTAAACTTCTTTAGATTTGAAAACACTTTCTTTAAAGTGATTCTAGTAACTATTCATATTAAACGCCATAAACTAAGCTTTGTGTAAACCAAAGCTCTGATACCACTTTTGTAACGACCCGCCGCTCTGACCGCCTCTAGTCGGTAATTAAACCAACTAGAAACGTTCAAAATGAGGGATTGTTATTTAGTTTATAACATTTAAACAGAATCAGTCACAGAATCACATAACAATAAATATATTTCACATAAATGAGCTTTTCTTTTATATACAAATATCAGAGTTATACAATGAATTACATTTTAATACAGCGGAACAATTTATTTATTATTTAGTACAAGAAAAAAAAATTCCTGAAAAACTTTAGTGATGCGGTAATCCCCCTCTCTCTATCTTCGCTGCCTGAAAATCTTCAAGCTGTAAAATACTCGGTCTGACCCGAGCGTTTTATGCAAAACACAAAAACACTCGAGTCAGGATTAATCTTTATTCAAGTAAATAAATTTGCAATGAACTGAATAAAATAGTAACAACAGTAAAGCATGAACTTGTGTGGACAATGGTTAAGGTCGAGGCATAGCGATGAATGGATGAAGAGACCAGCAGTGAATACAACAAACACAGAGGCAACAGTGATGCATGCTGCAGCATACCAGAGCACAAAGAAGTACAAAATGAAAACTACAAGAAATCATGTATGCAGACCAAATGCTCAATTTCACAAATATACAACAACAAGCATCAGAGTGCAAAGTGCTCGAGTACAATGAACAAAGAACAGCATGCACCGGTGATCAAAGTTACAAACAGAGACTACAAGGCAGTGAACACTTGAATGCATCAATAACAAATTGCAAGACCTCAAGTGTACATGGAACAATGCAACACAGTCACCATTATCACTGACTCAATTAAACAAGACACATACTGCAGTGGACAGACCAAAATGCAACAGGATGAACCGCAAAGCCAAACAAGTGCAGGTGAACAAGTGATACCAGCTACAAATAAGCAAAGACCATATGGTCAGTGCACAAGAACAAGGCCCAACAAAATCACAAACCAAGTGCAACTGGAAATAACAACATGCAATGCATGACTACAACTACAAAGGTTCAAGGCTGAGACAAACCCAATGCACCAATGCAACAGCATACGAGGTGCAGACAACTCGACTCAACAGCAATGCATGACTACAACTACAGAGACCACAGTTACTACACAACACAGCAGCAATCAAGATGGTAGAAAATGTATACAAGTGATACATTAACCAGAACAGAGTTTTTTTTTTCACTTTGAATAACATTCACTGTTGTTTTATACTTACAGTGAGATTTTTAAATTTAATTTAACTTAAACCAAATTTTAAAACATGCTGTGTGACATAACAACAAGTTTTACTTAAATTCTAAGTACTAACATCAAAGAGTTCAAGAGAATATGAATTTTGATCCAAGTTTTAAGCTTGAAAACTGGTAACAGAGATAACAATGGGACATGTACATATATATATACAGGAAATCATCACATTCATTCCAGGTCTCATCATGCAACCATAATTTTTACTTTGGATTTAAAGAGTGAAGTTACTCAAATTTCACATGCAAACACATCACACAAAATTCTTTCAAGTACCACCAAATTGTAACAGATCTTAGTCTTAAGTTTTTTTTAAAGTTTTGTCCACATTAGTTTGAAAGCAGAGGAGCCAATTAGCATCAATCAGGCATACAAAAACATATGGTGGTGCAGACGACAAATGAGTGCAAACAAAATAAACCAAATGCAACAGTTATACCAACATAATGCAACAATGAAGCACTGAAGTATGCAGACCAGCACCAGGGTTAAACATATATGGATAGAGTGGAATCAAGTCAAAGCATACCAACACAGGTAAGACAAGAACCATTTTTAAGTGTTTGCAAAATTTTTCATTAATAAGTCCAAATATAGTGCCACAACTTGTAACAATAGTATGGAAATTTACAGAAAGGTTGGGCTTACATTTTTCTTCAGTAAAAGAAAGAAAAATTCAAAACTTACTTAGTTTGTTACTAAACATGGTGCAAGTTTAAGGCACAAAACCAGAGATTAAAAAGTACACAGTCAACATGCAAAACAAAATATTCATTCATATATCTAGGATGCAATACAACTTTAACTCCCTACATCTCAGCAACCAAATATTTAAAAGAACAAAGGTTTACTCACAGCTTTAATTACTGAAATGTGGCACATGGTTAAACAACATTTTTTTTCCTTAACTGTTTGCTTTTATTTCAGAAACAAAAAGGGAAGAGAGAGATTTGGGTTATAATATGGTTTACCTTGTACTTCTGAAAATAAATGCAACTCAGTTCAATGACCCATAGTTTTTACTTTGATTAGTTGCTGAAAACACATAGTATATCCAAACCATAGATTATCATTCAAAGCCTGGCATGGTTTGCACTGTAACACAGAGTGTTACAGGTAACAGAAGAACAAAAATCAACATTTACAGGGAAAGAAAACTTAAGTATAGCAACCATTCACAAGCCAAAATGATTCACATTCATACATGTATATTATCACTTATACAAAACAATTCCAGGTACCAAACCAAAAATCACAACACACACTAGGCCTAAGTCATTTATTTACAGGTAAACAGAGAAAAAAGGATTTGGTTTGCTAAGTCGATTTCAGGTTGTAAAAGAATCATGCCTTTGATTTTCAAGCTTTGCTTTAAAACTTTTTAAAAACTGCAGTTGCCCCAAGCCACAATCCCATACCATTCTTCAAGATTTTTTTTCTCTCTTTCTTTAGTTTGAAAACTACAAACTGGATTGAGCTTATCTTTAAGCATACACACAAGTGTGCAGTGTATTTCAAATCAAAAATCCAGTTAAAACAACCATGCAACCAATAATCACAATCGAACATACATTTATCAAAGCATACTTCGATATTAACTCGAACTTCCACCTAAATAACCAAGTTAAGAAGTTTACTACAAGTATTAATTTTCTTTACTACATTTTCCTTAACCAGATTTAAAGATCCATCACATCCAGCAACAACAAACAAGCAAAGTTTTTTGATATAGCATCTGTTCTTATCAGATTTTAATGATAGCATCTGCTCTCAACAGTTTAAATTCAAGAAATCGAGCAAGTGATAGCAAATAACACCCAACAAACATACATGCAGAGACTTATCTATACTTATCAGTTCAAAAACAAATTTCAAATAGCATCTGTTCTTATCAGTTTAAAACAAATTTACCAAGCAAATGGTAGCAAATAACACCAACAACCATACATGCAGAGACTTATCTGTTCTTATCAGTTTTAAAAGCAAATTAACCGAGCAAATGGAAGCCAAATAACACCAAATCATAGCATGCAACCAAGCACCCAATTCAAACAAATTTAAAAACTTGAATAACGATTAATCGTGAGAAAACTCACCTTTGCTAGCTGGGTAGAAGACGACGCAGCCAGAGAGAGCAACGATAAAACGATCGAGCAAGGCAACGCAATCGAACGAAGGCCTCAAATTATCACAAGCCATAACTTAGTCGATCAGAGGAAGAAGAAAATTGAGAGCCGCCATTTTTTTTCCTTTCATTTGGTTTAGGGTTTTCAACGAAGTGAATGGATAACGGGACCGGGTTATTAACATTAGATAATATCACAGCCCAACAAAAAAGAAGAGAATGAGCCAATATTATACAGCCCATAAATTCTTAAACAAAATTTCTTTTATTATTTTTTTATTTTGAATTTCAATTGGTTTTGTTATTTCTTTGCTTTGTTTTGTTTTGTTAAATTATGTTGTTAAAATTTCTCCAATGTAGTTACATAATATTTTTCAAAATTTATAAATATGTTATTTAAATTTTTACTATGTGTATTTATTCATCTATTTGTATTGATCAAAATTTTATTCCTTTTTACTTTAAAGAAAGGAAAGATGTTATTTAAAACTAACCACCCATTTATAAATTTACATAAATAAAAATTATTGTATCCAATATTATTTTTCTAAGTCATTAGTTTGAATTTAAAATACAAATTCTATATTCAATTTCAACTCCAAAGTCAAATTTAAATTTTTTATTCAACTTTTTATAGATTAAATTCTAAAATTTAATCGCCAAATTCATTGTTATATTGGAAATTCAATTTAAATTATCATTCAAATATTTAAAATTAATTAAATATTTTCAAGTTAAATTGTTCAAAAATTCAGGATCGTTACAATTAATTTGATGTATGGTATCTCGTATACTGTTCTGTATATATTACATTATATTCTGAAAGAATGCTCTAATACCAAGCTGTGACGCCCTACCTCGAGACCTACATTAGTAAAGGGAATTACAAAGTAATCCTGTCTACTAATACAGAGAATAGGGCTGGTTAAGGGCGACCATCATAGTAATACGTTAGTTAAGAGCTAAGCATGTCAATTTTTGTCTCAATTTTTTTCATTACTTCATAAGTGTAGACACGCTTAGTCCCTAACTAATGCACACTATAGTGGATTCGGGCCATTTCAGAAATTATGTAATATACATGCAGATAGAAAGCATCAGTCACAGAACAGCAAACCCAAATCGGAGTATATATATAAATACATACATCTCCATAATAATACATCATACATAAGTAGCAAGGACTACTGAATCACATATACACCCATCCCACAAAATAATATCAATAAGACAACATAAAAGCAGACGATTCAAAAATGACATCCAAGCCAAAATGATTATTCCAACAAAAGCCATCAAGCTGATCCAAGAAGCGAAGCAATCCAAACTAACCTACATCTAGGTCAGACCCGAGTGAAAAGCACACGGGGCAAGCAAGCTAAACTTATCAATAGTAAGGATCTCAGTAATAAGCGAAAGGGTAAGATCACTCCGTTGTTGCCAACGGAACGACATATTATTCATCATATCATCATAAGAAAGGGGACATCGGTGATTCATCTATTTATTTCAAGGGTTCAACAAGTAACATACATATGGTTTCTCTTAAGGACATCTATAAGTAAAGTGGATAGGGGATGAGAACCATATAATAACTTCAAAAATAAACATCAAATCATCATAAACTATCATAAGAACTCAATAAGAGTTAAAGGCAATCATAATCAAAATCATCCTATAGCATAATATAAATGTAGCCTATATCATACTCAAGGCTATCTTCAAATAACAACATCACAAAAAGGTGAAATCGAGCATAGAAAACTTCATAGAAAATTGCACGTGCTTTTCATCTTGACTAGTACTACTATTTTGTTAGTACCATACGTCGTGATGACTTGGGGTCATTAACATCTTAGCATCATGATCATATTGATTGACTATAGTAGAATATCGCGATGACACCCAAATCATAAAATCTGAGCAAAACATCATGATGGTTGGAATCTAACAATGACATCAAGAACATCGTCATGATTCCAATCATATACTCGGTTTGTAGTACTAATAACATCTTAAATGTGTCACAACATCTCGAATAGGAACCCAATGGGTGTTAATGTACGTCTCATACCATATATTCGCACCTATTGGTTTACTAATCGTCAGTCGATGCCACATTAGAAAACATTTAGAAAAATCCAAATCAAACATACACTGCCTCGTCTCATTGGCGAGTGTAAAGCACCCGACTCATTGTGTCTCATACTTTGATGCGTTTAAAGTGACATCGAGACTTGTCTATTTCATCGACAAGTAAAAAAATCCATCTTAAACATCAAAACCATCATCAGTTCATAATAAAAATCCCGCCTCATGTCATCGGCAAGTAAAAATATCATAAAACAGTAGTTCAAAGTAGATTCGACAGTATAAGTCCGATATTAAGCGATGAGGCGAAACACAAGTCCCTTACCACGTATTTTTGCCAAATCATTTAATTCACATACTTATATGCCAAAAATCATCTAACTAGGCTATAATTAATTTAGAATAATTTTATAGAGAAAACAGGATTTTTAAACAATTTTTAGAGATTTTTAAATAAGTTATACAAGGGAAAATCCATTTATCAAATAGATTATCTATTTATAAAATACTTTTAGAAAACAAATAATTGCTTAAAAACCCTTTAAAATGTCTTTAAAACATTTATTTAATTAACCATAATTTATAAATAACTTTTAGAAACTAATTCGAAACCAAAATCAATTAAAACAATCGAATTCTTCAAATATCGACATTTATCGATATTTAGACTGAAATAGAATTTAAATAAATTTTAAATTCTAATTTTTTTTCAAAATCAAGCCAATTCATTGTCATATCAAAAGACTTAAACATTCATCATCAAATTTATTCAAACAATATTTAAAATCATCGAAATATGCAGTGAAACAGTTAATGAAAGCGCAAATAGGAGCAAAAGAACAATCTACCAAGCAACTGAGTTTTTGGCTGATTTTTGAATAGTAGTTTGGGGTACCAAAACAATCTAGATTTTAGCCAAAATTTGCTATGTTATACTATGACATAAGGACTATAACATATCCAAAATTTGGAGCAATTCGCTGCAAAATGAAAGAGTTATGATTTTTCGAACATAGCTCTTTTCAGCAAGCCCAAAAAACAAGATTTTTGGCTGTTTTAAACCAACGAGTTGCTTTATCAAAACAACTCAAAATTATATGAATATTTTCAGAAAAATTTCCCAGTCGAACTAAGGCAACTATCAAAAATTGGGAGCAATTGACTATAAACTGAAGAAGATATGATTTTTTGAACACGGTGCATTTTCGGCCAACAAATAGAGATCAATTTTTGGCTGAATTCAACCAATAATTTTCAATATCAAAACAAATCAAAATATAATCAAAATTTCTATAATTGTTTCTCAGTACAACCACTACAACATATCAAAAACTGGAAGCAATTGGCTGCAATTTGAGAAAGAAATGATTTTATGAACATGGTGCATTTTCGGCCGACAAACAGAGATCAATTTTTGGTCGAATTTAACCAACAATTTTATATATCAAAACAAAACATAATTCAATGAAAATTTGCAGAAATGTTTTAATTCAATGAAAATTTGCAGAAATGTTTTAATTCAATGAAAATTTGCAGAAATGTTTTACAGTCCAACTACTATAATATATCAAAAATTTGGAGCAATTGGCTGTAAATTGAGAAAGATATGATTTTTTGAACATGGTGCATTTTCGGCCAACAAACATAGATCAATTTTTGGCCGAATTCAACCAACTATTTTCTGTATCAAATAAATCAAAAATCTATGAACATTTCCATAAAAGTTTTACAGGCAAACTAATACAACGTGTCGAAAATTGAGGGTAATTGACTGTAAAGTGAAGAAGATATGATTTTTTGAACATAGCACAATTTCAGCCGACAAAATAGAAAACTTACTCAATAAATTGAACATTTCAAGCAACAAATTGATAGCAAAATTTATATTTTGCTTTAGCTTGCTGTAATAAAAATCTTATCTTGTTTACCAAATTGTTTTAGCAAGAAATAGCAGCGATTTGGGAGAAAGTTGATGACTTTTGGTGGAGAAATGATCCCCAGTAACCTGTAGAAGCTAGAAAAGAAACAGGTAGGAAGAAACAAAACAATACAAACAATTCATAACTCAAGTTCTAAGATTTTTATGAAAAATATTTTTTATTGGATGGATATTACCTTTTTATTCTTGATTTAGATGATTTCTCTTTGAAATTTGCAGCAAATTATGTGAGGATTTGATTTAGTTTGAGGAAGCTATTATTTTCTTTTTTTTGTTTTTACCATAAGAATGTTTTAGGAAGAAGAAGGTACAAATTATGTACAACTTTTTTTCTCACCAGAAGGATCTAACGAATGGGCTTTGGACCCCATCCAAACCCTTTAAGCCCAAATAAAACATTAGAAAAAAAACAAAGTTATGTACATGTTTCCACTTAATTTAACACTATATGCATATAACAATTCATTTTCAAGCCAAATAAAATGCATACATAATTTTTTTTGAAATAAAATAGTTATTGTGACAAAATGAAATTTATTTTAACAATAAAAAGTTATTTTAAGAATAAAAAAACATTTTTAACAATATTTAACAATTTACACAATTTTAGTATAAAAATACTATTTATAACTTGATCAAAAATTATTCTCTTAGTCCAATAAATTGTAGTACATTATTCTAACGCTTTTAAAACAACAAAATAATATTTTCACACAATATTTCATCTTTTGTTTTAATAAAAGACATGTTTTCTTCATATTTTTCCTCTTTTATTCAATAAAAGGATAATATTGGCAATAATTACCAATATTATCACATTAACTTAATTAAAATACAATAAATGATTAACTTCACCCCAAAATCTCAAAATTAAGTTTTTTTTAAAACTTTATTTCCATCAATTTGGATTTATTTCAACAATTAAATGTTGAATTACATCACTTAGTAAATCTATTAACTCAAATTTACCTAAATTCCAATATTTTCCTTTCTAACTCACTCACATTATTTATTTTCAACCCAATTTCACAAATAAAATATTCTAAGCTTATTTTCATTCATTTATATTTATTCTAACCATCAATATGTTGAAATAACATCTTATCAGATAACTTAGCTTATATAAATTAAAAACCCAAATTTTATTCATCAATACATTGTTTATGTAAAATAAACAATATTAACTCAAATTTCATTCCTCCAACTCTTTTATAATCACAATGTTAAATTATTATTTGCATTATAATTTAATATTAACGGTAATCTCTCAAAATCTGGGTTGTTACAAATCACTTAATGAAGTAATTAGGAAATAATTACTTAATGGAAGTAATTAAGGATTAACTACTTAGTGTAATTAATTAAAAGATTAATTAATGTGATTTAATTTAAGTGCAATTAATTAATGTAAGTAATTAAAGGGTAGTTAATCACTGGATGTGATTTTGTTAATTAGGGTTAATGTGATTAACTAAGATTAATTAATCAAGGTAATTAATTTATGAAATGGTTTATAATTAACCAAGGTTAATTAAGTAGGATTAAAGATGATTAATTTAATTTATAATGGGGTGAATGAATTAAATTAATTAATAATTGTTTGATTTATCTTGCCTATAGATGATAACTTGAATTGATTACCTTAGTTTGTCTGAATATCTTTGATAATGAGATTGTGATGTATTGAAATATGGTATGATGGGTTGGATTGTGATATTGTGAGTTATCTATTAATAATTGATTTGTTATGAGAATATGAGAACCTGTATTTAAAATTGATTTGTATATACTTTAAGAAACTAGATTTAAGATGTCATGGAATAAGAAGAGACCGGGGTTGGGTATCAGTACACGCCCAAAACCACTTCGATTTGAAATCTTTTGATTCCTTTAAAATGTGAGATGTGTAATCCTTAGGCTGGAATGAAACAATGTAAGAGAAGTATACCTTTGAATCTAAGTAAAGGTACTTAAGGGACTGATTTGTGAATAAGTGTCGGGCATAACAAGTAATGAACTTTAGTGGAGTACGATTTACCCCGGGTTTAAGTAAATTTATGTATTGGCATTTCTTGTTAGATGGGTTTACTCACACTGGTCTCCAGCCAGACCCGGGTGTTACTTTGATGTAATGCTAGGGTCAGACTGAGTATTACTGATTTTCAGGTAAGGACGTTCTAGAGCTCAGGAGGCGAGCTGGATGGCAGGAACGTATGGAGAATATTCCGCTGTGTACATTATTGTAGTTATCTGGGACATGTTGATTATTACTGTCCAGTGTTTTTGTGAAATGTTGTAACTCTGATGTATTAAAAATGTAATTGACTGATACAGTGTTCTTTGTATAAAGAATATTATTTGATATTATATTTTATCCGTTGCGAATATGAGATTCTGAGTTTGGTTTTTTGTTTCTTCTTCTATCTTTTTTCTTCTTTACCTAATTATCTGGAATTTTCGGGATCGAAATTTCCGGGTCGTAACAATAACTTGGTTCTTGTGCAAGTAAATACAGTTGATGCATAATACCATTTGGATGGAATGAAATCTATTAAGTAAATACATATGGTAAGTGAACAATTTATACATCATAAACTGTATGCAAAAAATTAATTTTACAACCATTTAAAAAAATTATATTTGATTTAACCAATTAGAAAATAAAGATTCCAACGTCATGTCAATGAAATTCTCATCCATTTGTGAATATTGACCTCTTAATTCATCTTTGCATTTTCTAAGCACAAAATTATATTTTTGTTGGTAAGTTATATTATGTCTAATTATAATGATATTCGATATTACTTACATCTTCAAATCTTTCAATTCAGGGCAAATTTAAAACTGTGTATTTATGCATAGCATGATGCTCTATTGGGGTCAGTCTCCTCTTAACGAATGCATTGGATAACACCTTGCCCGAATGACAAAAAATTGATAGTTTTTCATCAGCCATAATCGCTCCTCCATCATCATTTCTCGATGCTTGATTCCATATAGTTTCAACATTCGGACCAAAATAATAGGATGTAAAATTTGATATCTCATCAATAAGATATGCTACGGCTATGGAGCTTTCAACATGTGCCTTGTTACCCACTTTCTTTTTCAAATAATATAAATACCTAGACCATACATGAAAATTAGAAAATAATCATAAGATTATTGAAAAAATAACAAACGTACCTCTCAAAAGGATATACATCCATCGATATTGAACGGGACCACATACTTTTGCTTCATATGGAATATGAATGGGCAGATGCTCCATGGAATCAAAAAGGGAAGGAGAAAATATTTTCTGAAGCTTACAGACTATTTCAATGATATTTTTTCCATCAAACTCATATATTCAACATTTATGGTTTTCGCGCAAATATCACGGAAGAAATTACTAAGTTCCACTAAAGTTTCGCATATATTTTTTGGTAAAAACAACCAAAAAGCAGTAGGAAGAAGTCTTTGCATGAATATATGGCAATCGTGATTTTTAAATCCAGTAATTTAGTTTCAGACTCAACGACACATCTTTGAATGTTAGATGCACATCCACCTGGAAAACTTATGCGTTTAACCCACCGACAAACAGCTTTTTGATCTTTTTTTGGAAGAAAGGAGCCTTTGGCTTGTAATAATTACCATTAGAATGTTGAACTAAGCTCGTCCACCTTTGTTTGCTACAAATTGTTTCAAGATCAAGTCTAGTCTTCAAATTGTCTTTTTTTTATCGGTGTCCATCAACGTGTTGAATATATTGTCAAAAAAGTTCTTTTCAATATGCATCATATCTAAATTATGATGAATCAAATTTGATTCCCAATAAGGAAGATCCCAAAATATACTCCAACATATCCAATTATGTGATTCACCAAAACCTGGTATTTTTTGATTACCCGATTTAAATCCAAATACAACATTAGGCAAAGTGGACAATATATCTCTCATCTCAACACCAAAACGTCGAGAAGGTGATATATCACGTTCAATGGTATTCCTTTTGAACTTGTTATTTTGCCTTCTGAATGGATGATTTAATGGCAGGAATTGTCCGTGGCAATAAAAAAACAAGCCTTTCCTCCATGTTGAAGAGTAAAAATGTTGTTTTTTCCATACAATAAGGACATGACAATCTTCCATGTGTACTCTAACCAGACAACATACCATATGTAGGAAAATCACTAATTGTCCACATCAAAGCTGCTCTCAAGAAAAAATTATCTTTTTTGTGCACATCATAAACAAGAACACCTTCCCAGAGCTCTAAAAGTTCATCAATCAAAGGTCGTAAGAAAATATCTAAATTCGTACTATGACCTTTAGGCCTTGGTATGATCATGTTTAGGAAAAAAAAATGGTTGTTTCATGCACTTCCATGGTGGTAGATTGTAAACTATCAAAATCATTGGCCAATATGAATAAGCTTTTGTGGAAGTTCCAAATGTACTAAAACCGTCGGTAGATAAACCCAATCGGACATTTCGATCGGATGATGCAAAATCTAGATGTCGACAATCAAATTCTTTCCATGCTTCACCATTAGCTGGATGGGCCATTGAACCATCACTTGATTTATTATAATAATGCCATGTCATGTCTTTAGCATAATTTGGTGACATGAATAACCTTTTCAACCTTGGAATGATTGAAAAGTATCGAAGTTGTTTTATAGCGTTGTTTTTACAATTATTTCCTATATCTTCGATCTTGTAACGAGGACTTTTACAAATATCGCATTCAACCTTCATATCATTTTCTTTGTAATACAAGAAGCAAAAATTCTGACAAACATCAATTTTGTCATAGCCAATTCCAAGTGGTTTCAATATTTTTTTAGCTTCATAAAAATTTTGAATTAGCTTATGCCCTTCAGGTAGCGTGTTATCAATTAGTGCACTCATGTCCTTAAAACATGCCTCTGTCATACGTCGAGATTTAAGAGCCATCATTTTCATACACGCAGATAACTTTCTTTCTTTTTTGCATCTATCCCAAAGTGGTTCATCGGCCGCTTTTAACATATGTAAGAACTTTTGAGCTTCAACATTTGGTGGTTGCTCTTCCACATCATAACCAACACTCATCGCATCTAACACCATAACTTTATATGGGTTGTCATAAGTTAGATTATTTGTATCTGACTCTGACATTGTTGGTTCATCAATTTTTTCCTCTCCATGGAAAATCCATTAAAATAAAGCGGAACAAAACCATTCAGTAACAAATGGTTTGAAATTTCTTCCTTTAACTGAATTTTTTTTTTTGCAATGGAGCATGGAAACCTAACAGTTCCTCCATAATGTTCTTTAAAAACACATTATCAATAAATTTGTTGACACCATTAACAAATTCTAGATTTATATATCCATCTTTAAGCCTACGATACATCCGTGAACGGTCACTCATTTTGTGGTTAATCCTACAAAGAAATAAAACTTACTTAATATTTATTTGGTAGTAAAAGTTTTTTTTCAAAAATTAATGATTCAAAACATATAATCCATAAAATATATTGAAGATAAAAAAAACATGCAGCTTAATGTTACCATGAATAGATCAATATCAGCATCGACCAATGTATGACTTTATGAATATACTATAGGGTTTAATCACAAAATGGGTTTCAAATCTTAAATCATGAATTTAACAATTGAATCAAACCAAAATATAAATCATAAGTTTCAAATATTAAATCATGAATTTAACAATTGAATCAAACCAAAATATAAACCATGAACTGCGAATTCAATGAATTCATAGTTTAACAATTAAAGTCCCTGTTCCTTCAATTATTTGCACGAAAAAAATTCTAAATGTTGAGACCTATTAAAGACCATAATTTCAATCTTTTAGTAATAATTAGTGACATAATTATTTTATCTTTAATTAGACCTTATTTAAAGACAAAAAAGTTTCGGATCCCTAAATTTGTTTTAAATTAATATTTTGTTATAGTGTTATAAGGCTACAAATGTTTTTGAAACTCAAATACGAAAACTAATATATAAATATATGAAAGCCGACATATTTTAGGGCCTGCATATATATAAAACTTTACATACATTTGTAAACCATATGTAGGAAACTTTATATCTTTAAAGCCTGATATGTGCTAAGACTTATACATTAATAACCCGTTGCAATGAAACTTTGACGCATCATCTATACTTCATGTAAAAATGAAGAAACCCAAAACTTACATTTTACTTCTAGTTATCATACTCATATATTTCTTTGCAAACCTGATATATATTTAAAACTATATATATATTCTTCAAGCTCATACTTTCAGAAACCTACATGCTTATTATCCCAAAACTTTTATCACGAAATCCCATTATATCACCACAAAGTTCCATTTAGTTAAAACCATATGCGTATGAAACCTTGTATATTTGAAGTTATATATATACATGAAACTATACATATCAAAGTCTGATACATCTGAAGTTCTTATACATTCAACATCACATTTTGTTGTAATATCCAAAAGCTTTGTCCATCGATTTTTGAAACTAACATCTGACTTCAAATTACATGCAAATTTCATGTATAGGAGTTTCGTATCCATAATACTTGAAAAATTCTTGGAACTTGTATTTATGAAATCAATACATATTTAAAGATACGTATACGAAATGGTATGCATCTGAAAGCTGCATTCTTTTATAAAACTATCGTATATTCCAGATTGTTTGCACAAAAAATGGGAAAACACCTCCAAGTCGTATGATTTAGTCGATTTTATGTTATTCTTTGTGATTTCGGTGATTTATGCAAATATGCAAAAAGCAGGGACTAAACTGTAAAAGACACACAGATTTATATTGGTTTGGCTAGAATGTGCCTACGTCCACTTCATATGTTATTCTCTTTCACTGTTCAGATTACAAGTACAAAGCTTTGATTACAAGTGTATGAAAGTTGTTTGAAAGTTCTGTCCGTGCTTGAGCTCTCAAACTTGTCCCCCATTGTTGTACCCCTACCCCTCTATTTATAGAGTGAGGCTGGGGGTAGGGGTCTTGGATGTATATAGCTGCTGGTGGGCCTGGGCTGTCGTGATCTGGCCTGGCAATGTTGGTCCGGTAACGCCTTGGTCTGGTGATGGTTGGAGCGTGGATTGGTCCGGTGGTGAATGGTTCGTTAGGGCCTTGATTCGGTAGTGGGAGTAGGTGATCTGGTCCGGCGGTGAGTGGTTCGGTAGGGCCTTGATTCGGCAGTGGGAGTAGGTGATCTGGTCCGGTGGTGAGTGGTTCGGTAGGGCCTTGATTCGGCAGTGGGAGTAGGTGATCTGGTCCGGTGGTGAGTGGTTCGGTAGGGCCTTGATTCGGTAGTGGGAGTAGGTGATCTGGTCCGGTGGTGAGTGGTTCGGTAGGGCCTTGGTTCGGTGGTGAGAATATGCCCAACATTTGCCCTCCAAAGTGGGGCATATGCCTGCATATGTCGCGCTTTGTTTTTTCCCGTTTGGACACTCTCATTTGGCCCAAGTGCCAAACCAGTTGGTCCTGTCCTCCTACGATTGCCTATACGTATGGGCTTCACGCCTCTGTCATTCCTTACTATTCGAAATAGCCGAATCAATCATATCACCGAACCAGATTCGACTGCCAGACCAGGTGAGGCTTTCTTCTGCCGAATAAACTTTATGCTTGAACTACCGAATGAGATCGGGGAATATGGGTGCCGAATGGATCCTTTGACTCAAACTACCGAATGAAATTAGGGAGTATGAGTGCCGAGTGGATCCTTTGACTCGAACTACCGAATGAAATTAGGGAGTATGAGTGCCGAATGGATTCTTAGATTCATACTACCAAATGAAATTTTATGTTTTGAATTATGAATGAGATTCCAAACTGTATGTACTTGCTTGTTTATATCTCTACACTCCCTGTTCTAACAATATGTTTTCTCGTGTTGCAGATAATGTCTCATAAAGTAGAAACTCGTTCCGACAAGAAGAAATCCAAGGACAAAGAAGAGTCCTCCATAGTGCCCCCAGTTCAGGTAGAACCAAAACGACATGGACCACCCCCGAGATCGTTAGTAGACCGGTACGGTCCTCAAGAGCTCTTGAACTCACCGCCTGACTGCTTTTCCAGCTCCCTCAAAGATGAGCAGCTTGACGTTATATCTAGATCTTTTGGGATCGACAGAGCGCATATAATGTTGCCGGGGAAAGGAATGATGCTGTATAACCCCCCTGAAGGATATTTCGCTTACAGTAGGTATCACTGTATGTGCGGAGCCATCCCTCCGATCAACGCTTGGATAGTTAGCTTTATCACATACTTGAAGGTGGCCCCTTTCCAGCTTCATCCCAACTCCTATGCCATCTTGGTGAGTTTGTTCATTATTTTCCAGCGAAAATACGGGCGCCCCCTTCCAACCGGGAGATCCGGTACCTGTACAACTTGAGAGGCTATAAGAAGGGGTCTCTCTATATTAGCTTAGAATCGGCCGTGTCTTTCAAGCCAGTCCTGGACTTATATTTAAAATTTAGCATGTTCAAGAAGGAATTGTTTTTTATCAAGGATGACTCTGTTCCTTTCCACCGCTTTACCTCTGGCTGTAAGTTGAATCTTATTTATAATTTCCATTCTGACTGCAATACTCCTCCTTATGTGCTTTATTTCTTGCTAGCGACAGGTGGCTTTGCGGTTGTAGAGAACGATCGTCTGGTTCAGATGGCTGCGGAAATAGAAGCCATTCCGTAAAACGAGAGGGCAGCTTCTTATTTGATCAGGAACGCTACTCTTTTGGGGCTCAACTTGATTCTACCACGTCAGTCTGTGGTCAAGCAAAGAGACACAACTGAGGAGAAGGCCGCCAAAGCTAAAGGAGGGGCTACGGCGAAGAGCAGCAAAAGGAAACCCTTCTCGAAATATCCAATTGCCGGGGGGAAGAAACTTAAGAAGTCCGATGGACCCTCCCCCAGCACATGTCCAGATGTCCCGGAGAAGGAAGATATGGAGGAGGAAAGAGGCGAGGATGAATGAGATGAGCCGGAGAGTGGAAGTGGTGGAGAAGGTGATGGTGATGGTCATAGCAATGATGGTGGCGACGGACAGAGTGGTGATGGCACTGGGGCTTTGTCTTCTGAGAAAGCAGGTGTGGTCCAGGAGTGGACAGATGACGCTTTCCGCCTAGCTTTTGAAGGGTTGGAGGAAGGATCAGCTTTAGTGGGGAAGCCTAAGAAAGCTGACAAGGCCGGGACCGGCGCCGATTCATCTTCTAAGAGCGCTTCAGCTAAGGCAATTCCTACGATTCAAGGTGAATTTTTTACTCCTGCCGACTCCATTTATGATAATGATTTAGGAATATTTTATGGTCAGCTCCCGTCCTGGAATGAGATCCAGGACTTATTGCAATATCCTACTCCTCCCCAGGGTTTGTATAACAAAAGTGTCTCTTTACTCTTCTTAACTTGATATATTTCTTGAATTATAGCTCAATGTATGCTTGTAACACTTGGTTTTTATCACAGAAGCGGGTAAGGTGGCCAAGACATCAAATGTTCGGCACCGTCTTGAACATTACAAACTTCTCAAGGCTTCTACTAAACCAAAGCCTCCGACTAACCGCCCTGGAGACGTAGTCGACTACCGCCCTCTTCTTGGAGTTATCGAGGAGGATATCCAAAAGAAGAAGAGGAGTCGTTCCTTGTTTGAACCCTCACCTGGTCCTCAGTCCCCAACTCATCCTCTTCGGGATACCGCGAAGAAGAATACTGAATTTATAACTCCTCTGCACCCATCTGAAAATCCTACCGTTACCTGGATAGGCCATCCCGGTTTGGCTCGTAATCCATTTGCAGGTCATCCGGATCTGGATCCGGGTTCTTGTGATATTACCTTTGATGAGGCTACCGGTGAGCACCTTCTTCCCCGTAATCCTATGGTAAGAGTATTGGATGAAGCTAAGTCCCTGGACCTTGATTTGCTTACCACTCGGGTCGTAACTTTAGGGGACGAAGCTAAGGCAAACATTGACCGGGTTGTTGAGGAAACCAGGAAGCTGATGGGGCATCATGCCCGACTGGTCAAGGCTGGAGAAGAAATCGGGAGTGCTAACATTCGACCGCGGTTAATGGTTTCCGACCAGGCCAAACAACTCGCTGATCAGGCCATTCAGATCTCTCAACATGAGGCCGCTTCTAGGCAATTAAAGAAAAGCATGGAAGAGGCCAGCAGGGCAGAGTTGCGGAAAATGGAGGCTGTTTGTAAGGAACGGATTGATATGGCTATTGCAACGGTGGATGAGGTTCGGAAAGCGGATCTCGAGCGGGTACAGGAGTTATCCGAGAAACTTGAAGCCGTAGAGCTTGCTCAAACCAAGCTGAAGGAGGAGATGGAGGCGATGAGGAAATCCTTTCAGGCTGACTGCTCGCGATACCAATCGAAGAGGGATGCTGCCACTGCAAAACTTTTGGCTTCTGAGGACCGAATTAGGGAGTTCGAGGAGAATGAGGGGATAATGGATGAGATGCTTCAGGATATATACTTTCGCACTTGGAAATAGGGCAACTTATCTTGGATGGATGATTATCCCCGAGTCATGGCCAGGATTTATCTCAGGGCCCTGGAGGAGGCTAAGGCCGATGCAGATAAGGAGGGTGGCGTGGCCTTAAGAATGGACGTGGTTACGGCTCAATTCACCAAGGAGGAGAAAGCGGCGGTGAAGGAGGGTATGCGGCTTCTTACTGCTGAGGAGGTAGTGTGCAGTTAGAGGATGATGATCAAGGAGCAGATGCTGGTAAGTCTTCCCTTTTAGCTTTTCGTAACTTGATTGCTTATTGTTTATTTAATGGATTATTCTCCTGAATTGGACATGCGGGACCTCTGAAGCACCAACTACCTCTGGTCAACATGCTGAGAGTTCCAATCCTACGGTTAAGTAGATCTCGGAGGGCCAGTAGGATAGAGGTGAAGCTCCGATGCAGCCGACTCCTTGACTTGATCTGGATATCTTTTGGTTTACTTGACATTGTTGTTTATGCTAGTCCCAAAACATTAATGTAAATTTTAGGCTGTAATTATGTTATTCGTAACGAACGACTTTATACTTGGCATGTAATTTTTAACTTAAGATGATTCTCTCATATTTGAATGCTATAGTTATTTTGGTGTGTTGCATAAGAAATATAGCTGTGCACATTCCTGTGATTCAATTGTGTTTGATGTCAAGTTCTTGGTTAAAATATAATTTCATATCTTGCAATGTTAGTGTGATGTGCGAATAAATTACAGCTACGTATTCATATACAAAAGAAGAAAATACTGCCCTTTATGTTTTAGTCGTAGACGATTGCTTTGAATGTCTTGTATGACTGAGCATGGAATGCAGCTGAGTGACCTGTCATCCAGTTGTGAGTTCCTATTCCCATTAGCGAGCGTCTCCTATTTTGTGTCCTGTACTTTATGGATCATTATAGAGGATAGGAGGAAAGTTTTTAAACAAAACAGAAATATAAGAAATAGTAAAACTTCCAATCACGGAAGGCCTGCGATGTGCTTAAGTTCGTGGCAAACGGGTTTTGTAGTCACTTTCCCTAGCTGTGGGTCTTGGAGACATTTGTCACCCATCTTACGCCTCCGCGGGGAGTTTCTCTTTTTTACCACAGCCGTACTTAAGACACTCGGAGCCAAGATCGCGCACAGTAACAACCCGGGCCATTATGGCCCGTAATCGTGGATATTATTCGATTTACCGTGGCCGGCTAGCGTGGGTGCCGATTGTCAACTGTGAACTACCCCTGGCTGTCCACACCTTATGTTGGGGCTTAAAGTAGGTTCGTAGTTGCCGGCGAGCCGAACGCCGTAATGAGCTGCCTCGGCTATAGTCGGCCTTCTTGGTGGCTTATAATCGGCTCATTACAGTTGGCTTTATGGGCCGACCGCGAGCAATGAGTTAACCCGCAGCAGAGGGATGTTGGAGCAAAAGTGTCTCATTGGCGAGGGCATAGATTCGTATAATACCTATTAGGTCTTGGCCAAGTGAAGTTGCGCCGTGATGTGTCTTAAATGGAAATGCCATTGCACAGGATTTTGTTCAACAGAAAAGGATAAAGTTAGCAAGCAGCCAAGATATAAAGGAACAAGTTAAAAAAGAGACAAGTTTTTAAAGTGGTCCGGCATGAAAATGCCTACGTCCACTGATTCTCTTTGTTAATTCACTTCATATGGGCAGTACAAGTTAAGAAAAGTATCGACGAAGGTGTTGGATGTTCCATGCCCTCTGGAACACCTCTCCGTCCACTGTTGACAAAATATAAGCTCCGTTGTGGATATCTCTATGAATTACATATGGTCCGTCCCAGATTGGATCTAGTGCATCGGGGTGCGGGAAGATTCGCTTGAGGACAAGATCTCCTTCTTGTAAGCTATAATGCTTGACTTTGGAGTTGTATTGCGCTGCCACTTTTTGCTTGTGAGCTGCTGCTTTGAGCGCTGCATCGTTTCTTCTCTCTTCAATTAGATCCAAAGACATGTGAAGGAGTTCCTCGTTCTCTTCTGGGTTATAGTGGATCCTACGGTGGGAAGGCACTATAGTTTCGACTGGGAGCATGGCCTCCGATCCGTATGCTAAAGAGAAAGGAGTATGCCCCGTTGATGTTTTGAAAGATGTGCGGTAGGCCCAAAGTGCCGTAGGAAGTTCATCCACCCAAGCGCCTTTTGACTTTTTAAGTTTCTTCTTGATTAGAGTTTTGAGAATTTTGTTGACAGATTCGACTTATCTGTTTGTTTGGGGATAAGCTACAGATGAGAAGCTCTTGCAAATTCCGTGCTCTTGGCACCAGTCGGCGAACTCCTCGCTGTCAAACTGGAGTCCATTATCCGATATGATTTTGAGCGGAACTCCGTACCTGCATAGAACATTTTTGATCAAGAAGTTAATAACTTTTGCCGAAGATATTTTATTTAGAGGTTCTGCTTCCACCCATTTGGTTAAATAGTCGACTGCCACTATAGCATATTTGGCTCCGCCTCGGCCCACTGGCAGTTCGCCAATCAAGTCAATTCCCCATACTGCAAAGGGCCAAGGGCTGGTCATTTGAGTAATCTCACTTGTTGGTAGTCGAGGAATCTTGG